>CM048747.1:571639303-573056803 GCA_026315105.1 Locusta migratoria | reverse complement strand
TCTATCCCAGGCAATCACCTGCTGAGGAGTTCATTCGTCCTGTGGGAAGAAGCCCATCGCCATACCCTAGATGAGGTCACTCCGCAACGTGCTGCAGCCGTTCACCATTGTTGTACAGAGGTACGAGCCGCTCCCCTAGCTGCCGCACCCAGAAAAACTAAGTGAGGCGACCATCTACGGAGGTGAAGCCGCCGCAGATGAAAATCCTCCATGGACGACAGTCTCTAAGATGTTGGGAAATCTCATCGACATCATAATCGACGGCCAACCTGTCCGGGCATTTGTTCATTCAGAAGCATCTTTCTCTGTATTGTTGGATAATTAACGCCGCACAATGTTCTGTAATACGAGGGCAACTGTGCTGAAGGTCGCGAATGGAAAGTACGTCCAGCCAGCAGGAACTTGGATTGCAAGAATAACCATCAACAAAAGGACCCAGCCGTTTGGCTTTGTCGTGTTAACAAAACATAGTCACAATGTCATCCTCAGATGGAACTTCCTTCAGGCATCCCAAGTTATCATTGACTGTAGAAGATCTGAGCTGTAAATTGAAGAAGTTGTTCCGATGGGTACACGTAATACAAATTTCTGGGAAGTCATTTGCCGCTGACAATGTGACGATCCTGATGTTGACGATGAGAAGAGTTGCAGTCACAAACAACGATGAACGATTAAACTGTGAAGTGCTTGTTTGATAGAAAAAAGAAATTTACATACGAGCGACTATCATAAGCATTACCGGAGGTCGAGGTGAGATTTGGATCACTAATTGTCACGAGTAATTGCAACTTATCCCAAAAGGAATGTGTATCGGGACCACTGAACCAATCCAGAAAGGTGAGCTCAACATCATCAAAGAAGACCCATGCTCTGCTGTTGGTACAGACAACACGCTGGAGGAAACAAACGTGGAACTGCCAATAGGGCCCGGACTGACCAAGGAACAATGCCAGCGGGTGTTAGATATACTACGGCAATTTTTGGGTGCATTCACACCTCAGCAGAAGAAACGTCAGCCGAAACGGACCACGATAAAACACCGTATCAATACTGGGGATCATCTGTCAATTAGCCAGCTTTCATATAGAGTGTTGCCAGCTGAAAGATGGATAATTCGGGAGGAAATGGAGAAGAGTTGTGCGATGACATCATTCAACCTTCAGAGAGTCCTTGGTCGTCTCCGGTGGTCCTCGTAAAGATGAAGGATGGCACGTAGCGATTCTGTGTCGACTATCGGCAGCAGAACAGAATCACAAAGAAAGATGTCTACCCATTGCCGCGCACTGACGACACCTTAGAGTGCTTGAAAGGAGCTACATATTTCTCAACTATGCACATGCAGACAGGTTACTGGCAAATTGAGGTTGACGAAGCTGATAGGGAGAAGACGGCTTTTATTACACCTGATGACCTCTATGAATTCAAAGTAATTCCATTTGGATAATATAATGCTCCGGCCACATTCGAACTCATAATGGACAACTTGCTTCGACACCTTAGGTGTATGACGTGTCTTTGTTATTTAGCGACATTGTTGTTTTCTCGAAAACATTTAAAGAACATCTGAGTCACCTGTCAACTGTGTTAAAGTGTGTTCAGGCTGCAGGACTCCATCTCAGTCCAAAGAAGTGCCTCTTCGTCGCCAAAGAGAGAAAAATCCTGGGGCAACTAGTCAACGGAGATGGTGTCCGTCCTGATCCAGATAAAGTGAGAAGTTTTCTTGGGCTGTGCTGATACTACCGACGTTTCATAAAAGAAATTTGTAACAAGGCACGTCCATTACAAGAACTTCTGCAGGAAAATGCCATGTTTTACTGGGATGAAACAAAAGGAAGAGCTTTCCAGGAACTTAAGGAGGCGCTAACCTCTGCACCATTGCTAGCCTTTTACAGCGAGAACGCAGAAACATAACTTCACACAGACGCCAGTGGTTATGGGATTGGTGCAGTGCTTGTACGAGTTCAGGAAGGTGCTGAAAAAGTGATAGCCTATGCATCAAAAGTACTCTCAAAGTCCGAGATAAACTACTCTACAACTGGGAAAGAATGTCTTGCAGTTATCTGGGCTGTCAACAAGTTCTGGCCATATTTATTCGGCAAATCATTCACTGTCGTGACGGACCACCATTCTTTGTGTTGGCTGACAAGCTTGAAGGATCCATCAGGTCGACTAGCAAGATGGGCACTAAGATTCCAAGAGTATGATGTCACAGTGGTATTCAAGAATGGGCGAAAACACAAGGATGCTGACTGACTTTTGAGGAATCCATTAGTGGAACACAACAGCATTAATGAAATTTCAACCCTCGCTGAATTAGATGACGTTACAGCTGAACAGAGGGAAGATCCAGCACTATTAAGAACGATAGAGGCCTTGGAAAAAGGAGAACCGACCAATGGAGAGTTCCAACTTATAAACGGAACATTGTACAAGAGCAACTACGATCCACTGGCCCCCAAATGGCTACTGGTCGTTCCAACTCATCTCCATCCAGCTATTGTCAAATATTTCACGAATCTCCAATATCCGATCATCTGGGATTTGTGAAGACCCTAGACAGAATCAGACGCAGGTATTACTGGAAAGGTCTCTACCGATCTGTCAAGCACTATGTGAGTCACTGTAAAGAGTGCCAGCGACGGAAGCATGTGCCACAATTACCTCCAGGGCACCTCGTACTGATTCTGCCGGCAGCAGCTCCATTCCACCGAGTTGGGAATCAATCTTTTAGAGAGGTTCCCATAGTTGACAACCGGTAACCGATGGATAGTAGTCTGCACTGACTACCTCACACGCTATGCTGTCACCAAACTGGTGCCCACTACAGAAGCTCCAGAGATCGCAAAATTCCTTGTGGAAGACTTTATTTTGAAGCATGGATCATCACGTGTCATGATATATGATTGTGGAAAAGTATTCCAGTCAAAACTAGTATCAGAGGTAATTTCATGGTGCGACATTGTCCACAGAACGACAACTGCATACCATCCTCAGACAAATGGTCTTACGGAACGTTTTAACAAGACATTAGCCAATATGCTGTTGATGTTGAGCAGAAGGATTGGGATACAATTCTGCCGGTCGTGACATTTGCTTACAATACCACAATACAAGACACCACAGGCTTCACACTGTTTCTCCTACTCCATGGCCGTGAAGCTGAGATGACAATGGATACGCTCTTCCTGTCCCAACCGGATGACACTCAGGATGTTCAGCTCATCACCAGGGTTGAAGAAGCAAGACAGCTGGCTTGCATACGGACACTGGTCGACCAGGAGAAGGCCCGTCAGCGGTGGAATGACAAGCACCTACCTGTTGTGGACAGCCCAGGAGATCTAGTATGGATTTTTTCCCCTGTACGAAAGGTTGTACTGTCAAAAAGTTATTGAAGCGATACTTTGGTCCATATCATGTCATACGCTGCCTGTCAGACATCACATACAAAGTAGAGGATTATGAGCCACCGTCAAAAAATTCTACTTGTTTCTTATGTTAACTATTTGTCCAATTTCTTGTACCTTCTGTCTGTGTATAAATAGCAGAGCACTCTGCCTGAGAGGCAGTTAGTGCTGCGTGTATGTTAAGTTCGTAATAAACCTACTTTCAGCATAAGTGCTGTGTTCAGTTGCCTTCAAAGTCAAGCCTGATTCCATTTCAACATGAGCATATATTTTATTAGAGGACAGTAACTTCAGTTTTATCATATTGCAATATGAATGTAGTAATCCACCAAGTGCTGAAAATTCAACCAGTCTCAGAGTAGCTGGTAGTATACCATTTACTTAATAACAAGGGGTAGCTCCTTTGATCTTTAAATATATCTTTAGTATGAAATTCTGTTGGAGTACATGAGTAGAATTTCATAAAAATAGGAAACCTTAACTGTATTGATCATATAAAAAGATTTATAGGTATAAGTGCTATTTGAAGAGTGATGATCCCTAACCGTATGTAATGACATTGCTCCATATTTTGATGATAAATCATATAAATGGCAAAGAATACTTAGGTAATCAATGATTTTATGAAAATTTTATGATACGTGAAACTCAAACAAAACGTTAATGAGGTATTCATATATCATTACTACATTCTCAAT
The DNA here is from genome assembly GCA_026315105.1 of Locusta migratoria. NCBI lineage: Eukaryota > Metazoa > Arthropoda > Insecta > Orthoptera > Acrididae > Locusta > Locusta migratoria. Next base: position 573,052,701 of record CM048747.1, on the reverse strand, counting down.
TATTATGAAAGGACGTAAAATGTAATTGCGAAATGGTGTGATTATGATTAGCCATGTATGTATATATCTCTATCAATAAGTATTAAGTAGGTTTCATTTAATATTCAGAGTATCTCACACTTGTTTGTTTATTGGGACCGGCAGATGTAAGGGTACAGACATTTTTTAGAAATTTTGTATTTCCGTAACTGGTACCTTACATTACACTAAACAAACAAGTAATAGTCAAATAAGTATTAGGCGGAATAAAATTTTAATATGGTTGCTTCTTTTTATGTTGTATATTTTCTGTTTTTCTTATATATTTTCCTTCTCCAAGATGTTCCTTTGCGCAGCAGCACAGATATCTGACGTCACGCAGGGACTCGCAAGGAGACTGCAATGCTGTACTCAGTTTCGGAAAATGCTGAGTATTTGGAAAAGGAATAAATAAGAATATAAGAACTGAAAATGAGCACGAATTTGCTTAGTCAAAACCTGGTTACAGAACCAAGAGTATGTATATATATCTGACATTCATCATAATGTTAAATAATCTTCAGTAATAAATGCAGTTTGGACTATATATATCAGTTTAAATATTTTGACGGAACGGACCACAGGGCGACGCCTAGAGTGGCAGCGAATGGAAAAAGGAACAGCAGCGCTCCAGAAGTACGCAGAGAGAAAGTGCGGACCGTAAACAGAGCACCAGCCCGAAAACTGAATGCTCGTCTCCAGGTACGACAGGTGCAGACCACAGACAGAGTGCATACAACCGTCGGTGGAGGGGGAAGGCCACAGACAGAAATACTGGTCCAGGTCCACTCAAAGAGCAGTCACAGGTGCACCCGACGAAGGTTATGAGCTACGTAATCAAATTATCGTACAAATTCGACACTGATATCTGTCAGAAATCGTGACAACCCATTATGTTATTAGATTGCCTGGAAAGTCTGAAGAGTAAATCAATAGGCTTTATTCTTGCTTCTTTTGCAAGTAAGTAAGTAACTTGATAAGAGTTGGATTGGGACTCTGCCTGTTGTGTACTAATTCAAGAGCAGCTGTCCGCTGCCCGTAAGCAGCTGGAGACCGTGCCGGCCACAATCAACAGTTCAGTTACCAGGCTGCTTCCAGCTTCCGTGGGCTGCAGTGTCACCCGAGCATCCGAGGCCATCGCTCGGTTAGCTCAGGTGCCTACTGTGGTATCTCAAATTCCTGACGCCACTTTGGTTACACAGTTCCTGACATACCCGTCAGTCGACAGTTGCCTTACGCCAATTGGCAAACTGTACGGGGCTCACAAAACTGGGCAGATGGCAAAACTGGGAGCTGGCCGCAAGGCTGTCCCTTTACCCCTCGGCAAAATGTTTGGAGAGTAGTCCGCTTCTGATAATACCTCTGAGCCGCGGCACGGGCTGCCTCGACTGATGAGGGAGTCGTCACTCCTGAGAGGTCCAGATAGACACAGAAAGAGAATTTCCTAGTAATTGGCAGCACCGATGTTAGGCAGATGATGGTGCCCCTTACAGAAATGGTGGGAAGGTTTGGAAAGAATGCCAGTGTGCACTCTGCTCGCTCACCGGGTGGTTTCGTCCGAGAGGTCACAGGATCGGCAGGCGGCGAAAGAGAGCAGCACTGGGTGCACCCGGCTACAAAATGTTGCTCGTGTCGGCATCGGTGACTCCTGCTGCCACGGCGAGGTGTGCGTCGATATGAAACTTCCTGGCAGATTAAAATTGTGTGCCGGAACTGAGACTCAGACCTGGAATCTTTGCCTTTCGTGGGCAAATGCTCTACCACTGAGCTATCTCGACAAAACTCACAGTCCGTTCTCACATCTTTAATTCTGCCAGTACCTAGCCTCCTGATTTCCAAACGTCAAAGAAGTCCTCTTGCAAACCTTGCAAGACTAGCACTCCTGGAAGAAAGGATATGGTGGAGACACGGCAAGGTCCCAGGTTCGAGTCCCAGTTTGGCACACAATTTTAATCTGCCAGGCAGTTTCAGAAGCAGAGTAATTGATTGGCAGCATCATTCTCAAAACTGATCACGATCCCCTGGATAGATGAGCGAAAAGCTTAAACCAGAGGATCAGATAATTCTGTCATCTCGGGCGCAAATTTCTCAACCCTCACTATCAGGAGGAGAAATGTAGGATCGCCCTGAAAAGGTCAGGTATGGACTATACACAGGAAGCATCTATTAAGGTAGCAGAGTATATGTGGAATACATATGTGGGTGTTTTAGGGTGGAGAAAGCTCTCCAACAGGCCTGTTAAGATGCTTACTGATTCCAGACATGGCAGCACTTAGCACAATATACACTACTGGCCATTAAAATTGCTACACCAAGAAATGCAGATGATAAACGGGTATTCAATGGACCAATATATTATACTAGAAATGACGTTTTCAATTGGTGAGAGATCTGGAGAATGTGCTAGCCAGGGCAGCAGTCAAACATTTTTCGTATCCGGAAAGGCCCATACAGGATCTGCAACACGCGGTTGTGCGTTATCCTGCTGAAATGTAGGGTTTCGCAGGGATCGAATGAAGGGTAGAGCCACGGGTCGTAACACATCTGAAATGTGACAGCCATAGTTCAAAGTGCTGTCAGTGGAACAAGAGGTGACCTGACCGAAACGTGTAACCAATGGCACCCCATACCATCATGCTGGGTGATATGCCAGTATGGCGATGACGAATACACGCTTCCAATATGTGTTCACTATGATGTCGCCAAACATGGATGCGACCATCATGATGCTGTGTACACAAGTGGCACGTAGGAGTCGCGAGTTTTCAAAATATTCTTGGTATTTTTACTGGCATTTAATTTCCTTTTGAAGTATAAGTCAAATTTTCGTACTAAGATAACGTTCACCAAGGCAACAAGCACCTTCCGTGTGCCAACGTGAGGTTGCTGCCCTGTCCCCAATTTGGGCTGCCAGTCGTACGTTTCAACACCACGCACCCGGTGCCATCAACCCTAGTTTAGCAATCCTCTGTACCGGCACTTGCTGCAACTACTGCCCCAAAACTGCTGAACAACATGCTAGTACCGAGCCCCCGCCAAAGAGCACCAGCCAAACAGAGCCCAGAACGTGGAGCTACCAAAATATTCCCGCCAATCAGGGACTAGAGCGTGTAATGTCCTAGATTCAGTGTCTGCTAGCTCCAAGACGGGCAGTGAGTCCATGATGGATTCCGTGTTCAACTGTCGACCTAGCAGCACGATCCCTCCGCTCTGCAGCCTGCCGGGCTAGCACCCGCAGTCTCCTAGCACAATGCTAAACTCCTATCTACCAGTGGTGCCACTCCTCAGGCCTTAAGAACCAGCTCATGTATCCCTTAATCGGAAATATACCTTCTCCTGGAGACGAAACCTGCTGCGTGTACTCATGATTTCTCCAATCACTCACTAAACCCCACACGGAAATTACACCCTGCCTCCACCTGTCGAAACCATCCTGTATATCTGGTGTCAGAAGTGGGATGCATTTCCGGGGTTTGGGAGTGCATGAGGTTGAGAGTTGAAAAGTTATCGAGACACGACATCTGTGGCGCCGCGCTGGGTAGCGCGCCGCTGCCTGCTGTGTGGCCTTGGGCCGCACACAGCTGACACTGTAGTGGGGCGCCTGGGCTGAGTCACGAGTCGCGAATGACGCACTGCCGACCGGCTGTTCAACTTCGCCGCCGCTACCACCAGCCGGTGTCCTAATAGCCGGGGATTCTGGGTTCGGTGCCGAGAGCCGGCACACGACCATCGCAGCCGATGTGGTCACCGCTGCCTGCCGTCTAAAAGCTGCCCCGCCGTCGCTACAGCAGTGATTACTGAAGTAAGTGCCATCGTTTTATTTACTGTTGTTGGTGTGGGCACGTAGACTGTCACCATGGCAAGTGGGGACGAAGCCAAGGGGAATTCCAGGGGTGACACGATAGATAATGTCCAGTGCCAAGTTGCGGGTTATGTGATAAACAAAGTGGAGTTCGAGAGGCAGTTTGCGCTGATTCAGGGACGATTAGCCGAGCAGGGAAAGAGGAGTCTTGAGGTTCAAGTGGATGTGGCAGAAAGTGCCGTTGTCAGGAGCCTGAGGGAAAAGGAGGGATTACAGGAGGAGTTAATTAGGGCGCTACAGGAGAGGAACTGTTTCCTGGTAGAACATATTATTCAGCTCAAAAGGGAACATGAGGAATTGGTGAACGAGGTTGGGAGGTGCCAGTCCCGTCTTGGGGTAGGAACTGTGGAAACCCAAGTTCCTGCAGACGGTGAGGGAGAGGACAGGCTCACAGATCTGCTGGGGCATATCAAGGGTTTGTCGGGAAGGGGAGTGAGTAGAACCAATTGTGAATCACAGAGCAGGGTGAGAGAGGTAGTGGCTCCTGTGGTAGTGAATCCGGCCGGTAATCTAGTTAATAGCCTCCAGGCAGTAAGTCTGATTGCTCCTTTTGCCAGTAAGAATCATGAGAATGTGGGAAGTTTTTGCAGAACATTTGTGATGTGGGTAGATTGTGCCAGTTGCCATATGGGTTTCTGGTGGATGTGGTAAAGCTGAAATTAGCTGCAGATGCCCGCACATTCGTAGAATCCATGAGTGCCTTGAGAGACGCAATGCATTTTGAAGTGTTAGTGCAGGGCCTGTGGCAGAGGTTTATGGATAAGCGAGGGGCTAGTTACTACCTGGATCAGCTGTTTACAATGCAACAGAAGTCTGGTGAGGGGTACAACACATATGTGGACTGTATTAGGGCTGTTTCTTACAAGACCTATAAGTTACCCGGGGATGTCGTAAGGGATGAAGTATTGTTGGAGGAAGCTGAGGCCAGGGTAGTGGATGTTTTCGTAAGGGATATTGTCCCGCAAATATGAGGAGAAGTGAAAGTATCTTTCCCTCGTACACTACATGAGATGGTTAGTTTGGCAACATTACATAAGGAAGCGTAGAGGTTTGTAGCCACGCGGACGTGGAACCGTGAGCAAAAATGGGTGTTTATGCAGGAATACAAATGTGGCCGGTGTAAACGCGATGGCCACTGCGCAGATGACTGCCTAGCACCCTATTGCCTGGATTGCCATTCCATGGGGCACCTAGGGATGCATTGCTCAGAGAACCCGGACAGACGGTGGGTAACTGCGGAAAGGGACAGAGCCGATGGGGAAACGATTAGGGGGCAGGTGCAGCCACCCCTCCTGGCCCCCAGTCAAAACGGTAAACCTGATGACTTTCCAGGGGAATACCGAGGTGGCGAGTGTGACGTTGCAAGGCAGAATAGGAAGGAGATGAGTAAAAGTACTAGTAGGTACCGGAGCTCAAGTGAGTATTTTATTCCTGTCTAAAGGTGACAAGAAACCGTTGGAACCGTCCCATTGCCGGATCAGAGGATTAGGGGACACCGTAATTTGGCTATTAGAAGCCTGTCATGTTAACCTGAGAGTAGGGAGAGAAGAATATCCGTTTAAAATGGAAGCTGAGAGTTGGATGTGATCCTGGGGAACGATTTCCTTCGCCAGTTCCAGGGTATAGTTGACTACCGACCACAAACAGTTCAATTTGGTGACATACTGCATCATTTTGGTAGTGGTCACACTGTTCAGAGACGGTCCAGAGAAAGGCACCTTTTCTCAAGACTCCGCGGAGCCGCGTACTGCAGTGCTGAAAGCAACAACCCCTGTGACGATAAACGGTGGAACAGGAAGGGTCCTCTGGGTAACATTCGAATCCTGTAACCTAAGTCCAACCGCACTTTTGGTCGATCCGCTTGCCAAAAACTAGGTTTTGGACAACATGCGAGTACACGTAAAAATAAGCCTGAGCAATGCCGAGAGTGAAGGAGGAAAATTCTGGATACCTGTGACTATTGATAATTTCGTACAAAAACGTACTGGCAAGTGTCCAGTGCGTGGAAGCCGAAGAAGTACTGGCAGTTCGAAGTAGGGAGAATCTGGGACAAGAAGCTAGAGTTTTTTCCATGGAGGAGTTGCCTGCCGTCACACCACAGTTGGAGGAGCGTTTGAAGGGAAAGTTGGCCCATCTAGATGAAGCAAGCCAGGAGTCACTATATTCCGTACTGAAGGAGTATGCAGGGTTGTTTGAAAACCAGAAGTGTTTGCCCGCTACCGACTAAGTATACCGTGAGATCCCTACTGGAAATGCTAGATCCATTGCGCAAAAAGCGTACCAAATTCTGCACCATCTACAACCCATGGTGGACGAAATCATTCACGAGCAGCTGGATTCAGGGATTATACAGCCCTTAGCTAGCCCCTGGGCGTCACCGATCGAGCTAGTACCAAAGAAATCGTTGAAGGGGAAAAGTCACACCGGATGCGTGTAGACCTACGAGCTGTGAACAAGGTAACGACTCCCGACGCATACCCGTTGCCGAGGATTGATGAGACGCTGGACAGACTGGGGAATTCGTACTTTACAACTTTGGACATGAGGTCAGGTTACCATCAGATTAAGATTGCGCCTCAAGATACGCCTAAAACTGCGTTCATTGTGTCTCCCGGATTGTACAAATTCGTAAGAATGCCGTTCGGGTTGCGTAACGGCCCTGCGAGTTTTCAGCGGTTTGCCGACTTACTATTACGAGGATTAAAACCTATTACCTGTCTGGTATACTTCGACAGCATAATTATATTCTACAAAACCATTGAAGAGCATGCCGAGCGGGTGTGGAACGTCCTAGCAAGGCTCCGGGGAGCTAACCTAAGTCTAAAATTGGAAAAGTGTTTCTTTGCGGAGTCACAGGTGCAGTACTTGGGCCATATAATCAGCTCCGGCGGAGTAAAACCGGTCCCGCGGTTGACAGAGGCCGTCTGAACCTTTCCGGTACCCGCCAGTATAAAGAATTGCAGAGTTTCCTCAGTTTGTGTAATTTCTACCACCGTTATGTGCAGGACTATGCTGCGATAACCAAACCACTTACCCATCTGCCCATCTGTTGAAGAAGGGGATGACATTTAATTGGACTCCGGAATGCGACCGCACCATGCAGCGTGTAAAATACATTCTAACCAGCTCTCCGTTATTGGTTTACCTGGACTTTGAGAAACCCTTCATTCAGTCATGTGACGCGTCAGATTTTTCCATGGGATGCATTTTGAGTCAGGAACAGAATGGGGAAGAGAAACCTATAGGATACACGTCCCGTCAGCTCAATAAGACTGAGTGGAATTACAGCACAGAGAGAGAATTGCTAGCCGTAGTCTTTGGAGTTAATTACTTTAGGTGTTACCTGTATGGCAGGCCTTTCACCATAGTTACCGACCATGCCACCCTGCAGTTGATGTTAAGCCTAAAGGATCCGAGTGGGGCTTTGCGGCTCAGTGAGTTTGATTACACAGTGAAACACAAGCCGCAAAAGTTGCACCAATGCACTTAGCCGTAAAGTACAGATGGTGCAGGAGGAAGATGTACTCGTGGACGAGCTGAAAAAAGAACAGAAAGCGGATGCGGAATGCCAGGAGTATGCCAAGCAACTGGGTTTCGAACTAGTGGATGATGTTTTGTACAAAAAGAACCCGCTGGGAAATCGGATAATGGTACCCAAAGCTTTAAACTGCAGATTTTAGCGCAGTGTCACGACAGCTTACAAGCCTGCTACAATGGGAAAAAGGCTACAGATTGCTGAATTGCAACACGATAGTGGTGGCATCGACGTCAGCAAGATGTGGATAAATACATATGTGACTGCCTACCGTGCGCACAGAGGACGCAAAATAAGCGACCGCGAATACTGATGCAAACATTGCCGGAAACTTCTAGGCCGTGGCAATTAGTCGCTCTGGACATCATTGGGCAATTCCCAAAAACACCTTGGGACAATAAGTACGTCCTATCCATTATCGACCATTTTTCTAGGTTCTTAATCTTAGTCGCTCTCGCAGACATATCAGCAGACACCATAGCACAAGCTTTCGTGAACCACGTGGTATTGCCCTATGGGAGCCCAGAAGCCCTATTTACGGACCGAGGAACAAATTTTATGTCCGCTCTGTTTGTCCAAGTCTGTAAGTTACTGAGGGTAAGGAAATGGCGAACTTCACTGTTCCATCTGAAAGCCAATGGCCAGTTATAATAAGAGCATAAGACCATTGTTAAGACGCTAGGGCATTATGTGAATAGCACTCACACTAATTGGGATAAATACCTAGCCTTCGCGGTCTCGGCACATAACAGCCGAGTGCATAAATCAACGGGTCTTACACCGTACAAAGTCATCTAAGGCCACACTATGAACTCTCCGTTCGAATTAGACAAGTTGCCGCTGGGTGCCAATGTGCAGGAAGTGAAAAGCCTGACACACCAGTTAAAAGACATCTGGAGGAAAGTACAGAAAAGCAATAGGAAAGCCACTGACAGCCAGTTACGCAGTGGGAATAAGGGAGCGACCTTACCAAAATAGAAGAGTGGGTATTGGTACAAAATACTGTGGTTAAACAAGGATGAACCAAACAGTTCACTCCATTGTTCGAGGGACCGTACCTAATAATACGTCTCACATCACCCGTCAACGTCGAAGTACAGTTGACAGGCCGCACTGTGGTTGTACACTTTGATAGGCTGAAGCCCTATCACAGGCAGGTCATGCCACGTGCAGCAGTAATTGAACCAGCCGCACCTAGGTAACCGGGACGACCAAGGAAGATAAAGCCGATGGAACCTATAGTTCCCCCTATCTGTCATAAATACCCGCTGAGATCTAGGCATCCCTACGGTCTAAGTTCGAGGGACCCATAAAACGAAATGTTATGGGACAGAAATGTAAGTCACAATAATGTGACACCGTAGCACAAAAGCCGTAGAAGTTTGTTGTAGGATAGTTACACCTAGGATAAGCCTTGTTATTTACTATTATGTGTAAGGGAGAATTTTTGAAATGTTTGGTTGGATATTCCTAGAGTGGGAGAGTATAGTTAATAGGTGGGGAGGAGCTGTCTTAATTACGTTAATAGCCTGTGCTGTTTTCCAGTAGGTAGGTAGGTTAATAAAACCACGCCGGAAAACAGGAAATTTGAAGGAAGCGCCATGTGCACCCAGTCGTCTGGCGCGTAGCCTTACCGCTCGCGTCACCAGGTTGCCACCCCTTCTCCTTGCTCAGCACCTGCTGCTGGTCACGTTTCACCGTCAGCCGTCCAGGCCATTCACGCGTACGGCCAGTGTCGTAACGAGGACACTCACTGATTCAGCAGCCTGCAAGTCTGCCCGACTGCGAAAGTCAGCACCTCGCCGTGCGACCAGCTGTGCCAGTCAGCTAACCCGGAAGCAATGCCCTACTGACCCACTACCGCGTTCTGTGAATATATTTAATAGCGAGCTGGAACTGAGTAAACACTAGTATCAGGAAACTCTCATCCCTGTGACAGTGACTAGTGGATTTGTTGGCGCTTACAAATCGTCTCCCCAAGACAACGTCGGGTTTACTTCAGGTAACCTTTTACATTTGGCTAGTACGTCAGGAAGCTACCGCCCTACATAACTTCTATGCCTAAACTTTCCACTATGCATTTTAGGTGATTGAATCCATTTTGGAAGATCCACCTCAGTAACCGAGTGCTTGCTGATCAACCAGGGAATTTAAAACGATTCTGCTAGTACTGGTACATCTCCTCTGCTCCTGTGCTGTGTCCATGCCGATACTCACCATCGAGGACATGCCGACATTACGGACTCGGTATGCCCTACTGCCTGTATTAGCTTACACTCAGGAATTACCTCTTCCTCAAATTCAACCATCTGACTCTGGTATACTGTTTGAGAAGGCGGAAAACCTGATATATGTCCTGCACCGTGATACTATATCTGCCCAACTGAACTTAACCTTCTTCGAGGAGGAAGAAGCTAGTCTGCGGAACACAGTACAACTTCTCACCCAACGAGAGATTCTGTTCCGAGGCAGTGATCCCTCACGTCCCATCCGATTTTTACAAGACCTAACCCAGATTGTCAACAATAGATGCCAGCAATTAAGGAGTGTTACAGCCACCGTACCTCAATGCTGAATGAAGCGAGCCTGGATTAGTGCCGGAGGTACTGTTTTGAAGATGATATTCGGAACTCTCGATCGTGAGGACGCGAATAGATGGAACGCCGTGATTTAGAAGGCTATGTCCGTCGAGAAAGATGCACCAACTACCCTGATCCACCACCAGCTTCGACTGAATCACGTGAGGGACAACTTACTAGCCGACACCCAACAACTTTGTGTAACCCAATTAGCACACCAGATTAGGTCAGTGGTACCGTTAACTGAGATATAACCGTATTACAAGAGAAATTAAGTTACTTAACACTCAAATTGGAAAGTACAAGGACGTTGCAGATTCTGCTGTACAATGCGCAAGCCATCCAGTTACACATAAAATGAGTTACACGCTGCCATCCAACTGGGACTGCAACATAAACTTAGCATGTACTTAATGTCCGCCAACTTATTTCTGAATGTTCTTCACAACATTTCATCCCTGCTAAAGTTGCCAGTACGCGCAATTTATCCTGTAGGAGAGAATTACCTGTCCGCATATTACGCCGCCACCCGAGTCCATTTAGTGAAATGAAACGGAACCTTGACATCGAAATTTTGATTCCAATAACCTGTGACACTTGTGAATTTGAGTGTTACCGGCTTCACACCTTTTCTATTCCTTGGAAAGCCATGGGGCAGCATATTAAGTGGAACACCGCAGACATCCTAGCAATTACCCGCGACAGGCACCTGCATGCCATCCTTTCAGATTTAGAACTGCAGCACTGCACCAAGGCAACCAATTACATGTGTTCGCATTTAACCGTCAGTACCAACAACTCCGCCTGCGAAGCCGCCCTGTTTTTGGCTGAAGCTACCACACCTCCATGCCCGCGTAATGTAATCAAATTGAGCCAACCTGAGTTTAATACCATTGCCACTAGCCGGCTGTATACCGTGCCCCGCCTGACCACTGTCTCTGTAACGTGCTATGATTCACATTCGGTATTGCTAACTTACCGGGTAAAGCTTTCAAACAGTAGACTACTGATCAATAGTTTGCATTTGATACTGTGACCTCCACTACTAAAATTGCCACACAACTGCGCTACCACTACAACCCAAGCGTCAGTCCATTCTTGCTCCACCTACCAGAAATACCGACAGATGTACCTGTACCAACCAATTTGCCGAAGACACCTCATTTCAACAGTTCCCATCTCTGCCACACATTAAATGAACTTTTGGAACATGAAAAAGGACAGATCAGTATGGATACAGCAATAGCACATATGCATAACTGGAACTCCAACAATTATCACAGAACCGTCGTGGTACCTAGCACTACGCTACCAGCTCTCACCCTGTACATGATAATAACAATATTGTGGCTGATGTACAAAAAGGGAAGTTTCCACTAATGTTGCCCAGACAAACCTCCCATAGTACCTGAGTGCCAACCGACTGGTAACTTCACCCATAACACATCAACGTAAAGAACTGGTTCTAACTCCCTTACTTGTAAATCATAGTGTAGTTGTAGTTATACCCTAGTCCTAAAGGGATATACATATAACACTCATTTAACCTTATTAGCTGTACAGGATGACCAGCCAGTCTAAAATAGTTTAGGAAAAAATTCAAAATTTTTATTTCAAAACTTCGCCTAAATTTTACAAATGTTCTTCCGCTGCGACATACGCCTTGACAACGTGACCAAGGCTGTCCACCTTGCAGGACAGAGCCGGACAGAACCAGTATTGAATGCCGATTCTAAAATCACGCCACCCTTCTGGCGTCCGTGCTGAAACTACTGACGTTTCTGTGCTACCGTGGAGCCAATAGCAGACACCCACGTTTGATCACGTGTTCTACTGCAGTAGGACTCAGAGGTGCAAGAATCAGTTCCTTCGCTCTCTTCAGTTTGAGTTCTCGTACAGAACAGACGCACTCCACAGGCTCGGCGTCTGTGCGGGGCGAACGGCCGCGGGCCGTCCGCTCCCGCCTAGCAGCTGTTCGGCATCAGCCACCTACCTTTTCCATTTTCTAAGCCGCTAACTTAGACTGGCACTAATTCATTGCATCCGACCCCAGGGCGAGTCCCACCATGTATCCCATATTTCAGAATACATCAATTAACTTGAATTCTATCTTTTATTTGCCATTCAGCCACCCTTTCCTAGGGCGCCCACAAGCCTTCACCGCTTCGCCTTCCATCCTGACAATGCCGGCAACCCATTTTATTTATGCAGCACTGACATGGGTTGTATAATTTTCCTATCATCCATAGGATAAAGATTAAGTGCTGCACATAACTATGTTATGTTACCAAGTAATTACTATAGTTAAATATATAAAACACAATGGTTAGCCATAGTATAACCGTCTGACGAAGTACGTAGTTATCCTGTAAATTTTAATTTTTGTTAATAATATCGTCATGCCCACTGTATATTCCCCTTTACTCCAAATAAAGATTGTCCTTTTGATTTGCGAGATCTACCTGTTACAATTGATGTTGATCTCAAGAAAAGTGAAAAACAGGGGCCAGTATAACCTTAGTTCATGTTATTTGCTTAAAAATTATGCAATAGCCTAAGAACATTGTTCTCTCCGTGGAAGTGAGTTGTTATCTAGCTTAGACGAAGGCTAAAGTGTATCAAACCCAGCCTTTGAGTTCACCAGCCGATTACCGGACCGCAGACTGCAACAACCACCCGTCAGCTGTGGCGTTACCACCATCACTTCCCAAAATATTGTGAGCTGACCAAGGCGCCCCGCGACATCTGCCACACCCACGCAAGTCTGAATTCTGTATTTTAAACATATAATCACTTTCACAAAAAGAAATTATTGTAAAAGCCCCTTTTGCCCACCGTCGCCACCCATGGGAAATTTTAATTGTAAAGCTAAAAGAAACTTACCGAGTGGTAAACCACTCCCATGGAAGGGGGAGGAATGTACACCAGTGGCACGTAGGAGTCGCGAGTTTTCAAAATATTCTTGTTACTTTTACAGGCATTTAATTTCCTTTTAAAGTATAAGTCAAACTTCTGTACTAAAATAACGTTCACCAAGGCAACAAGCACCTTCCGTGCGCCAATGTGAGGTTGCTGCCCTGTAGCCAATTCCGGCTGCCAGCTATACGTTTCAACACCACGCGCCCGGTGCCATCGACCCTAGTTTGGCAATCCTCGGTACCAGTACTTGCAGCAACTACCAGCCCCAAAACTGCTGAACAACATACTAGTACCGAGCCTCCACCAAAGAGCGCCAGCCAAACAGAGCCCAGAACGTGGAGCTACCAAAAGATTCCTGCCAATCAGAGACTAGAACGTGTAACGTCCTAGATTTGGTGTCCGCTAGCTGCAAGACGGGCAGTGAGTCCACGATTGATTCCGCGTTCAACTCTCGACCGAGCAGCACGATCCTCTGCTCTACGTCCTGCCGGGCTAGCACCCGCAGTCTCCTAGCACAATGCTAAACTCCTATCTACCAGTGGTGCCACTCCTCAGGCCTTAAGAACCAGCTCATGTATCCCTTAATCGGAAATATACCTTCTCCTGGAGACGAAACCTGCTGAGTGTACTCATGATTTCTCCAATCACTCCCCAAACCCCACACAGAAATTATACCCCGCCTCCACCTCTCGAACCCAGCCTGTACAGCTGTAAACAGAACCTGGATTAATCCAAAAATTGAAACTTCCTGGCAGATTAAAATTGTGTGCCGGAACCGGGACTCGAACCTGGGACCTTTGCCTTTCGCGGGCAAGCGCTCTACCGACTGAGCTACCCTGACACGACTCACGATGCCGCCTCACAACTTTACTTCCGCCAGTACCTCGCCTCCTACTTTCCAAACTTCACAGAAGCTCTCTTGCAAACACGCAAGACTAGCACTCCTGGAAGAAAGGATATGGTGGAGACATGGCTTAGCCACAGCCTAAGGGATGTTTCCAGAATGAAACTTTCACTCTGCAGCGGAGTGTGCGCTGATATGAAACTTCCTGGCAGATTAAAATTGTGTGCCGGAACCGGGACTCGAACCTGGGACCTTTGCCTTTCGCGGGCAAGCGCTCTACCGACTGAGCTACCCCGACACGACTCACGATGCCGCCTCACAACTTTACTTCCGCCAGTACCTCGCCTCCTGCTTTCCAAACTTCACAGAAGCTCTCTTGCAAACACGCAAGACTAGCACTCCTGGAAGAAAGGATATGGTGGAGACATGGCTTAGCCACAGCCTAAGGGATGTTTCCAGAATGAAACTTTCACTCTGCAGCGGAGTGTGCGCTGATATGAAACTTCCTGGCAGATTAAAATTGTGTGCCGGAACCGGGACTCGAACCTGGGACCTTTGCCTTTCGCGGGCAAGCGCTCTACCGACTGAGCTACCCCGACACGACTCACGATGCCGCCTCACAACTTTACTTCCGCCAGTACCTCGCCTCCTACTTTCCAAACTTCACAGAAGCTCTCTTGCAAACACGCAAGACTAGCACTCCTGGAAGAAAGGATATGGTGGAGATATGGCTTAGCCACAGCCTAAGGGATGTTTCCAGAATGAAACTTTCACTCTGCAGCGGAGTGTGCGCTGATATGAAACTTCCTGGCAGATTAAAATTGTGTGCCGGAACCGGGACTCGAACCTGGGACCTTTGCCTTTCGCGGGCAAGCGCTCTACCGACTGAGCTACCCCGACACGACTCACGATGCCGCCTCACAACTTTACTTCCGCCAGTACCTCGCCTCCTACTTTCCAAACTTCACAGAAGCTCTCTTGCAAACACGCAAGACTAGCACTCCTGGAAGAAAGGATATGGTGGAGACATGGCTTAGCCACAGCCTAAGGGATGTTTCCAGAATGAAACTTTCACTCTGCAGCGGAGTGTGCGCTGATATGAAACTTCCTGGCAGATTAAAATTGTGTGCCGGAACCGGGACTCGAACCTGGGACCTTTGCCTTTCGCGGGCAAGCGCTCTACCGACTGAGCTACCCCGACATGACTCACGATGCCGCCTCACAACTTTACTTCCGCCAGTACCTCGCCTCCTACTTTCCAAACTTCACAGAAGCTCTCTTGCAAACACGCAAGACTAGCACTCCTGGAAGAAAGGATATGGTGGAGACATGGCTTAGCCACAGCCTAAGGGATGTTTCCAGAATGAAACTTTCACTCTGCAGCGGAGTGTGCGCTGATATGAAACTTCCTGGCAGATTAAAATTGTGTGCCGGAACCGGGACTCGAACATGGGACCTTTGCCTTTCACGGGCAAGCGCTCTACCGACTGAGCTACCCCGACACGACTCACGATGCCGCCTCACAACTTTACTTCCGCCAGTACCTCGCCTCCTACTTTCCAAACTTCACAGAAGCTCTCTTGCAAACACGCAAGACTAGCACTCCTGGAAGAAAGGATATGGTGGAGACATGGCTTAGCCACAGCCTAAGGGATGTTTCCAGAATGAAACTTTCACTCTGCAGCGGAGTGTGCGCTGATATGAAACTTCCTGGCAGATTAAAATTGTGTGCCGGAACCGGGACTCGAACCTGGGACCTTTGCCTTTCGCGGGCAAGCGCTCTACCGACTGAGCTACCCCGACACGACTCACGATGCCGCCTCACAACTTTACTTCCGCCAGTACCTCGCCTCCTACTTTCCAAACTTCACAGAAGCTCTCTTGCAAACACGCAAGACTAGCACTCCTGGAAGAAAGGATATGGTGGAGACATGGCATCCAAAAATTGACGTTTTGCCGACTGTGCATCCAGGTTCGTCATTGTGTATACCATCACAGGTGCTTCTGTCTGTGATGCAACATCAAGGGTAACCGCAGCTATGGTCTCCATCTTGCAAATGTCCCCATCTGGTGACTCAGGGATCGAGAGGTGGCTGCACTATCCGTTACATCCATGCGGTTAAGATGCCTGTCATGTCAAATGCTAGTGATAACAGGCCATTGGGATCCAGCACAGCATTCCGTATTGCCCTCCTGAACCCACCGATTCCATATTCGGCTAACAGTCATTTGTTCATGACCAACTTGAGCAGCAATGTCACGATACAATAAACCAAAATCATGATAGGCTACAATCTGACCTTTATCAAAGTCGGAAACGTGATGGTACACATTTCTCCTCCTTACACAAGGCATCACAACAACGTTTCACCAGGCAACACCAGTCAACTGCTGTTTGAGTATGAGAAATCGGTAGGAAACTTTCCTCATTTGTAGGTGTTGCCACCAGTGCCAACCTTGTATGAATGCTCTGAAAAGCTGATCATTTGCATATCACAGCATCTTCTTCCTGTCAGTTAATTTGCATGTCTGTAGCATGACATTTTCTACGTGTAGCAATTTTAAAGGCCAGGAGTGTAAAAGAAAGATTATAAATTGTCACGTTGAAATGGAAGTAGGCTTGACTTTGAAGGCAGGGTTGTCAACTGAACACAGCAGTTATACTGAAAGTAGGTTTATTGCTAACTGAAACGTACACGCAGCACTGACTGTGTATAAATAGCAGAGCGCTCTGCCCGAGAGCCAAACAGAATGTACCAGAAATCAGAGGAACAGTTAACATAAGAAACGTGTAGATATTACAAGTGAACATAAGAAACAAGTAGAACATTCTGGGAATGATAATTACACACAAACAAATTTTTGCTGGTAGACTGGATTGAACCGGTGACCTTCAGCACCCCAATCGGTAACACTACCCCTTGCGCCACACCGGCAGTTGGTTAACTTGGGTCTTGCGACCGTGCTCCCTCTCCTGAAAAAAATAGCGACCCGCTGTTAGGTTCCCTGTGGAGCCAGCTGCAATGTACTGGATCTTGATCTTGTCAGGGGTCCTCTGTATGTTAGTTCCGGATAATCCTTCCTTCAGCACAATTACCAAAGACAGCTGTTCCTGTCGTGGTTTCATCAGTATTATTACCATCCTTAGAATCCTTGAACAAGAAGCCATTTTCGCCTATCAGCTCTCCAGGATCATAGTACGGCTTCATGCAGAGAACGTGAGCAATGTCTGTCCGTGTTTGTCGTTTCGACGACGACTCATAATCCTCAACTTTGTATGTGACATCTGACAGGCACCATTTCACACAATACGGACGAAAGTATTGCTTCAATAACTATTCTGATAGTCCCAACTTTCCGTAGAGGGGTAAAAATCCATACCAGATCTCCTGGGCTGTACACAACAGGTTGGTGCTTGTCATTATACTGCTAACGGTCCTTCTCCTGGGTGTCCAGTGTCCATATGCGAGTCAACTGTCATGCTTTATCAGCCCTGGTGATGAGCTGTTTCAAAAAGTTATCCTGAGTGTCGTCCGGTTGGAATGGGAACAGCATATCCACTGTTGTCTCAGCTTCATGGTCATGGAGCAGGAAAAATGGCGTGAAGCCTATGGTGTCTTGTAGTATTATAAACAAATCTCATGACTGGTAGTATTGTATCCCAATCCTTCTGCTCAACATATCTCCTAATGTCTTTTATTTATTTATTTTATTTGTTTTTTCTGTTCCATAGGACCCACTTCAGGAGTAAGACTACATGGTCATGGAACAAGTCAATACATTAATTGTTACACAATAATGGTAATAGAAAAATTTTAAGTAGTCCTTTGCACACGACAATCTTAAGACAAAGTGAAAAGAACCAATAAAGAAAAAATTAATTAGCTTAATTGTTTAACTTTTCTAGGAGTTCCTCGACAGAATAAAAGGAGTGAGCCACGAGGTAACTCTTCAATTTAGGTTTGAAAGCATGTGGATTAGTGCTAAGATTCTTAAGTTCTTGTGGCAGCTTATTGAAAATGGATGCCGCAGAATACTGCACCCCTTTCTGCACAAGTGTTAAGGTGGTGTGGTGCAAATGTAGATTAGACATCTGTCTAGTATTCACCGAGTGAAAGCTACTAACTCGTGGGAATAAGCTGATATTATTAACAACAAACGACATTAAAGAAAAAACGTATTGTGACGCCAGAGTCAAAATTCCCAGACTACTGAAAAGGGGTCGACATGACGTTCGCGAACTTACACCAGATATTGCTCGAACCGCCCGTTTTTGAGCCAGAAATATCCTTTTTGCATCAGGCGAGTTACCCCAAAAAACAATGCCGTACGTCATAAGTGAGTGAAAGTAAGCGAAAAATCACTTATCTCAGATATTGTTCTAATGGTAAATATAGCAGAATTTAGCCTTGGAACAAGATCCTGAACATGGGCTTTCCATGACAGCTTACTGTCTATATGAACACCTAGAAATTTGAACTGTTCAGTCTCACTTATCACATGCCCATTATGTGTAATCATAATGTCAGATTTCGTCAAATTATGTGTTAGAAATTGTAAAAACTGAGTTTTACTGTGATTTAACATCAACTTGTTTTCTATAAGCCATGAACTTATCTCTTGAACTGCATTATTTGTTATTGTGTCAATATTACGAGCAACATCCTTCACTACCAAGCTGGTATCATCAGCAAACAAAAATATTTTACAATCACCTGTTATACTCGAAGGCATATCATTTATATAAATAAGAAACAGCAATGGTCCCAAAACAGACCCCTGGGGCACCCCATACTTAATTGTGCCCCATTGGGATTGCACGTCATAGCCATTTTCTACATTGCGGAGAATTACCTTCTGTTGTCTATTATTAAAGTAAGAGGTGAACCAGTTGTGGGCTACTCCCCGTATTCCATAATGATCCAACTTCTGCAACAATATTTTGTGATCAACACAATCAAACGCTTTTTTTAAATCAAAGAAGACGCCTAATGTCCGTAGCCTCTTATTTAACCCATCAAGTGCCTCACAGAGAAACGAAAATATAGCGTTTTCGGTCGTTAAACCACTTCTAAAACCAAACTGTACGTTTGACAGGAAATTATGTGAACTGAAATGATCAATTAATCTTGAATATACAGCCTTTTCAATAACTTTGGAAAAAGCCGATGGCATAGAAATAGGTCTATAGTTGTCTACATTATCCCTTTCTCCTTTTTTATAAAGCGGTTTCACTACTGAGTACTTTAATCTGTTAGGAAACTGACCATTCTGAAAGGAAAAATTACAAATATGGCTTAGTACTGGGCTAACATATGGAGAACAGTACTTTAGAATTCTGCTAGATACCCCATCATATCCACAAGAGTCCTTAGTCTTTAGTGATTTAATTATTGACTCAATCTCACCTATGGAAGTATCATGAAGGATCATTTCAGGCAACAGCCTCGGAAACGCATTTTCTAAAAATGTTATATGATTACCTGTAGAAACTAGAGTTTTGTTTAGTTCCTCTACTATATTCAGAAAGTGATTATTGAATATTGCACCTCTTGTTAAAACTACTGTAAGAGCATTTGTCTGAGGATGGTATGCAGTTGTCATTTTGTGGACAATGTCACAACGTGACATTACCTCACACGCGGTGCTCTGTGCTTCAATATAATGTCTCCTTCAAGGAATTTTGCGATCTCTGGAGCTTCTGCTATCAGCACAGGTTTGGTGGTAACTGCGGCACATGCTTCCATCGCTGGCACTCTTTACAGTGACTCACATAGAGCTTGACAGATTGGTAGGGACCTCTCCAGTAATACCTGCATCTGATTCTGTCTAGGGTCTTCAAGAATTCCAGATGACCAGATATTGGAGCATCGCGGAAATACTTGAGAATAGCTGGCTGAAGATGAGTTGGAATGACCAGTAGTCATTTGGGGCCCAGTGGATCATAGATGCTTTTATAGAATGTCCCGTTTATAAGTTGGAACTCTCCATTGGTCGGTTCTCCTTTCTCCAAGGCCTCTATCGTTTTTAATAGTGCTGGATCTACCCTCTGTTCAGCTGCAACATTACCTTATTCAGTGAGGGCTGAAATTTCATTCTTGCTGTTGTGTTCCACTAATGGATTCCTTGAAAGGCAGTCGGCATCCTTGTGTTTCCATGCTTTCTTAAATACCACTGTGACCTCGTACTCTTGGAGTCTTAGTGCCCATAGTGCTAGTCGACTTGATGGATCCTTAAAGCTAGTCAGCCAACACAAAGAATGGTGGTCTGTCACGATGTTGCATGGTTTACCACCAAATAAATATGGCCGGAACTTATTTATAGCTCTGGTAACTGTGAAACATTCTTTCTCAGTTGTTGTGTAGCTTATCTCGGACTTTGAGAGTACTCTTGTTGCATGGTCTATCACCTTTCCAGCACCTTCCTGATCTTGCACCAATCCTACAACCACTGGCGTCTGTCTGAAGTTCAGTTTCCGCATTCTCGTCGTACAAGGCTAGAACTGGTGCGGAAATTAGAGACTCTTAAGTGCCTGGAAAGCTCTTTATTTTGTCTCATCCCAGTAAAACTTGGCGTCTCCTTGCAGAAGTTCTTGCAATGGATGTGCCTTGTTACAAAATCCTTTTATGAAACGTCGGTAGTAAGAGCACAGCCCGAGAAAACTTCTCACAGCACGAATTTGCTGAGGAGTTGGAATTTCTGTGACTGCCCTTATTTTATCTGGATCAGGACGGACACCATCTCCGTTGACTAGGTGCCCCAGGATTTTTCTCTCTTTGGCGACAAAGAGGCACTTCTTTGGACTGAGTTCGAATGTGGCCGGAGCATTATATAATGGCATTACTTTATTGATTCATATATTCGCCTGAGAACAACTGTTGTTGTATGAGGCATTATCAGTAAATACATATGAATTGTTATATACATTATTGACAAAAATACAATTATTATGGCATGTATGACAAGTATTTTACAAATATCATTATTTACAAATTTAATAACAAATTCAAATAAAACACAAATAAGAATTGAACAAAAAAAATTGACTTAATCACAGTATGTTTGAGTAATCACCTTTTTCTTCATTATCTAAAAATTCATTAATGTCGTAGAAAGCTTTTGATTTCAGCCAAGACTCGACTACCCTTTTAAATTTATTTTGAGGCATCCCTCTTATATCAGAAGGTAGATAGTTGAGAAGTACTTTTCCTGTGTGTAAAAAATTTTTTTGGACTTTACTTAGACGAGTCCATGGAATGTCTAGTAAGTTCCTGTGTCTAGTGTGGTATGAGTGTATGTCTGACCTACATTCATGCATGTGGATATTTTGTTTTGTATGAAGGAGAGCTTGTAATATATACAGACAGGGGAGAGTAAGTATTCTGTATTTAATGAAATACTGTCTGCATGAAGTTTCATTACGCAAGCCAAAAATACATCTAATGATTTTCTTCCGCCACAGAAAGACCTCTTTTGCACCAGCAGAGTTTCCCCACAGGAGTACTCCATAGTGAAGGTGAGAATGAAAGAAGGCATAGTATGCCATAAGTAAGATCTCAGTGCTCACACAGGCCTTTAGTTTCCTAATTAGATATAGGATTTTTGCCAGCTTGCTGCAGAGCTTCTCCGTGTGGGTAATCCAAGATAATTTGCTATATAGGTATATGCGTAATAGTTTTACAGAATGACTGTGTTCATTATGAATGTCTCTGAGGGAGAAGAGGATGTGTTCAGTTTTATTTGCATTTAATGTTAGCTTATTCTCATGGAACCACTTAGCGGCCATTTCCATCATCGAATCGTTCATTAGTTTAACGACCTTCACATCTATATGTGTTGTGAGAAGAGTGGTGTCATCAGCGTACATCACTGTTTTGCACGATAGTGGTTTGGGGAGGTTATTCACATAAACAATGAAAAGGAAAGGGCCTAGCACGGACCCCTGAGGCACACCGTATTTTACCTTGAGAAGGTCAGATTTTTTGTTAGAGTTAACAACACCATTTGATACCTGTTAGTCAAATATGAGTTCAGTAGAGCTAGTTCAGTGTCAACAATTCCATAGTTTTCAAGTTTCTTTATTAAGAGGCTGTGTGAGACGGTGTCGAATGCCTTCGATAGGTCAACTAAAGTGGCATAGGTGTGCTCCCTATTTTCAAAACCACGTAATACTAATGTCACAACTTCTTCAACTGCATGAATGGTTGATCGCCCATTTCGAAAACCATACTGGGCCTTGTTAAGTAAGTTGTGATATTCAAAAAAATCATTTAGTTGGGTTTTCATTAAAGTTTCAATGATTTTTGAAACTACGGGTACAATTGCTATGGGTCTGTAGTTCTGGGGGGAATTTCTATCCCCTTTTTTGTGGATGGGCAAGATAATTGTCTGTTTTAAGCAATCCGGAAAGGTTCCCTCCCTAAACATCCTATTGATAAGATAGGGTAGTGGAATACAGATAGAGTGTATTATTTTTTTCAGGATAAAATTAGATAAACTGTGTATGTCTTCTGTTCTAGAGCTGCTCATTGACCTAACTACACAGAGTATATCCTTGGGAGAGATGGTTTCCCATTCAAATTTGGGCAAGTTATCTTTTAGCTCTGTTTCCTGTAAATGGTTAAGTTTATCCGCCCTGGCATCTAAGTTGTTTTCATCTGTAATATGAAATTTACCAGAGTTTATGAAACTATAGTTTAGCTCATCTGGACTTGCAGGAACAGTCATAGAGGCTGTCAGGTGTAATTAAAGCCGTCTTCTCCCTGTCAGCTTCGTCAACCTCGATTTGCCAGTAACCTGTCTGCATGTCCATAGTTGAGAAGTATGTAGCTCCTTTCAAGTAGTCTAAGGTGTCGTCAATGCCCGGCAATGGGTAGACATCTTTCTTTGTGATTCTGTTCAGCCACCAATAGTCGACACAGAATCGCCACATGCCATCCTCCTTCTTTACAAGGACCACCGGAGATGACCAAGGACTCTCCAAAGGTTGAATAAAGTCATCGCGCAACTCTTCTCCACTTCCTCCCGAATTATCCATCTTTCAGCTGGCGACACTCTATACGAAAGCTGGCTAATTGGCAGATGATCCCCAGTATTGACACGGTGCTTCATCGTGGACCATTTCGTCTGACTTTTCCCCTGCTGAGGTGTGAATGCACCCGAAAATTGGATAGTATAACTAACACCCGCTGGTATTGTTCCTTGGTCAGTCCAGGCCCTATTGGCAGTTTCACGATTGTTTCCCCCAGCGTGTTGTCTGTACTAACAGCAGAGTATGGAGCTTCGTTGATGACGTTGAGCTCACCTTCCTGGATTGGTTCAGCTGTCCCGATACACATTCCTTTGGGGATAAGTTGTGACTGCTTGTGACAATTAGTGATCCAAATCTCTCCTCGGCCACCGGTAATGCTTATGATAGCCGCTGGTATGTAAATTTCTTTTGTGAGCCTAATAAATGTTTTACTTTTGACAAGCACTTCACAGTGTAACCAGTCATCTGTGCTTGAGACTGGAACTCTTCTCATTGTCAACGGCAAATAACTTCCCAGAGAATTCTGTATTACATGTACCTGTCGGAACGACTTCCTCAATTTGCAGCTGAGATCTTCTAGTCAATGACAGCTTGGGATGCCTGAAGGAAGTCCCATCCGAGGATGACATTATGACTATATTCTGTTAAAACGACAAATTCAAATGACTGGGTTCTGTTTTCGATGGTTATTCTTGCAACAAAAGTTCCTGCTGGCTGGATGTACTTTCCATGTGCGACCTTCAGCACAGTTTCCCCCATATCACATAACATTGTCTCTTTAGTGTGTGGTGCTAATTATCCTATAATACAGAGAAAGAAGCTCCTGTATCAACCAGTGCCCGGACAGGCTGGCTGTCGATTATGATATCAATGAGATTTCCCAACATCTTACCGACTGTTGTCCTTGGAGAGTTTTCACCTGCGTCGGTCTCACTTCTGTAGATGGTTGCCTCGCTTAGTTTTCCTGGGCACAGCAGCTAGGGGAGCAGCTGATACCTCTGTACAGTGACGGTGAATGGCAGTGGCGTGTCGGGAAGCAACTTATTCCAGGTTACGGCGATGGGCTTTTCCCATATGTGGACTGAACTCATCAGCAGGTGACTGCCTGGGATAGAACTGCTCTGATGGCTGACCTGGCAAAATAATCATTGAACCCACAGTGCAAACACAGTGGTGTGTTGTCATCTGTCCTCCAGATGTCTGTCCTTCTGTGGGGCGTCATAGTTGCCGGAGGAGTTGCTTGTGGCTGTCAGCTGCTTCATAGGCTGCTGTTTGGCGACTGTAGCATGGTGGGGCAGACAGAAACTAATGTCTGAAATACCTCTTCCTCAGGAGCGTTGCCTCCCTTGTGACTTACAGGGCTTACATCCATGGCCATAATCTGATGCTCGCTTGGTTTAATAGTCCCGGCTGCCATAAATTGTTGTAGTTCTTCTCTCACAATTTGTCGTATGAGAGAAGCGAAGTCATGCTGGTGTTCCACAACTGCTATAGGGACTACACTGGAGAGTCGGTCATACTTCTTTCGTCCAACCCTCCTTTGTTGCATCTCTAAAATCGCTGGCACCACTTGATGAACTCTTCCATCGTAGCAACGTGTTTTATCAGAAGAGCTTGGTACATGTCTTCTGCAATACCCTTCTTCAGGTGTGCGATTTAGTCGGCCTCAGTCATATGCAGATTGACTATGTTACATAGGGCCAAAACATTCTGTCTGTACGACTGTGTAGGCTCACTATGTCATTGGGCTTGGTTCTTCAGTTGTTCTTCCGCCAAGCAGATTTGTTCAAATGTTTGTAAATCTATCAGACCAAACTGCATGGTCATCAGTCCGTAGCTTACAAACCACTTAAACCAAGGTAAACTAACCTAAGGACAAAACACACACACACACACACACACACACACACAAATGCCCCAGGGAGGACTCGAAACTCCGACGGCGAGCAACCGCGCGCTCCACAATGAGGTGCCTTAGACCACTCGGCTACTCCACCACGGCGCAGATTTGTCGCTGGTGGTCTCCAAACTACTTCTTAAGTTCTGCCTGGAACATTTCCCAGTCATTCAGTTTCTCTTCATTGTTTTCAAACCATTGCTGGGCTGTTCCGTCCAGGTAGAAATAAACGTTGGAAAAGCACATTGTATGATCCCACTTGTTATACTTGGCAACTCGGTCGAACCCTTATAGCCACTTCTTGGCGTCCTGTCCAGCATCTCCAGAGAACACCGAAGGGTGTCTGACATGCAGCTGGCTTACCGTTTGTTTCGTGTCCATGGTTCTTCTCATGATACGGACTTTCGGAAGGATGTACTCGGCACATCCCTTGTATTCTGGTCCGTTTAAGCGATGGCTTTTATGTTGCCTAATTGGAGCCACGGTGATGCAGCTGTTGCACAGGACACCTGGCACCTCCACCAAACAATGTCGCATAGAAATGGTAGCAGGCTTGACTTCGAAGGCAGGGTTGTCAACTGAACACAGCACTTGTACTGAAGTAGGTTTATTGCTAACTAAAACGTACAAGCACCACTGACTGCCTCTTGGGCAGAGTGCTCTTCTATTTATACACAGACAGAATGTACCAGAAATGAGAAGAACAGTTAACATAAGAAACATGTAGAACATTCTGGAAATGATAATTACAAACAAATAAATTTTTGCCAGTGGACGTGATTGAACCAGCAACCTTCAGCACTGCAATCGGTGACTCTATCCCTTGCGCCACGCCGACAGTTGGTTAACTTGAGGTTTGGAATATTAATAGGTAACTGCTAGAGTGTCTAGGGAAAGATCCCAGAATTGCTCTAACTTTTAGATACTGACAATGCCAACATATTACCAACGCCACCTACATAAAGGTCTGTGCGCTGCCTGCCAAGAGTAGTCATAACAAAAGCAAAATTTTAGTCTTACATTGCGTTGTGATGAGTTCGGGAATACGTACACCTTACACACCGTGTTTCAGAATGTTTTTCATGTTATCTATGTGATTCTCCGTGCAGATTTTTGCTGGTATGAGACAAAATGCCTAATATGAATCGTCCAATTCCAACATCGGTAAGATATGTTAGTAGTAGTTCATAAATATCTAATACCAAAACAAATTTGACTGTGAATCAAATAAATAACATTAAGAACATTCTGAGACACACTGTGTAATATGCACATATTCCCAAACTTAGTACAACACTACATAAGACATAGTTTGGTTGTCTTATGACTTATCTTGGCACGCTACACACAGACCTTGTATCTAGGTGGCATTCATAGTACTAAGGATGGAAAACTGGTCGAAGCCACATGTCATTAGTAATGAAATCCCAAACTCAGACTGGAATGTATACTGCAGGGATGGGTTGAACATTATGGGGGAGACTTTTTATAGTGATAAAGAATCTGCTTGTACTGAGTGAAATTAGTACAAATTTAGAAGGTGAACTAATTTGGATGAAAGTCACCTTGAAAAGTTGCTCAAACATAGTCATTGAACGTTTTTATAGACCACCTGGCTCAGCAGCAGTAGTGGCAGAACCTCTGAGGGACAACTTAAGAAATGTTTCCTGATCATGTCATAGTTTTAGATGGAGATTTTAACTTACCAGATATAGACTGTAGACAAACATGTTTAAGACAGGTGGCAGAGACAGAGAATCAAGCAATATTGTCCTAAGTGCTGTATCTGAAAATTACTTTGAGCAATTAAATAGAGAGCTTACTTGTGCATATAACATGTTAGACACAACAATTACAAATAGGCCTGGACTTCTTGCTGCAGTTAGTGTAGATCAGGTAATCAGCTATCGTAAGGCCATTAAGCATCGACAAATACAGCTGTAAATAGAACTATTGAGAAAGGTAGGAAAATCTTATTCAGAAAAAGCAACAAGGTACAGATTTCCGAGTACTCGGCTGCACAATAGTTTCGTCCCTAACACTGACAGTGTCGAGCAACTGTCGACAAAGTTCAAGTGCACCATGCATTATGCTTTAGATAAGTATGTGCCAAATAAAATTATGAGAGATGGTAAATATCCAAGATGCTGTCATCACTAAACATTACTTGGAAACTCAGAATGCAGCAGCTGCAGATGACTGCTGTGAGCGTGTGTGTGTTTTGTTGAATATCAACATGGGATTTCATAATATTTATATTGTTTGCTACAATATAACTTTACTCTTTTCTGTAGAATTTCTTTGTAAAATAAACATATACCTATAATTAATCCAAATACATACAGGAAATTAATAATCAGCTAACCAGTTGTAATAATAATGGTTTAATAAACTGTTACCATGTTTATGGTGGATTTAAATCAATCTTCTTCAGAAGTACATTTATGATTATTATTGCATATTACAGTAGATGGAACATCCCTATAATAAAATGAATGCCAATTTAATGATTAAATCTACACTGAAACTTCATGAACTGATTAGCACATTTGAAGGGCTCCAAAATACATGTCAACAATGTTTGAAATGGATAATTTCCCATACTACACTGTATAGTGGTGAAAATATTTATAACCTCAATTTTGTGCATTCAAAGCAAGGAGGTTAAAATAAAGGGAAGACGGCGCTGTTATTCAAAGCTCAGCTGTCAATTGAAGCCAGTCCACCATCTTGTGGAGCCGAGGAAATGTTTTCAGATTAATGCACTCTGTGATTCTTGCCCTGTTAACTTTCATAAATTTAAATGACAATCAACTACATACTTGATGTTATATACTTTTGTGGACAAATACAGACTAGATTGTTGGATACACACCAGTCACCACAAATGTTGGCACCATAATATGGTGGCAGTGGCTTCATTTCTGTGCTGTTAAGGGCATCCCCCCTTATACTAACCCCCTCAGTTCAAAGCCAAACCCAACACGCACATTCAGCGATGTCTTACGGTGGTACCTCGACATACTGCATTTGTTCGTAAATGCTTGCCCCTATTCTTCTTTCCTATGTTGTGGTTCTGTAAAACAAAGCACATTTTGTACCCATGTGGCTTTACATACTGAAGCAAATTTACACAGTATAACTTATAAACAGACGATTGCGCACATTCTTACTTCTTTAGTACTTGTGCATTAAGAGCTAACAAGTGCAATACACTGACAGCTGTGCACACGCCGTCTACAGCATCCGTAATTTGCTATCATAGTGTACAGCTGTGCCATCTAGTTGGTAACCTCAATACCGTACTTGATGTTATAGTAGAACACTACTGATTCTGGCAGGTTTTTAGAATGTTGTTCATTGATAGTAACTGTGTCATGCAATAATCTCAAACAAAGCACTTGTGTTCTTTTTCCCATGATTCCGTGTTAATCATGTCAGCTGAAATAAATTATAGCTGTGAGTAAAGATGTTACAGCAGATGTACCTGACTGGTAGATTTTTCTTCTACTTTTCCTCACTTTGCTTACAATGCATGTACTCTTACCTTCGAAACTTACTGCAAGGCAAGTGGCTATGAAAAAACTATCAGACATAATACTCTTCCTGCAGAAACCGTGGGCTACAACATTCTCCGCAAGAGCGACTCCTGTGGTGTGCTGGCCACCTTTACTTAGTTAAGAAAAACAGTTCACTTGATACCTATCGTGAGTACACAGAAACTGGTTCTATGTCAATACAAATTTATCAAAAAGAATTCCTTTTCCGAAATTAGCCTGTTTTATTATTACTATTATTTTAACTTTAAACAAATAATACTTGATTGATATTTGACTAATTTTACTCCCATTGTAATTTTTTTATGATTATTAATATATGTGTATAAGTATCAAAGTGTAAAGGTGCCCCATATTCCTATCATGTACACTGTACAGAATGAATTAGTTTCAAGATGTAAATGGCAGTCAGTACTTACCTTCAGGAGAATGCATTTCTAATACTGTTGATAAACACACTTATAAATAAACTTGATACACTTCTTACCATGAACCAATATCATCCCTCGTGATTGGGGGTTATGTTGGTGAAGGTTAAAATCTACATCTTCAGCTCACTCACCAACAGGGTAAACAAATATATTTGTCTATCCCATCTCGAATATATATGATGTGTCCAATTCTATTTTACCAACTCATAAAAATAATCACACCTTCCAAATTAACCTGAATCTTAGAATACATCATAGATCAAAATGTCACCATAGCTCTGATGTAATGTAAAGCTGAAACTTCCTGGCAGATTAAAATTGTGTGCCGGAACCGGGACTCGAAACTGGGACCTTGCCCGCGAAAGGCAAAGGTCCCAGGTTCGAGTCCCGGTCCCGGCACACAATTTTAATCTGCCAGGAAGTTTCATATCAGCGCACACTCCGCTGCAGAGTGAAGTTTCATTCTGGTAATGTAAAGCTGTTTTTAACTTCACCAACTGAACCAAAGTGTCACCTTACAACTTAATTTTGACCTCGGGCTATTCTTCATATTGAACTGCTACTATCATGTACATTTCAAAAAATAATACAGAGAGCCACCTCCATAAACCACAGACATTGCCGAAGTGGAGTGGCTCAAAGATAGAGATAGCCCGAACTATAGGTGCAACCACAGCGGAGTAGTATTTGTGGAGAGGCCAGACAAATGTGTTGTTCCTGATGAGGGGGCAACAGCCTTTTGAACAGTTGTAGGGTAAGCAGTCTGGATGATTGACTGAGCTGCCTTATAACATCAGCTAATGTGACTTTGCCCTGCAGATACTGTGAATGACTCAAAGTGAGGGGAAACTACAGCCATTACTTTTTCCACGGACATTCAAACAAAGGCATTCTACAGAACAGAGTGTGCAGTGTTAGATCTGTTAATCGAGTAGGGAGGCAAATGGTTAGGTTGAAATTTTATATATTAGGAATTAGTGAAGTTCGGTGGAAAGATGAACAGGATTTCTGGTCTGGTAAGTAAAGAGTTATAAATACAAAATCTGTTGTGGGTCTTACAAGTGTAGGTCTATTAATGAATGAGAAAATAGGAATGCATGTAAACAATTATGAACAGTGCAGTGATCGCATTATTGTAGTCAAGATAGATATGAAGCCAGCACCGACCACAGTAGTACAAGATTATATGCCAACTAGCTCTGCCAATGATGAGGAGATTGAAGAAATGTATGAGAAGACAAGGGAAATTATTCAGACACTTGAGGGAGAGGAAAACTTTATTGTGATGGGGGACCAGAATTTTGGTAGTAGGAAAAGGAAGGAAAGGGAAAATAGTAGGAGAATATGGACTGGGGAAAAGGAATGAAAGAAGAAGCCCCATGGTAGAATTTACAGAGAACGCAATTTAATCATAACAAACACTTGGTTTAAAAATCATGAAAGACAATTTTATAAGTGGAAGAGACCAGCAGATACCGGAAGGTACCAGAGTGATTTTGTAATAGTAAGAAATAGATTTCAGAACCAGGCTTTAAACTGTATGATATATCCAGGGGCAGATGTAGACTATAACCATACATTACTGGTCATGAACTGTAGACTGAAACTGAAAAACTGCAGTTAAGGTGCAAAAATAAGAAGATGGGACCTGGATATATTGAAGGAACCTTAAGTTCTTAGAATTTCAGGTGGCTCTTTAGGCAACAAATGAGAGAAATGGTGGAAAATAAAACAGTAGAAGAAGAATGAATAGCTTTGAGAGATGACATAGTGAAGGCAACAGAGGACCAAATATGTGGGAAGGGAAAAAATATCCTTGGATATCATCAGAAATACTGAATGTAATTGATGAAAGGAGAAGAAGCAGGTAAAATGGAGTACAAAAGACTGACAGGAAGCAGGAGTGGCCAAAAGGCAAATGCAAATCTGTGTGAAAATGTATAACTAGAGGAGACAAGAAAAACATCTAAATGAATATCTAGAACTCACACGGTAAATACAGTTCTCAGCAATGAAGGGAAAGCTAAAAGAGTATATAGAGGGGCTCTATGAAGCAAATGAACTTCGAGACAATATTGTAGGAAAGAAATAGGAAGAGGATGGAGATTAAATAGGAGATACTATACTGAGAGAAGATATGACAGAACACTGAAAGACCTAAATTGGTATAAGACCCCTTGAGCAGACAACATTCCCTCAGAGCGACTGAATTCTCTGGGAGA
Organism: Locusta migratoria; assembly: GCA_026315105.1. Taxonomy (NCBI): domain Eukaryota; kingdom Metazoa; phylum Arthropoda; class Insecta; order Orthoptera; family Acrididae; genus Locusta; species Locusta migratoria. Next base: position 573,021,806 of record CM048747.1, on the reverse strand, counting down.
TCCAACAATGACAAAATTATTTCCCCTGGTGCGTAAGATGTATGGAGACAGGTGAAATACTCTCAGACACTAAGAAAAATGTAATAATCCCCATTCCAAAGAAAGTAGGTGCAGACAAGTGTGAAAAATGACAGAAACATCAGTTTAATAAATCTTGGCTGCAAAATTTTTAACACTAATTATTTACCCAAGGATGGAAAAGCTGATAGAAGCTGACCTCAGAGAAGATCAATTTGGATTCAGGAGAAATTTAAGAATACGAAAGGCGATACTCACTTTTACGACTTATCTTAGAAGATAGAGTAAGGAAAGGCAAACCTACATTTCTCAGTTTTGAAGAAACCTTTTGACAATGTTGACAATACTCTCTTTCAAAGTCTGAAGTCAGCAGGGTAAAATATAGTGAACAGAAACTTATTTCCAAATTGTACAAGATCCAGACAACAGGGAGTTGGGCATGAAAGGGGCGCAGTGGTTTGGAAAAGAGTAACACAGGGCTGTAGACCTTCTCCAAATGTTATTCAATTTGTACATTGAGCAAGCTGTGGAGGAAACCAAAAAGAAATTTGGAGAAGGAATTAAAGTTCATGGTGAAGAAATAAAAACACTGCTTTTGCCGAGAGTGTAATACAGTCAGAGGCAGCAAAGGACCTGGAAGAGCAATTGAACAGAAAGGACAGTGTGTTGAAAGGAGGGTATAAAGCAAACATTTACAAGAACAAAACAAGGGTAACAGAACATAGTCAAAGAAAATCAGGTGATGCTGATGGACTTAAAGAGGACCTTCAGAAATGCAAATAACGGATTTTGATGGGTCTCAGATATGTTGTAGAGGGGCTTATCCTGAGTATGAGGCTACCTGGTATTTTAGCAATGGGCCTTCCTTTTCGAGAAATATGATGTTGAAGTTCACTGCACACTGTATGACGCGTAACGTTAGCCCTGTTCCACCCAAGTGTGACAGAGCAGTTAAGGTCTACAGCTACCACTCTGGAGGTACGGTGTTCAGGTCTTCTCTATGTTTTTGCTTTTTTTCCGTATCAGAATAGTCTGATATTTATTTCATTTTTATTTTATTTATTTATTTATTTATTTTTTTTTTTTTTTAATTGGACTTAACTACGGGGTCATCAGTCCCTAAACTTACAAACTTCTTATGAACTAACTAAGACTAAGGACGGCCGACCATTTCATTTTACAGACTATCAATAAACAATGTACATTGTGTGAAATTAGTAATAAATATTCAATTTTGCTCTCATCATCAGAGACTGATTATGCCTTTCAGCATTCAGTCTGGAGCATAGTCTCCCTAATAAAATTCCTCCATGATCCCCTATTCAATGCTAACATTGATGCCTCGTCCAACGTTAGACAAGGCATCAATGTTAGCACTGAATAGGGGAATTTGAATGGTTTTATTGAGGGGACTATGCTCCAGACTGAACGCTGAAAGGCATAATTAGTCGATGATGATGATGAAGGCAAAACTGGATATGTATTACTAATTCCACACAATGTACATTGTTTGTCGATAGGCTGTAAAATGAAATGAAATAAATATTGGACTATTCTGATAGGAAAGAAAAGCCAAAGCATGGAGAAGACCTGAACACCATACTTCCCTAATAATTTAATTTTCATCCCATTATTATTCGCTACTGCCTGCATCCCTTGCTATGCCACAATCCAGATGATATTTGTCGTAAAAGCAATTGAAACACATTGGTTTTCAGCACCAAGCACATTTCATGAAAACTACCGTGGTTCGGAACCCACGTTAAACTGTAGGTCCTCCTATAACTGGCTGGGTAAGTCAGTTCGAAGGTCGGAGGAAGGTAACGGCATACCACCTCCAAACAGGGCTGTGCCTAGTAAAGCACTGTGGTATTCAAACCAATCTTCGGATTGTTGATTGCTTTACCTTTTTTTACAGTCCAAAAGGCACATACAGTTTTTAAGAGCAATACTGGGAAACATTTTTCTTATACTTTTAAGAAAGGTTCTCCTTTATCCTTAACCCTGCGTTACTAACATCTGGTTTTAACACTCGCTACTAACATCCCTCTTTCAGGGGTTTTTGAACTTTTGTTAGTAATGCCCATCAATTCGGTGAGTGTGAGTCCCAACCAACACTCTACCTGTATACACTTGTTCATCAATTGTTTCTCAAAGCATTACAGCTCACTGAAAATTTGAATGTAGCCGTCATTTTGATGGATGTTACTAAGCTAGGGTTAACACTGATGTGAAACAAGTGTATTTCATTACCACTGAAAAAGCAGGTGTAATGAACTGATGCAACATTAATGAGTGTTGATTTGTGTGTAAGAGGTCCGTTTGATATGCAAAACCCTGATTTCACTTTTCACCAAAACATGTTGCAGAACCTCTGTACCATCATCAGTGGGTTTTTCTATTTATTTATGGATTGGTTTTACATTTTGTTGTCAAAGAATGTTCAAATGTTTGTAAATATATGGGGTTGTCAGTCTCTAGGCTTACAAACTACTTCAACTGACTTAAGGAAACAAACACACTCATGCCCTAGGGAGGACTTGAACTTCCAACAGGGAGCAACCATACGATCCTCAGCAAGGTGTCTTAGAGCGCTCGACCATTCCACCGTGGCATTTAAGACCATTTTTAGATAATTCGACAATGGCAGCATTGTCATGTTTTGTTTTGGAGGACACACTTCACACTTTGGCAAAAGTGACAATGTACTCTTTGGTATTATTCATGTAATAACAGACATGTCCACATGGCCAGTCTGCTTCTGTTTGACCAAGGATACACAATTTAAACTCCTCAATAATTTCACACCATTTCCACTGTTTGTCTGTTGATATTCTGTAAAATCAAATGGAAAAATGTTGGACTTGCCAAGTACTTCCGCTCATGGGATTGGAATGACTCCTTTTCCACTTCCTTAAGGCCCGTATCCTTCCCTTTCTCCTCTGCTGTCATTAAAAATTCTTGTAGCCTCATACTCAGGGTCATCCCTGTACAACATATCTGAGACCCATCAAAATCCATTATTTACGCTTCAGACGGTCGCCTTGTTATATTAGGCAAATAAACAATAATGGTGGTACATGGGTTTGTTACATGGGCAGTAAAATAACATATGATGGTCACAGTGCAGAATGGCAATGGGAAGAAAAGCATTTTTGAAAAAGAGAAACATTGAATATCAATTTAAGTAGGATGGAGGCTTTTGAATTATTTTTTTTTTTTTTGTTTTAGGGCGCACAACTTCTCAGATCATTAACACCCAGATCGGAACAGAGATTCGCTAGATCTCGAAAAAAATTTATAACTGACAGATAGAGGAGTATCAAGAGAAAGCTAAAAACGAGAGATAAAAAACAATTAGAAGGGTTAAATATCCTTTGATAAATTGGCCATGTTGCTAAAACGCAAAACTCGAGCAGCTGCTCATGTGTCATCAGCTAAAAGTTCCTCCAGAGTAGACGGCAAGTTAAGGGCTACACGGAGATGATTAAAATTAGGACAAGAAAGTAAAACGTGTCGCGCCGTCAGCAATTCACCACAGGAGCACAGCGGTGCAGGGTCAGCGGTTAGCAAATGACGGTGGCTGAATTGGCAGTGACCAATCCACAACCGGGCCAGGATAACCTCCTCTCAGCGAGAGGGGCGTGAGGAGGTCCTCAAGCGGTCGGGATCGGTTTTACAGTTCTCAATTTATTGTCGTGGAGTGAGAACCACAAACAGTGCCAGGACGACACGATACGCCGGCGAAGAGCCCGATGAACATTGTCTGATGGGACGCAAAAAGTAGCCATGTGAGGCAAAAGAGCTGCTGCCTTTGCTGCAATGTCGGCGGTCTCATTCCCGGGCACACCCACGTGGCCAGGGACCCATAGAAAACAAACGTGACAGCCGTTATCTGCTAACAACTGAAGGGAGCGTTGGATTCGATACACAACAGGATGGGTCAAGAAAGGGTCCTTAAGACTCTGAAAGGCACTAAGGGATACAGAGCAGATGGCATAAAAGGGATGGCGGCAACGGTGGATGTACAAAACAGCCTGGTGGAGGGCAAAAAGCTCAGCCGCGAAATTCGAGCATTGGTCAGGGAGCTTTTATTGGAACAGGTTGTCCCCGACGACGAAGGCATATCTGACACCGTCAGTGCTCTTGGAACCATCAGTGTAGATAAATATGACTTTATCGAACCGCAAACGGAGTTAGCGTTCTCCTTGGCCTGATGCCACGATGGCAATGGGCTCTTGCTGAACCTAAAGGTGGAAGGAAGGATAAAATCGAGCCGGTGAATCAGGCGGCGAAACTGAATTTCAGGTGGAAGCAAGGCTATCGCAGACAACTGATGTTGACGATCGAGTGAGTCATCAAAGAATAATGGGTAAGATGGATGGTTGGGCATCAACAGCAGTCGGCATGTGTACCGACACAAGAATATGTCACGCCGAGAGGTCACGGGTAATACAGCAGCTTCAGCATAAAGACTTTCAACAGGACTGGTATAAAATGCACCGGTCGCCAGGTATAATCCCTGATGGTGAATGGAGTTGAGGCGTTGGAAAAGCGATGGCCATGCAGAAGAGTATAGAAAGCTTCCGTAGTCGAGCTTCGACTGGACAATGGCCTGGTAAAGGTGAAGCAGGATCGTACAATCCGCTCCCCATGATGTGCCACTGAGGACATGAAGAACATTAAGGGATCGGGCACAACGGGCGGGCAGGTAGGACACGTATGAGAACCAGCAAAGTTTACGATCCAAGAATTTGGTTGTCTCGACGAACGGGAGAGCAACGGGGCCGAGATGGTGGAAGAAATTCCTTGTACCTCCAAAAGTTTATACATACCGTTTTCTCAGTGGAGAAGTGGAAGCCGTTCGCAATGCTCCAGGAACATAGGCGGTCAAGACAGCATTGAAGACAACACTCCAAGAGACACGTCCGCTGGTTGCTGCAATAAATTGCAAAATCATCTACAAAAAGGAATCCGGAAACATCGGCTGAAACGCAATCTACGATCGGATTGATTGCAATGGCAAAGACGGAGCCCTGTGGCACCCCATTCTCCTGGCGAAAGGTATCTGACAAAACAGAGCCCACCCGTACCTAGAACTTACAATCCGCCAAAAACGCTTGAATAAAGAGAGGGAGGCGGCCACGAAGGCCCCATGTGTGCAATGTGCGGAGAATGTCTGCTCTCCAACAGGTATCGTAAGCCTTCTCCAAGTCTAAGAACACTGCTACTGTTTGACACTTCCTTAGAAAGTTATTCATAGCGAAGGTCGACAAGGCGACAAGGTGATCAGCAGCAGAGCGGTGTCTAAGAAAACCACATTGAACATTAGTCAGAAGGCATCGAGATTCGAGGAGCCAGACCAACCGAGCGTTAACCATGCGTTCCATCACCTTACAGACGCAGCGAGTAAGAGAAATGGGGCGATAACTGGATGGAAGATGTTTGTCCTTTCCTGGTTTGGGGATGGGGACAACAATGGCTTCATACCAACTTGTGGGAACCTGACCTTAGGTCCATATGCGATTATAGGTGCTAAGTAGGAAACACTTGCCCGCATGAGAAAGGTTCTTCAGCATCTCAATATGGATGGAATCGGGCCCAGGAGCAGAAGATTGGGACAGGGCAAGAGCACGGTCCATATCCTGCATGGTAAAGGAGACATTACAACTTTCGCGATTAAAAGAGTGGAAAGAAGGCAGCCGTGCCTTCTCTACCTGTTTGCGGAGGAGGAAGGCAGGGTGGTAATGGGCAGAGCTTGAAACCTCCACAAAGGAGCGGCCCAAAGCGTTGGAAACATCAGCGGGGTCCACAAGGACTGAGTTCTCGACAGTAAGGCCAGATATCAGGGAGTGGACCTTGACGCCGGATAAACGGTGTAGGCCACCCCAGACAGCCGAGGAGGGAGTAAAACGGTTAAAAGAACTGATAAAAGCAGTCCAGCAAGCTTTTTTGCTGTCGTTTACAATACGACGAAATTGTGCTCGCAATCGTTTATAACTGATACTATTCTTCAACGTTGGGTGGCAGCAGAAGGTGCATAAAGCACGGCGCTGGGCTCTAAGTGCGTCGCGGCAGGCTGCAGTCCACCAAGGGACCGGGACGCGACGTGGGGAAGAGGATGTACGAGGTTTGGAATGTTCGGCAGCGGTGAGAATAACCTCTGTGAGGTATTCGACCTTACTGTCACAGCTGGAAAAATTCTGATCGTGAAAAACAGCCATGGAAGAATAAAGCCCCCAGTCGGCTTTAGAGATGTTCCAACTGGTGGGATGAGGAGATGGGGAATGATGCAGGAAGAGGATGATACAAGGGAAATGGTCACTCGAGTACGTGTCAGAAAGTGCATACCACTCAAACCGACCGGCAAGCTGAGGAGTGCACATCGCGAGATCTATGTGGGAATAAGTATGTGTTGTGTCAGAAAGGAAGGTCGGTGCACCGGTGTTAAGGCAAACAAGATTGAGGTGTTGGAAGAGGTCCACCAAAAGGGAGGGAGAAGGTGCTGGAGAACCCCATAGAGGGTGGTGGGCATTGAAGTCGCCTATCAACATGAAAGGTGAAGGGAGCTGGTCAATGAGGTGTGGCACATCTGCCCTACTAAGGGCAGACAACGATGGTGAATAGATATTATAAAGTATCCGGCTAACAGTAGTGCGTCCCACCGAGACAGAAGATGATCGGGGCCGACTACTGTTGGGTGACGTGACAGATGAGTCACGCCTCGGCGGGGAAGGAGAGGAACTCTTTTTTGTTGGCTCTATTGGAAGAGTGATGGTGAAAGAGGCAGTTGTCGGTTGAGAAACCTGAGTACGGCGAAAATCTTCACGGGCAGGTTCCTTTTTCGAAGTCCGAGCATCTTGTTTAGGTGCCCGCTGTTTATTAGTGTGTTGACGAAGACTGAACTTTAGAAGCAGCAGGAGGAAGTTTTTTTCTTACTTTTTTTTTGTGGTTTTAGGGTGCACAACTTCTACGGTCATTAGCGCCCAGACAAGAACATAGATTCGCTAGATCACCAAAAAAAAAAAAAAAAATTGGTGACTGTCAGAACATCAAGAAGAGGCTAAAAACGAAAGATAAAAGACAATTAAAAGGGTTAAATATCCTTCGATAAGTTGGCCAAGTTGATAAAACGCAAAACTCGAGCAGCTGCTTGTGTGTCATCAGCTAAAATTTCCTCCAGAGTAGACGGGAAGTGAAGGGCTACACGGAGATGATGAAAATTAACACAAGACAGTAAAACATGTCGCACTGTCCACCGCAGGAGCACAGCGGTGCAGGGTCGGTGGATAGCAAGTGACGGTGGCTGAAACGGCAGTGACCGATCCGCAACCGGGCCAGGATGACCTCCTCCCATCGAGAGGGGCGTGAGGAGGTCCTCCAAGCGGTCGGGATCGGTTTTACAGTCCTCAATTTATTGTTGTACAGTGAAAACCATGCACTGTGCCATGACGACACGATACTCCGGCGAAGAGCCAGTTGAACATCGTCCGATGGGACGCAAAAGGTAGCCACGCGAGGCAAAAGAGCTGCGGCCTTGGCTGCTATGTCGGCGGTCTCATTCCCGGGCACACCCACGTGGCCAGGGACCCACAGGAAAGAAATGTGACAGCTGTCATCTGCTAGCAACTGGAGGGAGCATTGGATCCGATACACGAGAGGATGGTTCGAGAAAGGGTCCTTAAGACTCTGCAGGGCACTAAGGGAGTCCGAACATATGGCATAGAAAGGTTGGCGGTGGCGGCAGGTATACAAAACGGCCTCGTGGAGGGCAAAGAGCTCAGCCGTGAAGTTAGCACACCGGTCAGGGAGCTTGTATTGGAAACGGTTCTCCCCGACGACGAAGGCAGATCCGACACCGGCAGTGCTCTTGGAACCATCAGTGTAAATAAATATGGCATTATCAATCCGCTAACGGAGTTCGACAAGCCTCGAGCAATATACCAAATCTGGAGTGCTCTCCTTGGGGAGCAAACTAAGTTCAAGGTGAGTGTGAACCTGAGCCTGATGCCACAGTGGCAATGGGCTTTCGCTCAACCGAAAGGTGGAAGGAAGGGTACAATCGAGCTGCTGTAGCAGGCGGCGAAACCGAACTCCAGGTGGAAGCAAGACTATCGCAGACAACTGATATTGGCGATCGAGTGAGTCGTCAAAAAATAATCGGTAATATGGATGGTTGGGCATCGACCAAGCAGGAGGAAATGGGAACGTGGAACGGGCAATCTTCGGACTGGCCGATCGCACGACTGTGTCAGCGAAAGTCTCCTTTTCCGTGTTGGGGTAGGTTAGGCACACGCGAGATGTTGAAGGGGCGCCCATTTGAAAAAATTGCACCATGCCTATGAGCCACATAAATTGCTATTACTGGTTATAATTTTATCATGCTACGCCCCTCCCCCCTCCCAAACACACACACAATTATTTGGTTAACTTCTCGATGTATCCCTTTTGGTTTACTTTTGGCATGCAGCATCTCCAATTTAAAAATATCATATCCTTCATGCCATCCTTATCCCATGGCCTAGTTTGTAATTTCTTTATTTTCATTGTGTGTGTGTGTGTGTGTGTGTGTGTGTGTGTGTGTGTGTGTGTGTGTGTGTGTGTGAGAGAGAGAGAGAGAGAGAGAGAGAGAGAGAGAGAGAGAGAGAGAGAGAGCTTCTATAGTTCTCTCTTTGTGTGACAGAATAAAAAGTGATGGCCACAGGCTATGTTATGACAACTATAAACAGTTATTTTCTCCACCTACGATAAGTAACACTGATATCAGAAAGAAGAACAGAGGATTTTCTGATCTAGGTGTTAGCAGAGAAAATGATGTAGTTCTAACAAAGTCACTCGATAATGGAATTGTGACAATGGTCTCAAACTTTGTTGGGATAACTGAAGAGGACACTGCTGAGCAATGGAGAGCCTTCTCACAACAACAAAAATTGGAACGTGGCATAACATAAGGATCATAGGACCTCTTCTGTTCCTAATAAACGTAGACGATATGAGCTGTACCAGTCACATGTTTCACTTTGCTGATGACACCACTCATTTTGTCCAAGGAAAAACTCTCATAAACTCTGCAAGCAACAAGTGACCTCTTTGAAAACACCAAAGAATAGTTCAGCAAAAATAAAATGAATGAAGGAGAAACACAGCATCTTATATATAGCCTCGGCAATGTTGGATGTCATGAGAATATAGAAGCTGACAAACTTCTAGGCTTCATGATTGCCAGTAAACTCACAATGAATGAACACACAGTGTGTGTGTGTGTGCTCCAAGCTCTCCCGTGTAATATTCCTTCTGAGAAGGTTAAAAGGTACACTAAATGACCAATATCTTATAACAGTGTATTATGCACTATTTCATAGCTGTATGAATTGTAGCCTACTGTTACGGCAACATTATACAGGTTGCAAAGATGAGTTAATGATAAAAAAAAAGAAGCAGCAGTACCAGGACTTCAGCAAGAAGCAAGATATACATACTCATCTGGAACACATGTCAGTTATCCAATGGTTCCCTTAAAAATGTTTAGCTTGCTGCCTACAGAAGTGCAATCCCTGCCACTAGGACCATACAAAAGGAAAATTGCACAGGACCTGAAACAGAGTCCATTACAGGCCTACTTCATTGGTGCACTTTTCAATTGTGAAAAATGTGACTGGACAAAATAATAATGTTTATGTTGCATATGTCCAAATTGTAAACGTTTTTCTTTTTCTTATGTATGTAGGCTTATATAATTTTGATTCAGTCTGTCCATTCATGACTAGTAAACGAAAAAGATTTAGTAATAAAGATATATAAACTAGATCATATATTTAAATTGGGTGTCCAAAAGTTTTTAAGAAATACAACAAAGTAATCAAAGGAGTAGATTTGTTTGACCAGCTGATTGGACTCTATACAATCTTTACAAGATCCAGAAAATGGACTCCAAGGATACTAATGAATGGTATAGATTTTTCTGTAGTCAACAATTGGTTAGAATATCAAGATTACAATCCAGTAAACAAAACTCAAGATAACAAAGTACTCAACTAACTGTATTTTAGAATGAGTGTAGTTGAAAGTATGATGAGAACAAAGACAAAAGAGGCAGGTCTAGCAGAAAAAAAAAAAAATAATAATAATAATAATAAAATAAAATAGGCTCATAAGTCTTCTGTAAATTAAAAAGTGATAATTTGTTGTTCTGTATATGATATCAGTAGTTATTTTATCCCCATAATTTTTGAGGGAAAAAAAAGATAATAATAATCCCATTTAGCCGGCTGCGGTGGCTGAGGGGACTGAGTTGTGCCAGTCACGGTCTGCACAGCTGCTAGTCGGGGGTTCGAATCCCCCCCTCGGGTATGGATATTTGTGCCATCCTTAGTAGTAGCTAGTTCATAAGTAGTTTGTAAGGGAATGATGACCCCGTAGTTAAGTCCCATATGATAAGCTCTACAAACATTTGAATCCCATTTAACACAGATTTTCCACAATAAATAGGCCTACACTGTAATGACTTATCTAACATCCTTAATTGCATTCTAAACCTGATGACCCATGTATTGAAAATTCATTATTATTTTATTTTTGAATGCAAATGTGTCATATTTTAATTTTGTTTAAATATAATCAAAATGGCTACATTAGAATGTAAACCCACATTGACTACATTCCAATAGCTACCTTTATCAGCTATTAGTAGTTTAGTATTGCTCAATTAATTATTTTTTTTAAAGAAATATGAGTTCTATTTCCACTACATAACAACATGTAGGTTTAAAGCAGGTTTAGAGCAATCACTATTAGGCCTACTTGTCATGCAGCTAACTGATATTTTCATCTGCATGGTTAATGTCCACACAATTACTGCAATAGTCCTGTTATTTAAATGAATATAAGAAAATCCTTCTCCACAAACATAACAGTAACAGGTATGCCCTTAATGCTTTAAAAAAAAAAAAAAAAAAAAAAAAAAAAAAAAAAAAAAAAAAGGCTCTACATATATAATATAGCCTACATTAAAATCAGGTCCAACATGTAAAAAATAAATAAAAAAGAATCAGTTATTCCAGAAGTTATAACACAGAGAGGGAGGGAGGGAGGGAGGAGTCTAGATTAATGTAGGTAGCAGCATAAAACCAATATTTGGACTGAAGATGACAAACATCAGAATTGTAACTGAGATACACTTGACTTGCTCTCTGTCATTTTGTCATGTATTTCCTTTTTTTTATCTATGGTACAATGAAGGGTGGTTCCAAATTATTTCACAATCAACTTCTGGCAAATCAAATATTAAAATTGTAGTATGTATAATCACAGGGAACTTTATTCATAAAGCCACAGCAATTTACCACCAAAAGATCATGACAAGGCCATATGTAAAAACGAAAAACATTTTCAAAATTATACTGCTTCTTCTATTTGAGTTATTTTATATCCTTGTGATTACACTACTGCAATTTCCTATTTCTACAGATAATTAACTGCTTCATGATTTCCTTTATGAACCTGGTTAAAACTGCATGCCTTTCAACTCTACATGTCAACAAAATATTCATTATACAGAGATAGTCATGCTGATGGCATTTATATCGTTACAGCACAAAGGGAACATTTCAAGTAGACTGTCAACAATTTAGTTCCAAATCAGCATTATTGCTTACTTTCATATAAAAAGATTGTAGAAGGCCTATTTAATGTACCTCTCACATTTAATGAATAACCACAATTGCACATAAATACTTGCCAAAACATAAAGACTAGGCCTAGTTCTACTTGACAGCAAACATATCTTGAGTATTTTGATGTGATTTATACACAATTATGAACGAAATGTGACTGTTTGACGCCAGTATTTTCTTAACTGTACAGCTGCAGAAAATCATGTTGGTAGCACAGTAAACGAAGCATTATTTCTTATCAGTATCTTTCTCAGGATCTATTTGGACTGTTTTTGTTTCTGCTATAATCTCATCTAATCTATAAAGGTCTTTGAGAGAAACTTCCCCTGTTCCTCTGTCCAATGGTTTTGGCTGTGAAGCATCTGGCTTCCAACCTAGCATATAAATGATCTGAAATGTCGCGGGAACTGAAATCTTTCCATCATCCTTACGCTTACCGTACAGTTCCTGGTAAATGGCAGCGGCGGCTACCATAGTATCACGACGCAAATTAAGTTTCCGATTCCGAGCGGCGTTATTTTCTCCCATCCCCTTTAAATCCCACATTAGTTCAAACATAGATGGGTAGTTAACAACGATTTCATCAGTGTCAATCGTTAACATTGTAAATCCAGCTCTTGTCAGTAAGCTACCTATGTCTCGTATCTCTGTGAATGGTGAAATATGTGGCGAAAGTCCGCCGTGCCTTTCCAGTTCAGCTAACTGTAATGACGAACGAAGTTCAAATAAGGTGTCACCTCCAAAAACAGCGGCAATCAAAACACCATCATTTTTGAGACACGTTAATATTTGTTTAAAAGTACCTGGTAAGTCATTGACCCAATGAAGACTTAATGAGCTAACAACTAAGTCGACTGAATTTGGTTGAAACGGTAGTTTCTCTTCATCGACTACCCTTCGTTCAACTTTCACTCTTTCCGGAGGAACTGCTTGATCCAGCCAATTTGGGCACATGTCACATAAAATTAGTCTTTCAACAGCATCCGCAAGAACATGCTTCGATACATATCCACGGCCACATCCTAAATCAACAGCACAGCTAAATGTCCTCTTGATGTCGAATATACGGTCTGCAAGTCTGTAGCCAATTTCCTCCTTCAAGTAATCATACAAATCAACATCAGCGGCCAAGGCGGCTCTCTTTCGCTGATATAATTTTGCCTCTCGGTCGAAAATGTCTACGACAGATTCCGTTGGAGGCTTTATTTGTAGTGCAGCGGTAGAGGCTGAAATGCTACGAAGAGATTGTAACTTGGGACGACGCGATTCCAAAAGAATCCATAACTTGGGACTTGCTTCTGATTGAAACAATCGACTATAGTTATTTGTTGTTCGATGGGTACACAACAACCTCACATGCGTGGGTTTCACTAAAAACTTAAATCTACTCATGCCGTAGCTTTGGCAAATATCAAATAGTAAACACAAACACAGCAGACATATTTCTTGTATCTTTGACTTACGCTCAATACTGCAATATCTTGGGTAGTCGTCTTACAGGCGACTGGAGGCAGCTTAGGAGGGCACCCAAGACTTCCCGACCGCCCTATAGATGTCTCTACGGTTACGCTACCAGAGCTCTGTGCGAAATGAGAACAACCAATAGCATCACAAGTTAGCGAGAGCCAAAAGAATTGCATTCTGGGGTAAACATTAATTGCCTCGATGCGGGCAGTTTGAACGCATTCTGCCTCTTTCTTATGAAAGTAATGCGAGTATATTCTGCAAAATTCGACGTTTTTACGTTTCCGTCTGATTTCAGAACGAAGTACGAAAAAATAGCTTCGAGTGAAACGCAGCCTATAGAAGGAAAAATCATGTTCTTCCTTATCACAAATTTTTGTGTTTCTGTCCAAATATGTGACGATTTCCGAAAGTGTGGTCAGGCAGGCGAATACGGATTTTATTGCTGCTTTCGGAGCAATTTAAGCTGCCCTCATAATTCCCTGCCTGTCCAGATTTATTTTATTTATTTATTTTCGAGGTCTATGAAATCGTGACGGGAGTGTATCGCTGGGATGTAGAATGTGTCATATTATTGCTATAATAATCATAGGTAAATGTCATGCGGCTTACTGACTACATTGTTTGTAAACAGATGCATGAAAAGGGCTACACTTTACTTACGGGCTGCAAGGGCTTGGTGTGTTAATGTTGGCAATGAAATTTTCGCTTTACGATGGTAATCAATTTACTATCCGGACAAGGTTATATACAAGAACCTGTCAGCCACAGAGCAGGAACAGCATTAATTACTTATCTCACGGCCAACACAAAAGATTAATTATATTATTATTTTCAGAGAACGTGTAATGTGGTTGCCAACACTATGTCTGTACCATAAAACTTACGTTCTAATTCGCAGAAAAAGTATACAGCCAATAAGTGATTTACCCATGAGAGTGACATGGTCAGTTCTTATAGTGAAGCTAAAACTTAAACAGGAAGTAATTATTAATCAACTCCTTTAAAGAATAGATATCTAGAAGACGAGGGGTTCTTGCTTTTTGAATTTAGCCATATCACCACCGACTGATGTAATATAAACTATAGGTTTATTTTATACTATTCTGCCTGAATAATTTACCGTGTTCCTCATTGTCTCCTGCTAGAATTTTTAATAAAATACTATATTTGAAGATCGCGTTTACTTCTTGTAATATCAAGTTCACATGCACTCTTAGTTTTGTGAACAGTATGATTATAGTTCAGAGAGCACATAAGTAATAAAATGTACTAGCATGACTTAGTGAAGAAAGCCAGCTGTTTCAATAAATCTCTACAATAGTATCTAGAGTGCACTCTGATAATACTCTCTGAGAGCGCTGTATTTCGGAAGCAGACAGCCAAATATATGTGGTAAGGAAGAATATTAATATTGTTGCCGCTCGTGAAGCTGTCCTATTGGGTTCCTACCTCAGGGCACACTGTAAAATTATCATAGATTGGGAAATAAACGGCGAAATATTTGCGTCCTTCATTTTCTAATCACAAGGAAATATAAATAATGTAGAACACTGCAAATCATACTTGCCTTACATTAATAAGCAACTCCTAGAATGTGTTTAAATAAAATATTTCAAAAAAATTAATGGAAGTGTGCGGTTATGAACTATGATCCCTTATGTTGACAATCTAGAACGCTATCCATTACACCATGTTGAAGATAAACATTTCGTCCCTTTATTATTAAATTCATTACAACTTCTTATTGCTGCAGTACAATTTCATATGTAATAACAAGGTAAATCTCCTTGTGATGCAGTGTCAGTGCACCGTCACTTTGAAATGGAACTGGGCAACCTTAACACGAAACAGTTTACATATTATGCCAGAATGAACGACGGGGTGTTCTGCATCGAGTCAAGGATATACCAGTACGGTAGCGTAACCGTAGAGACATCTATCGGCCGGTCGGGAAATCTTGGGTGCCCTCCCAAGCTGCCTCTAGTCGCCTGTGTCGTCTTTTCACACAAATTCACGCAAGTGTCTGTCTCGCGGCAGTACGCACTAGGCTGTTCTGAATCTGCAATCACCATTTCCAGTAAAATAATTAACATTAAGAGATCATCCATTCACTAGAAATACATAATTGAAGGATCAGAATGAGATATCCAGATATCCACCATGGTACTGTTTATATTTTATGTTACTAATACTACGGCATTGGTCAATTTACACTGTCCGTCACGTCAACGTCACGTCACGGCACCGTCACGTCAAGTTGTATTCACACTGCCCGTCACGTCAATTCGCTAAATGTTATTGACGGCCAAAGAAACCTTTGCAGCGAATGTTTTTGGCCACCTTGATTTGATTTGAATTGATTTTTTCAGGGAAGCCAAAACAGTGTTGGTCCAACCCGCCACTGCCCGCACTGAAACTGAGTTTATTGTGCGGTATCGCTCTCTGTATGTCTAGTAAAGCCAACCAATGCCCTTGAACAGTGCAAGGAGTCCCTTTACCAGTTCTTTATTAGACACAATTTCTTCGGTTCTGGTTGTCCCAAATGTTTTGTGCCTTTTACTCTCCAATGCAACACATTCGAAGATTAGATGTGATGCAGTTTCATCACCGTCATCACATATCCTACATTTAGGGTCCTCTTCTGTTATTCCCATTGTATGTAGGCGTTTTTTGAAATTCCCATGGCCTGTCAGCAACCCAACCATGAGTCTAATCTCTCTCCTGTTCAGACCCAGGATTGCAGAGCTTCTTTTAAAACAAGGCTTTGGCATCATTACCTTGCCATGTTTTTGTTGATTGACTTTGGTCCAATATTCTATGTGCTGTCTTCTGACGCAGTCATGTAGCTCCAATTTGATCATTGCCTTGGTGATTGTCAGGACAGGTTCCGGTCCAATAAATGGAGTCTCTGCCCCCATCCTGGCTAATCTGTCGGCATGTTCATTGCCACTGATTCCTGAGTGGCCAGGGACCCACAATAGGTTTACTCTATTGCTTTCCCCTAGCTCCACTAGAACCCTGTGACATTCTGCAACAATTTTAGACCTTGTTGTAGGAGCTGCCAGTGATCTCAGGGCTGCCTGGCTGTCTGAATAGATATAGATGCTACAATCTTTGTAGCACCTACGCAAATTCTCCTCCACACACGCCCTGATGGCAGTGATTTCCGCCTGGAATACTGAGGCCAGTTTTCCTAGAGAGATGACGCCCTCCAGTCTTGGCTGCACCCCATATACCCCAGCCCCAACACCTTGGTCTGATTTTGACCCGTCAGTGAACCAGACAATATCCCCCGTATGGTGTTGAACTATTTTCTCCCACTGCTCCCTACTTGCAATTGTTATATTGAAAGGCTTGTTGAAGCAGTATGGGATTATAATATAGTCGGCTGGCATTTCCCCAACCTTTCCTATATTTACCTCACTCACTATTTTAGTGTGTGATTCTGGATATCTCAAAGAGTTCCAGTTGTTGCCAGATTTGAGTCTGTATGCACCAGTCGCTGCCTCCATCTTGACCCAAATATGTAATGGGGGCATATCGAGCATGGCTTCCATCCCAGCAGTTGGTGTGCTGCTAATTCCGCCTGTTATGGCTAAGCAGGCTAATCTCTGCACCTTACCAAGCTCCTTATCAGCAACCTGCTGTTCTACCTTCTTCCACCACATGACCGCCCCATAGGTGATCCTGGGTCTAATCACTGTGGTGTATATCCAGTGCATACCCTTGGAGCTCAGGCCCCAATTTTTGCAAGCTCTCCTGGTACTCACAAAAGTACATTTTGCCTTGGAGCAAATTCCTGATGTGAGGGGTCCATGTCAGTTTCTCATCTAGGGTAACCCCTAGATATTTCACTGTCCCCTTCACAGGTAGCGCTTCATTGAAAAGCTTTAGATTCCAACTTGAATGTTGTATATGCTTCTTTGTGAATGGTACAACAACAGTCTTCTTAGGACTAACCCCCCAGATCCTGTTTTCTGCACCAGTCTTGCACAATGTCCAGTGCATTTTGGCCACCTTACTGGGAACTGAAACAAAATTTCAATACATCAACATCTATTTTCAAGCGAAAAAACAAAGGCCAATTCACACTGTCCGTCACGTGACGTCACCATCTGTCAGAACATTCCGCAATGTATTTCTAATGGCGGCATTCACACTGTCCGTAACTGGACCGTCATGTCACGTCAAACTTTCTCGGTAAAATGTTTTGACGGAATGGCCGTCTGCTTCTGCTAACATCGGAAGTTAACCTATTTCCGACACGCGAATTACATGTTGCAGTCGACGATTGCACTGTTTATATGCAAATGTGTCTTATTCATCATTATTTTGTTGTTATACTTCATTTTAGGGGTAAATCTAAAATGTTTCATGGTGACTTAAGTATTTTTGTCAATTGAGTGTCCCCCTAAAATCGAGATCGGATATCTGAAACCAAAAAATGTTTTATGTTACATAACATTGTAACAGAAAAGATTGAAGCAAACTGTTTATTTGTGATTTGCTTACGCATTTTTCATAAAATAACATTTTAAATGAAAAAATCAGTTCTAATGAAAGACAAAAATTCAGTTGTTTACGACGGTATTAACAATGTCAGCGGTAAAATCGTAATGGATAAAGTAAGCAAGCGCTATTTAAGCTCTTGTAAGTATTGTTTGGTGTTTTCATATGTTTATTTTTTCGCATGAAAATAGAATTTGATGTTTTGAAATCTTGATTCAGTTCCCAGTAAGTGGGCCAAAAACATACACTGTAAAGTTTTCTTTGGCCGTCAATAACATTTAGCGTTGTTGTTCCTTAATTCTAGTGTTAAACTATGAATTTCTACATAACAGATCGCCAGTCATAACCTCACTTTCAACATCGTGTATTGAGATGGATACTGATGGACAGTGTGAATACAACTTGACGTTACTGTGCCGTGCCGTGACGTGACGTTGACGTGACGGACCATGTAAATTGGCCTTATACATAGGAAAATATCAAACAATACTTCTAAGAGCTTAAATAGCTCCTGATTGCTTTATCCATTATGATTTGCCCACTGACATTGTTAACACTGTCGTCAACAATTGAATTTTTGTCTTTCATTATGTTAGCAGAGTAATGTAAAGAATTTAACATGCCGCTTCTTGATAATAACGATTTATTCGACCTCTGCACAATAAAACAATATCACACACACACACACACACACACACACACATTAATTAACAGACAAGGAATAATAATAAGCATGGAGCATACATAATTAAGCAAAAGAGTTTTTCAGGTGTGCTGCTCCGCCGACTTGTACAGACTAACTAAGGGAATGTGGGTAGGGAGTGACATAGAAAGCCGATGTATAAGATGGGATGGGTGAAATCTAGCTATCTGAATACAAATTTAACATAAGGGAGGTTATTAAGCAGGACAGAAGTTTATAATTTATGTTGGTAGGCCTATTTATAAATGAGAGGAATTTTATTTGAACAGAGACATCATAATATCTAGACATCATAATATCCTAGATATTATGTATAAGACATCATTCCCTTAGTCAGTACAAGTCGGCGGAGCAGCACACCACACCCGCCCACCGCCCATGAGTGCAATTGTAAACATGGGCTTATCTTGTATCACCAGAGACCACCGCTTCTATTAAGGTAATCTTAAAAATCGGTTTTACCGAGTATGTTCCAACTGTGATTTGTTGTTCCCCGATAATTTTTTGGGCGACAAGGAAATTCAAAAAATTCCATTAAAATAGAAACACCCCAATAACAACTAATGGTGTCACACCACAGAGAGCGCATTGTAAGTTTTGTTTACCATTTATACTCTCTTCTTAACACAAAATAAGCCCATGTACCATTATACTCATTTGTAATTCTGCCTTGTAATTTTGTGTAAATTCTGTCATGCATATAACTTGAAGATGCCCTGCTAAAGGGCGAAACACATTATTAATTAATAAAACAATTTACAATCAAAACGGTTTGAAGGAGTATACAAACAATTTGTGTACGATTGCTGAGAAAAGATTCAAAATTTTGTCAACTTCACTGTTAATGATTCTGTAATACACTCGTTTTTTCAGAAGTGAAATATGCTCAACACAATCGAACACTTTGCTAAGATCACAAAATGTAGCCTGAGCAAAATTTATTTCTTCATAAGCATTAAGCACTTTTTTAATCAGAGAATCAATGGCATGAACAGTAGATTTGCCCTTCCTAAAGCCAAATTGTACAGCAGAAATAATGTTATTACATGTCAAATAATCACACAACTGGTAGTAGATGATGGATTCTAAAACTTTGGATAAAATAAGTGTCAGAGATACTGGGCGATAGCTAGATGGGCAATTTCTGTCTCCTTTCTTGTAAATGGGAACTACCCTAGATAATTTTAATACATTTGGGAATGCTCCTTCAATTAAATATTTATTTATATATTTAGTAAGAGGATATACTATGTAGCCAATTATCTTTTTTAACATATCACGAGAAATATCATATATATCTACACTGTCAGAGGGCCTAAAATTATTTACAATAGTCAAAACAAAGTCTGGTGTGATCTCTGATAAAAAGAATTTATCTTTCAGGCTGTAGTTTATATAAAGACATTTAATAAGATCAGCTACAGTCGCATGAGGTCTCACAATGTTTTCACTAATTTGATTAACAGAATTTATACAGAAGTTGTTAAATTCATCTGCTGATATTACTATATTATCTTTCTGTTTGCTTTTGGACACTGAATTTATTATAGTCCATGCTTTTTTGCATTTATTTTTTGATGACTCAGTGGTGACTAGGTTATGTTGTTTTTTGGCCTCATTAACAGCATGTCAAATAGTCCTTTTGTGCTCTTGAGTACCTTTGTTTAGCCACATCTGTATTCTGAAGTCTTTCATAATCTCGATACAACAACCTGCTTTTCACATTAGCTAGTTGAGCGGTATACCATGGATTCTGATCCATATGTTTATTACTGTTACTTTTAGGATTAACTTTACATTTGTATTGAGGACAGTTGGTCTCGAACGTATTTAAGAAAGTATGAAAAAATCTATCAAAAATTTGTTAGCAGATCCATGAGCATTATTGTTGAATATATGTGACCAATCATAAATAAATAAAATAAGTGAAACCATGAAATCAGAAAATTTTTCCTCTGTTATTGGTCTTGTAATGAGTAAATTAGGCTCTTTGAAATCCATATTAGGCATATCGGTACTTATTTTTACCCAAACTGAGTCATGGTCTGAGAAATCAAAAACAGCTACATCTGAGGACAGTAACTCTCTATTGACATTTGTAAGTATGTTGTCAAGACAAGCAGACTGTCTCGTGGGTTTGCAGTTTGTAAAATTGAAGTTGAATTGTCGTAACGGGTTTTAAATTGATTTACAGTGTGTGCATCTGTGTTTACATAAAATACAGCGTTGATGTCACCACACTATATTTCTTCCACTGAGGTCTAAGAAAGAAATTTAATAAATTCTCAAGTTTTTCTAAAAATATTAGCGGATCACCACTAGGCGATCTATAAAGAGCTACAATAACAATTTTTAAATGATCCATATATACACCAGTGGCTTCAAAATGTATCTCGCTGCACAAGAATGCTAGATCTAGATCACTACTACATTTTGTTAACGGTTTCTTAATGTTAATTGACACACACACATGAATATGCTGCTCTCTGCTAAAATTGTTAACTAAATGGAAATCATCTAATACATGAAAAGACATTTCATTTCCTTTACACCAGTGCCCACTTAAGCATAAAGGCCAATTCACACTGTCCGTCACGTCAATGTCACATCACGGAACCGTCATGTCATGTTGTATTCACACTGTCCGTCTGTGTCCGTCACGTCAATTCATCCACCTCAATACGCAATGTTGAAAGTGAGGTTATGAGTGGCGATCTGTTACGTAGAAAGTCATAGTTTAATACTAGAAAGGGGGAGCAACAACACTAAATGTTATTAATGGCCAAAGAAAACCTTACAGTGTATGTTTTTGGCGAATCTACTGGGAACTGAGACTACATTTCAAAACATCGACATCTATTTTCAAGGGAAAAAATAAACATATGAAGACATCAAACCATACTTGTAAGAGCATAAATAGCGCCTGTATACTTTACCCATTACGATTTGCTCGCTGACATTGTTAATACCGTCGTAAACAACTGAATTTTTGTCTTTCATTAGAACTGACTTTTTCATTTATAGTGTTATTTAATGAAAAATGCGTAATCAAATTACAATCTTATTCAAATAAACAGTTTGCTTCAGTCGTTTCCGTTACAATGTTACGTAAGATAAACCATTTATTGTTTTGTTTCAGATATCCGAGCTCGATTTTAGAGGGACACTCAATTGACAAAAATATTTAAGTCGTCAAAAACATTTGAGATTTACCCCTAAAACGAGGTACAACAAGAACACAAAGATGAATAAGACACATTTGCGTATAAGCAGTGCAATCATCGACTGCAACTTTTAATTCGCGTGACGAAAATAGGTTAACTTCCGATGTTAGCAGACGGCCGTTCCATCAAAACATTCTTCTCGAGAAAGCTAGGCGTGACGTTGACGTAACGTGACGGCCCGGTGACAGACAGTGTGAATGACGCCATTTGAAATACATTGCGGAATGTTCTGACTGACGGTGATATGACGTGACGTGACGGAAAGTGTGAATTGGCCTTAATGCATGAAATAAGTTCTCATTTGCCAAATCGTTTAAAATTGTGTGTTTTCCATTAATACCTTCAATATTGAGATAGCCTATCTTAAATGACAATGTTGATGAATAATTTTTGTTGTGAGGGCAATCATCATTACTGCTATATTTCTCTCTAATATTACAAATATTTATTAGATTATTCTTATCTTAGTCTGGTCTTCCAGTATGAATCTGGGTAAACCAGTTAGGTTCAGCCCTTCTTGGCTACCTCTAAAAAAGAATTTGCCTTAAATCTAAGTGGAATTGACTCTGACCTATTGATTAGTGCTGTGCCTAACTCATTGGCTAGACTGATAATTTCATTACCCACATGCTTGTTTACACGCTGATTCAGATGGAGGTCATAAGCCATAAATGAAATCTTTTACCTAAGTTAGTTATGTTTACAAAGAGACATTCTTAAAGTGTACAAATTTTCTTCATTTCTTCATTTACTCTTGTCACTTCAACATTCAGACATGACCAGGATGGAAGATCATGCCGAAATGGTATTGAAAAGATGAGGATTTTTGTATTTTGTAGTTAATGTAACTTCTTCCTTAATGATAACAACAAGTCGTTTCCCTCATTTCTCGCTACATCATTTGATCCAGCCAGGAAAACTGCCATTTCCATAGCATCTGCTGATGAAGATCCTTCCATCACATCTTTAAATTTAGCACTAGGTTTTATTGTGGCTGAGATATGGTGGCTTGAATTGTTCTCAACTATATCCCTCACTCTCCTTCCTTGGCTATCTGCATATAAATGTATTTTCACAGGCCTAGGTTTGCGTTTGAAACTTGTTTTCTTTGTGTTTCCAGTTTCATTACTTCTATTGACTGTTGATGTAATATTTTTTCTGCACCAGTTACTCACTTCACTTCTATTGACAGATGATATGACCATCGCTACATCTGTGCAGGATGAAATGAAATGATATGGAAAGATCTAGATGACGAAATGGGACACCCAGGAAATGAAAGACGCTTGAAATGTGCCTTTTATTAGGTGATGAACATTACTTTCGTAGGCCTACATGTGTACAAATTTCGCCACGGAGATGAATGTTTGATACTAGTACTCAATTTTAGCTGTTCCGTCTGTTAATATACAGAATGTATGCATATTTTTAATATGGTTTAAATAAACTATGTTTCAAGATCGTTAAATTCGAAGGGGAGACAATACACCAGCTGCGACAATATCCCAAATTGTTCTCTCCATCTTTATAGTCTTGTTCTGAGTGAGTGAGCATTTCTGTGGTAGGCTGACAGGCTAACTTTTTTATTACTATGAAGTGCTCACAGGCAGAAAGTGTATTCTTTTCTAATGAGTACTTGTTGCCAAGTTCTTCGAAATATTAATTCTTGATAATAAAAATGGAATCCTTTTGAGTAAATGCAACAAAATACACAAAAGATTATGTAAAACGTACTGCCACCTGTAAAATATAAGCAGTTCATGTTTGCACATAAATTGATAGATAAGTTGTAGAAAATACTCTTGAATTCAGCCACGCACATTGTTAGTGACTCTACAAAAAAAACTTAGTATTCACTGTGAAAGTTATGTGGGTCATCTGATCAAAGCAAGTATGACAAGTAAGAAATATGTATTCTCGTTTTCTTCTCTATGTGGAGTTGTCATACGACAGGTCCAAAGTTTCACTAATGTTGGTGTAGTCTTGTAGCAAGTCTAATGTGAAAGATGTTCCAGAAATAAATATCATTTACTATCAATTACTCATTTAATTAATAAACATGAGTTCAACCATAATAGGGATTTTCGAGTGCCAAATTAAAACAAAATTGTGTGGAATGCCTGAATTGTTACTAAAACATAGGTTTGGTTTTATAAAACCACTGAATCAGTGCATGGAAATTTTCATTGTCAATACATAGTTATGATTCTGCTTTGCTTTCATCCACACATGCATAGATCATACGTCATACAACTTGGTTTTATATTACACACTTAAAAAGTCTAATAAGGCTAAAATCATGATTGTGAATAAAAGTAAATTATTGACATAGAAGTGGTAATCAATGTAAAATATTTGTGACTGTGGTCTCCCACAAACAAAAATGCATACCACAAAAGATTTTTCTTAAATTGTCAATTTAGACTGTGTAACTTGTTATTCATGTTCTACGTTTATTTATAAATAAATCTACGAACTTCTCTTAAGTAGCCTAGTAAATATATCCATTTACTTTCTTTCAACTATGTTTCTACAATGTGTTGATGATTTTGGGACTGCATTGCTCTATATTAGACCACTGATACATGATCCTCCGTTACAATCTCAGGAGAATAAATCCTCCCTCACCTTCGTTCCTAGATAGTTCAAGTTAGATATGCTATAAAATATTTCTGATGTAGTGCTAAAATGTACTAGCTAGCCTACTTACAAGAAAAGCTTATTCATATGTGACACACTAGATAATGAACTATATCATTTGATTTCAGGCCCAGAATGCAAGTGAAACTTGAAGGTACAGGATGTAACTCCCATTGTATACGTTTCAAGGATTAGTACCGAAGGATTTGTCACGACTTACAAAATGTGAGTATAGTGGTTACCAGTCTCTATCCCAGAAGGTTTTAATTTGGGTTAAATTTTACATACGGTGTTCACCGCTTAGCATATTGAAGTGGCACAGATGCAGCACAGCCCTAGGTAAACTGATTGAAATCACTGAATTAAGTAATATTAACTACTACAGTTTTTGTAACATAGGCTGTATTTCAAAATATCTCCATAATTTTGATTACATACTAAATGCAGACGAGTGGTATCAGTAGGATCAATATTCCTTAGCAAAGGATATCATCAGACAATGTTTGGGAATGTTTAAATACTAGATATAAATACCTGTGTATTTAAATAAAACCACCTATAATACACATTCACAAACATTAATGGTGTAGGCCTACTGGGAAAACAGATGTTACATCAAAAACAGAATGTAACCAGATATGGATGGCTGCAATTGCGAAAAGGTCTTACATGTATGGGGGGAAAAACTTGTTCACTGCAGATTAACTATGAAAATTAAAGGGTTACATTGCGAGAAAAAGTTGCTATTCACTGTATTTTACTTGTGGTACTTCAAATTAAAGTGAGAAAATCAAAATAAGGAGTTAACTCAATGCAAAGTTAAAATAAAATTCACGATGTTATGATTTTATGACAAACAGCAGCTGTACACAGTTATAGACATACATATCAAAATGTTTCACATGAACATGTCTTAACCACACCATCAATTTCAGATGTAGTGATATCGGTCGCTGAAATCCTGATAAATTCGAGAAAAACACTCTTTTGACATTCTCATATATTTTAAGAACAACAGTTACACATAAATGGTGTGGAACTCGCTTTCCCTTTCTCTTTGTTTCAACATATTTCTCATTCAGACCGGTTATTCTCGCCTTTCGGCTTCCTCATCACTGAGAACAACAGCAATCATTGCTAAATGCTTCAAATTAAGTTTCGGCATTTTATAATAACCGAGCTTCTCTGCGACGTACAAAGACCATGAGGCATGAAATAAGAATTTTGGGAACCAGCTGGGACGTCTCACGGCGCTGAAATTACGTGTAGTGTGAATGCCCAGGGATTTCTCTGAACGTCGATGGTGGGTGACGTGACGGTGCCGTTCCATCAAGCGTGAATCTACCTTTACACTAACTTGAGCTTATATAATGATGTCTTGTGTCTATATGTTTTGTTCTGCTCTTGTAGCCACTAGTCTTCGATAAGTCAATTGCTGCTCCGTTGTCACATAGGCGCTTGATAGGATCCTTCTTTGGGACTTGGACATATTTCACTGTCTAACCTCTGAAACCATAGGGCCTCCTGACATGCTGAAGTCAGACCCATATATTCTGCCTCCGTTTTAGATAAGACTACTGTTGGCTGTATCTTACTTTGCCATGATATCACTGCTCCCTGAGTTTTAACCCTCCGTCAGGTGCAGTCGGCCTCACAGGCCAGCAAAACACTTTTTTGATTCCCGTGCTTAACAGTGGTGGTCCAGCGGCCCACCTCTCCGTTTACTCGCGTAACTTTGGGAACCTCACACAGTGCCGATCCGCAGGCTGCCATCGATTTCCATGCGAATCACGGGGAACTCCTTGGGCCTCACAGGCCGTCTGCGCCCGATTACGTTATAGTTTTTAAGATGAGATTTTTCAAGATATTTTTATGTTATTGCTTCGTTTTAATCAAATTAAGTCTGTCCTCTGTAATTTTCACCGTTACCTTCGGAAAAAAAGAAGACTTTGACGACCCTGGCCCTTCAGACTGAGTGTGCCTGATCGAGTTCTAATTTCAGTTTTCCTTTCTTTTCCTACGTTATCACATCCATATCTTCTGCTGAAATGTCCAGAAAAGTATATTATGCCTCTAAGCCAATGATCTTGTGGAAATAATGCGCCTCCACGAGGACGAAACTGCTGAAGATCCAGCCACGCTCGAAGATTTAGTCGATGAGAGAGACACCCACTCTCAGGATGAGGTAGGAGAAGGGAAGGAGGACTCAGCAACTGAACAGGAAGTTTAGGGAAGAGCTCGGGAATATGAAGAAGAGAAGAAATTATG
This sequence comes from Locusta migratoria, assembly GCA_026315105.1. Taxonomy (NCBI): domain Eukaryota; kingdom Metazoa; phylum Arthropoda; class Insecta; order Orthoptera; family Acrididae; genus Locusta; species Locusta migratoria. The sequence goes on along the minus strand of CM048747.1, from coordinate 572,995,305 downwards.
TGAGGAGATTTCATTTTGGAAACGATAAGACGACGAAGTAGTCTAAGTAGATACCTTCTACTATTCATAGTGTGAAGAGTCACATCATTATTACACAACATCCAGTGTAAAAGATATTGCTACAAATGACGCCACCAATTGCAAAACCTTGTGTCATCAACTTCTAAACGGAGCCTGTGTATGCTATGAATATATGTGGAATGTCGATTCGGCTGCAAACTCGACTGAAAAAAATTTTACCCCACAAGGAACGGGAAAGTTCTCCCACATTACCTCCCAAATGGCTAAAACGTGGACCATGCGTGGCTGAAACAAGAGTTAGGAGGATGAAGAATCACGAATGTTCATCTTGTCATCAACCAACCTGCTTGAGCGACGTATACGTTCTGTGCCATACCTGTGTTTCAGCTGTTGGTTTGGGAGCTTTAGCAACGGTTTTCGGCTGCAAATGTGGCGAGAAAAGATGATTCCATGTCAGAATAGACTGCCTAAGTAATGAAGTTATTTTTAAACTTCATTACTTTTATGGATGTCTGTTCAACCAATTTTTAATGCTCTTTGTGGGAAATTGGTAATTTTGTCCACTTTAGTTTAAGGTGTATTGTGTTCAATAAATCCATTATTATGCTTTAAGTTTGCTGTAATTCCTTCCTTTAGATCCTCTTCAAGACTAGCCAACACGCATTTTGAATTTGATTTAACATAGTGGAGCTAGTCCACAAAATATGTGGGTGGCCTCTCAGGCCGGGTGCGCCTGATTTTGTTTCATCTGGAGGTGCGCCCGACGGAGGGTTAAACAAATATCCTGTTGTTGATTTTCTGTCTTCAGAATCTCCAGCCCAAGCTGCATCACAGTAACTTACTATGTGGTAGTCCTCTTCTTTAGAAAACAACAGTTTCATAACCTTAGTACTTTTCAGATATCTGAAGATTCTTTTGACTGCTTGCCAATGTGGTACTCCTGGATTATTACAAAAATGGCTGACAATTCCTATTGGATAAGCTATATCTGGCCTTGTTCCTAACTGAGCATACATTAAACTCCCTACTGCTTCTCCATAGGATATGTTCTTCATAGCTTCTCTCTCCTCTTGCGTCTTTGGACTCATATTGTGACCACTTGGTTACTGTCAAGTGGTGTAGAGATTGGTTTACACTCTTTCATGTTAAATCTGAGAATAATTTGTTCCAAATAGTGAGCCTGGTCTATCCACAAACGACCTTGTTCCCGTTTCCTTGTAATTCGGATATCTAAACAGTTAGTTGCTTCACCAAGATCTTTTAGCTTGAATTTTTCTTTTGTTTTTAAAAACATCTTTGTCTCTTGAATTGTTGCTAAAGATAGCATATCATCCACATATACAGCAACTTTTAAAATATCTGAATCTTGATTTTTATAATAGATACAAGGGTCAGCTGTTGATCTTTTGAAATTAAGACTTAACAGTGCACTGTCTAGCTTTAACTTCCAACAGTAACTACCTTGTTTCAATCTGTATACTGCCTTTCTTATGGCCAGTTTCTGAAACAGTAGTTACCCGTCCCGTTATAGTTATCTGTGGGTTACCTGAACGTTAAGTACAAAATGGGTTTCTGAGACAACAGTTACTGTCACAGCCGTAGTTACCTGTCCGTTAAAGATAAATGCACGTTCCCCTGGGGTTAGTTTTAACTATATCCGCTACGTAGCGATAGTGGGCTTCCAAAGGCAAGTCCAGAAGTTATTTAACAGTAGTTTTTGTTTTGTTTTTGTGACTGGGTTCCGCATAATTTTCATACAATTTTAAAATTTTCGAACCTGAAGAATGGAAATTTTTTCTTCATCGTCGTCACTGCCGTCTTCTTCTTCTGATGCTTCAGACAGTCGTTCAGGAGAAGAAAACTTAGCTGTACTCGGTGCTGCGCTGTTGAAAGCCCGTGACCCGTTTTTCGTGTTAGATGACAACCATTTGATCTGTGTAATGAGGGAGAATTTCATAGGCGTTTCAGAATTAAAAAAAAAAATTACACTGGCCAATGACATTGCCGGGATCAAACGAGGAAAAACGTGTTAAGTTTTACATCGCGCTCCGTGGTCGCGAGAGATAATGTTGACAACGGGTGACGTATACATTAGCTGCATCTCCCTCGCGATTGGTCAAGTGACATCTCGACACTGAGTAACATTTGCCAACATTATCTCTCGATCGACGATCTGGATGTAAAATTTTATCACATCTGAATCACTAAGCAATGTTCTCATAATAATTTGCAAATATTGTTCTGCCATACAAGTGCCATTAGAATCAATCAATGTTTCAAGTGATTAGTGTTTCTTCATTATTATTACAACGTGGGGCTCGGGTACGTGGATGGGTGGACGTAAATTGAGCAGTCTGTGTTGTGAAAAGTAATTTCACATTCACAGAACAATGGGAAGAACTTAAATTCCTAAAAGTGTATGTTGACAACAGAAGTAATACTTGTGATTTTATTGTTAACCCTGTCTTCGTTGTTGTTTGTCCTGTTTTTCTTTTTAAAGAAGAATACAGCTCTCTAAGTTACCTTATCGGTTTCTCTCCTGTCTGTTTAAGGAATTGTACAGCTTTGTGACATCTTCCAAGGCGTATTGTTTTTCCAAAATAGTCTAACCATCTGCCTTTTCATTTACTATAACTACTTTCCTTTTTAAAATCAGGTCGGTCAAAAGATTTTTCTCAAATAGAGTTAAATTTTTTCCTCGCTTGTCGCCCATTGCCTTTGAAAACAAAAAATCGTAACAGATATACAAACTAAGACGTGTCTTCGATTTCACTTAGTAATGGATAAAATTCAGGAAATTGACATTTTCGTTAGTAGTGACATCTGTTATCCGTTGAGACGTACTATTTGCTTCGACAGAAGGTGTAGTTATCTCATAGTTAACTAACGGTGGTTGAAATCAGCTACAGGAAACCCAAGGAAGTTATATGGCATGTTAAATTATAATGTGACGGTAGCTAACGGCACGGTAACTATAGTTTTCCAGAAACCGGACATTAATCTCGTAATATGAGTATCTTTCACTGTCTTTGTAACTGGATCTACTTCTGCAGTTTTCACATTTCTCTTCATGTAAGTCACCCTGTAACAATGCTGTGACAACATCTAGGTGATCAATGTCAAGATCATGTTTAACAGCCATAGGAAATAAATATCTCAAGCGATGGATAAGAGTCTGCACTGACTACGTCACACGCTACACTGTCACCAAACCTGTGCCGACTGCAGAAGCTCCAGAGATCACAAAAATTCCTTATAGAAAACGTTATTTTGAAGCATGGAGCACCACGTGTGATGATATCTGATCGTGGAAAAGTATTCCAGTCAAAACTAATATCAGAGGTAATGTCACGTTGCGACATTGTCCACAGAATGACTACTGCATACCATTCTCAGACAAATGGTTTTACAGAATGTTTAGCAGATATGCTGTCGATGTACGTCGATCTTGAGCAGAAGGATTGGGATACAATACTGCCAGTCATGTCATTTGCTTACAATACCGCAAGACAAGACACTACAGGCTTCACGCCGTTTTTCTGCTTCATGGCCGTGAAGCTAAGACAATGGATACGCTGTTCCCGTTCCAAACGGACGACTGGATGACTATGTGAAACAGCTCATCACCAGGGTCGAAGAAGCAAGACAGCTGGCTCGCATACGGACACGGGATGCCAAGGAGAAGGACCGTCAGCGGTATAAAGACAAGCACCGACCTGTTGTGTACAGCCCAGGAGATCTGGTATGGATTTTTACCCCTGTACGGAATGTTGGACTATGAGAAAAGTTATTGAAGCGATACTTCGGTCAATATCGTATCATACGCTGCCTGTCAGACGTCACACGTCACGGTGAGGATTATGAGCCGTCATCGAAACGACAAATCGGAGAGACATTGTTCACGTCCTTCGCATGAATCCTTACTTCGATGCTGAATAGCAGATAGGCGAAAATGGCTCCTTATTCAAGGACTCTGAGGACGGTAATGATACTGATGATACGTCGATAATCGTGCAGAAGGGAAGGATTTTCCAGAACTGCCATACAGCGGACCCATGACAAGATCAAGATCCAGGACATTGCAGTTGTTTCCAAAGGGAACCTAACTGTGGGTCACTGTTTTTTCAGGAGAGGGAGCAATGCCGCGAGACCCCACGATAACCGACTGCCGGCGTGGCGCAATGGATAGCGTCACCAACTGCAGTGCTGAAGGTCGCCAGTGCAATCTCGTCTACCGGCAAAAATTTATTTCTTTGTAATTATCATTTCCATAATGTTCTACATGTTTCTTATGTTCACTTCTAATTTCTACTTGTTTCTCATGTTAACTATTATTCTCATTCCTGGTAAATTCTTTCTGTGTATAAATAGCAGAGCAATCTTCCCGAGAGGCAGTCAGTACTGTGTGTATGTTACAGTGCACAATAAACCCGCTTTCAGTATAAGGGCTGTGTTCAATTGACAACCCTGCCTTCGAAGTCAAGCCTGCTTCTATTTCAACGTGACAATATCTTATAACAGTGCATGTGTTTCATTATAATCCAGTTCCTGCTTCTGTGCACAACCTTTTACTACTAACCATGATTTGTAACGTACAATGACAGGCAAAAGTTAGTAGAGATTCGTGCGTCTATAAAAAGATCAATGCGCGAAGCATACAATAATTATCACAGCCATACCTTAGCTAAAGATCTTTCCGCGAACCGGAAAAAATTCTGGTCCTATGTAAAATCGATAAGCGGGTCAAAGCCCACTGTTCAGTCACTCGTTGATCATTCCGGGGCAGTAATAGAAGAAAGCAAACGGAAAGCTGAAGTTATAAATTTATCCTTTAAGAAATCTTTCATGCAGGAGGACCGCACAAATGTACCATCATTTGATAAACGTACTAATTCCGAAATGGGGGACATAGCAATAGGTATTTCCGGTGTAGAGAAGCAGCTGAGAGCGCTAAATACGAAAAAGTCTGCTGGTCCGGATAGAATACCAGTTCGGTTTTACAAAGAGTATTCTGCGGCGTTGGCCCCTACTTAGCTTGCATTTATCGCAAATCTTTAATTCAGCGCAGTGATTGGAAAAAAGCGCAGGTGACTCCCGTTTATAAGAAAGGAAAGAGAACTGACCCACACAATTACAGGCCAATATCGTTGACATCAGTTTCATGTAGAATTTTAGAGCATATTCTCAGTTCGAATATAGTAAATTTCCTTGAAACGGAAAAGCTTCTTTCCATGAATCAGCACGGGTTTAGGAAACATCGTTCATGTGAAACTCAGCTTGCTCTTTTCTCACATGACATCTTGCGAGCAATGGATGAAGGGCAACAGGCGGATTGTGTTTTTCTCGACTTCAAAAAGGCATTCGACGCGGTGCCACACTGCAGACTGCTAACGAAGATATGAGCTTATGGAATAGGTTCATAGATTTGTGACTGACTGGAAGACTTCCTAAGTAATAGAACGCAGTACGTTGTTCTCGACGGCGAGTGTTCATCAGAGACGAGTGTATCATCAGGCGTGCCGCAGGGGAGTGTGATAGGACCGCTATTATTTTCTGTCTATATAAATGATCTGATAGACAGAGTAAGTTGTAATTTGCGGCTGTTTTCTGATGATGCTGTGGTGTATGGGAGGGTGTAGTCTGTAACTGACTGTAATAGCATACAGGATGACTTAGACAAAATTTCTAGTTGGTGTGAAGAATGGCAGCTAGCACTCAATGTGGAAAAATGTAAGGTGATGCGCATGAGTAGAGAAAACAATCCCATAATGTTCGAATACAGCATTAGTAGTGAGCTTCTTGATGCTGTCGCGTCGTTCAAATATCTAGGCGTAACATTGCAGAGCGATATGAAATGGAACGAACATGTAAGGACAGTTGTGAGTAAGGCGGACAGCCGACTTTGGTTTATTGGGAGAATTTTGTGAAGATGTACTTCACCTGTAAAGGAGACCGCGTATTAAACGCTTGTACGATCACGTCTTGAGTATTGCTCAAGTGTTTGGGACCTGCAGCAGATCGGTTTGAAGGAAGACATAGAGGCGGTTCAGAGGCGAGCAGCTATATTTGTTACCGGTAGGTTCGACCAATGCGCGAGTGTCACGGAAATGCTCCGGCAACTCAATTGGGGATCGCTGGAAGAAAGACGACGTTCTTTTCGTGAATTTCTGTTAAGTAAATTTAGAGGGCCAGAATTTGAAGCTGAGTGTAGTACGATATTGCTGCCGCCTACTTACATTTCGCGTAAAGATCACAAAGACAAGATAAGAGAAATTAGGGCTCGTACGGAGGCATATAGGCATTCTTTTTTTCCTCGTTCTATTTGGGAGTGGAATAGGAAAGGAAATGCCTAGTAGTGGTACAGTGTACCCTCCACCACGCACCATACGGTGAATTGCGGAGTATGTATGTAGATGTAGACAATGTTTCCTTGCAAATCTTTCTTTGTTTTAAACACCCATTTTGCAGTTATTGGCTTCTTATCTGAAGGTAAAATAGCAGACTATCATGTGTGGTTCTCTTTGTGAGAATGTATTTCGTCTTGTATTGCCTTCAGCTAATCTTCAGCATTGTCTGACATCATTGCTTCTTCAAGTAATAAAGGATAAGAGTCAGTTGACCGATCAGCCTGGTAAGTAATGAAGTCATGTATTTTCTTGGGCTTTGTAATCCTGGATGACTTTCGACTTGGCTCAAATTTCTGTGGTGGTTCATTATCATTATTTGCTTTTGAATTTGATTCTTGATTGCAGCTGGTATTAGTTGAATCGCTAGGACTACTTCTGAATGTCTCAGGTTTTGGTTCAATTTCTTCTAATTCAGTTTTAATTATTTCATTATTTTGTTTCTTCTCTGTCAGTGGAAGAAACAGGCGGTTAGGTTCCTGTGATTCTATTCGTTCTTCATACTGTCTAGAGGCACTTTCATCAAAAACAACATCCCTTGTTTTTAAGACTCCCTGAGTATTCCGTTCAAAAAGTCTCTATGCTTTTGAATCTTCACAGTATGCTACCAAGATACATTCAATACTTTTCTTGTAGCATTTTTGCCGTGACGTGTACCGTGACAGTTCGGTGCCAGACAGTGTGAATGCCGCCATTAGAAATAACTACGGTGACATGACGTGATGCGACGGACAGTGTGAATTGGCTTAATTGGCAGCGATACTCCGGTTGTTTGGCTGCAAGTCTTTTCATATCAAGCACATGGGCAACTTCAAATGTTCAAATATTTTTAAATCTATGGGTCTTAACTTCTGTGGTTAACAGTCCTCAGGTGTACAAACTATTTAAAAACTGAAACTAACCGAAGGACAACACACACACATATGCCTTATGGAGGACTCGAACGTCCAAAGGTATGCATCCGTCTGCTCTGCAACAAGGCCCCTTAGAGCGCTCGGCCACTCCACAATGGCTTGGGCGACTTCCCTGCCTGTGAAGATAAAAATAACGATGAGAACAACAAAAACACACAGAACCCTGCCAGGAATCAAACTCAGGTTGCCTGAATGATAGTGACACAGTCAAGTGATCTACAGATACATACAATAAGTTAATAAGTAGAATAGATTAAAATACCAAATAAATATTTTAATGTTATGGTACCTGACATATCATTATGTTTCCAATATTGACAATCACATTATGCATTTTCCATGTCCATAGAGTAGCTACTGTTTTTTTATTTTGTTCTCACCTGAACAAGACGTACTCAGTATGCCTAGCACTGCACAGAAAACATATATTTCATATGAACCACTATAACATTGGAAGAATGTTACATTTTTCCTCGAGGTGATAAAGTTTTACATTACTTGTGGTTTCTTACATAGTTTAGCGGACTCACCAAAGAATATACACAACCACACTCTATGATACTCTGTAGTGTTCACCTTTATGGGATGTTGAGTAATTAGTACCTGTGATCCGCTGGTTGAGGGACCAAACTGCCCAGGTCATCAGTCCCCCGGTGAGGACCGTAAGGAGTGAAGATAGGAAAGGGGGGAAGGGGGGAAGGGGGGAAATACAGTCCAGGGTGGAAAGGAGGCAGAAAGACTACATTAGCTCAAGGCTCTGTGCTCGCTACGTATGTACAGACGAAAGAACCGCGAGCTCCCTGGGAGTCTGTGTCCTGCCCCTCTGCTAAATTAAGGGCATGAAATTGTGGCATAATTCATGAGATCATAGTGAGGGTAGAAAAAGTTCACATTTTCGAACGGTAACTGCAGCACCTCTCTCTCAAACACAAACATTCAGAGTTGCATTTTCTTTCAATTTAATTCTGATTATTTGAAAATGCCTGTTGCTCATCAAATATTATTTGTTTGCACTTTGTCACGAAGAGCATATGAAGAGCAACTAATCAAAACGTATAATGTCTGTTGATTCAAATTTTTCAGGAGAAGCGAAAAACTGATATCTGCTAAACTACTCAATAAAATTTTAAGCTGTTTTGATATGTTAGATCAGTTTTGAGGTACTGGATTAGAATATACCTTGCAACTGATCAATTTTTTATTAGTTACCTTAGAAAATTCATTTACATTTCGGACAATATACGTTTTGATCCGTTATATAAGACATTACACGTTTCGAGGCGATTTAGTAACACACTGAGCCGTGTCGGCTCCTGTTTGGCCTGTTTCGTGCTTTCCATCTTCTTTTGTTTGCTCATGTTAGTTATCGACTGGCCTTCCTGTGCGTGCTGGTGACGGTGCCTCATACGCAGGTCAGTGACCTCTCTTTGCGCGCTGCAGCGCTCCCTGTTTGAAGTGGCCTACAGCTGCTGCGCTGAGCGGCGAGCAGTCAGTCGGTTTTCCGGGTTCCATCGTCCGCAGTCTCACTGTTGGACGATGGGAGTGAGCAGTGTCGGCGCAGCCGCATGTTGTCGATGAACCGATTCACCCTGGTGTGCTGAATCGGAAGCTCACGTATCTGCCTACGCCTGCAGCGTCTGGATGTGCTAAGTTAAGTACTCCTTCCAGGAGGTTTTCTGAAGATCTGTGTGTGCCTTTTTCCTCCTTTCGGCCTTTGCTCATCCGGGTGTGATATGTTGTCTTCTTCTTCGAGAGACCTGGTGAGGTCGCCTGCCATGTGTTAAATACGTCGTCATTTGTTTGAAGGCCGCTTTTTGTCAACTGCCGAGGAACCGGCTGATTTGTTTTCTTTTTTTTTAATCTTGAGCAGTATCATTTCCGCTCGTAGGTGTGCCGCCCTACGAATGTAGTTTAGGCGTTCCCTTCCTGTCCCTTTCGGTGCGTCTTGCCTTGTTTCCTTTTGGAGTTCTCATCTGCTGTCAGGAGATATATATATTTATATTGATCTTGGTGCCATCCTAATCTGGCAGTGAAGTGACTTGATATCGCGAATTGTTATTGTGTCCTATCTTTTCTAGGCAGATTCGTGTTGAGTGCACCTTAGTTGTAGTGAAACCTTGCCTTTAAGTAGTAAAAGTTGATGATTGTTGTATCTTGCCTTACGGACTCCTGTTTTTTATTTAAATTTGCCCTTCCAGCACATATTCTATTGTTGTTAATCTAAAGAGCGCCCTTCCGGCGTAGTTTCCTTGTTTATTCAGCCCTGTTCATGTCATTGGTGAATATCGCCCTTCTGACACAGCTTATGTCTAGCAGAGTATATTAAGCCACTATTTACTAGTGTTTCTTTTACATTATATAGTAAGGCGGTTGTTACTTGAACTGTGTATTAAGTGTTCAATTTTTATTTTTATTTGCCCTTTCCGGCCGCGGTGGTCGAGCAGACTAAGGCGCTCCAGTCACTGTATGCACGGCCACTACGGTCGGGGGTTCGAATCCCCCCTCAGGCATGGATATTTGTGCCGTCCTAGTTCGTAAGTAGTTCATAAGTAGGTTGTAAGTTTAGGGACTGATGACCCCGTAGTTAAGTCCCATAGACTATACAAACATTTGAACATTTAATTTGCCCTTCCAGCACATATTCTATTTAAGATCGCCCTTCCGGAGTAGCTTCCCCGTTTATTCAGCCCTGTTCATGTCATTGGTGAATATCGCCCTTCTGGTGCAGGTTATTTCTAGCAGAGTGTGTTAAGCCACTATTTACTAGTGTTTCTTTTACATTACAGAATAAAGTGATTGTAACAGGAACTGTGTATTAAGTATTCAAGTTTTTATTTTAAATTTGCCCTTCCGGCACATATTCTATTGTATTGTTTATTTAGAGATCGCCTTCCAGCGTAGCTTTCTTGTTTGTTCAGTCCTGTTCATGTTGTTTTGAATTTCGCCCTTCTGGCGCATGTTTTGCCTTGTGTATTAAGCCATTGTTTACTGGTGTTTTAATTTTACATTACTTAATAAAGTCATTGTGAATGGTTGATTTTTGCTTGAATTGAGTCTGAATAGCCTCGTGCCTCCACTCCCCACTCCCCATCATATCAGTGGAGCAGAGCATGGTTGGAGTGCTGCCGGCTGTGGGAGCTCAATTCAAGCCACTTTGGTTAAAATTAGTAAAGGTTGATTTTTTTATGAGAAAGGAAGGGAAAATTCACTGCAACACTTGTTTTTCAGCTTTGTTGAATTCAAGATGGCATGCAAGTGTCCCGGCGTCGACTATTTACGGAAGGACATGTTAGTCTACGAATTAGCATGTTGAGGGCAATCGACAGATGGAACCGTGCTGGAGTTAGCAGCACGATTGAGGGAGGCCTCGGATAAACTAATCTTAGTGCCTTCATTGACAGCAGGTGAGCTCTCTCCTAGCCTTGATTCGCTGAAAAACTATGTTGATGATATCTCCCGAACCCTTAGTGTAATTGATCAACCTACTCCGAAACAATTATATCGGATCAGGGCACAATTAACTCATTTACGAAATCGAGTTAAGGATTTGGAGACACTTTCGTTAGATACCGCAACCAAAGGCGTTGTTCGTTCCTTGTTTGAGAGTGTTACTGACAAAAAGTCAGCCCTGGGGCTACATTCGGATCACCGGGTGAGCAGGGTACTGTAGAGGAGGTAAGGAGTAGCATTAACTTTTTCTCTAAGGTTAGAATAGGCGTGACCATTGGCGCAGTCAAGTTTGCTGATTTACCTAACCACATCCTGTACCTATTGAAGGGTATAGAACGGTTAACCTTCAATAATAAGCCTTCCGCTAAGAGTCTCCTACGGTTGTTAGTTGAGTTGGAGGAGCAAGTGGAACATTTAAAGGTTTCTGACCCAGTCATCCTTACCGTTCTGTATATTTTGGCACAGGACGATTTTATGTCTGTAGTCTCGCAAGCTTAGAGTGAGGGGAGCTCCTTTAAAGATTTTCGGCGGATTCCTGTCAAACAGGACTTACCCCCAATATTGTGTAAGGAATTACAGGATGAGTATTTGTGGCGCCTCCAGGGGTCCGCCAAACCCTTAAATGACTATATTCGTAGAACACGAATGGCTTACTTAGCTCTGAGCCCTGAGATGTCGGAGGACGGGGTGGTGGCCTGGATAGTCGATGGTATGTGTCCTGTTTCGAACCCAGTTGTTGGTTTTAGGGTGCCCAAACACCTGAGTGCGGTTGGTAAAAGGGGTTAAGGAAATAGTTAAGACTTCTTATGCCGACCAGCAGGGGATTCAGATCGAGCAGGCAAGAAGTCCTGAACCCTCCTCGGGTGCTGCTCGCTATGTTAGAGAGAGGCGGAATTGGCGTTGTTACCGTTGCGGGTCGGATGCTCATCTGGTTAGGAATTGCCCGGTCGTTCAGCGAGATCGCCCTAAATAATGACGCCAGGCAGAGGGGGGGGGTGGGAACCAGCGCAAGCAAAAAGAGGTTTATGCACTAAGATCAATGCCGGGCCTATCTCCCCCATGCTGTTTGTTTGTTGTCGCTTGGGTGGTGAACCTGTTTGCACGCTTTTGGATTCAGGGAGTTATTTTTCTCTAATTAATTACGAATGGTTTTTGGAGTTCCAACATTTGCTTAGGCTATCCTTTGTTACCAAACCTGGGCAGAGATGTCGTCTAGCTAATGGTGAGTTGTTGCCTCTGCAGGGATATGTTAAGGGCAGCCTTTCTATATCTAATTTCTCCTGGCCATTTGAGTTTGCCTTGGTATGTTGACTCCTGATCTCATTACGTCTTGGTTGTGATTTTATTCAGAGAACCGGTTTAATTCTGTATTTGGGGAGACATACCTTTCATTTCAATTTGGCCCCCGGTGAGAGCGTGATTTGTTGTCTTCTTCTTGGAGAGACCTGGTGAGGTCGCCTGCCATGTGTTAAATGTCGTCATTTGTTTGAAGGCCGCTTTCTGTCAACTGCCGAGGAACTGGCTGATTTGTTTTCTTTTTAAATCTTGGAAAAGGTGGTAGAAGCCGACCTCGGGGAAGATCACTTTGGGTTCAGGAGAAATGTAGGAACACAGGAGGCAATACTCACGTTACGGCTTATCCTAGAAGATAGATTAAGAAAAGGCAAACTTACATTTCTAGCTTTTGTGGATTTGGAGAAGGCTTTTGACAATGTTGATTGGAATAAACTCTTTCAAGTTCTGAAGCAAGCAGGAGTAAAATATAGGGAACGTAAGGTTATTTATAACTTGTACAAAAACCAGACAGCGGTTATCAGAGTTGAAGGGCATGAAAGGGATGCAGTGGTTGGAAAGGGAGTAAGACAGGGTTGCAGTCTTTCTCCATTGTTATTCAATTTGTACATTGAGCAAGCTATAAAGGAAATCAAGGAGAAATTTGGAGAAGGAATTAAAGTTCAGGGTGAAGAATTAAAAACATTGCGTTTTGCCGACGACATTGTAATAATCTCAGAGACAGCAAAAGACCTGGAAGAGCAGTTGAAGGGAATGGACAGTGTGCTGAAAGGTGCATATAAGATAAACATTAACAAGAGCAAAACTAGGGTAATGGAGTGCAGTGTAAGGAAATCAGGTGATGCTGAAGGAATTAGATTGGGAAACGAAGCAATAAAGGAGGTAGATGAGTTTTGTTATTTGGGCAGTAAAATAACAAATGATTGTCGCAGTACAGAGGATATAAAATGCAGAATGGTAATGGGTAGAAAAGCGTTCTTGAAAAAGAGAAATTTGTTAACATCGAATATTGCTTTAAGCCTAAGGAAGTCTTTTCTGAAGGCATTTGTATGGAGTGTTGCCTTGTATGGGAGTGAGACATGGACGATAAACAGTGCGGACAGGAAGAGGATTGAGGCTTTTGAAATATGTTGCTACAGAAGAATTGTGAAGATTAGGTGGGTGGATCGCGTAACTAATGAGGAGGTATTGAACAGAATTGGAGAAAAAAGAAATTTCTGGCATACCTTGACTAAAAAAAGGGATAGATTGGTAGGACACATTCTTAGACATCAAGGAATTGTGAATTTAGCATTGGAGGGAAGTGTGTGGGGTAAAAATCGCAGAGGAAGGCCAAGAGATGGATACAGTAAGCAGATTCAGACAGATGTAGGTTGCCGTTCTTATGTGGAGATGAAGAGGCTTGCTCAGGATAGGGTATTGTGGAGAGCTGCATCAAACCAGTCTCCGGACTGAAGACCACAACAACAACAACGAGCAGAATCATTTCCGCTCGTAGGTGTGCCGCCCTACGAATGTAGTTTAGACGTTCCATTCCTGTCCCTTTCGGTGCGTCTTGCCTTGCTTCCTTTTGGAGTTCTCATCTGCTGTCAGAGATATATATATATTTATATTGATCTTGGTGCCATCCTAATCTGGCAGTGAAGTGAATTGATATCGTGAATTGTTATTGTGTCTTATCTGTTCTAGGCAGCCTGTGTAAGTTGCGTGTGTCACACTGATAAGTATTTGGCCTAGCATCATGTGCCTACCCTACGATATCACACACCTACATTACTTCACATTAATTTTTATATGTGAATATGTTTTCTCATATTAGACATCTGCACTTCTTCACATGAGTTGTATAAAGGCAGAGTATTATAGGGTACAGTAAATTTACTACATTTTGGCCATTCCAGGTTCTTCATGTAAGCAATCACAATCAATATGTTGAGTAGTGAAGTTGCTGCATGGAACTTCTAAAGCCGAGACAAAAAAAAAAAAAAATTTTTTTTCTTCTTTCCAATGTGTGCCGATACTGAAGATTTACCTGATTTCAGTTTCCATTTCTCATTTCGATTTCTTGTCCCATGATGTACACCATCGTTCCCAGCAACGACACATTCTTTTTCTAAATCCATTGGGAGCAATACACTCAAACCACAACACTATACTGCCGCTGTGCACTGCTAACAATAATGATTTGGCCCAAGTAGTGTAAACAATGCCAGAAGGTTACAATACCATAAGCTATAATGCTTTAAGTATTGTAAGCCATGACACATGTTAAACTCGCCAGTATTGCCAAATTCGAGGAAAGTAAAGCAACATAAAAACGTAAATGGTGGAAATGGTGGAAATTCTGATTCATTCAGAGATGTGGACAGTATACAATTGGTTTTAACCATGCATTTTCAACATACTATTTCAGTGTTAAAATATACGATTAATTTAAATCTGAATGCAGGAGCGTGTAGAGCACATAAAATACATCAGAAAACCACATCAAACTCAGTTTTGTCCGGATGTGGATAATATACATTTTGATTAGTTGCTCCTCATTGAAACATTGTGTGTATTTCGAAATTACGGCCGTGCGTCCAGTTGCAGAGTGAAATCTGCTACATAATCTTTTGCACATCCGAAAAAAATCATTAAAAATCTGTAAATTCGTCACATAAGACATTGTCAGTTTGAGCATTGGAAGCAATGTGCAGCACAGTATCTTGAATTTTAAATATTGTGTCAAAGGCAACTAGTCCCGAATGTTTTGACTTTTAAGTGCATAAAGAAAAGTAAATAGCATAGACATTACTGTACATTTGTAGGTAAAGTCCAGAATGCAAGTTCAGAGATCATCTAACTTGGAGCTGTGTCCCACTAGAGTAGCTGCAAGTAGCTTGCACGAGCTAAAAGACAACGTTCACACTGAAAGCGGAAGACTGGTAGCAAGTCACTTCCGCAAGAAATTGCAAAGAGTTGCAAGTCGACTTGCTATTGCCTTTACACTCGCAACTGGCGCGGCAAGTTACTCTGCGCAAGTAAATTGCTGCAATAACTTGCTAGTCTAAACGCACCTTAAGGTCTAGTGCTGTCCCATGTTGACTCATATCTGTACGAATGACACAAAGGTGGACTGCCAAATAATTTGTAAGTACAGTAATGCAGCAAAGTCACTGATGCTTCTGTGTCTAATTTCAGTTTTATTCATGCTGAAGAATCGTCACAAATATTCAAAGTTGTGGTGACTGTCATACAGTGCCAGACTGGTTTTGCATTAGCAACATAAGCAGAAGTGGATGCTGATTTGTGATTATTACTTCAACATGACTTTGTTGAAATTATGTGTGTTTTCACACTTAAAAATTTCACCTCCTAAGATATAGATTGCTACACAGTGGTGTTTATATTAATGTTCCTTGTACATATCTTTTCTTTTGTTTTTCATGTATTGTTTGCCTGTCTATCTTTGCGTTATTGATTTATGCTAAAAGTCTAATAAAAACAAAGTTGTATAGTGTATTCCTGCACTGAATTTGATTTCATTTAATCTTCCATCAAGATTAATCGCAAAATTTCAACAGAGATACGGTCGGGGATTCGAATCCCCCCTCGGGCATGGATATTTGTCCCGTCCTTAGTCTTAGCTAGTTCATAAGTTGTTTGTAAGTTTAGGGACTGGTGATCCCGTAGTTAAGTCTCATAAGCTTTACAAACATTTGATTTCAGCAGAGACATTTATTATATCTTTTTGCACGATACGTGCTTTAAGTTGAGTTGTGCGTCGTTTCTGTTTGCCATGTCAGACGAAGGAATTACAAGAAGTATCGTAAAATTCGACGGATCGATTTTCCAGCTATGGAAATTTCAAATTCGGGTCTTGTTCGACACTTATGGTATTCGAGATGTTGTAGATGGCCAGAGAGTAAAACCTGAGAACTTGACGTCGTCAGCTGGATAAATGTGGGTAAAAGACAATGCTTGTGCTATGTGTTGCATTTCAACCGCGATCGAGTACTGGCAACTCGCATTTTTTGATACATGAAGTACTGCTCGTGAAATGTAGGAGAAATTGTGCATGATTCATGAACAAACGTCCGAAGGTAACAAACTCTCTCTCATGAAAAACGTCCACGAGTACTGAATGAATCCAGTATCGCGTCACGTCGCTAAAATCGTGAACATTGCGAGTCAACTCAGTGACGTGGGTGAAACCATATCGGACGCAGCGATTATGGCCAAGATCTTTGGAAGCCTTCTGACGAAGTTTCATGCTTTTGTCACTGCCTGGGATACTGTGCCTGGGGATCAGCAAACGATACAGAAACTCCAAGAGCGGCTGACCACCGGAAAACAACGTTCGAATGACATGGAAGAGGTGCCCAGTGTCATGGCAGTGACGTCGTCTCAAAGCTAGAACAAAGAACATACAGGCACGAAGATGCAGAACCCAAACCAAGTGAATTCAAGATGAAAATTTGCTTGCTGGACATGTGGGAAGGAAGACTATCTGTCAAGAAATTGACATTCTAAGAAGAAGATAAATAACGAGCAAAATAAAGGTAGGCCTAATGTAGATAATGTAAATGCTTTTGTTGTAACAGATGGAACGTCACGCGAAAAAGTTGCGCATGATCAAGTGATTTGTGAGAGTATGCTGAATGCTGATATAAATGATGTCTGGATTACTGACAGCAGGACATCGAGGAACATTACTTTTCGTCGGGAATGCTTCAGTGAATTCCGTGAATGTCGTAATGTTGAAATTTCACTTCGTGATGACGTTAAATGTCAAGTTAAGGGAACTGGATCAGTCAGAATTAAGAAATTCGTAAACGGGCGATGGGAAGATGGGCGAATTGATGTGTTGTACGTCCAAAAAATAAGGAAGAATTTGTTTTCAGTTGGTATTTGTACGATGAAAGGTTTTCAAGTGAATTTAGTTGATAAATTTGTAACCATTTCTCACAATGGTTGCCCATGGAATAAAAGAAGAAAACGAGATTTGCAGATTGTTTTTGTATCAAACACACAATGTGACATGAATTCGTTGAGCACGAACAATCTTAAAATCTGGAACGAAAGATTGGATCACATAATAGTGCTGATTGATTATGTGATGATTGCAAGTTTGACAAAAAGAATATGGAAAAGTCTCACCGTCTGCCTTTCAACAAGAAAAGTAAAGCTAGTAATTCGGAAATCAGTAATTTTATATATAGTGATGTATGTGGACCAATGCAGGTGAAATAGATGGTTAGGAGAATTTTACGAACAGACGGACGGCATAGCCATGGGCTCCCTCTCTCGCCGGTTACAGCAGACATCTTCATGGAATCATTTGAAGAAACAGCTCTCCAGTGAACATCATTACGCCCTGCATGCTGGCTGCACTACGTCATGTGGCCACATGGTGAAGAAGAGCTCCAGAACTTTCAGCAACACCTCAACCAGCAGCACCATAAAATACAGTTCACGATGGAAGTAGAAAAGAATTGTGTGCTGCCTTTCCTGGATGTGAAAGTATACCGAAAACCAGATGGTAAACTCGGCCACAGGGTATATTAGAAAAGCCACCAGCACCAGCAGGTACCTACACGTATCCTCCCACCATCACCCTATCCAAAGCTAGTCCGCTTTTCTCACACTAACTACAAGAGCCCATAGCATCAGCGACGTCGAAGACCTAAAGGTGGAACAAGCCAATGGTTATGGGATGGGTGTGGTAGACAAAACAATGTCGAGAAAATATGAAGGAAGTAAGGAAGAGCAAGAAGAAGCACAAAACGTCACCTTATTGCTATATGTACAAGGGGTCACTGAACGTGTGGGCAAAACTCTCCGACGAGCAGCCATTAAGCCAATCTTCTGGAGCAACAACAAAATTGGTGACGTTCTGGGCTCAACTAAGGATATAATAGACAAATTAAAACAGTGCTGGTGTCTACGAAATCAGTTGCGATTGCAGACCGGTGCATGTAGGTGAGACTGGGAGGTCAATCAGCACAAGGATATCTGAACACGAATGGTATATCCAGCTTGGACACCACACCAAGTCAGCGCTTTCTGAGCATCACAAGGAGTGTGGGAAACAATTTTTATTCGGTGAACCATGCATGCTGGCCAAACAACAATTTACCATGAGAAGGAAGGTCAGAGAAGCTATAGAAATAGCCAAACGACTCACCAACATGAATAGAGAAGATGGCCTCAGACTCCCGGTGTCCTGGTTGCCAGCATTAACAGCGACTCGCGAAAGGTGTGCGGGAGTCCACAGTAGCCATATGTACACAGAGCGCTTCCCACAGAAAAAAGTTAGTACTCAATCAATTTTTATGTTTGTGCACTTTTCCTATTAGTTATACAAAAATTAAATGAATGGTGAAGACTTTTCTAGTTTTGAAGGATCTTTGAGGATATCTTGTTTGGCAAGTAGGCACTTTTGTTTAAAGTCGGTTACAGTTTCACCTTTGTTTATGAAAGATGTAGATTATGAACGAATATATGAATCATATGTGAGTATATACTGCCCTTTGATTTATTAATCGTAGTAGAAAATTCAAATCTCACTGGAAGTTGCAGTTAAAAGGCAGATCTGTCGGAAATAATGGGAACTTGTTAGATGTGCACTGTATCCTTCTCTTCCTTTACTTGCAGCTCTATAGTAAGCTAATGGTTTCGCCTGCAGCTGTGTGCACTTCACAGTTCAAACATGTCAACAGTATCGTCAGCTTTCAGGAATTAACTTTCGCTAACTGGAATACATGAGTATCAATAGTAAATATGAAATGGATTAAAATGTGGTACATGGTTTGACAGGTTCTTATCCATCACAGTGTATATGATCTCATATTTATTGAATTATGTGTTATAGAATTTTGTAGATGTATATTCATTTGTATTACTGATGTATGTCTGTAAAATGTGCCGTGAATCCAGTTAGCAGTAAAGAAGTAATAGATTAAAATCACATGCATGATGAAACGTTTTTCTATGAACATTACTGTTTATGTCCTCATATCTCATGAAGTTCATGTCATATTGTGATACAATTTCGAAGGTACATTTAGCTGAATATGTGTATACTGTCTGTAAAATTTGCTGCAAGTACAATTTGAGGTGTAGATATTATAAATCCTAACGTCATACCAAATGCCATAGTTGTACTCCATGAACAGCAGAAAAGTTGTAAGCGAGAAACTGTTTTCCATTCATTCCATTCATCATTTTTATGTGGTTGCCAGTGGGGAAAAGAATAAAGTTTGTTGAAAGTCGCTAAGTACAGTCATTCCCGTACAGTGAATGAAGAAAGTCTTGTAACGTGACAGTTTTTGCGACTACTTCTGTTTACGAGAGTATATCTCCTGAACCATTTGTCATATGTGGCTCTTACAGCTACAACACATATTACCTCATATTAAGGAATATGTGTACCAAATTTGGTTGAAATCAGTCCATTGGTTTAGGAGAAAATCTGCAACATTTTAGAGTGTGCGGCCATTTTTCGCGCATCTTATTGTTTATGACGTCATATCTCCTGAACTATGTGTAGTACATGATCCTTACACAGACAGCTAAGTTCTCTTGTGCAAAATTTTTATTAAGATTGGAACAAAACTGTAGATTTGTATGTCATACGTACACACAAACCTATAAACATATGGGCACTCTGAAATTATATAAAGATTCTCTCTCGATGGGTTTGCCTCATGCCACATACTAAATGTTAGAAAGATCCAAGGTGTTTGCAGATTTAATCATCTAAATTATGTTCAACTGCCTCATACTATTTGTAATAAGAGCGGTCACCTCTTTTTGCCTCCACTACTACTCTGTAAGGTGAATTTTCTGCTCTGTTTTTCTTTCTACTTGTTCTTTTTTTTTCAATAATGAGTGACTTAGATAAGTAATATTTGATGTATTTATCATTTAGCTATTTTCTGTATCTGTAGGGTATTTGTGCATCTAACGTATTAATAAATGAACCAAATTTTATTGTAGATCTTCCACATCAACCTCTACACCAACATGACAGAATTTATTTTTAATTGTGCAACGGATAATGACGTCAAACCAGTACCCAGTCTCCTGTCAGGTACTTTATTTACTGTCACTTTAATGATCATTGTAATTAAATTATTAAATTCTTATCTCAGTTACTTGGGTAATTATTCTTTCGTTCACCATTCATTGGACGTGATATGGAGGGGAAACTGGGTTGTTCAATTAAGAGAAAGGGAGTACTTTTAGAACATATTTGAACATTCATTCTTACTGGTAGAATGGTTTGGCATCTCAAAAACAACACAAACTGACAATATTCTTTGATTACTTCTAATCCTACCTGGTCTCATAAATTCTTCCCTTAATTTCTCCACTCTTATGTATTGGGTAGAATGAACTTGGGCAGGAGGCAAGAGTAACACTGATCCTACACACACACAAACATCCTGTTTCATTCTCGTTAGCACGCTGTGTTACTTCCCCATGCATGTAAATTATGAAGTGTTACAAGAATTGGCGGAGAGTAGTAACATCACTAAGAATGCTTGTAAACACAGTAAAAATTCATTATATTACTTAAACAAGCAAGCAGATGAAAACATTGAACTCTGAACAACGATATTTAACAAAGTATAAATGGGCAAAAATATTCCAATGAAGCTATACATTCAAACAGTTAACACTATCAGCTCTGAGCACACGATTTTCATAACTAATGATTTTAAGCAAGCTCATTATTAATCATAATTAACTTCATTCTTCTGCCATGTGGAGCCTGGATCAGCAACCACATTTTGCACAAAGACAAGTTCGTCATTTTCAAAGAACCAAAAAATAAAATCATAATATTTAAAGAAGTAAACATTTTTGCTGTTTCTAATGTGAAAACAACATGTATTAATTAATTTTACTGGATATTCCCTCACTTAACGAATTGGCCACCTGTTGCCAAACACAATGCACAGAAAAGAAATCCACTTATTTTTACACAATCTTCTCCATATTTACAGAATTAACTCATCCACATTGTTTTATAACATTATCCCCTTGGTTTTCCACTAAACGTTTTCATAAAAACACATAGACCAGAAGGATACATTCTCTCGTATCTGGTTCGAAATTAAAACACCCAACATTATTAATATAAGAATAGCTAATATTTCCCCAGAATTCATCACAAACCGATAGGAAATGATTATCTGATCCAATCCATTCAAAGTAAATTCAAAGTTAACACAAATTTCACCCATTCTTCACATTTACCTTTCTTACATCCTCTTCAGTCAACAAACAGTATTTCCAGCCCAGTGTTCTCATGGTAATGCACTCAACTGGAAATCAGGTTTGACACTGTGTTGGACCTCGGATTTTTTCAGTCTACGTTTTAATCCAGCCTTCACCTCTCAGGGATGTGAGGAGTCACCAGAAACGACACGTGGTTCGGATTCCCCATTAAGTTGTAGGTCCCCTATCCCTAGTTGGATAACTAGGGTAGACTATGGACATGCAAGTTGCCAAAGTGACGTCGAAATGAAAGACTTGCACCAGGCCAATGGGCCACACGACATTATTATCAACATACAGACCAAATCTGCCTAACATTGCCGATCCTTTGGTCAACCGTCTTTCTCCTTCAACTGGCCTAGTAGCTGTGCTTTCATTGGCCAATCTCAACTCGGCCCACCTACCGACCTGTTCACTCCCCTGCGACTACCTGCTTTCGACTTAGACTCCTCAAACTTAAAGGAACCTCCCTGAAAATAATCGCAAAACCAAGAAGTAAGCAAACCTTTCCCAGATGCATGCACTATCTATCTATCTATCTCTGAGCAGCTGATACTAACACATGCCACTAGAAATCTCTCCACACGCACGCACACACACACACACACACACACACACACACACACACACACACACACACACACACACACACACACAAGGACAGGAAAAAGGTTTCTGTGGAGCTTGGCTCCTTGTTTTTCTTTTTATTACACAGATATCTTGCAACACGCGTTCCAGTTTCCACATAACTGGTGTAAAGAGCTTCAAGATTGTAAATAACTACATCAACTGTGTAAATCTGATTAAAAACACCACTGTAACTAAATGATATTATCAAACAAATCGATAGTTAACTGTAAAAACCAGGAAAGGGTACAAACAGTCCTTAACGTTTTTAGAATTATCAGGTAGAACTTCATTTATGTTCTTACAGTATTTCAGTTCTAGCAGTTTCATCTGAATGCATTTGAAAAAGGGGTGTTCCACAGGTGCAGAATCATCATTTAACCATAGGGTTTGTGTTTTACCATTCCTTATTTTTCCGCTGCCGCTTTTATATAATCGTTAATAATTATTGCTAATTTTGTGGTGTTGTGGGATTTTGTAATTATAATTGTAACATAATCATTTCAGGTATACACGGTGAAACCTTGTGCACCAAAATGTAACCCTAATAGGGATGTGTGACTGTCCAATTTTTGGCTCAAAGGATATAAGGAACAAAATGATTATAATGGAGAACCCTGCAGGACAGAACGTTGGATGGGAAATTTTCTGTTGATTTGCACTTTGGCAAACATTTAGTATTATGTTGGTATCAGTAAATCTATTGTTGTTTGAGGAAATTGGAATTGGTGTAGCACATTCCTCAGGTATCAGCGACTGACATTATCAGAGGTCTTCTTTAAATCGATGTTCAGAATCTCAACTGTCAGTTCTGATTCGTCCATGCATAGAAGATTGCGTTTCTTAAGGAACAAATTCCCTATAGAATCTTTTATTAGGTTTGCTACATGTGTGTTTCAGATCTGGAATACCAGCAAGTGTTTGTTTTACTCTTGCTGCCATGATATGAGGCAGAGGTGCCTCCCCTTTGGCCAATGACTCACCCCCCCCTTAAAATGCGACCAACCCCCCACATCCAAGGAGGTCCTGGATTCCTAGTTTATTACCTAATAAATATCGTTTTGCCATTTAATGTTGAAATTCAATTTTTGTAATTTTTTTTATAAACCCCCCCCCCCTTCCAAGGCTGGTCAAAAGTACTAATTTTTCACCCACCCCCCCCTTCCCCAGATATTTCAATGACGCAATTTGCGTCATGTCTCCCCTCCCCCCCCCCCCATGAACACCTCTGATATGAGAGATTAGTAAAAGCCCGGCAGTAAGCAGCAAAACTGTGCATATGCATAGCTGCTTATGGAGCTAGACAACAGCTCTGCGCATGTGCAGTTCTATCGGTGACAAACTGACACACACTTAAGCCGCTTATAAATAAGATTATTTTCGAATCAGTGCATAACAATGTTATTGGTCTAAAATACGTCATTATAAATGCCCCCTTTCTTCATGGAAATAAGTATGATCATTCCGTGATCCAATGTGCATATCTTTGTTTCCCTCTTTTCGCCTCCATCAACCATTTAATAATAACTGATCAGAAGTATTTTTAAAAATCATAGGGGATAGTGTCTGTTTCAGGACTTCTATGTTTTGGAAAAATTTTAATAACCCCACCAATTTCTTCTTCAGATACTGGATCCAACAGCATAGTGATACTTTTATAAGACACACAACTTTGCAACAGTTCTGTTGTTTTTATAACATCAAATGGATGTGATCTACACCAACTTTTCAAAAGTTATTTAATCCATTCCCACTTAATGTACATGGAATCTTCTGTAAACAGTGTGTTACTTATGTATCTCTGTTACCACCTTCTTTCTCTTGCAAGATGATAAGTAACCCACTTTTCATCTGGAATATGGCTGTAGTCCTTGTAGGTGGTAATTTTCCAATGTAGTTCACTTTCGTGCAGTTCTAAAAATTCATTCTGGTTTCCTAAATCACACGTTTGGTCCTCCCTATTGTCTAATTTTGCTTGCAGTTTGCGAGCCTTTAGATAACTGCACATGATGTTATTCCTTCCTGACTGTGTTTATCCTGCAGTCTAATTTTATAAATGGTTTCCAAATACTAGGTGTTACAAGGTTCTCCAACGACTTCAAAAAATCGGTTTTGGTTAACCTTCATTGTATAATGGACACTGGGATCCATATTTATCAATGATTACACATTGCATTTTAACCTCCAGTCTCTTCTACCAGTTATTTTAGGACGAGGTAGACATTTTATTCTCATAATTGCAGTGTGATGGTCGGGAAAACTGGCAGAGATTACTTAGTAATCTGGCATTGTAATGTGTATTCTGACAATCTGTGACGATGTTACAGCTGAAAGATGGGTGTAGTGAATACACTTGATGCTGAGTCGTTCAAACAGACGTTTCAAGTTCAGTCCATCGATTAGATTTACAGAGGACCATAGAAGGGTGTTGCACCTATTGTATCTATCGCCCTTAATTCACACATGAAACCCCACCATGATGATGTCATCTTTCATCTGTCTAAAAAAGCTTTGTCTTTGGAGCCCTATTATTCGATCTGAAGGCATCGTGGAAATTTATAAGGGTCACCCAATTCAGAACATCTTTGACTATGCTTGCTCCAGCCTCTTTTTCTATTTTCTGAAACTCCAATCCACGTTTATTTAAAATGCATGAATCCCATCTGTCTAAGTCAAAATAATTTTATGTATTGTATGATGGGAAGGTGCCCTTCTTCACAAATGATTATTTGTAAAAAGATAATATGGATATCATTAGTTCTAAGACATTTCCCCAAAATATTAATGTTATGTCACATGAATATTTAACGTTCAAATCATGTGTTTTATTTTCTGAATCAGGGCCATTTTCTGTTTGTTCAGTTTGCAGATCTGGAGTTCTTTTCCCTTTTTGTTAATCTTTCTCATCTTCATTCCTTGTTTTATTGTGTGCTATGTTTAAGAGGGGTTTGCACTCCCCCATTTTGATTTTATAGTGCTTTGGCATTTGAGCAACTTCTGACTTCTGATGATTTTATCAGCACCCCTTGCAGTGTCTCCATCTGAGGAGTTAGCAACAAAAAATTAATGTTGTTTTCAGGTGGCAATCTAAAGCAATGTATTTGGAAAAGATCATCTTGTGCAATGAGCTATATAATATTTTTATTCGTTATACCTGACCGGTTTCGGCAGTTGCTGCCATCACCAGTAATTCCTTTTTCTGAGAAATGCTCGTTTGAGAAGCTGTTTTTATAGAGTAAGTTTATATTTCATAATCTACCTTACATATATCGTCTTGAAAGTTTTCAATTGAGGGCTTAATTTTGGGCCTGTATGCATTCCAGTCAGCTTCATTAATTTCCCATCTAGTATTAGCAAAATGGAAAATTTAGTATTAACGCAATGTTTATATGAAACTCTTGACATGTGATTGGATAGCCTACCATGGAAATATCAGTGAAGCATGGAGAGCAAAGTGATATATATATATCAGAAAGTCGTTTGAATGCAGAAGAGATCATAGTGTGGGATTCATCATTCACTGTTACCAGGTTATAATCTTTTATAACGTTCATCAGTGTGCGCCTCGGTTGCAAAGGTCGCGGGTTCGATCCCTGCCAGGCCCTGGGATTTTTCTGTCACTTTCCACTTCTTTCACCTCTGGCAGTATTGCTCATGTGAAAAATACCGAGGAGCACTGTGGTTTGGAACCCACGTTAAACTGTAGGTCCCCCTATAACTGGCTGGGTAAGTCAGCTCGAAGGTCGGAGGAAGGCAACGGCATACCACCTCCAAATAGGACCATGCCTATTAAAGCACTGTGGTGTTCAAACCAATCTTCGAATTGTTGACTGCTTTACCTTTTTTTTAACTTTCATCAAAGCTTTACCATTTCTATCCGTCCAATCAACTCCCCATGCAACATTGTGAGAATTCAGATCTCCACTGATGATGAAAGGCGGTGTGATTTGATTAATTATACGTCTCCAGTCATCTTCCATTATTTTAGGATGGGGAGCTTTATATGCTAAGACTACAGTATAAGGTTTGATTGTACCTTCGATTAATACTACAGCTAATTCGATAGCTTTAGTTCTTGAAGATAGTGAGATTGCATGGTGCGGAATAATATTTTTAACCCTAGAGCAGTCGCGCATTTTCATGGTGCAGGAGCAGTCGTGCGGCGCACTGAGTGCGCCATGTATGTTGATTCAGTTCTATTACACTTTTCATATGAAAAGATAGTTCATTATTTACTGTGACAGTTAATGGAACTTCTTATTATAAACGTAGATGAAAATCCAAGAATGTAAATCATACAATTTAACTGACAAAAGATTATGTTTTACTAACAGCTTTGAAAACAAATATGTTCATACTGAATGTCTACTGAAATTTTCTTGTAACAGCTTACAGACAGCCCAACTCAGTAATTTCAGAGAGGTCAAGGATCATATCTCTAGTCTTCTGAGTCTGTAGTTGCAACATGACACTTTTCACACGAGTAACTAATAATCACATGTTTCCTGCAAACAAAACTCTTACATGAATCACACTTTATTGTTGTGTTAACATTCTTGGCTCTTCCACAAATAATACACCGTCCTCGTTTGTTAGAAGAAGGCTGCACAAGTTGCTCAGATGTTGTCTGGTACCTTTGAAGGAACAGAGAAATATCCTTAGGAAGGCTTGGAATTTTGGCCCTTTCTACTAGATTTGCTTTCACGAGATCATAAGCAAAGTTCTTTAGAAAAATCCTTCATGACACCTTATGATTTTGTCCATTTGAATAAAATAGGATCTTGGCGTTGATGCCGCAATGTCCATTAGAGCGAAAAAGATTACCAAGGGCCATCTTCTCGAATATGAGCCACAGAATATGTGCCGCACATCTGGTCGACTGAATCAACGCCCCCCTTCGTGGCATTATAATCTAATGCAATATCAGGCTTACATGAATCTTCATCGATAGTACCTGAATCATCCATAGTTGACAGCAACAGAACCGCCTTGTTCTTCTTTGGGACCAATGTCATAACTTTATTATACTCAAAAAGAGACGAACCTGGTGCTCGCTCTTTCCTAGGCAAAAATTCCAAGGGAATTTCTCGTTTCTTTTTTCTGTGTCCCAAACATGTAAGCTTTTTCTGTAATAGTGATATGGCCAAGGTACAACTTGTGTACCAATTGTCCATTATTATATTTCTGTAGGATCCCTCTATATGACTCACTAGCCTGTGAACTATTTCTGAAGCTGGATTGGAGACTGTGGAAGGTCCTTCAGGTTGTTTTCTACTAGGGATGGGTCGAAAAACGCGTATCTGTTAAGAGTCACAGTGATTTGGAAGTAGCAGTATTCACAGTCGCAACTTTACGGATTCTGACTGCGATTTCAGTCGCAGTTTAGAAGCGCAGTAGCACTAAAAGTAGCAAGTCGCAACTAAGAGTAGCAAGAAGCAGTTTGCACTCTGCCATCTGTTGGTCGAAGTTTGTACTAATATCTTTGCATTGGGCAGGCTATAGAGTCTACCTGCGATTTCAGTGAAAAATCGCGTTTAAGAGTCGCAAGTAGCAACTAAGAGGCGCAGTTTAGACTTTGCCGGCTGACATCTGTTGGCCGAAATTGGTACTTCTAGCTTCCCGCTGTCTGCCTAGTGTATGTGTGGCTTTTGTGTATGTGTTGGTCGAACGCCATCGGCTCAAACCAGTGAACTCGAACGTCCTCACTGGTCCAAACTGCGATTTCAGTGAAAAGTCGCGATTAAGAGTCGCAAGTAGCAACTGAGAATAGCGTTTAATATTCCGCCTTATGCTACTTGTTGACCAACTGTCGTACTTTCACTCGTGTGTTGTTTAGGGATGTTGTCGAATTAATGAGCAAGAAGATAATTTTCTTTGTGAAAATGTTTAAACTTAGTGGCACTATTTTACCTGGCGGCAGCATTTACATGTTGTGAAGCAAAGCCTGGCATGTATGTTTTCAGGTTATAGTTGGTAAAGACAACAAATGTGAATGCCAAATAAATATTGTCTTACGGACTTGATCCCTGTTTAAAATAATTTTTCGTCATAGAACCTACAACTATTGTGGCAATTCAGAATACGTATGTTACATTGCAAATCTGGTTTCGACGAATATTTTTGCTTGCGTTATACATCGTACATAAAATAAAAATTCCAACGGGGTGGTATCAAGTGGTCAACTAAGTACAGGTAATTTTACGAAATGTCTAACAGTAGGCAAACTCCATTTTCAATGTGGACTGTGTTAAGTACTGCTATATAGGAGTAAACTTGTATATTCGAGGATTCTATAAAAAATATTACACTTGAAAATAAACAAGTTTTTCGCGTAATGGAAAGTTTTATTTTATCAGATTTGTTTTAGGTTTAGGAATGTTGTTTTCCGTCTTTTTCCTTTTCGTACATTCCGTCCTGTGATGACATGAGTGAAAGCAGATGGGTGGTATCGGATCCTTCAGTATTATTAAAACTTTTGTTTACTGCAGTGGTGGCATAGTGTGCTTATGTTGGCAACGACCGATGGATGATCCTAGAAATCTAAATCATACAGAATGATTGAAATAATATTTTTTTATCATAAAATAAATAATTATTGTTATTCTTAATCTGTGGTTGTAAGATTTCTTGTGTGTAACCCTGTACAGCCAGCAAGTTAAAAATTCTTATAAAATGAAGCTTTAGTTGCCAACATGAGCATACTAGGTCGGCACGTCGATTAATAAAATATAACTCAAGCTCTTATCTATAGTTATTTGGCAGAATATGTAGTGATACCGACAGGTTTTAAAGAGAAAATTGAATTTTCAGAAGTCACTCACATTGTATTTCACATTTACTTATCTCTTCCAAATTGGTAAGTGACTTATATCACACAATGTTAAAAAAATCTATTCATTCATTCTACAGGCAAGAACATAGCACTTTCGTTGTACTGTTACAGCTGCTGTGTGCCTAATCTACGAAATGTTTCTGTTCAGGTAGACTGTAGGCCTACTTGCCGATTTCGGGTACACATTACTTGCGAATAACCTCACTTTTAACTATACATTATACACCAAACACTGAAATAGCTATTATAAGACTAATTGACATTTGTCGATGTGTAAATAATCCCAACATTACACTTAAATTGAGCATCAGTATTCCTTTTTTTGTATATATTTACATGTAGGAAGAGGATCTGTTATGGATGATATATATATTGCATTTGCCACACACATCGCATAAGTCACGGAAGTAGCAGATATCATGGAAGTAGCAGAAATCGCAGAAGTAGCAATATCGGTAGCAGAAATCGCAGAAGTAGCAATGTAGCAATATCAGTAGCAGAAATCGCAGAAGTAGCATTCAGAGTCACCGAAATCGCAGTTTGAGTGCGGAGGGATACATGTCGAGGATTTGTACACTGCGATTGTAAACAGTGACGAATCGCAACTAAGAATCACAGATATATAAAAGTAGCAGTCACAGAAATCACTGATATCGAAAAACCGCAGTTTAGCCCATCCCTACTTTCTACAATATACCTCGAGGTTGCTTGTAAAAAATGTTTTCACGTCACAAAGTGCGAATATCTTGATGCCATATTTGGCAGGTTTGCGGGGAATATATTGTACAAATCCACAACGTCCCCGAAAAGCTTGAAGTTTTTCATCAATGGATACAAACTCACTAAGATTGTACGCAATTTTACAATTGGTGACAAACTCTTCCAAAATGAAGTGTACTTCAGCCAACTTATCAAATTTTCTTCTCTCCTCTTGTTGTTTTACCATCAAAACGAATACAACGTAGCAAGAACAGGAATCGCCTGTAGCTCATCACAGCTCTTGCAATTTCGATTCCTGATCCATCGGTATTCCACATCTCCATTACATTCGTATGATTAGTATTCTTTATTCCGAAAAGATAAAATAAACCAAGTAGTGAAAGTATTTCAGTTCTCGTCGATTCTTTATCTCTTTCTCTTTGGTAATCAGGTATGAGCTGAATGTATTTGTTTCTGTAATGTACAATTATATAAATCATTTCGATGCTGATTATCTTACCAAATCCAGAAATCTAGGTTGTTACATCCCTAGAAATAGCCTTTGGTCCTGGACATTATTTTACAATATTTTTACTTCTGGCTTTCCTTTTGGCTGTGCTAACCACTTTCATCCACATAGTTGTTTTGTCCCTTCCCACGAACCAATCACCAGTACAACCTGACTGACAGTTACTGTCTTAATTTTCATCAAACTCATACTCTTGTTGACTTTCAGTGTCATGGTCACTCTGAGTAATTACCTCTTCTTCATCATAAAGTGTCATCATCCGATACACTGCCTACATCTTTCAAAAACTCTGAATCTTCATTCAAGAACCACTCGAGTTCCTCGCTGGTTAAACACTTCCTTGCCTTGAAATAAAGTATTCTCATGAACACGGACCATAGGAATGATGTAACTGATATACAACACTACGTTTGAGAATGTAAATAATACTTACACGACCAGTTGCACGGCGCTTCACAAATTCTCCTGTTAAGAATTTTCTTGACCACTGATAATTATCAGACTGCACACAACAATAGTGTGTGAGGACTTAAATATTTTTGTCAATTGAGTGTCACTCTAAATCGAGGTCGGATATCTGAAACAAAAAACGGTTTATGTTTATGTTACGTAACATTGTAACGGAAACGACTGAAGCAAACTGTTTATTTGAATAAGATTGTAATTTGATTACGCATTATTCATTAAAATATAACACTTTAAATGAAAGAGTCAGTTCTAATGAAAGACAAAAATTCAATTGTTTACAACGGTATTAACAATGTCAGTCAGCAAATCGTAATGGGTCAAGTATACAGGCGCTATTTATGCTCTTACAAGTATGGTTTGATGTCTTCATATGTTTATTTTTTCGCTTGAAAATAGATGTCGATGTTTTGAAATGTTGTCTCAGTTCCCAGTAGGTTCGCCAAAAACATACACTGTAAGGTTTTCTTTGGCTGTTAATAACATTTAGCATTGTTGCTGCCCCTTTCTAGTATTAACCTATGACTTTCTACGTAACAGATCGCCACTCATAACCTCACTTTCAACATTGCGTATTCAGATGGACGAATTGACGTGACGGACACAGATGGACAGTGTGAATACAACTTGACGTGACGGTTCCGTGACGTGACATTGACGTGACGGACAGTGTGAATTGGCCTTTATGCTTAAGTGGGCACTGGTGTAAAGGAAATGAAATAGCTTTTCAGGTATTAGATGATTTCCATTTACTTAACAATTTTAGCAGAGAGCAGCATACTCGTGGGTGTGTGTCAATTAACATTAAGAAACCATTAATAAATTGTAGTAGTGATGTACATCTAGCATTCTTGTGCAGCGAGATAAATTTTGCAGCCACAAGTGTTTATATGGATTATTTAAAAATTGTTATTGTAGCTCTTTATACATCGCCTAGCGGTGATCCACTAATATTTTTAGAAAAACTTGAGAATTTATTCAATTTCTTTCTTAGACCTCAGTGGAAGAAATATAGTGTGGTGACATCAACGCTGTATTTTATGTAAATACAGATGCACACACTGTAAATCAATTTAAAACCCGTTACGACAATTCAACTTCAATTTTACAAACTGCAAACCCACGAGACAGTCTGCTTGTCTTGACAACGTACTTACAAATGTCAATAGAGAGTTACTGTCCTCAGATGTAGCTGTTTTTGATTTCTCAGACCATGATTCAGTTTGGGTAAAAATAAGTACTGATATGCCTAATATGGATTTCAAAGAGGGACCAATGATGTGTGTCGCTTTGGATCGGAAGAGATCCTCTCTGGTTTTGAGCGGCTATCAGAAGTGGTAAAGACTGCTAGTCTTGCTTGCAAGATGAAAGCGGAGCTCACCATCTGCAGCATTGTCGACAGGACTGACTGCGGACCTTTGGTTCAGAGCCGAGTTGAGGGTCTGAATCAGAGGCTCAGACGGTTCTGCGACCGTGTGGGCTGCAGATGCCTCGACTTACGCCAAAGGGTGCTGGGCTTTTGGGTTACGCTAAATAGGTCAGGAGTCCACTATACTCAGGAAGCGGCTACACGGGTAGCAGGGGTGTGTGGCGTGGACTGGGCGGTTTTTTAGGTTAGAGGGCCTCGGGAATACACAAAATGGGTTTCAGTCTGAAAGGGGGCAGGTCAGACGCAGGAAGAAAGCAGATCTAGAAACCATTGGTATAACAGTTGTAAATTGTCGTAGCTGTATTGGGAAAGTTCCAGAGCTCCAAGCGCTGATAGAAAGTACTGAGGCACAAATCGTTATAGGTTCTGAAAGCTGGCTGACGCCTGAGATAAATTCGGCCGAAATTTTTTCAAAGGGCCAAATGGTCTTCAGAAAGGATAGAATAAATAAAATGGGGGTGGCGTGTTTATTGCTGTTACAAACGGTTTATCCTGCAGCGAAATTGAGGCAGATACTTCCTGTGAGTTGGTCTGGGTAGAGGTTATACCTGAAAACCGGAATAAATTAATAACTGGATCTTTTGATTGGCCCCCTGACTCAGACGATGCGGTTGCAGAAATGTTCAAAGAAAGCTTGAATCATATTTCAAATAGGTATCCGAAGCATACTGTTATAATCGGTGGCGACTTTAATTTACCCTCGATATGTTGGCATAATTACCTATTCAAAACCGGTGGCAAATATAAAACATTGCCCGAACTAGTTCTGAATGCTTTTTCTGAAAACTACTTCGAACAGTTAGTTCATGAACCCACTAGAATAGTAAGGGGTTGCGAAAATACCCTCGATCTCCTAGCAACAAATAATCTGGAGATAGTAAAGAGCATCAAAACAAATACAGGGATTAGCGAACATCGAGTTGTAGTAGCGAGATTAAATGTCGAAATTCCCAAATGCACCAAAAATAAACGTAAAATATGTCTATTCAATAAAGCAGATAAAAATTCGCTTCACGCTTTCCTGAGTGATAATCTCCAGTCTTTCAAAACTAAAAATGCCAGTGTAGATCAGTTGTGGCTTACTTTCAAAGACATAATATCAGTATCAATCGAGAGATTTATACCAAATAAATTAATAAAAGAGGGGGCTGACCCCCGTGGTACACAAAACAGGTCAGATCACTGTTGCAGAAACAAAGAAAAACGCATGCAAAATTTAAAGACACAGAATCCACAAGACTGCCAATCTTTTACTGAAACTCGCAACCTAGCGCGGACTTCAATGCAAGAAGGCTATAGTAGCTACCACAACGAAATCCTGTCTCGTAATCTTGCAGAAAATCCAAAGAAATTCTGGTCATATGTGAATTACACTAGCGGCAAAACACAAACAATACCTTCACTACGCGATGGCAATGGTAATACTACCGACGACAGTACTGCTAAAGCAGAATTACCAAACACAGCTTTCCGAAATTCGTTCACCAAAGAAGACGAAGTGAACACTCCAGTATTCAATCGAAGAACAGCAGCCAGCATGCAAAACTTTGAAGTAGATGTTCCTGGAGTAGTAAAACAACTTAAGTCACTAAACAAACACAAATCTTCCGGGCCAGATTGTATACCAACTAGATTCCTCTCAGAGTATGCTGATGCAATAGCTCCATACTTAGATATAATTTACAACCGATCACTCAGCGAAAGATCTGTACCCAAAGACTGGAAAGTTGCCCAAGTTACTCCAATATTCAAGAAAGGCAATAGGAGTGATCCCCAAAATTACAGGCCTATCTCATTGACGTCGATTTGCAGTAGGATTTTGGAACATATACTTTGTTCGAATATTATGAACTACCTCGAAGAGAACGACCTATTAACCAGTAGTCAACACGGATTCAGAAAGTATCGCACTTGTGAAACACAGCTTGCCCTTTATTCACATGAAGTGATTAGTGCCATCGACAAGGGATCTCAAATCGATTCCATATTTCTGGATTTCCGGAAGGCTTTTGATACTGTACCCCATAAGCGGCTTCTAATGAAATTGCGTGCTTATGGAATATCTTCCCAATTGTGCGATTGGATTCACGATTTCCTATCAGAAAGGACACAGTTCGTTGTAATTGACGGTAAGTCATGGAGTAAAACAGAAGTGATATCTGGCGTTCAACAGGGAAGCGTTATAGCTCCCCTAATCTTCCTCGTGTTTATAAATGATTTAGGAGACAATCTGAATAGCTCCCTTAGACTGTTCGCGGATGATGCTGTCGTTTATCGGTTAGTGAAGTCAACAGAGGATCAACAGCAACTGCAAAGCGATTTAGACAAAATTTCTACATGGTGCGAAAATAGGCAATTGACACTACATAAAGAAAAGTGTGAAGTAATACACATGACCACTAAAAGAAATCCGCTGAACTTCAATTACGCGATAAATCAGTCAAACCTTAAGGTCGTAAATTCTACCAATACCTAGGAGTTACAATTAGGAACAACTTTGACTGGAGAGAACACAGAAAATATTGTGGTGAAGGCGAATCGATGTAGATGTAAGAGTCGCGCCAATGCAGACTAAAGAATCGTGAACGAATCGCAGGAATCGATTCACAATGTTGGATTGAATCGCAAGAATCGATTCCTAAAAAAGAATCGTGTTGCCCAACTCTACTTCCAACTCCGCTAAAGATGGCTTCCCTCTACCTCAACCGTCCGCCAATTCGAACCACGCCAAGAAGACGCGCCCTGATTGGCGGAGGCAGGTGCAGCCAACTGGGCACCTTCCTTTGACTCGTTCGCGAATCCACCTCCTACCATCGACCAGCAGCAAAGCTTGCTGAATTCTTTGCACCACTAGCTGACTACACAAAAAGCGAAAAACTCACAAACTACCGCCACCATCATGCTTAAATACCGCTACTGGTTCAACAACGCCGCTCAACCACTCCTTCGCTCACGCTGTGAAGGGAAACATGGGAGTGTGACATGAATAAGAAGAAAAGGGAATAAAATATAAGAAAATACAAACTCGCCATCTCTGCTTCTACTTCTTTGCACTCGCCAGTCGGCCATGAAACCACATGATAATGCTCAAGTTAAATCAATTTATATTGAAGATAGTAAACATTACTAATATAAGTGAGAAAAACATGAGCAAGGTAGGAGAAATTGGCAAAATCGATTAGGTGGAGCAATGAGACGCTATGACAGTAACGTCTCAATCTTCAGAAATTTTTCAGAGTGCAGTATCTATCCAGTTTAGATCTTAGATCATCATATTGGCAAGTGCCCATTTCCAAAGAATCGCGAAAATATACTGCCTTCATTTTTGCAGGGAGATCTTATCAATTCCAGGTTTTGCCGTTTGGATTGAATGTCAGCTCTGGAGTTTTTATTACCGCACTAGACACAGTGCTCGGGTCGGAATTAATAGATCAGCTCACCGTTTATGTTGATGATTTGTTAATAGCCACTGTGATGTGGGATGAACATCTCGTTTTGCTGGAAAAGGTGTTGCAAAAGTTTTCGTCATCAGGTGTGACAGCAAACCTTCAGAAATCAAAATTTGTTAAAACAGATATCAAATTTCTCGGGCACATTATCTCGTCCGTAGGCATCACACCCGATCCTGATAAAATCAAGGCCATAAAATATTTCCCAGAACCATGTAACAAACGGCAATTGAAAGCCTTCGTCGGGTATGTTCCTTTTTTCGAAAATTTCTACCGAATCAATTGTTAAATAGTCCCTCTTTGCTATCACTGCTACGAAAAAATGTTTCGTGGTGCTGGTCCGACGCTTGTCGCAATGATCTTGCACGAATTAAAGAAGCCATGGTAAATTCTGAAATTCTCAGTCATCCAGATATGACAAAGGATTTCTGTATATCCACAGATTCGTCGAGCTATGGAGCCGGAGCTTGTTTGTTTCAGATATCTAACGATTTTGATTCACAATCGACCAAAATTATCAGTTTTGCTAGCCGTACACTCTCGGAGTGCAAAAGGTGATACACTACTACCGAGCTTGAATTACTCGCCATCCTCTGGAGTTTCAAAAAATTTCATCATTTTGTCTTTGGTAAACATACCAAGGTATTTTGCCATCATCAGGCCTTAAGTTTCCTCATGTCATGCAGACTTCTACACAATAGACTGGCACGTTGGGCAGTGATTCTTCAAGAATATGACTTTGAAATAATACACATTAAAGGCTCAAATAACATAATTGCCGACACGCTTTCTCGTCTTCCGCAAGGCTTACCTAATTCTGATGTTTACACATACGCCGACACAGAATTTCGAATCATGTTGATGAAAGAGGCAGAATACCGCCCGTACTACCTTGAATTGTTTCGCAACATCCGTGATCTTCAGTACACCGATGACCGGTGGAAGAAAGTAATTACTAAATTGTCAACAAACTCCGCTTCTGGTCTGAAAGGGCACTATCGAATACACAAAGGTGTATTGTTTTTCCGTCGCCAGGCACAATCAAACTTGTGGTGCGTCTTTATACCGTCATCTCATGAAAAGGCTGTAATCTGGCATACCCACGGGGACATTTCGGCCCATTAAAATGCCTCTGTAAGTTGAAACTATATTTTTTCTTTCCTAACATGGCACGAAAAATTCATCATACCCTAAAATCTTGTTTAATTTGTCAAAAATGTAAAGGTAAAGGAGTCAACAATCCGAAGATTGGTTTGAGAACCTCAGTGCTTTACTAGGCATGGTCCTGTTTGGAGGTGGTATGCCGTTGCCTTCCTCCGACCTTCGAACTGACTTACCCAGCCAGTTATAGGGTGACCTACGGTTTAACGTGGGTTCCGAACCACGCTGCTACTCGGTATTTTTCACATGAGCAATACTGCCAGAGGTGAAAGAAGTGGAAAGTGACAGATAAACTCCTAGGATCCGTCGGGGATCGGACCCGCGACCTTTGGTTTTGTAGTCTGGCACTCTACCACTGTGCAACCGAGGCGCACGTCAAAAATGTAAACCCAACAATTTATCCAGCAAAATGGAACTGCAATCAATTTTACCTGTCAAACCTCTACATCCCGCTGCCATCGACCTTGCCGGTTCCCTTCCGATAGATCGTAGACGTGTTCGCTATATTCTTGGCCTATATGACGTATTTTCAAAGTTCATTAAATTTTATGCACTAAAAATCGCCACTGCGAAAGCAGTAATCCGTCGTATAACACAGGACTACATTCCCTTTGTCGGCAAGCCGTCAAATATTCTCACTGACAATGCTACCACCTTCACTTGTCGTGCGTGGAAAAATTTAATCCACGAGCACAATATTCGGCACATTCTGATCTCCAAATTTCACCCTTCTGCTAACCCTATGGAACGCATGTTCCGTGAACTTAACAGATATATCAGAACCTATGCCGCAAATCGACTAACTCAGTGGATAAACTATCTAGATTCTTTTGAACAGGTTGTGAACAATCTTCCGCTTTATTCTACACTGTATATCCCATCTGATTTGGTTCTGGCAACCAAAGAATCAAATGAATGGCTGAGTCCCATACTGCAGATACCTAAAAACAATACCACACTGGAGGAGAAAGTACGTGATGTTTGATCGTTCTTACAGATGCAGCTTTTAAAAGGAATTCATACTATGATAAACAACTCAAACGTATACAAAGATTCCAGGTAAACGACCTTGTTTTAATCCGCACACATCCTAAAGCATCAGTTATACATAAGCAGAATAAGTGGCAGAATTGTACAGATTCCACACCGAGGCAGTTATCTTTTAGCACACATAAACACTGGAAAGATTAAAGGACTGTACCCACATAAAGATTTATAAAGATTTCACGCATTATATGAACGACTGTGTGCATTAAGCGGCATTATTTACATTTATTTATGTAACCATCAAGCATGTCATGCGTCTAAACTTCAGCGAGCGACGAGCAAGTTCGCAGGTAAGTGCCTAATATTTATTGTCAGCTGGCACAATCATTCAATGGATAATAAGTAAATAGATGTAAGTTACCACACTTACACAGTTGTAGGCAGTTAAAGACTTATTAGCCATATATTTTGACGTGGGCAATATTTTGTGTAGGGGTAATATTTTTATATTTATGGTTATATTTATATATGTGTTGTTTGGAAGAAGTAGGTGATTTATTCTGGTTTGTGATCGGGAATCTTTATTTATATATGCATTTTTTCCCGACCAAATCTTGGATAGTCACTTATGGGGCAAGTAATGTAGTTTGTTGTGATAGGAGAAAGGAGAATATGAGATTTCGTTTTCCCACTAAAAATAATTTTTGCTATAACTATTTATGCTAACAGGGAAGGATACACCCAACTATAGACATTTTGCCAACTTTTATGCAAATGATCAGCTGACAAATAAAAAAAAGACACGTAGAATCATGTGGCATTACGATACAAGCTTGCACACACACAATCCGCATAACATAGGTAGGAACTTAAATTTTCTCTGCTTACTCGATGCTGTAGGCAACAACTGCAGACTATGCAAAGAATTTAAGATGCAAGCTACACACTATTTAATTGCTATATAAAGCGCTGTTTGACACTTAACAGAGATAATTCTTTATCACATCGTTAACTTAATGATATTTTATTTCCCTTATCACACTTCATTGATGTAAAATGCTTGCGATTTACTTGAGTAATGCAGCTGCTAGAAATACTTATCATTTGTTTAGATTATGCAATTGTTTTGTTTGACAAACCACACATTGGGTGGAACACATGCAATTTCACAACATAGCAAGGTATGGAATATTTACTACTGAAACACCATAGATTTAAGCCTAGATATAAGAACTTTTATTTCAGCAAGGAGAAACGCCGAGTACGTGTGGTAGCCACCGCTGGAATTATTTACTTTAACATCTAATTCGCATATCTGACACGCATATCTGAGTGCCATAATTTTATTTACAATTACCTAGCTTTCTACAGGATTAAAAATTACGCACATAAGAGCAGGATTAGGTACGGTCCCGAATGTTCGAAAAATACGGATGGTGTGACAAGATGAGGACTTTCCGATGCTAGGATCGATGATTTACGGTTGCTAGTTCACGAATTGACTTTAGGAGTTATCTTTGCTGTAATGAATGTAGACTGAATAAAATTGATATTATGCATGTACAATTAGCGAGATTCCTTTGACTACTCTGTCCTCAGTCTTCTTTCTTTAACTGTACTTCTGCCGCACAAATGGTGCGAAATCTACCTTGTGTCTAACACGACGGCCGGGCCTGATCTTGTCTTGCCTTAACTTGTATATATTTTTTTGTGTGTATGAATGTTTATTGCCAATATTTTATGTGTGTCTGGATTACTTATGTTGATGAACACCAGGGTAATACAACACGGATTACGGACTTTAAAACGTTACGATAGGTGACACTTAATAAAAAAATGAAAACCTGTACTGAATAGTGACAATTCTTTAAGTCTGTAAAGAAAGATATTTAGACATGTAATACTGCATAGAAGTGACGTGCAGAGAGTATCGGCTGAAAACAGCATTATACCAAAACAAATTTGACATGAGCATAGGCAAACCATATGTTGTCAATGTTATGCTCAATATCAAAGCATGCTTACTTATTTCGTAAATTGTAAAGATTTTTATTTATGTTAAATAGCTAATGAAATGAATTTTGTAAAAGAGATACGATTTTATGTGATTTGCATATTAATGAGAGACAATCATTTAGCCAATGTCTTATTAAATCGAAATTGTATGGGAGAGAACAGTAGACCTAGTTATTTGAATAGGACATGTGGATTAGTAGACCATGTGAACTAATCAGCAATAAGCACAGATGTGTTGTTAAGTGCAGTGAAAGACGCCAACAAGTGATTTAATTATTCTTAAGAGACGTTCAACGACCTTCATGCTACATGCTTCATGCAAAGTTCAAACTTTATCACCCCGCGAAAAGACGCTGTCCAGTGAATTAACAGTGTTTAGAACAACTAAAAAACTAAAAGA
Organism: Locusta migratoria; assembly: GCA_026315105.1. Classification (NCBI taxonomy): domain Eukaryota; kingdom Metazoa; phylum Arthropoda; class Insecta; order Orthoptera; family Acrididae; genus Locusta; species Locusta migratoria. The sequence continues at coordinate 572,955,359 of CM048747.1, read as the reverse complement.
CAGGCCTACGAAGACCGATAAATAAATTAAAGTGATAAATTAGATTGAACAGTGTGTGGTGGCGAATAAAGAGGCACCATAAATGCTCATGGGAATCCATCATAAAAATAAAAGATGAATAATACGCACACAGGATGTTTAATTGACGCACATTTACATACTGTGAATCAATTAATAGACGTACGCACATGAACAAGATAACAGTTCTGTGTGCTAATTCAGAGACACTGCTAGATGATGTGAATTCCACGACACGTACGAACCTCGCATGCCGCAGACAGACAGACAAAAACATAATGTGCTACTCACCCACTGGTGTGAAGTGTGGACCCTCAACGAGTGCGACCTGGACACTTCTTTTTTGAAACACACCACACTGTAATCCCAAATGTGTTGCAGTTTGAAACAGTACGAATAAATTACGGAAGTCATACCATGTGATCCTGGCATGATGCAAAGCAGGCACAGTCTGAACTAGCGGCGCGACGTTACGTCATTACTGATTGTTGACAGCAGTATGTAAACAAACCTCTTACAACACCGTGTATTGTCTAATCAAATAATTTTAAATGATCAATTAGAGTGTAACCAGAAAACTTCTTCACTACTTTTGATAACATCCTGTCTTAAACTACTAGCTATATATCCAGCTCTTATTCACTTGGCAAATGAGACCTTACCTCATCCATTAGTGTCAAAGCTGGCCTCTTTGTCAATATATTAGTGTTTTATATTCCTTCATTTTTGTTCTATCCTTTGTGTTGAGATCGGTGTTCTCAAATGTTTACTATAATGACACGGTTTCCTTTCCCCGATATTATCAGAGAAAATTTTGTATTTTTATATTACTTCCGCATGTTAAAATAATTATCTATTAAAGTCAGAAAAAGAAAATTTAAGAACAACACTTTCAATTTTTTTAAAAGAAAGAAGACACTCTTGCTTTGTACATTGTAGCGATAGCGTCTTGCAGACGAGAGCTGTACTTTATCATTTTATGTGGCTGATTTTATATGAATTTTCTACATTCAGTTAAATATATGTGTTGTGCGCGGATCTTACTTTTATTAATAAACCCCACCTCTCAGTTATGAATTTTTATTATTAATTTTGCCTTATCCTCCCTCCGCCCATAATGTCTTTTTCAGCCTTGTTGAATCACCGCGAAACACAACTAGCTCTTTATTCACACGAAGTGATGAGTGCTATCGACAAAGGTTCGCAAATTGATTCCGTATTTCTTGATTTCCAGAAAGCTTTTGACACTGTACCTCACAAATGGCTTTTAATCAAATTGCGTGGTTATGGTATATCACCCCAAATTTGCGATTGGATAGGGGATTTCTTGTCAGAGAGGACACAGTTCGTAGTAGTGTTGGCTACTGAGTTAATGTTTCGACTCAGTGACTCGGCTCAGCGAACTGTTCGACTGAGTCGAAACTTGAATCGGCACTGTTTCGAAACAACGAATCTTGTGATTCACGTATCGGACGCTAGGTATCGTTAACATGCGTTTCGCTGTCCGTCGGCCTGGACGAGTTCGACACTGCGCCGAACGTGCAACAGGTTTGAAGTTTTACCGCTAGAGTGTTCCTCTGTCGCGTCATGCAGCACTTAGAATATGATAGCATTCAATTGAGGTTGATACCGGTCTTTAGATTTGTTAGTTTTTAGTGTGAAAAATGCGTGCATGAACGTGTGTGGTGTTTGAAAATTGATAATTTGTAACGCAGTAGCTACTGCAAAGAGTAAAATAGCCTACATGAAGTGCTATACCAAAGTACAACTAACAATCACAATCCAAATCCCAGAAGCGACACATAGCGGTGATCATACAAAATGAGAATATTTAGCGGTTCTAACTTGCTTCACATAAGTATAAAGGGAATTCTTAAACAATAGCTATCCCTGGCACTGTTGCTATTTCGTTCTTTGAGTAATATAACATGTGGGAAAATATCCATTTTTTCGTAGTATCTTCTCGGCAATCAACAACAAATGGAAGTCAACTCATTATGAACAATAAAAGAAAGAATAAAGATGCATAACTATAACTGATTGTGTCCGAGTTTCTTCAGACATAACAGAGTAACAGTATTCTAAAAATACATGGAAATATGTGATATTAACGTTTTGAGGCATTAAACGACTATAATCTCCATAGGACGTAAGAAGGCATGATATCCATGCTATCTTTCGGAAATCAAGAGGCAATATGGATTGCAACATCCTTTAATACATTTTGTCCAGCCACGGCGGATTAGCCGTGTGCGCTGGGGCGCCGTACTGCGGTGCGCGCGGCCTTTCGCCGTCGGGGGTTCGAGTCCCCTCTCGGGCATGGGAGTTTCTGTTGTCCCTAGATTAGTTTACCTTAGTTTAAGTTGTTTGTAAGCTACGGACTAATGACCAAGCAGTTGAGCCCGGTAGATTTACAAACGTTTGAACATTTTTAGACTTTGTCTAATTCCTGTAATAGTCAAATACGTCAGCTGATCAATCACTTCCAATCATTTCGCTAGATAGTGCCATCAATGTGTGATACGCATACAGTTAAAACTTGAAGTCCAAATTGAAATGTTTGCATAGTTTATGGCACTTAACTACGGGGTTATCAGTCCCTAAACTTACAAACTACTTATGAACTACTTACGAACTAGGACGGCACAAATATCCATGCCCGAGGGGGGATTCGAACCCCCGACCGTGGTGGCTGTGCAGACTGTGACTGGAGCGCCTCAGTCTCCTCGGCCACCGCGGCCGGCAACTTGAAGTCCCTGAAAACTTTATTTATGGCGTAACATTTCACGGCGTTCTATAGGGTGTTTATGATGCAGCTGATTTTTTATTCTGGCTTTCAATAAAATTGTATTCCGTTGCCACCTTAATTTCTGTTAAGAACATACTAAGATTTTAAAAATATCCAATTGTAGCTTTTTCTCAAAATCGCCATGCTGATGGTCGTACACATAACTGAATAATTAAATTTGGTAATAGCAAAGAAAAAAGGGGAGAAACGAAATTACAGTGTATTCTGCTGTAACTCGGTTAGCATGTATACGTTAACCCCACACCGCATGGTGTTGCCGTTTCGCAACGCGATTTTTTCTTACTTTTTTAGACATACTTCTCGTTGAAGTATTTTATCCATTTCAGCAACTGTTCAGATTATAAATTAGTGAAAAGCAGGAACCAGTTGCTTGTGGTTATTTATTTTTAACTTTAACGACCGGTTTCGGGCGCTTGAGTGCCCTTCTTCTGGTCTCTATACAGACAAACAAGTGCATTGGTATACAGTTGTCAGATGGCAACACCATGCATATCGTATACACTGGAGTCTGTTCTAAGCATTTAGTTGATCGTTTCCTCCATAGAAAGCAGCACAGCCATGGATTGAGGAGAAACGCAACAAATAGCTCTCCACCGGATTTTACTCAGTGTTGAGCATTAATGTAATTACAAACTAATACGACTTCAGTAAAGTAAAAAAAAACAAAAAACAAAACAAAACAAAAACATGTTACTGATATCTAATGCGCCAAAATAAAAATTCGTGCAGTGTAGGGTTAAATAAGTTATAATGTGGCGAGTGGCGTGCGTGAATGGCCTGGGGTTCCCCTGACCCACCGGCTATTGTCTCAGGCGGTGTCTGTGAACCAGTTAGTAACTTTGTAAATATAGGCTGTGTCGTGTCACCATGTCCCTAAGAAGTCCAGTGTGGGATTTTTTTATGCGAACTTCGAAAGACAGTGCCAGATGTAACCAGTGTTTTTCAGTGATGTCTTGTAAAAGTTCCAGTACCTCCAATATGACGAGACATTTACGTTTAAGACACCCTACAGTTAACATCAGAGACAGCAGGGTAACGGCTATTCAAGTAGAAAAAGTGGATGATGTTATGTCTCCAACCAGCAGATCATCAGGTTCTCTTTGCAACAGCAACCAACAGGGCCAGGAACAGCAGAGATGCGAGCATCAGGATCAGTAGCACCAGCACCATCAGCCGAAACAGGGCTAAGGCCAAAACAAGCGACGTTCAAACAACGTTAAATAGATTCGTAGCCAAACCCTTAAGTGTGAACAAAAGACAAAAAATTGACGAACAGTTTCTGAGAACAATCGTTAAAGAATTTCATCCTTTTAATATTGTTGACGGGCCAGAATTCAAAAAATTGTTTTCAATGATAATTCCAAATTATCAGTTACCAAGTAGGAAAACATTATCGAATAGCATGTTAACGGCATTATACGACAAAGTTTTCCAGAATGTACGAAAAGAAGTTGATCTTGCCTTGTACGTGTGCCTTACAACTGACAGCTGGACATCTTTAAAGAATGAGTGCTATATTGCAATTACTGCACATTTTATTGATGACGACTATTGTCTAAAGTCTTACCTTCTCTCCACATTCAAATTTTCCGGTCAACATACATCAGAAAATATAGCTTCTGAAATTAAGAGAGTTGCTGCAGAATGGGGCATCTCTTCTAAAGTCGTAGGCTGTGTTACAGATAATGCTGCAAATATGATCAAAGCTATCGAACTATGCAGTTGGTGGCACGTGTCTTGCTTTGCTCATAACCTTAACTTGGTTGTCCAGACAAGTTTACAGACCATCAAAGACACTCAGACGAAAGCAAAATCCATTGTAGAATTTATTAAACGCAGTCCGCAGGCAACTGAAAATCTGAATAGCATTCAACGGCAGATGAACTCTTCCCCTCTGGTGCTTAAACAAGACTGTCCTACAAGATGGAACTCTACATGTGAAATGATACACCGGATAACGACAATCAGAGAACCTCTACAGAGTAGTTTAGGTATTTTGAACCCTGGCTCCTTACAGCAGCTCACATTTGAAGACTGGGATACCATCGAAAAAAGTTGTGAAGTTCTTCGCTGTTTCGAGGAAGTTACGTGTGAACTAAGCAGTGAAAACTGCGTTACTTTATCTAACGTTCCCTTGCTAAACAAAGGATTACTGAAACATGTGAACCACCTGAAAGAGAAATATCCAGGTGAGAACATTTCATCTCTTATTAGATGTCTCCGTGGGGAGTTAAAGGAGAAAATGTCTAAAAGGTATAATAAGTTGAAACCTCTCTGTGAAGCAACATTCCTTGACCCCCGTTTCACGACATATGGATTTGAATCCAAGCAGGACGCATGTTTCAAGCAAGTGGTTTCAAACATAATTAACAAATGTTGCTTGTTGCGCAAGTCGACAATGCAAAAGGACTTTCCGAGACCTGCACAACAGTCAGCTGAAAAGGGCGATACTTCGAGCTTTGTCTCGAAATATTTCGACGCTGATGTAGAAACTGGTGGCCGAAACCAGGTGGATAATCCAAGAGCAGCAAGCATCTTTGAATTCGACAAATACATTGACATGCAGCTGTTGCCCCGAACCGAGGACCCTCTTCTTTGGTGGAATGAGCACCGAAAAAGGTTTCCAATGTTATTCGAAATTGTGAAGCGGCGTTTATGCATTGTTGCGACATCCGTGCCGTGTGAAGTCGTCCACATGAGCACGAAAAGAAATCCGTTAAACTTTGTTTAGAACATAAATCAATCAAATGTGAAGGCCGTAAACTCCACAAAATACCTAGGAATTACTATTACTTCAGACCTAAACTGGAAAGAACACGTAGATAATATCGTGGGAAAGGCGAACCAGAGACTGCGTTTTATTGGCGGAACCCTTAAAAGATGCAACAGAACTACTGAAGAAACTGCATACACTGCACTTGTCCGTCCATTTTTGGAGTATTGCAGCCCAGTGAGGAATCCTTATCAGGTGGGTTTGACGGAGGACATCGAAACAGTCCAAAGACAGTCACGATACAGGGGAGACAGCGTTACAGAAATGATACAGGATCTGGGATGGGAATCATTACAACAACGGCGCTTATCGCTGCGGCGTGTGCTACTTGCGAAACTCCAATCGCCAACATTCTCCTCCGAATGCGAAAATATATTGTTGACTCCCACTTACATAGGTAGAAATTATCATCAGAATAAAATAAGAGAAATCAGTGCTCGAACAGAGAGATGCAGGTGTTCTTTCTTCCTGCGCGCTATTCGAGAATGGAATGGGAGATAAATAGTATACTTGTGGTTCGATGAACCCTCTGCCAGGCACTGAATGTGATTTGCAGAGTATCCCATGTAGATGTAGATGTAGATGCAACAATGGAGGGCACAGTTTTTAGTTAATATTGAATGGTGATATTTCATGTAGCCTGCCACTCTTGTTTCAAAGTTTATTCCATAATATTATCATTTACCGGCAATAGAATCTGCAGTCGATTTTCTTGTAAATTTCTAGAAGTCCAATGTGTTTGACTTACGTAATATTCCTATCCGATTTTTATCATGTCACTTATCTTACTTTATTGTTTCCTACAAGAGTCATAGTTTGATATTGACGAACTGTCATCCACTGTTCGGCGAGTGGTTATCATATTATGAAAATTTCATTTACAGCCAAATTTCAACCACCGATGGATCTCTTGTTCAAGGTAACCGCTCGTCGATTCTTTTTGTAATGTTCTGCCTGCAAAACACTCCACCGTTAATTAGCTTGCCATTTCATATAAACGCATCTAATAATTTTTCCAAATTTATTTCCGTAATTTACTGATTGGGATCTTTCAGAGCTTCTAACTTCAAACCTCTTCCTTCTGTAAATTTGTTAATCTAAAAAATTAATAGCCAGGCTGGAACATTATAATACACACATGCTATCTTATTTCAGTTTTTAGCAAATGACTCTTCCTAACGTTAAGGATTGGTTACATTCATTACTTCTCTGATTGTTAATACCATTTTATTTTCATTATTAGCCTCTCAATTTTTACTGTATGTAATTCCCCCTTTTTTCATTCATTATTTACATTTTGCTGCCCTGCTGAAAAAATCATTATTGCTTCTTTTACATGTTACATGAGTGGTACTTTATACTTTACATCTCATAGTTTTAATGTCATGCTGTAGTCATCAATGTTAAAGTTTTTACTCTCTTATTTTATATATTGTTATCATCTATGTTAAGGTTTTTACTCACCAGTTTTATATAAATATTTTTACTCTTCACAGGAATATATAATCTGTATATTGTTCACCCTTTACTGTTAATGTACACTTTGTGTCACTTATTTAACTGAAGGGAAAAGTTTTAAAATCTTCAAATGACTTGGGACGTAGAACCCTATACTTAACTTTAACTGCAGTTGTATGTCATTTTTATTATTAATGATCTTGGTTTTTAATCTGTAGATATAACTTTTGTCCTTCTGCTCAATGTAGACATTAAGCTATTTATGCAACAACTGACTTCCTTTCTCATAATATGAGAGTTATTACCTTAACTTTTATATATTACATATTATATATAAAAAAGAGGTATTTCACAACTCTACTGTAGGACGCTTTTCTGTATTTGGAACTGTGTACATATTACTTTATCTATATTTATAGTTATGTATTTCTACTCTATGTAGACATTAGGCTACGTGCACAGTGACATAGTTCTCTTCCCATAATATGAGAAACTTTATCTCTTCATTTATATTATATATTAAAAAATAGAATTTCGTAACTTCACAGTAATAAGATTCTTTCAAGTTGCATTTGCATCCATATTGTTTTGACACCACTGATACCTAGTGGCAACCTGGAGGAACTCTGTTGTGCAATGTTTTTCTTTCCAGTCTCCTGTTTTCTTGGGCCTAGACCACATTATATTCATAATGATGAACCACCCTGTGATGAAAAATTATCTAAGTGATTGTACTGGACTTTCTGAAGATGGTGACTGAGCTCACAGAAACCGGTTAAGGGACGAAAATAAATTTTTAGCGATCTTTGCTGAATGAAGTGTTTTGTTTGAAAATTGTTCCATATTTATTTAATTTGCTTGAAATACATGTATTTACATGCATAGCATATTTGACAAACACTTTGTACAATATAAAGTAGTATACAAACTAATATTATTGGTTAAATATAGTTTAGGTCTCAGTTACTGAGGTAGGCAGTATGGGCATTGCAGTATGAGCCAAGTTTTTAGTTGTTTTTTAAAGGCTTCCCCAGTCAACAATTTTAATTCTTGTGGTAGTGCGTTAAAATATTTTGCACCATTTGTATATGGACTATTTGCCGTTTTTTCAGTCTCCTGTTTATCATGTGAAAAACATAAGCCTGCCGAGTGTTGTGTTCATGTATTTCCTCATTACGAAATGTATATTTATTTTCATCTACAGCTAGTATTATTGCTTGATACATATACATAGCGTAAACGGTCATAATTTTGTATTCCACAAATAATCCCTTGCAAGATGTCCCTGAGTTTACTTTGAATATGATTCTTATTGCTCTTTTCTGCAATTTAAAAACCCTGTCAACATGTGTTCTGGCTGCTCCACCCCATAACACTAGGCCATATAAAATATGTGGATACTTCAAGCCATAGTATACTATATTCAGTGTTGGACTGTTTACGTATGGCTCTAACCTTCTTATGGCATACAAACTAGATGATAATCTTGAACATACATTGTCAATTTGTTTAGTCCATGAGAGGTTACTGTCTAAGTACACTCCTAAAAATTTACATTGTCTGCATATTTTTCCTAATATATCATTACCAGTACTCTGAACTCACTCTTCTAGGTCACCAATATTGAAAGACATAATGTTTGTTTTTCTAAATTAGAGTGTCCCTTTCAAACTTTGCCTTAGCTCTTTCTACAAAATGTTTTACTTCTTTGCCAACCCTGGACAAGTCTTTTCCCCATACCTGTCCTGATGTGTCATCAGCATACATTGCAAAAAAATATCATTACAGAAAGCATTAGGAAAGTCATTTACATAGCAGATAAACTGGAAAGGGCCTATTACGGACCCCTGAGGCACTCCAAATTTGACATTCCTTATATGGGATCTGTAAACTTTTAATGTTTCACCATTTTTGTGTCGAACTGCAGTGCACTGTCTTCGGTGTTTTAAATATGTTGCCACTAGTTGCATAAGTTTTCCATTTATGCCATCTGTGCACAATTTTGACAAAAGTATACCATGATCCACCCTGTCAAATGCCTTAGATAGGTCTAGGAAAACTCCTGCACTTGGTTGCCATCACTAATTTTGTCTAGAACTTCTAGCATAAATTATACTGCAGCCGTTGTGGTGTTACGACCACACATGAAACCATGTTGAAAATCACCCAAGAGTTTATGCCTGTTATAATGTTCAAGCATGTGTTTCAGCATTATTTTCTCAATTAATTTACTAAAAGTGGAAGTTAAAGCTATTGGTCTGCATTTTGTAGAAGATCCTTTTCACCTTTCTTGTATACCGGTTTGACAATGGCGAATTTTAGTTTTTCTGAGAAAACGCATTCTTTTAATATACTGTTTATCAAGTACAACAGGGGATATGCTAGTTCTTGTTGGCATTGTTTAATTAATGATGATGAAAATTCATCCCAGCCAGCTGATTTTTTGCTTTTTAGTTCTCTGATGAGCTGCAGAATATGCTTCAGATTTACTTCAGGCATTTCACTGGATTCTGGACTGGCATCAGTTTCATGTATGGGTGGTCAGACTGTACAGCATCTATGAAGTAGTCATTAAATATGTTGCTGATTAAATGAGGACTACTGACTGTAGTATTATTGTTATACAGTTGCATATTGATGGTATTGGTCTTATTATCTGTTACTTCGTTAACAATTGCGACATCATCCAATTGGACAGGTTTGGTGTGTATATTCTTACTCCTACTCATTCTTAAGTTTCTTATAGGGATTTCCTTATTTAAATAAAATGATAGTATGTCTAGAAAAGCTTCCCACTTACTATTCACTCCTTGGGCTTCAGATACTAAATACCATGATTCCTGTTTAAGGCTCTCTTTCAGTTTAGCAATGTTGTTAGCAGAGAAGATTCTTCTGTATTCATAAACATTTTTAGGTTTTATATTAGAGCCACCTTTTAACATTAATAGTTGGCCTAAGTGGTCAGATATGTGACCATTTACAACATTTACTGTGATAATGTTCTCACAGTTTGTAATACATCTACATCTACATACATACTCCTCAATTCACCGTATGTTGCGTGGCGGATGGCACACTGTACCACTACTAGGCATTTCCTTTCCTATTCCACTCCCAAATGGAATGAGGAAAAAAAGAATGCCTATATTCCTCCGTACAAGTCCTATTTCTCTTATATTGTCTTTGTGATCTTTACGTGTAATGTAAGTAGGCAGCAGTAAGATCGTACTACACTCAGTTTCAAATTCCGGCCTTCTAAATTTACTCATCAGAAATTCACGAAAAGAACGTCGTCTTTCTTCCAGCGATCCCCAATTGAGTTGCCGGAGCATTTCCGTGACACTCGCGCATTGGCCGAACCTACCGGTAACAAATATAGCTGCTCGCCTCTGAACCTCCTCTATGTCTTCCTTTAAACTGATCTACTGCGGGTCCCAAACACTTGAGCAATACTGAAGAAATGGTCGTACAAGCGTTTTAACGCGGTCTCCTTTACAGGTGCAGTACATCTTCCCAAAATTCTCCCAATAAACCGAAGTCGGCTGTCCGCCTTACTCACAACTGTCCTTACATGTTCGTTCCATTTCATATCGCTCTGCAATGTTAAGCCTAGATATTTGAACGACGTGACAGCATCAAGAAGTTCACTACTAATGCTGTATTCGAACATTATAGGATTGTTTTTTTCTACTCATGCGCATCACCTTACATTTTTCCACATTGAGTGCTAGCTGCCATTCTTCACACCAACTAGAAATTTTGTCTAAGTCATCCTGTATGCTATTACAGACAGTTACAGACGACACCCTCCCATACACCACAGTATCATCAGCAAACAGCCGCAAATTACAACTTACTCTGTCCATCAGATCATTTATATAGACAGAAAATAATAGCGGTCTTATCACACTCCCCTGGGGCACGCCTGATGATACACTCGTCTCTGATGAACACTCGCCATCGAGAACAACGTACTGCGTTCTATTACTTAGGAAGTCTTCCAGCCAGTCACAAATCTGTGAACCTATTCCATAAGCTCGTATCTTCGTTAGCAGTCTGCAGTGTGGCACCACGTCGAACGCCTTTTTGAAGTCGAGAAAAACACAATCCGCCTGTTGCCCTTCATCCATGGCTCGCGAGATGTCATTTCAGAAAAGGGCAAGCTGAGTTTCATGTGAACGATGTTTCCTAAACCCGTGCTGTTTCATGGAAAGAACCTTTTCCATTTCAAGGAAATTTGCTATATTCGAACTGAGAATATGCTATAAAATTCTACATGAAACCGATGTCAACAATATTGGCCTGTAATTGTGTGGGTCAGTTCTCTTTCCTTTCTTATAAACGGGAGTCACCTGCGCTTTTTTCCAATCACTAGGAACTTTACGCTGAATTAAAGATTCGCGATAAATGCAAGCTAAGTAGGGGGCCAACGCTGCAGAATAGTCTTTGTAAAACGAACTGGTATTCCATCCGGACCAGCAGACTTTTTCGTATTTAGCTCTTTCAGCTGCGTCTCTACACCGGAAATACCTATTGCTATGTCCCCCATTTCGGAATTTGTACGTTGATCAAATGATGGTACATTTGTGCGGTCCTCCTGCGTGAAAGATTTTTTTAAAGGTTAAATTTAGAACTTCAGCTTTCCGTTTGCTTTCTTCTATTACTGCCCCGGAATGATCAACGAGTGACTGGACAATGGGCTTTGACCCGCTTATCGATTTTACATAGGACCAGATTTTTTTCGGGTTCTCAGAAAGATCTTTTGGTAAGGTATGGCTGTGATAATTATTGTATGCTTCGCGCATCGATCTTTTTATAGACGCACGAATCTCTACTAACTTTTGCCTGTCATCATTTGCGTGTTCTTTTTTGAATCGAGAGTGCAACTGTCTTTACTTTCTCAGCAGCTTTCTAACATTATTATTATACTACGGTGGATCTTTTCCATCCTTAATCGTCTTTACTGGAACATGTTTCTCTAACCCTTTATTTACAATGCACTTAAAGTTAGTCAACAATTCCTCTACATCAATAGTCCCGGAATTAAACGATGCCCATTCAATCTCTAAGTGCGATCGTAATATTTGCTTATCGGCTCTTCCCAACAAAAACACGCTCCTAGCCTTCTTGACTGGTTTATGAACTTTGGTCACCATCGACGCTCTGACGATATCATGATCACTAATTCCTGTCTCTACACAGACATCGTTAGTAAGTCAGGCCTGTTTGAGGCTATAAGGTCTAGAATATTTCCATTGCACGTTGGTTGCCGGTTTAATTGCTCAAGACAGTTTTCGGAGAATGTGTCCAAGACTGCTTGTCTGTACCGCCTGAAATGTAACTAGCGAGGTCCCATGGTCAATGGAGCTTATACTCGTGGGGGTTATTCTCGTTGGTACGTCTCCTAGGAGTCTTTTGTCCCATAAGAGTCTATAATGTCCTTGAGCTGTCTGCTTTCTTGTGTATCTTGTAAGGTGTTAATGTTAATATCCCCTAATATTACAATATTTTCATATTTTTGCTTGCACATTTATGTACATAGCACTGAATCAAGGAAGTTCATAAGTGTTTCTGTATCACCACTGGGTGATCTGTATACAGCTACTACATAATATATAACAGAAAAGTATTTTATCTTAATAACTACAATTTCACAATGTAAAACACAGGAGTAGTCTTCAACCCACAAGAAATTTTCTAAAAACTCTACACAAATATAATGTCTAAGATAGATGGCGCTCAAATATGTCTATCTTATTGCCCAGTCCTTCTACATTGTAATGTAGTAACGAAAGATTACCTTCTTCAGATGTACAGATTAAAATGTTTATAAGATTTTCTTCTACCTTGGAAAAGATTTCTGCAGCGTCATATTTATTTGTGCTATCAATGTTTATGTCTACCTCTTTACGCCCTGCTTTAACTTCACTGTCAGCCTGCCTGTCATTTTTGGACCAGTTCCTATTGGATTTGGTCCATTTTATCAGTTTCCCTGTAGCGGAGAACCGAGCTCAATTATAGGCTTGTTAGAGGTGTTTTTCTCGCGGAATATATCCTCTGCAGCCTGGTTTATGTTTGTGGCGAGTTTCCTTTTGCCACGCTGAATCATGTACATGCCTTGTACAGTGAAACAGCTCCTTTCACATTTTCTGATGTCAAGTAATTTTACGTTCGTAAATTTGTCACAAAAGTACCTCAGTTTATCATTGGTTCGCCTAAACTCAGCATTGATGCATGACCAATCAGGCAGGTCGTGTCTGAGTGGCAGATTAGTAACAATAACATTTGTGAAATGTAAGTATTGGAGTAATGCCATCAATTTCTTTATGAAGCTGTTGGCTTCATTTTTGTTTACATCGTTAGCGCCTCCAACCAACACTACACAGTCATATTTCGTGAGTTTGGAGCGTTCATTATTTACACCAGCAGTAACTGAATCGAAATTTGCCGCTGGTTTCACTTCACTGTAAACACTCGTATTTTTCCTGGCTTGCATAGCCAGCAGATTAGAAATGTTACCTGCATGGCTGTCACCAAATACTTTTATTTCGCGTTTCTGCGGACATTGCTGCACTTTACCTCGATTTTCTCGTGCCTTTGTTCGTCCTTCATTCTATATGGTACAAATGTTTTGCTTACCGTTTTGTTGTTTTCCTGTACACAACTCGAAAAGACATTGACGATCGGTGTCAAGTGTTCATACTGCTCCCGGTACTTGAAGTATTTGAATCCCACACTTTTCCACACAGTGTCTTTTCTAAATCTCTGTATTTTTCACTGAGAGCATTGTACATACTGTTTAAAGCATCAATATCGCTCTGAAGCACTTTATTTCGTCCCTGTCCCTGACGGCGTTTTTTAGTTCTAATTCATGTACTTCCGCTATACAGGTGTGGCATGTCCATTTAAAGTCTTTCATTATGAATTATACACACATTTTCCCGCATTTCTCGTGGAACCAGCGTCGACACTCAGAGTACTGAACACCTTTTATTACCTTTTTAGTACAACCCTTACACTTATTATCAATTTTAATCACGCTTTTGGCTTGATGGTTTTCACTAACATCGTTAATCGGCGCCATCTTGATCAATTGTGTATGAAGGACCATTTCTTTTTTCTCTCTATGAACTTTCTGCTGTACTGGATGCGCCGCTACAAATTTTACTGTCCACTGAGATACAACTCACCACACAATCAACACCTCATTATGCACTCAAAGATATAAAGTATATATTTTGCATGATGCTCTACTTTCTGTAACCTACTTCTTTATATATGTTTAATGTAGGCCTACATTGCTATAAATGAATGTAACAGATACTTTCAATCTTATCATCAAATGTTTCTACTACATTATCAAAGTCTCACTGATGTGTGGAAAATCTACCCATTGAAGGTACTCTTACATTTGGTTAGAGAATGGCAATTACGATTTCCTGTCGGGAAGTGCAATATAATAAATTGTAGGAAGAAAAACCTGATTTAAACAATTGTAAACAGCAAAACTGAGAAGGGATGCAGGAATATTGTTCCACTATCCACCTCGAAAGAGGAACACAATTAACCATCCACTGGTAATAAAAGCAGTCTTTCTTAGGTTCTTTTTTTAACAATAACATGAACAAATTTTCAAGAAAAAGAAGGCTCGGTGAATGATACTCCTGTAACAGGTTTCTTTCTCGGTAATTCATTTTTACAGAACATTGTATGAACGACGTTTTTCCTCTAACAGCTATTTTCTTCTATGAATTCACTGTTTTGCGCCGAGTTATGCTGATAAAATTCTCTTGGGCTTCCAACCGTGGTTTGATATCCACGAGCTTTTCGCCGAAATCTCCTCAGCCATTGTCAAGTGGTGACTGTCTTTATCATTGCTGCCACCGTCCTCATATACCTGCGTGGCCTTCTGTGACGTCACTGGTGCTCAGCCGCATCACTGTATACAGCAATGTTTTGGCCGCGTGCCTGCCGTGCCCGCTTCAACCGTCCGATGGCCGAGTCCCAAGCTTTGCTCAGCTGCAAGCTGCTGTCTTTGTTAAGAGATTTGTCAGATATTTCGATAGCCTCTTTTATTACTCTATCCCAGAAAGTATTTCTTCTGGTAATGACTGATGTAACCTCGAACGCAATGCGACGTTTGTTTTCTAGAGTGTGCTCCACAATTGCTGATTTCTTGGGATAACGTAGCCGGAAACTTCTTTCATCTTCAAAACAGCGCTGTTCAATATTGCGCACTGTCTGCCCATTGTAGACCTGTTCACACGCACACATTATCTTTTACACACCTGCCGTTATAAGGCCTAGACCATCTTTCACAGGTCTTATCATGTATCGCAATTTTGTAGGAGGCTTGAAGACTGTGTACCTTAAGAAACCGGCTAATCTTACCCGTTACTGAGCCACAAAACGCCAAAAATGCAAGCTTCTTTGTCTCCTGCTTGTGTGTGATCGGATGGAGAGCTTCTGTCATCTGGCAGTTGCTGTAGCAATTTTTCTCAAACACTTTCCGTAAGTGCCTCAGTTCCATTTGCAGATGTTCATTGTCCGAGACTACTTCTGCTCTGTGCACCTGCGTCCTTAGAGCAGATGGTTTTTGCGATGGGTGCTAGTGGCTCGTGGCGTGCAGATACAGGTCCGAGCCGAGAGCAGAAGTAGTCTCAATGAACATCTGCAAAAGGAACTGAGCCACACACGGAAAGTGTTTAACAAAAATGGCTACAGCAACTGCCAGATAACAGAAGCCCTCCATCCGAACACACGCAAGCAGGAGACCATCGAGGAAGAGACAAAGAGGCTCGCATTTTTGCTCCCATTTTGTGGCTCGGTACCGGGTAAGATTAGCCGG
This sequence comes from Locusta migratoria, assembly GCA_026315105.1. Taxonomy (NCBI): domain Eukaryota; kingdom Metazoa; phylum Arthropoda; class Insecta; order Orthoptera; family Acrididae; genus Locusta; species Locusta migratoria. Next base: position 572,939,453 of record CM048747.1, on the reverse strand, counting down.
CTTTTTAAGAGACAAGATCGACAGTCTTCAGGCCTCTTACAAAATTGCGACAGATGATGAGACCTGTGAAACATGACCTAGTCCTTATAACGTCAGGTTTGTACAAGATACCGTGTGGGTATGGACAGTTCTACATCGGACAGACAGTGCGCAATATTGAACAGCGCTGTGCTGAATATGAAATATGTTTCCGCCTACATTATCGAGAAAAATCAGCAATTGCGGAGCATGCTCTAGGGAACAAACATCGTATTGTGTTCGAGGATACATCGGTCATTACCAGAAGAAATACGTTCTGGGATAGCGTAATAAAAGATGCTATCGAAACCAAAATATCTGAAATATATCTTAATAAAGACAACGGCTTGCAGCTGAGCACAGCTTGGGAACTGCTCCTTGGAGGGTTGAAGCGGACGCGACAGGCACATCGCGAAAACATTGCCATATATGGCGAGGCAGCTGAGCACCAGTGACGTCACAGGGGTCGCGCAGGTATATAAGGTTGGCTGCAATAATGAAAAGTCAGTCACCACTTGACAATGGCCGAGGAGATTTCGGCTGAAAGCTCGTGGATATCAAACCTCTTGACGCGCCTGGTAGCCCGAGAGAATTTTATCAGCTATTTTTTTAGTATTTCGTTTTTACAAAATATGGTATGAACAAGATATTTTTAATAGATCTTTATTTTGCTGCTGACCACAAACAAATTTTTCCTCGGAGAAACAAAGCATCTTGTGAATCTACCATTAAACGTCTCCCACATCATCGTCAAAGATCATCAAAGATATGCTGAAAGACAGTCAGGTCAAAGCAGTCATGGAAGACAGTTCTGCAGCTGGCTGTCTCGAACAGCGTCTATCAGACTTTATCAAAGTTGTCAATTGACGAGCCTGGAAGTATAATTCCTAAAAATGCTGTAATGAAATCTCTTGAACCTGTCGGTAATACAGTTCCAGTCCGAAATATGTGAGTTACCTATGGTTTACAATATCAATGGAAGGGCCGCTTTGAAAATATTTATGTTGATTATAATGCAAGTACATCGTCTAAACGAGCTGCAGAACATACAATGAACAGTAATTGTTATGACAAACAATCTTGGGCATGCATTTGCATCTGCTGTTAACTGCTTCATAATGTATGGTATACATTTATCTGGTGTTTACTGAACGTATTAAGTCTACAAAATTGTGAAAATTTCTGTCAAAGGATTTGGTTGGGAACTTTGGTAGACAATGTTTGAGTCGAAAGCAACAACAAACTGCTGCAGTTAAAAATGCACCCGCATCAGCTACCACAAAAGCATTCCATTTCGAAATAAGGTGCCGTTTATAACTTTTCTTGTTGCCATTCTAAAACAAGTAACGTCTGGTACGTGGACATTGAGTACAAAAACGAAAGTGACAGCAGTATACTGCAATTGGAACACTTATTTTTTTTTAAATTATGGTTATGGAGAAGACACTATCGCATATGTGAGTGTGCTTCTGTTCTTCTGATTGTGTGCAGATGCAACAGTGCCTGTCTAGATTGGTACAGTACTGTGAATACAAAAACTGATCTCAATGTCTGTAATTAAGGTATTGCTAAATATTATAATTAATCAGCCTTGCTTCGATTGATACCAATGCATATGGCCCTGTTAGTGCGCTTAACTATCTGAACACAAGTATGGTTGTAGCTTAATGTCCGATTCGTTAATCAGACAGACAAATAGTTTATTAATTAAATTAAATACTGACCAACGTTTGAGACAAATTTGATGCCGGAAATAAATGTGATCATGGGTGGAGCAACTGACAATTTTTAACATCAAGTGATAGCAGCAGGATAACATGACAGGCTATGGTAGAGTGAGAACACTAAAGTTGACACTTATTTACCCATTAATTTATTAAAGATCAAAGTGTGACATGGATTGAACATTGGTTCTATTGTGACCTTATTAGTGATTGTTATATGCAACGTTATGTGCTGTGACTAAGATCTACCTCATCAACAAACAGAATGTTGTATAGTCAAAATAGTTCATTAGCTAAGTAGGGTGCAAACCGAGTAATACGAAATATAAATGTACACAAGTGTAAAATGACAGACAAACTATAATAGTAGTTGATAGCAACAAAATGAACTTGTACAACATAGCACAGTGTAGAACGTCTAATTGATAATTGTGTAATTGACTAATTGTTTGAAGTAAATATCAAAGTTTAGTTTATGAAGTATGGGTGTGTGTACCAACAGCTTCTGAAAATGTCACCTCATTTTATTAATAAACTAATTACTGTGTTCTCAGCAAGTGGTGTAATTAATATTTGTATGAAAAGGCATATCACACGAGAGACAAGAAATAATGGTAGCTAGCTGATAAACTAATTGATTATGACTTCGACAACCGAATGTGAATGACATAACAAAAGTGAACAATAAGCAAGGTGTATAATTAATTTGGCACATGGAGCACTTTCTACACTTGCAAGAAATATTGTAAGCTACCTAATAAACTAGCTGCTTAAGATTCTTGTATCAAAAATGTAAGAGCATAACAAATCAAGGTACTAAGTATGTGCAAAATGTTTAACAAAGACTCAACAATTTGCCTCCTTACTGTGAATACACATCAAGAATAAATTTAAATTCACTCACATCTTTTCCATAGACAGCAGCTTGATCACTTGCAGTACATTGCTGAAGAAGTATAAATAAAGTTGACACTTGTTATCTATCCTATCTTTACTGTTATAGCTCATGGCCTAAGACATCTTGCCAACAATAATGAAATCTTTCAGTTTAAGTAAAGAGGGATATGAAGCTAACATCTAGTTTGAAGTGAAACAAAGTTATACGTTATTGTTATTATTATTCAAACATTAGAATCACAATAAAACATTGAAACTCACCCGCTGTTCTTTTGTCTGTTAACTAGCCGTGTTTGTGAAGTTAACAATTGACTGCTTGCTCACAAAATCTAATTACGGCGATATTCACACAGCAGCGGAAGTATACAGTTCCCTTAAGCAAAGCTCTGATTCTGTAAGTTAAGCAACAGTTCTACCTTTACTGTAATCTTTCGAGGAAACTGCACACAATTAAAAAATGATCCGGAGTCATGGATCTAAATCAAAAATAAATGTTGGCAACAGAAACGCAACTATTATCTACTCCAGAAGGGAGCAGAGACACAAGATACACCAACAAATTACCCCATATTAATACAAAATAAATGATAAGGGGAGAATTTAAATTAGCACAAAAGGATTATAGTTTAACAAATTAATTTATTGTTCAAAACAAGAACAACAAGTGGAAAGACCATTTTATTAAAATACAATAAAAAAACACACCTTACAAAATATTCAAAATATCCACAATTACATGGCCTTAAGATTGCCCATATGCAAGGTTGAGTACAGATTAATTATGATCACGTTTCACAGGGGGGAACGGAGGAATTGCAGCACATTCACACACAGATTCATACGCCAAGCCATGCAGGTACTTACCAAGCACCTGACACCAATACATCAAGATGACAGCCAAATAATGTGGAGAATGCAGGTCGAAGGTTCACTCGTGCACAATGAAATAGTACTTCGCTTCCATAACGTGTCAAGCTAGTGGCTTAGGCTCATGATAAACTATGAGAAACAAACGCACTTGGTTTAAGACCACAAATTGCGCTGAAATTTTCGGAGAAAATTATCACGCTACACTCACTAGGAAACACCTTAGGAAATTAGCTATACAATTATTAACCACTCATGTGCACTGAATGATGGAAAAGCTGAAGGCTTAGTCTGATATCGTCCACGTGTTCTGTCAACAAAGTACGAACAGTATAGGCACTGCGAATCCCCGAAAATATTAGAATTCAACTACGATAAGGACGTGAAAGACATTGAACATATTTAAACAGGCGAAGAAGTTATTTAAAAGTTATAAAGTGCTAACGAACTATCAGAGTCTCGAAATCAGATTACAGCAAAAATCGACATAAGATTAGCAATACTGTAGGAAATTAAGCAAAATCTCACTACCAAACATAGTGTAGCTGCTACTCCCAGAATTAAACTCGCGAAAAGGCATAAGAAGGACTATGGAGCCGGAACTAAGTCAAGCCACGAGGCCACAGCAGAACCAAACCCAGAGGTACTTACCCTACCAGGAACCAAGAAGCGAATGAATCGCTCTCTTGACCACTGCTTAACCGTTAGAGGAGGGGTAGTGGAGGGGAGCCCAGAGAGCATTGCCATTTGTCAGGCAGGTAACCTGGCCAACTCCCAGTCAAGGAGGTTAAGAGCAAGCTACATTAGGAATCTTTGCTAAGACTGGGACAGCTCAGCAGTTAGCAAACCTACCTCTAGCCCAGAGACATCCAATGCCCAGCGTTTGAAAGTAACGATGACACAAAACACTCGAGGCGCGCCTAGAACTTGCTAAACGTTCTTACATACAAAGTTTCATTCATTCTGTGGAAGCCAGGGCCAGTGGGAAGCATATTACAGTACACACTAATATACGTTTGCGGCCTCACGTACAACAGACACTTAGAATTTTACATACAGATAAAACTAAATCAATATATAATGCCTGGTATACCGCATATTGCGAGTGGAGTGTCTTGTTACACTAAAAAAAAAAAAAAATGTTTGAAGCTTGTCAACATTTGTTCATGGGGAGTCAATTAAATGGAACATGTTATGTGGATGTGTTTCAATATACATAGCAAACTTAAATTTACCAATAATCCTAACAACTCTCCCTGTGTACTGCTCTCCACCAACATCTAACTTAGTCTGTCAAGTTGCACTCTGAGTCCTTCCTGTCACTCGCTACTGACAACTCAGAGTTCACAGCAACCAACCTCTCTATCTAGAGAGTGACAGTGACAAAGTATAGTGTAGCCAATTTCACAATGAAAATGTGCTAGAGTCAGCTACCACAAAAGAATTTCACACTGAAATAACGTATCGTTAATAACTTTTGTTGTTGCTATTCTGAAATAAGTACATATTTGTTGCAAAGAACACAGAATTTTTTCACTTGTATACGTATGTTGCTACTGCTTCTACACTTTGCAGTGGTTACCTGTAGACCATGCTGGATCAAGTATTGTCAACAACAAATGAAAATCTTTTTAAGAAGGTGTAGGCACCTGAACGTGTTGATTCATCAACCACAAGAGCAACAGAAGAAGAAACATTTGAAAAACACACCAACTCTAGATAGAAAACTTAACATTTTTTTAAATTGCCTGTACTTCAAGGGAATTGCAGGATAGCTCATCTGAAGCTTCACGTCTGATGCAAGTAAGTGCCATTAGTGAGGAATTTTGTTTGAGTATAGACAGACTGAAATCAAATGAGGCAAAACATTTGGTTCTCTTGTGTGAAGTACTTTTCATTTTATCATTTCGATTTTTGTGTTTAAATTCTGTACACACTTTTGGCATATTTCAGCAGCAATAGTTGTACAGACAATACACACTAAATTGCAGATACACTAACTACAGCACTTTAAACTCAACAAGATCATACGATAGACAGACTTCTCTCAAATTGACTGACCATAGTAAATATCATGGCTGAGTTTACACAGGTTGCCTATGTGTTAGCCACTCTATGAAATTTAAACTCGTTGGGAAGGATCGTGTTCTGATGGAAACTTTTCTTCCTGGTAGAGGTTTCTTTTTGTCGAGATCTAACTCCATTGGACGGATCACTTCTTTTTTGGGTAATGTTCGCCTCACACAACTTGGAACATGCATGACATCATTTGTACGCCCCATACTGTATCGAAGACCATACAAATAGCTGTCGATTACTTCCTGTTGCTTCATTGTGACAGGCGCTATATTGATTTACTGTTTCAAAAAAAGTATGATTGTATAATTCGCAGCAACCGGTTTGAAGAAACAGCACATTGAAGTTGAATCACTGTAGTAATCCTCGGCTGGATTTCTTATCATTTTATGTTTGTATAACAATACACCAATAGTCAAAAATACTGTATAAACTACAGTACATATACAGCCTCCATCAATAGGCTACAGCAATCTTATCACTTATAATACATTCTAGGAGTTGCTTATTTATAACATATTATGGGCCTTTCTTCTTCAAATAATGGTGGTGTTTCAAATATTATGATTTTACCTATGACAGAGCCCTGTCTCAGGAATTAGTGACGTCGATTTGGTGACTTTGGTCTGATTAGAAAACAAAGAAAGGAATTCGTGGTAGAGATATGATCAGCAATCACATTTCTGTTCTTCTTTCTCATAAATATTTGACCTATGTTCCAAATATGTAACGATTTCTGGGGATATGGTTAGATGCAAGCAGAAGGGAAACGCTTTATATTCTACATTGTAAAAGACATTTCACCTTGCCTGTTGCTCCCCAAACAGCGATCAAAGGATGATCAATGAATAAATTTTTGATAATTAAAATGAGTGGCGATGACATTTATACTATTCGTTTCTCATAAATATTTGGCTGTACATTTCCGAATATCTCGTGATTTGCGAGCTGGGGTTAGGCGGATATTTCTTACTTATTTTTATATTTCGAATGTGTCGTGATTTCCGAGAGTGTGGTTAGAGATCGCTGGGTTCGACCAATATTCTTTGCATGTCAACAACATTTGGTAGTTCTGAATTGCGGAGTTCTTATTAGTCAAGATCCTATGAGGAAAAAATTAAGTTTCATTTCTAAATGTATACAGCACAAGCAGTGCCATCTGCTTCCATCTCTACATCCTAATGTTGCTCCCAGTGTCTCAATTTTCGAGATATCTGAGACCCAAAATTTATCCATAATCCATTAGAAATAATCATTTTCGTCATAATTTGGTTTGTCTGCACAGGCTACAAAGTTTATAATATGTGGCATTACCTATTTCTCTGTTTGCATTAGCGAAATTACACTTTTTAACATTACACTTAAATCCATTACTCACTTATTAAAGCCTGGAGAAAATGGTAGTGTATTGTGTCCAGTTATGTTCTTAACATTCATCAGTAACACAACCGTTAGTACAAGAAAAGCTGGTAATAGCAACATCATACCAAAAGATAAACTTCAAGACTTCGTACATATCAGAAAAAGCAAAAGAAAGTATCGAACATATTTTCAATATTTATATGTATTTCCCTGTTTCGTGCTTGGTATAATCTCATTAGAAAGTACGGGAATATTTCAGAAATACGAAGGTAAAGAAAGAAAAATAAAATGGAATGGCTCACAATCACGATAAAAATGGGAAACTTCAGATAATACGAGATGTTTGTCTAAAACGTGTCATGCCGAGAATGTAGTGTTTTTTTTTTATACTACCATTAAATAAGGCAATAGAGAAGCATCTCACTTTTACACCAGATTGTAAACGTACTAATAACGACGTTTACTATGAGACGATAGCTATTGAAATAAACCAAAACACTCCATGCTAGCTTATCACGTTTGCACCAAGTTATGTGACGCAAGTCGGTAGCTGTTCGTCCCATCTTCGATACAGCATGTGACGTAAAAATGACTTCACGATTGTTTCAAGTTCTTTGAGGAGAACGTTATCCTTTGTTTTTGCTATTCTGAGGGGATCTTGATTATACCACAGTGTTAAATGTCTCTGATGTCAATCGTTTGTGGGGCAATGTATTCGATGCTACAGCTTGTCTTTTTTTCTCAAATGATCATATCTTGGGGTTCCATATGGACTTCTTCAGTGCAATTCACACAATCCATCTTGTCAATATCATGTCACAATCACATCAAGTTGTATTCACACTGTCCATCACATCAGTTCACTTATCCCGATACCAGATGTTGAAAGTGAAATATGAGTGAAGATCTGTTATGTAGAAAGTCATAGTTTAATACTGAAATTGAAGAAACAAAAGGCTGAATGTTATTGACAGCCAACTTGACAACTTGACAATGTATGATTTTAGTAAACTTAGAGTGTTTAAGTGCTGTGAAGTGAAACAACATTTCAAAACTTCGACATCTATTTTCAAGCAGAAATAGAAGCATACGAACACATCATACAATATTTATAAGAGCATTAATACATTCTGTTTATTTCATCCATCACGATTTGCCCACTAAAATTGTTAATACTGTTATACACAACTAAATTTTTGTCCTTCAGTAGCACTGAGTTTTTCATTTAAAATGTTATTTAACGAAAGTTGCGACATCAAATTATAATCTTATTCAAATAAACATTTTGCTTCGGCCTTTTTTATTGCAATATTGTGAAACATAAATCATTTTTCGTTTTCAGATGTCGTATCTTGCTTTTAGGACACTCAATTGAAAGCAATATTTAAGTCGTCCTGAAACATTTGAAATTTATGCTAAAACAAATTATAATAATAAAATAAAGATTAATGAGACATATTTGCGTGTAAACCTTGCAATCGTCGAGTACAATATGAAAATGAGTTAACTTCTGATCACTATGTTTACATGCAACACATCTTAAGGACGATTGAATTTCGTAAACCGAGGAGGTTAGAATACAGGGAGACGCTCTTTCCTTGAAAATGTGAAGCCAGCCTCTGCCATATTACTAAGTTTTGTGATAATAATATAATAAAGTTCGACCAACACAGTTTCAATTGCGTAAGACATATATTTTTTTAGACTAATACTTTTCTTAAAACATAACTAACTACAAAAGAGTTTTTATAATAGGCATATATGTTTCATGAAACTACCATGGAACAACACATTAAGCTAATATGATACATAACACATTTTTCCTTTTTTTTAATAACACTTCCTCCAAAACGAAAAATCATGAAAATATACAGTTACTGTTTGACTTCTAACGTCCCAATTTCTGCACGTTGCAAATTAAATCTAGTGCGTTCAAGTGGCTTTGTCAAAAGATCAGCCAATTGGCTCTTCCCATCTACATGTTCCAAAAGAATTTCACCATTCAGAAATCTTTCATGAACATAGAAATATCGAACCTCTATATGTTTTGACAGTCTATGATACTCAGGATTTTTTGCTAATTTTATAGCACTGCCATTGTCAATATAAAGTGTTGGAGGTTGTTCTGGCATTTTAACTAATTCACTTAGTAACCCAGGCAACCAAATTAATTCTTTGGAACCTTCACTTGCAGAAATTATTTCTGCTTCAGTTGTAGATGTGGCCACTACTTTTAGTAAACGATTTGTCCATGATATTGGCCCACCAGCATGTTTTGCTACAATTCCAGTTGTTGAACGCCTTGTTCTTTTGTTGAAGCCACCAGTACTCAGAAGTCATTTAAAAGCTGCATAAACAGGGGTACCCAAATCGAACCTTGGTAAATGGAATTGGTAGTGCACATCATATTTTGGTCAGGAGTCTTCATTGCACAATTAAAGAGTCCTATGTCTTTCAACATAATTTTTCTGTTATAAACAGCAAAGCTCTAATAATTAAAATGCAAATGGTGCTGTGTTCATCCAGGACTAGGTTGATTTCGTTTGACATTGTCAGTTTATACACCAACGTCCCTGTCGACACAGTGATGGTACTTGTAGAGGAAAACCTAATCCAATATAAAAAATCAATGCAAATCAGACTGCTGAACTTATCCATTTACTCCAAGTAGTTCTTAAATATAATTATTTTGAGTTTAACGGCAAAATATACATCCAACCCTTCGGTTTGGCTATGGGGAGTCCGCTTGCTGGTATCTTAGCTGATATCTTTATTAACGCCCTTGAGACAACATTTTTCAGTTCCAATTCTGAATTACGTAAAAAAATTAGCTTTTATGCGCAATACATTGATGACGATTATTACTGGATTTGACGGCACTGATCGTGAGCTAGATTTACTTTTCAGTGCATTCAATGAGTTTCATGAGAAAATTTGCTTTACTAAGGAACTTCAAAACGAAAATGGCGAACTTAATTTTCTGGATCTAACTATTTCGATCGCTGATCAGTCATTTTGTTTCAATACATTCCGTAAGAAAACTTTCTCAGATAACATGATACCTGCTGATTCAACACATCGCAAAGCTCAAAAATTTGCATTTTTTTCACTCGGCCATACCTCGTATGACAACTACTCCTTTGTCACCTGCTAATCAACAAAATGAGCTAAGTGTGATTAAATCTATCGCTGTAAAGAACGGGTACGATCATCATATGATAGATCACATTCTCAGGAAGAAAGCATCCCAGAAATGTTCTACTTTAGGAAATGTTCCATTTTCTTGCAATAATGACGCTAAATTCGTTTCCATTCCATTCTTAGGCAACATTTCGTATAGGATCAGATGTCTTCTAATAAAGAATTTCAACTGCCATGTCTCATTTTCTACAAATAAGAGTTTGGAGAAACACCTTCTACATATTGCCCAAAACACTGAAGATAAATTATCTAATTCCGGCGTTTATAAACTCATCTGTAACGATTGTCCCTGTTATTATATTGGCCAAACAGGCAGGGCAGTGAAAGTAAGATATAAAGGACATCTGTTAGGAAAAAATGGAGAAAATATACGTAACTCCACATTCGCTGAACACCTTTTTATTGCTAACCATACGCCAAAAAAGCTAGAAGACACTTTGGTTTTACGTAGAGAAGACAAGGGTCGAAAGCTCGATCTTTGGGAGGAGTTGGAGATTTTTAAACATTTAGAATCTAGAGATGGTAACATATTAGATGATCAGCTCCATATCGCGTGCAGACAGTTTTTTTGAAGGGTTTAAACCAATATTATCGAAAAATTTTAACAGTCGATGGTAACCTCTGTGGTTTCATTGTTCAAATGTTCAAATGTTTGTTAAGCTTATGGGACTTAACTACGGGGTCATCAGTCCCTAAACTTACAAACAACTTATGAACTACTTACGAACTAGGACGGCACAAATAACCATGCCCGAGGGGGGATTCGAACCCCCGACCGTAGTGGCGGTGCTGACCGTGACTGGAGCGCCTCAGTCACCTCGGCCACCGCGGCCGGCAGGTTTCATTCCTCAAAAAATTTTTATTTCACTTAATTTCAAGCTTCTGTGGGTTTCTTATTTTATATTTTGTTATTAACATGTATTAACTACTGACACTGTAGCATTGTCACTAGGCACATGAGCCACATGTCATGTTTACCTGGCGTCCACGCCTTGCTCAGACGGTCAGTCGGTGGTTAGCACGCCGCGCAGTCTGCTAGATAACACATCACATGTTATCATTTTATATGTTTGACGTGCCTTTGTTTTAAGGGCTACATTATGTGTACAAAAATTGATGCGTGTAACTTTTCCACAGTAAGAATGTAATGTAAGTACTTGTTTCCTGTAGACTAAACTTTGTTGTAATTTTATAGGTAAACAATCTATGGTTTTAATACCGTTGTACATAGCTTGATTGTTTGTTTCTTATTCACTGTAGGTCCATGCATCTTCTGAAGAAGATTGATTTACATCAATTGAAACCGCAGTAAAGTTTATTAAACTTTAATTTGCAAATGGTTGGCTGATATTTTACTGTTCTGCCCATAAGCCTCTTGGTAGGTTACTTACATTCAGCATCGAACGTTCAGCTTCAACAGTTGTTCTGTTTCCACGTTTGGCTACACCATTTTATTCAGGGGTATAGGGTGGAGGAATCAGTAATTCTATTCCCTTCTCTATGAGCAGTTCCTTAACCTTCCTGTTATAAAATTCTGTACCTCTGTCACATCTAAATTGTTTAACTACACCGAATCTCTCATGGTACACTTGCAGTGTTTGAGATGGTGACATTAAGATCATTTGATTGCTCCTCTCTGGCCTGACAACACGTATATTTAATACATAGAACCCATTTTCAACATGACCTGCCATGACAATGTCGCCACTGGCTTTTCCCTGAATCACAACACTATTATAATCAAATATTATGTTGTATCCATTACATGCAGCTGCCCTGGCTGAGAACAAATCAGCACTTGCATCAGGCACATACAAAACATTTTCCATTCTAGATCTGTACCATTCATTGTTTCGCCTAATTTCGATATAAACTGTTCCTTCACCAAATGCGAACATATTAGTACCTTGCTTAGCCAGCGAAATCATTTCAGGAATATTAAATTCACTATGTGAGATAAAATGCTGTTTATTCGGAGTGATATGGTTCGTAGCGCCACTATCACACTACCATTTATTTGTAGCAATGTAGTTAGCAATAGACGCACCCAAGACACATGAAGTAAATACAAAATTTCCACTCACCTTCTCCTTTTCACACATGTGATTGCAGTCACGAATCTTCTGTGGGCACTCAGCTGCCCAGTGACCAAGCTGTTTACATATATTACACGGAAATTTTTGTTCTGCTTGTTCTTTTGACGTCTTCATACGACTATTTTGTTGTCTTTTGCGCGTGACGATAGTACTTTGTTCACGCATTTCGATAGCGCAAAGTTTTTCTATACGTAAATTCAAACTCTGGTTTTCCGATGGTATTGTGTCCCAGAGATCTTTAAAAATATTACACTCTTTACCCATCGTAGTAAAATTTTCCATTTAATATTCTTTCAGACAATGTATTCTCTTCATGTTTCGTAAATTCATCATTTAGATCTACAAATAACTTTTGTAACTTAGCTATGTGTGTGCTAATATCTCCCGATTCATCCTGCTTGACTTGGAAAGAAGTTTCAATTAAAATTTTTAAACGTTGTGTGGTGCTACGTTGAAATCGAGCACAAAGTTTTTCCCATATATCTTTAGCATTGCAACACGTCGGCACAAGTTCAAAAACTGATTTCCTTAGCGCACTTGCGATGAGACTTGCTGCTTTCGCATAATCTTTTTGCCATTCTGGATACGCTAATTTTTGTGCACTTGTCGGATCCTGTGACAATACAATACGCTCGCGCTTACCGCTAATAAGTACCATACAAACTGAGTACCATACAAATGTGCCATTTCCACTTTGCCCAATCATCAGTACTAACTTTATAATCTCCTTTTGTAGCCATGTTCTTTTGGACAGTTCCTGTGCTTTATGACTTGTGAAAATCTTCTTCTGTGAATACTTAATGAATTGACTCAACTTTCTTCTGAAACTGTGATTAATAGTATTTTGACGCGGCCTTGGCCCATAACCTGATAATAATATAATAAAGTTCGACCAACACAGTTTCAATTGCGCAAGATATATATTTCTTAGACTAATACTTTTCTTGAAACATAACTAACTACAAAAGAGTTTTTATTATAGGCAGCATAGATGTTTCGTAAAACTACCATGGAACAACACATTAAGCTAATATGATACATAAAATATTTTTCTTTCTTTAATAACATTTTGGAGAAGTGTTTGTGTTGTAGAGCTAATGTTTTATGTCACTTAAAACAGGAATAAAACATCCACTGGGATTGCCATCATGTACAACATGTTACATGAGTGCAAATTAGCCATTAAGAATTACGTTTTCAAATATATTATGAGTATTTCTTAGTGTTTATTCAAGAATGTATATTGTTTGAAAGTACATACTTTCCAGTATCTGTCAGTTCACTGTATTAAGAGGGTCTAGTTAACACATAGTTTTAATATCGAAATAGAATTCCAAAACTGACCAAGATGGCGGATAGGCTTCAACCAACACCGCCTATAAGACAAGGCATGACAACTGGCCGTGCCTACGTCACACGTAGAGGCGGCCGCTGTCATCTGACAGGCTGGTCTCTGGGGCACGCCTACCGCCTCGGAGTGGCTGGCCAATCAGCTTGCATCCGCTGTCTTTCAGTGTGACGTAGGCACGGCCAGTTGTCAGGCCTTGTCTTCTAGGCGGTGTTGCTTCAACTGACGTATGTGCATGGCATAGATAATGCCATCTCCCTTTATTCTAACCTTGTGGTTTTTGGTGTCGATTTATGTTTTAGCCTGAATCGGATTTCCTAGCCCTGAAAAACAGCTGATTAATGTCCCAGTATGGTCAGCACAATCGCTAATTTTATTTACTTTGTGGGAATAAGTTAATTCCCAGCTGTGACTAAATATACTCTTTGGTGTGAAAGTGTTCGCTTAGTTATATTTGTTCCTTGCTTTAGTTTAGTTTTCTTCTTGTTTATTTAAGTGAAGTTTGATTTGCTTAATACAGAAAAGTGTATATGAAGAATTCCTCTACATAACTGGTGACCTCACGACGAAAATAGTCCACGCACAATAATCACAGTCTTATTTAGAGCGTGTAAATAGCAATGGAAGACACGGAGAATTCGATTCTCGCAATTCAAGAAGAGATTCAGCAACTACAGCGGCAGCTAGAGGTTCTGGAAGTTTCTACACCAAGCAATGATGAGAGCTCAACCACAATGAATTTACCAATTCCGGCGATATCCTCTATGCCGCAAACGCATGCAAGAGTGGAAGGCCACACACAAAATATAACATTAGCGCCGTCCGCATCGCGGTTACAGTTACGAGCTCCTCAGTTTTCGCCAGCGCAACCGGAAATATGGTTCGCAATTTTAGAGAATATTTTCACACAGCAGAAAATTACAGACGACCAAGAACAGTTTATGTTAGCCGTCAGCAATTTGGACCAGAGGGCTACAGCCTTAGTCTCTGATATTATTCAACAACCTCCACGCCATCGCGCCTACCACGCTCTCAAAACAGCGTTGATCACTCGTAGTACCAAGACACCTGCACAGAAGATCACACAGTTGTTATATCATGAGAGAAGAGGCGACAGAACACCATCAGAGTACTGGAGACACTTACGGTCTATGGTGGAGGTTAATGTAGTTTCAAACGAGTTGTTGCTCCACATCTGGCAACGACAGCTGCCTTTGGAAGTGCAATTAACGCTAATAGCACATGAAGGTGAGTGTTTAGATAAAAGGATACGTGTAGCTGATCGCGCATACGACACTGTCGGCTCAGCAGCAGTAGCGTCTTTAACACCAACAAATACTGAGAACGCACGAAGTAACCAGGTTTTAGAGGTGACAGATAAACATACGCAACTTTACGTTGCAGGATCCAGTCGGCGAATTCCAAATTTATCAGGAGCGCAACTAGATTTACAAACGACGCTGGAAAATTTGGCCGACCGATTGCAAACATTAGAACGTCGGATGGAGACAAACAAATGGCCGCGGGCACGGTGTTCCGCTAATCTATCAACTGAGAAACACACTGAAGCTCAAGAGGACAATCCCGGCATCTACTGGTACCATAGGCGGTTCGGACCACAGGCTACGAAGTGCACGAAACCGTGTAGTTACCCAAATGGCGAGGGCGGCCCAAAATAGGCGCCACGGGTCGCGTCATCTTCAAAAGGCGCCGACGACGCGGGAAACATCGCTTAGCAGGTGTTGTCAGAAACCGCCACAAAGGTAATGTACCCACAGAAAATGCTAAATCTTGTGATCATCAATTTGAACGAGCGCTTGAACAGAAATGTGTGAGTAAATCGCATCGATTGTATATAACTGACAAACGGTCAGGTTTAGTCTTTCCGGTGGATACTGGTTCAGAAGTTAGCACTCTTCCGACATATTTTACACCTGACACGTCAGCAATAGAGCCCTTACAACTGCTAGCTGTCAATTATTCTAGAATCAAGACACTATGCCACAAGGAATTGATAATCGACATTGGATTTGAAACTGATTTCAAGTGGACTTTTGTAGTTGCAGACATTTCCACACCTATCTTAGGAGCAGATTTTCTGGCTCATTTTGCACTGTTGGTGGACGTGTCTTTAGGCCGGCTTACATGTAAAAACTATAGTAATGGAGTTAACGGAGTAGTAGGCAGTGATGCAGACAAGACAATACGTCAGCAACAGCCAATCTTACACAGTGTGAAACATAAGACACTGCATTATATACGTACAAGTACATGACCTCCGGTTGCGAGTCGTGTCCGTAGAATTTCACCAGATAAGCTTTTGGAAATGAAGACAGTTTTCGAAGAAATGCTGAACGCTGGTATCATTCGACGATCTGACAGTGCCTGGGCAGCTCTACTCCATTTGGTGAGGAAAAAAGATGGTTCATGGCGTCCTTGCGGGGATTATCGTGGGTTAAATGCCAGAACCATTCCTGACAAATATCCTATTCCTCATATTCATGATTTCACATATGCATTGGCGGGCGCAACAATTTTTACAGTCTTGGATTGCCGGAAAGCATATAAGCAGATTCCTTTAGCACCAATGGACATACCAAAACAGCGGTTATCACGCCGTTCGGTCTTTTCGAGTTCTTGCGGATGCCTTTTGGGCTAAAAAATGCAGCCCAGACCTGGCAACGATTTATCGATGAAGTGCTGCAGGGATTGCCTTTCGTCTTTGCGTATCTGGACGACATTTTAGTTTTCTCTGGCGATGCACAATCACATACCAAACATGTAGCTGAAGTGCGACAGAGATTAGAAGACGTTGGTGTGGTGCTGAATGAAGAAGAGAGCATTTTAGGTAAAAGTGAAGTGGCTTTCCTCGGATATAAGGTGTCACGTGATGGAATCTCTCTCTTGCCAGAAAAATTGGCTGCATTGCAGGAACTGTCACGTCCAAAGACTTACCGACAACTTCGACGTTTGTTAGGAATGATACATTTTTATCGTCGGCATTTACCAGGAACAGCAGCTATCCAAGCTCCGCTTACAGATGCATTCGCCGGACGCTACACAAACGGGAAACGTTTGCTTAAGTGGACACCCGAAATGGACAATGCTTTTCGAGCTTTGAAGGACAGTTTGAAACAAGCAGTGTCACTTGCACACCCAGTATCGGATGCGCAATTAGTAATGGCAGTTGATGCAAGCCAAACAGCGATCGGGGCAGCATTACATCAGAAAGTGAATGATTGTTCGCAGCCACTAGGCTTCTTTTCGAAAAAACTACTGCCACGACAAACGAACTGGAGTGCCTACGATAGGGAGCTGTTGGCTATTTATGAGAGTGTGAAACACTTCCGTCCTCATGTCGAAGCTCATCCAGTAACGATATATATAGATCACAAACCAATTGTGCCAGCCTTCCAAAATGCAAGTGATAAGTGCTCACCTTGTCAGTTGAGATACATTGAGTTCGTTTGCCAATTTACTACAGATGTGCGACATATTCGTGGTGCAGAAAACATAGTGGCTGACTATTTCTCCCGTGCATGTGAGGCAGTTACAATATTTAAGTATGAAGACCTCGCCAAATCTCAGAAGACAGATCATCAGCTTCAAGAATTACTGCAATTACAACAAGTAGAGGTTCCAGGAGGTGGTGTTAAGTTATGGTGTGATGTTTCTCAAAAGCTGCCGCGCCCCTATGTCCCACCACAATTTCCTAAGGTAGTGTTTGACAGTGTGCACAATCTCGCACATCCAGGGGCAAACACCACAGTGAAAATGATAACAGAACGTTTTGTCTGGCCATCAAATAAGAAAGACATCCGTAGTTGGTCCCGCACTTGCCTTCACTGTCAGCGGTGTAAGGTGGGACGTCATGTACATCCTGAGGTGGGACAGTTTTCAGGCCTACCACCAAGATTCGGTCATATTCATCTCGATATCGTAGGTCCTCTACCACTCTCTGAAGGTTTCCGATATTTACTCACATTGGTGGATAGATGCACAAGATGGTCTGAAGCCATACCACTTCTAGACTGTTGCAAAGGCGTTCGTCGCATACTGGTTGTAACATTTCGTTTGTCCCTTGCACATAACAACAGACCAAGGAAGACAATTCGAATCCACTCTGTTCAGCGAGCTGGATAAGCTGTGTGGTTTTCAGCACCACCACACTAACAGTTACCACCCTTCCAGCAATGGAATGGTGGAAACATGGCATCGAACTCTGAAGGCTTCACTTATGTGCCATCAAGAAAGTTGGACTGAAGCACTTCCGCTGGTACTTTTGGCATTACGGACAGCATACAAAGCTGATATTGGCGCATCAGTAGCTGAGATGGTGTATGGAGAACCTTTAAGAATCCCATCTGAATTCCTTTCTGCTGCCCCGCTTCCAGACCAGACAGAATTACCATTATTGGTACAGAGGATTCGAGATCATGTGGCTAAGATTCGGCAAACACCAGCTATACATCATGGTTCACACCCTGTTTTTGTACACAAGGTACTGGCAGACTGCACACATGTAATGCTGCGCACTGATTCTGCACGGACACCTCTTCAGCCTCCATATACAGGCCCCTACCAAGTTTTAAGACGAGGTCAACACACATTTGAGATCCTTCAGAATGGGAAGAACAGTAAAGTGTCAGTGGAAAGACTGAAACCAGCTTGGGTGATGCCAGAACCAACGTCAGATGACCAGACAAACAGCACAGATGGACACGGACTTGAAGAAACTATAAATTATCAATCATACGAAGATACAATTGGCCTAGAAGAAGTTACTCCGGACTCGCAGGTGACCATTCGACATGACTCAACACCAATTGTTCGTACAAGGGCAGGAAGAGTGATCAAGTTTAAATACCCCTACATCCCAGGTGCTCCGCACTTTGGAAGGGGGGCTGTGTGGGAATAAGTTAATTCCCAGCTGTGATTAAATATACTCTTTGGTGTGAAAGTGTTCGCTTAGTTATATTTGTTCCTTGCTTTAGTTTAGTTTTCTTCTTGTTTATTGTTTATTTGCTTAATACAGAAAACTGTAGATGAAGAATTCCTCTACAACTTAAACACAGATATTGTTTATTGTTTATTTGCTTAATACAGAAAACTGTAGATGAAGAATTCCTCTACAACTTAAACACAGATATTCATCCTCGCTCTAATATTTATACTATTATTTCAAATTAGAAAATGTCACTCTTGATGAAATAGCAATTCTATGTTAAGTCTAAGTGTATGTATGTAAAAATTAATTTCTTTGATGTTAATTATTCTTTGTCTTTATGATGTACTATTTTCTTTTATTGTGTGGCTAGAATTGTGTTACCTGCAATAAATTCATTAAAAACTAAATCTTTGCATTGCATAAAACAACGCTCTGGTAACAATGTTTTATCAGGTTATGGGCCCAGAGATGGAAAACAAATAGTCGGAATTTTTAAAACGTAACTATTGTGCAAGCATTTTGTATTGTTGGATCGTCAACTTGGATTGACAGTATGTCAGAAGAGTATTACGAAAGTAAATATCGAGTTCCACTTTTCGATGGAAACAATTTCGGAAACTGGAAATTTCGAATGCAAGGTATGTTGGACGAATTAGATTTGTTGGATTTGATTGCGGGAGAATGTACAGAAAAGGTGAAGTTTCAGAGTAGTGACGGGGAAAAGGAATGAGCTGAAAAAGACAAACTACTAAAAATTCTTGCAAAACATGATAAAAAGTATCGTTCAAGGATAATAGAACGAATTGCGGACAGCCACTTGGAATACGTAAAAGACTTCAACAGTTTATTTAGGATGTGGAAAAACTTGTGTGACACATTTGAAAGAAAAAGCATCGCCAGTCAGTTACTTCTGCGTAAACAGTTATTGAAGTTGAAGTTCAATCCAGTAAAAAGTAAAATGAGTCAGCATTTTTTAGAATTTGACAAGTTGGTACGCGATCTTAGATCGTCAGGTGCGATTGTTGAAGAAACTGATGCTGTGTGTCATCTTCTATTAACAATGCCATAAGAATATGACAGCGTTGTAACTGCACTCGAGACGTTATCTACGGAAAATCTGAAGTTAAGTTTCGTTACAAATAGGCTCATGGACCATGAAAGTTCTAAGAAGAAACCTGCAGTAGACAGTGGACAGAACACAGTGTTTAATACGTACCGCAAGAATTTCAGTAATAGGAAAACTAATTGGAAAAACAAATCTGGTATTGTTGGTGTACGAGATAAGCACAGTTCAGGCGGAGAAAAACAGTATAATTTCAGATGTCATAATTGTGGTGAATTTGGACACAAAAGAGCTGACTGCAATAAAAGACTCAAAGACAAGAAAGGTTCTGCAAATTCAGTAAATTGTGATGCTCGAGATTCTTCTGTGAATTCGGATGCATATTGTTTTTCGACTGGTGCATTCAGTGAATCAGTTTCGTGGTATCTGGACTCTGGTGCGAGTGAACACTTTGTGAATGACTTGAAACATGTTGATAAAGTGCACATTCTTGAAAGAGAAGTTGTGATTAACGTAGGAAAGTCCAGATCAGTTTTGAAAGCAACACGGTTTGGTGAAATGAATGTTATTAGTTACATCAATGGGAAGGCAGTGCCAATTTTGATAAAAAATATTTCATTTGTTCCTAGACTAGCTCACAACTTACTGTCAGTGCATAAATTGGAGACAAATGGTTTCAAGGTTACATTTGTAAACGGAAGAGCAATTATTCAAAACGGAAAGGATGTTGTTGCAATCTCAAATAAAAATGAAACAAATATGTATGTTCTGAAATTCACCAGGATGGCCTGCTCAGCGCTTCTTACTGGAACACTGGAAATTTGGCATCAAAGATTAGGTCATGTGAATTATACCGATCTAAAAGTACTTCCAAACTATGTGGAAGGAATGAACATTGAAGATTTGAAGACACCACCATCATGCACCATCTGCACTGAAGGTAAACAAACAAGATTTCCACATAATAAGAGGAGGACAAGAGCAAAACGTCCACTTGAGCTAATTCATAGTGATGTTATGGATCCTATAACTCCAACGTCTTATGTTGGAAAGAGGTATATAATTACGTTTATAGAAGATTATACCCATTTTACAGCTGTTTATGTGACACAGAATAAATCTGAAGTACTGGAATATGTTAAAGAACTTGCAGCTATGGCAACAGCTCATTTCAATTCCAGGATTAGTTGATTTCGCTGTGATAATGGAGGTGAATATTTGTCAAATGAAATGAAAAGTTTTTTTTAAAGAAAAGGTATCCAGTATGAATTGACAATGAGCTACACACCACAACAGAATGGAGTGAGTGAACATATGAACAAGAACAAAGCTCGCTGTATGTTATTAAACAGTAAACTTAGTAAATCTTTTTGGTCAGAAGCAGTGAAGAACGCTGTTTACTTGATAAACAGAACACCTACAAGTGCATTAAAAATGACAGTTCCTGCTACTTTGTGGTATCGAGAAATGCCAAAGTTGCAAAAACTGAAAGTTTTTGGTTGTGTAGCATATTTGCAACTTCCTGCAGAAGTAATTGCTGGAAAGTTTGATTCCAGAGTAAAGAAATGTTTCATGATTGGGTATTGTTTGAATGGATATCGGCGATTGTGTCCAGAAGAGAGATGCATCATTCTTGGAAGAGATATTAAGTTTGATGAGAGTCATTTTGTTTTTGATAATGAAGATTGGTTCTCGTACAAAGAAGACACAAGAAATGTGATTATCAGTGATGAAGAAAATGAAACTGAAGATGTAACATCTCCTGAAAATGACTCCGTATCAAGTGAAAATGAAACTGAAGAGGTGAAAGCCCATGAAATCCTCAGAAGTGTAAGAGAAACAAAGCGGCCAGCATGGATGGAAGATTATGCTGTACTAGCTCTAAATGCGGAAATGTATGTTGAGGATGTTCCAGAGACTTTCAGTGACATTTACAGTAGATCAGATAAAGAAGAATTGTTTCATGCTGTAGCAGAAGAGATACGAGTAATAAATGAAAACAAGACCTGGACAGTATGTGAATTACCTGAAGACAAGGAGGCAATTGACACTAAGTGGGTTTTTAAAGTGAAACGTGATGATGCAGGCAAGATTAGTAGTCATAAAGCTAGACTAGTTGCTCATGGTTGTACTAATAAAAGAGGGTTTGATTATAATGAGACATATGCTCCTGTGGCGAGGCTGACTACTTTAAGAACATTACTTGCTGTTATGAATCATGAAAATTGATTGCAAATCAAATGGATGTAAAAAGTGCTTTTCTTCATGGATATTTAAATGAAGAAATTTTTGTAAAGATACCAGCAGAATTTAATGAGAAACCAGGTGCTGTAGGTAATCTAAACAAAGCAATTTATGGTTTGAAGCTAGCTTCAAAGTCTTGGAATTTAATATTTGACAAGTTTGTTAAAAATTTAGGTTTTGTTCAAAGCAATGCTGATGGATGTCTATATACTTTCAGGAAGCTACTTTGAAGCTAGCTTCAAAGTCTTGGAATTTAATATTTGACAAGTTTGTTAAAAATTTAGGTTTTGTTCAAAGCAATGCTGATGGATGTCTATATACTTTCAGGAACTCGAACACTAAGGTTTTTGTTTAATTTGTATGTTGATGACATACTCATATTAGGAAATGATATTGTCACATTGCAATGGAAGTAGGCTTGACTTCGAAGACAACTAAACACAGCACTTATACTGAAAGCACGTTTATTACGAACTCAACATACACACAGCACTGACTGCCTGTCAGGCAGAGTGCTCTGCTATTTATACACAGACAGAATTTACCAGAAATTAGAAGAACAGTTAACATAAGAAACAAGTAGAATTTGCAAGTGAACATAAGAAAGATGTAGGACCTTCTGGAATTGTAAATTACAAAGAAATAAATTTTTGCCGAGATTTTTGGCGGGATTGAACTGGCGACCTTCTGCTCCGCAGTCTGTGTCGCTATCCCCTGCGCCACGCCGGCAGTTGGTGTTTGTGGTCTCTCGCGGCAATATTAAAAAAAATGAAGAATTCAAATTAGCTTTAAAAGGTAACTTTAAGATGAAAGATTTGGGAGATTTAAAATTTTTCTTGGGAATTAAGATAGATAAGAGGGAGGATGGAATAATCATGAGTCAGAAAACTTATCTGGAAAATTTATTGCAGAGGTTTGGTATGAATGAATGCAAGCCAATTAACACACCCATGGAATTAGATTCCAAGGAAGTTGAAAATGATAAAAGACTGCATGAGAAAGTACCTTATAGAGAATTAATAGGGTGTTTGCTGTATGTAACACAAAC
The DNA here is from genome assembly GCA_026315105.1 of Locusta migratoria. Classification (NCBI taxonomy): domain Eukaryota; kingdom Metazoa; phylum Arthropoda; class Insecta; order Orthoptera; family Acrididae; genus Locusta; species Locusta migratoria. The sequence continues at coordinate 572,916,561 of CM048747.1, read as the reverse complement.
AACACGACCTGATTTAAGCTATGCTGTTAATTATTTCAGTCGATCCAAAAGAATCACATTGGAAAGGTTTAAAGAGAATACTGTGTTACATACAGGGCACAGTAAACTATGGGATGCATTACAAAAATGAGGGAGACAATGGAACTGTAATTGCTGATGCTGATTCTGATTGGGCAAATAGTTCAGATAGGAAATCAACAACCAGTTATGTCATCAAGCTCTTTGGTAACACCATAAGTTGGGGGTCTAAAAAGCAAACTACTGTAGCATTATCATCTACAGAAGCCGAATTTATGTCACTTGCAACTTGTGCTGCAGAATATTTGTGGTTTGATAAGTTGTTTCAAGATTTAAAAATTTTGAAATATGAAAAACTTGTAATTTATGAAGACAACCAGTCTTGCATTTCTTCTCTTTGTAAATGGGAATATAAAAGACTGAAACACATAGACGTTAAGTATGCTTTTGTTAGAGACTTGTGTCTGAAAAAGATAATAGATGTTAAATACATTGCTACAGAAAATCAGTTAGCTGACATTTTTACAAAACCACTGTGCAAAGAAAAGTTTGAAAAAAAGTCCAAAGGGTTGGGAATGTGTAAAATTGAAAACTAGTGTTACATAGAATTGAGGCAGAGTGATGAAATAGGAATTCTATGTTAAGTCTAAGTGTATATGTGTAAAAATTAATTTCTTTGATGTTTATTATTCTTTGTCTTTATGATGTAGTATTTTCTTTTATTGTGTGGCTGCAATTGAGTTACCTGCAATAAATTCATTAAAAACTAAATGTTTGCATTGCATAAAACAACGCTCTGGTAACAATGTTTTGTCAACTCTGTCCAAATGTGACGAAAATTCTTAAGAAGAAAATACAATTTGACAAGCCAAGAACGCTTGAGGAACGGTTGCGTTTACATGGGCATGAATAACGATTGTGGAACTGAACAACAGCTTTACAGACGTGAATTTCCAGACTCGATTTTGGAGTGGCTATATGACTAACCCCAAAGCGGAATTCGGAAATCGTTATACGGAATCCGGTTTTGGGAGCCCATGTAAACGGGATGGATGTTAGCAGACGACTGTTCCGTCAAAATATTCTTATGAAGAAAGCTCTAAGGCCAATTCACACTGTCCGTCACGTCACGTCATGTCACCGTCCGTCAGAACATTCCGCAATATATTTCTAATGGCGGCGTTCACACTGTCCGTCACGGATCGTCACGTCACGTCAACGTCACATCAAGCTTTCCCGCGAAGAATGTTTTGACGGAACGGTCGTCTGCTAACACGGAAGTTAACCTATTTTCATCACACGAATTAAATGTTGCAGTCGACGATTGCACTGTTTATATGCAAATAAGTCTTATTCGCCTTTATTTTGTTGTTATACTTCGTTTTAGGGGTAAATCTCAAATGTTTCATGACGACTTAAAATGTTTTCGTCAATTGAGTGTCCCCCTAACATCGTGGTCGGATGTCTGAAACCAAAAAATGGTTAATGTTACTTAACATTGTAACAGAAAAGACTGAACCAAACTGTTTATTAGAATAAGATTGTAATTGGATTACGCATTTCTCATTAAATAACATTTTAAATGAAAAAGTCAGTTCTAATGAAAGACAAAAATTCAGTTGTTTACGACGGTATTAACAATGTCAATGGGCAAATTGTAATGGATAAAGTAAACAGGCGCTATTTATGCTCTTATAAGTGTTGTTTGATGTATTCATATGTTTATTTATAAGCTTGAAAATAGATGTCGATGTTTTGAAAAGTTGTTTCAGTTGCCAGTAAGTTGCCCAAAAACATAGACTGTAAAGTTTTATTTGGCTGTCAATAAAATTTAGCGTTGTTGTTCCTTCAATTCTAGTATTAAACTATGACTTTCTACATAACAGATCGCTACTCATAATGTCACTTTCAACATTGCGTATTGAGATCGGTGAATGGACATGACGGACACTGACGGAAAGTGTGAATACAACTTGATGTGCCGTGACGGACAGTGTGAATTGGCCTTTACGTTATGTGACGGTCTGGTGACGGTCAGTGTGAATGCCGCCGTCAGAAATGCGTTGTGGAGTGTTCTGAGGGACGGTTGTTGGAAATGTTTACAGGTAAAAACCAATGTTTGTTTATGTTCTTTTTTTTTAAGGCTGGAATCTAAGAGACTATATGGAAAAAAAACTATCTTTGGTTGTCATAGCAACAAAAATAAGCAATGTTTGTATTCTGTGTTTAAGTGAGTGTTCTTAAAATAAAGTTAACTTGAAAATAATTAATACCTCAACAGGTTATGGGCCCAGAGCTCTAACAGAAAAAAAAAACAGAATACACTGACAATTAAGAAACAGAAGAAACCACTTCAAGATGTTTAAGAGAGGGAAGTATTTCAAGATATACAAGTGCTTAAAGACAGTAGTACATTCAGCATGTGGGATGTTGAAATTAGAATATTGTTCAGTACACAAGACCTCTGTAATATTGTAGATGGTACAGAAGCACTACAAAATTGTGAAACTGAAGAAAAAAAGAAGAAATGGCAGCAACAAGACAGCAAGGCAAAACATTATATAATGAGAACAATCGATAAAAAGGTAAAGCCACATGTATTATGTTGTGAAACTTCTAAGGCTATGTATGATAAACTTAAAGCAATTTACAAAAGAGATACTTCTCAAAGAATTGAACAATTACTTCAGGAATTTTACAGTTTCAAATATGATAAAACTAGAGACATAGCAAGTAATATAAGTGCACCGCAGAATATAGCTTTTGAACTGAATCGTCTCCAGTCAGAAAAGATGTCAGGTACTATGATAATACCTAAAATACTGTCTATTTTGCCAAATGAATTCAAACACTTTTCTCCAGCATGGGATTAATCACCCAGTGGTGAGAAGACTATGGAAAATTTAATTGCAAGGCTCATAAGAGAAGAGGAACGACTGAGAAGTAACAACCAAAAAGAGAGTATTGCCTTTGGTGTTCATTTTAATAAAAGAAAAGACCTAATTTGTAACAACTGTGGTGGACATGGACATTTTGCAAGAGAATGTAAGAAGCCTAAGAAGAAAGAACACTGTTCTATATGCAAGAAAAATAACCACAAAGAAGAAGATTGCTACTTTAAAAATAAAAATCAAATTCAAGGAACAAAAACAAAAACTTACAAGCCCTTTCCACACTGCAAGAAGACAAACCACAAAGAAGATGACTGTTATTTTAAGAACAAAGATAATTCGAAAATATCATTTTTCACTTTATAAGATAATAAAGATGATCTAGTGCCTGATGAAGAAAAGAAGATAGAAGACAAAGCATGTATTGCATATGAATGTGAGAAAGACAAGACTTTGGAAGAATCCAATAAGAAAAAAGATATGGTAATGGTTGTTGATAGTGCGTGTACAGGACATATGTGTAATGAGATTGACAAGTTAACAAATGTGAAAGACTATGACAGTGTCGTGAAAGTTGCAAAAGAAGGTGAGTCAATAGAAATAAAAGCAACAGGAAACTTTTTAGGTGATAACTGTGTTCTTAATGGTGTTATGTATGTTCCTCAACTAAGCATAAATTTGATGTCTGTGAATGCTATAACTGAAAAAGATGGTACAGTTGTCTTTAGTAAACATAATGTTCAAATATACAAAGATGAAAGACTCGTTGTGAAAGAACACAACACAGGAAATGTACTGTACGAAGTAACCATTAAATCAGCAGTGCAATCGCTACTGACACAAGAAGAAAAACAAGAATGGCATAAGAAGTTAGGTAATCCAGGCATAAGTTGTACTTCAAAGATCAAGAAAATGTGTGATGGAATTCCTAAGGGTTTATGCTCAGCAGAAAAATTATGTGATGCTTGTGTGAGAGCTAAGCTAACAAGAAAGCCATTTTCTACTGAGAGAGAAAGAGCAACAAGACCACTTCAAATAATACATACTGATATCTGTGGAGAGATAGATCCCCCAACATATGATGGGTATAGGTACTACATGACAGTATTGATTTTAAGAATTGGTGTGAAGGAAAAGGAATGGTGCTAGATTATAGTATTCCTTATAGTCCTCAACTCAATGGGAAAGCAGAAAGATTAAATCTAACAATAATGAACAAAGCAAAAGCTTTGATATTTTATAGTAAAATGCAAAAAGAGCTATGGGGAGAGGCAGTTCTCACAGCTACGTACTTAATTAACAGGAGCACAACTGCCAATCAAAGTACCACACCAGCAGAAAAATGGTTTGGGGAAAAGACCTGATCTGTCAAGACTTCAAATTTTTGGATCAAAAGTTTTTGCCAAAAATCTAGGGTACTTGAAGAAACTAGATGAAAGAAATAAACCATACATTTTTGTTGGTTACGCTCCCAATGGCTATAGACTTTTTGATGCAGAGAGAAGAAACATTGTGGTGTCAAGAGATGTTGAATTTGAACAGAAAGTGACAAAAGAAACTATACAGAAGATTCTTGTTATTGGTGAACCATCAAATGATATTAACAAACAAGTAAATGAAATTCAAAGGCAAGAAAATGGAGGAGAAGAAGTACAAGAAAGTGAAGAAGAAAAAGAAGAAAGTGTATGCAACGAAAACACAAGAAACTCAAGAAACTATAATCTTAGGAACAGAATTAATCTGAAGAAACCTTCAAAGTATGATGATTATAAAACAGCATTACTTTCATTTGAAGAATGTATTAATGGTCCAGACAAAGAAAATTGGTTAAAAGCAATAGAAGAAGAAAAGAAATCACTTGAACAAAATGAAACATGGAAGGTGATCACTCCAGAAGAGCCAAAAGGGAAACAGATCTTAACAAGCAAATGGATCTTTAAGGTCAAAGATGATGGTAGATATAAGGCCAGACTGGTTGTCAGGGGTTGTCAACAAGAAAAGGGAATCGATTTCAAGGAATTATTCAGTCCAGTAGTAGATATATGTTCATTAAGACTGTTGTTTGCTCTGGCAGCAGAGAAAAATTTCCATATAAAACTGTTTGATGTAAAAACAGCATTTCTCTATGGGAAGCTAGATGAAGAGATTTTTATGAAGGTACCTGAAGGATACAAATAAGCTGGACAAATCTGTGTTTTGAAGAAAGCTCTGTATGGACTTAGGCAAGCTCCGTCAAAATGGAATAAAACTCTGACAGAGTTCCTAAAATCAGAAGGACTAATTCAGTTGAAATCAGATCAGTGCATATTTAAAGATGTAACTGAAGAAATGTACATGGCTATACACGTCGATGATGGAATCCTAATAGGAAAAGGCTTGGACAAAATTCAAAATATTCTTATGAAACTAAAGAAGAATTTTGAAATGTCCGTAGATAATCCAGATACATACATAGGCATACAAATAATGAAGACAGGGAATGGAATATTTCTTCATCAAGAACAGTATGTGAAGAAAGTACTAGAAATATTCAATATGATTAACTGTAAGGGTATGAAGACTCCATTAGTTCCAGAAGGGAAGATAAGTGAAGAAAATCAAGAAGATGAACACATTAAATTCCCATATCGTGAAGCTGTAGGTAGTCTTTTGTATTTGTCATGTAAAACAACACCAGATCTTGGATTTGCAGTGAATTATGAGAGCCGCTTCACAGAAGACCCTAAGAAAAGAGATTACCAAAATGTAAAAACAACTCTGCGATACATACAAGATTCTAAGAACTATGGCCTTTTTTATAAGAAGAAAGATAATGAAGAAGATGACACTATTCATATACACGTCTACTGTGATGCTGATTATGCACAAGATTTAAGAAACAGGAAGAGTACAAGTGGTTACATTGTTCTCTATAATGATGTTCCAATCATATGGTGTTGCAAGAAACAGAGTGTGATAGCTACTTCATCTACTGAAGCGGAGTACATTTCAGCAGCAGAATGCACTAAAGAAATTAAGCATGTTAAGACCCTACTGCAAGAGTTAACCAGAAGAGAAGTGAAGATCACTCTTCATGTAGATAATCAGAGTGCTATTCAAATGATCAAATCAGGACAGTTAGTGAGACGAAGCAAACATATAGACGTGAAATTTTATTATGTTAGTGAACAATACAGAGAAGGGTTGTTTGAGATACAGTACTGTAATACAGACGAACAACTAGTTGACATATTGACTAAAGCTCTGCAAAGAGTAAAGTTTGAGAAATTTAGAAATGCTATTATGAAACAGATAATATGACATTTGTTATTCTAAAACATATTACGTGACACCTTACTGTGTAGTAAACTAAAAATATGGAATTTGTGTTTTAGATTTTGTGTGAAAACAAACATTCTATTTTATGGGGGGATGTTGGAAATGTTTACAGGTAAAAACCAATGTTTGTTTATGTTCTTTTTTTTAAAGGCTGGAATCTAAGAGACTATATGAAAAAAAAAACTATCTGTGGTTGTCATAGTAACAAAAATAAGCAACGTTTGTATTCTGTGTTTAAGTGAGTGTTCTTAAAATAAAGTTATCTTGAAAATAATTAATAACTCAGCAACGGTGATGTGACGTGACGAACAGTGTGAATTGGCCTTTCTAAAGCCTGGCTTGCATTGGCAATATTTGCTAAAGCTTTGAATTTTTCTAAAGGATAAAAATGGCCTCCCTCATCGTTAACTCCATTAACCATTAACGGCATTCAGTTTAGTTAATTATTTAAGGAGAAATTAATTATTTTATCTTTTTTTACACGATTAAAATTCATTCGCAAGCAAATTATGGTTGGTAACCAGAGATGCTCCATTAATCGGCCATTGAAATCAAAGAAGATAGAATATTTGAACCTCCTTGATTGAAATTGTGATCTATGGTGAAGAACAGTGGGGGTTTTCATCTTTACTCTTATTAAGACTTTGGTTTGATTTTGAAAATCTTTGCTAACCTTCTTTTAGTGTGCGGATTGTTGTGTTGTTAGTGTTCGTGGCAACGTGTGCATCGTTTGCTTACTCTTTAAGAAGGATGGGCTTCAGAAACATTTGGTATTCTCACCCGAGAAAGTATGGGCAAGGATCAAGGTCATGGTAAGATTATTTTCTTTCTCGTTGTAAGCTTATAGTAGAAAAATGTCTTCTTAGCCACGTGGTGTTCATCATCCATCTGGCTTTTCGTTGGGGAGGAAATCTACATTTGGGATAGTTATAGTTTGTACATTGCCTGCAGTCTCTACTCGTGCTTCTTGGTAAATATGCAACAAGGTTTCATTTTAAGACGAGTTCCTTCAATAGGAAATCTCTTTAGGTGTAGGTGATGTAATTTATTACATTGCGGGTGGAAGGCCTCCGCAATTACAAAATGCACGAGGATACACACATCTGAAAAGTACCCGTGTAACAAAGTAAGTGTTCACTAAGTGGTATTGCATGCTGTGCACGTGGTTGGTTTATAGTGCTTTACCACAACCTGTATTTCCTTTTCCATTCATTGGAGTATCTAGTTTACTTTCAGATTGACCTATCAATGTTTTGTAAGGAACACGTGCAAATGGTAAATGTGTGTGTGTACTTCCATGTAAGGAGCCGTTTTCAAGATCGTGTGTATAAACTTTTAACAAATAAGACTTTTGTATCTGTTTCTGACGTAATATTGACGCTCTAATTACCTATTTGTGTGTAGAGGGAACAGTTTTGGAGCAGTGTGAATTTTGGTTATTAAGGTTGTTCGTAAGCCTACTATTGCATTCAAGTTTTTGCTTGATCCCATAACATGTAATAGAAATCTACCATTTTTCTATGCGAAGTAAGTTTTTCATAAGTGAATGTATGCACTGAGCCAGATATAGAACACAGAGCATCGAAGTTAGGTGATAGTAGTACACAGTGAAACAAAAATATGATTTCGTAAAGTATTACTCACAGAGCACATGGTTTTTCGTTTACTTGATAGTTTTAGCAGTTAAATGGCAACTGAAATTATAATTTTTAAAAGCCACTGCATATGTTTCACTGTGTACCGTGTATAGTACAGTTTTTTCACATTTGTTTTCTGAATAACTTGTAAATCAATGTTTGTTAAATACTATTACAGACTTCAACATGACAATAAATGTTGACCAGTCAATATTAAGTACCTATACCAAAATTGATTGGTTGACGAATATTACTAGACAGTCCCATAGTAGCCAGAGAGCAACATTGGTGGCAGTCATTGCTATGTTTTTATTAGGCACACAGGTTATGTCTTCTGTAAGTGGGGGATAAACAGTTGGCATGACTGTAGACTGGGATACCACCCATCCACTTTGACCCATGTTGACAAGATATCTTGATCTTCTGTATTGTGGCTACAAATAATCTGTAGTTATAACAGAATGTTTGTTAAATCTCTTCAGTTCTTTGCTTCCAGCTCTTCTCTTTCTTAGTCATTCCCTAAACAGCTTCTCTATCTGGTGTTGATGCTAATGTTTCTACATTTTGATTGTCCAGCTGTATTTCTGGGAAGAGCTTAGGGCAAACCACAAATCGCCTTTACCGAAATGTTTTGCTGCATTGGGCTGCCTCAAAATTACGCAGGGGTCATTCCGTTGTAACGGGTGTTACTCTCGCAAAGATAAAAATGTAAAATTTCCAAAGTAGCTCCAACAAAAATCAAAATTTAGGAAGCAGAAGTAGGTATTTGATCTTTAAGTTCCTGATCATTTTCATATATTGCAATCTTCGGTAATTTCCAAGAATGCTTGCAATCGAAATATCTCGGCTTGAAATGATACATATGGACCTTGCGAATCTAGATTGATTGCGTGGCTATTCATGTGTACTCAATAAGTATGTTTTATTCGTAGTCATGGGAATGTATTTTATAGGTTTCTATAGTCTTGAGTGATGGTGAAGTTTTTTTATTATTTATTATGATTTAAAAGATTTCATAGTCAAAGCTATGCAGAGGAAACGTAAAACTGTCACACTAATGTAATGACTCATACTCGAAGTACTTTTCTGAGGATATTCTGCAGTGATTTATTATGCAATGAAAGTGGTATCCATAATTGTCATTCATTTACACAAATAAAATTGTTGATCTTTTGTCCTCGCTCATCTCAGGAGTATATACTGCATGGAGACCTAACGCGTATGCCACACTACATTACTATATCCAGTATATCAGAAACATTCAACAGATTACCACGAAAATTTCTATGAATGTGTCACGATTCTGCTGTAACAACATTCACGTCGACGCAGCATTACATTGCCACTCGTGAAAATAATCGGTATGTAAACATTTATATTTTGTCATCTCATTTATCAACGTCTGCGTAATCGATATATAGTTTCACGTTCGATATATATTGTTTCAGGCAGAGACATTTCGATTGCACGCATTCTTGGAAATTGCCCAATCTTCAGTTTATTTTAGCAAAATTGAGTAACTAGTACAAAACATGGTGTAACGGGTGTTACAGAATTTGGACATGGACCTCTACTTGGGTAGTAGAAGTTGTAAAATTCTGTGAGTTTAATGGACAGAAATTAACAAGTTTTGTGTAGGTGTCTATTAAACATTGACAAAATTTTGTTCTCAGTTTCCCTTTTTTGCTTAATTTATTTAACATTTTTAGAGAAAAAGGTACTGTAACGGGTGTTATTGTGTGAAAATTTGTTTTATGCACATGATTGGCGACTCATTTTCTGTTTACATTAACATAAGGGTGTTAAAATTTAATATTACCAAATTTCTATATAATGGACCGCATGAATAAAACTGAGCATATGCTTCAGAGAAGATGCTTAGAGCAAACGAACGTTCTCAGAGTAAGTTCTCAAATTTGTACGAATAAAAACTCAAAGCATTTGCTCTGAGCAGGTAGTTCATTCTCACTACCTCCCCTCCTACTTGAGTAAGTTCTCCGCATGTCATGTCCACCACAGATCAGCTGTCCAATCGTGTATTTCTTTAAACTAGCCCAATCAGGCAAATTATTAAGTGTACAAATATGGAGTAGGCATCGACGTGTTCAGAAAGAACTGGACTGTGTTTAGATATTAGTTTGTTGTGAAGGAGCATATTATAAAGACTAAATATGCACTTTTTACGAAAATGTATTCTGCTGGCGATACAAAATTTTAGTCGCGCGAGAAACTCGTTTGTTAATGAAGTAGGGTTAGCACAATTTGCGAAAGATATAATAAGAATGCATCACATATTCATCTATTACAACATGGAATGCTGTAGGAGTGTTCTAACATGAGATACGCCTTTTTAAATATGACACGGAATGGTTTGCTCATAAGCGTTAGGCCATGCGATTTTGAACAAGAAACACACTGCTAGGTATGTAATTAATCGGTTATTAATTTTCCTGTCGTGTTTACTTACTTCTAACATGACAGAAGTTAAGATTACGAAGTCAGAAAACGCATCATAAATAGCCAACCGGTTTGGATAGAAACAGTAGCTACTTCAGTAGGCCTACCTGGTATTGCAGCAACATTTATTTTGTGATAGAAACTGTGAAGTCCTGGGATACATTTTATTTGGAACTAACAGCATAAGGTCTTACTAATAGATCCTATTTTAAAACAATATTATTTTGCTATGTGACTGTTTACAACTGTAAATTTACATGCCAAACAAATGAGTAAACACGCAGCTGAATCCATTTGTGTTTCATTTTTGTCGGTAATGAACACACCTCTTACATCACTCTTGTCACTGTATAAAATGCTGGAAGTGTCGCACGATTTTTCCGAAGGAAGATACTCGTCAACAAAATGTTTTTATTTGTATTAACTTTATAGATTGCCTCGTATTTCTTAAAGGCTACATATAAAGGAACTTGCTTTTGCCTTCTAAGTAACAAAATTGTTGTAATTTTTATTATAAACCTAACCTTAATAGAAGTTACTCAGCAGGGAGTATGCCATAGAGCTCACTCCAGAAATCTGAGAATGTTCTCCCGTCGTGAGAAACTTCTGCAGTTTTATTCATATGAAATTGGAGAATGTTCTCTGTTGTGAGTAACTTCTCCCACCCCGTTACTCACGCTGAGAACATACTCGGCTGAAGTATATTCTCCGAATATTCATGCGAATCTGAGTATGTTCTCTGGAATCCAGAGTATAAAGTAGATACTCCATTTTATTCATACGGCCCAATGGCAATACATTTTATCTGAAAAAGTTTTCTTTTTAAATTATCGGTTAATACACTTTTGCCTGGACAATCCATTTAATAAACAGTATACGACGTAATGGAACAAATGGATGAAATTAGGAACATTTCAATTAATATTCTTTTAGAGATGTTTAGTATACAGTATGTGCAATTAATTTTAAACATCTTTTTCGAACATATCTACACTTTCACTGAATTCATAGTACAGTCTGTTTCCTTTTGACCTGATATCAGGTGTTGGTAACATGGAGACCAGCTGACTACATTTTACGAAACAGATGTCATTTTATCAGCTTCAAAGATTTTTTTGCTATGGCCAGAAACTCTAACATAATTTTAACGTCCTCTTCGTCAACTTGGCTCTGACATATTTCAACATATCGAAACTTTTTTCAGCCTTTTGATGGCATAGGCCTCTCATTTGCACTTGAAATCTGTACCAATACAAACATTCCAGAATTAACTTCTGATCTATCAATGCTGTACACTGACATGGGAGTCTCACTTTTCATTATCTCCTTCAGAATCAGTGGAATCATATAATTCCTCATAGGATAATCGTTGTGTATGGGTGCTCTTGATCACATTATCTTATTCATTAGAGAAGTGGCAGTTTTGGAAACAAGCAAGTCTTTGTTGTTACAGGGTAGAAAATGGTGGCAAGCTTGAATATTAGGTAGTATACCTTTCACTGCCCCATCTTTTGTCTAAAAACTGTACAATCTCTTCCACAGTGTCTATCTACATAAATACACTTAATTCCCTTCAAGTTACTTTCTACATAACTGTGAAGTTCTTTAGCTGTGGTGATGTTAATCTTTCTACATCTACATGCATACTCCGCAATTCACCGTAAGGTGTGTGGCAGAGGATACACTGTACCACTACTAGGCATTTCCTTTCCTATTCCACTTCCAAATTGAATGAGGAAAAAAAGAATGGCTATATGCCTCCATACGAGCCCTAATTTCTCTTATATTGTCTTTGTGATCTTTATGCGAAATGTAAGTAGGCGACAGCAAGATAGTACTACACTCAGCTTCAAATTCCGGCGCTCTAAATTTACTCAACAAATTCACGAAAAGAATGTCGTCTTTCTTCCAGCAATCCCCAATTGAGTTGCCGGAGCATTTCCGTGACAGTCGCGCATTGGTCGAACCTACCGGTAACAAATCTAGCTGCTCGTCTCTGAACCGCCTCTGTCTTCCTTCAAACCGATCTGCTACGGGTCCCAAATACTTGAGCAATACTAAAGACATGGTCATACAAGCGTCTTATACGCGGTCTCCTTTACAGGTGAAGTACGTCTTCCCAAAATTCTCCCAATAAATCAAAGTAGGCTGTCTGCCTTACTCACAACTGTCCTTACATGCTCGTTCCATTTCGTATCGCTCTGCAATGTTACGCATAGATATTTGAATGACGCGACAGCATCAAGAAGCTCACTACTAATGCTGTATTCGAACATTATGGGATTGTTTTTTCTACTCATGCGCATCACCTTACACTTTTCCACATTGAGAGCTAGCTGCCAATCTTCGCACCATCTAGAAATTTTGTCTGTCATCCTGTATGCATTACAGTCAGTTACAGAAGACACCCTCCCATACACCACAGCATCATCAGCAAACAGCCGCAAATTACAACTTACTCTGTCCATCAGATCATTTATATAGATAGAAAATAATAGCGGTCCTATCACACTCCCATTGGCGCACGCCTGACGATACACTTGTCTCTGATGAACACTCGCCGTCGAGAACAACGTACTGCGTTCTATTACTTAGGAAGTCTTCCAGCCAGTCACAAATCTGTGAACCTATTCCATAAGCTCGTATCTTCATTTACACAAGTTTCTTGACTTAACAGCTGTCCAGACGTACCTCTTCACATTTCCGCCTAAACCATCCACTTCTTCTTTGCCATGGGAACTGGCAAAAAAGTTCCATTCCGCTGTTAGACAAAAATCATTTTCCATAAAACAGAGATTGGACAAATTGCACTTGCTTTTAAATGGCCCTGCACAATAATCAGTAAATATAAACATATGGTTTATCCCCAAATTGATAGCTTTGATGTGCTCTACTATAGTACTAAAGAAAGTCCAGACTGCATACTTGTGTGACGAATCGTTACTTATTATGACATAGGATTTCACTATGCCATTCGGAATCCAAATGCAGCCTGTAAAAACTGTGACTTGTGGATGGGCCCAATGAACACTTTGAATCTCATCCTGCGACATAGAGTAGTTCTCAGCAAAATCCATTTGGACTACAGGTTGTCCAATTGATAAGTTTTCTTTACATGCGTGAAAATATTCTGATTCAACTCTCTTTACAAAGCAGTGACTTTAAACTGTGGCAGCTTCTTCGTGACTTCATTCAAAGCATACTAGCAGGTTCCTGAATATTCCTTAAGACATTCCTTGACATCTTCCCATTGTTTACATGTAACCTGTTTCTGTTCATAGACATCAGAATGAATTAACTCGGACACATTTGATAGACATTTGGAGCACCTGCCAAATATGCAATTTTCTTCTGCTACATCACAACACAAATGATCTAACAAATCTTTGTAATTTTGAGGGAAAATGGGAATCATATTTGCAACAGATTCAACGAAACTTAAAAAATTATAGTGATACTTGCAGACACTAACATTATGTGGTGTCTGACACCAAAAGGACTTGCGGAGGACATAGAGAATAGAAAGTTGATTTTTCCCACTTTTATCTCAGGGTGACATTTTTAAATTCTTCGTATGCTTCACCTATGGTAATAACCATGTGCATTTTCTGTAATATCTTTTTTGTTTCGCCCTTTTTCCTAACTGTTACAAGATCTTTAATACCTGGGGCTTGATGGCTAACATCATCACTGCAGTAAAATTCTTGAACACATGATCTATGTTCCTTTAATAAACCAGTGGATGGTGATTTTCGGTGCACATTTTCATGTAAAACATATGGACCAATTATGTCAACCACTAATCTTTTTAATACGGCGACTTTTTTGTTTGGACTTTGTGGCAGCAACTTTTTCACCCTGTTCATTTCTTTTCCCAATAACTGAGGGCATTTGTAAGTTCCTATTGGGGAAGCAAGATGGTCAGTAGGCTCCACTGGGTTTGAAGTCTTCAGTTTTACTTTTTATAACTGCGTTCTGTTGTAACACCTGTTACACTATTTCTGGACAAATAAACTGAAATATTAATTAAAATGTTATAGTCCCAATAAGCAACATTATAACCTCACTTTCACAGCAGGATATTGTAACCAAATATTTCATACAGTGGTAATTAAAATTTTTGTATGTTTTGTGTAACAGGTGTTACATGCTGCAATAAGTTTTCAAAATACTATTATTTAGTACTGGATTTCGTCTTACCTTGAATCATAATATATGGTTGAACTTGGAAAGGTTCACACAATTTCCCACCAAAAGTAAAAGATCACAATGGTGTCTCATAACAATGGCAGGGCCTCCAACTCAAGTATGAGAAAGAACGTTTACCATCTCATGGAAACTACCGACAAACTCTTAATAAAAAGTGCATAAATTTCAGATAAAAAGCGAATTTTCTTTTAGGGCAGTGTAATTCAGACTTTTGACAATAGATATAACAAAATAATGTACAATTTTTTAACAACTGAAAAAATCACCCAGAGGCTCAGTTGGCATGGAATGGCCCATAGGGCCTATCCATATTACCTTCCAAATTCTTTAGAGGAGTGATACATCTGAAGCCATTGCTCTACTGGACTAAGCACTTTCTCATCATTTAGGCACACAAGGAAGTCTGACTTGTCAACAATGTCAACATTGTGGGATCAGTTTCCTTTTTCCTGAATGCAGTTATTGCAGTTGGTTGTCACTGCCTTAAGCTCACCAACTCATTCTGCAATCCTATAAATTGGCTTATGTGCCTAATTCCTTGTCATTAGTTGCTAATGGCAGTTTGTATAAAGTCTACATATTTAACCTATGTACAAATGTTATTACACATGGTACACAGTGAAACTATTCGTGAGGAAGACTCCTGTAAAGGGTCCGGAACATTGTAAATATTTTGTCACGATGCGACAAATAGCTCAGAAGAATTTTGACTATTATGCTGGGACGATCCAATTATGGTAAGTTCCAAAAAATGTTATAGCCAAGATCGCTGGTAATTAATTTTATTTGGACAGCCAGTTTCAGTTTTGTCTGCCAGCATCATCGGGTTTTAAAACCCATATCCTTCCCTTTCTCCTCTAACCTGTATCCTTCCCTTTCTCCTCTCCTTCCTTCCTCTTTTTTCCGAAGAAGCTGCCAGTGGTGGCGAAAGCTCAAATGTTTGTGTGTTTTATGTTTCTGTCAACGAGCCTGTACTTTAGGTAAGTCAAAAATCTTTATTTTATACATATTTTTCCCACCAGGAAAGTCTTCTATAATATTATATATAATTTCAGTAATAAGTTTAATAGCCCATGTTGGTAGGACAATGTTTCTGTAAATTTTAATACAATCGTTGGTAATTTCCTAGGACCCATGTACGTTGAAGGAAACAGCATGGCGATAGATATAGCCTATATCTTGCTCCACATTTGATGTGACAAATGTGAAATGGTAGGTTTATATTGTATTGTTGGTTGCTTTGAATTTGTGATATTTTCTTGAACTTTTCCAGCTCAATATGTGGTTACCATGTGAAATACTGAAACAAACATTGCTATGTTCCAAGAATGATTAACATAGCACATTTGATATATACCAATCTAGTATTTCCGAACTGTAGATTCGGGCGCTATCCACCCTCACATACTAAAATAAAAACTTCGTTTCACCTAAACCTAACTTTCTTAAGTCTACATTACAGATATCATTTTAAAGTGAAAGGTTAGGTGTAGGTTAAACAAGTAGTTTATTTTAGTATGTGAGGGTGCGTAGTGCCCGAATTTTCGATTAAGAAACACTCAATCGATTTATAGTGGTACAGTAGAACCTCGTTTTTACGCTTTTCAAGAGACTTCAGTAAAATGGTGTAAAATGCAGGAAAATGTAAAATAAAGGAAATAATGTTTTAAATGGTAAAATATGCTTACTGGATCAGCCTTGCATTTTGATAGTTTGTGATATATGTACATAATAGGCATCTAAATACTCGCCAGGAAGTTTATTGTACAATAAAGGTTATCCAAATTTTTACTATTTTAAGCACCAGGCAGAACTTGTAATTTTATGGGAAGTAGAAATTTTTACATAATTTCATTCATTATGAGGACACCGCTATTTTAAGCGCCAGGCCGAACTGGTAATTTTATGGGAAGTAGAAATTTTTGACGTAATTTCATTCATTATAATCGAGGACACCACTGCTGGGCTATGTAACACATCTTCCAAATTATTGTCTTTTACCGACATTAATTACTTATGTAATAAAACTCCTAAAGTTATGTTCTTTTTGTATTTTTCAATGTTTCATACGACAATATTAAAGAATTTATTCGTATTCTCGAGTGCAAACGTATGCATAAGTATTTTTGTGGTGTTTGCATAGGATCGGCATCTCACACTATTATCACTTTTTTTAAGTTGTGGGTATTATGATACCCAACTGTGACAGATAACGTTCTTTATTAATCAGAAATATGTATCACAAAAAAAATGAAACTCTTTATTCTCACATCAACAAAGCAACTGGTTCTGATTGAGTACACGCCAGCCGCTCTGGCAAAGAAGCTAGTGGAAAGAGGAACTACACCGCTACAAATCGTCGTTATTCTCAAGTCAAAAAACTGTTTTGACTACACCTCTGGCGCTCTGGCAAAGAAGCTGGTGGAAAGAGGAACTACATCGCCACAAATCGGCGTGTCGTAAGTCAACTAGCCGCGTACTGCCAACAACAAAATACGAAATATATGTTTGAATACTATAAATACAAAGTATCAAGAATCACGACTAATAATTTTTAAGCGCTATACTTTAAGGGAAAGCCATGCTAGCATCAATATATGTAGATTACGTCATTTTTTTTTCTTCACGATCATGCTTTCGAAAAGTGTAAAACGCGGGAAAAGTGTAAATATATTAACGCAAAAATGAGGGCGAATTAACATTGTGAACATAGGAAATTTGATGGGACTGACAAAAAATTGTGTAAATGGCAGGAAAACATAAAAACCGGGAACGTAAAAATGAGGTTTTACTGTATGTTAGATATCAGGCCGAAGTTCCTGATAACAGGGTTACCACCCATCCGCTTTAACCCATGATGTAATCACCATCTCGGAGAACACTTACATGGGATAATATTTTAATAGATAATAGAGCTGTGGTTACCCTTGTAAATTACATATTACAACAGAATGCACCATCCATGACATACCATTGTCTAAAATTCAGCCACAACTTACTCACGCCACCTACAAATACGCACGTACACAGTGTGCAAATGCCATGGACCAAATCTAACAGGTGATATCCCGGTATTCCTTCCATACAAGCATCATGTCAAAAATAAACATTATAATTAGCTATGTAAATCAGATGTTCCGCCATGTCAGTTTTCCGTCATTTGTAGCAAAGCGAGAGTAGAGAGTTCGATATATATTGATCACAATGCCGTTTTCTTTGATGTTTAATGTTGGTTTAATATTTTCATTTTTATGAACATTAACTACTTATTTCATCTCCACAGCTTTTGCAGATGTTTTCACAATTGTCTGAATTCAGTATAAAAATGCATGTGTTAACTGAAGCTTATTTAGCGCAACAGCATGGAATTAGTTAGAACTGTATTTATGTAAAATCTTATTATAGGAGGCGGCTTTCCTGGTGGGAAAAATATGTATGAAAATAAAGATACTTTGACCCAAAGCACAGGCTCACCGATAGACACAACACGCGCGCGCGCGCAAACAATCAAACATTCGGAACCATTAGCTGCTTCGTCAGGAAAAAAGGGAGTGGATGCTGGTTTTAAGAGAGTGAATGAGGGGTCATTCCAATCCCAGGAGTGGAAGGACTGGACTTAGGGGAAAGAAAGGAAGGTGCGTGCGCGCGCACACACACACACACACACACACACACACACAGGCAGACATAAGTTGGACAGAGATCTCTGTCCAACTTCTTTGCTTTGCGTGTATGTGTGGGTGTGTACCTTCCTTTCTTTCCCCTAAGGTAAGTCCTTCCACTCCTGGGATTGGAATGACCCCTCATTCACTCTTAAAACCAGCATCCACTCCCTTTTTTCCCCCCTCCTTCCTTCCTCTTTTCCTGATAAAGCAGCCAACGGTTCCGAAAGCTTGATTGTTTGCATGTGTTTTTGAGCCTGTGCTTTGGGTAAGTCAAACAATCTTTATTTTCATGCAAATCTTAATAATTTGTAGACACAAAACAACTCAATGTAAAGACAAATGTTAAGCTGCTGACAGACAAATAAGATGCACATACACACATGACTATTCTTAATTTTCGGGTGCAGCCTTTCTCAGAAAGAGAACACTCATCTCCACACATCAACCATCTCTGGCTGCCCAACACAGTCTGTCTACATGGCAAGCAGAAGGAATGGGTCTGTCTAACTTGTGTTGCTGGAGTGACTGGACATGATAGGGGTGTGTGTGTGTGTGTGTGTGTGTGTGTGTGTGTGTGTGTGTGTGAATAGTTTCTTTTTTGACAAAGGTCAAAGCCGAAAAGTTGTGAATGTGATTATCTACTTTTGTCTATCAGCAGATCAGTGAGCCTCTTTTTGGTGAGGTATTACCTAGGGCCTATCCTCAATTATTGATATTTCTATCAGATTTTCCATTGTTAAATTTTTTGAAAACGTTTTTCTTTAATATTTGATATTGTCATTTTTGCCTCATTGAGAGTATAATGTTAAAGATCTCAGAAACAATTTTTTTTTTTTTTTTTTTTTTTTTTTTTTTTGCGGACTTTGTGGAGCTGCCTTGCTACTGGAACACTAGCTGCATGAGCAAAATTAGTGTGTGCATCATGTTGTCAGCTCTGCTGGGAAGGGTACTAATGTATGAAGGTTAATTGTGGATAATTGTAAATGTGGAGGTAGAAATATTTGGGAATTCACACAAAATTAGCTCTTCGAAGGGGCTCATTTCTACTAGTATGGTTTACAGCTTGTGTAATATTGTTAACTCTTGTATGGCTACTGTTCACTTATGATCTCAAATCATTTTTTTTTTTTATTGCTTTCTAGCCGAGCATGTGCTAATGGCCACGGTCTCATACGGAAGTATGGACTAAATTTATGCCGACAGTGCTTCAGGGAGTACGCAAATGACATTGGCTTCAAAAAGGTAAGGTATTTGTTTTGTTATTTTAAAAGTTGGGTGAAACTTATGGTTTTGCTGCCATGGTCTGCTAATGTTCGTAAAAAAATCTTTGCTAGTGAGGACTATTAGTTTACAGCAGTGTTTTTGAAACTTCTTGAATATGCGACGGCCTTCCAAATAAAAATATTCTGGCGACCTCCCCCCTCACCATAACAAAAGTGTTATCTGAAAGGAAACAAATTTAATCTTCTTTTGCTGCAACATTCTTTCAAATTGTTGGATGAAGTTTTTGCGTGTTTTTCAGAATACATACATTATTTTATTTTTATAAAATTTCCTACAGGAAAATAAATTTTACTTAACGAATGTTTCGCATATCAGGTTTACACTGAGAAGCGGATTATGCTCTTAAACACTTTCGCTCCTAAGGCTGTGCATCCTGCCTTCTGGGTCGAGCACACCCTTGAGGCTGTATAATCCCACTACCTACGGTAAACCTTTGACTCCTGTGGACATCTATAGATGAGACGGTGCCCTTCCTCTGGTGCTGTGGATGCCCCAAGCGCACGGCTGGGACTTTCCGTCTGTGCTGTTGATGCGTTCAGCGACACTGAGCAGCTCCGTTCTGTGTACTGTGGATGTCTCCAGCTGCAAAGCTGTATTTCAGCACTGTTTATTCGGTAGCTGTTCAGTGCCGCATATTTCGAACGTGCATCTGCGCTTACTGCTGAGGTCCTTCGTGGTGGATTTGTTTCGCATTTTGTGCAAGTTAAGTACAAAAAATTTGAAATTTCATGGATTGGCAATCATTCTTTTTTCACAAGACGCGATTTGCCTTTCCACCCTTCTACTCCAGTAGCTGTTCAGTGGTATGGCTGTACAGTTTGAGTGTGTATTCGTTTGTTGCTGTGTTCCTGTTAGCAGAATTCAACTTAGTCTCGTGTTTTCCTCATAAGTTGAAGATAGAAATTTTGTTTGCACACATTTTTTTTCTAGCAGCTTTACCTAACATTTTCTGGCTGAATATGGTCACAATGTTGTCTCCTTTATTCTCAAGAGAACACGTGTAGTTGCACTAAATCGCCAAATTGCATTTATTTTAACAAAATATTGCCCGAGGTATAATAGCTCAGTCGCCAGAAAATCACTAACTTGACGCAAATTTGTGCGTGAAGTCAAGGATTTCACCCTATCTCACCAAGTATTAGTTAGACGATTGCCAAACCTTACTAATATTCGTAGACGACATGTGTAAATGTTCATATATAAAACAAAACAGAAACAGTTATTTGATATCCATGGTTTCGAAATCAGGCCATTTAACACGGAGTGGAACAAGCATTCTCAGTGTACATAATGTCTGTAGTAATACATCTGCAGATTCAAAGCTATGGGAAAACATGTCCAGGTACATTGTGTGTTTGGAATCACACTCAGGAGAGGTCATCCAATTGGCCGGCTCAGCCACCTGCAGCAGGCCGTGGGGATGCTCGTTAGTGCAGGTAGCAGGATTAGGCGGCCACAAGCACGCGCAGACAGGCTGGATGCTAGATGGCAGCAGCTAAACGGTTAAAAGGGGGCCACACCGACTGTTGCCTGTGCTGAGCCTATCGCTATGCCTCCCTCGCCCTGTGATGAATTTTCCTGGAGCCAGCAATTGTTGTCTCACCTTCCAAATGTGATAACACAGTGTATCTACATACTTTTCAATCTGCTGATACATTACTGGACAGTCTTCATGTGCATTTAAACTACTTATCAGTATGGGCCAGTCCCTGCCCCTCCCCCCCCCCCCCTCCTCCTCCTTTCCTGCCCCAGGCCGCTTCATTTTCCCTTCCCGTTCATGCCTTAGCCTGGAGACATTTGTCCATTGCGAGTCTACACTACATACATACTCCGCAATTCACCGTTAGGTGTGTGGCGGAGGGTACACTGTACCACTACTAGGCATTTCCTTTCCTATTCCACTCCCAAATTGAACGAGGAAAATAAGAATGCCTATATGCCTCCGTACGAGCTCTAATTTCTCTTATCTTGTCTTTGTGATCTTTACGCGAAATGTAAGTAGGCGGCAGCAAGATCGTACTACTCAGCTTCAAATTCCGGCCCTCTAAATTTACTTAACAGAAATTCACGAAAAGAATGTCGTCTTTCTTCCAGCGATCCCCAATTGAGTTGCTGGAGCATTTCCGTGACACTCGCACATTGGTCGAACCTACCGGTAACAAACCTAGCTGCTCATCTCTGAACTGCCTCTATGTCGTCCTTTAAACTGACCTTCTGCGAATCCCAAACACTTGAGCAATCCCAAACACTTGAGCAATACTCAAGACGTGGTCGCACAAGCGTTTTATACGCGGTCTCCTTCACAGGTGAAGTACATCTTCCCAAAATTCTCCCAATAAACTGAAGTCGGCTGTCCGCCTTACTCACAACTGTCCTTACATGCACCTTCCATTTATATCGCTTTGCAATGTTACCCCTAGATATATGAACGACGCGACAGCATCAAGAAGCTCACTACTAATGCTGTATTCGAACATTATAGGATTGTTTTTTCTACTCATGCGCATCACCTTAGATTTTCCTACATTGAGGGCTAGCTGCCATTCTTCGCACCAAGTAGAGATTTCGTCAAAGTCATCCTGTGTGCTATCACACTCAATTAATGAGGACACCCTTCCTTAAACTATAGCATCAACAGCAAACAGCCGCATATTACAACTTACTCTGTCCATCAGATCATTTATATAGATGGAAAATAATAGCGGTCTTATCACACTCCCCTGGGGCACGCCTTAGGATACACTCGTCTCTGAACACTCGCCGTCGAGAACAACGTACTGCGTTCTATTACTTAGGAAGTCTTCCAACCAGTCACAAATCTGTGAACCTATTCCATAAGCTCGTATCTTCGTTAGCAGTCTGCAGTGTGGCACCACGTCGAACGCCTTTTTGAAGTCGAGAAAAACACATTCCGCTTGTTGCCCTTTGTCAATGGCTCGCAAGATATCATGTGAGAAGAGATCAAATTGAGTTTCACATTGATGTTTTCTAAACCCATGCTGATTCATGGAAAGAAGCTATATTCGAACTGAGAATATGCTCCAAAATTCTACATGAAACTGATGTCAACGATATTGGCCTGTAATTGTATGGGTCAGTTCTTTCCTTTCTTATACACGGGAGTCACCTGCGCTTTTTTCCAATCACTAGGAACTTCGCGCCGAATTAAAGATTTGCGATAAATGCAAGCTAAGTAGGGGGCCAATGCCGCAGAATAGTCCTTGTAAAACCAAACTGGTATTCCATCCGGACCAGCAGACTTCTCGTGTTTAGCTCTCTCAGCTGCTTCTCCACACCGGAAATACCTATTGCTATGTCCCCCATTTTGGAATTAGTACTTTGAACAAATGATGGTATATTTGTGCGGTCCTCCTGCGTGAAAGATTTCTTAAAGGTTAAATTTAGAACTTCAGCTTTCCATTTGCTTTCTTCTATACTGCCCCGGAATGATAGTGACTGGACAATGGGCTTTCACCCGCTTATCGATTTTACATAGGACCAGAATTTTTAAAGAAAGTAACTGAAGTTATCTGGGCACGTATAACAGGTCTAAAAGAAATAAAGTTAATAGTTGGGTGTTTTTACCGGCCCCCCCAGTGCTGCTGTAGCAGTTTTAGAATCATTCAAGGAAAGTCTACACCAGGTAGTGCATAGGTATCCGGGCCATGTAATATTAGTCGGAGGTGACTTCAACCTTAAGAGTATAGATTGGGTCCTCGCTAGTTAAATTTCAGGCGGTACAGACAAGCAATCTTGTGAGCTACTTTTGGACACATTCACCGAAAACTGTCTTGAGCAGTTAAACCGGCAACCCACACGCAATGGAAATATTCTAGACCTTATAGCCACAAACAGGCCTGACCTTATTAACGATGTCTGTGTAGAGACAGGAATTAGTGATCATGATATCGTCATAGTGTCGATGGTGATGATATTTCATAAACCAATCAAGAAGGCTAGGAGCGTGTTTTTGTTGGGAAGAGCCGATAAGCAAATGTTACTATCGCACTTAGAAAATGAATGGGCATCGTTTAATTCCGGGACTATGGATGTAGAGGAATTGTGGACTAAATTTAAGTGCATTGTTAATAAAGGGTTAGAGAAATATGTGCCAGTAAAGACGATTAAGGATGCAAAAGATCCACTGTGGTATAATAATAATGTTAGAAAGCTGCTGAGAATGCAAAGGCTGTTGCACTCTAGATTCAAAAAAGAACACGCAAATGACAGGCCAAAGTTAGTAGAGATTCGTGTGTCTATAAAAAGATAGATGCGTGAAGCGTACAATAATTATTACAGTCATACCTTACCAAAAGATCTTTCTGAGAACCCGAAAAAATTCTGGTCCTATGTAAAATCGATAAGCGGGTCAAAGCCCACTGTCCAGTCACTTGTTGATCATTCCGGGGCAGTAATAGAAGAAAGCAAACGGAAAGCTGAAGTTCTAAATTTAACCTTTAAGAAATCTTTCACGCAGGAGGACCGCACAAATGTACTATCATTTGATCAACGTACTAATTCCGAAATGGGGGACATAGCAATACGTATTTCCGGTGTAAAGAAGCAGCTGAGAGAGCTAAATACGAAGAAGTCTGCTGGTCCGGATGGAATACCAGTTTGTAAAACCAAAGACTATTCTGCGGCGTTGGCCCCCTACTTAGCTTGCATTTATCGCGAATCTTCAATTCAGCACAAAGTTTCTAGTGATTGGAAAAAAACGCAGGTGACTCCCTTGTATAAGAAAGAAAAGAGAACTGACCCATACAATTACAGGCCAATATCGTTGACATCAGTTTCATGTAGTATTTTGGAGCATATTCTCATTTCGAATATAGTAAATTTCCTTGAAACAGAAAAGCTTCTTTCCATGAATCAGCACGGGTTTAGGAAACATCGTTCATGTGAAACAGCTTGCTCTTTCCTCACATGACATCTTGCGAGTCATGGACGAAGGGCAACAGGCGGATTGTGTTTTTCTCGACTTCAAAATGGCGATCGACGCGGTGCCACACTGCAGACTGCTGACGAAGATACGAGCTTATGGAATAGGTTCACAGATTTGTGACTGGCTGGAAGACTTCCTAAGTAATAGAACGCAGTACGTTGTTCTCGACGGCGAGTGTTCATCAGAGACGATTGTATCGTCAGGCGTGCCCCAGGGGAGTGTGATAGGACCGCTTTTATTTTCTATCTATATAAATGATCTGATGGACAGAGTAAGTTGTAATTTGCGGCTGTTTGCTGATGATGCTGTGGTGTATGGGAGGGTGTCGTCTGTAACTGACTGTAATAGCATACAGGTTGACTTAGAAAAAATTTCTAGTTGGTGCGAAGAATGGCAGCTAGCTCTCAATGTAGAAAAATGTAAGGTGATGCGCATGAGTAGAAAAAACAATCCTATAATGTTCGAATACAGCATTAGTAGAGAGATTCTTGATGCTGTCGCGTCGTTCATATATCTAGGGGTAACATTGCAAAGCGATATAAATGGAAGGTGCATGTAAGGACAGTTGTGAGTAAGGCACACAGCCGACTTCGGTTTATTGGGAAAATTTTGGGAAGATGTACTTCACCTGTAAAGGAGACTGCGTATAAAACGCTTGTACGACCATGTGTTGAGTATTGCTCAAGTGTTTGGGACCCGCAGAAGATCGGTTTGAAGGAAGACATAGAGGTGGTTCAGAGACGAGCAGCTAGATTTGTTACCGGTAGGTTAGACCAATGCGCGAGTGTCACGGAAATGCTCCAGCAACTCAATTGGGGATCGCTAGAAGAAAGACGACATTCTTTTTGTGAATTTCTGTTAAGTAAATTTAGAGGGCCGGAATTTGAAGCTGAGTGTAGTACGATCTTGCTGCCGCCTACTTACATTTCGCGTAAAGATCACAAAGACAAGAGAAATTAGGGCTCGTATGGAGGCATATAGGAATTCTTTTTTTTCCTCATTCAATTTGGGAGTGGAATAAGAAAGGAAATGCCTAGTAGTGGTACAGTGTACCCTCCGCCACGCACCTTACGGTGAATTGCGGAGTACGTATGTAGATGTAGAACTTTGTTTCTGATACTCTGATAGTTCGCGTCTAATATTTTGATGTTCGAATTTTTGTTCCGAACGTGGCCTGAATTCTCTGTTTGAATGCTGACAGGCGAGTGCTCATCAGAGTTAGCGCCAAGTCAAGGTGGTTTCCTGTCCTAGTTAATTTCTTTCCTTGGTTTCTTCCTTTCCTAACCTTTGCTTCTGTCTTTCACTCCCTGCTGTACTTTTCTAGCCTTCCTCACCTCATTTACTCTCTGCTTCGGCGTTTGAGACACTCTTCTTCTATTCACTTCCTCTGTCCTTTCTCCCTGTGCGTGTCTTAAGGCTGACCCACGCATTATCATGCGTAGCAGGTGACGGGGTAATGTGTAATTGCCAGCCCCGGTGAGGGATTACCCGAGCTGGTACCTTCCGAACATGCTGATTGGTCCCTCAGTCCGCTCTCGGGAGGTGTGACCTGATGTGCGAACAGCTGTTTTTTATATCAAATTGAAGCGGAAAAAAATTGCACAGTGAAATATGTGCTGGCGGGTGCGTCCTCAGTAAGGGGCCCCCACAAGGAAGGAGTGCGCCATCGGAGATGCCGGTAATCGTGGGGACACTTCCGCTATGAAACCTTCCAAATCTTCTATAACCCTGACCCAAAAACAGAAACATGACGAATCTCAGCCACAGAAAGTCTTGCCTAATATTACAAAGTTCCGCGAAGTATCTCGTACTGGTGATCAGGCTTTTTCTTCTGTAAATCCTTTTCTTATTCAGAAGGGTGTCAATGCGATCACAGGTCCCTTGAAGACCTGCTCCAGACAGTGCAATAGGACCTTGTTGCTTGAAATTGAGAATGCCTTTCAGGCACAGAAATTGCTCCGGTCTACGCTTGTGCATACTTTTCCTGTGAAAGTGGAGGCACACCGGACCCTCAACTCCTCGTGGGGAGTAGTCTTCGAAAGATCTCTGGATGTGTTATTGGACGAGGATATGCTCAATTATGTGTCTGATCAGGGAATTACGGCTGTTCAACGTGTTACAAAAAAAGTTGACAATGCTCTCGTACCGACTTGTACTATCTTCTTTACTTTCGACAAGGTTGACCTACCATCTAAGGTCCCACCAGGGGGCCCACGGCTCTTTTATGGGTATGTGTGTGGCGGGCACGGGGCCTCTTTTTTTTTGTGTTTTTTTTTTGTTTTTTTTGTTTTTTTGAGTTGAAGCAGCCTTTCTTCTGCCCCAGGCTGCTTCACTTTCCCTCCTGGTTTATGCCTTTGCCCAGAGACGGGCGTCCTTTGAGTTACGGTGGTTTGTCATAGTTTCTTATTCCTTGGTTTCTTCTTTTCCTCACCTTTGCTTCTCTCTCTCTCCTTGCTGTACTCTCCTAGCCTTCTCCTCCTCCTCATCCTCATTAGTCTCCACTTCGGCGTTTGAGGCACTTCTTTCTCTTCACTTCCTGTTCTTCTTCTTTCCTCCCTGTGCGTGTCTGAAGACCGACCTACGCATTGTCATGCATAGCAGGTGAGGGGGTAACGCGTAATTCCCGCCCCGGGTAGACAAGTAGGGCATGTATGTACCCCCTGGTAAAGGCCAGGCCCAGGGAGGGGTGATTACCCGAGCTGGTACCTTCCGAACATGCCGATGGGTCCCTCCGTCAGTTCTCGGGAAGTGTGAACAATCACCTAAGGCGGGTAAGCCCTCAGAGGGCCCCCACTAGGAAGGAGCATGCCATCGGAGATGCCGGTAATCACGGGGATACATTCGCAATGACTTCCTTCTCTTCT
The DNA here is from genome assembly GCA_026315105.1 of Locusta migratoria. Classification (NCBI taxonomy): domain Eukaryota; kingdom Metazoa; phylum Arthropoda; class Insecta; order Orthoptera; family Acrididae; genus Locusta; species Locusta migratoria. Next base: position 572,889,273 of record CM048747.1, on the reverse strand, counting down.
TCAGTGACTTTGACCCAGAAACGAAAGATAGATTAGCTTCAGCAAAAGAAAACTCTGCCTAATCTTCCGAAATTCCTTGTTGTGTCTCGAACCGACGGTAAAGATTTCACTTCTATAAATCCTTTTGTCATTCAGAAAGGTGTTGATGCAATTGCTGGCACTGTTAAAACCTGTTCGCGTCAGCGCAATGGTACATTGTTGCTAGAAGCGGACAGTGCTTTCCAGGCCCAAAAACTAATCCGGACTACATTGTTACACGCATTTCCTGTCAAGGTAGAAGCACATCGCACACTCAACTCATCACGGGGGGTAGTCTTCACGAGATCCCTTGACGGGTTGTCTGACGAAGACATACAAAACTATATGTCTGATCAGGGTGTGACAGTCGTGCATAAGGTGTTGAAAACCATGCGCCTCCTCTAGAGACTGCCCTGTATATAAGGATGAAAGGTCATCCAGCAAATTCGGGTTACGGAAAAGGCATCAACATCTGCCGCTCGAAAGTTGTTGTTGAGTCGAAAGCCCGCTGTCCTCCCAGTGGGCACATACAGTAAGGTCCTCACCTCCACTCGACCTACTAAGGATTCAGGTACCCAGACGTGTGACTTCACTTTCGCTGACACAGTTGTGCGATCTGTCAGCCCGAAGATTGCCCGTTCCACATCCCCACTTCCTCCTACTCCTTCTAAAGTTCAGTCTTCATCAACCTCTAACAAACTGCGGGCACCTAAACAAGATGCCTGGACTTTGAAAAAGGAACCCGTCCATGAAGATTTTCTGCGTTCTCAGGCTTCCCAACCGTCAACTGTCTCTTCTCATGGTCACTCTTCCAGAAGAGCCAACAAAAAGAGTTCCTCTCCTTCCCCGCCGAGGCGTGACCCATCCGTCACACCGCCCAACAGTAGTTGGCCCCGATCATCTGACTCGCCGCGACGCACTACTGTTAGCCGGGCAACCGGCACTTTACCGGCGGCGGAAGCTGCCCCCTTCTTAATGTCGGGAAGGTGGCAGATGTATCGTTTGAACCTATGGAATGTGACTCTCTGCCTCTAGATGCCTCTGCTTGTTCCTTTTTATCTTCCTTTCTTCTCTTATTTTTTATAATGGCGCTCCTTCAATGGAATATTCGCGGCTTTCGTTCCAATCGGGAGGAATTAAAACTACTCCATAGATTCCACTGCCCGCTTCTATTTGACTCCAAGAAATTAAGTTACGTCCAAGTGATCGTGCAGACTTCCCCCCACTAAACATCTGTGCGTTTCGACCTGCCACCTGTGGAAGGTACCCCAGCCCATGTAGGGGTTCTGATGCTCATTCGGGACGTCTCTCACCATTCCATTTTATTGCATACTCACCTACAGGCAGTTGCCGTCCGCATCACTCTCTCCACATTTTCTTTTTCACTCTGTAATATCTATTCGCCATCGTTGTCTGCCCTTAATAGGGCAGATGTGCCACACTCGTTGACCAGCTCCCTTCACCTTTTGTGTTGGTAGGTGACTTCAATGCCCACCACCCCCTATGGGGCTCTCCGGCACCTTGTCCGAGAGGCTCCCTTTTGGTGGACCTTCTCAAACACCTAAATCTTGTCTGCCTCAACATTGGTGCACCAACCTTCCTTTCTGACACAACACACACTCATTCCCATATAGACCTCGTGATATGCACGGTCAGTTTGAGTGGTATGCACTTTCTGACACATACTCGAGTGACCATTTCCCTTGTATCATCCACTTCCTGCATCATTCCCCATCTCCTCGTCCCACCAGTTGGAACATTTCTAAAGCCGACTGGGGGCTTTTTTCTTCCGTGGCAGTTTTCACTATCAGGACTTTTTCAGCTGTGACAGGCAGGTTGACTACTTCACAGAGGTTATTCTTAAAGCTGCCGGAAATTCCATACCTCGTACATACTGTTCTCCATGTCGCGTCCCGGTCCCCTGGTGGACTGCAGCCTGCCGTGATGCTATTAGAGCCCTGCGCCGTGCTTTGCGCACCTTCCACCGTCACCCAATGTTGGAGAATATAAACGACTGTGAGCGCAATCTCAGTTATTAACGACAGCAAAAAAGCTTGCTGGATTGCTTTTACCAGTTCTTTTAACCGTTTTACTCCCTCCTCGGCTGTCTGGAGTGGCCTACGCCATTTATCCGGCATCAAGGTCCACTCCCCGATTTCTGGCCTGACCATCGAGAACGCAGTCCTTGTGGACCCTGCTGATGTTTCCAACGCATTGGGCTGTTTCTTTGCGGAGGTTTCGAGCTCTGCCCATTACCACCCTGCCTTCCTCCCTCGCAAACAGGTAGAGGAGGCACGGCCGCCTTCTATCCACTCTTATAATCAAGAAAGTTATAATCTCTCCTTCACCATGCAGGAGCTAGACCGTGCTCTCGCCCTGTTCCAATCTTCTGCACCTGGGCCCAATTCCATCCATATTGAGATGCTGAGGAACCTTTCTCCCGCAGGAAGTGTTTCCTACTTAGCACGTTTAATCGCATATGGACTGAAGGTCATGTTCCCACAAGTTGGCGTGAAGCCATTGTTGTCCCTATTCCCAAACCAGGGAAGGACAAACATCTTCCTTCCAGTTATCGCCCTATTTCTCTTACTAGCTGCGTCTGTAAGGTGATAGAAAGCATGGTCAACGCTCGGTTGGTCTGGCTCCTTGAATCTCGACACCTCCTGACTCATATCCAATGTGGTTTTCGTAAACACCGCTCTGCTGCTGATCACCTCGTCACCTTGTCGACCTTTATTATGAATAACTTAAGTGTCAAACGGTAGCAGTGTTCTTAGACTTGGATAAGGCTTATGATACCTGTTGGGCATTCCCCGCACTTGGCACACATGGGGCCTTCGTGGCCACCTCCCTCTCTTTATTCAAGTGTTTTTGGCAGATCGCAAGTTCTGGGTACGAGCTGTGCCGTCTAAACTCCATTCACCATCAGGGATTATGCCTGGCTACAGGTGCATTTTATACCAGACCTGTTGAGTCTTTATGCTGAAGCTGCTGTATTACCCTTGACCTCTTGGCCTGACATACTCTTGTGTTGGTACGCATGCCGACTGCTGTTGACGCCCAACCATCCATATTACCCATTATTCTTTGATGACTCACTTGATCGCTAATACCAGTTGTCTGCGATAGCCTTGCTTCCACCTGGAGTTCGGTTTCGCCACCTGCTTCAGCAACTTGATTTCACCCTTCCTTCCACTTTTCAGTTGAGTGAGAGCCCTCTGCCACGGTGGCATCAGGCCCTGGTTCACACCTACTTTGAACTTAATTTGCTCCCCAAGGAGAGCACTCCGGATTTGGTATATCGCTTGAGGCGTGTCGAACTCCGTTCGCGGTTTGATAATGCCACTTTATCTACACTGATGGTTCAAAGAGCACCGATGGTGTCGGATCTGCCTTTGTCGTTGGGGATGACCTGTTCCAATTCAAGCTCCATGACCGGTGTTCGAATTTCACGGCCTCCACCAGGCTGTTTTATACATCAACTTTTGCCGCCATCCTTTTTATGCCATCTGTTCTGTATCCCTTAGTGCCCTGCAGAGTCCTAGAGACCATTTCTCGACCCATCCTGTCATGTACCGAATCCAACGCTCCCTTCAGTTGCTATCAGATAACGGCTGTCACGTTTGTTTTTTGAGTCCCTGGCCACGTGGGTGTGCCCGGGAATGAGACTGCCGACATTGTGGCCAAGGCAGACGCTCTTTTCCATGGCATGGCTACCTTTTGCGTCCCATCAGACGATATTCAATGAGCTCCCGGTGTGTTGTCGTCCTGGCACAGTTTGTGGTTCTCACTCCACTACAATAAACTGAGAACCATAAAAACGATCCCAACCGGTTGGAGGACCTCACGCCCCTCTCGGCTAGAGGAGGTGGTCATCCTGGCCCGGTTCCGGATCGGTCACTGCTGATTCAGCGACTCTCATTTTTTGCTAACCGCTGACTCTGCACGGTTGTGCTCCTGTGGTGAATTGCTGACGGTGAGACATGTTTTACTGTCTTGTCCTAATTTTACTCATCTCCTTGTAGCCCTTAATTTGCCTTCTATTCTGGAGCAACTTTTAGCTGATGACATGAGCAGGTGCTTGAGTTTTATCAACATGGCTAATTTATCAAACAATATTTAACCCTTCTCTTCGATGTTTTCCCTTTTAGCTTTCTCTTGATACTCTCCATTCTGGCAGTTATAAATTTTTTTCGTGATCTAGCGAATCTCTGTTCCCATCCGGGCGCTAATGGCCTGAGAAGTTGTTCGACAGCCATGCGTAGTGTTGAAAAAGGTCACGAACCAGCTAACACCAACTGGCACTGTGTTATTGAGGTTCAATAGAGTTGAACTCTTGTCAAAGGTCAAAGCAGGATATGAAGTTATCTCCGTTCACCCTTATGTACCAAACCCTACGCGCTGTTTCCAATGCCATAGATTCAACCACACTCGTCAATCTTGCCCCAATACAGCAAAATGTCACTTGTGGTACGGACGCCCATGAGGGCGACTGCCCACCTCCGTCCCCTTACTGCCTTAATTGCAATTTTGACCATACTGCTTCCCCAGGGACTGCCCTGTTTATAAAGACGAAAAGGTCATTCAGCAAATTCGTGTCACGGAAAAGGTCTAAACATCTGCTGCTTGACAGTTATGAGCAGAAGCCTACTGTCCTTCCAACGGGCACGTACAGTAAGGTCCTCACCTACCCGACCTACTAATGATGGAGGTACGCAGACCTTTGATTTCACTTTCACTAACACAGTTGTGCGATTGGCCAGCCCAAAGATTGCCCGTTCCATGTCCCCACTTCCTCCTGCTCCTTCTAAAGTTCAGTCTTCTTCAACCTCTAATAAACCGCGGGCAACTAAAGAAGAGGCCTGGGCTTCGTAAAAGGAACCTGTCCGTGAAGATTTTCTCCATACTCAGGCTTCTCAACCATTAAATGCTTCTTCTCATCGTCTTTCTTCCAAAAGAGCCAACAAGAGAGTTCCTCTCCATCCCCTCCAAGGCGTGACTCATCCATCACGCCGCCCAACAGTAGCCGGCCCCAGTCATCCTCTCTCACCTGGACGCACTACTGTTATCTGAGCAACCGGCATTTTACTGGCGGAGGATGCTGCCCCTACCGATCGACTCGGGAAGGCGGCAGAAATTCCAGTCGCACTGATGGAACAAGATTTTCCACCAATAGATTGCAATAGCGGTGCTCCCTCGAAGTCGGGCCTTTAGCAGCTGTCGAGGTGACTCTCGTTTGCCTCGATCTTCTTTTTTGCCTTTATTCTTATCATGGCTGTTCTTCAATGGAATATTTTAGGCCTTCACTCCAATTGCGAGGAATTAAAATTACTCCTTCGATTGCACCGTCAGCTCATAGTTAACCTCCGAGAAACAGTTACGCCAACAGGATCGCTTAGCCTTCTGTCAATATACCTCTGTGCGTTGTGACCTACCTCCTATGGATGGTATTACAGTCCGTGGAGGGGTTATGTTGCTCGTTCGGGACATCTATTCCCATCCTATCTCTCTGAACACTCGCATACAGGCAGTTGCCATCCGCATTACTTTCCCTACCCTTTCCTTCTCTCTCTCTCTCTCTCTCTCTCTCTCTCTCTCTCTCTCTCTCTCTCTCTCTCTCTCTCTCTCTCTCTGCGCAATATCTATACCCCGTCATCATCTGGCAGACTCTACTAGGGCAGATGTGCTGCAACTTGCTGCCAAGCTTCCTCCACCATTTGTTTTGCCCACCACCCCCTATGGGGTTCTCCAGCATCTTGCCCAAGAGGCTCCTTCCCGTGTGGCTTGACAGTCTTCACCATCATTGTTATCTAATGAGTCAGATAGCTTGAGTACTTATTCACTGAATTGTATTCATTTTCTAGTCTTTATACTTACTTCCATTTATATTTACTTACAAAGCAGCCTGAGATTACAATCATGTTATAGTTGTGCCTAAGTGTGATTGTATTAAGAGTCTTCAAATGAAACTTTGATCATGATGAAACTGTCCAACAATTTTTTGTTTCCAGTGAGTTGTCAGTCCATAACTATATACCTGTGAGCCACATATTCAGAATTATTTGGTTTTGGGTGTGAATACTTGCAACATATTCTACAGTCTACTAATATTGATAGGTATTATTTTGCCAATCATCATTATTTTTCTTGTTCATTTCATTTGAAATCACACTTATCAACAGTAATATTTTGTAAATGAACAAATAATCTGAACTTAAGTCGTCATACTTATTCCCTGACTATTGAAATGATTGTAAATGTCAGATATTACAAACATACCAGTAAAATTTTGGAAAGGATAGGTTGCTACTCACCAGAGACATCTGCTGAGCCGAAGAAAGGTATTTCCATTGTTTGAAACATACCGGTAATGAAATTTTTGTATCTGTGTTGTTTCAATATTTACTGTGTAGGCATTCCAATATACTTTAAAAACATTCAAAGTAAAAAAAAAAAAAAAAATGCTGTGGATTAATGCATAATCAAACCATCAGTGATAAATATATTTTTTCTTTCTTTCTTTAGTAAATCAGGTGTAAGCTCACTAATATTTGCTTTTGATCTGTTGAATAAGTTTTTCCTTCCATATTTTCAAATACTTAGTTATGTCTAAACACACATTTATGGTAAAGGCTGTGTTAAGATGTCAGCTTTGTGTACAATCATTGTGTTCTTGCTTCTCTAAAGTCAAAATAAATTTTCATGGCTGCCAGTTTGGATCACTCTTAAATTGCATTTTGAATGTGTAAAAAAGTGTTAGTGAGAATTGTTAATGCCGAATATAAATTGTTAAATTATTATTAAGTAGATTGTCTGAGGCTTCAGTATGGAGAGCATCTATAACTGTTATAAGTTTAAATAATATAGTGAGGACAGTTTACAACTCACCGCAAAGACGTGGCGACGAGCTGCGACAGGCACATACAAAAGACACACACATACAACACATTCAGCTATCGGCCATGGCCTTCTTCAGAAAATAGAGCACTCACGCAATCACACAGGCACACAACACAGTCATACAACCATCACCTCCGACTGCCACACTTCGAATCACGCTCTGCAGCGAATCGGGGACGGGAGGGGGGGGGGGGGAGGGGGAGGGGATAGAAAGGTTACGTCACGGTGGTGGGAGTTGTAAACTGTCCTCACTATATTATTTATTCCAACCTGGACTTTCCATTATTATATATGTTATACGTTTACTTGCTTGCTTGAGGAATATAAATAACATTGTTTTACTAGTATTAATCATTAATGAATTACACTTGGCACTAGAAGTGTTCTTTTAGTCTATTTAAATCATGTACCTCTTTAGATTGATATGTGGTTCTGTACTGTTATTAGCTGTTTCTAAATAAAGATTCAGGACTAACATTTGAATTCATTTATCAGTTAAATACATATACACATCTTTATATGTAAAAATTACAGATATTTACATACAATTCAAATTTTAAATAAAACTGTTTAAAATATTAGCTCATTAGAGAAATTTTGTTTCAGCTTGACTAAATGCATTTCTGGAGCAGATGCTACCATCAAGAGATGCTGCAGGTGGATATCAAATGAAACAGATACTTTTGTATCAGATCACTTTCATCCTGTTCCTATAGTCTGGAAAAGAACCAACATGTTTCGTATTAAAAATTATTAAACCCATGAACATATTTTATTTTTTTATATCCTTACCACCTATAAACAATTAGCCAAAACTAACTGTAAATGTCAACTTCATGAGCTATAATATACATACCTATTTGTGTTGATTTTGAAAAATTGAAAGAAAGATTGATTATATTGGCACAGAAATGCAGGATTCTGAAATACAAAAGCAAGTGATATGCAATTCTCTTGGCTGTATTAATGGTTAGATAGCTCAACCTTGATTGTGAGAATTTGTAGGGTTACAAATATTATACTGGCATTGAAAATTCCTTGGTGGAGATTATATAAAATAAGGGGGAGGCAACCGCTCAAGTAGTCGTTTAATGTGTGGAGCCAAGCAAATCAACAGTATTTACACTAGCCTTCAAGCATAAGTTATTTATATAGCTGAACTACACAAAGTATTGCCTATAGTCGAAATTCGACCTGTTGTTTGCAAAGACTTGAAAAAATGTAATTGGAATTTATTGAGCACACATTGAAATTGTAATGAATCTGAATATATTAATATTGCATATATTAATATTGCATTCATAAACTGAATTGTTTGATTATATTTAAAAACTACTTTTAAAAGTTAAGAATTAAACATAACAAAGAATTAAAAAAATTGGCTGTGGAAATGGAACCTGGGACCTTAAGATTAGAACACAAAGTGCTAACTGACTGAGCTAAATTTACCTGTACCACTATGCCACCTACAACGGTTTATAATTTAGTGGCAAAAACTTATGGAGAAATTGGAGTATCATCCTAATTTTTTTCTTTTTACTACTCTTAACAGCTATGTGCACACAAAATTTTTATATTCATAATATAGTGAGGACAGTTTACAACTCACCGCAAAGACGTGGCGACGAGCTGCGACAGGCACATACAAAAGACACACACATACAAAACATTCAGCTATCGGCCATGGCCTTCTTCAGAAAATAGAGCACTCACGCAATCACACAGGCACACAACACAGTCATACAACCATCACTTCCGACTGCCGCACTTCAAATCAACTTGGTGATTCGAAGTGCGGCAGTCGGAGGTGATGGTTGTATGACTGTGTTGTGTGCCTGTGTGATTGCGTGAGTGCTCTATTTTCTGAAGAAGGCCATGGCCGATAGCTGAATGTTTTGTATGTGTGTGTCTTTTGTATGTGCCTGTCGCAGCTCGTCGCCACGTCTTTGCGGTGAGTTGTAAACTGTCCTCACTATATTATTAATTCCAACCTGGACTTTCCATTATTAAATTTTTATATTCGCAACATCTAAGAGAAACCACCTTTTCGAACTATGTCCATTTCATGATAGGTATTAAAAATCTATATCCTCAGTTTTCTGTTAGCATATTTTTATAAGGGCAATTTCATGTCAATTTCCTTTAAAAAGCATACTCATACATCTAATTTTTTCAAATTTTTCTGAGAAGGTACTGAGTAGTGGACCTAGAAAAAAAATGACTTTTTCAAAAATATGCAGTAAAACCCCATTTTACATTCCCGGATTTTATGTTTTCTTGCCATTTACACCTTTTTGTCAGTCCTGTCAATTTTATTATGTTCACAATGTTGATTTGCCCCATTTTGCAATAACATATTTACACTTTCCAGTGTTTTACACTTTTTGAAATCACATTGGTGAAGAAAAAATGAGGTAATTGACATAAATTGATGCAAGCATGGGTTTTGCTTTTCTCCCTCCTCTCCACCTGAAGAAGGAACATAGTTCCAAAAGGTTGTTTAATTTCATCCTTTTTTCTGTGTGTAACTCGGCGGTACAGCAAAAAAGTAAGTACAGGCCAGCCAATTTTGAAAATAATCTATTTATAAACATTCGCAGTCAAGTTTCTTGACACTTTGCATTTATTCAAACATGTATTTTACATGACGTCGTTTGCAATACGCGCCTAGTTCACTTCAGATGCAGTGGCTGATGGGAGTATAGTATTCCCGCCACCACTCCATCCGACAAACTGTGCGTGTGTAGCCTAACCGACCAACTTCCTGCCTGCGATCGTCTGCTGTCTGCACAGTGAACACGCAAAAACCAAAATAATTCGACAAACGGACACCAGAGAAAAGGGAGGCACTGGAATTGCTGTGTGCAGTTGGTTGGGATGTGTGTAGCATGGTGTGTAGGCTATGAATTTGGTTACTTCATTGGTCGGACGATAAATCGTAACATGTGTAGAGCCCTTCAGCCACCGCACCTATTATTTTGCCTTTGTTTACGCAACTGGTATTTTTCATGCTTTGCATGACGCATTTCGAGAATTTATTCTTGTTGTGAAATGCAAAGGTAATTTACAAGAAAGTCTGTAATCAGAATTGCTGCACACCTATCAATGTATTGAACATGCGATTACTGTTCTGGCAAGAGTTATGGCATGTGTTGTCATTAACTACTGTCACAATAAAAATAAAAGTATATAGTGTACTTACATTATTCCTGAGCGGATGTATTTTTGTCAATAGAGAATTTTTATGTTTCTTCTTATCTTGTTTTCTTCCCATATTTCTTGCAAACAGAAAAGGAATTTCCTAATCTGCTAATTTAAATCCTACTTGCACTCTCAATACCTACACAATTAATGCTGTTTCGAGATCTGTTATCGGGTAATAAAGTGTACTTTCTAAAAACTTTTGCATTTTTGTCCACTGTCGACAAAGAAGGAATTAAACTCTTCCACATTAAGCATTCACCCGCCAAAATTGTATAACTCGAACTCATGTCAATGACACTAGTAAACACGTCAATACCTTCAGTGACACTCAATAATGCAGACAAAGAATTCGTCCCATGTATGACAAACATCTCAAAATGCGCGCAATGTCATAAACCATCGCGCACATTCGATATATTGATAGGTGTGCAGCTCTTTCAATGGATAGCTTTCTTGTATATTACCAATCCAAATATTTGTTCAAATATTTTTTGTCTTTTATAAATGGTGAGTCTGATGGATTGCTTGTGTTTCTCTGCACATTGATGGAGGCACGGTACATTAAAAACTCAAAAAAGCTATAATACTGAGATGACGACCCCATGCAAATGCCACAAAAATACTTACACATATATTTTCAGTCAAGAACGTGAATAAATTCTCGAATATCAGTGGGTGAAACATCGAAAAATTCAAAAAGGAACTTGTACAGTTTTACTACATAAATAATTAATGCCGGTTAAAGGCTTGCTTTGCAATCGATTATGATGAATGAAATTGTCAAAAATTTCTACTTCCCATAAAATTACCAGTTCCCTGCCACTTGGGAAAATTGTAAAAATTTCGATATCCTTTATTATATTATAAACTTCCTGGTGAGTATTTTGATGCCTATTACGTACATATATCACAAACTACGAAAATGCAAGAGTGATAAAGTAAACATTTTACTGTTCAAAACATTACTTCCCGCATTTTACGTTTCCACACTACTTAACTGGAATCCCTTTGAAAAGTGTAAAAATGGAGTTTTACTGTATGTGAAAGATACACCTTACATTTACATATTCTCAAAGTTTCAACTTCGGATGAGCATGGGAAAGTTAACAAAAGCAATTTTATGTTTAGGGTGGTTCTTTAAAAATATGTAAAAACTAATTTATTTTAGATGTTACGCCTACTTCTCACTAGCTGTATGTTGTAAAATGTTCAAATTAAAATAGCTTATAATTTGCAAAAGAATGTTTTACCCTCCTGTAGTAGTAGTAGTAGTAGTAGTAGTAAACACAGAAAGATGAATACGTGAGAGAGTAGGCCCAAATTCAGTTAGTAATTGCTTTGTTTTCAAACAGGACTCATATTAGTGCACTTCTTGATATTCTGACTAATCAGTCTGTTGCACATCATTTCTGCACTGGATAACCTATAGGTTTACCCTGTAGCAGTTTGAGAGTTCACAATTGCCACTACTTCCCTGCTGCTTATGGAAAGAATGTCCGGATGACTCGGCAACGTAAAAGATGGTGACAGTCCATGTGGATATAAGAAACTGATTTTGTCCTTTTACTGATTCCCCTCCCCCCCCCCCCCCTCAAGTTCACAGGTTAAATTCCAGTGTCCATAATAAACAAGCAACATATCCTTTGTCATTGAACAGTATTGTATCACTGTCAGAAACTGTTATCATTTCGATTTTACTTTCATTGGAGTTTGCATACGCTTTTGTTATTGTGTACTTGCTAAAAGGAATAAAGGTGTAAAGTTTTTGTCCCTACATTTTTGTGACCTTTAGTAGCACACTTGAGGTTCATTCCTTCTGTGTTATCTGTGGCAAATATATAAAGTTGTTTAGGTGTCATTATTTGATCACTGTATGACTGTTGCGGACTTGCTTGTGCTGCAAGTCATTTAACTGCTCCACCATCATTAGCTCTCTTCCCATGCCAGGTGGCTGAAAAGTGCCACGCAGCTCCAGTTTGGAAATCTTCATGATTGCACAGCTTGATCTTCATATTTGTACAATGAACTGAACTGCTGCCTATAAAAAATTTTTCTTGCTTTCAACCAAATTAGTCAGGAAGTAGACATATGATTGGAACAAATGTGCAGCAACAGTATCATATTAAGATTCTAGTATTATTAAGACTTAAGTGCTAGAGTTTGTTCCCATCCTTATAATAAGCAACAATGTGATGAATCATTGCTTGCAGTTTTTTCCAGTGGTAGCCTTGAACTTTGTCCTGGATGAAAAAGGAGTGATTCTCAGAAAAGCCAAAGATTGCTAAAACCTCACTTTAAGTTCATCAGTCTATTTTAGAAGGTTGACTGACTGGCAACAAACAAATGTTGTGTACGTGATTTTATTTTATTAAAAATTTAAAAATGAAGTTGTCATATATATCCCACAACTATCCTTCTGATCTGGTACAGAAGCAAAATGCCAGAGCCCCTTCCTCATTCCCCCAAATTTAGAACCTTCCACAGATGAACCCCAAAAGTGCCCCTCTTGTTACTGGATACTTTCTAGGACTGGAGTGGACTCTGAATGTGGCTCTCCAGTAAGGATACGACTTCCTTAAATCCTGCCCCGAAATGAGATCCATCCTTCACACTCCAGTGTCTTTCTGCTGCCCACCTAACCTTCATAACCTTGTAGTCCATCCCTATGAAATCCCCAAACCGCCTTCCTTACCCTCCAGCTCCTACCCATGTAACCACCCCCCCCCCCCCGCTTTAAAACCTGCCCTATCCATCCCCCCACCACCACTTACTCCAGTCCATTAACCCGTAAGGTGTACACAATGAAAGGCAGAGCCACTTGCGACAGCACCCATTTGTTTACCAACTGACATGCCTGCACTGTGAAGCGTTCTATGTGGGAATGACCAGCAACAAACTGTCCATTTGCATGAACGGTCACAGGCAGTGTTTATTGGTAATGAGGATCACCTTGTGGCTAAACATGCCTTGGTGCACGGCCAGCACATCTTGGCACAGTGTTACACCGTCCAGGTTTTCCCACCAACACCAATCTTTCAGAACTCCGGAGATGGGAACTTGCCCTTCAACACATTCTCTCTTCCTGTGTCCCACATGGTCTCAACCTCTGCTAAATTCAAATTCCCGCCCACCATCTTTAACATCTTTGCCTCGGTTCTGTGGACAGAGCCTCTGCCTGAATTGGTATCTGTCTAACTTCTTTGGTTTCTACAAATGTCTGCCTGTGTGTGTGTGTGTGTGTGTGTGTGTGTGTGTGTGTGTGTGTGGTGGTTTTTACCTTACTTTTTTCCCACTAAGGTAAATCCTTCCGGTCCTGGGATTGGAATGACCCCTCATGCACTTCCTTAAAACTCTCATCCTTTACTTTTCCTCTCCTTCCTTCCTCTTTTCCTGACTAAGCAGCCAATGGTTGCAAAAGCTTGAATGTTTGTTTGTATGTGTTTTCATTTGTGTTGTGTGTATCGGTGAGCCTGTGCTTTGGGTAAGTCAAACAATTTTTATCTTTATACATATTTTTTCCCACGAGGAAAGTCTTCTTATATAATATGAAGATTATAAAGGAAAAGTCCCTAGCAGGAAAAATATATATAAAAAAATAGTTTATTTACCAGGCGAAGGAGCACTGGTAATGACAGCAAACACACACAAAAGCGAGCTTTTGCAACCCAGTTACTTCTTCAGGCAGAGTAGGGAAGGATAGGGAAAAGGAAAGAATGAGGGTTTTAAGGGAGTGGGTAAGGAGTCATTCCAATCCCGGAGAGGAAAGACTTACCTTGGTGGAAAAAAAGGAAGGTAAACAAATGCACGCGCGCGCACACACACACACACACACACACACACACACACACACACACACACACACACACACACACACACAATCGCAAGCTTTCGCAACCCAGTTGCGTCTTCAGGCAGTAGGGAAGGAGAGGGAAAAGGAAATGATGAGGGTTTTAAGGAAGGGGGTAAGGAGCCATTCCAATCCCGGGAGAGGAAAGACTTACCTTGGGGGGAAAAATGGAGGGGATTGGAATGGCTCCTTACCCCCTTCCTTAAAACCCTCATCATTTCCTTTTCCCTCTCCTTCCCTACTGCCTGAAGACGCAACTGGGTTGCGAAAGCTTGCGATTGTGTGTGTGTGTGTGTGTGTGTGTGTGTGTGTGTGTGTGTGTGTGTGTGTGTGTGTGTGTGTGTGTGTGTGTATTCATATTTATTTGTGATGCTGTCACACCTGTGCTCCTTCGCCTGGTGAGTAATCTTCGTCTATTTTTTATATTTTATTTTTCCTGCTAGGAATTTTTCGTCTTAATATTCGTATTATATATATATATATATATATATATATATATATATATATATATATATATATACGTAAAAAATAGATGAAGAACACTTACCAGGCGAAGGGGCACAGGCAGTAATAGCAACAAATAAACACACACACACACACACACACACACACACACACACACACACACACACTCAAAAATGCTAGCTTTCGCAGCCTAGCTGCTTCATCAGGCAGAAGGGAAGGATATATATATATATATATATATATATATATATGAAACGATTATTAAGACGAAAAATTCCTAGCAGGAAAAATAAAATATAAAAAATAGACGAAGATTACTCACCAGGCGAAGGAGCACAGGTGTGACAGCATCACAAATAAATAAATGAATACACACACACACACAATCGCAAGCTTTCGCAACCCAGTTGCGTCTTCAGGCAGTAGGGAAGGAGAGGGAAAAGGAAATGATGAGGGTTTTAAGGAAGGGGGTAAGGAGCCATTCCAATCCCGGGAGAGGAAAGACTTACCTTGGGGGGAAAAATGGAGGGTAAACAAATGCACACATGCCCACACATTCACACAGACACAAGTACACTTGTGTACTTGTGTCTGTGTGAATGTGTGGGCATGTGTGCATTTGTTTACCCTCCATTTTTCCCCCCAAGGTAAGTCTTTCCTCTCCCGGGATTGGAATGGCTCCTTACCCCCTTCCTTAAAACCCTCATCATTTCCTTTTCCCTCTCCTTCCCTACTGCCTGAAGACGCAACTGGGTTGCGAAAGCTTGCGATTGTGTGTGTGTGTGTGTATTCATTTATTTATTTGTGATGCTGTCACACCTGTGCTCCTTCGCCTGGTGAGTAATCTTCGTCTATTTTTTATATTTTATATATATATATATATATATATATATATATATATATATATATATATATATATATATATATATATAACATGCAAACACATGTAGGCAGACATATTGTAGAAACATATCTACAATATGTCTACCTAGGGGTGTGTGTGTGTGTGTGTGTGTGTGTGTGTGTGTGTGTGTGTAAAACAAATGTATGTAGTTATTTTGTAGTGTTATTTCATCCTGTGATGATAATGTGACTGACTTGGAAAAAAATTTATAATAATAATAATAATAATAATAATTTGAGAATTTGGCCTGAGGAGGCAAATGGTTGAGTATGGCTGATCCAGTGCAAAGTTCTGAGCGTTATGGTAGGTAACTCCTGTGTATAAGAAAGGCAAAAGAATGGACCCACATAATTACAGACCAATACCCTTAACAACAGTATGCCATAGAATTCTTGAAAATGTTCTCAGTTCTAATATGGTAAATTTCTTTTAGATTGAAAAGCTTCTATGTCTCTGCTCAGCTTTAGGAAGCATCAGAAAGTCAGCTTGTCTTTTTCTCTGATGACATCTTGCGAGCTACAGATGAAGGGCAAAAGGCATTTGACGCAGTACCGAACTGCAGACTGCTAACGAAGGTACAAGCCTGGTACGCAAATTTGTGTGGGGCTCAAAATCTAAAGTAACAGAACCAGTGTCATCATTGAATAAATGCAGTAGGATGCAGGATGACTTGAATAAAATTTCTTAGTGCTGGCAATTGTCTTTAGATGTAGAAAAATATTTGGTGATGCAGATGAGTAAGAGAAACAATCCCATAGAGTTAGAATACAGCATAGAAGTGTGCTGCTTGACAGTCGTGTCTGTCAAGTATCTAAGTGTAATGCTGCACTGAGATACGAATGGAATGATGATGAAAGTACAGTCTGTGGGGAGGCAGATGGTTAACTTTGGTTTACTGGAAGAATTTTTGAAAGATGTGATTCATCTGTAAAGGAGATCACATATAAAATGCTTGTTTGACCCTGTCTTGAGTTTTGCTCAAGAGTTCGGGATCCCCACAAGATCACTTTAAAAGGAGGACCTAGAAATAGTTCAGAGGTGGATGGCTAGGTTTGTTACTGGTAGCTTCAATAAATGTGGTTGTCTTACTGAAATGTTTATGGAACTCTTAACAGGAGCGACGGGGGAGAAACTTGCTGAAGAAATTTAGATAGCTGGATTTTTAAGCAGACTGCAGAACGATTCTACTGCTCCACCATTCAACTTTGGGTGCATTGCGGAGTATGTATGTAGGTGCAGAAACAGGCCTTTTAGGCTACAGCTCATGTGCCACTTTTGATTGTGCCTCTGAGTCAGCATGCCAAAATCTCTGGATTAGCAAGTTGTATACTTTCAGTGCCCCATCAGCCCTATATACAATGTATCAAATGAGTGTTCAGGAAGCAGTCTCCGTTGTAAATTGATTTCCTCATCATAGTCTTCTACAACTGAACAGAAATGTCATTTGATTGCCGCCCGCAGTGGCCGCGGGGACTGAGGTGCTCCAGTCACGGTTTGCACGACCACTACGGTCGGGGATTCGAATACCCCTTCGGGCATGGATATTTGTGCCGTCCTAGTTCGTAAGTAGTTTGTAAGTTTAGGGACTGATGACCCCGTAGTTAAGTCCCATAAGCTTAACAAACATTTGAACAATTTTTTTTTGTCATTTGATTTGCCAATAATTGAGTCCATGTGATCATTCCATTTTGTGCTCCTACATTGACAGGTAGCAGTTCACTACTTCAATTGCAGTTTGAGGTTACTGTACCTTTGGGTATGTTAGGAAAATTCCTCACTAGTCTGTCCTTTACATAATCCAGCTCACATTCGAAAAGATGAACACAACAATAAATTATCGTGCACAATATTCTTATTAGCAAACCTAACCTTATTAAAAAAAATTATACGCAAAATGTATTTGCAGTTCTTTTAAAAGGAAACACATGTTGTATCGTAATGCTTGTGTATTACGACATTTCTAGAGAAAGAAAACATAACATGTAGGAATAAATGTGGATTTTGAAGATAAGGATTGTGTAAGAGCTCTCTGTTTGGAAATGAGACCTAAAACCAAGTAGAGATGGGGGCGCAAAGATGAATGCTGCCTCCTCCTTCATTCCTTCATACAGGCATGCTTTCCATAGAGTTCTGATCGATGATCCTCGCATAATCTGGCACTTCTGCTAATCTGGCCCATCAATGGAGTGGAATGGAAGGGGACGTGGTCAGTGCCCAAAACTCCCAGCTATTTTGTCAGTTTTCGTGGCTGGAGCTGCAACTTCTCAATTATCTCCTCAATTGACCTCGTAAGGACCGAGTGCACCCCCCCCCCCTTGCCAACAGCACTCGGTAGATCTGGACAGTGACAACCCTGACAAGGCTTAACTTTGGTAATGTATCAGGAACCAAAGGACCCACTGTGGTATGGCCGTTGGCTACCATGGGGGATACACCATTACAAGGAAATTGTTTGTCCATACTTTAGTTTGAAAAGTTTCATTTGGTCTGAATTTATCAAAAAGTCCTACATTGGTGAACTACCTGTGCTTGAAGGGATTGCAGTATCATTCTGACTGGACTGTAGTTACCAGTCTTATGGCCCAACAGCACCTATGACTGAAATTATTGGATCCTGTACGACATTATACCAGATGCTGTGTGACATCAGTAGATCACAAGGAAGGTACCAAAACTCAGGAGAAAGCAGAGGACAGAAAAGAACAGATGGCTGTGAAGTCAAAACCTCCTGCAAGACAGGTAACCAAATCTTGATGTACATAACTGCAAGAAGTTGATTACCTGGTGTCACAGATTTTTCTCCTTCTGGATTACTACTCAGCCTTCTATCGCAATATGAGCACAACAGTACACACAAATTTAGTAGATATCCACACATGGCAGACTGGAGAAAGGCAACAGCAAACCACCTCCAGTAGATCCTTTCACAGTATGCAAGTGTTGTATTGAAGCATTTCTCCTATTGACGATTCAAGGCTGTGGTACAATTAGGGAGTTTGACACCAACACACAATCTATCCAGCTCATCATTTTTATAAATCAGAGTATGAATCCATCATTAATCATGTCTGTTCTATGTATCATAACTCATTGTTATGCCACTTTGTACTGTTGTTATACTGTTTCCTCTGTACTAGCCAAATTTGCCTGTCCAATCCACCCACCCAGCACTTGTATTCCAGTCCTTTCACAGGCTTATCCTACCTTATCAGAGGCCGGGCCACCTATGAAAGCAGCCTTGTAATTTACCAACTGTGCTGCAATCACTGTGCAGTTTTCTATATTGGCATGACCACTAACCAGCTGTCCATTAGGATGAAAGGCCACTGCCAAACTGGCCAAAAACAAGGTGCACCACCCTGGGGCACAGCATGCAGTGGAGCACATGCTTGAGTTCAATGGCTGCTTCACAACCTGGGCCATCTGGATCCTCCCACCAACCACCAGCTTTTCTGAACTGCACAGATGGGAGTTCTCTACAGTATATTCTCTGATCCCAAATCATCCAGGCCTCAATCTATGCTAACTTCCCTGTTTTCCACACCTTATTGTTCCTACCTCTAACCTAACCCCTACTATTCTCTCTCTCTCTCTCTCTCTCTCTCTCTCTCTCTCTCTCTCTCTCTCTCTCTCTCTCTCTCTCTCTGTCTGTGTGTGTGTGTGTGTGTGTGTGTGTGTTGTTTTTTATTTATATGTATATATTGTTTATTTTATTTTTCTCCCCTCACTCGCCTCCCCACTCCATTCCAAAGCTGCATCTTATTCTCATCTAGGCCCCAACACTGTGACACAACCTTCGTATCCCCTCTCCCCAGGGCTGTCTTAAGCCATGCAGTGGCCTCTGGGCACTCAGTGTTTTGGGGCCCTTAAAAAACCAAATGAATGCATTAGATTGGTGTACAGTCATTTAGTGACTTAATTGGCTAAAATATTAAAAACCAAATACCAGTGATTGGTTCCACAAATTAGTCTTTCATTAAAATTAATGATTTCTTGAAAGATTTCCAGGATACAATATGCACAATTTTTGAAGTATGTCTCTCTCTATGCAAATAACTGGCACACAGTTTAGGGGACCATACAACAAAACAGAATTTTCCTTTGAATGAGAACTCATCAGAATGTTGTACATTTGTTTATCGAATTTACTAGTTGTTATGGTTAGAAATACACAAATTACTAGTGATTACTGTTTTGCAAATTGGACTTAGGCCTACTTTGCTGTTAAATGTTTCTTTCGGGTTTTCTGAAATGCAAAATCTTCTATTATGTCTTCAAAGTCCAACTGTTGCAGAACTTCACTTTCTATGCACACGATTGACAAATTAGTCGTTCCTGTAGCATAGTCGTTTGTAATTTATCTTTGATTCTCTTTAACTGGGAAAATGAACGCTCTCCACTGCAATTGGTTACCATTAGACAAAGAAATATCTGGGTAGCGACTTCTACATTTGGAAAGGTTTATTTTATTTTATCTGCTTTTTATTAAAGAATGTAAGGATAATATAAATATCATCATTTTTTCGATTTCCGTCGTCCTTAGTTGCATATGAAATTGATGGAGGTGTATTACCGTCTTTAGCAACTAAATGAAAGGCGTTCTGTGTGTGCCATACGCGTTTCGCTTCTTTATTTATGAAGCATCATCAGTGGCCTGTAATACATGTTATTTTTGTATAATATTGTAGTACAGTCATAATATTATGGGTATTTTACACAATATGACAGTTAACAGTTTGTTACAATTACTAAAGTTCGGATCTACTAGGTTAGAAACAACTTCTGTAGCACTAGCTTTTGGAAAGTTAATTTAATTGTTAATATTTGGCCCTACTTACGGTTTTCTGTTTTATTCCATGTGTGTCTTCATGGAGATGTTTGTGAGGTCTTCAGTTGGATGTGGTATTTTCGGTCTGAATGAAAACCCTTTCACCACCACTTCACTGTGTATTCGTATTTGACGTTTGTTTACAATGTTTAGTGTTGCCAACTGTCGCTTTTCGTCTGTCTCTTGTTTGTGTTCCTTGTATCTCTGAGTGTATCAGCTGTTTTTTGTTTGTGTTGGTGTCTGTTTAGGCTGTGTGTGTGTGTGTGTGTGTGTGTGTGTGTGTGTGTGTGTGTGTGTGTGTGTGTGTTGTTATTTGTGTTAGTTTTTTGTGAGTAAGGGTGTGTGTGTGTGTGTGTGTGTGTGTGTGTGTGTGTGTGTGTGTGTGTGTGTTATTTGTGTTAGTTTTTTGTAAATATGGGAGATGGGGAAGGGGAGCGAGAGGGAGAAGGAGGTAGGGCATTTCATGTTTCGTTATTATTTTTCACGGTTTTTGTGGCCAGCTTGATCAGTGAGTTGTTGCTTATGTTTATCTGATCATTGATCACTTTTTTATTCATTGCCAAGGCTCTCTGTATGTGAAAGTTTTCTTGTAGTGTCAGGATTTTTCTGTCCCGATTGTTGCTTCTGATAATTTTCATGTCTTGTTCCATGGTGGATGGTTCGTGTCCGTGTTGTATCAGGTGTTCTGCAAAGGTTGAGTGGCTGTTTTCATACTTCCAGCTTCTTATGTGTTCTTTATATCTGGTTTTGAAGTTTCTGCCTGTCATTCCCAGATATACAGCTTTGCATTCTTGGCATTCTAGCTGGTATATACCTGCCCCTTCATATTTGTCTGGTTTATCTGTTGTTTGCAACTGTGACAGAAGTGTGTTTCTTGTTCTATAGGAAATTTGTAAACCTTGCTTCTTTAGTATGTTTGCTATTTTGTGTGTTGATTTGTGTTTGTATGTAAGGGTGTACCATTTATTTTTGCTGATTGTGTCATGAGTGTTGGTGTTTTGTGTGTCTGTGTGTGTTGCCTTATCTGTGTTTGTGAGAGTTTTGGGTGTTTGTACTTTGTGCTTCTTGGAATTTTTCATTAGTTGTGTTTTGATTTTTTGGTTGAGTCTTTCTACTGTTTGGGTGTTATAGCCATTGTTTTTAGCTATAAGATGTATTGTTTTCAATTCTTTCCCATAGTTCTCCTTGCTTAGTGGGATATTGTTCAGTCTATGTAACATGTGTCTTAGAGCTGCTAGTTTTTGATTATGGGGACTACCAATGGGATCCCCTATATCAGGAACACTGGCAAATATCTTCATCAACCACATAGAGAATACAATATTTAACACAATCATTACAGAGAAAAAATACAAAATTGTCTACTGGTACAGATTTGTAGATGACATAATTTGTATGGTAGATGAATCTGCAGAGAGAGTACAACAGCTCCACACAGACATAAACAGTATACACAGCAACATTCAATTCACAATGGAGAAAGAAACAAACAGACAGATACACTTCTTGGACATAACGATAAAGAGAAACAATGATAAGCACACATTTGACATCTTCAGAAAACCAACAGCAACAGACACAATCATACATGCCACTTCCAACCACCCCCATAATCAAAAACTAGCAGCTCTAAGACACATGTTACATAGACTGAACAATATCCCACTAAGCAAGGAGAACTATGGGAAAGAATTGAAAACAATACATCTTATAGCTAAAAACAATGGCTATAACACCCAAACAGTAGAAAGACTCAACCAAAAAATCAAAACACAACTAATGAAAAATTCCAAGAAGCACAAAGTACAAACACCCAAAACTCTCACAAACACAGATAAGGCAACACACACAGACACACAAAACACCAACACTCATGACACAATCAGCAAAAATAAATGGTACACCCTTACATACAAACACAAATCAACACACAAAATAGCAAACATACTAAAGAAGCAAGGTTTACAAATTTCCTATAGAACAAGAAACACACTTCTGTCACAGTTGCAAACAACAGATAAACCAGACAAATATGAAGGGGCAGGTATATACCAGCTAGAATGCCAAGAATGCAAAGCTGTATATCTGGGAATGACAGGCAGAAACTTCAAAACCAGATATAAAGAACACATAAGAAGCTGGAAGTATGAAAACAGCCACTCAACCTTTGCAGAACACCTGATACAACACGGACACGAACCATCCACCATGGAACAAGACATGAAAATTATCAGAAGCAACAATCGGGACAGAAAAATCCTGACACTACAAGAAAACTTTCACATACAGAGAGCCTTGGCAATGAATAAAAAAGTGATCAATGATCAGATAAACATAAGCAACAACTCACTGATCAAGCTGGCCACAAAAACCGTGAAAAATAATAACGAAACATGAAATGCCCTACCTCCTTCTCCCTCTCGCTCCCCTTCCCCATCTCCCATATTTACAAAAAACTAACACAAATAACACACACACACACACACACACACACACACACACACACACACACACACACACACACACACACCCTTACTCACAAAAAACTAACACAAATAACAACACACACACACACACACACACACAGCCTAAACAGACACCAACACAAACAAAAAACAGCTGATACACTCAGAGATACAAGGAACACAAACAAGAGACAGACGAAAAGCGACAGTTGGCAACACTAAACATTGTAAACAAACGTCAAATACGAATACACAGTGAAGTGGTGGTGAAAGGGTTTTCATTCAGACCGAAAATACCACATCCAACTGAAGACCTCACAAACATCTCCATGAAGACACACATGGAATAAAACAGAAAACCGTAAGTAGGGCCAAATATTAACAATTAAATTAACTTTCCAAAAGCTAGTGCTACAGAAGTTGTTTCTAACCTAGTAGATCCGAACTTTAGTAATTGTAACAAACTGTTAACTGTCATATTGTGTAAAATACCCATAATATTATGACTGTACTACAATATTATACAAAAATAACATGTATTACAGGCCACTGATGATGCTTCATAAATAAAGAAGCGAAACGCGTATGGCACACACAGAACGCCTTTCATTTAGTTGCTAAAGACGGTAATACACCTCCATCAATTTCATATGCAACTAAGGACGACGGAAATCGAAAAAATGATGATAATACAGCCATGTCAGGCATTTCCCGTCAAGTTATACAACAGTTTCAAGAACATCCATCTCAGACTCCACAAGACCATCCAACACATCAAATTCAACGAAACTTGCAAAATAAATAATGTAATCCCAAGATATATCAATGTAAAGGTCAGAAACAACTCACTAGTAGCACAAAGATCGAAATCTATTGCAGAAAAATCTTGGTTAAAAAACGAAATCAAAATGCTCCACACCAAAAAATTCGAGCTCAACAAAAAGTTGTATGACATTCACCTTGAATTATCTGCATTTATCAACAACCCAACAGTAATGATTAGCATAATTCAAAAAATAGAAAACATTACAACAAAAACACTTAAATATACAGAACTGAAACAAACACGAAAAATAAAGGCACTTACTAATAAACACAAACGAGAAGAAAAACACAACCAAAATAACCACACAGAAGAACCCAAATTCCACCCAAAATTAATAAATCTCACAGATACAGAACTAACAGAGAGAGAAACACAGCTGTTAGAGAAGGGGCTCAAACACAATATCAGCACAAAGGTAGACAATAGCTACATAGAAAATCTAATTGTTGAAACAGAAAGCATCCTAACAGAAGAAGAGAAACAAGAAAATAGCACTGTAAATGTAGGGCTAACAAGAGAGCTAGTGAAGAATGAAATAAACAAACTAATCACTATGTCAAAGAAAGTGGAAAACAGAGTACTTCAAACAGAAAACAGTACCACCAAGAAATTAAAAGAGAAATTACAGGCCAATAACATCATAGTCACCAGGGCTGACAAAGGAAATGCCACAGTTCTGATCAGAAAAGAACTATATATAGAGAAAACCATAGAATTCATATCTGCCAACAACATCACAAAACTGAAATCCGATCCAACAGCACGTTTCCAAACACACATAAAAAACAACCTCAAAGCCACCAAACACATATTCACAGATAAACAAAAACTATATGTCACACAGAAGAACCCAAGAGCACCTACACTCAGAAGCCAACCCAAGGTACATAAACAAAATATCCCAGTGAGACCTGTAATCAACTATAGGAATGCACCATCATACTATGTGGCAAAGCAAATGAACAAAATCCTAATGGAACACTATCAAATGGAGAACAACAGAACAGTGAAAAACACAAATGAACTTATAACACAAATAAAAAACTTACACATTCCACAAACAGCAACACTAATCTCTTTTGACATAGAAAGCATGTATACCTCAATACCCACCACAGATACAGTAAAACTAATTGAAGATAACCTAATGGCTCACAACAAACTACCTGCAGAGAATGTTAGAGAAATAACCAAAACTCTTAAGGTAGTCATATCCCAAAACTACTTTGAATTTGAAAAAGAATTTTACCTACAAAAAGATGGACTACCAATGGGATCCCCTATATCAGGAACACTGGCAAATATCTTCATCAACCACATAGAGAATACAATATTTAACACAATCATTACAGAGAAAAAATACAAAATTGTCTACTGGTACAGATTTGTAGATGACATAATTTGTATGGTAGATGAATCTGCAGAGAGAGTACAACAGCTCCACACAGACATAAACAGTATACACAGCAACATTCAATTCACAATGGAGAAAGAAACAAACAGACAGATACACTTCTTGGACATAACGATAAAGAGAAACAATGATAAGCACACATTTGACATCTTCAGAAAACCAACAGCAACAGACACAATCATACATGCCACTTCCAACCACCCCCATAATCAAAAACTAGCAGCTCTAAGACACATGTTACATAGACTGAACAATATCCCACTAAGCAAGGAGAACTATGGGAAAGAATTGAAAACAATACAACTTATAGCTAAAAACAATGGCTATAACACCCAAACAGTAGAAAGACTCAACCAAAAAATCAAAACACAACTAATGAAAAATTCCAAGAAGCACAAAGTACAAACACCCAAAACTCTCACAAACACAGATAAGGCAACACACACAGACACACAAAACACCAACACTCATGACACAATCAGCAAAAATAAATGGTACACCCTTACATACAAACACAAATCAACACACAAAATAGCAAACATACTAAAGAAGCAAGGTTTACAAATTTCCTATAGAACAAGAAACACACTTCTGTCACAGTTGCAAACAACAGATAAACCAGACAAATATGAAGGGGCAGGTATATACCAGCTAGAATGCCAAGAATGCAAAGCTGTATATCTGGGAATGACAGGCAGAAACTTCAAAACCAGATATAAAGAACACATAAGAAGCTGGAAGTATGAAAACAGCCACTCAACCTTTGCAGAACACCTGATACAACACGGACACGAACCATCCACCATGGAACAAGACATGAAAATTATCAGAAGCAACAATCGGGACAGAAAAATCCTGACACAACAAGAAAACTTTCACATACAGAGAGCCTTGGCAATGAATAAAAAAGTGATCAATGATCAGATAAACATAAGCAACAACTCACTGATCAAGCTGGCCACAAAAACCGTGAAAAATAATAACGAAACATGAAATGCCCTACCTCCTTCTCCCTCTCGCTCCCCTTCCCCATCTCCCATATTTACAAAAAACTAACACAAATAACACACACACACACACACACACACACACACACACACACACACACACACACACCCTTACTCACAAAAAACTAACACAAATAACAACACACACACACACACAGCCTAAACAGACACCAACACAAACAAAAAACAGCTGATACACTCAGAGATACAAGGAACACAAACAAGAGACAGACGAAAAGCGACAGTTGGCAACACTAAACATTGTAAACAAACGTCAAATACGAATACACAGTGAAGTGGTGGTGAAAGGGTTTTCATTCAGACCGAAAATACCACATCCAACTGAAGACCTCACAAACATCTCCATGAAGACACACATGGAATAAAACAGAAAACCGTAAGTAGGGCCAAATATTAACAATTAAATTAACTTTCCAAAAGCTAGTGCTACAGAAGTTGTTTCTAACCTAGTAGATCCGAACTTTAGTAATTGTAACAAACTGTTAACTGTCATATTGTGTAAAATACCCATAATATTATGACTGTACTACAATATTATACAAAAATAACATGTATTACAGGCCACTGATGATGCTTCATAAATAAAGAAGCGAAACGCGTATGGCACACACAGAACGCCTTTCATTTAGTTGCTAAAGACGGTAATACACCTCCATCAATAATATAAATAGTTCTGGAGATTCATTTGGAATATTTTTCAAACATTATTTTAAATGAAAACATTGTGACATGAGCTCATCAGCATTAACGTCTGCATTACAAAATTCTGCAAATTGACTGCACCTGTTTCTCAACTGTTCAGAATATATTTGTTTTAACCGAGAAAGGAAACTAAAATGTTTGCTTTCTCGTATGCTTCTGAACGTCACTTCAAATTAGAATCCAATGTGTCAATTTTAGGCAGACAGTCAGACGAATCTTTGGAGAAAGTGATGTGCTGGCTGCAAATTCTCGTCCTTTGGGAGTCACCCTTATTGTCAGCACCTGGATTTTTCTCTTTGGCTGAAGAATCATACTGCTCGAATCTACTGCGTGCAGATCTGGTGAAATCTGAAATAGATGCAAAAAGTTTTGTTGCAACATCTATTATGAAAGTACGTACTACTTTGTAAAGTTACAGTTTTTATTGTTGATCTCAAAAGGTCATCCCATATCTCCGTTAAAAGAATGGTCTCGAGTTCTTTCATTTTCTTGCAAGGCTTCATGTCTTGTTTACACTGGCTACTGGCTGACTTTAAAGCTTCAAAAATATCATTGTAACTATTATGCAAAGCGTTAAGAGCCTCAGCACTAGCAGACCATTTGATTTCAGAGGGACTTCAGAACTTTATTTTCACCTAAACATTCTTTCAAAACTTTCCAGCGATTGTTCTAAGCAAAAAAAGATGAACAATTTGTGGACAAACTGGAAGTATGCTACTGCTTCAGAAACACATGCAGCCGCCTGAACACCTGCTAAATTTAGTGAATGTGTGGCACGTGGCACAAAAATCAAATTCACATTTTTCTTTTATTCTTGCCTGAAGAACTGAATACTTTCCAGCCATATTTGCTGCTTTATCATAGGTCTGTTCGCGGTAATCTTTTATTGAAATACCAAAGCTATCCAAAAAACTTCATAACAGTATTTTCTATACTTAGAGTCCTATGCTCCTCCATAGGCAAAAAATTTCAAAAATCTCTCAAGAGGCTGGCCATGTTTTACATGCCGAACGACGAAACTTGGCTGGTCAACATGGGAGAGATTGGCGAGGAATTGCGTAGTACTTGGATGCTTTTAATTCGTTGACAATCATTCTTAACACTTTCTGTCCCATTACATTAATAAAGTCATTGCAAATATCTGCAGACAAATATGATGGGCTTCCTTTGCCACGATTGTCATACTTTCGTATGTGATCTGCAAGAAAAGGGTCAAATTCGCTTATTAACTCTAAGCATCCCAAATAATTCTCATTGTTTTCAGACCCAAAAATATCATTTTCTCCATTAAACCCTAGTTCCCTTGATGCCAAAAATTTCAGAACTGCAATTCCGTTCAGTATGCTCTCCAATAGTTGTCCTCAGCATTAAACTAAGAAAGCAATCCAGTATCAACTCGTCCAACAATTTTGCTTCTTGCAACATAATTCATCATTGATTCCCTGTGCTGTAAACTGTTCTCATGCTCCTTTAATAAACTGTTTATATGCTTCCAATCTTTATATCCCCTGGAAGAAGTCAAATTATTGCTGACAGTGTAACTGAATAGACGGCAACAACAACAGTACACGGATTTCATGGATGGTGAATACAGACCCCACTTTCTTTCCACACACTCACCATTCGTCAATTTGTGAGTGAAAATAGTCCTAGTTGATTTTCTGGTTTTTGTTTTACCACTTACATCAGCAAAATGTGTAGTGGTTTCTGAGAAGTCGCTATTTTTGTTTTGAAAAAACTCTGGGCCTTAGTGAATCCAAACATCACTAATTTCTTCCGTTAAAATTTCATCACAGTACTTACCAGGGTCGTGAGATGTTTTCTAACATACTTCTGTCTGGTGATGTACAAGTGAGGTTAATGCTAAAATGAAACTTTCAGTACTGCACTCAAATTAGGTTTGTTAGCTGCATGCTTTCGTCGAAAGCAAGTCTGTAGGCATTATTGCACAATCCTTCCTTTCTCACTGTTTAGCCCGGTTTCCAAAGCATTGGATCTTATGTGTTTCATTCGCAAAGATTGTAGTTACGGTACAGTATGAGATTATGAGGCCCTTTCCGTTGCTCACTAGGATTTCTTTTGCACTTCATCAATTACATTGCACGGAAAGAATCATCTTTCATTTTTTTATGAACTGTTCATTTTTGCGTGTTTGAAAATTGGAAACTCCTAGTTCCAGTAGCTGGCTCTAGCATCAAATGCCACTGCTCTGTATACTGTAGAAATGGGTTGTTTATGAACAAATGGGTCAAAAGGAATGGTTCACAAGAGTAAACAGAATGACCGAGGAACTGGTTACAAGGAACGTTCACTTCAGCGGTCCCGGTCGAATGGCTGTTCGCGTCCCAGCTCCAGGGTGGCCGGGCGGCCATTCCCTTTTTGATAGAATGTAGCAGTTCCAACTCAGTATCGAGCTGCCGAGATATATAATTTCTTTTTACCACGGTGAAGTAGCGTGCTCTTTGTCATGGAAGGAACAGAGATTTATAATGGTGCTCTATCGACTGTAGGGAATTAAATTTTGTAAAATGTGTAAAACGGAGTTGGCCAGTACAGAGCCAATGCTACTTGTCTGCAGTTCCGACTATTATGAAAACTATAGACATTGACAACTGGACAAAAAAAAAAAAAAAAAGGAACGTTTCCAAAAAGAAACGATCATTAGTGAACTACATTCCCAAAATGAACGGGTTTGCCCATCTCCAGTGTACAGCACTGTGAGATTGCTGGACTTGCTCTCCATTACACTCTGCTGTGCTCACGCATTCCCACGGCGCGGCGTCACATGAACGGTGCAGCTGCTGCTGTGTTGTGGCCGCCGCTACTGTCTGTCTGCGCTGCCTACCTTCTGCTTGGCCGCTCACAGTAGACCCGTGTGGCATTTGTGAAGGCCGCTATTTCTATACAATGCTCCGCCAAGTTATGTTTGAAACAGACTGCCACAAGGTCTACTACACAGGGTCGCCGTGTGTTCTGTAACTCAGGCCCACAATAATAACTACGATTTTGCATGCAGACAGCAAACCTAGTCACTTGCCACACCATACATGACACGTTTAGAGTCAGTTTCTGGTTTTTTCATAATGAATGTGACAAAAATTCACATTGAAAAAGCCATTGCCTAGGAAAAGGGAATGAGTTTCTCGGGGCCCCCCTCAGGCTCGGGGCCCTGGGCCTGTGCCCCTATGGTAGAGAAGGTAGTGCCTCTCCCCTCCTCTCCCCTCCCCGATTTACACACCGTGGAGTGTGATTCAAAGTGCGGCAGCCGGGCGTGATGACAGTGTGACTATGTTGTGTGCCT
The DNA here is from genome assembly GCA_026315105.1 of Locusta migratoria. Classification (NCBI taxonomy): domain Eukaryota; kingdom Metazoa; phylum Arthropoda; class Insecta; order Orthoptera; family Acrididae; genus Locusta; species Locusta migratoria. Next base: position 572,859,371 of record CM048747.1, on the reverse strand, counting down.
GTGTGATTGCGTGAATGTTCTATTTTCTGAAGAAGGCTTTGGCCGATATCTGGAAGTGTTGTTTGTGTGTGTCTTTTGTATGTGCCTGTCGCAGTTCGACATGTCTTTGTGGTGAGTTGTAAACTGCCCTTAATAATATAGTAATAATTCCAACCTGGACTTTCCATTATTATATTTTAACCAGGGGGAAAGATTGACACTGCCTACAGGAAAATGAGACATTTGGGGACAAGATAAACAGTTCTATGAACATCAAAAACTCGGATGGAAAACCAGTTCTCGGCAAAGAAGGGAAAGCTGAAAGGTGGAAAGAATACATAGAAGATAAAAGAAATGAATCAGAGACAATGTTGTAGGAAAGGAAGAGGAAGATGAAATGGGAGATACAATACTGAGAGATGAATTTGACTGAGCCCTGAAAGACCTAGGTTGGAACAAGGCCACTGGAGTAGATGACATTCGCTCAGAGCTGCAGAAGTATCTGGGAGAGCCAGCCATGACAAAACTATTTCACCTGGTGTGTAAGATGTATGAGACACGCGAAATAACCTCAGACTGAAAGAAAAATGTAATAATCCCCATTCCAAAGAAATCATGTGCAGGCAGGTGTGAACATTACAGAACCTTCAGTTTAATAAGTCATGGTTGCAAAATTTTAACATGAATTATCTGTAGGAGAATGGAAAAGCTGGTAGAAGCTGACATTGGGGAAGATCAGTTTGGATTTAGGAGGAATGTAGGAACCCGGGAGGCAATACTCACTTTACAACTTATCTTAGTAGATAGATTAAGGGAAGGCAAACCTACATTTTTAGCTTTTGTAGATTTGAAGAAAGCTTTTGACAATGTTGACTGAAATACTCTTTCAAATTCTGAAGTCAGCAGGGGTAAAATACATGAAAAGGAGAGTTATTTACAACATTTACAACAGTCAGACCACAGTTATTAGACTTGAAGAGCATGAAAGGGAAGCATTAATTGGTAAGAGAGTAAGACAGGGTTGTAGCCTTTTTCCAATGTTATTCAATTTGTACACCAAACAGGCGGCGAAGGAAAGCAAGGAAAAATTTGGAATAGGGATTAAAGTTGAAGGTGAAGAAATAAAAACATTGCGTTTTGCTGATGACATTGTAATCCTGTCAGACAGCAAAGGACCTGGAAGAGCAAATCAACGGAATGGACAGTGAGTTGAAGAGAGCATATAAAATGAACATTAACAAGAGCAAAACAAAGATAATGGAATGCAATACAGAGGATATAAAATGCAGAATGGCAATAGGAAAAAAGTGTTAATGAAAAAGAGTAATTTGCTAACATCAAATTTTAATTTAAGCACAAGTAAATCCTTTCTGAAGGCATTTGTGGGGAATGTTCTCTTGTACGGGAGTGAAACATTGACGATAAATAGTTCAGGCAGGAAGAGACTAGAGGCTTTTGAAATGTGGTGCTACAGAAGAATGCTGAAGATTAGGTGGGTAGATCGCATAACTAATGAGGAGGTACTGAACAGAAATGGGGAGAAGGGATTGCTTGGTAGGACACATTCTTAGACATAGAGGAATTTTTAATTTTAGCATTAGAGGGAAGTGTGTGGGGAAAAAATTGCAGAGGGAGGCATACAGTAAGCAGATTCAAATGGATGTGGGTTGCTGCTCTTATGAGAAGTTGAAAAGGCTTGCTCAGGATAGAGTAGGGTGGAGAGCTGCATCAAACCAGTCTCCGAACTGAAGACCACAACAATAACAGCACAAGGTAGTTGCACCCTCCCTTAAACTCTCTCTTCAGAACTCCACAAATGAGCTTGGAGTACATATATTTATTTGTTTTTCTTTGTTTTTTGCTTTTATGTTAGAGGCAGAATGACTCACAAGAATTTCAAGGCCTCAAGTTCACACACATTTAAACAACAAATAAATAAATAATCCTAAGTTTTGGAACTTTTATGTTCTTCATTCCAGGAGAAAGGGAGGGTTTGGTGTGGAAGTTTGGAAGAGGGGAGGGACAAGATTCATGTCACTTAGATTCTAGAATCAGAGTGACTCACTCTCAGTAAGAGTAACAAAGTTTCTGATTTAAGTATTTTCTATATTCAGTGTTTCCTGTTGTCAGAACTAAAAATTTCTTCTCCTTATTGTAAGTACTGGACAGTGATTCTCTTTCCTTTTAATGTTAATAGTTTCTTTAATTGAATTTTCCTTTTGCAGAGATGCCAAGTACTTGGGACGAGAGATTTTGAGAAAGGGTAACAAGTCTCTAGCACCCTTGTTTGATTGATTTATTTATTTTGCAGTAATAATCTCAATTTGAAGCCTAATTGTAAACTTTAGCTTAAAAGTAATTGTGAAGACACAAGGAAGACATAAGTATTCACGACTTTGTGGTGACATGACCACAACCGACAGAAGGACAATGTGTAATCTATGTCGGCCAAGATCATTGGGGTAGCAACTTCATTGTCCTCGCTGGTCATGTTAGCTCAGTATCTACTGGAATGAACAATAAAGTGATTTATGTAATCTTACATATGGGTCATTCCATGCCAAGTGGTCTAGAGGCTCCCACATGACCCTCATGGATTTTGATGAAATTTTGTATGAACGCACATGTTCTCGAATGAACACTGGTAATGTTTCAGTTCAAAAAAATCAATACTTCCGGAGATACAGTCACTTGTTTAAGACCATAGCACAGCTTCCAATAGTGCGTCGTTGAATTTTCAGCAAATTTGAGATGATATATCTCTGGGAGTATTTGCATGAAAGAAACAAAACTTGCCCATCTTATACAACGTTTAGAGCTCTTTAAAGTAAAATACCAATAACAGGATTTCTGAGAAATTTTGATACAGAAAATTTAGGGCAAAGTTGGGCGAAAAAATTGATGGTTAAAAAAGTGCGAACTTTAGTTTTTTATATCTCCAGAAGTAATTGTGGGATGTACATGAAACTTTGCACACCATAACTCACCAACATAAGGTCTTAGAATATAAAATTTCATTCTCCTATTGCTTCCCATTATTTCACAAATCTAGGGTAAAGTTGACAATTTTTCAAAAAGTGCTAAAAATGGGTATTTTCAAATTTTTCAAAAAAGTGTTTCCTCCAAATTCCTTTAGACTATGCTCATTAGAAAGAGCATATTCTAAACTATCTAGAAAAGTGGATTTGGTTTTGCAATGCAAGCATATAAGGCCCTAGAAAGTAGCATAATCCTAGAGGCACACTGGAAGTTTGAACCCATTTTTCTGCCACTCAAATTATACCTAAAATTTTTTATTATGTCTAATAAATATTTGTTAATGCATGAGATAAGTGAAATAAGAAGTCCTGATGAATAGGACGTACCTCAAGTCTGAATAGAAAAAGAATAAAAATAGAAACAATGTTATTCCTTAACTGTCCCCCCCCAACCCACAACTCTCTCTCTCTCTCTCTCTCTCTCTCTCTCTCTCTCTCTCTCTCTCTCTCTCTCTCTCTCTCTCTCTCTCACACACACACACACACACACACACACACACACACACACACACACAATTATAATTTAGAATGAATATAAATTGTAAAATTTATTTGCACAATCATTATCTAATTATTAGTAGCATTTTTAATTAACACCACCAGCTTACTGAAGGAAAATAAGTATATAAATGAGTTGTTGTGGTTTAACACTGCTAGATTCATTTCACCTGAGAAAACCAGTGTCTCTGTCACCATAGGGGCTATGCTCGAGCATCAACACCTATGGGTGAGTTTCTTTACACAGGTTTTCCAAGCCTGATGAATGTAAACAGGAATGGTGTATTGCCGGCCAGAAGAATTTACTGACGGAGCTGGAATAACTGCAATAATGTGGTGTGATAGAACCCAGCACTTGTCACTTATTGGTGGTCAATAAAATGAATCTGCTGGACCATGAGGGTGCATAAAGTTTATTAATGCACTCCTTTGCTCAGTGGAAGTCACACAGATATTCCCAATCCACCAAAAATTTTCTTAGATGCATGCAACATATTGTCCAGGTTGGAGAGCAGACATTAATATGCCTTCTTTAGTTCTCTGGCCTATTGTAGCTAGAAAAGGTGATCAATCATTTGAAACTCTGCTGACATGAATTATTGTTTCATCAATAGGTAAAAAGTGACGATTTTCTCTAGTGCCTGCTACAGTTTGTCCATGTTTAAACCTCACTTCTTGTGACAATTTTTTTTCCTCTCCCCCCCCCCAATTTTTTTTACTGACAAAAACAAATTTGATTCCATTAATGTTTTCAGAGAAGTAGTGAAACAGGTCTAGGTAAGTAAGATTGAGCACTGGAGCCTTCACTGAAATTATGAATGTGAGATATCTGTTCAAACTGTGCTTTTATATATTTGATGAGCTCCTTGATAAAAATGTTGACTGTACCAGTGTCATACCACAAACAAGAACTGATAATGCAGAAACTTAAAGATTCCACTTTCTCATTTTGATGAAAGTAGATAACAAATGGATGAATTGTTGCTTTCCAGTGGAAGTCTTGCACAGTATCCTGAATAATAAAAGAATAATTTTCCAAAAAATCCACTAGGACAACAAGCTCTTTGTTTTTCAGATTACATTTAAGGCCTTTAAGATGTAGTTATTCCAGCTCCATCAGTAAATTTGTCTGACTGCCAATACACCATTCTTCTTGATATTCATCAGAAAATTAATGTAGCATAGGGTAAGGTGGTACAAATTCGATATAGGTACAATTCCGATCAATATAAGTTTTCAGTCTCGTATTGTTGCTAGCACTTGCCTTTGTGTGGCATTGCAGTGTAGCAGGTTTCTACAGCTCCTCCTGTCTTTTCCAAGAATACAACACTCTGTGTTTAAGGAGACATAAATTTTTCCTGTAAAGATGTAGTTGGAGCTACTTCATTGAACGTGCTCTTATAAATGTTCTAGTTTCCACATGCTTGTAAACTCGTTATTGTGCAACGTTTGGTACAGCGAAGTATGCACTGGTGCCCGAAGGAAAAAGTGCTTTTTTATTTGGGAAAAGTCAGTGGTCAAAATTGTACGAGGAAGTGATCATAATTGTACCTAGCGTGGTACATTTTATATCAATTTTTCTCAATTCTGTAACCTTTTTTTGTGTTCATACCAACATATGTAATTGTCTAATATTTGTGATACAAATATTATGGAGGAAAAATTCCTAACAGGAAAAATATACATAAAAAATAGATGAAGTCCACTTACCAGGCTCCTTCGCCTGGTAAGTGGACTTCATCTATTTTTTACGTATGTCTAATATTTGTGTTACATATTCATTAAACATTCAAGAACAAGTGCCATAGTTAAAATTATTTCTTTTCTCAATATGTTTGCAGTTACAATTACATTTGTCCGAAATGATTGAAATTGTACCACCATACCCTATCAATAATTGAAATAGGTTAGAAGAAACTAAGCAATCTTCAAACAACGGCACACGCTCGACAACTGCATCTGATACAAACTGCTGTGGGCCTATTGTCGTCGCCTCTTTTGCGACTGAACGCGCCAGTTGGCACTCATTCATGAGCTCTTTTAATAGGGCTACCCCTTCCTCCATCATTTGGGGTAACCTCAGAAAAATTTCAGGCACTATGGCGCATTCCCCAATTCCCAGTCTCTGTGATTCCCAGTCTCTGTGTCGCAACTGACACCGTCATCAATCCTCCACAAATAGCCAACACACTGGGTCGACATTTTGCAGAGGTCTCTAGCTCTTCACATTACACTGACACTTTCCTTGCTAGGAAACGGACGGTGGGGCGACTCCATTGCTCTTTACCTCTCAGAACCGTGAATGCTACAATACCAAGTTTACTGTACGAGAGCTCCACCAAGCACTCTCGTCTTCGCGGTCCTCCACTCCAGGACCAGATGGCATTCACGTGGCGATGCTGCAACACCTTTCACCAACGAACTTGCACTTCCTACTGGCCACCTACAACCGCATATGGATAGAAGGCACCTTTCCGTGATGCCTGTTTGAAGCCATAGTCATTCCCATAGCAAAGCCTGGGAAGGACAAATGTCTCCCTTCCAGCTACCGCCCCATTTCCCTCACCAGTAGCGTATGCAAGGTGATGGAACGCATGATTCACGGACGCCTGGTATGGTCGCTTGAAACATGACATCTCCTTTCTAATGTCCAATGTGGGTTTCACAAGCATCGTTCCGCAGTGGATCATCTTTTCGCCGTATCTACATCAGTAATGAATAACTTTTTATGGACGCGCCAGATTGTAGCGGTGTTCTTTGATCTGGAAAAGGCGTACAACACCTGCTGGAGGATGGACATCCTCCGCACTCTGCATACATGGGGTTTTCGGGGTCGCCTGCCAATTTTTATCGGCGAATTTTTAACAGACCGTGTTTTTAAAGTGTGTGTTGGTTCGGTTTTATCGAGCACTTTTATTCAGGAGAACAGAGTCCCCCCGGTCCTGAGCGTTGTTTTATTTGCAGTGGTAATCAATTCTATAGCCGATCACCTTCCACCGGGAGTGTCGGCGTCCCTCTTTGTTGACGACTTCGCGATCTACAGCACCTCTGAGCAAACGGGTCTCAGGGAGTGGCACCTTCAGCAGTGCCTAGACACTCTCCATGCATGGAGTATGGACACTGGCTTTTGATTCTCAGCTGACAAGACAGTCTGCATGAACTTCTGGCGGCGGAAGGAGTTCCTTCCCCCGTCCCTTCGTCTGGGCCCCATAATACTTCCATTTAAGTTGGTCTCCCCACATATCCCGTTTGGCAGCTCGCTGTACCCGCTCTCTCAATGTGCTGCGGGTGTTAAGTGGCACCTCGTGGGGAGCTGATAGGTCTACTCTCCTCCATCTATATTGCACCATAGTTCGGTCCAAACTGGACTATGGAAGCATTGTTTATTCTTCGGCTCGACCGTCCATACTGCGCCGCCTTAACACAATCCACCACCAAGGTATCCGTCTGGTGACAGGAGCGTTTCACACTAGCCCCGTTGAGAGCCTCTATGCCGAGGCCGCCGAACTACCCCTTTCTTATCGTCGGGAACTCTTACTTAGCCGTTACGGTAGCCGTTTGTTGTCCGTTCGAGGACACCCAACATACGCAGTTTTCTTTAACGACTCACTTGACAGTCTCTTCGACATGCGCCCGTCTGCTCTGCTACTGCCGGGAGTACGCTTGCGTTTGTTACTTGACCAGCTCGGCGTTAAAATGCCTGCTATCTTCTCGACTGGAGAGAGCACCTCTCCACCATGGCGAAGCCCCGAAGTCTGTGTTAACTTTGACCTTCATTCTCTTCCAAAGGACTCCACACCTAGTTTCGTTTACCAGAGAGAATTTCTCGCGCTTCGGTTCAAATTTGATGACAATTTGTTGATTTACACTGATGGCTCAAAGACAGACCAGGGTGTTGGGTGTGCCTTGTACTTGGCAACGTCTCTTTTAAATATCGTCTTTCTGAGTGGAGTTCATCTTTATAGCTGAGCTATATGCATTATATCAAGCAACCCACTACGTCCGGAGAAATTCGCTAAATAAGACTGTCATTTGCTCGGACTCTCTGAGTGGTCTGTTGAGCCTTTGCACGCTAAATCCGGCCCATCCCCTGGTACAAAGCATCCCCCCAGGGGGCCCACAGTTCTTTTGTGGGTACGTGTGTGGCGCGCACGGGGCCCCGAGCCGGAGCAGCCTTTCTTCTGCCCCAGGCTGCTTCACTTTCCCTCCCGGTTTATGCCTTCGCCCGGAGACGGGCATATTTCGTGAGATACGGTGGTTCTTGTTGTGGTTTTTCTTCCTTCGTTCCTTCCTTTCTTACCCTTCGTTTTCTGTCTTTCTCTCCTTGAACTCTCCTAGCCTTCTTCTCCTCATTAGTCTCCACCTCGGCGTTTGAGACACTTCTTTTCTTTCCTTCTTTCTCTTCCTTTCCTATCCTCTTCTTTCTTCCCTGTGCGTGTCTGAAGGCCGACCCACGCATTATCGTGCGTAGCAGGTGACGGGGTAACGCGTAATTCCCCGCCCCGGGTAGACAAGTAAGGCACGTACGTACCCCCTGGTAAAGGCCAGGCCCAGGGAGGGGTGATTACCCGAGCTGGTACCTTCCGAACGTGCCGATTGGTCCCTCCGTCAGTTCTCGGGAGGTGTGACCTGAGGTGTGAACAATTACCTAAGGCGGGTAAGCCCTCAGAGAGGGCCCCCACTAGGAAGGAGCGCGCCATCGGAGACGCCGGTAATCACGGGGGACACTTCCGCGATGACTTCCTTATCTTCTTTCGTGACGTTGACCCATAAACGTAAGTTAGACTCGCCTCAGACTAAAAAGACTCTGCCTAATGTACCTAAATTTCTGGTTGTCTCTCGCACCGACGGAAAGGATTTCAATTCTGTCAATCCTTTCGTTATACAGAAAGGTGTAGATGCCATTGCTGGCCCTGTTAAAACCTGTTCACGTCAGCGCAATGGCACATTGTTGCTGGAAGTGGAAAGTGCCTTCCAAGCCCAAAAACTGATACGTACTACGTTGTTGCACACTTTTCCAGTTAAGGTCGAAGCGCACCGCACACTCAACTCGTCACGGGGGGTAGTCTTCACGAGATCCCTTGACGGGTTGTCTGATGAAGATATCCAATCGTATATGTCCGATCAGGGTGTGACAGCCGTCCACAGGGTCATGAAAAAGGTCGAAAACCATCTGACACCGACTCGTACTGTGTTTTTGACGTTTGACAAAGTTGACCTCCCGTCGAAGGTCAAAGCAGGGTATGAAGTCATCTCCGTCCGCCCTTATGTACCTAACCCAACGCGCTGTTTTCAGTGCCACAGGTACAACCATACCCGTGAACATTGCCCAAATGCAGCAAAGTGTGTCACTTGTGGTAGGGACGCCCATGAGGGGGATTGCCCACCTCCGTCCCCTCACTGCCTAAACTGCAACGGTGACCATGCGGCTTCCTCTCGCGACTGCCCTGTATACAAGGATGAGAAGGTAATCCAGCAAATTCGGGTTACGGAGAAGGTATCGACATCTGCCGCTCGTAAGTTGTTGACGAGTCGAAAGCCCACTGTCCTCCCAGCGGGCACATACAGTAAGATCCTCACCTCCACTCGACCTACCAAGGATTCCAGTACCCAGACATGTGACTTCACTTTCGCTGACACAGTTGTGCGATCCGCCAGCCCGAAGATTGCCCGTTCCACGTCCCCGCTCCCTCTTGCTGCTTCTAGGGTACAGTCTTCGTCAAACTCTAGTAAACCGCGGGCACCTAAACAAGATGCCCGGCCCTTGAAAAAGGAACCCGTCCGTTAGGATTTTCTGCGTTCTCAGGCTTCCCAACCGTCAACTGCCTCTTCCCGCCGTCACTCTTCCAGAAGAGCTGACAAGAAAAAGAGTTCCTCTCCTTCCCCGCCGAGGCGTGACCCATCTGTCACGCCGTCCAACAGTTGCCGGCCTCGGCCGTCTTCTGTTTCACCGGGACGCTCCGTTTGCCGGGCGCCCGGCCCTTTACCGGCGGTGGAAACTGCCACTCCTGATCAACTCAGGGAGGTGGCAGGCGCGTCGGTCAAACCAATGGAACACGACCCTTTGCCCCCAGACAGCGATAGCAGTGCTCCCTCGAAATCCGGTCCTCAGCGGCCGTCGAGGTGACCCCGCTCGCTACTTGGTTTTTATCCTTATTTCTTCTCTCATTTTTATCATGGCGCTCCTTCAATGGAACATTCGCGGCATTCGTTCTAATCGGGAGGAGTTAAAACTACTCCTTCGATTGCACTGCCCGCTTCTAGTCTGCCTCCAGGAAACTAAGTTGCGTCCACGTGATCGTGCAGACTTTCCACACTACACCTCTGTGCGGTTCGACCTGCCACCCGTGGAAGGTGTCCCAGCCCATGGAGGGGTTCTGATGCTCCTTTGAGACGTCTATTTCCATCCCATTTCCTTGCACACTCACCTACAGGCAGTTGCCGTCCGCATCACCTTATCCACATTTACCTTCTCCCTCTGTAATAAATATTCGCCATCGTCATCTGCCCTTACTAGGGCAGATGTGCTAAACCTTGTTGACCAGCTCCCTTCACCTTTTGTGTTGGTAGGCGACTTTAATGCCCATCACCCCCTATGGGGCTCTCCGACACCTTGTCCGAGAGGCTCCCTTTTGGTGGACATTCTCCACCACCTCGATCTTGTCTGCCTCAACACCGGTGCACCGACCTTCCTTTCTGACACAACACACACTTATTCCCATATAGACCTCGCAATATGCACTCCTCAGCTTGCCGGTCGGTTTGAGTGGTATGCACTTTCTGACACGTACTCGAGTGACCATTTCCCTTGTATCATCCACTTCCTACATCATTCCCCATCTCCACGTCCCACCAGTTGGAACATTTCTAAAGCCGACTGGGGGCTTTATTCTTCCATGGCTGTTTTTCACAATCAGAATTTTCCCAACTGTGACAGTCAGGTCGAATACCTCACAGAGGTTATTCTCACTGCTGCTGAACGTTCCATACCTCGTACATCCTCTTCTCCACGTCGTGTCCAGGTCCCTTGGTGGACTGCAGCCTGCCGCGACGCGCTTCGAGCCCGGCGCCGTGCTTTACGCACCTTCCGCCGCCACCCAACTTTGGAGAATTGCATCAATTACAAACGTATGAGAGCGCAGTGCCGTCGTATCATAAACGACAGCAAGAAAGCTTGCTGGACTGCTTTTACTAGTTCTTTTAACCGTTTTACTCCCTCCACGGTTGTCTGGGGTGGCCTACGCCGTTTGTCCGGCATCAAGGTCCACTCCCCGATTCCTGGCCTGACCGTGGAGAACGCAGTCCTCGTGGACCCAGCTGATGTTTCAAACGCATTGGGTCGTTTCTTTGCGGAGGTTTCGAGCTCTGCCCATTACCACCCTGCCTTTCTCCCTCGCAAACAGGTAGAGGCGGCACAGCCGCCTTCTTTCCGCTCTTTTAATCGTGAAAATTATAACGTCGCCTTCACCATGCAGGAGCTAGATCGTGCTCTCGCCCTGTCCCGGTCTTCTGCTCCCGGGCCCGATTCCATTCATATTGAGAGGCTGAAGAACCTCTCTCCTGCGGGCAAGTGCTTTCTTCTTAGTACCTACAATCGCATATGGACTGAAGGTCATGTTCCCACAAGTTGGCGCGAAGCCATTGTTGTCCCCATCCCCAAACCAGGGAAGGACAAACACCTTCCTTCCAGTTATCGCCCCATTTCTCTGACGAGCTGCGTCTGTAAGGTGATGGAACGCATGGTTAACGCTCGGTTGGTCTGGCTCCTCGAATCTCGCCGCCTCCTGACTAATATCCAATGCGGTTTTCGTCGACACCGCTCTGCTGCTGACCACCTCGTTACGTTGTCGACCTTCATTATGAACAACTTTCTAAAGAAGCATCAAACAGTAGCAGTGTTCTTCGACTTGGAGAAGGCATACGATACCTGTTGGAGAGCGGGCATTCTCCGCACATTGCACACATGGGGCCTTCGGGGTCGCCTTCCTCTTTTCATTCAAGCGTTTTTGGCGGATCGCAAGTTCCGGGTACGGGTGGGCTCTGTTTTGTCAGATACCTTTTGCCAGGAGAATGGGGTACCACAGGGCTCCGTCTTGAGTGTGGCGCTCTTTGCCATTGCAATCAATCCGATCGTAGATTGCCTTTCAGCCGACGTCTCCGGATCTCTTTTTGTTGACGATTTCGCAATTTATTGTAGCGCCCAGCGGACGTGTCTCTTGGAGCGTTCTCTCCAACGCTGTCTTGACCGTCTATATTCCTGGAGCATCACAAACGGCTTCCGGTTCTCCACTGAGAAAACTGTGTGTATCAATTTCTGGAGATACAAGGAATTTCTTCCACCTTCTCTACGTCTCGGCCCTGTTGCTCTCCCTTTCGTGGAGACTACAAAATTCTTGGGACTCATGTTGGATCGGAAACTTTGCTGGTCCACACATGTGTCCTACCTGGCTGCCCGTTGTGCCCGATCCCTTAACGTCCTTCGTGTCCTCAGTGGCACGTCATGGGGAGCGGATCGTACCGTCCTGCTTCACCTTTACCAGGCCATTGTTCAGTCGAAGCTCGACTATGGAAGCCTTGTATACTCTTCAGCACGGCCGTCGATTCTCCGCCGTCTCAACTCTATCCACCATCGTGGATTACGTCTGGCGACCGGTGCATTTTATACCAGCCCTGTTGAAAGTCTGTATGCCGAGGCTGCTGTATTACCCTTGACCAATCGACGTGACATACTCTTGTGTCGGTACGCATGCCGCCTACGGTTGATGCCCAACCATCCATCTTACAGATTATTTTTTGACGACTCACTCGATCGCCAATATCAGTTGTCTGCGATTGCCTTGCGTCCACCGGGAGTTCGGTTTCGCCGCCTGCTACAGCGGCTCGATTTTACCCTTCCTTCCACCCTTCGGTTGAGCGAAAGCCCATTGCCACCGTGGCATCAGGCCCAGGTTCACACACACCTCAAACTTAGTTCGCTCCCCAAGGAGAGCACTCCGGATTTGGTATTCCGCTCGAGGCTTGTCGAACTCCGTTCGCGGTTCGATAATGCCGTATTTATTTACACTGATGGTTCCAAGAGCACTGCCGGTGTCGGATCTGCCTTCGGCGTTGGGGACAACCGTTTCCAATACAAGCTCCCTGACCGGTGCTCAAACTTCACGGCTGAGCTTTTCGCCCTCCACCAGGCCGTTTTGTATACCTGCCGCCACCGCCACCCTTTCTATGCCATATGTTCTGACTCCCTTAGTGCCCTGCAGAGTCTTAAGGACCCTTTCTCGAACCATCCTCTCGTGTATCGAATCCAACGCTCCCTCCAGTTGCTGGCGGATGACAGCTGTCACGTTTCTTTCCTGTGGGTCCCTGGCCATGTGGGTGTGCCCGGGAATGAGGCCGCCGACACAGCAGCCAAGGCAGCAGCTCTTTTGCCTCGCATGGCTACCTTTTGCGTCCCATCGGACGATGTTCAACGGGCTCTTCGCCGGAGTATCGTGTCGCAATGGCACAGTGTGTGGCTTTCACTGTACAACAATAAATTGCGAACTGTCAAACCGATCCCGACCGCTTGGAGGACATCCTCATGCCCCTCTCGGCGGGAGGAGGTCATCCTGGCTCGGTTGCGGATCGGTCATTGCCGTTTAAGCCACCGTCACTTGCTATCCGCCGAACCTGCACCGCTATGCTCCTGCGGTGAACTGCTGACAGTGCGACATGTTTTACTGACTTGTGTTAATTTTAATCATCTCCGTGTAGCCCTTCACTTTCCGTCTACTCTGGAGGAAATTTTAGCTGATGACACACGAGCAGCTGCTCGAGTTTTGCGTTTTATCAACTTGGCCAACTTATCCAAGGATATTTAATTCTTTCAATTTTCTTTTATCTTTCGTTTTTAGCCTCTTGTTGATGTTCTGACAGTCACCATTTTTTTAGATCATAGCGAATCTATGTTCTTGGCTGGGCGCTAATGACCATAGAAGTTGTGCGCCCTAAAACCACAAAAAAAAAAAAAACCGACTCAACTTCGGACCCCACCAGTGACCAGTGCCTACGCCACACGACACACCTCACCTCACTGCTGCCGGCCGGGGTCATTCTCGTGAAGTAGACGACATGTGCGAGTCACCTGGCTCGTGTCACCACCCACGAGCCGCCCAAATTCCAACCTCACCGGTGTCAGTGCTGGCCAGCCCACCTCGCAGTGAATTATCGCGACTCGATTACCTTCACAGGATAATTGCTCTTGATTCGAGTTTATTCTCCCCGCGAGAATTTTCGGTGCGGTTGTGCCCACACGCGAGGTTACCAGTGCTCGTGTCATCTCTGTGACCCCACGCCACTCTTGCGTGATTGCTCGTATACAAAACTTGGCTGCTATGCCGACACCGTCCGGATGCTTCACCGGCTCTCTGTTCTACTTCAGTGGCTGCCTTCTGTACTGCTGCACTCCCTCTCTCATCTGCTCCGTCGGTCGAGTTTAACTTCTCCGACTCGAGTGATGCCGCCTGTACGTGTTCGTCTCTGGGACTGCTCGAACACACCTCGGGCACCACTAACTTTTGCTCGCGTGACACTGCCTCCCTCGCACACACCGGCGGCCTACTCGGCTCTCCTCGGCTGCCCTGAAAGCTTTCGAATGGCCTTCCACTGCCACGCTACTCTCGCGTGCTCCTGCAGCCGGCGTGGCTATTGTTTCGGTGCCTCGGATTTCCTCGCCACCGTGAAAGCTCCCGAACAGCCCTCTGCTGACTAGCTCGGTGCCACGCCACTCGAGGTGCGAGACCCTGTGCCACCTCGCGCCGTCTCGACAAACGTAGTGCGTGTCGTAAACAGACACTTGCCGCCCCACCCGTTATTTCGGTCACCTCGAGTGGATCTGTGCACTGACTTCATCTAATAGACAGCCCTCCCATTTCTAGCAAATGGCGCTGTCTGTGCCCTGACAAACCACAGCAAATTGCTGAACTTTTGGAACCTGGCATTATTGAATCCTGGCCCCTGCCCTCTGATGCCGCTACCACACTACATGCCTTGGTGGAGGGGCAGGTGGCTGTGTGGCCATTGACCGAATTGATTACTGAAACAGTGGGACAATGCGTAATCTTTGCCGGCCAAGATCTTTGAGGTAGCAGCTTCACTGCTCCCACCAGCCATGTTAACTTAGTCTTTCTCTGTATCTAGTGGAATGAACAATAATGTGATTTCTGTAACCTTGCATATGTTTTTTCCATGGGGCCCAAACCCCTGAGTTTCCAGAACTTTGAAACTAACAATGACACTAGAATTTAATTTATGTACCTATGCACAGAAAAGACTAAAAAGTTAATTCACATGATGGTCAATGATTAAATTAAAGTCCATAGCAAAGTTATATAGCATGAACAACATTATATCAAATCACAACATTACAAATTTATACAGCTACAGTAGTGGAGTTAGCAAGGCACCACTGTAGCAGAGAAGCTTTAGTGTGCTAAATCGATGATGAAAGGTGCATTGTGTTACACCTAAAACACTACTAGTTCACAAAATATTGGAACGAAAAAAAAGAAAAAAAAAATTGTCTTGCCAAATTACTGAAAATGACTGAAGTGAAATCCATAATTTTAGGCAGGGCTACTGTAAGACTTATTTTAGCCTAAAAATCGTGATAGTTACAGAAAAATCATGATATCTGGCATGTTTACATTTGCACAATTAACGATCTTTCCTACTTTTAACATTCCGGTAATTACATGAATGATTAGTGCAAAATTGTTTGGTATTCCTTGTGCTCAGCTATTCCACGCTGCCTCGCCAGTGGTTAATGTGCTTCTTCATGCATGTGCAGTTAGTACTCTTCACTTGCAGCCCCTTTATCGATATCTTAGAAGGAACATACACGGTATAAAATGATTTCCAATCGATGGTGTGGTACACCAACCAGTGATATTATATTTCGTTATAAAAACGATCTTGGTTGCAACCAAGGCAGTTTTTATTTAAAAGATGTATGATTCCACATTTTCCACTGATTATGTGCGTGTTTTGATTTACCTGCACGACTGAAGCGACCAGTGGAAGAATGGACTTTTTAGGCTGGCGACACACCTTAGCTCCTCTCTCTTGACAACACAGGTTTGGAAAACAATCCAGGACAGTCTGACATTGTCTCGGCGGCAGGTTAAACAACAGCCGGTGCGATTGCGGTGGTGAACACTGCAGGTAGCTCACCATGGTCATTAAGGCTGATGCGAGGAAAAGTAAATTGCTATTATGCGTACAACTTCACTTGTTGGGTAACCAAATATTATAGTGCAACTGACCAGTGTCTCCATCATGGCAACATAATATGAGCAGTACTACAAATGCAACACACACAATTGATAAAGAATATAAACTGGGTTATGACTGTAAATATTAAATATAGACAATTTAATAATGGAAAGTCCAAGTTTGAATTAACAATATAGTAATAGGTCAGTTTTCAACTCACCGCAAAGATATGATGACGAGCCGCGACACGCACACAGAAAAGACACACACATACAACACTTCCAGCTATCGGCCGTGGCCTTCTTCAGAATTAGGAACATTTACGCAATCACACAGGCACAGAACACAGTCTCACAAACGTCAGCTCCGGCTGCCGCACTTCAATGTGTAATAATCCCTGTTCCAAAGAAATCAGGCACAGACGGGTGTGAACATTACAGAACAATCAGTTTGATTAGTTATGGTTGCAAAATTTTAACACAAATTATTTACAAGAGAATGGAAATCTGGTAGAAGCTGAACTCGGGAAGATCAGTTCAGGAGGAACGTAGGAACACGGGCGGCAATACTCACTTTTACGACTTATCTTAGAAGATACATTAAGTAAAGACAAACCTACATTTCTAACTTTTGTAGATTCAGAGAAAAATTTTGATTGGAATACACTCTTTCAAATTCTGAAGTCAGTAGGGGTAAAATACAGGTAAAGAAGGATTATTTACAACTTGTATAAAAGCCAGACCACAGTTATTAGAAACGAAGGGCATGAAAGAAAAGCATTAGTTGGGAAGGGAGTAAGGCAGGGTTGTGAATGTTCCTGATTCTGAAGGCCATGGCCGAAAGCTGAAACTGTTGTATTTGTGTGTCTTTTTTTGTGTGCCTGTAGCAGCTCATGGTCACGTCTTTGCAGTGAGTTTTGAACTGTCTTATTACTATATTGATAAGTACACAATTGTGCCTTAAAAAAAAGGCACAATAAAATTTGTCCAACTGCATTGAGCACCAGATACAGTGTAATTAATCATTGAGACAAACACACTCAGAGGTACTGAAAGTAAAACCATACCTTACATCTGTCTGCCTGTGTTTGCTAGAGTATTACAAATGCACACTTGCTGTTATTCAGGGCATTCAGAGGGGAGGTTGTTCAAATTTGCAGATAGGCATCATTGAATAGGACAGACAACATGCCCTCTCTCCCACTTTTCTTCTGCATTACCCATTCCCCATTGTTTTGCAATGTGAGCAAGTTCTCCATTGCTAAGGCCACATTTGCACAAGAGCTTTCTAAATGCCTGTTCCAAATTGTTGAAATGAAACGAATGGGTACCAAAATATTTATTCACATTTCAGCATTTTTAAAATGGATGCTTTATTATGGATGTTGAGAAGTGCTGTGTTTTAAGCACTGGATGTTGGTCTTTTTTTGGCACTGCTAGCTCACATTCAGTACACCCACTCACCTTACTGTCTGCTTGCGCTGCGTCTCTGAACTGTGTCACATCTACTATGCTAGATGCAAAATGTCAACATTGTTGATACTGACTTGCTGATCCACCTCTATTAGGCTCTTAGGTATTGACACACCAAGTTCGATAGCATTTCAAAGCCCACCGAATGTACACTCATCTGAACAATTATGCAGTACGCCTTAAAGTAGCTATTGAATTCCATATCTGTGTTGTAATGAATAAATAATGGCTTTCTATTTATTTGCTTCCTTATGTCAGTGTCACAGCAAATAACTGTACAGTTGCCCACCTCCATAGTGCAGCGCACAGCACGGGATATTGGCATGTGAGGAGCCACGGTTCAATTCCCTGTCACGTTGAAGATTTTCTCTACTAAGGGGCCGGGCGTCATGTTTTCCTCATCATTCCGCCTCTAATGACAGAGCTGTCAACAGGGTGTTAAACACTAATCTTCCTTCCTTCCTTCCTTCCTCATCATAATTTCATCATCGACGTGCGAGTCACCCGAGTGACTTCACCTAAGGGCTTGCGCTAGGCAGGCCAAATGTAACCCCCAACTCAGGTCTGTCTGCCAAAAATGCCACGAGGCATCATCATTGTACAGGTGGTATTACCAATAGCTTGACAGTATTGTGAAGTGTTTTTCAAGGCCCTACTATCTTCATCAGTTAATGAAATGTGCTTATGGCCATTTAAAAATATGTTTTTAAGTATTAGAATCATGTCTCAAAATTTTGTAAAGTTCCATAAATTGTCCTTTAAATATCATTTGTCTTTCAGGGGATGCAATCAGAATACCTTCTGTTTCTTTCTTAGCCTTCTTGCAATACTTGCTAGTAAACTTTGTGAAATTCACTTCGAGTCCAACTACAGTGAGAAACGAGACGAGTGATCGTTTTGTGTCTGTATGAATATGGATGTAAGGATTTTTTTAACTATTGTGAAAAAAAAAAAGCCTAACGGCCATGTCATCGAGTGGATAGCCTTTCTCTTTCCAGGCAAGCAAACCACAAAATCACTTGTTATTAATCGTGTGTTTTTCTTATTCTATCTGTGAACAAGAGCCCTGAGGCAGTAAACAGAATTGTAGCAAGTGTTTGCCCCCTTCACCCTTGCCTCCACTTCCATTCAGAATTTCTCATAACACAGCAGCTGGAGAAGGCAGTTGCGAGTTGTGCCTGTATATTACTTGACTGCTAGTGTGAACTCTTCTGTGTCAGAGGGCACATGTTCCAGCCATCGCCTGCCCTGCTCAGTAACTTCTTAAAGTAATACTTGACATGTTGGCTTCATGCTATGCAGTGGCAGCCAGTGCTTAAAATAACTGGTGGTTCGTCACTTTCCTTATAAAAAGCACTCACTCCTCACTTTATGCGTGCTTAAAGGCTACTCTCCTCCTCTGCCCCACCACTTTTTTCTCAAACAGTAAATATTTGTGACAAAGAATATGAATGCCAGTGACCCTTTAAATCATAACATATTCAGGGCAGGTAATAATACAAAATGCAATCCAGTTCCAGAATCTGTAATAAATGCGAAGATGGGGAGTGGGAGGGAGTATAGCATCTAACCAGATTCCAGCCCACTTCCTCTTACACCACAACGTTCTGTCTATAACCATGCACACACACTCATAGTTTATAAATAAGTTTTATTATTATTATTATTATTATTATTATTATTATTATTATTCATCTTTGTATTTTCTGAAGACTTTCACAGCTGATGTTTAGTTTTACCAAATGTGATGTGTTTTAGATAAATCTTCAAAACACCAAAAGCAACTGACCAGTGGATGTCGAATTCAGAAAGACTCTGGGCATGCACGAGTTGAGGTGTAGGGACTAGCTACATTGTCTTGCATTTGGGCCTGATCGTGTTTATCCATCACGGTTTGAGTAGCATAAGAGCTGGTCCCCTCACCAGTGCAAAAGTATGCATTACTGGTGTTACATTTCCTCTCTACAGTGCCTGCTGTAGGAGCCCCCGCAGGCTGACTTAGGCGGTTCAGAAGAGAATCGGAACCTCACAGTTGCCTCGGCAATGCTACGGCATGTATGCGTGCTATCTACACAACTTGAAATTTCTCGTGCAATAAAATACTTTGAAAATGCAGATAAAACAACGTGATATGACAATGAAATGGAGACTGACTGTTGAAATACACAGTATATTTTTATTCCTCGGTAAGTTGTTTTCCGAGGCTCGACAGAAGCAGTGAAGACACAGGACGCACCGTCACTGCTGCCAGTCATAACAAACGCCACAGCCACAGCAGAGCTGAAGCAATACGATGAAAGCTAAATTGTTCTTTGCAGTGAGTTGTGTCCTATCTTCATTAAATTCTAGAGTAAATGAATTTTAAAAATTCTTGTCATTTAGAAATGATTCACTACTAATTAACTCTTGAGATGCTGCAGTTGAGTATTTGTTGAAACTTAAAAACATTCAGCATAAATTATGTTAGAATCTGTAACCAAATAACTGTGTTCAGTGACTGTCAATATAATTTATGAGAGAAACACAGAAATGTCACAAAAATGTCTATTGCAACTCGAATATAAACATCCATGTTTGTTACAAGATTATAAGCATTATAAACATACCGTATGTCAGCAGGAGTGTTGCAGAAGCTACTGTTAAACTGAAGTGATATTACTTCAAAATTAACAATAGGCTGTGATACAATGGTTGACTTATAGAAACACTTACATCCTTTACTTGGGCGAATTCTGAATACATTTAATGTTTAATAAAGCTTCAAATATAAAATGTCATACATTTATAGTTACTTGAGTGATATAAATTATTTTATTTTTTGTCTTAGAATGTTGGTATTGATAAAGAACTGTGGCATGAAAGTAGAATACCAAGCATACTAGCTTAAATCCTACAGCCCTTTTAGTGAACTTTAACTGAGTTTGTACCTTTCTACTACATTTTTTGGTGGTGTGTTCAGAAATTATTATTGATTACATACGGACAGCATTTAGGCCTACAGTGTGTGTGTGAGTGTGAGTGTGTGTGTGTGTGTGTGTGTGTGTGTGTGTGTGTGTTGAGAGACAGTAATATATTGGGGAAATCTCACGGCTTGGAGTTGTTATATCTATGGAGTTTTTTTATTTTTTGTTATGAGCTCTTTCAGTCTGTAATAAAGATCTTCTCAAATGAAAAAAAAAAGGTTATTTGGGTTGTCAAATATAAATCTAAATGTTAAAGTGTTTCATGTAATATATCTGGAGTCAGAAAACTATTTTGTAATATTTGTGACGCCGACATGATCGGAGACGTAAATAAATTACTGTGAACATTCCTGTCCAAGAAGAGAAGGAATCAACATAGAACGGCTAAAGAAAGGTAGGAAACAATGTGTAACTAAGAAATTTCACTGTATCAAGGAATTTCTTGCAATGGAAATTAATTCACAGAATCATGACTTATTGGATTCTAATTTTAACAGTTTGGAAAGTTTAATGGAGGAACTTCATGTCATTGACGTGAAAATAATGGATCACAATGATGCGGAGGATAGTGTTCTTTTAGCAGAAAGAGAAGGTAGCGAAAAATACTATGATGAATTTGAGGTCATAAAGGTACATGTTAACAATGTATTTTTGCTCACTGAGAAGGTCAGTTCGTCACCTAGGGAGATGTCTGGAAATGAAGATTATCATAACAGCAAATGAAGGTCCTTTAAGTTACCCAAAATCGAGCTAAAGACATTTAATGGAAATCTTAAGAAATGGTTAGGTTTTGGGTCTCAGTTCTGAAACATACATGAAGATGATACTTTACACAACAGTGAAAAGTTTCAGTATTTGTTACAGGCAATGAAACCTGACACAGAACGACAGAGAATTATACAAAGGTCATTGAAGCTTTAAAAGAACGATTCGGTAAGTATGATCTTCTGATGCAAGTCTATGTAAGAGAACAGTTGAAACTAGTAATTTCAAATGCTACACAAAATGATAAACTCCCCTTTCAACCTTATCAATTAAGTTAGAATCGCATTTACGGTCACTCAGTACTTTAAACTTGACTGGAACAGATCCAAGTACGTGGTTATTTTCATTGGTTTAATCGAGTCTGCCAGAAGAAATGTCACGGGCATGGCAGAGGAGTCAGTTTTCTAAGCAAAGTGAAATGGAACCTAATGTCTCGACTTTATTGTCGAATGGAGTTTGTTAAGACTGAAGTCCGAAATGAGCAGCAAATACTCTTAGCACAGTCAGGTTTCGGTAGCACAGAAGCAAAAGAAAGTACTGAAAGGAAGAGATATTTTTCTAAAGTAGATAAGCCCATTCAAGATAAGTACTCCTACAGTGGCTGCACTTAGCAGTATTTCAGAACACTCGTGCATATTTTGTGGAAAGGCGCATGACGGTGAGAAGTGTTTCAAAACTACAAACATGATAACAGAGGGGGAAAAAAAACAACGAAGGTTAGAGAAAAGAAGCGTTGCTTTACGTGCTTACGGTCTAATCATCAGTCGAAGAACTAAATCAAACATCCAGTGCTTGGTTTGTAGTAAGAAGCATGTCCACAGTTATGTTTCCTGAAAGAGAAGAATGAATCGAAGAAAAAGGAAACCACTCAGCCTCTTACAACTTCTAATTTGGACTGTCATACATCTGTCCGTCAAGTAATATTACAAACACTGATGGTTACAGTACACGGAAATGGCAGATGGAAGACAGTGAAAGCTTTTTTGGATTGTGGTTCTCAACAATGCTACCTCTTGAAGAAAACAGCTGAAGAACTAGGATTGAAATAAATTGCTGAAGAATTAGTTTTCCATGTTCTTTTTGGTGGAAACAAGACCTCAGAAATGAATCACAAGAAGTACACAGTCAACCTCCAAAAACCAGGCAGTAACTTTACTTGTGAGATCGAAGAAAGGGACCAGTCACGTATTTGCCAGTCAATCCCAAGAGTTTCAGCGTGCTCTGCTTTGTTTAATGAACTTATAATGAAGAAAATATGGATCAATGATGTGGGTGATAACTGTCCAGAAATTCAGCTGCTCATTGAAATGGATGTTTATGCTAAAATTCTAATTGGTAATGTTGTTCGACTTAAGAATTGTCATACAGCTATTGAAACAAAGCTAGGATGGATGTTAGGTGGATAAATAAATGACTACTCTCCTGAAGAGAATATGGCAAACAACAATCACAGTTGCCTAAAACGATGGCTCAATCACGCACTTGTGGGATATTGAAACTATATCTTGTTATATCTATGGAGTTTGTTATGAGCTCTTTAAGTCTGTAATAAACGTCTTCTTGAATTAAAAAAAAAGTGTTATTTGGGTTGTCAAATATAAATATAAATGTCAAAATAAAGTGTTTCATGTAATATATCTGGGATCAGAAAACTATTTTGTAATACTTTCAAATATTCACAATAGCACCCACTAAGAAACAATCACATCACTTCTTAGTCAATAGATTACACATATTTCCGCAAATGAAGTGCTGAAAGACAGCAACAGTGTCGTGTAGGACGCTGAAGGAGAGAGTCTGTTTCTAGATCCACCTTGTTTGTACATTTTAGAGTACATGGAGCTGGTACCCTCTAAATGTATTGAGAAATAATGTTCAGGATTTTTCTGTTAGTGTACATACACTGTGTAAACTTCCAGTTGGAGTTACTTAATTCTGTGCTCTTGTATGTGTCTGAGAAGTGCTAAGTAAATCATCACTGTGTTTAAACCAGTGTTCCTATGTCCCACAAGACCATTACTTGACATCCTGGAGACACCACTCTCTAGGGGAGACTACAAACACACATATTCACAATAGCCAATCTTACAATGGAAAAAAAAGTTTAATGTCTTCCATGAATCAATGATCTGCTGCACTGTCTGAGCAGAATCAAGGTTTTGTCAACCGTAGGTAGAACTGTACTCAGGATATTCACAAATAGAAATTAAGAAGGATTATCACAAGTAAACTGCTTTTGTTTCACAAAAGTGCCTATGTAAATTAAACGTTATGCCATTCAGTTGGTGTAACTTACCACTAACTTTTTAACAGATGAAGGATAATCTTTTATGTCACCTCAGGCGGAAAATGTCTTCATTACTTATAAAACATTATCATAGTCTGAAACTTCTGAAGAGCACATATAGGCCTATAGACTAAAAGCTATTCTTAAGTGTCTCAGACAAGGTGACCTAAAATTTAATCCAAGAAAGTGTCTCATTGTAGCTAGCATGTTCCACTTCATCCTTTATTATATCTTGACGTGTGTTGCTTTTTGGCTCAATGTGCACTCCCTGTTATCCCAAAGACCTACTAGGAAAACTAATCCCCCCCCCCACTCATTTAAAATAGCATAGAAAACAATACATGAAAATGCATACTATGTTTATTAATCATAATGAATTGAATAAGATACTCGTTTACATCTACATCGATACTCTGCAAATCACATTTAAGTGCCTGGTAGAGGGTTCATTAACCCCTTTCATAACTTTTCTCTACCGTTCCATTCTCTAATAGCGCGCGGCAAAAAAGAACACCTAAATTGTTCCGTTTTCAATCTGATTTCTCTTATTTTATTGGGATGGTCATATCTCCCTAAGTAGGTCGATGCTAGCAAAATATTTTCATTCAGAAGTAAAAGTCGGTGATTGAAATTTCGCAAACAGATCACGCCGCAATGAATAACGTCTTTCTTTTAATGATTTCCACCCCAATTCGTACAACATTTCCGTGATGCTTTCCTCCCCGTAACGTGATAAAACACAAGCTGCCCTTCTCTGAAACTTCTCAAGCCGGCTGCGGTGGCCGAGGTGACTGAGGCGCTCCAGTCACGGTCAGAACGGCCACTACGGTCGGGGGTTCGAATCCCCCCCTCGGGCATGGATATTTGTGCCGTCCTAGTTCATAAGTAGTTCATAAGTTTAGGGACTGATGACCCCGTAGTTAAGTCCCCCCCCCCCATAAAAAAAAACAACACACACTTCTCAATGTCTTCCGTCAGTCCCATCTGGTGAGGGTCCCACAAGGGGCAACAGTACTCCAGGAGAGGACGCACAATTGTGATGTAGGCAGTCTCTATGGTGGAGCTGGTGCATCTTCGAAGCGTTCTGCCAATGAAACGTAACCTTTGGTTCGCCTTCCCCTACAATTTCAATGTAGCAATGAAACAATTACATTCAGTTTGACGGTTGTTACTGTTTAATAGACGCAAGTTTTTTAATGTTTGGTTAAGTTTTGCTTAAGGTGTATCTCAAGTTATGTTCCACATTCAGTTTGTGTCAGCCTTAGTTATTATTGGCAGCAACACTTAGAAATCACTGTCACATCTGTAAGTGGTCCTGAATGGTGCTAACATCCTTAGGGCTCTGTCAGCAATAACAGAATATTCAGTTCCTACTTTCTGCCAAAATGTACAAAGGTTTCAATTTTGAAATTCCATTCTGAATGTACTGTCTTCATGCATTTCAAGAAATTCTACTCTGACTGAAACATCTTCATCTTTGAAAATTTCCTCCTCAACAGAAAATGTTCTCAATATCCAAGAGTCCATTTTCCTTAATAAACTGTTTCAGAATTTCGAATATGTCTTCACTGTGAGATATAGTGGGCAAAGACTTGTCAACAGGTATTCTTTTATCGGTCATCTTTGATATACAGAGTAAATATAAAACTTTAATTTCAGAAATAACTGTTGTTAAAATGTCTTCACTCATCTCTGAACTACAACTTTGAATAGTTGTATTGGAGAGTGATGTTTGTTTGATCTTAACCTTATGTTGCTCACCAATAACAAGCAAAACTGCATCACACTAACAAGATTTGATGAGATCCTCTCCTATAGTGTGCGGATTTTTGTTCAGAGCCATGTGATAAGAAATTTAATAAAAGGCTCGAATACATGATTCATTTGCCTTTTGCACATTTCTTGTTGCGTCCAGTCGTGAAGATTTCTCTTAAAGAAAGGTATATCTTTATCTGCAAACACCTTATGAACTCTCTCAAAATGTTCATTTAATTCACTATAGTCTGCCCAAAATTACTTTAGGATTGACAGTCCTGTGTGCCCACGTAGAGGCCAGGAGCAGAATTGCCGCATCCCACACAGGACTTGTGTGTCATCTAGTCAACTTGCTCAAACATGCAAACTATTTAACGTAAAAATATGGAACTTGCGCCACTGTGTTCTGGAAGAGCTGCACTATGTTTTCATTTATGTTTCAATTGCGTCGATTAATTATTAAGTCGATATACCAAAACTTTACAAAAAAGCATTTACTTCTTTGTTACTTAAAGGTGGGTACATTATGCGAGTGAAATCTTAAGAATACATTCACCCAAACTCTAACAGAGTTTTCTAACACCGGATGTTTTCAGTTAAAGACGACCCGCCACGGGCAGCTGGCATGTGAAGTACCAAGTGGTTACCATATGGTTACATTAACTATTCGCTACCTTTATAATTAACCTGTCAGTAATACACCTGTAATGAATTTAATTTTCATTTTTTATGATCATTCAGCATATTTTGAACAAAACAAACTAGGAATATCATGGAGGGGGCGGAAGTTTGACAGCTTAGGATGGTCGCAGCAGCAGAATTCCCCACTGCCGCTGTTAATCCTAAAGTAATTGTGGGCCGACTCTCTGCAGAAACTACTTTGTTACATATAACACACTGAAGCTCTTCTACATTCTTATCAACAAGATTTGTGAAACCCAATAGTAAAAATACTTTTTTTGTATGAATGCTTTTTTCTGCGTGTGGAAACCATGGTACCTAAAACAAAGATAAAACGCTTTCACAAAATGTACATCTTCTCTTCTTCGTCTTTATCATAACCTTGTCCCACGTCAAGTAGGGTCGGCGTTGCTCTTCTGGATCCTTCTCCTCCATAATACTCTATTCACTGCTTCTTCCATGTTTTCTCCCTTAGGTCTCCCGCTATCTTATCCTTCCACCTCATCTTCGGTTTTCCTCTCTTTCTCACTCCTTCAATCTTGAACTCAGTTTCCGATATACTCTTTCCCTTTTCTCTGCAAGTCCATAACACTTTAGTCTACTCTCTTGTATCTTTTTCCCCGTGGGTTCCACTTTCACAGCTCCTCTAACAAATTCATTTCTAATTCTGTCCGTTCTTGTTACCCCACACATCCAACTCCACATCCTCATTTCTGCCACTTCCATCTTCCTTTCCTGGGCTACGTTGATTAGCCATTTCTCTGCCCCGTATATCGTAGCAGGCCTTACAACCTACTTGTACACTTTTGCTTTCGACCTATTGCTCACCTTCTTGTCACACAACACTCCACTCATTTTCTTCCAGTTGATCCAACCACAGTTTATACTATGCTGTACCTTACTTTCCTGTCCTCATCCCTCTGTATGTATGCGCCCAGGTATTTAAATTTACAGTTCAGTTCTTCCTCCTGGATCTTGCAAGAACGTATCTGCCAATCCTTCAGTGATAAATATTCTGATTTAATCCTGCTAATTTTCATCCCTCTTTCTTCTAGTGTCTTTCCTCCAATCCTCCAGCTTTTCTTGATCCGCGAACATCATATTCCATGGCACTTCCTTTGTCACATCTTTCACTACCCCATCCATAATCATGACAAAGAGGTAAGGACTAAGCGCAGACCCTTGGTGTAACCCCACTTTTACTGGGAACTCCTTTGTCACGCCCACACTACTTCTCAGCTGTGTCATTGCTCCTCTGTTCATTTCCTTTACTAACTTCACATACTTTTCTGGCACGCACTGCTCTATCATGCTTCTCCATATTTTGTCCCTTTGGACTCTGTCATAAACTTTCTCCAAGTCAGTGAAAGCCATATGTAAATTGGCTTCCATCTCCTGGTGTCTCCCCACTAGCTGCCTTAAAGCATGTATTGCATCAGTCGTTCCTCTTCCAGGCATGAAGCCAAACTGCTTCACACACCACAGTCTCCTTGCGTACTCTTGCTTCTATAACTCTATCCCAAATTTTCATTGTGTGTGCCATCAGTTTAATACCTTTATAGTTACTGTATTCCTGCATGCATATCACCTTTCCCCTTAGATATTGGGATCAGTACACTAGTTTTCCACTCGTCTGGTATCTCCTCCTGTCACCAAATCATCTTCATCAAATCCCAAAGGAGTTCAATTTTCTTTTTACTGAGACACTTCCATACCTCATTGGGGATCTGGTCTGCCGGCTGCGGTGGCCGAGGTGACTGAGGCGCTCCAGTCATGGTCAGCACGGCCACTACGGTCGGGGGTTCGAATCCCCCTCTCGGGCATGGATATTTGTGCCGTCCTAGTTCGTAAGTAGTTCATAAGTAGTTTGTAAGTTTAGGGACTGATGACCCCCGTAGTTAAGTCCCATAAGCTTAACAAACACTTTCTTTGGATCTGGTCTGGGTCAACTGCCTTCACGTTTTTAATCTTTTCAATCGCCTGTTCAACTTCCTCTACTTACATTCATCGTTAATCCTTCGTTAGCCTCTTCTTCCTCAGTTTTAACTCTGAAATTTTCTTCATTCAGCAACTTCACAAAATAATTTTTTCACCTTTGGATTATTGTTCCATGATCATGCATTGTCACGAAATGTACATATAGTATAAAAATACATGAACTACCCAGGAACTTGTAACAGTATTTAGAAAAATGCATAAAAAGTAGTAACATATTACTTGTGATGCAGGATCTTCCTTTCACAATGAAAATACTAATGAACCACGGGAGACAATGGTTCCCTAGGAAGGCACAACAAAACACTGATCGCATGGCGTGCTATTAACTATGACTGCAGCTAGGCTGGGCCTGTCCTTATATATTTGACACTAGAAAGGGAAGGGAAGCATTGTTTATATTGTTGACCGAAAGAAAAGCATTCAGCAATGGGCCCTACATGGGATACATATGTTTGCAATGAAGATGAGCTATATTGGTAAAAACTTTAAAAAATAATTTGTGGTGCTTTATAAAGAGAATAATTACATAAAATTTTGCACTCATAACAGGTGAAAGGGTAGTAGTTACAGGAATAAAAATATAATAGGGAACGGAGCGAACGAGCAACCACAGAAATTACAACTTGGTAGCCCAGCTCACTACCCTTCTGCTATGCCAACTAACATCAAATCTGTCCAGAATTAAATTATTTTCTGTCGTTTTCCAATACAACTTATTCCATAATTATTCAGTTGTTGATGGTTTCTAGTCCCAAACCTCATTGAGGACATAGTCAAAAGTAGTATCTGTACGCGTCGTCGTATTTTTGAAGAATTTGCCTGCGATCTTCATACTCTATTTTCATATTTAAAGTTATGAATGAAATACTCTACGAATATTCCTCGTATTATAAATTTAATGCACAGCACTCTTTATACACCTTATTTCCTAAAGTAAATAAAACTTCATTGCCTTACTCTGGAGCTATCATTTTTCTATGGTTTATGGGTACCAAATTTTAGAAACAGCTGATCGGTTCTAGAAGCTGCCACGCTCACACAGGGCACCTGTCCATGTCGTCATTTGTATCTACAGTAGGGTGACCAGATTTTCCAAGTGGAAAATCGGGACATTTGCGAAACTTTGGTATATAAAAAACAAAAACGGGACAAAATAGGACTCTAAACAAAAATATGAAATTGTGCACTTATGACTGCATCACTTTACTAAAATAAATAAAAAATTAAGTTTGTACTCATAAAAAGACATATTTTAGCAAGAAACTTCAAAACATGCTTGTAATGGCACTGCATAATGTGATGATTGTTTTTCCAGGAACTGATTATAATTCAGAAAATCGAGTAACTGATAGAAAGATTTCTAACAAATGAACACTAATCTGTAGACTACTGAGCTCCTGTATCATGAACACTACTACCTGCACTAAGTTTGTACTTATCAGAAGACCTAATATCTTTCAAAAGCTTTGAATTGGTTAATAGGAAGTTGAACTCCTTGCAGGAAAAGTCTTCATAATGAGTCTTAACTATTACAATTGCTTCAATAGTTTCAGTGGTAAAACGGTTTTTCTCATCAGTCCAAAGAGAATTTACAATGGAAAGTACCCTTTCCACAACAGCATTTGTGCCTGGTACAGCAAGAGCAAAACTCACAAGTGTGTATATTTTTACATGACGTATCTGTACTTTTAAGTGTATGGAATACATCACACCATCTGTTACCGGTTTCCAAATTAGCTTTTTCCCAATCCTCATGTTTCTTGCATACAATGTTGTTCACGAATCCTATCTCATCAAACAATACATCTTCATCCATCTGAAATGTTTCACCTGAATCTACTGTTTCAACAATTTTCAGACAGTTTAAAACCTCAGTCCAACAAATAGGATCTTTCAGTGATATCCAATGAAATGATTTCAGAGGTTGAAATGCAGAAGTCCACTTTTCTAAATAAGCAAAAAAAGTGTCATAAAATAAATTGGTAATTTTCTTGTATTTTGACTGAGTTAAAATACCTTCCTTTTCTACGTTAATTAAAATTGAGTAAATTTCAAACATCTGTTTTTTATTCCATTTCCTGTTACTGATTTTTTCTTTAAGCAGCTCCAGTTCCTCAGCTGTTTATGTAGCTAAAATATTGGTTCTTTCCAACTTTTGAATTGAATCAGAAAAAATTTTCAATTGGCTTTGCATGAAATGAAGCCAGAGTGACTGTGGATTCCCCCTTCCCAAAAAAAAAAAAAAAAAAAAAAAAAAAAATAAATAAATAAATAAATAAATAAATAATGTAGGACACCTATCCTGAGACAGAAAATATGATTTCAGAGGATCATACATATCAATAATTCCTTTAACTCCTGGCAACAATGACAACCATCTAGTTTTAATACTAGCTAGAACTTGTTTCTACTCAGTATCGACAAAATCACAAAATGATTTGAATTCCTACACATGCACAGTGTAAATGTGAAAATACTGAAAAATTTTATTCACTATCCTTTCGATGTCAATGGGAAGAATGTCTGCACTTGTCTGAACTCCATTATGTACCACATGGGCTGCACAAGCGATGCCTTGAGAACACTGTTCAGTTTGGAATAAACATTGTTTGTTCCTGCCCTCTTGCACCCACCAAAGTTGGTATTACAATTATCTGCACAAAATGCGACAATCTTGTCAACTATATTTTGCCTTTTTTTTAATATCCAGAATATAGCTAGTTAATAATTCTGCCGTATCTCCACCAATGTTTTGAAGCCATTACTTTGCACTGAACACATTTTGTAGGAATAAAGACCTAGCTAGAATTGGCACTAGCTTTAAGCTTTTGTGATTTGATGCATAAACCATCACAGACTCATACTTAGCATCTCTAAGTTCTGACTGAACTTCATGCATTGCGTACGGCGATAAAACGTACAGTAAAATCTAGTCACACTTGGTCCTAGAACACGTAAATTTCTTCTCAAATAGGTCTCTGATGAGAAGAGCCGTGCAGTCTATTGAACGGAAAGAATGATTGTGTTTTGCAGTATGGAATGCAAACAGCCCTTCTTCCGCTGCAATACTTTTATCTTCTATTTTTAGTTTATTCGTACTTACAAAGGAAGTTATACTGATAGACGTTCTCGCAGAAACTGCCAACAAGTGCTTCTTTTTCTTTATATGCTGCATTATATCGGCACGTCCTCCATGTTCAATGGAAAAACTGAACAACACAATGTACATTCTACCTTCGTACTCGGGATTTCCTTCAAGAATGGAAACTCGTCTTTCTTGGTTTTCGAGAAAGAACACTTTCTTTTCCCCATTCTAAGGGCACAAGGTTTAGTGACACACAGCAACGACAGACAATAGAGCGCAATAAAGCAAACTGGCCGAACACAGTGTTCAAACAGCCGCCTACTTCTCATTGTTGTCCTTAACAGTCCAAAGACATAATGTCAGTTGGATCTGCAAATTTATGTGATCTAACAGTGGATAGTCATTCGTAACTATCAATACAGTGGAGCGTTGATAGCCCTACGAAGTTCTTCAACGAAAATTTGTCAGTTCTGTCTGCAATTACTGCAGCAGCAAATAATCGATATGAATCGCCTACCTCACGCATAATTTACTGGCACAGAGCACGATAATGAAAAATTTATTCACACATCACCTCATTCCGTGACCAAAATAATACTAATTTATTCTAACTTTGCATGTAAGACTAAGCAAGAGCCATGAGAAAGTTAAATAAACAGTTATGAATCTAAATTGACGTGAGAATAAATAAATGAAAACAAAAAACACACTAAAGATAAGGTTCTGCTGACCGCGAAAAAAAAACGGGACATTTGGCGACCCGTTTAATATTTTGCGAGACAACGGGACAGAGAACAAAAAAAAAAAAAAAAAAAAAAAAAAAAAAAAAAAAAAAAAAAAAAAAGACAGCCCCGTCAAAAACAGGACGTCTGGTCACCCTAATGTAGAGTGTAGCAGGATGTCGCACATTATCGCTCGCTTTTGTCGCTTATGTAGAACATGGTCCATAGCATGGCGGCAGCATCCAAACGATATACACTACTGGACATTAAAATTGCTACACCAATAAGAAATTTAGATGATAAACGGGTATTCATTGGACAAATATATAAACTAGAACTGACACGTGATTACATTTTCACGCAATTTGGGTGCATAGATCCTGTGAAATCAGTACCCAGAAGAACCATCTCTGGCCATAATAACGGCTTTCATTCGCCTGGGAACTGAGTTAAACAGAGCTTGGATGGAGTGTATAGGTACAGATGCCCATGCAGCTTCAACACGATACAACAGTTCATCAAAAGTAGTGACTAGCTTATTGTGACGAGCCAGTTGCTCGGCCACCATTGACCAGACATTTTCAATTGGTGAGAGATCTGGAGAATGTGCTGGCCAGGGCAGCAGTCTAACATTTTACATATCCAGAAAGGCCCATACAGGACCTGCAACATGCGGTCGTGCATTAGCCTGCTGAAATGTAGGCTTTCGCAGGGGTCGAATGAAGGGTAGAGCCACGGGTCGTAACACATCTGAAATGTAGCAGCCACTGTTCAAAGTGCTGTTCATGCGAACAAGAGGTGACCGAGACGTGTAACCAATGGCATCCCATACCATCACGCTGGGTGATACCCAGTATTGTGATGACAGATACCCGCTTCCCTTGTCTGTTTACCACGATATCGCCAAACACAGATGTGACCATCATGATGCTGTAAACATAATCTGACTTCATCCGAAAAACTGACGTTTTGCCAGTCGTGCACCCTGGTTGGTAGTCACATACACCATCGAGCTGATAGTCCATGCTGCTGCAAACGTCGTCAAACTGTTCATGCAGATGGTTGGTGTCTTGCAAACATCCCTAATTGTTGACTCAGGGATCGAGATGTAGCTGCATGATCCATTATAGCCATGCGAATAAGATGGCTGTCATCTGGACCGCTAGTGATACGAGGCCATTGGGATCCAGCACTGCGTTCCGTATTGCCCTCCTGAACTCACCGATTCCATATTCTGCTAACAGTCATTGGATCGCGAACAACGCGAGCAGCAATGTCGCGATACGATAAACCACAATCGGGATAGGCTACAGTCCGACCTTTATCAAAGTCGAAAATGAGATGGTACACATTTCTCCTCCTTACACGAGACATCACAATAACGTTTCACCAGTCAACGCCAGTCAACTGCTGTTTGTGTATCAGAAATCGGTTGGAAACTTTCCTCATGTCACCACGTTGTCGCCACCGGCACCAATCTTGTGTGAATGCTCTGAAAAACCAATCATTTGCATATCACAGCAACGTCTTCCTGCTGGTTAAATTTCGCGTCTCTAGCTCGTCATCTTCATGGTGTAGCAATTTTAATGGCCTGGGGTTTGTATTGAAACTGCTACGACGCACGCAGTGGCATAGGTACTACACCAAGGGCCCCGGGGCAAAAATGACGTTGGGGCCCTCTCTAAACTAAAACTATACCACAGGCGCCGACTTTTGAAAATCTTGGGGTATGCTCAGTGGCGTTCCCAATAGGGGGAGGTGGTTGCCGGCCTGCAGCCCGCCCCCTCCTCCCCCCCCCCCCCCCGACAGGTATTTCTACACACCAATTCAGCAAACAGGGTGAAAAATAACACGACTTACACTAACACGATTCCTTGAAGACAATTGACTTCTAAGAGGATACATAAACGTTAAATTAGTAGTATACACATTTTCATGGTATCGCACCAAACCCACTTCATTTCTAGTTATTTAACACAACAATTAAGTTACCGCCTTCAGTTTACGATATTGAACTTACAAGCAGCATCCCATTAACATTCGGACTATTTAAAAAATGATAACTTCACTCACATGTCAACATGAATTTTAATGCCTACGAATTGAATTACCTGTTTGTTTTAGACAATCTTTTTACAGCGGTGTATTACAGAAGCCAACCACCTATCAATGGAATGAGAGAGTCGAATTTAATTACAACGAAGAAATATAACGTAAAGGAAAAAATAATACAAAAAATTTCAGTGGTGCATGCCGAGCACACCCACTCAAATTTTTGGGTCCGATTGAGCGACCGAGCATACCCGTAATCGGCGCCTATGAACTATATAGATGCAACAGTACTTCATCAGGTCCTTACCGCTCACTGGGAGACATAATAAGGCAAACCTACTCTTAAGTAAATGATTGTGTGTCACGCAGCAGATAATACTTAATCTTACTCTCTAATATAACTGTGAAAGTTAATTATGCTTTCAAGCAGAAACTACTGGGTGGATTTGAATGAAATTTTGGAGAGGGATAGAATTGGACCTGGTAGGACATACAGATAAAACTACCATGGAATAGTTTTCGATGTTGCTCCATACTAGGTGAATGAAGTCGCATGCAGAGGCTAGTAAAAATGAGTAATGAAGTTTTACTCAACCACGAAAATATGGCCCCCTGCCGCAAATCAAACCATGAACAGTATTGTCACACACTGCTAGTAATTCTGCAGGTGCCAGGGTGCACGTCCTAGCGGACAAGCAATACCTATTCTGAGATGGGAATAATTTTTGGATTTCACTTCGCGCGTTTGAAGTTTGTTGGCAGTGTTCAAAAAGTTAAAATTCTTCATTCAGCTAAAATATTATATACAGTAGAATGTCGATTATCCTAAGTGTAATTGGGGGGGGGGGGGGGGGCATGGATGTTCGGAAAAACGATTATTCGTAAAATCGAACTGAACACTTCTAGTTGGCAATAATAAGTACTGTACAGTAAATGTATTTATACAGTATTTGGAGTCGCGCGATCTTTTACATTGCGCCGAGCGGCACGCCGCAACACGTGGAAGGCGCAGCTGTTGCTGTGAACAGCTTTGATGCTGCAGCAGCTTTTGCCGACTGTTGTACTCCAAGCGACTGTCTGCTTGGCCTGTTAGCAGGCCCCACTAAGAAGCAATGTTCCGTCACCCTCTGGTCCAGTGCGCCTACTGTGGGCAGCTTAGTTTGACGGGAGGGGGAATTGATGGACGGCGGAGTGGGAAGGTGAAAATAAATAAAAAATAAAAAAAAAATTAAAAAACGACGCTCTACTGTAACTTTTTCCGAACTTTGCTCACGGAGGCCGAGGGGCCCCTCGATCTCGGGGGCCCTGGGGCACTGCCCCGCCTAGCCACTGGACGCACGTTCGACTAAGACGCGGACTATTTCAAATTCCGCCAACAGTACTCCAAATGTCCACCAGAGGTCTCGCTCATTGCTCAATAAAGCTAGAGCCACGACACCTAGTGAAGAGCGGCGAGCATATCCGAGGCGGAGGCAGCCGTGTCGACAGTCTAGGCTAAGACTTGGCAAGGTGAGCCTCGCGTGTACAAGTGTGCTTCACACCAGTAATTGGCGAAGAGTTTCACGTTCCGCGCGTCTCTCGCTCGCTCGTGTTCTCCGTACGGGCTTACGGATACAGAGGCTCTTCTAGAGCAGCAGAGAGCTTTTACGTCTGCAATCACGACGCTTTCCACCACGTTGTCTGCTAGGGTATCTGCGTCGTCGACTTTTCCGCCCCTGTTTCCTCAGTATGACAACTCGGCGGAAGATTGGGACGCATATGGGAAGCGGCTACAGCAATATTTTCTTGCGTCTGGAGTCGCGGAAGCTAACGTATGTAAGGCCTCCTTCTTGGCCTGGCTTTCTCCCCGTGTTTATTGCTAGGCCAGTTGGCACCTCTGCGGCAACTGTTCTCTTTCCTTCGATGAGATGTCAGTTGTTGTCTCCTTATTACCACAAAGACACGCATGTTCAACTCTACCGCTGTCAGAAAAAGCCCCATCAAACTTACCACGCTCGGGTCGCGGAACTTCAGGGTCTGAGTCGGAGATGTTTGTTCGTTACTGACGCTCACAAGGATTCTTATGCTGATTCTATGGTTCGCGATGCTGTCATTCGGTTGGCTTCCGACAAAGAGGTTCGTCAACATGCTCTTCAATGCGCAAACCCAGCGCTGGCTGAGGCATCGAACACAGCTCAGTGTTTTGAGATTTCGCGAGCAGCCGGCGGTTGATCCCACTTCTCTAGGTCCTTCCTTTGTCGCCGTGGCAGCAGTAAACGCGTGCAGGGCAGCGACGGCCGCGCACAGTACTTGCGTCGCGCCCGTCACGTCTCGTCCGACGCGGCCGTGTGGCGTGTCGTGCAATAACACGAAGGAAGGGCCACGTTGCGGATTATGCCACTCACAGCTTTCTGTCAACTCGGACTCTACGTGGACGTTAACTGTGTCTTCCCTACGACTTGCAGCACGACTAAATTGTTTTTAGAACTTGAAAGTGCTGGGACAAATTCACCACTTATAGGTGGATACCGGCGCTGCCGCGACACTCTTAAATTCCCAAACCTATGTAGACCCGGGGTCCCCTGCACTCTCTTCAGTTCATCGACAGTTGGTCAGTTATAACAAGCAGAGCATTCCGGTTCTAGGAAAGTTCGCGGCGTCGGCAACGTATAAAAATGTGCTCCATTCCTTGACGTTTTTGGTTGTAGACGACCCTCATACTGCTTATTTATTTGGCGTGGATGCTTTTCAGTCTTTCGGATTTTCTGTAATGGACTCCGTCCACCTCATTTCTGAACATGTTCCTTACCAGCAAATTGAGACCAATTTTGCGGCACACATTACCCTCAAGTCTACAGTTCGCCCTGATTTTTTCGCGGGTGTGCGGTGCCCTTTGCCTTGCGTGACCGAGGTATACAGGAATTGGATAGGTTGACTTCTCTGGGTGCTCTGAAGCCTATTCCCACCAGTACATAGGCGTCGCCCGTAGTGATTGTTAAAAAAACTAACGGCCAGTTACGTCTTTGTGGCGATTTTAAGAATACTGTTAATGCCCAGAGCATCACTGATACCTACCCGTTGCCACAGCCAGACGAGCTCTTTGCAAAACTTGCCGGAGGTCGGTTTTTCTCCAAACTCGACCTATCAGAAGCGTTCTTACAGGTCCCATTGGATGAGGTCTCCAAACAGTTTCTGGTACTCAACACTCTCTTCGGGTTGTACCAATATCATCGTCTTCGATTTGGAGTGGGTAGTGCTCCCGCGATTTCCCAACATTTTTTAGAACAATTAACAGTATCCATTCCAGGGTGAGTTAATTATCAAGATGACACTGTCATCACAGGTGCCACCAGAGAGGAGCATTTGTCAAATCTTTGTACACTGTTCACAGTCCTTTGGACGGCTGGCCTCAAATGTAACCCGTCTAAATCACGCTTGTTCCAGCCTTCAATCGTCTATCTTGGCTTTGAGCTTTCTAAAGATGGCATCCGTCCCTTGCAACATCATGCTGCTGCAATCACGGTTATGCCTAGGCTATTGATGTTAAAGAGCTACAGGGATTTTTTTGTAGGCACAATCGCCTATTACCATAAATTTCTTCCCGATGCTGCCACGGTGGCTAATCCTTTGAATGCCTTAGTTCGAAAATACACTCCGTTTCAGTGGACTCCAGCCTGTGAAAAGGTCTTTCAGGGGTTAAATACCCAACTAACTTCTGTTCCTTGTTTGGCCACATATCATCCAGGCCAGCACTTGGTGTCGGCTACTGACACTTCCCAGATGGGATTGGGTGCCGTCCTCTCACAAATTTGATGATGGCTCTGAGCATCCAATTCCATTTGCTTCCAAGACCCTCCAAGACTCCCAAATTGAGGAGGAGACACTTGTCTATGCAGTTCAGAAATTTCATGTGTTTCTATATGGGTCAAAGTTTCACCTCATTACTGATCACAAGCCGCTGGTTGCTTTATTCAATCCTTCAGCTTCATTGCCTCATAAAGCTGCTCACAGGCTTCAGTGCTGGGCACTATCTTTCACGGTATCACTATACAATCCACTTTCGGCCCACCAATCAACACGCCAATGCCGATACTCTTTCTCAGCTTCTGATGGGGCTGAACCCCTCCTTTGATAGTAGTTAGTTGCTGTGTTACCATTTGGATATAGAGGCTTAGACCTTTATTTCCCATTGATGCTTCCAGGATTGCTGTAACTGTTGCTAGGGTTACAGTGCTCAATAGGGTAGTCTCCTTAGTTCAAAATGGGTGTCTGGAAAAGCCTCTGGGCAAAGCTTCGGATCCCTTGTGCAATTACTTTGCTCTGCGCTACTGCCTCACTGTCTCCCAGAGTGTTTTGCTGTTGGCTACCGACGGCTCGTCTTCCAGGGTCATCGTTCCTGGTGCTCCTAGACAGCAAGTTCTTTAGTTCCTTCACCAAGGCCATTGGGGTACCTCTCACACAAAGAATTTGGCACTTTTGGCCTGGCATCGATAGTTTACACGGTTGCAGCATGTCCGTGTGCACTCAACATCAGGTGGCTCTGCGCTCTACTCTCTTGCCATGGCTGCCCTCTCAGCATCCCTGGGAGTGCATTCACGTTGGTCTTGTGGGCCCCTTTTTCTCTTCATTCTGGCTGATTGTCATTGATGCCTTCTCAAAATTTCCTTACATAGCACATTGTGCTTCCACAACCTTGGTGTCCACTATTCAGGCTCTGTCCCATGTATTTGATAATAAAGGCCTTCCTTCTACAGTCATGTCCGACAATGGCTCTCAGTTTGCCTCCCGATCCTTTCGGGACTTCTGTGCTCGGCAAGGCCTTTGCCATATTTGGGCTCCTCCCTTTCGTCCTCAATCCGACAGCGAGGCAGAGAGGATGGTTCGCACGTTCAAGGTTCAAATTAGGACACGACTTTTGAGTTCCTATCACTTCTCTCGCATCAGGGATAAAAGCCCTGCAGAACTGTTACACAGGCTTCAACCTCGCACCCTCCAACTCCTTCGGCCTTCCTTGTCTGCATCTTCTCCTGTTCCTGCTCGGCCAGCTCCTCGGTAAGGCCCAGGAGCTAAGGCCTGGGCCTGAGGGTTTGGGTGCCACCTTAAATGGGTTCCCCCCTGTTGTGCACGGTTTGCGAAGTCGGCACCTTCGTCAGGTTTGGACCTGCGACGGTGTGTTAATGTGCCAACACGATCAATTGCGTCTGGGTGACGGATGGGGCACCTGGTGGACCTTGCCGGGTCTCCGGGTCACAGCCTCTTCCTGACCCAGGTGGCACGCCTGTTTCAGAGAGGGTACTGCCTTCTTGTGCATTACTTCTTCCTGAGGTCACCTCTGCAATTCCTCCAATGCGGCTCCTGCCATGCCAGATGCCAAGGGAAGCACATCCTCTGGTCTGTGCGACAAACTGAACACCACTGTGCATCGAACCCACGGGTGATGAGATGCCCGTCAGGAATGTTGCGGAGGATAATGACCGCCACCATTTGCTCTCACCAGTTGTTGCAAAAGGTCATCAGTGCCCTAAGTCTCGCCACTGCCGACCATATCTTAATGTTCCAACACGGGATTACCTTCAGGATAAAACGCGAGTCGAAGTGCCAGATGCGGAGATGCCACCTGTGCCACTTTCTCCAGTCCTTGGACGTAATTTCGAATGCCCTAAGCCTCATCACTTTGTTCTATACTCATCTGTACCGGCCAGGAATCTCTCTTCTCCCAGCGGGGGCAGTCCTGTGTCTTCCTCCACGGAAGGACACGGAGATCGGCGACTGAGGTGCCTCCTTAGGGGTGGATCATCTATCTCCCAAGGGGGGAGGGATGCTACGAAGCATGTTCGATTAAGTCGCGGACTATTTCAAATCCCGCCAACAGTACTCCAAATGTCTGCCAGAGGTCACGCTCATTGCTCACCAAAGCTACCGCCACGACACCTGGAGGAGAGCAGCGACCAGAGCTGGGGCACCGACAGCCTCGTCGGCAGTCCGGGCTCAGACTTGACAAGGTGAGCTTCGCGTGTTGAAGTGTGTGTTACAGCAGAAATGATAGGTATTGAATAAGTGAATCTTATGATTTTTATGAAGCTAAAAGTACAGCTTTCAGTGGTGAGCGATACCACAAAACTGCACCTTGGTGCGTCAGTTGTCACAGTACAGGAGCACATGCCATTTGGGACAGCTGGCTGTGGAAGAGTCTTACAGGATTTCTTTGACCTGGCTGAGTAGGTCTGTCTTTCACAAGTGCCTTTGCCTTGTATGTATTGATTTTTTTTCTTTTTCCCACAGCGTGGTTCAATTGTGTTTTGCAGTGTATTTTGCATTGACATCATTTAAAGCATACAATTCTGTCCACTTTTCACTACTTAAGAGGACATTAAGTTTATCAATGTCTTACCTTCGACGGATTTTTAGTTGGGACTGGGATTGAAATATCTTGGTTAACACTGACATTTGGTATAACAGTTTGGTCATTGCTGATTTCTGCATATATACAGTTCATCTACGTTTATTTCTGTAAACAAGTATTTGTTCTAAGGTAGTCTTGGATGTGGGTGCTACTCCTGTGTGTTCATTTACAAGATGTAACGTTTCTGCTATGTTGCACATCCCATACATCACGACATTGTTAACATTACAGATGTAAACATTTTGGACACCTAAATTAAAACTTTACCATCGGACATGTAAAATGCCATATTTCCATGCTCTGTATAAAATAGTGTTAATACTATTAGTAAAACATGTTTAAGAAATAGTATGTTGATTTAAACTTAACTTTGGCTATAATGTTATTTAACATTCAGCTTGATACTTTCGTAAATAATAACTACAAACACTAAAAATACATTGCACATAGTTAAGGAATATGTTGATCTTATAAAGATGAATACTAATATAAAAAGAACAACATTATAACTGTTGCAGAACATTATTACATATTTACCTTTTGTTTAAATAAATTAGGGTGGACCATGTTTTAATATCACTGGATTCTAAATCAAATACTTATTATTATTGCAACACTCACTTCAACAATGTATTGGGTACTAAAAACCTGTCGCCAAAATTAACAAAGTTACTACAACTTTATACAAACCTGTATTTACGAAAAATTGAACCACAAATTGAAAGACATAAAAATTACAAGTCTAAATAACAAAACACCAAAACACTAATTACAAATTATTGACCTACCTACGTATAAATCATAAATAGAACCCATAATTTGAGTAGGCCTAATACGTAAATTTACGAAGGCATGTTCATACTTGTTATCTATGCGACTAGTTTAAATGACATTACCGTAACTGAGCACAACCACATGTATTATTATTGTGAAGAGGAGTTAAAGCAAAATTTATAACCTATTTTTGATCTTGGCTCAACGTGTGTGTAAAATTTACGAAATACGGTTGTTTACATGTTTATGCAGTACTCTTTTAAATGTTTGGAGAGAGGCCATATCGTGTTGGAATAGTTTGGGCTGTGGTCAAGAGTAATTGATTTTGGATTTGATGTCCAAAAAGTTGTTGTGCAATATGAAAAATGAGTAACAAGAAAATAAAACATTTGTATAGTTAACTACGTGAGTCTGTCATTCAACCTCGACAAACCTTTCCATTGTCATGTATAAGTTGCATTTAACTGCTGCAAGATCCTTGATCGATGGACTACTACAACGCAACCGGCCATCTACGCGTAATACAAGATAAGTAGCAAGTTTTAATTTAAGTGAGCGCTCCACCATAAAACTGTGCCTTGTAGTGGTAGACACAGTTCGTCTGGATGCGGCAGAGGGATGGACTCTTACAAAGACCCTGCCGGTTAAACGATTTTGAATGATTGGTAAATGTCTCCCTCTTTCTATTTTGAGTGTGAAAACCAATATGAAAGGTACCAAGTACAGTAAAAAAAATGAGCACACTGCAATGTAAACAGAGAGAACATTTTTTTAAATTGAAACATGTTACTACTAGCTTCACATTAGAGTAACGGCAGGTAAACATTTGAAAACTATTACAAATGCTCTACTTTCTGTAGCCTATTTCTTTATGTATGTATTTATGTATAGACATAGTGTTATAAATGAACGTAACAGATACAGCAAAGATACTTGGTTTCTTATCATCAAATATTTCTACTACAGCTTCAGTGATGTGTGGAAAAGCTACACCATTGCAAGCAATCATATTTATTTAAAGAACTGCCAATGTTGGGAAGTGCAATGTAATTAATTGTAGGCAGAAAAATTTGATTTATTGAAAAACGGCAAATTTCATGTGAAATGCAAGAATATTGTTGCACGATCCACATGGAAAGAGACCCACAATCAACCATCCACTGCTAATAATAGCAGTCTTTCTTAGGTCCTTTTTTTAACAATAATGCAAAGAAATTTTTAAGAAAAGGTATCGATGGTGAATTCTTTTTCCTGCAACAGGTTTTTTCCCTCAACAATTCGTTTTTACAGAACACGGTATGAACGACATTTTTCCTCCATCAGGTATTTTCGTACTAATTTGTTCTCATGAAACATTATACGAACGAGATATTTTTAATGGAATTTTAATTTGCTGCTGACCACAAACACGACTTTTCCTCGGACTTGACGTATTTTGCTTAAAACAATAAACGCAGCATCTCGTCTAGATAATCTATTACCACCAAAAACCTTGTCCAGCAGCCCTGGCAAAGACCATCAAATATACGCTAAAAGACAGCCAGGTCAAGACCCTTGTGCAGCCGTCTGGGACACAGCTGGGAGCTGAGCCGCCACGTGGCGTGAAGACCCGGCCGCAGCGAGCCGCGGCTGGGAAACCCAGTGGGGGGCCACAGTGCACCGTCGCTTTCACTCGCGCGAGCGAGAAAGAATGTTTCTTGTGCCGCTCTCAGCTCGCGGGTTCCGAGGTGCCATCGCTGTGCACTTCGCGTCGTGTTTAATGGGAGCTGATAAAGACGTGTTAATCTCAAAAGTGTTCAATGAAAGGCTGTTAATTCACTGAAGCTGAATTTTATTGAAATTTTTTAGACTAGCACAACCGGTTTTGCAATGTCTTTAATTGCGTCTTATTGTTCGTGTCGGTGCAAGAATGCTAGTACTTTAATATACTAAACAACTACACATTCAAGATAATTTACGTGTAGATAGGTTATTTAGCTCAGAATATGAAGTGGTTACTTCTTAGATAAAGGTTGCATGTGAAATTGGATTTTTTTGCTAGCCAATAACACGGGGTTACTTTATTCGTAATTACTTCGCTGTCATTCCGTGACAACTTACTTTTTGTTCGCAAACCGAATAAAATGTCGGTATGTGATTAGGAACCTTGACAGTGAAATAGTTGTAACTGTCATTTCAAGTAAAAACAGTCTCGATTGGAAAGTAGTGTTATTAATTACCAGTGACGCATTCCGCCATCACAGCAGGCCGTCAACTTATCTGCATGACAAACGTTACACAAGAATTACTACAACTTTTAAAGTAGTGAAACAAGGTGCCGTTGTAGTAATTTGGCTAACGTTAGTTGTGCAGATAATGTGATGATGCCCTCAAGGAGTAAGGAAGAGATAATGGATAGGTGAGTTGAGGATGGAGAAGGGGAGGGGTTGGCGCAGATTTAGGCCAGGAGGTGGCCGGAGGACAGGAAATATTGGAGGGCAAGTTCCAACCTCCGTAGCTCTGAGGAATTGGTGTCAGTCGGTAGTATCCAAATGGCACGTGTGCCGTAACAACATATGCCGAGGTCCCTGGAGTCGTACTGGAGGACATGCTCTGCCACAGGATATTGGGTGTCCCCCAAGCGAACGGTCCATCTGTGAACATTCATCCACTCAGCCATTTTGTTGGTGGTCATACCAATATAAAAGGCTGCACAGTGGACACATTTCAGTTGATATATGACGTGTGTTGTCTCCCATGTGGCCATGCCTTGAGTAGAGTAGGTTTTTCCTCTGGTGGGTCTGGAGCATGTGGTAGTGGGATGATGCATTGGACAGTTTTTGCAGCGGGATCGGTTGCAGGGATAGGAACCATTAGGTAGGGAGGGTGGCTTTGGGATGTTGTAAGGTTGGACGAGGATGTTGCGGAGGTTGGGAGGACCGCGGAAGGCTACACTGGGTGGTGTGGGAAGAACAGTTTGGAATGATAATCTCATCTCAGGGCATGACTTGAGCAAGTCATAGGCGCGTTGGAGTAGTTTGTTGAGGCATTTCAGGCTATGATTGTACTGGGTCACTAAGGGGATGCTTCTGGGTGGTCTGGGGTTAGGAACGTTGTTGGAGGAGGGAGGAATGGACAGCCCAGGAGATCTGCTTGTGGATGAGGTGTATAGGGTAGTTGCAGGAGAGGAAAACATTGGATAGATTGTTGTTGTAGGTGGTGAG
This sequence comes from Locusta migratoria, assembly GCA_026315105.1. Lineage (NCBI taxonomy): Eukaryota > Metazoa > Arthropoda > Insecta > Orthoptera > Acrididae > Locusta > Locusta migratoria. The sequence continues at coordinate 572,815,468 of CM048747.1, read as the reverse complement.
GGATTCGTTACTGGGGCAGATACGTCTCCCACAGATGCCCAGGCTGTAGGGAAGGGATCGTTTAATATGGAAGGGATGGCAGCTGTCAAAGTGGAGGTATTGCTTTTTTTTTGGTTCAATATGGACAGAGGTGTGGATGTGAGACCGGCTAGCTGAAGGTCAACGTCAAAGAAGGGTGGCTTGAGTTTTAGAGAAGGACCAGGTGAATTTTAGGTTGGAGAAGGAGTTAAGGTCTTGAAGGAAGTTCAGAAGGGTTTTTTCACCGTGAGTCCAGACCACAAAGATATCATATATGAATCTATACCAAACTGGGGGTGCAATTTCTGTGTCTTATGGAATGCCTATTACACGCAGCCCATTAAGAGGTTGGCATAGGAAGGGGGCCATCCTGGTACCCATAGCTGTCCCCCTGATTTGTTTGTAGATCTGGCCCTCAAAGGTAAAGTAATAATGGGTGAGGATGACATTAGCAAGTGTGTCAAGGAATGAGGTTTTTAGGAGGCTTTCTGGTGGGCGTTGGAAAAGATAGTGTTCCAGGGCTGATGGACCATGGGTGTGGGGGATGTTGGTGTAGAGGGATGTGGCATCTATGGTGACAAGCTATTAGGTGGGAAGGGCATAGGGATGGATTTGAGGTGTTCCAGCAAGCGGTTTGTGTCTTTGATATAGGATGGGGGCCTGCAGGTTATAGGTTGGAGGTGTTGGTCTATCAGAGGTGAGACATTCTGTTGGAGCTCCCAAGCCTGCTACAGTGGGACAGCCAGGATGATTCTCTTTATGGATTTTAGGGAGTAGGTAGGAAGGTCGGGGTGCGAGATTCACATGGAGATAGAAGTTCTATGGAGGCAGTGGTGAGACCTTGTGAGGGACCTAGGGTTTTAAGAATTTTCTGTAGTTTACCCTTGACTGAGGGAATAGGGTCATGAGGAACAGGTTTGTAGATAGAGTTGATGCAGCCCTTCTGCCACATACTCCCCTCAATCAAATACCTTAGTTGGGGAACCCTTGTCCGCTGGGAGAATTACAATGTTGTGGTCTGCTTTCAGCTCTCATATGGCATTGGATTCAGCTGGGCAGATGTAAGGAGTGGTTGTTATGTTGTTCGAGAATGATTGGGAAGCAATGCTGGATGTGAGGAATTCCTGGAATGCCTGCAAGGGATGGTTTTGAGGAAGAGCAGGAGGATCTTTATGGGAGGAAGGTCAAATTTGTTCAAGACAGGAACCAACAGCGGCTCTGCTGCCTGGGGGTTGTGACTGGGTGCTGAAGAGATATTCCCATTTGAGGTTAAGGTGAATGAGAGGAGATCCTTGACCAGGGAAGTGTGATTAAATTTAGGTTTAGAACAAAAGGTTAAGCCTTTAGACAAGACAGATATTTCCAGAATGGTGAGGGATTTGGATGAGATGCTAAGGACTGAATTGGAATTGGTATTGTGTGGTGTCTGCATGTGGTGATGGTTGTGATAGGTTCTAGGTGGGGTGTGTGCTAGGATTTGAAAATGCAGTAGGGAAGCCAGGTGTGTTTTGTTGCCAATGAGTGGGGGGTTTTGAGGGTTGTGTTGTGGTGGGTGGTGGTTGTGGATGATGGGAAGAGCGATACCACTTCTGAGATGATGGACCAGTAGGGTGGATAGTTCTCTTAAATGTTGTGTGGCATACAGTTCAAGTTTATAGTTGGCTTGTGTTATGATGGATCCGAGTGTGTTAATTGAGCCAGGTGCTGAGAAGAGAAGTAATTTAGAGAGAGAGGAACTGTTGGGGATGGTGGTTACAAGAGGCAACATACCGTTAAAGGACAAGATGGGCGAGAACTAAGGACTGTTGAATTTGAAATTGAAGGAGAGAGAGATGGAGAGAAGTATTACACCCAGAGATGGGAACATTTAACACACACAGGGGGACTATTGGGTCCTGATGTGTAACTAGATGCGGAATGGAAAGAAATTTTAAATTTAATTTAATTTAGATGAAGAATTGGGCCAAAAATTCACAAAAATTCCTTGGGAAAAAAGTTTCCTAAATTCTTGTTACGTTTTTAGGTTTTTACAAACGATTTTACGGCGAAAATACAATTAGCAAGTGCAAGTGAAAAAGAGGAATGGTTGAAAAAAGATCGTATGGCCCTGAAAACGGGCCTTTGATGGTAGATAAAGGATCGCAAGCGGCACATTAAAGAGTGTTAACTGTCCATTAAAGATCACCGACGATGCATTAAAGCTTACCAGGGCGCAAAATTGGTTGTGTAATGGCTGATAAACAACAAAAATGGATTATTGTTAACGAAAACGTCTCTGGAATTTTCGTCGAAATAATTATAAAAACATTTGTAAACAATATTGATTTATTGCAGTAATCTTCAGTAAGGGAGGCGTCTCTTTAATAAACGTCTATTTAGTAAACAAGCGGATATGGCAGTAAAGGAGCAGATATGGGTGTAGGCTACATATGGGAGGGTAGTAAAATTTAAGTCGTTAACAGAAGGAATGGCGATGAAGATGGAGTTTACACGACAGGTTTAAATGATAGCGACAGATGAAAATAGTTAAAACAGTAAGAATGATGTAAACCATGAAGGTAATATTCGATTAATGATGGAAATTCTCCACAGAGATGATAAATTATTTTTCAAAAGAGAGACTGACTGTCCAGTTCTGAAGATGTTGTTGTACCACCGATAGTTACACACAGAAAGAAAAAAGGACGAAAATAAAACAAGCATTCGGACTGTGTTTCTTCTTCTTGAAAGAGAAGGGAAAAAAGAAAAAAAAAAAAAAAAAAAAAAAAAAGAAGGAATGGGAAGGTAATTGACGACCTAGGTTACGAGGATGGTATTACAGGATTGTGGAAGTTTGAGATACTGCAGTAAAGAGAAGGAAATACAAGTGAACTGAATGAAGCTGAGTGAACTGAGTGAACTGAATGAAGCTGAGTGAACTGAATGAAGCTGAGTGGGTAGAATGGAGGTGAGGGGTAGTCTAAAACGTTTTTCATTAACAGAGAATGATACAAACACACACACACAAACACAAATAAACACACACACACACACGCACACACACACACACACACACACACACACACACACACACACAAACACAAACAAACACACGCACACACACACAAACACAAACAAACACACGCACACACAACATAAACAAACAAACAAACAAACACACACAAACACAAACAAACACACACACACACACACACACACAACATAAATAAACAAACACACACAAAAACAACACAGACACAAAAAACAAGACACACACACACAAACGTAGCCAAATAGCCCGTGCTAAGGTCCCTGGAGTCATGATGGAGGGCATGCTCTGCCACAGGATATTGGGAATCTCCCAGGTGAACAGTCCATCTGTAAACATTCACCCACTCAGCCAATTTGTTGGTCATACCAATATAAAAGGCTGCACAGTGGACACATTTCAGTTGATACATGACGTGTGTTGTCTCGCACGTGGCCGTGCCTTGAGTAGAGTAACTTTTCTGTCTTCCTTAAAAACGTTGCATTGTGAGAAAAAGTATGCTACAAGAACTCAAAAATTGTCATAATATGTGATGACTTTAATATTAATTTCCTTGAAGATTCTGCTTGTAGGTCTCAATTAGTAAACTTAATGATATCATTTAATTTAATTGTAAAAGTTAATTCTCCGACAAGACTAAACAGCTGTCTAGACCAGGTAGCCACTAACACTGACTGCAATGTAAGAACTATAGGGGTTGATTTTTCAGATCACACTGCACTTACAATTCACGTTAAAGCCCCCTCTAATGCACTCCCATCAGAAAAAACTATTAGTGCAAAAGCTATAACGACAATAACATAAATAACTTTCTATTGAGACTAAAAGAAGAATGGCAAAGTGTATTTACTTCATCAACTACTAATGAAAAGTTTGACAATTTTCTACTGAGATTTCAATATTATTTTAATGCCATCACCAGAAATAAAAATAATGCTTGGATCTCTAAAGGTAATAAAACTTCATCAGAACAGATGAAGCTGCTACACAAAATAAGCAAATTAGAGAGTGGTAACTCTGAGGAGTTCAAGGCATACTACTGTCGCTACAAAACAATATATAGGAGAGTTATCAAATGTGCTAAAAAGGCCCATAATGATAAAATAATTAGAGGTTCTTCTAATAAATGCAAGACCTTTTGGAGCATATTAAATGAACAGTCTGATAGAAAGATGAGGGTAGGGCGTAAGGTTACAATCAATATAGAAGGGCATAAGAGTGAAAACGTACAGAAAATTGTACACAAATTTAACAGTTATTTTTCAGAAATTTCCTCAAACCTCCTGGACACTTCTTCTAATACTGTATGCTCCACTGCAAATGACTTTACTCCTCTGAAGTCTTTCTTCCTAACGTCTAAAACACAATGTGAAGTTGAAGATACTATTAAGAAAAATTAAAAAGACCCATTCTGCAGGACATGACTTGATACCTTGTTTCCTACTTCACAAGTGTGAAAACTACATCAGTAAGCCCCTATCAAACATCATGAATACCTCCTTTCTGGAGGAAACATTTCTGTGCCAGCTAAAACTTGCCAAAATTATACCTCTATACAAGAAAGGAGAAAAATCTGATGTATCCAACTATAGACCAATTGCCATACTATCTGCTTTTCCAAAAATCTTTGAATATTGCATGTCTACAAGATTAGAAACCTTCTAAAGTCCAGCAATAAATCTCTTGTTCCAATATGGGTTTAGGAAAAATATGTCCACCACAAATGCTTTGTATGCATTTCTGGAAAAGTGTATAGAACTTGTTGACCATAAACAATCTGCCATTGGCATATTCCTAGATCAATCCAAGCTGCTCCTTATGAAACTCCAAAAGTACGGGATCAGGAGTGTAGCCCACAGTTGGTTTGGTAGCTACCTCAGCGAAAGGAAGCAGTATGTCGAAATAAAAGATCCAAAGGCATCCAGGGCTTGCAGGTCAGATATACTACATACAAAGAATGGCGTGCATCAGGGGTCTATTCTTGGCCCTATCCTCTTCCTTTTGTTCATCAATGACCTCCCAGAACACATACCCGATGCCAGCTCCTTTCTGTATGCTGATGATACAAATATCTTTATTACCAGTAAGATCGACATATTACAAGATGCAATCAATGAAAACACCGCTCAATTACACTCTTGGTTTGAAGCAAATAGATTACTCATAAATACGCAGAAAACTAAGCATGAATTTTCACACAAGACAAAATCTTACCCCATGTAACACAGCAGTAACCATTGGCAAAGACTCCATTGCTCACAGACAGGACAACAAATTTCTTGGACTTACCATAAGTAATACTCTATATTGGAAACCACACATTGAGACCTTGTCACAGAAACTCAACAAAACACGCAACTTACTGCGATCAGAGATAGTCAGTGTAGATACTTTGAAGCTGATATACCATGCCCTGTTTGAGGCCGTTTTGAGCTATGGCTTGATCTTCTGGGGAAGTAGTTCTGAATCCCTTTTAATTTTCAAAATTCAAAATCAAGTGGTTGGAATAATAGCATTGAAAAAAAAAAGATTTGAACACTGCAAACCACTGTTCAAAAAACTAAAAATACTCCTACTCCCATGTCTCTATAAACTGGAAGTGGCTTGTTGTACAGTCCAATACCTGGAATCCCCTGACCGCCACACACGACACAAGAAATAAAACCCATCTGCAGATTATACCTCACAACACTAAACTATATGCCAATGGGGTTAAGTATATGGGCATCAAAATTCATCACCACCTCCCTCCAGACTTAAAAACAATCAAAAATAATGGGAATTAAATTAAAGGAATTATTACTAAATCACTGCTTCTATTCTATTCAGGAATTTCTGGAGACAAAATTCTAAGTTATATCTGTGAACTGATATGTTAAAGCTATAAGATTTACATGTAATGTCTTATTTGTATGTACTCTACTCTGCAACAAAATTTCCTGTGCTAAATTGAAACATTAATCTATTATGGTAACTTTGCAAATCCTGTGGATTACACTTCTAATGTAATATGTTTCAGCTATAAGAATTTGCATACTAAATTATCCATGATAATTTTAAGAACTAATATTTACACCTTATAGATATTTTCATTAATTTAGACAAGTACCGTTATTTGTAGTTTCGTAGGCTTTCCCGGCGTAATAGTTCTTCATAGTTTCTTCGGGTTTGCTGCCGGATTTTGAAGTCAAACTGACCCAATATTTCGGCGGAACATCTTTCAGCCATCCTCAGGGAACTGCTGCTGCTGGACTCGCCGACAACTGTCATGGGTTGTCTTCCAGCAATCTGGTGGGTTGCATAAAAGATCGATGTTTTTTCATATTTGATAAAACCGGGTTCCACGCCCTGCTAAGCGGAAAACCCTTGTCTCTATTAATTAAATTTTCTGACAGCCTGATTTCACATCAGGCTTCTACAGCCCGAAAAATCAGCAGTTGCGGAACATTGTCTAAACGAGGAACATAGGATGTTGTTCGATGAAACTCGTATTGTGGCCAGCACATCCGGTTTTTGGGACAATGTTTATAAAGAATCCATTGAAATCAGGCTGTCAGAAAATTTAATTAATAGAGACAAGGGTTTTCCGCTTAGCAGGGCGTGGAACCCGGTTTTATCAAATATGAAAAAACATCGAATTTTTATGCAATCCACCAGATTGCTGGAAGACAACCCATAACTGCGATATATCGAGAGCACCGCCTTTCCTCCGGCGGCGGCGCAGCAAGACCTGTCTGTGTGCAGTACCTCTGGCAGGCCGCGCATGCGCCTCCACCACTCGCAGGCCTATATAGGACGGCGTTCCATGCCCTCGGCATCAGTTGTCGGCGAGTCCAGCAGCAGCAGTTCCCCTGAGGATGACGGACAGGTGTTCCGCCGAAATATTGGGTCAGTTTGACTTCAACTCGAAGAAACTATGAAGTACCGTTATTTGTCTGGTTATTATTTTTGGATATATTTTTCTGCTTATAATTATTCTGCATATATTTTTCTGCCATGTGTAAGAAAGTCTGTAACTCCATGTCCTTAGACTTAATTTAATTTTTATAACACTATTTGCCTTATTGTACAAAGTACAAAAGTGTTTCAGTCCTAGTGACTTATCCTATATCATTGTGTGCTCTACTGTACAAATGTTTGATCTACAGGACAGATAAAACAAACTTACTTACTTAGAGTAGGTTTTTTCTCTGGTGTATGTGGTAGTGGGATGACAGTATTTGCAGCGGGATCGGTTGCAGGGTTAGGAACCATTAGGTAGGGAGGGTGACTTTGGGATGTTGTAAGGTTGGACGAGGATGTTGCGGAGGTTAGGACGGCGGAAGGCTACTCTGGGTGGTGTGGGAAGAACAGTTCGCAGTGATGATCTCATCTCAGGGCGTGACTTGAGCAAGTCATAGCCGTGTCGGAGCAGTTTGTTGAGGAATTCCAGGATATGATGGTACTGGTTAAGGGGATGCTTCTGGGTGGTCTGGGGTTAGGAATATTGTTGTTGGAAGGGGAGGCATGGACAGCTCAGATCTGCTTGTGGATGAGGTGTATAGGGTAGTTGCAGGAGAGGAAAGCATTGGCTAGATTATTGTTGTATGTGGTGAGGGATTCGTTACTGGGGCAGATAAGTTTCCCACAGATGCCCAGGCTGTAGGGAAGGGATCGTTTAATATGGAAGGGCTGGTAGCTGTCAAAGTGGAGGTACTGTTGTTTGTTAGTAGGAAAATTGTTTGCAAGAACCTAAAAACGTAACAAGATTTTCAGAAACTTTTTTTTTTCAAGGAATTTTCGTGAATTTTTTGCCCAATCCTTCATCTAAATTAAATTTAAAATTTCTTTCCATTCCGCATCTAGTTACACATCAGGACCCAATAGTCCCCCTTTGTGTGTATGTGTAATATATCATGGAAAGTCCAGGTTGGAATAAATAATATAGTGAGGACAGTTTACAACTCACCGCAAACACGTGGCGACGAGCTGCGACAGGCACATACAAAAGACACACACATACAACACATTCAGCTATCGGCCATGGCCTTCTTCAGAAAATAGAGCACTCACGCAATCACACAGGCACACAACACAGTCCCACAACCATCACCTCCGTGTAATTGCGTAAGTGTTCTATTTTCTGAGCAAGGCCATGGCCGATAGCTGAAAGTGTTGTATGTGTGTCTTTTGTATGTGCCTGTCGCAGCTCGATATATATATATATATATATACCCTACATATTATTATTTATTTATTTTTATTGATTATTTCTTCCAACAAATTATACACCATGTATCCCAACCCTATACCACAGCACCCCCAGTCTTTCCGCAAACATGCATTCACTGCAGCCAAACTGCAGTCCCTCATTCTTTTTCTCCAGTCCTGTTTGTCATGTGGCACAATCTTCAAAGGACTCACTTTAAATGTTCCCATCTCTGGTTGTAATCCTTCTCTCCATCAGTCTCTCCTTCAACTCCAAACTCAGCAGTCCTTAGTTCTCGGCCATCTTGTCCTTTGCCTCTTGTAACCACCACTCCCAACAGCTCCTCTCTCTCTCCAAATATTACTTCTCTTGTCACCACCTGCTCAATTAACACACTCGGATCCATCATACAACAAGCCAACTGTAACCTTGAACTGTATGCCACGCAACACATTAGAAAACTATCCACCCTACTGGTCAACCACCACAAGTGGTATCCCTCCTTCCATCAACCACAATGCCGTTCGGGTCAGCCGGCTGAGGAAGTGTCTTTCACGATTGCTTTGACCTAGCTGTCTTTCAGTGTATATTTGATGATCTTTGACGATGATGTGGACGACGTTCAATTCTAATGGCAGTAGATAGACTGACAAGATGCTGTGTTTGTTGTTTTAAGCATAATTCGGAGAGTCTAAGGAAAACTTGTGTTGTGGTCAGCAGCAAATTGAAGATTCATTAAAATACCTCGTTATATGGTACAATGTTTTGAAAAACTAATTACTAAGAAAATAGCTGTTGGAGGAGAAACGTCATTCATACAATGTTCTGTAAAAACATATTATCGAGAAACAAACCTGTTACAGGGCGACAGTTACCGACCCTTCTTTTCCTTGAACATTTATTTATGTTATCGTTAAAAAAGAACCTTAGAAAGCCTTCTTTTATTAGTGGATGGATAATTGTGTACCTCTTTTGAGGAGGATCGTAGAACGAAATTTCTGCCTCTCGTCTCAGTTTTGCTGTTTAAAACTGTCACTGTTTCTTCCTACAATTTATTACATTGCACTTCCCGACAGGAAATCATAATTTCCAGAACTCTAACCAAATGTAGGCGTACTTGCACTGGAATAAATTTTCCACACATCACTGAATCTTGGATGATGTAGTAGGCCTAGAAACAGTTGATAAGAAACCAAGCATCTTTAATGTATCTGTTACGTTCATTTATAACACTGTAGGCCAACATTAAAATACATAAAGTACACTACAGAAAGTAGAGCATTAATTGGAGTAATTTTCAAATATTTATCCACTGTTGGTCTAATGCCATGCTAGTAATAATTGTTCAATTAAAAAAAAATTCTTTCTGTTTGCATTGCAGTGTGATAATTCTCTTATTGTATGTGGTGACTTTAATATTGATTTTCTCACTCAAAATTGAAACAGGGACACATTTACCAATCTTGGAAAAATCATATAACCTGCAGGGCCTTGTAAATGAACCCACAAAAGTAACACCCACATCCAAGACTAACTTAACACCAAATATTCGTTTACAGAAATAAACTTATATCAACAGTTCAAGTATATAATGCAAGATTCAGCGATCACGAGGCTATTATACGAAATGTCAGTCTTAATGAAGATATTTCAATCCCAGTCCAACCTAAAACCCTTCAAAGGTATGCCTGTAACTTGAACAAACTTAATGTTCTCCTAAGTAATGAAAAATGGACAGAATTATGCTCCAAACGATGTCAATTGTTAGTTTCTTTTTTGTCCTTTCGTTCGACATAATATAATGTAGATATTTATTGATGCAAATGAATAATACAAGTTTATTTTTCCATAATGCATTTCGTTTTTATTTGAAAGGCATCTTCAGTGGCAATATTTGGCCAATGGAATAAAACTTGTATTATTAAGTTGCATAAACGGCTTACATAAAGAAATATCTACATAGATGTCAATGCAAAATTTAAAATATTTCTAGGCACTGCAAAACACAACTGAACCGGGCTTCGCGAAAAAGTTCAAAACAAACAAGGCAAAGGCGCTGGCGAAGACATGTCTTGTCAGCCAGGTCCAGGAAATGCTGGAAGCCAGCTGTGCCGAACGGTACGCACGGAAGGAAACTCGTCTTGCGGACCTGCCACTAAAACAAGGGCATCTTACTACCGCTGCGAGATACAGCTTGCCTTTTCTCATCACTGAAGAAAAATAAGCTGCGTTTTTTCGAACATGTTAATAAGTTCATCAGTTGAAGAATGGCAGAAGCGACAAAACATTACTGTTTCTTCACAAGACAGTAACTCATCAGTCATGTTATCTCAAACAAAAATAATGAATTCATAAATGTTGTTTCTTCACTCTACCGTAACCGCCTTAGTGCAGCACATCGATCAAGACAACTTTGAAGCTTTCAAACGGTACTACAGATAAGAGTTATTACGTAACTAACGAAGGTCAGGAAAATCTGCTAAGAATCAACAAAAATACTGATTCGAAGGATGCTTCCTGCATGACTGGATTAGCTTGGTATAGTGTAATGGAAGACAATAAAAATTTCATGGAATAATAATTTACGTATGGCGTAAAGTTCTCAAAGTCCAACTGAAATGAACAGAATTGTGTGTTGGAAAAGCTCAACATTCCAAAAGGAGTCTATTACCAAAAGGAAGAAGGTCTGGGTCGTCGACAGCATAGACTGAGCTCACGCTCGGATTGTTTGGGTAAGGACGGGGGAGGAAATGCGCTGTACCCGTGCGAAGGAACCACCCAAGCATTCGCCTCGAGCGATTTAGGGATCTCAGTTACCTTGAAATTGATGAAGGCGAGGAGGAAAAAGTGTCAACGATGCAGATACAGGGCACGGTATGTCACGCCGCCAGTTGTTGTTATTGTTGTGGTCTTCAGTCCGCAGACTGGTTTGATGCAATTCTCCACGCTACCCTGTCCTGTGCAAGTCTCTTCATCTGAGAATACGTTCGGCAACCTACTTCCTTTGGAATCTGCTTACTATATTCGTCCCTCGGTCTTCCTCTGCCAATTTTACCCTACACGCTTCCTTCTACAGCTAAGTTGACAATTCCTTGATGTCTCAAAATGTGTCCAATCTATCCCTTCTATTAGTCAGGATATGCCAGAAACTCCTTTTCTCCACGATTCGGATAAGCACCTCCTCATTAGTTACGTGATCTACCCACCTAATTTTCATCATTCGTCTGTAGCACCACATTTCAAAAGCTTCTATCATCTTTTTGTCTGAATTCCTTATCGTCTACGATTCACTGCCATACAATGCTATACTCCCGACAAATGCTTTCAGAAAGGACTTCCTAACATTTAAATTAATATTGAATGTTAAGTTTCGCTTCTTTAGAAACGCTTTTCTTCCCAAAGCCATTCTGCATTTTATACCTTCTTTACTTCGGCCATCAGAAGTTATCTTGCTACCCAAATAACAAAATTCATCTACTACTTTTATTGTCTCCTTACCTAATCTAATTCCTTCAGCATCGCCTGCTTTTCTGACATTGCATTCCATTACCTTTGTTTTACTCTTTCATCTTATATCTTCCTTTCAAGACACTGTCCATCCCATTCAATTGCTCTTACAGATCTTTTGCGGTCTCTGACAGAATTACTATGTCATGGGCAAACCGCAATGTTTTTATTTCTTTTCCCTGCACTTTAATGCCCTCTCCAAATTTCTCCTTCGATTCCTTCACTGCCTGCTCAATGTACAGATTGAACAACATTAGGGAAAGGCTACGACCCTGTCTTACTCCCACCCAACCTCTGCGTCCCTTTCTTGCCCTTCGACTCGCCCAGAGCACACCTCTCCAGTGGTTTAGCAGAAAATTATCAGTTGTAAGTGTAACCGGCTTCTCTCCAGAAGATACATATCTTGACTTCTCAGTGCGCATTCCCTTCAGTTCATTAAATTTATTGTGTGCTCGCGTTTTTGATTCCTATTCACGTTAACTATCTGATTAGTGTATTATTCCGTCGTGTAAAATGCGTCCTGACAGTCGTCTGTCTTTGTTTTGAAACAGGGTTACCGCTTAACAGTTTAGTCTTCCTTTGAGCGCATCGCGGCTGTAGTTTTTGTTTTCGCGGCACTATAATCATGAATAGTGACTGTGCGGATGCAGTCTGAGCTGGTGACACTTCGCTCCCAGCTTCAAGCTGTGTTAATCTCGGTTGCACAGCTGGAGGCTGCAATCGAGGGGCGTCGTTGTTGTTGGCCGGCAGTGGGGACCGAACGGACTCCCGTCGTCTCCACCGATCGGCCTGCGGCAGCGACATGCCCTGAAACTGCTAGCAGTGAGGCACACCCCACCCGTGGTTGCGTGGGAGGTTTCTCCAATGCGTGGCAGGAGGCGCAAGACATTCCGGGGGACCGATCGTGAGGCCTCCCCGGTTCGTCTTGGGAACAGGTTTGAGGCGCTATCTGCTCAGGACAACGTTCCTGAGTCGGATGGTGTCTCTCACCCTGTCACCACCCAGCCTGCAAGATCCGGGCTTTCACAGAGGGTGGGTTTACTTGTAGTTGGGAGCTCCAACGGTAGTCGGGTGATGGAGCCCCTTAGAGAGATGGCTGCCAAGGAGGGGAAGGAGGCCAACGTTCACTCCGTGTGCATACCGGGTGGAGTCATTCCATATGTGGCACGGGGCCTCCCGGATGCCATGAAGGGTACGGAGTGCAGCCAACTGCAGGTGGTGGCTCACGTCGGTACCAATGATGTGTGTCGTTTCGGATCTGAAGAGATCATCTCAGGTTTCGAGCGGCTAACTGAAGTGGTAAAGACTGTCAGTCTTGCTTGCAAGATGAAAGCAGAGCTCACCATCTGCAGCATAGTTGACATGACCGACTGTGGACCTCTGGTACAGAGCCGAGTGGAGGGTCTGAATCAGAGGCTCAGGCGGTTCTGCGACCGTGTAGGCTGCAGATTCTTTGACTTGCGCCATCGGGTGGTGGGTTTCCGGGTTCCGCCGAATAGGTCAGAAATCCACTATACGCAGGAAGCGGCTACACGGGTAGCGGGGGCTGTGTGGCGAGGACTGGGCGGTTTTTTAGGATAAAGGGCTTCGGGGAAAAAACAAAATGGGTAATCTCAAAGGGTGCAGGTGGATCACAGGAGAAATGCAGATCTAGGAGCTATCGGTATAACAGTTGTAAATTGTCGTAGCTGTGTCGGGAAAGTAGCAGAAATCAAAGCATTAATAGAAAACAACGAATCACACATAATTGTAGGCAGGGAAAGTTGTCTCAAGCCGGAAATACGTTCAACAGAAATGTTTGCAAAAGATCTGATTTCAGAAAGGATAGGTTAAACAAAATAGCTGGAGGCGTGTTTGTCGCTGTCAAAAGTAGTCTTTCGTGTAGCGCAGTTGAAGTTGATAGTTCCTGCGAGTTGTTATGGTTAGAGGTAGTACCTGAAAATCGTAAGAAGTTAATAATTGGTTCCTTTTACCGGCCTCCCGACTCTGACGATACAATAGCAGAAAGGTTCAAAGAAAACCTGAGTCAGATTACAAAAACGTAAAGTCTCATACGATAATAGTACGCGATTTTAATTAACCCTCAATCTGTTGGAGAAATATTTTCAAATCAGGATGTACGCATAACACATCGTGTGAAATTGTACTCAGCGCATTCTCTGAGAATTACTTCGAACAATTAGTTCATGAGCCAACTAGAATTGTAAATGGAAGTGAAAACACTCTTGATCTCTTAGCAACAAACAATCCTGAGCTCCTAACGAGCATCAAAACGGATACAGGTATTAGTGAACAGACCTGTCGTAGCGAGATTGAATATCGAAAGTCCCAAAGTTACAAAAATAAACGAAACGTATATTTGTTCCTGAAAGCAGATATAAATAAAATACATTGCTTCTTGAAAGATATCTTCCACTCGTTTCTAACACTAAATGTAGGTGTAGACCAGATGTGGCTCAAATTCAAAGAAGTGGTATCGACAGCAATTGACAGTTTTATACCGAATACATTAACAAAAGAAGGAAGTGATCCTCCTTGGTACACAAAACAGGTCAGGACACTGTTCCAGCCGACCGCGGTGGCCGCGGGGACTGAGGCGCTTCAGTCACGGTCTGCACGGCCACTACGGTCGGGGGTTCGAATCCCCCCTCAGGCATGGATATTTGTGCCGTCCTTAGTCTTAAGTTAGTTCATAAGTAGTTTGTAAGTTTAGGGACTGATGACCCCGTAGTTAAGTCCCATGTACAAACATTTGAACTTTTGAACATTTTGACACTGTTCCAAAAGCAACGGAAAAGGCATACTAAATTTAAACGAACACATAATCCCCAGGATTGGCGATCCTACACAGAAGCTCGAAATTTAGCGAGGACTTCAATGCGAAATGCCTACAATACCTATCACAACGAAACTCATTCTCGAAATTTGACTGAAAACCCAAAGAGATTTTGGTCATATGTTAAATATACTAGGAGCAAAACACAAACAATACCCTCACTACGTGATAATAATGGCGATGCGGCCGATGACAGCGCTACTAAAGCAGAGTTACTAAACATAGCTTTTAGAAACTCATTCACGAAAGAAGACGAAACCAATATCCCAGATTTCGAATTACGAACAGAGGCCGTAATGAGTAACGTAGAAGTAGATATCATCGGAGTAGTGAAGCAACTAAAATCACTTAACAAGAACAAGTCTTCTGGTCCGGATTGTATACCCATTATATTTCTGTCTGATTATGCTGAAGCGATAGCTCCTTACTTAACAGCCATATACAACCGCTCTCTCAAAGAAGGATCTGTACCAAAAGATTGGAAAGTTGCACAGGTCACACCCATATTCAAGAAAGGCAGTAGGAGTAACCCACTAAACTACAGGCCTATTTCATTGACTTCAATTTGCAGCATGGTTTTGGTACATATCATGTATCCAAATATTATGAATTATCTCGAACAGAACGATGTATTGACCCAAGGTCAATACGGATTTAGAAAATATCGTACATGCGAAACACAACTAGCGCTTTATTCGCACGAAGTGATGTGTGCTATCGACAAGGGTTCGCAAATTGATTCCGTATGCCTTGATTTCCAGAAGGCTTTTGACACCGTACCTCATAAACGGCTTTTAATCAAATTGTGTGGTTACGGTATATCGCCCCAAATTTGCGACTGGATAGGAGATTTCCTCTCTGAGAGGACACAGTTTGTAGTAATCGATGGTAAGGCGTCGTCTAAAACAAAGGTGATTTCGGGCGTTCCACAGGGTAGTGTTATTGGTCCTCTGCTGTTCCTTATTTACATAAACGATTTAGGGGAAAATCTAAGTAGGTCTCTTAGGTTGTTTGCAGATGACGCCGTCATTTACCGTCTAGTAAAATCATCTGAAGATCAAAACCAACTGCAGAACGATTTGAATAAGATATCAGTACGGTGTAAGAATTGGCAGTTGACTGTAAATAATGTGAAGTGTGAAGTCTTCCACACGAGTACGAAAAGAAATACGTTAAACTTTGTTTACATGATAAATCAATCAAGTGTGAAGGCCGTAAACTTCACAAAATACCTAGGAATTACAATTACTTCTGACTTCAATTGGAAAGAACGCGTAGATAATGTCGTGGGAAAGGCGAACCAGAGACTGCGTTTTATTGGCAGATCCCTTAAAACATGCAACGTAACTACAAAAGAAACTGCATACACTACGCTTGTCCGTCCTTTTACGGAGTATTGCTGCCCAGTGTGGGCTCCTTATCAGGTGGGTTTGACGGAGGACATCGAAACAGTCCTAAGACAGTCACGATACAGGGGAGACAGCGTTACGGAAATGATACAGGATCTGGGATGGGAATCATTACAACAACGGCGCTTATCGCTGCGACGTGGGCTACTTACGAAACTACAATCGCCAACATTCTCCTCCGAATGAGAAAATATATTGTTGACTCCCACTTACATAGGTAGAAATGATCATCAGAATAAAATACGAGAAATCGGAGCTCGAACGGAGAGATTCAGGTGTTCATTCTTCCCCCGCGATATTCGAGAGTCGAATGGAAGGTAAAATGTATAACGGTGTTTCGATGAACCCTCTGCCAGGCACTTAAATGTGATTTGCAGAGTATTCTATGTGGACGTAGATGTATAACCGCTGTCTGGTTTTTGTATAGGATGAATATAACTCTTCGCTCCCTATATTTTACCCCTGCTACTGAGACGTAACAGACCACTTAGAGAAACACCCAAAGACTGTACATTTGCATGTAGGCAACACCAATACAATTTGTAACTCTTGTAAGAAAATCCCTGTGTATTAGCCCTATGCTGATCTACAGATATTACATTACTTTGGTTTAAAATGTTATCAGATAGTAAACACACCACAGAAACTAATAAGTACTCAGTTAATGTTCATCCATTGGTAGGAAGCAGAGTTATTGCATATTAAAGATGTATTCCGGAATGTAAAGTAAGCACATGTAGAATTAACAAACAGTAACAGAAAACATATTAAATTATATTAGATTCTCATCAAACTCGGTACATGGACTTAAAATGCCGTCTGATGCATTAATGTAATACTGGCAATAATTTATTATGTGAATTCCGAAGACTTAATCTGAAACCAACATGACCACATGGTAAGCTTTTAAGCATTACTTGGAAACTATGATATTTATAGAACTAAAAGAAACTGTTAATAGTTAAGCTTGCAAAAACGTAAATCTGTACATGTTAGGCTAGGAATTATATTCATAATATAATTCTCATGTTATTAACGTCTTTATGTATTCCATTGTTCGAATACATGTAATATCATATATTGCTTAACTGTGGCAATTCTTATCAAAGTGATCGTATTTAAAAGAATAAACATTTAATGCTCTACTTACCAACATTAAGTATATCTTGTAACAAATCCGTTGTTAATGATAAATATATAACTTCCTGGTTCTAACAATAAAGTAATGTTGTCACATGTCAAAATCTATACTAATAATAAATCTGTAAATGTTGGCCTGTCGCTGATCCCTTAAATCTTCAAAACTATTGGTCGAATCTTCATGCGGTTTTCATAGGAAAAATGGGAATAGTTTGGGTCAACATATAGGCATAATTTTATCAAAATCAGAGTACGGGAAAAAAAGATTTCGTAAATTTAAGTGTTTTCAGTAACCGCCATGTCTGTTTGTTTAAATATTAAAAACCTCTTATCTTGAAAACTACTTCACCAATTTGCATGGGGTTTCACAGGTGACATGAGCGTAGCTCGGGGTAACATATAAACTTCGTTTCATAAAAATCGGATCACGGGAAAAAAAGATCGTAATTTGAAATTATTTATCTACAACCGTCATGTCTGTCTGTCTCTTTGAACACGTTTATCTCCAAAACTACGTGACGAATTTTGATGGGGGTTTTCACACGTAATCGCATATCGTGCGGTTATATAAAGACTTCAATAATTAAAATCGGATCAGAGAAAATGAAGATATCATAATTTAACCATTTGTTTAAAAGCCTTCGTGTATGTCTATTTGTTTAAGGTAATCTCCTAAAGTACTTCACGAACTTTCATGGGTTTCCACAGGTAAATTTGGAATAGTATGGAGAGTAACATAGGCTACATTTCATTAAAATCGGATCAGAGGAAGGAAAGATATCGTAATTTGAAGTTTCTGGTGTAAGCTGTGCTTGAATTGCAGCGTAGTATAACAAAGATCCGATAGAGGCGCTGTTCGTAACATAGTATACCAAATAACTAATAGATGGCGATGTTGCGTTTTTTATCCACGTAACTAGGAGTAATACACTCACACAAGAGCTACGATTTTCCTTACGGCAGCGGTGTTGTGTATTGATGTTGGCAACGGCCGTTGAATCCTTTTTGAAAAATCAGTCACGTACAATGAGGAGAATAATTCTTTGTGTTGATGATGAAATAAATAAATCATGTTGTTCCGATCAGTAAATTAATGACCCCCATAAAGCGAATATTTAATTACCAATAACATATTATACCGCTGTCACTGCAAGTAAAATTTAACCCAGGTACGACACAAAAAAACCACAATGCCATGGAAAGAAAAAAGTGCTTCTTTCCGCGGGTATCATTTCATTTCTGATTACTGTGCGTACTTATTACATCTTGAGTCCATTCTGTTTAGTAATGCTTAGAAAACTGGATAGTACAGTACAGAACAAATAGAGGCTCTGTTAGTTACGTAGTGCACCAAAGAACTAATAGTTGACGCTGCTGAATTTTTCAATTTTTTTTATCTTTTATTTCTTTTCGATGATTATGCCATAGAACAGCAACGAATCACTAAACGTCCTGTTGGTTTCGTATTGCTGCAAAGAAACAGTACATGATCGTGTATCCCCACAGGGGGCCCACAGTTCTTTTGTGGGTACGTGTGTGTCGCGCACGGGGCCCCGAGCCGGAGCAGCCTTTCTTCTGCCCCAGGCCACAGAATAAGGAGTATACAGAAAGGAAACTCCCGCTGCAGTCTGTCGTCCAAAATTTAGTGCGCATGCGCGGAATCGGCCATCTTGAAAAGCAGTAAACGCGTGGTCACTCCCTACTCTGTGCTGTGGTAATGCGCCGTCTTTGTTAATTGTTTATTTTAGCTGCCTGAATTGCATAAAAGTAAACAAGTATTTGGTGCAGTGAAAAGAAAGAACTTTGTGACAGTAGTTGGAGCTGTTCCGTTTTTATTACGAGCAGCAATAAAAGTAAAGGCGGCCGATGATGATCAGCACCTGACTGCCACAATAATTCGAATTCAAATAAGGATATAAGCTTCTTCACCTTCCCAACCGATGTTGAACGGTAAGTGAACGTTGCTATATGTGTAGTAAAATGTGTGCATAACTATGAAAAGTTGTTTTGCTTCTTGTTGACGATAACTCTCGCTGTTGCTGAAACAGTTCAACAGCATCGAAATGTTGAAGTACATTTATATTTTGTAATTATAAGTTTAACGTCGCAGGGAATAATGTAAAATGAAAGACAAAGAATAGTGCCTAAGTAGCGAGACTTCAACATTTTGCGCGTGCGTTCCCTTTTCCGGTTGCCCACATAGGCGAGATATTTCAGGAATTTTTAAGGCTCATCTACCTACTCACCTTCACATAATTCGATGCAAACGGTAAAATTTTACTAATGGCAACGGAGACGTAGCGTGATAATGTTAACGACCGTTGATCCTCTTACAAGGGGAGGTCGGCAATCGGGTGCCGCCGATTTCGCCCAAACTGCGTGTGTAGGAGATTGGTCTCCCAATAACGTGCCTGAAATATTTCGCCTGAGTGCGCCTTAGGAAAGGAAAAAATGGTCTCGAAAGTTTCTCCAATAGTACTGTACATCTTATTTAGCTATTTGTTCGTGACTAACGGCGTAGCGTAATGGTCAACCGAATTACTTGCGAAACAGGCGCCCTGGGATCAGTTCCAGGAGCTTCCTTTATTATTATTATTATTATTATTATTATTATTATTATTACGCTACGCCGTTTATTTACGACCAGAGCGCTGAATAACATGCACAGTGCTACGGGAAAAACTTTCGAGAGCATTTCCTGCTTTCCTAAGGCCCACTCAGGCAAAATATTTCAGGCACGTTATGTGGCGACCCATCTCCCACACGTAACTCGGGTGAAATCGGTCGGTCCCGATTGCCGACCTCCCCTTGTTACGATATTCAAACAAATGGAATAAGGGGAATAATCTTGCTGTTTTTGCTCTATGGTTGGCAGTTTCTTGTATCTACCTTTCTCTGGCCGATAAAGTAATTGTCCTCGTAAAACGAACATTATGTTGCCAACATTAAAACATTACTCCTCCACTGCCGTAAGTAAAACTGAACCAGTCAAATCGATGACACTCATCCTGCCTCCTCCCCTTGTTCTACGCTGCTTAGGCAGGTAAAATTTTACTTACGGCAATGGAGGCGTAGTGTGCAAATGTTGGCAACGAATGCTCTTCGGATACTCAAACAAATAGATTAAGGGGAATAATTATTTTTTGCTGTTCCTGCTCTATAGTTGACAGATTTTTTTATATTCCCTTCTCCTATCGGTAAATTAATTATCCTCCTGAAGCAAATACAACTTTTCCAACATTGAAACACAACTACATTACTGCCATAAGTAAAATATAACGTATATGTATGTTTTAAAGGCAATATTTATTTCCAGTGCTAAGAAACGGACTGTGAATTCAAGGAGAGTGATTTATTTAAAAATATATTCTCCAATATTTAGTAAAACTTTTTGTCACAGTTAGAATTTTCTATTTCTTGAAGTTCACAAACAGACTTGAAATATAAAACCAAAATTGAAAAAAATTCAAAGTGATAAAAGTGACCCATATGTGAGATACAAATGGTGTGTAATGTTCTAGTGAATGCATACTGACAAGGTAGACTAAGAGGAAAAATGAACACTGTTTGAGTTATAGCAAAGAAAACAATGTGTGCCACAATATGACAAGTACAGAGTTAATTTGTTATATAGTTTTATCTTTCCGCTACCTGTCCTTTATTTATGTGTAATTTAACAGTTCTATATCTGTCCAGACGTCATTACTTCTGTGTAATCACGTTGAACTGCTAAGTCTGACTCAATATTTTTTGCAAATTTATTCATGTCAAATAAAACCTGGCAGTTGTTAAGTCACTTTCTTGTTTATAACTAATTTCCCAAACATAACTTTGTGTTACTTGACATTTTTCTGGACGTAAGCACCAAATAAAACGATCATTGATTCCATCGTACATTTTCGAGTTGTATTAAAATTTAGGCGTACTTTTTTGTCGTTGAATTACAATTAGGTGCAAGAACATGGCGCAAAATAGAGCAGAGCATAATGAAAAGCCGTTTACTTTCGTAAAAGTTGGTGAGATCAGCTGCAGTTCGTAAAAAGTCCATTTCCAGCCAAAGTACTAAGTGGCTATAGTTCCGCGTTTACTGCTTTTCAATATGGCGTCGAGCGCAACTCTTGGTAACATACAGATCAAAGGCGCCGCTTCCAACTTTCCCTTCTGTATGCTCCGTATTCTGTGCCCAGGCTGCTTCACTTTCCCTCCCGGTTTGTGCCTTCGCCCGGAGACGGGCGTATTTCGCAAGTTAAGGTGGTTTCTTGTTGTCGTTTCTCTTATTGCTTGGTTCCTTCCTTTCTTACCCTTTGTTTCTGTCTTTCTCTCCTTGTCCTCTCTTAGCCTTATTTTCCTCGTCATTAGTCTCCGCCTCGGCGTTTGAGACACTTCTTTCCTTCTTTCTCTTCACTTCCTCTATTCTTCTTCTTTCCTCCCTGTGCGTGTCTGAAGGCCGACCCACGCATTATCATGCGTAGCAGATGACGGGGTAACGCGTAATTCCCCGCCCCGGGTAGACAAGTAGGGCACGTACGTACCCGCTGGTAAAGGCCAGGCCCAGGGAGGGGTGATTACCCTAGCTGGTACCTTCCGAACATGCCGATTGGTCCCTCCGTCAGTTCTCGGGAGGTGTGATCTGAGGTGTGAACAATCACCTAAGGCGGGTAAGCCCTCGGAGAGGGCCCCCACGAGGAAGGAGCGCGCCATCAGAGACGCCGGTAATCACGGGGGACATTTCCGCGATGACTTCCTCCTCTTCTTTAGTGATGTTGACCCAGAAACGTAAGTTAGATTCGCCTCGGCAAAAAAAAGACTCTGCCTAATGTACCGAAATTTCTTGTTGTCTCTCGCACCGACGGAAAAGATTTCACTTCTATAAATCCTTTTGTCATTCAGAAAGGTGTTGATGCGATTGCTGGCCCTGTTAAAACCTGTTCGCTTCAGCGCAATGGCACATTGTTGCTGGAGGCGGACAGTGCATTCCAAGCCCAAAAGCTAATCCGGACTACGTTGTTACACACGTTTCCAGTCAAGGTAGAAGCACACCGCACACTCAACTCGTCATGGGGGGTAGTTTTTACGAGGTCCCTTGACGGGTTGTCTGATGAAGACATCCAATCCTATATGTCCGATCAGGGTGTGACAGCCATCCATAGGGTGATGAAAAAGGTAGATAACAAGCTAACACCGACTCTTACTGTGTTTTTGACGTTCGACAGAGTTGAACTCCCGTCGAGGGTCAAAGCAGGGTATGCAGTCATCTCCGTCCGCCCTTATATACCTAACCCAACGCGCTGTTTTCAATGCCACCGATACCACACCCGTCTATCTTGCCCTAACGCAGCAAAATGTCACTTGTGGTAGGGACGCACATGAGGGGGATTGCCCACCTTCGTCCCCTCACTGCCTTAACTGTAACGGTGACCATGCGGCTTCCTCTCGAGACATCCCTGTATATAAGGATGAAAAAGTCATCCAGCAAATACGGGTTACGGAAAAGGTATCAACATCTGCCGCTCGAAAGTTGTTGGCGAGTCGAAAGCCCACTGTTCTCCCAGCGGGCACATACAGTAAGGTCCTCACCTCCACTCGGCCTACTAAGGATTCCAGTACCCAGACCTGTGACTTAACTTTCGCTGACACAGTTGTGCGATCCGCCAGCCCAAAGACTGCCCGTTCCACGTCCCCGCTTCCTCCTCCTGCTGCTTCTAAAGTTCAGTCTTCGTCAACCGCGGGCACCTAAACAAGATGCCCGGACTTTGAAAAAGGAACCCGTCCGTGAGGATTTTCTGCGTTCTCAGGTTTCCCAACCGTCAACTGCCTCTTCTCACCGTCAATCTTCCAGAAGAGCCAACAAGAGAAAGAGTTCCTCCCCTTCCCCGCCGAGGCGTGACCCATCCGTCACGCCGCTCAACAGTTGCCGGGCACCCGGCCCTTTACCGGCGGTGGAAACTGCCCCTCCTGATCAACTCAGGGAGGTGGCAGGCGCGTCGGTCGAACCTATGGACCACGACCCTTTGCCCCTAGACAGCGATAGCAGTGCTCCCTCGAAATCCGGTCCTCAGCGGCCGTCGAGGTGACCCCTCTTGCTTGTTTGTTTTTATCCTCATTTCTTATCTCATTTTTTATCATGGCGCTCCTTCAATGGAATATTCGCGGCTTTCGTTCCAATCGGGAGGAGTTAAAACTACTCCTTCGATTGCACTGCCCACTTCTAGTTTGTCTCCAAGAAACTAAGTTGCGTCCAAGTAATTGTGCAGACTTTCCCCACTACACCTCTGTGCGGTTCGACCTGCCACCCGTGGAAGGTATCCCAGCCCATGGAGGGGTTCTGATGCTCCTTCGAGACGACGTCTATTACCATCCCATTTCATTGCATACTCACCTACAAACAGTTGCCGTCCGCATCACTTTATCCACATTTACCTTCTCCCTCTGTAATATCTATTCGCCATCGTCATCTGCCCTTACTAGGGCAGATGTGCTACACCTTGTTGACCAGCTCCCTTCACCTTTCGTGTTGGTAGGCGACTTTAATGCCCACCACCCCCTATGGGGCTCTCCAGCACCTTGGCCGAGAGGCTCCCTTTTGGTGGACATTCTTCATCACCTAAATCCGCCTCAACACCGGTGCACCGACCTTCCTTTCTGACACAACACACACTTACTCCCATATAGACATCGCAATATGCTCTCCTCAGCTTGCCGGTCGGTTTGAGTGGTATGCACTTTCTGACTCGTACTCGAGTGACCATTTCCCTTGTATCATCCACTTCCTGCATCATTCCCCATCTCATCCCACCAGTTGGAACATTTCTAAAGCCGACTGGGGGCTTTATTCTTCCGTGGCTGTTTTTCAAGATCGGGATTTTCCCACCTGTGACAGTCAGGTCGACTACCTCCCAGAGGTTATTCTCACCGCTGCCGAACGTTCCATACCTCGTACATCCTCTTCTCCACGTCGTGTCCAGGTCCCTTGGTGGACTGCAGCCTGCCGCGACGCGCTTAGAGCCCGTCGCCGTGCTTTACGCACCTTCCGCCGCCACCCAACTTTGGAGAATTGCATAAATTATAAACATATGAGAGCGCAATGTCGTCGTATCATAAACGACAGCAAAAGAGCTTGCTGGGCTGCTTCTACTAGTTCTTTTAACCGTTTTACTCCCTCCACTGTTGTTTGGGGTGGCCTACGCCGTTTATCCGGCATCAAGGTCCACTCAGATTCCTGGCCTGACCGTGGAGAACGCAGTCCTCGTGGTTCCCCCGCTGATGTTTCCAACGCATTGGGCCGTTTCTTTGCGGAGGTTTCGAGCTCTGCCCATTACCACCCTGCCTTTCTCCCTCGCAAACAGGTATAGGAGGCCCGGCCGCCTTCTTTCCACTCTTCTAATCGTGAAAATTATAACGTCGCCTTCACCATGCTGGAGCTAGACCGTGCTCTTGACCTGTCCCGATCTTCTGCTCCCGGGCCCGGTTCAATCCAGATTGAGATGCTGAAGAACCTCTCTCCTACGGGAAAGTGTTTTCTTCTTAATACCTACAATCGCATATGGAGTGAAGGTCATGTTCCCACAAGTTGGCGTGCAGCCATTGTTGTCCCCATCCATAAACCAGGGAAGGACAAACATCTTCCTTCCAGTTATCGCCCCATTTCTCTGACGAGCTGCGTCTGTAAGGTGATGGAACGCATGGTTAACGCTTGGTTGGTCTGGCTCCTCGAATCTCGCCGCCTCCTAACAAATGTCCAATGCGTTTTTCGTCGACACCGCTCTGCTGCTGATCACCTTGTTACGTTATCGACCTGCATTATGAATAACTTTCTAAAGAAGCGTCAAACAGTAGCAGTGTTCTTCGACTTGGAGAAGGCATACGATACCTGTTGGAGAGCGGGCATTCTCCGCACATTGCACACATGGGGCCTTTGGGGCCGCCTCCCTCTTTTCATTCAAGCGTTTTTGGCGGATCGCAAGTTCCGGGTACGGGTGGGCTCTGTTTTGTCGGATACCTTTTGCCAGGAGAATGGGATACCGCAGGGCTCCGTCTTGAGTGTGGCTCTCTTTGCCATTGCAATCAATCCGATTGTAGATTGCCTTTCACCCGACGTTTCCGGATCCCTTTTTGTAGACTATTTCGCAATCTATTGCAGCGCCCAGCGGATGTGCCTCTTGGAGCGTTCTCTTCAACGCTGTCTTGACCGTCTATATTCCTTGAGCATCGCAAACGGCTTCCGATTCTCCACTGAGAAAACGGTGTATGTAAACTTATGGCGATACAAGCAATTTCTTCCACCTTCTCTACATCTCGGCCCTGTTGCTCTCCCTTTCGTGGAGACTACGAAATTCTTTGGGCTAATGTTGGATAGGAAACTTTGCTGTTCCACACACGTGTCCTACCTGGCTGCCCGTTGTGCCCGATCCCTTAATGTTCTTCGTGTCCTCAGTGGCACGTCATGGGGAGCGGATCGTACCGTCCTGCTTCACCTTTACCAGGCCATTGTTCAGTCGAAGCGCGACTATGGAAGCCTTGTATACTCTTCAGCACGGTCGTCGATTCTCCGCCGTCTCAACTCTATTCACCATCGGGGATTACGTCTGGCGACCGGTGCATTTTATGAGCCCTGTTGAAAGTCTGTATGCCGAGGCTGCTGTATTACCCTTGACCACTCGGCATGACACACTCTTGTGTCGGTACGCATGCCGCCTGCGGTTGATGCCTTACCATCCATCTTACCGATTATTTTTTGACGACTCACTCTATCGCCAATATCAGTTGTCTGTGATGCCTTGCTTCCACCTGGAGTTCGGTTTCGCCGCCTGCTACAGCGGCTTGATTTTACCCTTCCTTCCACCTTTCGGTTGAGCGACAGCCCATTGCCACCGTGGCATCAGGCTCAGGTTCACACTCACCTTGAACTTAGTTCGCTCCCCAAGGAGAGCACTCCGGATTTGGTATACCGCTCGAGGCTTGTCGAACTCCGTTCGCGGTTCGATAATGCTATATTTATTTACACCGTTGGTTCCAAGACCACTGCCGGTGTCCGATCTGCCTTCGTCGTTGGGGACAACCGTTTCCAATACAAGCTCCCTGACCGGTGCTCGAATTTCACGGCTGAGCTTTTTGCCCTCCACCAGGCCGTCTTGTATACCTGCCGCCACCGCCAACCTTTCTATGCCATATGTCCGGACTCCCTTAATGCCCTGCAGAGTCTTAAGGACCATTTCTCGAACCATCCTCTCGTGTATCGGATCCAGCGCTCCCTCCAGCTGATGGCAGATGACAGCTGTCACGTTTCTTTCCTGTCGGTCCCTGGCCACGTGGGTGTGCCCGGGAATGAGACCGCCGACATAGCAGCCAAGGCCGCAGCTCTTTTGCCTCGCATGGCTACCTTTTGCGTCCCATCGGATGATGTTCAACTGGCTCTTCGCCGGAGTATGGTGTCGTCATGGCACAGTGCGTGGCTTTCACTGTACAACAATAAATTGCGAACTGTAAAACCGATCCCGACCGCTTGGAGGACCTCCTCACTCCCCTCTCGGCGAGAGGAGGTCATCCTGGCCCGGTTGCGGATCTGTCACTGCCGTTTCAGCCACCGTCACTTGCTATCCGCCGATCCTGCACCGCTGTGCTCCTGCGGTGAACAGCTGACAGTGCGACATGTTTTACTTTCTTGTATTAACTTTAATCATCTCCGTGTAGCCCTTCACTTTCCGTCTACTCTGGAGAAAATTTTAGCTGATGACACACGAGCAGCTGCTAGAGTTTTGCGTTTCATCAACTTGGCCAACTTATCGAAGGATATTTAATCCTTTTAATTGTCTTTTATCTTTCGTTTTTAGCCTGTTCTTGATGTTCTCACTGGCAGTTACCAATTTTTTTTTGAGACCTAGCGAATCTCTGTTCTTGTCTGGGCGCTAATGACCGTAGAAGTTGTGTGCCCTAAAACCACAAAAAAAAAAAAAAAAAAAAAAAAAAAAAAAAAAAAAAAAAAAAAAAAAAATTGATCGTATATTGCATATTGCCTAAGAAGTATTTTGAATTAAGAGCCGCAATCTTATTTTTGCAAATACAAACTAACATTGAACAGCGAGTTGCTGATTATATTCACAGCTTAACGATGTATCTTTGCTTCTTTTGACAGGGGTCACTTGAATTAAAAACAGAACGACATTCCTTCACGTCTATCGATACTGTAATTTACATAACAATTCTTTGCAATAAACATCGAATTTATGTAGTCCCCCTTCTGATTTCGGTGTATCCTCATTACATTTTGAGTGCGTTCTCTTTAGGAATGCCTCGAAAACGCCATAGTACAGGAAAGGTCAACGTGAGGCGACGTTAATTACATAGTACAGCAAAGAAATAATTATGGCGTTGCTGCGTTTTTCTTTTTCATTCTCAAATTATAGCGTAGTACATAAGAGGGGGTAAAATTTTACTTATGGCGGCGGCGTTGTGTGCTGATGTTGGCAACAGCCGTCGAACTTTTTAAAAAGTCAGTCACATAGAATGCGCGGAATAATTCTTTATGTTCATGATGAAATAAATAATTTATGCTGTCCTGGCCAATAAATTTATCATCCTCCTGAAGCGGAGAATACAATTTTTTTTTATCCCTAACTGTATCCCATATGCTTTGCAATGTCATGGAGAGAAAAGAAGTGCATATAACCCACAGACATATATTACTAGACTGGCAATGTCGTATGCAGTATCATTGGTGTCACTGAAGTCGTTCGCCGCCATATTTGTATACTACAAACGTGCGAGCGGTCGTGTGTGTTTTCTGTAAATACAGTCATAAAAATGCGGATGAACTCTCATAACTACGATTTCTTTAGAGTTGAGAGATAATGGTACATTCGTGTGTTGTATATAGCTGTAAATTTTCGTACAACAAATGGAAGATACTGATACAGTTATGAGTTCATTGATTTGCCGTTTTTATCAATCTGTTACCAATTTCATCCCACTTCGTCTTTTCTACACGCACCTTACGGTGAATTGCGGAGTATGTCTGTAGATGTAGATATAGTATGGTCGATATAAAAGAGCCATCTGTCGTGGATAACACGCTTTTATTCTTTTGGGTGTTCTTACGAAAACTACGGTCTAGTTTGATACATACAGTAATGAGTCCCATTAATTTGCTGTTTTTGTTCATCTGTTACCAGTCTCGATAAACTGCGGGCTTTCTTGTCAATAGTATGACAGCTATAAATGTGCTATTTGTCGAGGTTATGTTTAGTCCTCTCAGTGTTTTTCCGTTAACTACAGTCTGCTTTAACTGTATGTAATGGTAAAATTTTACTCACTATCCCGGTGGCCTTGTATGGTTATGATATTCTTAGTAAACCAGAGTGAGTTAATTAGTATATCGTACAGATGACAAAGTAAATAATTAATGCTGTTCATGCTCAATAATTGGCAGATTTTTGTATGTCCCTTGCTTGGTTCACTCAGTAATAACTGCCCTCGTAAAACGAAGATTTCATGAGAAAACATTTGCATCGTCAAGCGAACGGCTAATGCCAACATCACATGACTGACATAATCACACGAGGCCGCCAGGACAGTAAGTAAAATTGTAGCGTAGTTAACACGTTCTTCTCAAAACACGATTCGACAATATAGGCCTATATGTTAAATTCAAATATTGCAGAAGTGTTAGTTCAAATACAGATCTTGTTCAAACCAATTAGTACAGCTTACAACGTCATATCGTGTCAGAAGATCATAATAGTACCGTATAGAAACTTTTTTGACGTGAGGTGAGGCAAGATGGCGGCATTAGGCTTCTGTCAGAGAGGTATGTTTGCCAGTCTAGTAATGTATGTCTGTGATATAACCACTAAATTGTGCATGGAAGAAATATCTATGGAATGATCATTGCGTTCTGTTCATATTCTCAACATTAAGTTCGAATTACCACGTGATATTAAGATAAACACACTCTTTCCACAAATTTATTTGCCCCTACGATTGGTTTATACTGCATTGGCTACAAAGAAGGCCCCCCCCCCCCCCCCCCCACCATTTCGCAGAGCGACCACGTAATAGTCTTAATGTGTCACAGAAGCAACAAGAAAGTTGAGGAAGCGTCGCTAAAAGAGCCATTTACACATGGTCATCTGTCTTAACCGAACAAAAAAGTACCACGATAAAGTCAGCGATTCATATATTTTTCCCATTATTACGTGACATTTCCACCCTAATGTTCAGGACACGAAAACTGTTCTGCGCATTTGAATGCTCAGTCCAGAGATATTTCTGCTCTGTGCCTGCCACTAGAGATAATATACCCACGCGAGCAACAAACTCATCAGAAACCTCTCCGCTTTCATAATTGTTCCGTACAATATTAAGATTAAAAATTCAAATTACTTACTTTTGGCGCGGACTACATTAAGATAGATACAGATGTCTTCTTTTGCAGAGAAAATTGTACTTAGTGTTCTGAATATATAGTTCTATTACAGGTCGATATCAATTTCGGGCTTTACGAAGTAATCACTGCAGGACGTGAGGACATGTATTATGTGAAAGAGTGGTCGATGCTGCTAATACGTCGAGACAATTCACTGGAAATACTATATTTAACGTAAAATTCTATACAGACGATCAGCTGAAGGCATTCCTTCAACGATTACCAAGACTTATTTTATCGCACATTGACACCACCATGACGTCTTATTTACACAGACATGAACTGCTCTGTTGATTTAATTACCACACTTTCAGCATTCGTCGAGTTTTCGATAATAGGGAACACTGCATACAGAATAACTACATTGTCCCCAGTGCAACACTGCAACATACCAATACTTCAGCTACAGTACACTTACAGTTTAGTACTACACCATAGAACCAAAATTTGACATCTTGGCTAGGAAAACTGAGTTTGACAGAGCGATCCAACAAGGATTCTGATTTTACTGACGTAGGTCCGGAACCATAGAAACCATGATATACACTGGTTCCTCTTTAACAACCGTTGCGAAGCACGGGCATATAAGCTAGTAGTATATAAGGATCCGAGCAGAGAGACTCGGGGCGTCATTATTAAGGCTGTCTCTGGGCAGTCACTATGTATGCAGTATGCTGATCAACAATGTAATCTATTATTGAATATAGTTTTATGGAAAGTGCGACTTGTGTTTTGAGTTCACATTAAATGATGTAGGTCTGTAAGATATCACCCAGCACGCAAACGTAACCCGAATTTCAGGCTCGTGGAGATCTTTACAAGCGAAGCAGATTCTACGAGATACACCCACCCTATGACAATCTGTTTGTAGTAGGTACGTTACACTGCCTTCAGGATTTGGAAAAGTGTATTCCAGTCTACATTGTCAGTCTACGCCGCCAGTATCTTATCAATTAGTAGTCCAGAAATACCGGATAATGCTGAAGCATTTACAAGTTAGCATACTGCCTTTGCGACGGTTTGGAGCTCGAGATGAAATCGACCAGTACCAATTCTGTCCTTAAAAAGTGTATGACTTAAACTGGTCCCCTGGTCCCTTGCGGGTAGGCTTGCTTGGTCAAACCAAAAGCAGTTTTAATGTGTTGATTCTGTACAGTCGTACATACAAACATTTATACTGGCCTTTCGTTTCAAATTATAGAATCTGTGGTAGTAAAAACGAACTACCTTCCAAAGGGTGGGGTAAAAAAAAAGAGTAGACCGCGATGCGTGAGTAGCCACATTCTATTCAACCGCCCTTTGGGAAAGGGTGCGGCTACATTATTGTGACAAACTTTAGGCGGAATGATAGACTTTTAAGAAATGTGTCGTTAAAAACGCCTTCAATGTAATGAAATGATAAGGCTTATCGCAGAGTAACGTTCCACTGTTCATGAAGTAGCATTATGGCATTCGGCACGATTTTAAAGTTTATTATTTGGATACTACAAACTGTATTCTCGACATTTATGACGTACAGTATGCAAATGTAGACCAATCACTAAATTTATCTTCTAATTATTTGATATTACGAGGTGTAGTTCATGATATCATCAACAATAAGATGCAATAAATTACGCTCCATCAAGCATAAGGTTTTTAATTCGATACATCTTTAGTACTTAGTGTATTCGCAACACATTTGGGCGACACTTTCCTAATATTCTAATGAAGCTTATTATTGTTGGGTATGTTGTTTGGGAGATCACGTTATAATGTTTGACATGTGGAAAACGAAACTAGAGGCCAATATCCACTACAGACACAGGTGAAACGGAATGGGACAGAAGGCGATGAACAGAATCGAAACAATGGAACAAATACATAAACATGCAGCGCAGGTTGCTGAAAGTCTTTTTGCAATAAATATTTGCTTACCATAATTCCTTTTCTTTTGAAAGAAGGGCAGTGTTGATGAACTGCCTTTTACTCTCTTCATAGCTGTTCCTCTAACGTGCACTGGCTGTAACTTTGCACCAAGACTTGACGAATGAACTGGCTACAGCGTCGCTACTAAGCAGCGTACACACAGTGTGATTCAGTGGAGGGTTGCCAAATTAGCGGAATTTCCGCTAAATTTGACGGATTTTACACACAGTCAGCGGGTTAAAATTGTCATTTAGCGGTCAACGGATTTTTTAACAGATCTGTGTATTTTTGTCTGCGACAATATTTTTCTGTTTAATTCATTGTTTCTATTATACTTCCTATCGTTTCGTTTACTTATTGTGTACGCATGAAGTTTAGTAATCGATTTCGATATGGTGACTCCCCTGCCTCAACACAACAGAAGAATCTGACAGTGTCAGTTGTCTGTTTTTATTATTGTGTGTGCACGTCATCCTGGTCACAGAAGTTCTGTTGTCGCTTCGGAACAGTGCTAACTTTAAAAATTTCAATCTTTTACCCTGGACCGAAGTTTAGCTGTCGCGTCGGTACTGTGCATAGTGTTACTTTATGGTGCAGTTGGTAGCAGTGTAAACAGTGATTGTATTTACTTTCTTAATTGCGTCATATAAATGTGAAAGCAAAAGGACAAAAAATACTCAAAAGTCTAGAAAAGAGTGACTTAGTAACAAAGAATCGAAAGACTGGCTTATTGAGATTGTCATAAGGAAAAAATGTGAAAATTTTCTTATTTCCCTTGCTTCTGAGCTGCAACGACGTTTCCTCACAATGTAAAAGTGCTGAAAGACGCTTCAAGAGAATGCTTGCGAGTGTTATAAGAAGCAATACTATCCCTGACTAAGGAAATGGGCTCGTCAGACAGTACTGTCACCAAAATTGATTTTCAGTGGTCAGAGCTCACTACTGTCCAATGGAAAGAAATAAACAATACTGCGGATTTCTGGAATGAAATTAGATCATACAGAGATGCCAGCGGTTTAAATCCTTACCAAGAAATTTCAGATTTGGCGCTTACGCTTTTGGTTGTACCATGGTCCAATGCAGAGATGGAAAGGGCCTTTAGCCACCTAAATTTGTTAAATCGTCCCTCCGGAACAGACTGCCTGCTGCTCTGGTCAACGCCATTATTACAATAGGAGCAGGTCTCAATCTCACGATCACGAACTGCCCTAGAATGTTCCCTTCTGCAGGGGCTGCGCAAGCAGGAGGAGGAAAATGAAATACCGGGGCTTTAACTACGTTAAGGTGCTGACTCGAATCGAAACTTTGTAAACTTCTCTTTAGAAATAGTAGCAGTAGCAGTAATAGTATAGGCTACAATGCCGAAGAAAAAAACATCTTTTTAAGATATCAGTGCATTGAAATTTTAATTCTAGAAGGGTAAATAACAATAGTAAGCATTTATCGGATTTTAACTCCAGTTTAGCGGAATAAGTTTATCTGAGTTGGCAACCCCGATTCAGCGAGACGATCTGGTGAGGGGAGGCGCGTTTGCAGGCGGGTGCGGCCGCTTCACCGCCAGGCAGTCTGTCACAATGCTCGTTTCTGTGCCTCATAATGTTCACGCTTGCTCTACTAGCAGGTTAGTAAATCGTGTAAATAATTAAGTCATAGTGCATAAAAACTTCCAGCACGCATTATTATTTAAGTTTGGAGATATTCGTCCAATAATATGTTTATTGGTTAACTAAGGCATAAAATTAACACTGTTTTTCAAAAAATATGGGGGGCGGGGACACACACGTTTCCCCTGTCGCCCCCGGCGGTGACGCCGCGTATCACAGTGTCAGCCGTGTGGTGGCGTTACACCTGGCGTCACGTGACGAGAGGCCGAGCACCAGCACTATGGGAGTGGAGGAACTGCGGCCGAGCGCCGACAGCTGCGCCTGCGGGACGGACGTCACTGGCTGTCACTGCGCTACTGGAGGGGAAGAATGCGCACAACGGCTGACAACTGCTGACGCCGAATGCAACAGTATGGCAGCTGCGAATGTCTTTGGCCTTGACGCATTCCGTGCCTTCACTTTACTGTTACTGATTACGTCTGCTCGGCTTCTGGTCAGAGAGGCTCTCTCAGCTACACGCGGAATGTGCGCCTTTCTTTGCACTGGGTCTCGGGTGTCCTAAGAAAGTTGGAGCCTCCATTACACTCAAACCTATGGCTCGCCCCCGTCTGTTGTCGGGCTCGCTCCTCCGTGTCACTATTGAAACCGACTGGAGTAGCCCGACGGCTGAGGGTGTTTTGCGTCCTGTCACAGCTAGCGAGATACCCGAGCCCTCAGGGGCCCTGCACTTATGTGCTGACTAAGAAAACTGTGAATCCCCCCTCCACAGTCGATTCTTTCCCGATGCCTAGATCGGCGGAATTCACAGGCCGGTTCTCGGGGGCCAGTATTTTTCGAAGACGATCTGGTGGAGGGGGACGACAAATCCGAGCGACGCTGGCAATGTCTACACCTTTCAGTCTGTTCCAGTTGCCATTCGGGTGGCCAGTGCCCCCGTAATCTTTCGACATTTTTCGGAGCAGTTGCTAGCGCAGGTGCCCTGTCGCACGAAAGTATTGGGGCAATGGGCGCCTCGCCCCAGGGTACCCACAATGCACTGTGCGAGGTACCGGTACACCTACCCGCACGGCCAATTGCCCGACCGCAGATCGAAGGGTGCCGCCACAGCACGATTGACGGGACGATTGACAAGTCTTCCCAGAAGGTCCTTTCGACTGTCATCGACGCGACTCGTCCGACCGCTAATCGAAGGACACCGCTCTGACTTCCGAGAACGAACAAAAGATGAGTGACGTCCGCCATCCCGTCGACACGTCTGTACTCGCACCCTCGGCCACACACCTGGCCGACGCCGCCACCCCTACCCGCTCGGCCATTTGCCGGACCGCTGCTCAGAGGTCGCCTCAAGGAATGATTGACACCTACTTGTACGCCGCCGCCGCCGCCGCCGCAGCCACCGACAGATGCCACCGCACCCACGCTGAAGACCGCTTCTCAAGGACGCAGCGACCGCCCTACCCGCCAGGACGGAACAAGCAATACCACAACGATTGTTTTGACTGCATCGACATCTCTAAACGACACCGCCCCCTACACCCAGGACAGGGGCGTACTGCACTCTTTTTACGGCGACCGCGCCCCGCCAGGTCAGCAGCCAATTAAACTGCATATTTATTAAGCGCGCCGCAGCGATCCGTACGCCAGATCTCGATTTTTTTGTTTATTCGCATATAAAACTTTGACAACCTATGTAACAATTTCCGCCGTTTATTAGTCTCGGAAAATATAAAGATACCATATTGTTATTCGTATGTATTTTTAACAATAATTTCGGTGTAATGCTTAAAACAATTTAGAACAGAAATGTTTAGTTGGTCTCTGAAAAAAAAAATAACCATATACTATAGCTTGTAGTAAAATATTAAAACTCGTATGCTAAATTTGAAATAAGAATTTATCGATGTGCAAACACTCATCTCTCCCCATGCTCTTTGCATAGACTACAAATACAACAGCCGACAGACGTGTTCAATAATTGCGCAGGTTAGATAATAAACGGTAACGAACGCCACAAACTTACGTATCCATCTTAACATATACCCTTTCGATATCTAAAACAATTCTAACCAGAGCCAGACATTCGGGACTAACCAAAAGAAAAGAAATGGTCCATTTCGGAACTCGACCGCAACCTTAGATCTGTAAGCAAAATTAATGTCTCTCTTCGTTTAGACGATGCAAGCAACAGCCATCTAACGGAATGTAACGGTAACAAACGCTACAAACTTGTATGCCAACTACCCTTTCGATAGAACAACAGCAGCAGCAGAAGACGGCATATTGTTTGTACAAAAATTCCAAATAACGAAAATCGGCAATGACATCTAGCACAACGTCTCTAAATATACATCTGCAAGCACTGTTAACAATCGTCCAGAACGCAGAGCGCTCTCACGGCAGGCTACATAAAAGAAACATATGCTAAGTGTTTAAACAAAATCTCTAAAAACACCTAAATTACATCTCCAAACGATCAAATCCTTCTGACAAGGATAGCGCGCAATGCATTTATTTAAGGGAGCTGAGCCATGCCGAAAGTTCCGAAATGTAACTCTCTCTCTCTCTCTTTAGCGATCTTGCCCTGTTACGTTTCCTTCTTCTTAGATCGGGGTATAGGTGCGCCTTCCGAAAATTCGGGTACTTTAATTTTACCTCTTATTTCCTTGCTACAGCAGTATACATCTTCTTGCGTATACCCATCTAAGGAATCTCTACGTCCTGTTAAGATGCAAACTACATTTATCTGAAGCAGGTCAAACACCGATATTCCAGCGCCCCAGAAGACATTTAAACCATATTTTGCAACGGAGAGTCGAAATAAAAAAAATACGTGAAACAATTTACCGATTTCCGACCGTCTACACTAAAATATTTCTTTTTTCTCGAAAGTATTGGCCTAACAACACCCTTATTCGACAATACGGCAACCACAGAACCGAGGTAGTACTTTACCTATCCAATGCAACACCGATTTTCAGAACAAGTTCGACCCGCCCTTTACCCACAAAATTCTTACTCCAAGTTCCTTTCTTGTGCATTCCACTAATCCGAACTAAGATTTATTATTTTAATTACAAGTAGATGTCTGCCGCAAACGAAGATGCTAACCTACACAAAAGCAACACCTGATCCTGTATAGAACATGGAGTGTCTATACTTTCTTTGTTACAGTACAACTGATTACATGCAATGTAATTTTCGCAAACACTTATATCGCACCCAACGCCCTCATACATCGATCATAACCTGCTCTCTAAGGAATGGATGGGAGTGACACACAGTACGAACACGTTTGTCGTGTATTCCGCTAATGTCGCTCAATACAACGATTCGAGACCAAACCCTTGCGCCTGTTTAGTGTAAAAGCAAATATTTTTTTAAGACTTAATCGAAGCTAGATAGAGCTTGCACATATGAAATAGCCTCCTACGAACCCTTTGTCTTCGCCATATAACCCAGTTTTCGTTTACCCTCCTTCGTAGGACTTGTGGAATAACGTAGGCGATATATATGTCTGTGGAGAATAAAGTCCTGGAATGCTATAAAATATAGCTCCTTGCTCGACTCTACAAGTAATTTACAGTTGAAACTAAAAAACATATTAGCTTTTCTCGGTTCGAGAGAGCGGTCAATTTTCGGGTACTCTTAATACCCAAGTAATCAAATTGCAGAATAACTGATCTCTAAAAGCATATGTTACCTTGGACCGTTTGGATGGGAACGACGGCGCACTTTGTAAATACCGTATCTTCTCTTTTAGAACACTTAATCTTCTTGCACAGATCAATAACCACAATCCTCCATCGTGGTAATGCCATCTTCACGACCCAGCGAAAAAATAAAAGTCCTAACAATCAACTGTCTGGACGCTTTATAAAATCGATAACTTTGCTTACACCAGGGCTCGTGGTTTTTCGACAAATTTATTTTGTTTCTACAATTCGACGCGAACCACGTTAAGCAGTCGTTTCCAATTGTTTTATCCTCGCCCTGAACCACGTTGTTATTGCTCCTTCCACCCGAAAGTCATGCTCGGTTTAAAAAATCCCTTCGAAATTTTGTGTGTTGTCCAAATCCAGGAGATAGAAGCCGCCATACGAAGCTGCTGCTGTAGTATAGATGGGAGCGCCTCCATTAAAGCAACATTGATTAGTTACAGTTTATAAGATATATATACCCACAGGACGTACATATTTCCCCCCACGTATTCCAGAAATAAGACGAAGTTACTATCTCCAGCGTTTGCAGTATCGATCTTTCTGAATTTACTAAGCATTTAGATCCACACACGTGCACTCCATTGGCTACAACTAGCGCACTTTAAGCTG
Source organism: Locusta migratoria (assembly GCA_026315105.1). Lineage (NCBI taxonomy): Eukaryota > Metazoa > Arthropoda > Insecta > Orthoptera > Acrididae > Locusta > Locusta migratoria. Next base: position 572,778,081 of record CM048747.1, on the reverse strand, counting down.
CCAAACTATAGGAGTTTTATAAAACACGTTGAGTTTCGACGAAAGAATTATGAGCTACCACAGAAGACATATCCGCTACGTAACATAATGAACACCAGCCGTAAAGTAGACAACACTAGCATACGATTAAACAGGCGATGCTTCGACGAAAGATCACTGCAAAGTTTTTTTTATAAAACCACCGAAGTCAGCTTCTTTAGAGATCTACTGCGATGTGTATTTAGGGTATATCAACACTTTTTTTACTTAAATTCCGTCCCATCTAGCCTACAACACTCTCTGTAAGCGCCAAACATTTTCAAGAAAGTAACAGAACTACACAGACGGTGTTATAACCGCAATCAATAACAGACAAGATAACCCAGACACAGCACAATTTTTAATAAAGTTTCGATCTTTCTCAACCCAATTACTACATTGCGGCTGCAGGCGAGTGCGGACCTGTTGACTCATCGTAGACGCTGGTTTGGAGCGTGTACGTCCTATACATGTAAACATACCAGTCGACGCTCGCACCTGACCTGGAGAAGTTATAGGTTTAATTTTTTCCTGGCCGCACCAGATTCCGAATACATGAGAACTATTTTTACGAAGATACAATTACATTGATTGTAACAACAGACATAAGAATAAAAACGATCGAAATGCCACAGCTATACCATAGCTCTTAATACACAATCATCCCAATAAAGAGAGAACCGCACACATGCGTATTACCGACAAATACTGCAACAGTTCCTCGCAGCTGACAAACAAGCGATGTTTTTACCGTACAAGATGACTACAGCAGTCGTTATAACTTTTATATGCAGATACATACAGACAGTAGGATGGGTGCTAATTTGACATGTAGCTATTACAGGTACAGAAACTAAACATAGTTAGTTTAGAAAATCGATAAGAAGAACGAAATTTATACAAGATGAACCAATGTGCAATAAGTCAAACCACACTTCATAAAGCAATGTACCGAGCAACATCTATCTAAACGGTCGTTTTGCTTAGTTGTAGAATAGAACAACACAGGGGTCCAAATGAGGCTCATACTAAGCAAAAAATCTGGTCCTGTATAGCATACTGGTTACAGCACTATGCGCCCGTATGTCTGTACGTTACCAACTCCTGCGGTAATTTCCTCATGGAACACTAGGTTCACGACTATTGCAAACGATTGCTTGTTATTCCATCCGTTTTTAACTATGCAAATGACTGTCCCCCAGTCCTCCACATTTGGATACAATGTAATCCCTTCTCCAAACGAGAATACAATACGTTTTTCGTGTGTTCCGCTATTTTCGGTCAGTACACCGAAGCGTGACTAATCTCCCTGACTGTTTACTGTAAAAAAGCAAATATTTTATAAGTCCCAGTCGTAACCAGATATCTCCACGACCTGTATTTAAGCCTGGTTTACACATATGCCATAGCTTCGTCTTTCTCCAGCATTAGTTTGTACTCGTCCTCTATGGCAGTTGCTTTAGCCATATATTCTAGCTTCCTTCTCTTGGTCTCGATATCCGCCTTTTCCAGTTTTCTTTTCGTGTACATAAGACATTAACTGCGCGTAGCGATGTAATTTCTTTAATGGGGGATGGCTTAAGTCTGTGTGATAAATTTACTCTTTTCGCTGGACTTGCGGAATGACATTGTAGGTACCAGACCTAATTCGGCGATATCTATATCTGGAGGCAGTGTGGAGAACAATGTTCTGGATACGTGTACTACTTACATCGTCTTTGCCGGTGTCAGTATTACGAATCTCCACGTAATAAATAGGTAGACAATTGAAACTAAAAGCTGATAGAACGTAATGCATAAGCTTTTATCGATCTGGAAGGTTTTTGCCTGTACACCGATCAATTTGCGGTTATTTTTATTACCCCAGAACACAAATTGCAGGACACTGTTAAACACTACAAAGCATCTGTTGTCCCAAATGTTTGTTATTCGCTTCGACATGGTGGAGAGCACTTCGCAGATACCGTTTATTCTCGTTTAAAACACTTAAACAGTCTTGCACAAGATCAAAAACACTATCCATCCGGTAATCGTATATTGTAATACCCCTGTAGTCGACCCTACGACGAAGTAAGTGCTCAAATGCAGCAAATAGACCTCTACCTCTGGTTTTAAGGTAAATCAGGTCACGAATCACACCACAACCAGCGGATTATCCCCTAGCAAGACTCCAGGACGGTCTCGAAATTATGGTTTTGACTGATATTTCCAAGCGAAGTACAAAATATCCTCCATATAGGCGAGATTCTAGATGCGTTCTTCGGAACTTGTGGTATAGACACAGGTGCGTAGAATCGAATCCTGCATATGACAAAACATTCGGAGAAGCCTCCAGGCCACGAAACGCAAAGAATGCTCCCGGACAGCTAAAATACCATTTGATGCGCGAATCACTATCCTCTAAGCTTTCGTATTGTACTAACACTGATAGAAATACTACGTTGTACTTATAGAGTATATGAAAAACTAATGACTTTCCTAGTAAGACGAAGTGTTTCTCACACGACTCCTCCCAATGCGATACTTTGAACTGCCGATCTGGTCGGTGCCCGCCCACTACCTGCTACTGCTACATCTACATACTCCGCAATTCACCGTAAGGTGTGTGGCGGAGGGTACACTGTACCACTACTAGGCATTTCCTTTCCTATTCCACTCCCAAATTGAACGAGGAAAAAAAAAGAATGCCTATATGCCTCCGTACAAGTCCTATTTCTCTTGTATTGCTTTGTGATCTTTACGCGTAATTTAAGTAGGCGGCAGCAAGATAGTACTACTCAGTTTCAAATTCCGGTCTTCTAAATTTACTTAACAGTAATTCACGAAAAGAACGTCGTCTTTCTTCCAGCGATCCCCAATTGAGTTGCTGGAGCATTTCCGTAACACTCGCGCATTGGTCGAACCTACCGGTTCGAAATATAGCTGCTCGTCTCTGAACCGCCTCTGTCTTCCTTTAAACTGATCTGCTGCGGGTCCCAAACACTTGAGCAATACTCAAGACGTGGCCGTACAAGAGTTTTATACGCGGTCTCCTTTACAGGTGAAGTACATCTTCCCAAAATTCTCCCAATAAACCGAAGTCGGCTGTCCGCCTTACTCACAACTGTCCTTACATGCTCGTTCCATTTCATATTGCTCTTCAATGTTACGCCTAGATATTTGAACGACGCGACAGCATCAAGAAGCTCACTACTAATGCTGTATTCGAACATTATGGGATTGTTTTTTCTACTCATGCGCATCACCTTACATTTTTCTACATTGAGCCAACTGCCATTCGTCGCACCAACTAGAGATTTTGTCTAAGTCATCCTGCATGCTATTACAGTCAGTTACAGACGATACCCTCCCATACACCACAGCATCATCAGCAAACAGCCGCAAATTACAACTTACTCTGTCCATCAGATCATTTATGAAGATAGAAAATAATAGCGGTCCTATCACACTCCCCTGGGGCACGCCTGACGATACACTCGTCTCTGATGAACACTCGCAGTCGAGAACAACGTACTGCGTTCTATTACTTAGGAAGTCTTCCAGCCAGTCACAAATCTGTGAACCTATTCCATAAGCTCGTATCTTCGTCAGCAGTCTGCAGTGTGGCACCGCGTCGATCGCCATTTTGAAGTCGAGAAAAACACAATCTGCCTGTTGCCCTTTGTCCATGGCTCGCAAGATGTCGTGTGAGAAAAGGGCAAACTGAGTTTCACATGAACGATGTTTCCTAAACCCGTGCTGATTCATGGAAAGAAGCTTTTCCGTTTCAAGGATATTTACTATATTCGAACTGAGAATATGCTCCAAAATACTACATGAAACTGATGTCAACGATATTGGCCTGTAATTGTGTGGGTCAGTTCTCTTTCCTTTCTTATAAACGGGAGTCACCTGCGCTTTTTTCCAATCACTAGGAACATTGCGCTGATTTAAAGATTCGCGATAAATGCCAGCTAAGTAGGGGGCCAATGCCGCAGAATAGTCTTCGTAAAACCGAACTGGAATTCCATCCGGACCAGCAGACTTTTTCGTATTTAGCTCTATCAGCTGCTTCTCTACACCGGAAATACGTATTGCTATGTCCCCCATTTCGGAATTAGTACGTTGATCAAATGATAGTACATTTGTGCGGTCCTCCTGCGTGAAAGATTTCTTAAAGGTTAAATTTAGAACTTCAGCTTTCCGTTTGCTTTCTTCTATTACTGCCCCGGAATGATCAACGAGTGAGTGGACAGTGGGCTTTGACCCGCTTATCGATTTTACATAGGACCAGAATTTTTTCGGGTTCTTCTTTGAGATCTTTTGCTAAGGTATGGCTGAGGTATTTATTGTATGCTTCGCGCATCGATCTTTTTATAGATGCATGAATCTCTACTAAATTTTGCCTGTCATCATTTGCGTGTTCTTTTTTGAATCGAGAGTGCAACAGCCTTTGCTTTCTCAGCAGCTTTCTAACATTATTATTATACCACGGTGGATCTTTTCCATCCTTAATCATCTTTACTGGTACATATTTCTCTAACCCTTTATTAACAATGCACTTAAATTTAGTCCACAATTCCTCTACATCCATAGTCCCGGAATTAAACGATGCTCATTCATTTTCTAAGTGCGATCGTAACATTTGCTTATCGGCTCTTCCCAACAAAAACACGCTCCTAGCCTTCTTGATTGGTTTATGAACTTTGGTCACCATCGATGCTATGACGATATCATGATCACTAATTCCTGTCTCTACACAGACATCGTTAACAAGGTCAGGCATGTTTGTGGCTATAAGGTCTAGAATATTTCCATTGCGTGTGGGTTGCCGGTTTAACTGCTCAAGACAGTTTTCGGTGAATGTGTCCAAAAGTAGCTCACAACACTGCTTGTCTGTACCGCCTGAAATGTAACTAGCGAGGTCCCAATCTATACCCTTAAGGTTGAAGTCTCCTCTGACTAATATTACATGGCCCGGATACCTATGCACTACCTGGTGTATACTTTCCTTGAATGATTCTAAAACTGCTACAGCAGCACTGGGGGGGGGGGGGGGGGGCGGGCGGTAAAAACAGCCAACTATTAACTTCACTTCTTTTAGACCTGTTATACGTGCCCAGATAACTTCAGTTACTTTCAACTTCGATCTCAGTAGAAACAATATCTTTATCCACAGCGATGAACACTCCTCCTCCAGTTGTATCTGATCTATCTTTCCAATATACATTCCACGCTTCGCTAAATATTTCTGAACTTGCCACATCATGATTTAGCCAGCTTTCGGTGTCTAAAACTATATGAGCGCAATAACTTCCATGCAGTGCGGCAAATTCGGAAACTTTGTTTCTAATACTCTGTAAGTTCGCGGCTAATATTTTCATGATCGAATTTTTGTTCCGAACGTGGCCTGAATTCGCTGTTTGAATGCTGACAGCCTAAAACAACCATGTGCACTCCACAAGTACTCTGCTACCCGAGTAGCCGCTTCCTTAGTGTAGTGCACCCCTGATCTATCTAGGTGCACTCTACAAACCTGCAGCCATGACTGTCAGAGTCTGCGAAGCGTCTGGTTCAGACCCTCCACTCGGCTCCAAACCAAAGGACCCCGATCAACCCTGGGAACAATGCTACAAATCGACAGCTCTGCTTGCACCCCACGTGCGAAGGCAGCAGCCTTCACCAATTCCGCCAGCCGCTCGTAGGACCTGAGGATGTCCTCAGAACCCAAGCGAAAAGCGTCATTGGTGCCAACGTGAGCCACGACTTTGTCGACTGCACCCCGTACCCTCGATCAAATGAAATGGGTAGACTTCTGTGATGTTTTCATCTTTTATCTGAAGTATTGTGCACCCTCTACTTCAGATATATACCTAAATATTAAGATTAATACCTAGAAGGACGACAGGGCCAATTTGCCACCTAATAGCGTTTCTCTGTATTTTCGGCATGTTTCCTTGTAATGCTGTGTATGAAATAAAACCGACTCTTGTCTCCTCGTTCTTTGTTGTTTCAATATGCGACAGTATACGTTAGCGGCGGAAAAAATACCACTTCCGTTTTGGACCAGAGACTATACACAGCACGGGTAGTATCTTTGGCTTCATGTGAAAGGCGCCATTTTATTTTTAGCTTATTTAGAAACGGTGACGTTTAAAATAGCAGTATGCCATCATGGTGTCTTTAAGAGTAATCACGAAAACGCTTACCTTACAAATAAGTATTAGTTTCTAACAAATTAATAGCGTAACTACTCAAGTTTATCTATATTTACTTTTAATGGAAAATCTGGGCGTCTGTAATGTTAGTGTAATGGATAGTGTTCTGGTTTCCCAATTGGAATCATTGAGTATTTGTTAGCTTGCAACACCTTGTCTCTAAAAAGTTTATTTCACCTTTTCATTTTAATTGAACTTCTCAGAATGTATTAGAAGTCAGTTCTGCGTTTCTGTCTTTTATTTACATTTACAACTGATTAAAAAATCAAGGACGAAACAGTTATTTCGATAGTAATTTCCGAATATGTGACGATTTCCGAGTGTGTGTTTAGGGGAATAATGTCTAAATAACAAACGATTGTAAATGTAATGATCTTTTCGGATGGGTAACATCACTTAACAAAGTAGTATGAAAAGGATAAATATTTCTGTATTTAAGACTTAACAGTAGACATTGTTCATTCGTGGGATCATTAATAAAGAAGACGTTGCTAACCTAACACAGGTTTGTCTGAGTAATGTGGTAATACAAATATTTTATAAACATCTTCTTCTCCATCTCCAGGAAAGGGGCCCTAAATTAACTAATGGCACAGTGTGCGGCAGTGGTTGCTGTTATTGTTTGGATGTTTTAGGGGGACAAAATTACAACACAGTGTGCATTAAAATGGTTTATTGTGGGTACAAGGTAGTTTCCAAACAATCTATTGGTATTGGCAATGATAGTATGGGAAATACAGCTGCTGTAAAGACGTGTCCCAAATTCTTGTAAACGAATGTACAGTAGATATGTTGTCCGCTGGCATCTGTCTTGAGATTTTCTGTCGAAGTATGAGGTTTGTCAGATGTTTCGCCGAGTTTGAGCTGCTGACATTGCCCAAGTTTCACCCTCCAAAAGCAATGAAGTTTGAAACTTTAACAGTGCTAGCCAATCTCAGTTTGAATTAGTGGTGGCGAAATGTCAGTTATAAAATCAAACAACTGTGGGCTGAAAACTCCGAAACTGAAGCCAGCAGGCTACGTGTACAACATAGATTGTAGCTGGATACATGATTTAAAGAACGTTATTATTAAATTTTTAAAAAAGTAGTTCAATAGTCACCGAAAGATCCGCAATGTCTCTGAAACAGTTAATTTTCACTCGGACAGTAAAGAAAACTAAGCAATAAGTAAAGAAACAACAAGCTATTTCGCGAGTAATCAACAGACTGAGATACACTGAGTGTCAACCAAAATAACATGATCGTCTGCTTTGTTTACATTCTAAGCTGTCATTTTGTGTTGCGTAGCGTACTCAAAGATCTTCACGACACAGATACTATACTTCTGATCACCAAATTACAGGCACTTCGGGTTGGTATTTTTCCGCCGCTAACGTCATGTATATGCGACAACATCGCCACAAATTCCAGCACTGATTGCGTAGGGCAGCTGGGGATGGCAGTCGTGTATGGCTGAGTTACCTGAGTGAATGATTGTGTGTGATTTTTTTCTGACGAAGGTCATGGTCGAAAATTTTCAAGTTACATGAATGTGAATGAGTTTGTTGCCAGCTCAGCGATAATCTTTATGGTGAGTTGCTAGCTATCCTCAAATTATCGGCATTCAAATCTCGACCTACCATTGTTAAAAATCATAAAAGTACATATGGTGGTTACACTGAATTATCTTTCAAAATCTGGCCGTATAAGCAATAAAACGGCATGGGGCGAATTTGGCGATCCTTGTAATATTAAATTCCAAGTAGACTGTATCATGTTTTTATAGCTGCTATCTAATCAGTTCCTGTGCTCATTTCACTCTGGTTGTCACCGCTTAGGGATTCGTTCTCAAGTCATGCCGTTGGCGCTACAATTTGATGTTACTTCTGGCTGGCTTGAAAAGGAATTGATGGATCGGCTTTAGATGTAATGTAGAGATGGATTTATTTTCTTTCCGCCAACAACGTTCATGTGTGTTCAGCAATTCCGCCTTACCTGGTGCAGCGTCTGCCAGAAGTACGAGCAAGTCTTCTGTTGAGCTAAACTACGACTTACTGTGGCCTAGGGCGGTAGCCAGGGGGGGGGGGATGAAGGGGGTCAAACCCAAAAGCCTCACTATTTCCCTAATTCCTGATAAAGTAATTAAAAAGTATGCTGAAGTTGCTCCTTCGAGATTTGTATTGAATAAAATTTAATATATTGTCTCTATTAAAATACATCTGCGCCTTTACTTCAACTTATGTTGCAATGCTTCACAAGTTAGATTATACGTGGTAATTGGAGAGTTTTGTTCTGTTAAGTGCCAAGTTAGTGTCATGTAAAGACAGCTGTAAAAGAAAATGAATTCGCCTTCAATCAAAAATTGTTTTGCTGTAAACAATACATTTAGAGTTCTGAAGGCTCATCATCAGGTGTTTGTACATGTTTAAAGGCCTCGGCTTATTAAAAAGTGGTGCTCAAATACGTCTGGTGCAGTATGATAATTGGAGTACATTTGCATGTATAAATAATCACTAACAAAAACACTTCTTATCTTGAGACACTATGAGAAGTGTTTGTGTTATTACTTATACACACAAATGTACTCCAATAATCATACTGCACCAAACTTATTTAAGCACCGATTTTTAATAAAGTAAGGCCTTTAAACTTAATAAATAATAGAAGCACCTGATGATAAGCCCTCAGGGGTCGAAATGCATTGTGTAGAATAAAATACAATTTGTGACTGAAGGTAAATTCATTTTTTTTAAAGTCATAGAACATTACTGAAAAAAAGTAGTTGTATTTGCTATTTACCCTACCATTAACAATATATATAATCAATGGCTTATTTTTCAAACAGCCCTTACTACATTATTATTTTTCTTTTTAACTTATAAATCTCAAAAGTCATGCAAATCTGTATCTTACCACTGCAATTAGTTCAATTTTTTATATCTCATTGTTTCGATCACGTAACTATTTTTTAAAATCTTTATACTGTTATCAGACACTTTTTTTACGTCGAATCTCACAAATTAGCATTTATCAGAAAGAAAATTCACTTCAGAGAAGTAAAAATACGTAATTCACAACAAATTTAATGAAGATTATTTTTATTGCTTTTGCTCCTGTGCCTTTACCTGATAATTGAGGAACTTGGCTCCATTCGGGCAAAGGAATACGACAGTAACTGAGGCGCATGTGCGATTCCAGCAGTCCTCATCTGTACTGCAGTTTTTTTATCGGGAGAGGTTCAACCATCCGCTCTTTCTGGCAGCTGCCTGCTACACCATTACGAAAAGCTGAAAGACAGTATATCTGGTTACTGTTAGGTGCATGGGCATCATATGGTCAGTGACGAAAACGCAATTAAAAGGTTATACCAGAGTCCTTGTAAAAAAATTCAGGTGCGTAGTTACGGGGGAGGGGGGGTGTTTAACCCCCCCAGAACAATGTTTTTATTTTTAACTATTTATTTTCACTCGTGCTAAAATTAAAAATGACAATTATTTGTGTAATGAATATGAGAGTTAGACTGAAAACATTAACAAAGAGAGGTACCAGGGTGTCTGTAAGTTGTAATCGATGCTTAGTTCAGCTTTGTCTTCTTTGTTGTTGTCGGGACACTTTGTCTCGACTATCTTATGGGTGGCCTTCGTGAGGCCTAGGCAAGAATCGCGCACAGCTTTCACGAATGTAATCTCGCCAATTAAAAAAGAAATAATTGCTCAGGTAACCACCAGCCAACCTTCAGTAACAATGAACAAGTATTGTTGAGTTACAGCCGGAAACACGCTCCACAGACTGTTCAGAGTACCGCGCGAGCCTTCCCTAGCGTGTAACGAAGCCCACCGTGTCTTATGTTTACTTCTGCTACCAACTTAAAATGATCTGCTAACTTTATTACTGCAGTAGGGCGGCGAACTTGTACGTCACACAGACAAATATATTTTTTCTACGAGTGTCATTAAACGAGAACAAATGTATGACATCAGACCTTATTACTTCCGTGTATAATTTATACCAGAGATGCTGATCATCTGCACGCACGCATGCCTAAAGTTTCAACATTGTATAACATACAGATTAAATTCCCCCTCTTTTGACAGATAACAATTGTGTGAGACGAATTGTTAGTTTCGACGTTTTGGATCTAATTTTCGAGTTTGTTTTTTATTGAAATAAGTACCTCTATAGGGTGTCAGCGCTTTTTAATACTCGTATTAACGTAATCTGTGGATATTTAGCTTCGATGTCGTGTCTCTAACCTAATTGTTTCGCAAAATCTTAGGCTTTAAATTGATGTTCTTAGCCATATTTTGCAATTGGGGCAATGAGTCATGGTGGGGAATTTAGACAAACTGAAGTGTAATACAGATGCATCCATTTTGTGAAATGGGCACTTGCAGAATGTAGAGCATGTAGCAGTTTTGAAGTGCCAAAAACTGTATTTGTAACTATTTCGGTGTCTTAATCAAGTCTGAATTATAAAATCTCCTTTCATTCCAAGTTTACATCGACAACTACTTGAAGCCTTCTAAATGTCTAATGCAGTAGAGTGATCAGTTTAAATTAGAACAGTTGTAATACTTATTTACTACTACTCATGTCTTTTATGGTAAAACAGTGTAATATGAATGATACTATCGCCGATCCTGTTGACGTTAGAAGACAGAAATAGACACTGGAGTGCAGCTTATGCAGCTCCCGCTTGCTGGCTTAAGGGACGGCACAGCAGCCAACCGGGAGTCGAGCTGTGCCGGCCAATAAGATTGCGTGTTTCGTGACGAGTAAATGTGGCGTCAATTTCGATGTTTATTCCAGGATTTCGGCGAGGCGTTCCTGTGATTGTAATTTATTTTCCATTTATAAGAGACTTTTAGATAATTGTATTACGGTCATGAGTGATATATTATTAACACACTACAGTAGTCAACCATAGAGCAGGTATAGCATGTTTTATTTATTTTATGATCTGTACGAAACAGTGATCATTTTAAGTGAAAGTTAGGTTAGGTATAGGTTAAACAAGAAGTTTTTTTTTTTTTTTTTTTTTTTAATATGTGAGGGCGCGTAGCGCCCGAATCTCCGGTTCAGAAACAATAAATCGTCAAAATCTTTTGCATACATCGCTTCGATTTCTTCACATAGTACAATTTTAACGCTCTTTCTTATTAGCCGCGGCATCGAGACTCCTGACTGCAGTGGCGGCGCTAGGCGACCGCCGACGGCCTCGCGCATGTGGGGGGGCCTCGCAAAACATTGTTAACATTTTAGCTTTTTTTCAAATTTGATGTTTAAGGGCGCTTTTCAACTGCTAGTTTGTTTAGTGATGACCTAAATCTAACTTACACTAGCTCAACCTAATGCCAAAGAGACTTTAGTCCCCAACATCTGTCCATGATTTCCAGTAACAGAACATTCGTGTTTACCGGCAAAACAGCCTTAGGCCAGGCCTTAAGTTGTTTTGCTTTTCAGGTATATATTGATCAGATTCATCTATAGTTTTAAGTTGGTGAAACGTCTATATTACTTTTGAGTGCAACCAAGTTATGCAGTAAGAGAGAGGATTTTCTTGCTTCATCATTTGACTACATGCAAAATGTATGCTTGCCTAAGATACCAGTTCAGGACATGTAATATCCATATATTATAATCGTAAACCGACAATTTCAGTTTTCTCTGAGCATAACATGAAAACTAATTCACTATCTATGTTTCTGTGGCCATCATCCGCAGCAGCTGTTAAAATTGGTTATGAGCAGTAGTCCGTCTTATGCAATTGCAGCCAGCATAAGATGGATTACCTCTTATCGTCAATAATTCAGCATCCTTCTACATCTAGCATGAGGGGCAAGTTAAGGAAAGTCCAAATGAGGTGCGCAGTTTTCTCCTCCATTATTTGAATACGTGTCTCATCTAGTATTAAAGAACTCTGGTTGTTTTGTGAAGGCTGTCCAGGCCAGCATAAGAACAAGACTCCCATAGATTTTTTAATGGCTATAAGTGCTCAGAGGCGTTTTTGAAAATCAGACTTTGTTTGCCTATCAGAGGAGACTCCTTTCTGCCAAATGATAGGGACTTCGCAGTAGTGAAAAGACGACAGAAGCATGTGGACAGACTATACTCATGGAGGACAGTGTGTGAACAAATAGTAAGCTCTAGTGCTAAAGGAAATTTTACAGTAACAATCGTCGATAGTGAGGGTGTTCCTGATTACAACCGGGGCACTTTTTTAAAAAAGAAATGTCAGTTCCATAGAGACATCTGTTAAGGACGTTCCTAGAGATAAAGGGGTATCTTTCAGTGTTGCAACTTTTATAGATTTCTGCTTTTCTGCAGAATAGATCGGAATAGTTGTGGCAAAAGCATTCATAGGAAGAATAAGTCAACATTCGTCCTTCCTTGGCCAACATATCCACACGTCCCAGAACTATCACACAGATAAGCTTATTCAAATGGTATGTGTCCAATCAATGAAACAAAAATTAAAGATATACGCAAAATGCTCAAGTATATTCCCGACTGTAAGGATCCAAATAATTTTATCAGAAAATTGCAGAACAAAGACAAATGACTAAAATTACAATTTTATTTTGGAAATTTCGTCTGTTTATTTACCTGGATGATTTACGGTTATATGTATTCTGAATCTATTTTTCAATACAGAAGATACATATTATGTGTTTATAGGCCAGAAGTTTATTACATAAGAAGGAAAACTGCAGTCAGTTTGAAAAACGACTTAAGTCCTTAGTCTTCAAACCAAAATTTGAACATGACAGAAGAACAAGATCATGCTTTTGTAATGATAGTCTTATGTAGTTTCGATGTATGTAACATAGAATGCATAATGTAGTGCAATATTCGCTTCAGTAACATAATAGTCTTTTGTTGTTTCTGAAAATGTACCTTTAGGGACTTAAGTCGTTTTGCAAATTCACGATTCATATATAGAACTTTTAAACGCTATTTGTCCATATATCGTGAAGCCCAAGAAAACGAGGAACAGACTGGTGTAATTCATTTTGGGATAGACCTACTGGTTCGCTTGTAATAATTGCAGCTTAAACTCGATAACTCGATTCTCCATAATAAAAAATCTATAGTAGAAAGAGATGTGGAACACACACACACACACACACACATCCATTTTATAGTTTGTATAGATTTCTTAAATAATTTTTATATTTAATTACTTGTTGTTCTGGCATCATACATTGCAAAATATTATAACTCTGCTGCCATGTCTGACTATACCACGTCCAGTTCTTTCTATACTATAACACTGAGTACTTTTAAGCACCATCAAATGGGGTAATATAGGACAATATGGTACATTTGCTCTTTCGCGCTGCATAGCAACAATTTATCGCTCACTTTCACTTTCGTACACTAATTATTTTAAGTTAGAAACTGTATTTTCTCATTCCGCGACTTTTGAGTCTTATGTAAACCTTGATAAATAACAGTCTCTAGGTTGAAATTTCACGCAATATCGTGAAATCGAAGCTTTCTATTGTCCCGACAAGCGGAAAAGTGTTCTAACTGCAGTTGTCATCCAGGTCATGAGCCACTTTGTGTTTCAGGCAAATACCGGTGCACATTGACTTTTCTGTTTTTAGGATGTATTATTTGTTCTACATACAGCGTCCCATTTCACTGACAATGAATGAAGTCTAATACAATTTGTGGACGTTATGGTAGAAACAACTTCAAAACAGTCCGGAATCACTCCATTTGATGGAACTGCACTTATCAATGTACTTAACAAATAATAATTTTTAGATCGTCATGTCTGGAGGACCCTCAAGAGAAAGAGACGTAGGGAGGAAATGGGAGTCCAGTGCATCAAAAAGTAGAAGAAAGGCTAAGACAGCTACATCCAACCAAGCTCTGAGTTTGAGCACGACGAAATTTCTGAAGAAACCTACTTCAGGTGAATCTGCTCCAGAAGCCTCTGAGGAATCTGTTGCCCTTTTTTATGCAGCATCAGAATTGGGCGAAAATACTGTTATCCGATATTCTGAGCCGAATAAGGAGTTAAGAAGTGAAAATATTTGTAATTTACTAAAGGGAGAGGACATTGTTCATAAAACAGAGACATTTAAAGAATTAGATCCGGGGAAGCGGGTGTTTCCACTAACAGATTCACAACTTATGACTTCAAAATGGTCCCCAACAAAACCTTGAGAAATCTGATGATAGTTACCCCAAAGATGCAAATAAAAGACATTTTCCTAAATTTCATTTTACTAGAAGATTGAGTAACGGTGAAGAGCAACATCGCAGGTGGTTGGTTTACTCCACATCTCAAGATAAAGTTTATTGCAGACCGGATGATAAAAGAAGACTGCTATAGCTGGAAAGATCTGAGTAGACTATTGCAGAGACATGAACAAAGTCAAGTACACATGGAGTGTATGACTAAGAGGATGGAATTCTATAAAGGAGTCAAATATGGGAAAACAATAGATAAGGAAAACTAGAGACTGATTAGGGAATCACAAAAGCATTGGTATAAGGGGACTTAAGGGACTTAAATGCGTGGTCATCAGTCCTTAAACTTACAAACTAGTTATGAACTACCTTATACTAAAGACGGCACAAATATCCATGTCCGAGGGGGGGATTCGAACCCCCCACGGGGAACGGCCTCGCGCATCGTAGCACAGCGCCTCAATGCGCTCGGCCGCTCCGCCGTGGCAGTTACGAAATTGAGTCTGAGTTTAAAAAGAAAAGAGTAGCATAGAAATAACTAATGTTCGATTACGAAGAAATTGATGAACCAATACAATCTGCTGAAATGAAGTACTTTTTTTCTTGTTTTTTGTTTATTATTATTATCATCACAATGATAGAGGCTATAATAGTCGACAGTGAATGTCGATTCAAAGCGATCGAAGAATATTTTGAGCGATTTACTTTTATTTTTGATATCAATAATTTGAAATCTCTATCCGAGGAATTAGGTATGATAGTCCGAGAAGGCGAAAATAGTGACATACAGCCTTTAGAACTTTACGAGGAACCCCAGCTTTTAAAATCCTATCCACTATACTCAAAGACGGAAAACAACTTCTTCAGTACATTTTAGAAAATAATTTAGAAGTATATCCAAATGTTTATATAACGATCACAATCATGCTCACAGTTGCAGTCAGTACAACTTCGGCCGAGAGAAACTGCACAAAGTTAAAATTGATCAAGACTAACTTGAGAAGCACAATTAGCCAAGAAGGGGTATCTCTTGTGTTATTAGTACTATCAATTGAAGCCGAAATAGCGACTAGTATTAATTATGATGTGATCTTAAAAAAATCAGTAAGGCGAAAAGTAATTTGTATTTGCTTATTGTAATTTATGTCATTGGAATAATACTTGTATATTATACCAATAAAATTTTAGTATAATGATTATTGGAGTATAATTCAGCTCATTTTATTTAACATAATCTTCTTCGCTGCGCCTCAGTTGCACAGTGGTAGAGTGCCAGACTACAAATCCGAAGGTCGTGGGTTCGATCTCCCCCCCCCCCCCAGGTCCTACGATTTTTATCTGTCACTTTCCATTTCTTTCACCTCTGGCAGTAATGCTTATGTGAAAAATACCGAGTAGCACCGTGGTTCGGAGCCCACGTTAAACTGTAGGTCCCCCTGTAACTGGCTGGGTAAGTCAGTTCGAAGGTCAGAGGAAGGCAACGGCATACCACCTCCAAACAGGACCATGCCTAGTAAACCACTGTGGTGTTCAAACCAATCTTCGGATTGTTGACTGCCTTACCTTAGTAATATTCTTTGCTGAATAAATGAAAGGGACCTCGCAAAGATGAGTTCGCCGACGCCCAAGTTTCGTCTAGCGCAGCCACTGCCTGATTGGCTGCTCCGCCATGCCTTGACCTAGGGAAGTACGAGCCACATAAAGTGCAGTTTCACCACATTTGGGCCCAACTAATAGCACCACTTCTACTGCTATCTATATTTTTTGTTACTATGGTTGATTTGTTCACCGAGGCCATTTTCATTGCTCATATGTATCTTATCGTGGTAGTTCAGTCTGTCTTTTCACTCCCATAATAATACACCTAAATCCACTCAAAAATGTCCTTCTGGCCAAAACTCTTTATGGTTGCCAAAAAGTGTAACTAGTACTGTCATATATTCAAATTGTATTTCAGTTTGAAAGACGGCTGTCTGCCGTCTTCCCTAGTTTTTTTTAAATTTGTATTTTTTCTAAATTCACTAGAATGGCCTCTTTGTTAAGCGAGAACCCCTTTCGCTCGGAGGCATGAGGAATAGCATTTCATTTCATGTTTGTAAATGTTAGTTTCTGTAATATTGCTGGGATTTTATTATGCTAATAATTTATCATTGTGTCTATGAATGTGGCAATATGAACGGTTTCTCCGTGACGCCACTATCCCTGTGAGAATGTGTACTTGTTTTATTCTGTATGTGCATGTATGAGCATCTTCTAGCATGGGAGTCTGAGTGCATGTATGAGAATTTTCGTCGTCGGCTGCTGGCTGCTCGCTACTAGTGTTTCTCTGGCTTGGTATCGATAGGTAGTCGTTACCAACTTCTGCTTGTGATTCTTCCAAAGAGGTTCCTCCACCCTTGGGTTTCGATTTGGTTTGGCAATGTCCGGTAGCGAGCCTCGGTAGAACGAGCGAGTCTAGGCTCTCCCCACCACTGCAGCTTTCTTGGGTTTTTACCGATTTTCGGTGGGTGGCGGGGGACTCGCTGGCCGTCTGGTCACTCTGTGGCTGCGCTTCGACCTGGTAAGACGTTCTGATTTTCTTCCCTCCTTTGAGATGGTAGCGATTCTTTGTCTGGTGTTCAAGTTAGACTTCAGAACTTAGGTTCATTTTTCGGAATAAGTTTTTCCGATCATGTACAGAAGTGTGTTCAATTTCATTTCGGTGATTTTTCAATAGGTAAACACGGTGAATATGTAACTAATTCGGTTTGATAACGGCTGGGAATCGGTAACCTTTGTGAGACCAGCTGCTGGTGTACGAACTCTGTTTAATTTCTTTCTAGCTTGGTGGGATGCGACTATTGTGCGGGAATATTTTTGTTCTTTGTAGTGCATGTGAAATATTCCTTTCCGTTTCCTCCTTCCACGAGTGGTATGTACTCCATGTGGTGTGTTCTTAGATCAAAGCCTTCAGCTACCCCTGTGTCTGTTTCTAGGCCGTTCAGGCAAGAAATCATGTATGTATCTTTCTGATTTCCCATATTACATCGCAATCTCCTCCCTGCCTATTTCAAATTGCTGTTTCGTTTCCAACTTGTACATTGCATTCAGACTCCGTCAGTAAATTCTCTTCTAGCCTTATACTACCATTTTTCTTTATTTTTTCGGAAATTGAATTTTTGTATTTTTTTACTGATTTTCGGAACCACGTGGCTCCGAACTCCGACTTCAAGGTTTTATAGCTAGTCACTTGAGTTCTCGCTACTGCTCAGATAACAGTGCCTTACTAATGTATATTCTTGCTTCTTAATCTAAGATTCCGTTGATTTTTGTTGAAATAAATACGATCTTGAAGCACTTCACCTTCAGTGGGGTGCGAATATGTAACGTAGCAAAATGTTCAAATGTTTGTAGAACTTAAGGGACTTAACTACGGGGTCATCAGTCCCTAAGCTTACAAACTACTTATGAACTAGCTAATACTAAGGACGGCACAAATATCCATGCCCGAGGGGGGATTCGAACCCCCGACCGTAGTGGCCGTGCAGACCGTGACTGGAGCGCCTCAGTCCCCTCGGCCACCGCGGCCGGCGTAACGTAGCAGACACATGTCGTGTATCTCAGTAACTCTGCATGTTCACGTTTTGATTTAAATGGAAATTAATCTCGCAATCATCGCGTACCATCTCAAGCAAAGAAAGACAAACCAGAGCCACCTACGAATTTTATTTATCTTGTGTTGTGTGGTACATCCTGGTTCGCTGAATTTCGCCTACGATGGCGGCGCCTGCTTCTGCTTTGTATCAGCACGCTGAGTTGGGGGAGTTTCGTCTTGCTTCGCGCGTGTGAGTGGCTGAATGCTTGTCGATTGTAAATCCCTCCCCACGCGATGTTCAGTTTAGTTCGGGGGTGGTTTGTATATTAAGGATTGTGTGTAATTCTCGTGATCTACGACGTGTGTCGGCCACCATCTCTTTGTCTTCCTGCTCCTAAAATAAATTTTGAGTCAGTTCTAAATTCTGGGCCTAGGAACAAGATTCTGTTGCAGGAAGTAGATAGCAGTTTACGCGAATCCTTTAGCTGGTTTTACGGCCAGAATTATATGTTTAAAGTAAGCTTTTAACTGGCTCCTTTCAGCTAGAATTAATTTTACAATTAACGGTGATGTTACACGTTGCAGAATGTACTTGACATGAAATAAAGAACCAAAAACACCATATTACACTTGATCTGAAGTGAGTCTGGTATGAATATCTATAACAGATGAAGTAAATACAAAATCTTAGTAAGTGGGAATTTTGTGTAAGATGTTCAGAACTTCTTCAACCCTAAAATTTGTGTGAGATTTAAAACTACTTACGTTTATGAATAGGCTCTGGCTTTGGTCTAGGAATTCCCTTCAGACATCGTTGTTTTCCTTTCACTTCACAGCACTGTAGTTTGAACACTTTGAAGTCACCATCATTTTTACCTGGAAGAGTAAACAGAGGTATATTGTTGTTTGCAGAAGGGCAAATAAGACTGTTGGTGGTGTTGCTCTGTTCTGAAAAATAAAAGGATATGTTCATTGACGAGCAAAAAAATGGCCACTGACAAAAAAATCCATTTGTTAAATTTTGTTCAGTCATTTTATAACCAAACTCAGTTATCTAGTTAAATCAAATAACAGAAAGATATTTTTTTTAAAGGCTAGGTTGCTTACTTACCACAGAGATGTCCTATGAGCCGCAGAAAGTAACAAATAAAAGAATAAAACTTGTGACAGGACTTCAGTAGGTGGTGGGATGGTGGGTAGGACAGGTTTTGCATCGAATTATATTGCAGGGATATCAGCCATGGGGGAAGGACGTGGGAGCAGGAATAAAGTAGGGATGGACCAGGATAGGTTTGGTAGATGGCAGAATACCACTGTTTGGGGATGGGGAGGATATTAGGTAAGGTTTTTCTCATTTCAGGGTAGGAGGAAATGTAATCGAAACCCTGGCGAAAAAATTGCTTAACTGCTCCAGTCCTGAGTGATACTGGATCACAAGGATGCTCCTATGTGGCTGGGCAGCGGGTGTGGGTGAGCTGGAGGGTGGCTGGACAGGGCTAGCCTGGACAAGGCTAGGGCGGTGGGAGTTTCACTGCAGTGCAGATGCAACATCCGTTGGTGGCTAGGCTGCATGGAAGGGAGTTTTTGGTGTGGAATCGGAGGTAGCTGTCAAAATGGAGGTATTGTTGATGGTTGGATGTGGAAGGATGTACTGACGAGGACATCTTTGAGGAGTAGGTCAATGCAGAGGAAAGTGGCTCGATGGGTTGGGTAGGACTATGTGAAGTGAATGGAAGAGAAGGTGTTGAGGTTTTGAAGAAATGTGGATAGTGTGCCCTCACCTTCATTCCGAATTATGAAGATATCATCAATGAATCGGAACCTGATGAGGGGTTTGGGATTCTGGGTAGTAAGGAAGAATTCCTCTAAATGGCCCACGAACAGGTTGGCACAGGAGGGTACCATATGGGTGTCCACGGCTGTGCCTTAATTTGTTGGAGGTGATGCCTCCAGAGAAAAAGTAATTGTGGCTTAGGGTATACGAGTAGTTAGTCAAGGTAGCTAAGGAGGTTGCAGGCTTGCAGTCAGTTGGGCATTGTGAAAGGTACTGTCCACAGTGGCCATGACGTGAATATTGGGGATGTTGGTGTAGAGGGAGGTGGCATCAACTGTGACAAGCATGGTTTCAGGTGGTAAAGGGAAGGGAACTGTAGAGTCGGTGGAGGAAATGGTATCTTTTCTATAGGACGGTAGTTTGTGGGTAATAGGATGAAGGTGTTGATTCACAAGAGTGGAAATTCTCTCAATGGGGGCACCATAACCTGCCACAATGGGATGTCCAGGGTGGTTGGGTTTGTGAACTTTAGGGAGCACATAGAAGGCGTGGTTCTGGGGTGTATGAGGGGTGAGGAGAGAGATTGGTTGTGGGAAGAGGTTCTGGGGTGATCCTAAGGATTTGAGGAGGGACTGGAGATCCTGTTGGGTTTTTGGGATGGGATCATTGTGGCACGGTGTGTAGGTGGAAGAATGAGACAGTTGGCAGAGACCCTCTGTGACAGTTCTTGTGGCCTAAGACCACAGTGGTGGAGCAGGCAGGATTATAAAATCAGGTTCAGCTTTTAGGTGGTGAGTAGCATTTCTTTCTGAGGGTGTGGTATTAGTATCCATTTTGAGGGATTTTGGGAAAGATGGCAAGGCTAGGTTAGAGGTTAGGAAATTCTGAAAATTTAGAAGGGGATTATTTGGGAGCAGTATGGGTGGATCTCAACTGGATGGAGGAGTGAACTGGGTCAGGAAGGATTAAATATTGGTAATGGTATGTGTGTGAATGGTAGGGTTGACAGCAAAATGGTGTTCCCATTATAAGGATTGGGAGATGGAGAGAAGATCTTCAACAAGTCTGAGATGCTTGAATTAGGGAATGGGGCAAAAGATAAGGCCTTGGGAAAGGACTGATACTTCTATGTGACTGAGGCTTTTCGAGGAGAGGTTCATGACTGTGTGTCTGCTCTGTTTAGGTTGTATGGTTGGGTGTGGGAGTTTTGGGGGATGGGGATACCATGAGCTAGGCAGCAACATAGGAATAGAATGTGGCACTGGGGTCTGGCCGAGGATAGGGACATTTTTCTGTATTGTCGCTGATAGGTGAAGCAAGAATCCATGGTGGGGTATTAAAACGGATAAAATTCACGCTAACTGACGCTCAGGAACCCAAGATCACGAATAAGCCTCTATGTGAGTGTAGAAGTAAGCAAATAAAACAAAAAGACTGCGAAAATCGTGTGAGAAATGCGTAAGAACATGTAGGAACGCTTGAACATCACGTGAGAAAGCGTGGAAAACTGGTTAGATTGTGTGGAAACTCACATGAATGTGTAAATAACTCGCGAGAGTCTGGAAAACATCAGGAATGTATGAAAAGCTTGTAGGAATGTGTAAAATGTGTGGTTACGAAAGTAATGTTAACGTGAAATATGTGTGGAAAGAAATTTGGAAATGGAATTCACTATTGCCAATTAGAGCGATCATGTAGGTGTTCATTGTTTTTACACACTCCTACGAGCTTTCCATACGTTCCTGCCGTTTTCCAGACCCTCGCAAGTTCCTTACACATTCCTGCGAGTTTTCCACGCAGTACCGACAGTTTTTACGGTTTCTCACGTCGTGTTCACGCGTTCCTACGTGTTCTTACGCATTTCTCACGCGATTTCGCAGTTTTCTCGCTTTTTTTGGTACCTCTAGTCATGTAGAGGTATTTTCGTGATCTTGTGTTTCTGAGCATGAATTTTATCCGTTTATTACCCAATCACAGTCTTTGCTCCTTCTATCTGTGCCACTTCAGAAATATTCCCTATCGTAGGCCAGAACCCAGTGCCACATCCCAGTCCCACGTTGCTACCTAACTCATGATAAGCCCCAAGTGGCTTAACCATTAAATTACCCATTCCAGCTAATATACCTGCCTCTAGAATGATGAAAACTTCTTCGGATACCGTCAGCCCATAGCACGCACCAACCTAATCCTACAAAACCATGAAAACCAGACCCAAACAGCCTTGCAGCACTTCACCTCCACCCGAAAAATTATCTTGCTTTGAAACTCAAAATACCTGCATCCCATCTGCCAGACCAATACCCTTGCCCTCCGAATACTAGAGCAACATTCACACCTTGAAACATGTCCACATAACGTGTTCCGTTTAATTGACTCCCCATGAACAAATGTTGACGAGCTTCAGACATTTTTTTTTCTTTTGAGTGTAGCAAGACACTCCACTTGCAATATGCGAGATACCAGGCATCATATATTGATTTAGTTTTATCTGTATGTAAAATTCTAAGTGTTTGTGTTGTACATGAGGCCCCAAATGTCTATTAGTGAGTGCTGTGATGTACTACCACTGGCCCTGGCTTCCACAGAATGAATTAAACTTTGTGTGTAAGAAAGTTTAGGAAGTGCTAGGTGCGCCTAGTCTGTTTTGTGTCGTCGTTTCTTTCAAACTCTGGGCGTTGAATGTCTCTGGGCGAGATGTAGTTTTGCCAACTGCTGAGCAGAATCCAGTCTTAGCAAAGATTCCTAATGTAGCTTGCTGTTAACCTCCTTGGCTGGGGGTTGGTCAGGTTACCTGCCTGACGAACGGTGACACTCTCTGGGCTCCCCTCCACTACCCCTCCTCTAACGGTTACGCAGTGGTCAAGAGAGCTATTCATTCGATTCTTGGTTCCTGGTAGGGTAAGTACCTCTGGGTTTGATTCTGCTCTGGCCTCGTAGCTCGACTTAGTTCAGGCTCCATAGTCGTACTTATGCCTTTTCGCGCGTTTAATTCTGGGAGTAGCAGCTACACTACATGTAGTAGTGAGATTTTGCTTAATTTCGTACAGGATTGCTAATTTTATGTCGATTTTTGCTGGAATCTGACTCCAAAGCTCTGATGTTTCGTTAGCATAGTTCTTGCACTTTATAACTTTTAAATCATTTCTTCGCCTGTTTAAATGTGTTCAGTGTCTTTCGTGTTCTTATCGTAGTTGAATTGTAATATTTTTGGGGATTTGCGGTGCCGATACTGTTCATACTTTGTCGGCAGAACACATGGATGATATCAGATTAAGCCTTCAGTTTTTCCATCATTCAGTGCACATGAGTGGTTAATAATCGTACAGCTAATTTGCTAAGGTGTTTCCTAGTGAGTGTAGCGTGATAACTTCCCTCAAAATTGTCTATCCTAACTTGTAATATGTGTACTTGTCGGCTCACGTGTGCGCCGATTAGCGTGTTCCCTGTCGCGGTTATTACCATTAAATACATCTTTTTCCTCTGTGTAGAAAGAACCGTTGCACGACGTATATCGTGTTTATAATTTTCAGGAAATAGAATTATTTCACTTAACTGAATTTTTGTGACCGAACTCTGTATTGTGCTGTAGCAATCTGTAACCTTGCTTATCTAATAGATATCATTCCTCTGACCAGAAAGAATGGTTACACGATATATTTCGCGACCTTATTCTCTTAAAATATGCAAAAAGTTAACAAAATCCATTTCTGTGTTCCGACTTAGTAGAGTGCTGTATTGATCTAACAACTTCAACCTTCTGTAGTTATCTTCTCCCTGTGCTAAACGAATGCCAGAGCGACCGTTTTTAGATATTATTTAATGAAATCTTGATTTAATGTATAGTTAGAAGTTCTAGGGAAACTTTAACTTCCAGCTGTACACCGCACTTTGTGGTCTTAAACCAAGTGCGTTTGTTTCTGATAGTTGCTCATGAGCCTAAGCCACTAGCTTGACACATTATGGAAGCAAAGTACTATTTCATTGTGCGCGAATGAAGCTTCGATCCGCATTCTCCACATTGCTTGGCTGTCGTCTTGGTGTATTGATGTCGGGTGCTCGGTAAGTACCTGCATGGCTTGGCGTATGAAACTGTGTGTGCATGTGCTGCAATTCCTCCGTTCCCCCCCTTCGAAACGTGATCGTAAGTAACCTGCACTGAACTTTGGAGATGGGCAATCTTAGGGCCATGTAATTGTGGATATTTTGAATATTTTGTAAGGTGTGTCTTTTACTGTATTTAAAAAAAATGGTCTTCCGCTTGTTGTCCTCGTTTTGAACAATAAATTAATTTGTTAAACTATAATCCTATTGTGCTAATTTAAATTCTTCCCTTATCATTTATTTTGGATTAATGTGGGATAATTTGTTGATGTATCTTGTGTCTCTGCTCCCTTCTGGAGTAGATAATAGTTGCGTTTCCGTTGCCAACATTTGTTTTTGATTTAGATCTATGACTGCAGATCATTATTTAGTTGTGTGCAGTTTCCTCGAAAGATTACAGTAAAGGTAGAACTGTTGCTTAACTTATAGAATCAGAGTTTTGCCTAAGGCAACTGTATACTTCCTCCGCTGTGTGCATATCGCCGTAATTAGATTTTGTGAGTGTTAACTTCACAAACACGGCTAGTTAACAGACAAAAGAACAGCGGGCGAGTTTCAACCTTTCCACCTGTCACTCCCACCTGGGGTTACCATTATCAACCCCCTCCCCTCCCCCCCAGCTCTCAGCAACAGCCACCAAACATAGCCGCAACCCCTCATAGCAGACAAACATTGCATAACAAACCTCCACGAATCTCTTCTGGAAAAGCCACAGGGTCGGTCCCCTACAAAGGCCTTACCTTTTGCCCCACCCCCAAATTCAACCGTGCTGGAGTAGTCGAGGATCTTCACTCCTTCACCCGATCCTTACAATGGAAACGACATTTTGCTAACAAAATATTCAAATGTTTGTAAAGCTTATGGGACTTAACTACAGGGTCATCAGTCCCTAAAGTTACAAACTACGTATGAAGTACCTATGAAGTACCTATGAAGTACTTACGATATAGGACGGCACAAATGTCCATGTCCAAGGGGGGGGGGAGATTCGAACTCCCGACCGTAGTGGCCGTGCAGACAGTGACTGAAGCTCCTCAGTCCCCAAGGCCACCGCGGCCGGCTTTTGCAAACACCACCACCTTTCATACTTATATCAATACCAATAATGAACCCTGCCTGACCAAGTTCACTCCTACGTCCAGTCGAGATCCACCCACACTGCCCTCAATTTATCCCCTCATTTTTTTCCACACATTCCCACACTTTCCTAACCTGTAACCTGGCCTTATCATCTTTCTCCAAATTCCTCAAAATATACCAACTTCACACCTTCAGAAAGAAATAGTATCCACCACCTAAAACTCGTCCTGCCCTTATGATCCTACCTTCTGATAGTTGTGAACATGAATTGGTGACATTCAGCGATAGTGGATTAAACAAATGTACTGAGGCCGCTAATCTCAGCAGCAAATGGTGCAATCGGGCTGATATGCGGTAAAGGGTACTGTTTGTATTTAAAAACAAGTAAACATAGCTAAACACATTTCCTTGTCAAACTAAACACATTACTCGCTTCGAGCCCTTAGCAGATAGACATCAGCCATAACAGACGAGCAGACAAAAGGCCGCATTGTTGTGTCAGCCACTGAGCCGGCGCCATCTTTCCTCTGAGCCCTGCGGTGCAACTGTCCATGCTGACATTAGCACCGCACGCTGCGCGAGGCCTCCCTCCGCTCCTCCGCCGCTCCATCCCGCCTGCCGGCGCTGTCCTTCCTCTGAACCCCGCGATGCAGCTGTCCACGCTGCCACTAGCACCGCACGCTGCGCGAGGCCTCCCTCCGCTCCTCCGATGCTCCTTCCCGCCTTCTGGCGCCGTCCTTCCTCTGTGCACCGCAGTGCAGCTGTCCACGCTGCCACTAGCACCGCACGCTGCGCGTGGCCTCCCTCCGCTCTTCCGCCGGTCACACCTGCCTGCCGGCGCCGTCCTTCCTCTGAGCCCCGCGGTGCTGCTGTCCACGCTGCCAAAAGCACCGCACGCTGCGCGTGGCCTCCCTCCGCTCCTCCAGCGTGCCCTCCGCTCCTCCGGCCCTCCTACCTGCCTGCCGGCGCCGTCCTTCTTCTGAGCCCCGCGGTGCAGATGTCCACGCTGCCACTAGCACCGCACGCTGAGCGAGGCCTGCCTATGCACCTCCGCAGCTCCTTCCCGCCTGCCGGCGCCGTCCTTCATCTGAGCCCCGCGGTGCAGCTGGCCATGCTGCCACTAGCACCGCATGCTGATTGAGGTCTACTTCCGCTCCTCCGGCGCTCCTTCCCGCCTGCCGGATCCGTCCTTCCTCTGAGCACCGTGGTGCAGCTGGCCGTGCTGCCACTAGCACCGCATGCTGATCGAGGTCTCCCTCCGCTCCTCTGGCGCTCCTTCCCGCCTGCCAGCACCGTCCTTCCGCTGAGCCTTGCGGTGCAACTGTCCACGCTGCCACTAGCACCGCACGCTGCGCGAGGCCTCCCTCCGGCGCTCCTTCCCGCCTGCCGTCGCCGTCCTTACTCTGAGCCCCGCGGTGCAGCTGTCCACGCTGCCACTAGCACTGCACGCTACGCGAGGCCTCCCTCCGCTTCTCGTTCCTGCCTGCCAGCGCTGTCCTTCCTCTGAGCCCCGCGGTGCAGCTGTCCACGCTGCCACTAGCACCGCATGCTGATCGAGGTCTCCCTCCGCTCCTCTGGCGCTCCTTCTCGCTCTCCGACGCCGTCCTTCCTCTGAGCCCCGCGGTGCAGCTGTCCACACTGCCACTAGCACCGCACGCTGCACATGATCTCCCTCCGCTCCTCCGCCACTCCTTCCCGCCTGCCGGCGCCGTCCTTCCTCTGAGCGCCACGGTGCAGCTGTCCACGCTGCCACTAGCACCGCACGCTGCGCGTGGCCTCCCTCCGCTCCTCCGCCGCTCCTTCCCGCCTGCCGGCGCCGTCCTTCCTCTGAGCCTCGCGGTGCAGCTGTCCACACTGCCACTAACACCGCACGCTGCGCGTGGCCTCCCTCCGCTCCTCCGCCGCTCCTTCCCGCCTGCCGGCGCCGTCCTTCCTCTGAGCCCCGCGGTGCAGATGTCCACGCTGCCACTAGCACCGCACGCTGCGCGTGGCCTCCCTCCGCCTCTACTTCCCGCCTGCCGGCGCCGTCCTTCCTCTGAGCCTTGCGGTAGAACTGTCCATGCTGCCACTAGCACCGCACGTTGCGCGAGGCCTCCCTCCGCTCCTCCGGCGGTCCTTCCCGCCTGCCGGCACCGTTCTTCCTCTGAGCCCGCGGTGCAACTGTCCACGCTGCCACTAGCACCGCACGCTACGCGAGGCCACCATCCGCTGCTCCGCATCTCGATCCCACCTGCCGGCACAGTCCTTCCTCTGAGCCCCGCGGTGCAGCTGGCCATGCTGCCACTAGCACCGCATGCTAATGGAGGTCTCCCTCCGCTCCTCCGGCGCCGTCCTTCCCGCCTGCCGGCGCCGTCCTTCCTCTGAGCCCCTCGGTGCAGCTGTCCACGCTGCCACTAGCACCGCACGCTACGCGAGGCCTCCCTCCGCTCCTCCGCTTCTCGATCCTGCCTGCCCGCGCCGTCCTTCCTCTGAGCCCCGCGGTGCAGCTGGCCATGCTGCCACTAGCACCGCACGCTGATGGAGGTCTCCCTCCGCTCCTCCGGCGCTCCTTCCCGCCTGCCGGCGCCGTCCTTCCTCTGAGCCCCGCGGTGGAACTGTCCACGCTGCCACTAGCACTGCATGCTGTTGGAGGTCTCCCTCCGCTCCGGGGCCCACAGTTCTTTTGTGGGTACGTGTGTGGCGCACACGGGGCCCCGAGCCGGAGAACCCTTCTTCTGCCCCAGGCTGCTTCACTTTCCCTCCCGGTTTATGCCTTCGCCCGGAGACGGGCATATTTCGTGAGATACGGTGGTTCTTGTTGTGGTTTTTCTTCCTTCGTTCCTTCCTTTCTTACCCTTCGTTTTCTGTCTTTCTCTCCTTGTACTCTCCTAGCCTTCTTCTCCTCATTAGTCTCCGCCTCGGCGTTTGAGACACTTCTTTCCTTCTTTCTCTTCATTTCCTATCCTCATCTTCTTTCCTCCCTGTGCGTGTCTGAAGGCCGACCCACGCATTATCATGCGTAGCAGGTGACGGGGTAACACGTAATTGCCCGCCCCGGGTAGACAAGTAGGGCACGTACGTACCCCCTGGTAAAGGCCAGGCCCAGGGAGGGGTGATTACCCGAGCTGGTACCTTCCGAACGTACCGATTGGTCCCTCCGTCAGTTCTTGGGAGGTGTGATCTGAGGTGTGAACAATCACCTAAGGCGGGTAAGCCCTCGGAGAGGGCCCCCACTAGGAAGGAGCGTGCCATCGGAGACGCCGGTAATCACGGGGAACACTTCCGCGATGACTTCCTTATCTTCTTTCTTGACGTTGACCCACAAACGTAAGTTAGACTCGCCTCAGCCTAAAAAGACTCTGCCTAATGTACCTAAATTTCTTGTTGTCTCTCGCACCGACGGAAAGGATTTCAATTCTGTCAATCCTTTCGTTATACAGAAAGGTGTAGATGCAATTGCTGGCCCTGTTAAAAGCTGTTCACGTCAGCGCAATGGAACATTGTTGCTGGAAGTGGACAGTGCCTTCCAAGCCCAAAAACTGATACGTACTACGTTGTTGCACACGTTTCCAGTTAAGGTAGAAGTGAACCGCACACTCAACTCGTCACGGGGGGTAGTCTTCACGAGATCCCTTGACGGGTTTTCTGATGAAGACATCCAATCCTATATGTCCGATCAGGGTGTGACAGCCGTCCACAGGGTGATGAAAAAGGTCGATAACCAGCTGACACCGACTCGTACTGTGTTTTTGACGTTTGACAAAGTTGACCTCCCGTCGAAGGTCAAAGCAGGGTATGAAGTCATCTCCGTCCGCCCTTATGTACCTAACCCAACGCGCTGTTTTCAGTGCCACAGGTACAACCATACCCGTGAACATTGCCCAAATGCAGCAAAGTGTGTCACTTGTGGTAGGGACGCCCATGAGGGGGATTGCCCACCTCCGTCCCCTCACTGCCTAAACTGCAACGGTGACCATGCGGCTTCCTCTCGCGACTGCCCTGTATACAAGGATGAGAAGGTAATCCAGCACATTCGGGTTACGGAGAAGGTATCAACATCTGCCGCTCGAAAGTTGTTGGCAAGTCGAAAGCCCACGGTCCTCCCAACGGGTACATACAGTAAGGTCCTCACCTCGACCTACTAAGGATTCCAGTACCCAGACATGTGACTTCACCTTCGCTGACACAGTTGTGCGATCCGCCAGCCCAAAGACTGCCCGTTCCACGTCCCCGCTTCCTCCTCCTGCTGCTTCTAAAGTTCAGTCTTCGTCAACCTCTAGTAAACCGCGGGCACCTAAACAAGATGCCCGGACCTTGAAAAAGGAACCCGTCCATGAGGATTTTCTGCGATCTCAGGCTTCCCAACCGTCAACTGCCTCTTCCCGCCGTCACTCTTCCAGAAGAGCTGACAAGAAAAAGAGTTCCTCTCCTTCCCCGCTGAGGCGTGACCCATCCGTCACGCCGTCCAACAGTGGCCGGCCTCGGCCGTCTTCTGTTTCACCGGGTCGCTCCGTCTGCCGGCCACCCGGCCCTCCACCGGCGGTGGAAACTGCCCCTCCTGATCAACTCAGGGAAGTGGCAGGCGCGTCGGTCGAACCTATGGACCACGACCCTTTGCCCCTGGACAGTGATAGCAGTGCTCCCTCGAAATCCGGTCCTCAGCGGCCGTCGAGGTGACCCCGCTTGCTAGTTGGTTTTTATCCTTATTTCTTCTCTCATTTTTATCATGGCGCTCCTTTAATGGAACATTCGCGGCATTCGTTCTAATCGGGAGGAGTTAAAACTACTCCTTCGATTGCACTGCCCGCTTCTAGTCTGCCTCCAGGAAACTAAGTTGCGTCCGCGTGATCGTGCAGACTTTCCACACTACACCTCTGTGTGGTTCGACTTGCCACCCATGGAAGGTATCCCAGCCCATGGAGGGGTTCTGATGCTCCTTCGAGACGATGTCTATTACCATCCCATTTCATTGCATACTCACCTACAGGCAGTTGCCGTCCGCATCACCCTATCCACATTTACCTTTTCCCTCTGTAATATTTATTCGCCATCGTCATCTGCCCTTACTAGGGCAGATGTGCTACACCTTGTTGATCAGCTCCCTTCACCCTTCGTGTTGATAGGCGACTTTAATGCCCACCACCCCTTATGGGGCTCTCCGGCACCTTGTCCGAGAGGCACCCTTTTGGTGGACCTTCTCCACCACCTCGATCTTGTCTGCCTCAACACCGGTGCACCGACCTTCCTTTCTGACACAACACACACTTACTCCCATATAGACCTCGCAATATGCACTCCTCAGCTTGCCGGTCGGTTTGAGTGGTATGCACTTTGACACGTACTCGAGTGACCATTTCCCCTGTATCATCCACATTCTGCATCATTCCCCATCTCCTCGTCCCACCAGTTGGAACATTTCTAAAGCCGACTGGGGGCTTTATTCTACCATGGCTGTTTTTCACGATCGGGATTTTCCCACCTGTGACAGTCAGGTCGACTACCTCACAGAGGTTATTCTCACAGCTGCCGAACGTTCCATACCTCGTACATACTCTTCTCCACGTCGTGTCCAGGTCCCTTGGTGGACTGCAGCCTGCCGCGACGCGCTTAGAGCCCGGCGCCGTGCTTTACGCACCTTCCACTGCCACCCGACTTTGGAGAATTGCATACATTATAAACGTATGAGAGCGCAATGTCGTCGTATCATAAACGACAGCAAGAAAGCTTGCTGGACTGCTTTTACTAGTTCTTTTAACCGTTTTACTTCCTCCACGTTTGTTTGGCGTGGCCTACGCCGTCTATCCGGCATAAAGTTCCACTCCCCGATTCCTGGCCTGACCATGGAGAACGCAGTCCTTGTGGACCCCTCTGACGTTTCCAACGCTTTGGGCCGTTTCTTTGCGGAGGTTTCGAGCTCTGCCCATTACCACCCTGCCTTTCTCCCTCGCAAACAGGTAGAGGAGACCCGGCCGCCTTCTTTCCACTCTTCTAATCGTGAAAATTATAACGTCGCCTTCACCATGCAGGAGCTAGACCGTGCTCTCGCCCTGTCCCGATCTTCTGCTCCCGGGCCCGATTCCATTCACATTGAAATGCTGAAGAACCTCTCTCCTGCGGGCAAGTGCTTTCTTCTCAGTACCTACAATCGCATATGGACTGCAGGTCATGTTCCCACAAGTTGGCGTGAAGCCACTGTTGTCCCCATCCCCAAACTAGGGAAGGACAAACATCTTCCTTCCAGCTATCGTCCTATTTCTCTGACGAGCTGTGTCTGTAAGGTGATGGAACGCATGGTTAACGCTCGGTTGGTCTGGCTCCTCGAATCTCGCCGCCTCCTGACTAATATCCAATGCGGTTTTCGTCGACACCGCTCTGCTGCTGATCACCTCGTTACGTTGTCGACCTTCATTATGAACAACTTTCTAAGGAAGCGTCAAACAGTAGCAGTGTTCTTCGACTTGGAGAAGGCATACGATACCTGTTGGAGAGCGGGCATTCTCCGCACATTGCACAGATGGGGCCTTCGGGGCCGCCTTCCTCTTTTCATTCAAGAGTTTTTGGCGGATCGCAAGTTCCGGGTACGGGTGGGCTCTGTTTTGTCAGATACCTATTGCCAGGAGAATGGGGTACCACAGGGCTACGTCTTGAGTGTGGCGCTCTTTGCCATTGCAATCAATCCGATCGTGGATTGCCTTTCAGCCGACGTCTCCGGATCTCTTTTTGTTGACGATTTCGCAATTTATTGTAGCGCCCAGCGGACGTGCCTCTTGGAGCGTTCTCTTCAACGCTGTCTTGACCGTCTATATTCCTGGAGCATCGCAAACGGCTTCCGATTCTCCACTGAGAAAACTGTGTGTATAATCTTCTGGAGATACAAGGAATTTCTTCCACCCTCTCTACATCTCGGCCCTGTTGCTCTCCCTTTCGTGGAGACTACGAAATTCTTGGGACTCATGTTGGATCGTAAACTTTGCTGGTCCATACACGTGTCCTACCTGGCTGCCCGTTGTGCCGGTCCCTTAACGTCCTTCGTGTCCTCAGTGGCACGTCATGGGGAGCGGACCGTACCGTCCTGCTTCACCTTTACCAGGCCATTGTTCAGTCGAAGCTCGACTACGGAAGCCTTGTATACTCTTCAGCACGGCCGTCGATTCTCCGCCGTCTCAACTCTATCCACCATCGGGGATTACGTCTGGCGACCGGTGCATTTTATACCAGCCCTGTTGAAAGTCTGTATGCCGAGGCTGCTGTATTACCCTTGACCACTCGGCGTGACATACTTTTGTCTCGGTACGCATGCCGCCTGCGGTCGATGCCCAACCATCCATCTTACTGATTATTTTTTTGATGACTCACTCGATCGCCAATATCAGTTGTCTGCGATTGCCTTGTTTCCACCTGGAGTTCGGTTTCGTCGCCTACTAGAGCGGCTCGATTTTACCCTTCCTTCCACCTTTCGGTTGAGCGAAAGCCCATTGCCACCGTGGCATAAGGCCCCGGTTCACACTCACCTCGAACTTAGTTCGCTCCGCAAGGAGAGCACTCCGGATTTGGTATACCGCTCGAGGCTTGTCGAACTCCGTTAACGGTTCGATAGCGCCATATTTATTTACACTGATGGTTCCAAGAGCACTGCCGGTGTCGGGTCTGCCTTCGTCGTCGAGGACAACCGTTTCCAATACAAGCTCCCTGACCGGTGCTCGAATTTCACGGCTGAGCTTTTTGCCCTCCACCAGGCCGTTTTGTACACCTGCCGCCACCGCCAACCTTTCTATGCCATCTGTTCGGACTCCCTTAGTGCCCTGCAGAGTCTTAAGGACCCTTTGTCGCACCATCCTCTCGTGTATCGGATCCAACGCTCCCTCCAGTTGCTAGCAGATGAGTTGTCACGTTTCTTTCCTGTGGGTCCCTGGCCACGTAGGTGTGCCCGGGAATGAGACGGCCGACATAGCGGCCAAGGCCGCAGTTCTTTTACCTCGCGTGGCTACCTTTTGCGTCCCATCTGACGATGTTCAACGGGCTCTCCGCCGGAGTATCGTGTCGCAATGGCACAGTGCGTGGTTTTCAATGTCCAACAACAAATTGCGAACTGTAAAACCGATCCCGACCGCTTGGGGGACCTCCTCACGCCCCTCTCGGCGGGAGGAGGTCATCCTGGCCCGGTTGCGGATCGGTCACTGCCGTTTCAGCCACCGTCACTTGCTGTCCGCCGACCCTGCACCGCTGTGCTCCTGCGGTGAACTGCTGACCGTGCGACATGTTTTACTGTCTTGCGTACGTTTTAATTACCTCCGTGTAGCCCTTCACTTTCCGTCTACTCTGGAGGAAATTTTAGCTGATGACACACGAGCAGTTGCTAGAGTTCTGCGTTTTATCAACTTGGCCAACTTATCCAAGGATATTTAACCCTTTTAATTGTCTTTTATCTTTCGTTTTTAGCCTCTTGTTGATGTTCTGACAGTCACCATTTTTTTAGATCATAGCGAATCTATGTTCTTGGCTGGGCGCTAATGACCATAGAAGTTGTGCGCCCTAAAACCACAAAAAAAAAAAAAAAAAAAAAAAAAAAAGCACCGCAAGCTACGCGAGGCCTCCCTCCGCTGCTCCGCTTCTCGATCCCGCCTGCCGGCGCCGTCCTTCCTCTGAGCCCCGCGGTGCAGCTGGCCATGCTGCCAGTAGCACCGCATGCTGTTGGAGGTCTCCCTCCGCTCCTCCGGCGCTCCTTCCCGCCTGCCGGCGCCGTCCTTCCTCTGAGCCCCGCGGTGCAGCTGGCCATGCTGCCAGTAGCACCGCATGCTGTTGGAGGTCTCCCTCCGCTCCTCCGGCGCTCCTTCCCGCCTGCCGGCGCCGTCCTTCCTCTGAGCCCCGCGGTGCAGCTGGCCATGCTGCCAGTAGCACCGCATGCTGTTGGAGGTCTCCCTCCGCTCCTCCGGCGCTCCTTCCCGCCTGCCGGCGCCGTCCTTCCTCTGAGCCCCACGGTGCAGCTGGCCATGCTGCCAGTAGCACCGCATGCTGTTGGAGGTCTCCCTCCGCTCCTCCGGCGCTCCTTCCCGCCTGCCGGCGCCGTCCTTCCTCTGAGCCCCACGGTGCAGCTGGCCATGCTGCCAGTAGCACCGCATGCTGTTGGAGGTCTCCCTCCGCTCCTCCGGCGCTCCTTCTCGCCTGCCGGCGCCGTCCATATGAGCCCCGCGGTGCAGTTTTCCACGCTGCTACTAGCACTTCTGTAAAGTGATTTTCCATTTCGACATTCGATTTTCGTGCCCATGTAAACACAACCGTTTTTGAAGTGTTCTTGGCTTGTCAGATTGTGTTTGCTTGTTAAGAATTTTCGGCACATATGGACAGAGTGACATTTTATATCGTGAAATAAACAGATAAATATTTGATCGAGAATGAATCTTTGTATTTACGTTGAAATGTTTGTATAGCTTATGGGACTTAACTACGGTGTCATCAGTCCATTACTTACGAACTAGGTAATTCTAAAGACGTCACAAATGTCCGTGCCCGAGGGGGGATTCGAACTCCCGACGGCCGGCCGCGTTGGCCGAGGGGATTGAGGTGCTCCAGTCACGTTTGCACGGCCACTACGGCCGGGGTTCGAATCTCCCCCCTCGGGCATTGATATTTGTGCCGTCCTTAGTCTTAGGTAGTTCATAGGTAGTTTGTAAGCTTAGAGACTGATGACCCTGTAGTTAAGTCCCATAAGGTCTACAAACATTTGAACCCCCGACCGTAGTGGCCGTTCAGAACGTGCCTGGCGCGCCGCAGACTGCTCGACTACTGCGGTCGGCATGTGTATTTAAGTAAACAAAAATAGCGATTGTGCTGACTCAATGAGGAACTGAATCGGCTGTTTTAGCCGCCATATGTAGTGGGGTAGGAAACGGCAGTCAGGCTGTGACGTGGCCTGGTCGTCCGCACTGCCGCTTACCAGCCCGGCTCTGTTCTCGGGCTCTAAACTGTTCCGGCCGGTCCTCTTCTGCTCCCCGTCGTACAGTTACGGTGGCACACAGTGCTTTCAATACCTGAGGCTTATACCCATACCCGATATAAATTTCCTCTGCCATAAAAATTATGATAGATTGACGTATGTTGCATGCTATGATGAATGAGACTGCAATCTTTGTACTAATGCCAATGCTGTTCATTTATTACTAGCTGCAGGTATCCGGCTTTGCCCAGGTTTAAAGTAAGGTTTTCTGTAGAGCGTACAAAACCGTTTATTTGCATGTAATAAAAGGGTACATTTATTGTAAAGCAATCAATAACCAACTTGCACGATTTCTCTCTTTTTTTGGGGGGGGGGGGGGCGTGGGCGTGGGGGTGGGGGGCGGGCATGGGGGTTCATTCATCACACGGCTTTGAACAGACACATGGCCGGAGTGAGATTGGGATGGAACGGAACCTGCTTAAGAACCTTCCCCATGTAATTTTGTGTACGTGTACCAAATTTCACGTTATTTGGTTGTCTGCATTTTGAGGTATAAGAGAACAGACAGACAGATAACAAATGCGTCTTATAAGTATAGATATTTATACTGTAGTAAAACAATAAAATCAATACAACCATACGTGTTACATCAGACACTGCGTGACAGCGATAGCATTACGGGTATTACAGACACCCTTGGGTTTGCTGGCTGGCGTTTGCCTTCGGCTTACGAGACGCCGACAGCCGCGCGTCGCCGGCGAGGCCGCCACGGCGTGTAGGGCCGAGTCAACACTGGCCGTCACTCTTTTATTTCTTCTCTTACTCGTAAGTAACGTCGCCCTAAAGAGGTCACGGAGTTCGTACAATACAAGTACTGTTCCTGTGGCTGCACAAGTTATCGATTTGTGACTACTTCATGTGACACGACTGAAAACGAGTCCTGTTCGGAACAGAGACCACACTTCACAGTCAAGTACCTGCCAAGACAAAACCTACAAATTCTTTTGGCCCACAACCTGGCAAGTTAAAACAGTCATCGCACGCGTCACGTCATTTAGTGGCGCAGCGGATGCAGTTTTCATCTTCTTCTGGAATGGTTTTCCATTCAGTAGTGGTCTGCCGTACCTTCTACTCACGGTAAACATCAGTTCGTTTTCAGTGCCCTAGATAAGTATTCGTTCTTTCCATTTATAAGCACTTTTCTATGGAAAAGAAAATAATATCATCACAAAATCGAAAGAAACTATTGTCCATTTCGTAATGATTGATCCTTGACTTTGAACACACATTCTGGTCACATCGCATGTCGAACATCGATGTTTTATACCTCGTCGTAATAGTTGAAGTGTCTTGTCTTATTTAGTGTATGAATATTACATTTTATTTGAAAATGGGACGACATACGCTGTTATACTTAAGAGAGAGCGTGCTTTTTCTGCCTTTTTCGGCGAATGTCAACTTTAAGGATGCACAGAAATCAGACCGTAATTAGGAGAAAGTTTTACTTCGCATAGTTTAAAGATCCAACTTGTCCTATTTGTAGACGGAGTTTCATTATTTTCTGATTAGTCGTTTCGTCGCTGTAATATAAAACGCAAGAACCTATGATTAAGCTTACCCGTGCTATTGAGACGGAGAGGGCATTGTTGTTAAGCTCGAATATTTGTTGGTGACATGAGATGTCATTACTAATATATTGTCTCCGTATTTGTCAGTTAAGAGTTTGTAAAGCAATTGCGTTAGTGGCCGCAGTATATATGCGACGCTATGGCGGAGCGTAGTTGCCACACCAGCGCGCCGCCACTGTTGCAATGCGGCAGGAGCGCCTGTTCGACTGTGAAGAGCGGCAACACAGCACTCGCGAGCACGTAGCGCATAGCAACGAAAAGGCGAATAAATTAATCGTGTGGCATTAGCGCTCGGTGTACATTTATGAGCACAAGAATATAACAGCCGTGAAAGGCAAGGACAGAGCGCGCATTTACACGTTTCGTCTCGTTAATACGTATAGTCACTAGGCCGACTGCAGCAGCCTAAGCCTACCGTTATAAGGACAAAACGACTAATCAGAAAATAACGAAACTCCGTCTGTAAATAGAACAAGGTCTAATCTTTAAACTGTACAAACGAAAACTTTCTCCTACTTACGGTCTGATTTCCTTGCTTTCTTAAAGTTGACATTCGACGAGAAAAGCCAGGAAAAGCTAGCTTTTTGTTAAATATTACCGCGTATGTTCTCTCGTTTTCAAATTATATGTAATATTCCTACACGAAATATAAGTAGACGTTTCAACGATTCCGGCGAGGTGTAAAACGTCCACGTTCATCCTTCGTTGTGACCAGAATGAGCTCTAACTCAGGGGTCAATTATTACGAAATGGACAATAGTACCCCGGTAACTTACACTTGCAGTGTCTCCTAAAGAATCCTTTCGCAAAAGACAACGAAACATCGCTCTGTTTTAAAGTTTTTAATGCCGATTTAAAGTATCATTTTTTTCCCCAGACGACGCTACGAAATAATGGGTTTATATATATATATCTCGGTTCCGTTGTCGGAGAAGGCGCGATTTATCCGAAGCGCTATCCGAGTTCTCCGCTCGGAACAGTTGTAGTAAGCAGCCATGTAATCTCCCCACATCGAGCGGTACTTACGCATTAGCCGAGACGAGTGAAAAACAGTACATTTTTACGAAAACTCTTTTCACAGCTCCCCAGCATCGAATATTCCCCCCCCCCCCCCCCCCGCCCAAAAAAATACGTTTCAGCTCAAAATTGCGGCAATAGTGTAGTAGTGTTGGCGGCGGTACCCCACAAGCGGCTTCTAATGAAATTGCGTGCTTATGGAATATCTCCCCAATTGTGCGATTGGATTCACGATTTCCTATCAGAAAGGACACAGTTCGTCGTAATTGACGGTAAGTCATCGAGTCAAACAGAAGTGATATCTGGCGTTCCACAGGGAAGCGTTATAGGTCCCCTACTCTTCCTCGTGTTTATAAACGATTTAGGAGATAATCTGAATAGCTCTCTTAGACTGTTTGCGGATGATGCTGTCGTTTATCGGTTAGTGAAGTCAACAGAGGATCAAAAGCAACTGCAAAGCGATTTAGACAAAATTTCTACTTGGTGCGAAAATTGGCAATTGACACTAAATAAAGAAAAGTGTGAAGTTATACACATGACCACTAAAAGAAATCCGCTGAACTTCAATTACGCGATAAATCAGTCAAACCTTAAGGTCGTAAATTCTACCAAATACCTAGGAGTTACAATTACGAACAACTTTGACTGGAGAGAACACATAGAAAATATTGTGGGGAAGGCGAATCAAAGGTTACGTTTCATTGGCAGAACGCTTAGAAGATGCACCAGCTCCACCAAAGAGACAGCCTACATCACACTTGTGCGTCCTCTCTTGGAGTACTGTTGTCCCTTGTGGGACCCCCCACCAGGTGGGACTGACGGAAGATATTGAGAAGGTTCAGAGAAGGGCAGCTCGTTTTGTTTTATCACGATACGGGGGGGAAAGCGTCACGGAAATGTTGCACGAATTGGGGTGGAAATCATTAAAAGAAAGACGTTATTCATTGCGGCGTGATCTGTTTGCGAAGTTTTAATCACCGACTTTTAGTTCTGAATGTGAAAATATTTTGCTAGCACCCACCTACCTAGGGAGACATGACCATCCCAATAAAATAAGAGAAATCAGATCAAAAACGGAACGATTTAGGTGTTCTTTCTTCCCGCGCGCTATTAGAGAATGGAACGGTAGAGAAAAGTTATGAAAGTGGTTAATGAACCCTCTGCCAGGCACTTAAATGTGACTTGCAGAGTATATATGTAGATGTACCTGCGGTGGCGGCGGCGGCGGCATGG
Source organism: Locusta migratoria (assembly GCA_026315105.1). NCBI lineage: Eukaryota > Metazoa > Arthropoda > Insecta > Orthoptera > Acrididae > Locusta > Locusta migratoria. Next base: position 572,739,360 of record CM048747.1, on the reverse strand, counting down.
TGGCCACTGTGCAGTGTGCAGCCGCAGCGCCACAGCTTTCACCCCCCCCCCCCCCCCCACGCGGTCCAGTCCTCAGTGAGTCGGAGCTTCTCCTCCAATCCCGTAAGCGGCCGACTGCCAACAGCGAGCAAATCGAAGAGCGCCTCGGCGGCCATTGTGGTGGCAAACTTAAAATGTGCCCAAGACTCATTTCGTTAGCGTGTGTATTCATTAGTCAGTCGCGAAAACTGTGTCTCATTTAAATATGTAACTACAAAGGATCTGCAGACTCTCTGAATGAACAGCAACTATCGGTTGTGTGTAAATTTATTGCACATACGGTGTAGAAATTGGGCGACAGCTTTTCTTCTTCCCAACTAAAACGAATTATAACATTTTGTTTTTTAGCGTTCAAAGTCCAGCATAAGAACGGAATTTATCGTCAGACACGGGTTTTTGGCACTTTCTCAGTATATTCTACGAGGGTTTAAATTTTATACAAACATTAATTTCTGAAGAGTTTCACAACACTTTGCGTCTTTTTTGGAGTGTCTGCTGTATTCTCCGATATTTATATACTTTATACCGTCGGAAACTGAAACGGAGCTGCCTGAAACAGCTAATGTTTAAATCGACTGTGAAAATGAAATATCCCATCAGATACATAATTGTAAAATAGCTTCTTACCTTGTCAATACAGCAACCAGCCACTACCAAATTCTTTTAAGAACACCAAGTATGCCGTGACTTTTCCCCCCAGGGAGCTCACGGTTCTACGTGTGTGGTGAGCACGGGGTCCCGAGCTAATGCAGTCTTCCTTCCCCCTCCCCCCGCTTTCCTAGCCACACTCCTTCCCCTCCCCACCTGGGGACTGATAACCTCAGTAGTTTCGTCCCCCTATCCCAAATAAACAACCCAAACCACCCCCCCCCATAACTTTTTCTTAACGAACTGCACGTAACAGTAGAATTAGGGTATCTAGCACATCTTAATGTTGTAAGCCAAATACGTTACAGTAGCGTGAACTGTTCAAAAGTCAGCTACTATCATCAAAGGGTTGAATGTGTCTGTGTCATTCATATTTTATGGAACTACACACGGTTGTGAAAACCCCTTTCAGTTGTTACATCTATATGTAAAGCAGATGATCTTTAAATTAGATGTTACAAGTTGCTAGTATTAATTTCGTAAACAAAAATTCTAACTGCACTGAGTAAATGATCTCGTGCCCCCCAATGCTCATTTTTATTTTTATTTATTGTTTTTTTCTGTTCCATAGGACCCAATTGAGGAGCGAGATCCATGGTCATGGAACAAGTCAATACATTAATTGTTACACAAGAATGATAATAGGAAATTTTTAAGTAGTCCTTTGCACACGACAATCTTAAGACAAAGTGAAAAGAATCAATAAAGAAAAATTAATTAGCTTAATTGTTTAACTTTTCTATGAGTTCCTCGTCAGAATAAAAGGAGTGAGCCATGAGGTAACTCTTCAATTTAGATTTGAAAGCGTGTGGATTAGTGCTAAGATTCTTTAGTTCTTGTGGCAGCTTATTGAAAATGGATGCCGCAGAATACTGTACCCCTTTCTGCACAAGTGTTAAGGTGGTGTGATGCAAATGTAGATTCGACTTCTGTCTAGTATTCACCGAGTGAAAGCTACTAACTTGTGGGAATAAGCTGATATTATTAACAACAAACGACATTAAAGAAAAAACGTATTGTGAAACCACAGTCAAAATTCCCAGACTACTAAAAAAAAGGTCGACATGAAGATCGCGAACTTAAAGCAGATACTGCTCGAACCGCCCGTTTTTGAGCCAGAAATATCCTTTTTCCAACAGGAGAGTTACCCCAAAAAACAATGCCGTACATAATAAGTGAGTGAAAGTAAGCGTAATAGACTACTTTTCGTGTTGAAAAATCACTTATCTCAGATATTGTTCTAATGGTAAATACAGCAGAATTTAGATCTGGAACAAGATCCTGAACATGGGCTTTCCATGACAGCTTACTGTCTATATGAACACCTAGAAATTTGAACTGTTGAGTCTCACTTATCACATGCCCATTATGTGTAATCAGAAAGTCAGCTTTCGTCAAATTATGTGTTAGAAATTGTAAAAACTGAGTTTTAGTGTGATTTAACATCAACTTGTTTTCTACAAGCCATGAACTTATCTCTTGAACTGCATTATTTGATACCGTGTCAATATTACGAGCAACATCCTTCACTACCAAGCTGGTATCATCAGCAAACAAAACAAAGCTGGTATCATCAGCAACAAAAATATTTTACAATCACCTGTTATACTCGAAGGCATATAATTTATATAAATAAGAAACAGCAATAGTCCCAAAACAGACCCCTGGGGCACCCCCATACTTAATTGTGCTCCATTGGGATTGCACGCCATAGCCATTTTCTACACTGCGGAGAAATACCTTCTGTTGTCTATTATTAAAGTAAGAGGTGAACCAGTTATGGGCTACTCCCCTTATTCCATAATGTTCTAACTTCTGCAACAATATTTCGTGATCAACACAATCAAACGCTTTTGTTAAATCAAAGAAGACGCCTAATGTCCGTAGCCTCTTATTTAACCCATCAAGTGCCTCACAGAGAAACGAAAATATAGCATTTTCAGTCTTTAAACCACTTCTAAAACCAAATTGTACGTTTGACAATAAATTATGTGAACTGAAATTATCAATTAATCTTGAATATACAGCCTTTTCAATAACTTTAGAAAAAACCGATGGGCTAGAAATAGGTCTATAGTTGTCTACATTATCCCTTTCTCCTTTTTTATAAAGTGGTTTCACTACTGAGTACTTTAATCTGTTAGGAAACTGACCATTCTGAAAGGAAAAATTACAAATATGGCTTAGTACTGGGCTAACATATGGAGAACAGTACTTTAGAATTCTGCTAGATACCCCATCATATCCACAAGAGTCCTTAGTCTTTAGTGATTTAATTATTGACTCAATCTCACCTATGGAAGTATCACGAAGAACCATTTCAGGTAACAGCCTCGGAAAGGCATTTTCTAAAAACGTTATATGATTACCTGTAGAAACTAGTTTTGTTTAGTTCCCCTACTATATTCAGAAAGTGATTATTGAATATTGCACATATATCTAACTTGTCAGTAACAGAAACATTCCTACTATGCACTGACGTTATATCTTCTACCTGCTGTTGCTGACCAGACACTCCCTTCACGACTGACCAGATAGTTTTAATTTTATCCTGAGAGTTTTCTGTTCTTTTTGCATACCACACACTTTTTACATTCTTAATGACATTTTTCAGAACGTTACAGTACTGTTTGTAATGAGCTACTGCATCTTCATTCTGACTGCTTCTAACATTTTGATACAACTCCCGCTTAGTTCTACATGAATACTCTTATCCCCTTTGTTAGCCACCCGGGCTGTCTGTTACTGGAAGTATCCTGTTTTGAGCGTTCTAGCGGAAAGCAATTTTCAAACAGCATAAGAAATGTGTTCAGAAAAGCATTATATTTATCATCTGCATTATCAGCACTATAAACATCCTGCCATTCTTGTTCCTTAATTAGGCTTAAAAAGGTCTCAATTGCAACTGGATTAACTTTTCTGAGTAGTTGATATTTATGTTTAACATTTGTTTGAGAACAAGTACTTTTCAGAATTAAAAGTTAGGCATCGTGGTCTGATAGGCCATTTACTATTCTGCTGACAGAGTGCCCCTCTAATAATGACGAATGAACAAAAATATTGTCAATGGTAGAACTGCTATTTCCTTGCACTCTTATTGGGAAAAATACTGTTTGCATCATGTTATAGGAATTAAATAGATCTAACAGCTGACTTTTCCTTGAGCTATCACCTACACAATTAATGTTGAAATCTCCACACACAATTAAATTTTTATACTTCCTATACAGTGAACCCAGAACCAATCCCAGCTTGGGCAGAAACATTTTAAAATCTGAGTCAGGGGATCTATAAATAACAACTATTACTAGTTTAGTTCCATTAACATTAACAACTCCTGCACATCATTCAAATATCTGTTCTGTGCAGTGTTTAGAAAAATCGATTGTCCCCGATGAAAAATCATTTTTTTACATACATGGCCACTCCCCCACACTGCAAGGAACTCCTAGAGTAGAAGGCAGCTAACCTGTATCCTGGCAAAGGAAGTCTCTGAATTGTCACACCACTTAAAAAGTTTTCTGAAATACCAATAATGTCAGAATCAGTATCAATAAGCAGTTCATTAACTTTATCTCTGATACCCTGTATATTTTGATTAAAAACAGTAATTCCCTTATTACTTATTTTCTTAGACTTTGTCAAAGGTGGTTCTTTTCTTAGAGGGACTTCCTTTAAGCAGGAATACCTATCAGCTGTCTTCAGTCTAAAAAAGGTGCAGCCCTAACACCAACTACTACAGGAATATTTCCATGAGTGACACCCCCACCCCCTACTACACTGTCACCTATGAGCTTTGCCAACCTCCCCTTCCCATACCTATTGAGATGCAGGCCGTGCCTAGTAAAATCCGACCTTTGGATAGTCTCAACTGGCACCACTGCAATGTGATCCATGCCCTCCGTCATCAGCGCCTTCCCAAGCCCCATGTTAACACGGCTGACAGTCGTATTAAGACAAGGCCTATCATGACGCTGAAACAGCTGCACGAAATGCACATTCGTGCCACCAGTTTGAGTTGCTATCCTTTCCAGATCACCACCTATATCATATTCCCCGTCCCTATCAAGACTATTCCCGGCCCCACCCACTATAACTACCTGATCCTCTTTTGAGAAATTCCTACATAAGTCCCCTAAGTTACAAGTGACCAGAGCTAACCCTGCACTAGGCTTCACTATGCTGGTGACCTGATACTCACTCCCAAGTACTTCCTGCAACTGTTGGCCAACACCTCTGCCATGAGAACTGCCTAGCAGCAGAACCTTCTTCTTCCTAAGAACCCTCTCTACAGATTTCGGCTTCCTAAAAGCTGAGGTCTGCTGCGTACCTACACCTACAGCTACAGGAGGTTCATCTCCACGCAACTCTGACAGCTGGTCAAACCTATTTGCAACTTGCAATGTAAAGCTATCTGAATACCTTCTCCTAGCTACCTTCTTGCCAACTGCCAGTTCCCATTCCCCAGCCCCCCTTCCCCTCCTCAACCTACCTAGTTCCTCTTCAGCGTTTTTCAGCTGCACATGAAGGGCGCAGATCAAACGCTCCTGCTCCTCTATCCTCTTATTCATGCTGCAAATTCTACAGTTCCAGGAGAGAACCTCACTACAATGCCCACTGTCTTCCCCACTGCACTCCCCCCCCCCTTCCCTGAAAATACTTACAAATCCCACACTGCCGCCCACTACGCACGACCCTACGACAGAGCCCACACTTTTCACTCATGGTAAAATTTCACAATTATTTGTTAAGAAAAACTAACGTCTACGTCATGAAGTTACGTTTCTACAAAATAACTAGGAAGTACCTCTTAACTACAGCAATCAACAAACCTCAGTCTCTACAAAACAAGTAACAACAACTAATAGTATCAGAAAAGAGCAAATAACACTACCACAGAAACTTTACACTGTTGCTTGTATAAACAAGTTCAAATTCAAGCGTCACTAATAAATTAACTAAAAACAGTGAGAGTACAAGAGTTATCAAATACCGTAACTTAAAGTTTCCCAACCTCAACTACGTTAAAAACAGCAAGTCACCTGTTAAAAAGTACTAAATTTAATAAATAACTAGCGTGATAACACCTCCTGAAATCTTCTAACTTATTATTTACAATAACACAAACACTTTTTTTTTTTTTTACACAATCATAGAATGAAACTTTACGAACTTCCTGTCCACCATTACTGCCTAAAGTAGCTCGTTTTTAAGAGCTGCCAGTATTGTAAAAGCGTGTCATTTATTTCATTCAAAATCCTATATTGTCTCGACTGACAACCTGTTAAGCAACAGTAACTATCTCTGGTCGCAAGTAGTAGGGCTACTCGTACTCCTGTGACATATAAATGGGAAAACAGAATTTGTTCTTCTTCATTCCTTTCTTAAATGAATTTCTGCAGTTAAACGCTGAGCAGCTCCTGAGCACAGCGCTTCGTGTACACTGCAGTAGTCAGACAGCGCAGGCGTGCCTGTCAGCTCTGTAACACTCGATTTACCTGCTGACACCACTCGTCTTTGTGTGACGCCTGGTGGCTTTTACGCTGCCTTCTGCGGCTACTTCCGGCTACTTCCGGCTACTCGGCTACTCGGCTACTCGGCTACTCGGCTACTCGGCTACTCGGCTACTCGGCTCACTCGGCCGAGTCCGCCAGCTCACTTCAGCGTGGAGGCGAGTGGGCAACGCTTTCTTTTCTGGCGACTAGTTCCTTCCGTGCTTTCTACTCGTTCACCGTTCCTTTTCTATCCAGTAACAGAATTAAATACAAAGCGAGTAATTTGTTTTTTAAAATCTGTACAGTAACATACGAGATAAAAAGTAAATACGGTATTATTGAAGTCTCATCTTTCGTAATCGAAAACTGATATCCCGCGCAATTATACTTTTCATTTTTTACACGAGTAGGTAACACAAAAAAGTAAATACTCCAGCCACCTACGTATGACGTATCGGATAGGGAAGAAAGGGAAAAATCTGTTTATTCAAACACTGTCACACTACGTTTAAGGAAGTGATTAAAAGCTATTTTAGAAACTAATCTAAGACGACGACGACGACGACGACGACGAATGCTTTTAGGAACAAAGACATCATGGAGGTAATTGAAAGACATACATACATTAATTTATGTGGTTCGGAACAATTGAGTATTGATGAAACCAAAGATATATAAATATCTCTGGAAATAACGTATTTTTATAAGCTAACATTACATACGCGATATATACAATGAATTTATTGTAGATATTCATATGATGAAATTGCAGAAAAAAATTAAATCACTGTATCGAGTATATCGCAATAAAATCGGTGTTTTGGATGTGGAGATAAATAATAAAAAAAAAAAAAACACGAAAAACAAAATCACGCACACATTTAATCACACTATACATTGTGGATAATGAAGACAATGACAATGACAGTAACGGGACTAGCGCGGGAATATGGGGGGTTTTGGGTGGGGACATTCTAATAGGTAAACTGACGATATAAATAAACTAATACCAAGAGAATATAAATTATAAAAAAGGTTAAGAGAAAAATAACGCTGTAATGACGTAAAAATCGTTTAAAAGGGTATCGGATAGTCAAATAGATCTATATACCTGAATTACAGACAGGGGCACCACCACCGAAAATAAAAATAAAAAAAAATCGTATCGAAAACACGAATTGACCTATAAAGCTCACTTACAGGCAGGGATACCACTGCGGAAAATTAAAGAAAAAGGCCACGTAAAATGGTATCGTGATCTCGAATTGACCTATATAGCTCAATTGGAGAAGAGGATACCAGTTGTAGTTTATTTAGTTATTTAAATTGTTTCATTGAAATGGATGTTTTTTTAAAATCAAATAATAATAATTGACGGGATAGATAATGTGATCGGTATCAGACACTCGAATTACCTATACGCTCACGGCAAAAAATACACTAAGTGCACACTCAAAGGTTAATAAGAGCATTCTACTCTGCATAGCACTTCATTCTCTTTTTTACGAAATAGCCGGCCGCGGTGGCCGACGGGATTGAGGCGCTCCAGTCACGATCTGCACGGCCACGACGGTCGGGGGTTCGAATCACCCCTCGGGCATGGATATTTGTGCCGTCCTTAGTTGTAAGTAGTTCATAAGTAGTTTGTAAGTTTAGGGACTGATGACCCCGTAGTTAAGTCCCATAGACTCTACAAACATTTGAACATTTTACGAAATTATTTCTTTCTGTGTGAAGGCTGCCTGTCAACTAAAGCCGAAAAATATGGAACATCGATGTGACACTGTATCTGGTTTTGGACAAATGCGTCAACTTCTCGATAACTAAACTGGCTTGCTGTACACTCTTCAGTAAAATTTTACGACATAGGCTCCAGTGCTTATGTTGGCAACAGATGAACAATGAAGTGTAGAAGTGCGTTAATATTTTTCACGAGCAGCATAGTAAATGTTATTGTTAAATTCAATACTGTACCTGCTCTATGGTCGACAGTTTCTTGTATGTCCGTTCAGAAAAAAATAATTTTCGTTTTAATTGCAGTTGTCACGAAAAAACATGTATTGATCATCTGAGTTGCCTTCAATACCATTGGTGCCAACATAACCACTGCAGCCCGGCGAAAAGCGTCGTACAATTAAACACTCGTGTAACACTACCCTCGGAAAACCATAAATTTGATAGAATTTCAACCGCTTCCAAAAACGCGTGCGTTTAACTACGATTTGAATATTTATGTTTCAGTTAATTAAGAATAAAAAAACTAATAAAAAAAAAAACTCACAGGATGCATACATATCTATATTTCACTGCAATCACCGGATTGCCCAGATTAATGTTCGGTCAATCGTATTTGCATGTTACCGCGGCGGGAAAATGTAGTATTGATTGCCTACTATTCGCTGATTAATGCTATTACAGTGTGCTGTGGTTGGTTCACTACATCACGTGGCCTGTGCTCAATTAGCGTAACAAAGGAACATAGCGTAGCGTAACCTTTTATTTAAGGTACTATACCGTATTTGACGGATTGCGTATTTAATCTTACTTAGTACGAAAATTTAGAGGGAAAATGAAACATCGCATTAAAGATATTTCCAAAACACGCATTTTAAGACAAAGTATGCTGAGGAAAAGTACCTAGAAGTGACATTTACATACAGTAAAATTTATCCTAAGAAATTAATAACAAATTTCCAAAGATGTTATTTACTTATATTCAAAACATCAGCGACACAATGACGTCATACAGCACAACACGGCTACGTCACGGGTCAAAGCCGATGAGTGGTATCCCCTGCTCGAATTGACCCAGTTACAAAATAGTAAAATACTTCTGACATGTAAATTACTGATGATGGACGCTAAACAGAATACTTAACGAACCAGTAAGCGAAAGTTCGAAAAGAGTCCGAGACAATGAGAATGGGCGAACCAGACGGACGACGACCCGCAGCAGCTGGTGGCGTACTGCCGGCGTGTAAGACTTCAGGTGAAAGCTGCCGAGGTCCACGACAGCCGGGTCCCCACGGCACAGCGCTGTCCAGCTCCCCTGCATTGTGGGCAGGTCCCCGGACTGGCTGCAGTACTGGCGGGCACGCGACAAAACGCGAGTGTTCTAGTTATTTCTTCCAGGTGAACCTCTAGTTAGGGAACCTCTCAAAGTCAAGCTATGCTCTAACTAGATAACATACATTAACTCCTGCAAAATTAATAAACAAAACAATTAATTTAAGACGGCCGATGCACGGCGACCATGTTTGCGCAGCCTTGCATCGGGCCGCGTCTGTAGCACGTGGCCCTTACAGTCGCGTGCTACATTGCAATTTAGCGGTTATTTGTTACCATTACTGTGCTTACGATGTAATTTTAACTAGAAAGTACAGGATATAGTTACAGTGACTATTTATTACTCCATACTAGATTTTATAAAATTGTTTTTTACTTGAAAAAAAAAAAATCACAACAAGTATATTTATTTCTCTGATGAAGATTAAAAGAAAATAGTTACAAAACACTACATTTACAATTAACGTCAGCAGCAGACACTGGTTACAAGAAGGACTACTTAATAATAGCCTTGCGCTTTTTCTTCCGATTAAACTGCTCAGTTACGTCGGAAAAGTCGACGGTATAGGCCAGCTCATTCTCACTAGATAAAATTGCTAAATGATTAAGACTACTTTCGCCTGTTGTACTCCTTAGCCAAGTTTTAAAGAGTTCGCCAATTTACTAAACGATCTTTCAGCGGTACACACTGGTACAGGAAAGTCTACTTGCAGTACAAAGGTTCAGAAAAAATTCCTTCCAGGTTTTTCTCGTATATGGAATTCAGAAGTCTCATCGGGTCCCTTTCTGATTGAAAGACTGTACTATGGACGCTCTTCATGTGCAGAAATTTCTTCAGCTAAGCTGTCTGAATCTGACAAGTCTGAAGAATATTTTGAGACAAGATTGGTGGTTTTAACTTGCAGTTCATCATTTTCCAAGTCCATGAAATCCAAAACTGGCGAAAACAGATCACAAATTTGTTCACAGCTCGTAAATCGTATTGTCAAGTCTGTCATGATGAAATCCAAAACAGTAAGCAAAACAAATAGGGTAACTGTCTAACACGACGAATTTTCGATTTCTCCGATAACGCTCCAGATTGTGCAACGTGCGATATAATATTGCTTCCTTAGCGTGCTCTGCAGGCATATGTTTTGTTAACAACAAAGGTTCAAAACTTGGTGCTGCTTTTGTAACAATTTTTCCTGCGGTTTAAATAAGCTTGAAGCAAGTAATACTCCTGCCTTACTGAACATGAATGGATTCCTCTTAAACTTTGTGCATCTACTGATAACGGTTTAATGAATTTATTGTATAAGACTGTGTGCAAGTATAATTCTGAATCCAAAATGTCGGTTGAGGTTAAGATAACGAATTATGCAGTTCATAAGGAAGTCAGGGTGACAGAAATGGAGCAGGGAATCATTGAAAGAGGCAATGCAACGTGTAAGAAATGGTAAGCCTGATACAGGCGGCGCTAGGACATTCAACTTCCCTGAAGATACTTTAGGTCACTACGTAAAAAAAAAAAAACATGTTGATGAAGTAGGATCTGCTAAGTGTACGGGCATAAATTACAGGGATGCAAAGGAGAAAGGTTATGTTTGTGTCTCTTTTCATAAGTAGATAAGCATCAAGAAAAGTCTTTGTTTTCTAAATAAAATGTTCATTTTGTCATATGACCCTACATGTAAGGCACGTTGACGAATAGTACTATCACTGACAAAAACAGTTCTAGCTAAAAAATCTTCAGTTTTAGGAAACGTTTAAGAGCTTTATTACAAAGGAGATACATTAAGTAATCGTTTTACTATTAAGTAGGCGCTGTCTGATTTTAACGTAACGGCTGGATCAAAACTATAATATACCTTAATTAGTCATCTTAGCCGACCTTACCCTGATCTGAACTCATTTGATGCTTCCAGCTGAAGGTGTTGAGGCGTCTTTTCATGTACACTGACTTTCCTTTTGATAACAAACTCTGATGTAATACCAAATGCCTCGGCAGCTACTTTAACTGCATTTAAAATGGTTTCCCATGAATCTCGAAGGACCTGCATTCCATTAAGTAAATCTTTAATTAGTTGCCTACCTACGTTGAGAGAAATTCCTTTTTTTTTTGTATAATGACGGTTTTGCTATCAATAGAAACCATGATCTTGCGTCAAAATTATGTCATCCATAGGCCTTTGAAGGATGCAAAGTACTTCTTAAGTCGCAAAATAGTATTTCTTACTGATGGTGTTAATGTGGGTACCTTATGCACTTGGAAAAAGTCAGAGCGTGAGGACTGAAGAATAGTGTTCCAAAATAGGCCGCACAGCTTGTAGTCTTTCACTCCAGTGAGTTTCAGAAAGACCTTGCAGAGACAAAGAGACATGCTGCTTCGCCACTTCCCAACGACCAGGGCTGCTAGAGATGAAATTATAAAAACTTACAATGTATCCAAAAAAAAAAAAAAAAAAAAAAAAAATGACATCAGAATTCAGCTTAGCGGCGTTGGCACCAACTCTGTTCAGAGAGTGTGCTTCGCAGGGAGAAAAAATGGCAGACATGTTTTTTTCGAGTATTCTTGCTTTATTTTCACTAAGAAAGTAAAATGACGGTATGGCATTATTGGCTGGGAGGTCCTGTCTGGAGTCTTCGGGCGCCCAGTGCCAGTGTCTTTGCTTGACGCTGCTTGGGCGACTTGTGCGTCGATGGCGATGAAAATGACGGTGAGGACAACTGACAGCAGCCGGCTCCCAGCTGGGAATCGAACTCGGGCCCCTGCGTGGTGCTCAGCGCTGCCGTCGACTGAGCTCACAAATAACGATGTCTGGATCTGACGCCTGAGTAAGTCTGAGTCACGAGTAATCTTTTACCCTTCACAAACGTTTAAATTAGGTTCTGTTGTATTTAACTTTTTTCCTCAATATCTCTGAGTTTTAGTTTCACCCTATGTTATAAATCAATTAGAACATAACTCGTGTGCAAATATTACGTACAGGTATATAACAACTAAACATTTGTTAATATTTTTGGTTACAATAAGTTTTTGAGAAAGCAGGCAACGGACATAAAAACTGCTCCTCTCTAAGAGAAATCCTGGATCCGCGCCTGAATATACAGTTAATCTAAGTTTTTCGAATTGAATTGTTAGTAATGGTATCTGTTACGTTACGTTGTTCAAGAATATTATCACATAAAAATCGTAGCAAGACGAAGTACTTTCTGTAATGTATCTTTACATCAAACTTAACAAAATGACGTAATCACTTTCACAGCAGGAGAGAAAGCGCACATCAGCGGAAGCTGGCAGCTGGCAGGGGGCAGCAGGCGGCGCAGCACAGCTGGTGGGTCGAGTCAGCAACTGTTCGACTGAGTCCAAACTTGAATCAGCACTGTTTTGAAACAATGAATCTCGTGATTCATGAAACGGACGCTAGAGACCGTTCACATGCGTTTTGCTGTCCGCCTGACTGGGAGAGTTGGACACAGCGCCCAGGCGGGCAACGGGTTTGAAGTTGTTGCCCTAACGCGCCGCGCGAGTTTTTGAGTTATGCTACCGGTACCCTTCAACTGAGGTTTGAAACCTGGGACGTCCTTCGCTGTTCTGAGGTAGTTTCGCGTGAACTACGCGTTGATATGCCTTGTTGCTACATGTGTGCCAGGTGAACGCATCTTTTCGAAGCGAGGGCAAATACTTTCAGTGAGACGAAACCACATTCTCAGTAAGATGTTAAAAATAACGTTTTTTTTTTTTAATTTCAATTTAAAGAAACTGTAACTGACTCTCGTTTACTTGACTGACGGAAGATGAACCTGATTATTAGAATGCCGTACCTATCTGGACATTCAACATTTTTAGTTCAGTTTCGTGGTTTCGTCACGTAAATTCTGAAATGTGTTTCCTTGTGTTAATACTTGTGGTAATATCTGTTGACTGCATTAATATGTTCGGTTAGAAAAGTTATTCATTTCTGGATGCACGTAGACATTTGAACCATGATCTTTCTCGTTTTATTTAAACTTAATTATGGAATTTTGAAGGTTGGAAAAGTTTCATGACTTTTGAATTTGTTACAATATTTGTTTGTATGAAAATAAGAGTAACTTAGGAAACGTTTACTTTAAGACGATTGAAAAATCGTAGAGCAAAAAAAAAAAAAAAAAAAAAAACAAACAACCTGTGCCGTTAAATTAACTCTTGTGAATAACGTATTAAAACCATGCTGATATTCCGTAGATGTTTCGTATTTGCTGTATCGCCCTACTGCAGCTTTCTCGGCTGACGCGAATCAGCGGAGGTGGCAGGTAGCAGGAGGCAGGAGGCATGCCTGCAGCTGCCGCGCGCGGCTCGCATGATCCGTATGTCTGGAAACAGCGAAATGACCCGACCTGCCCACCACAACAGTGCAGGCGGCACCCGACGTTGGCAGTGACAGTAACCGCTGCCACCAGTTGCAATAAACGGTCTGTCAGCCGAACATCATCTCACATTCAGCCGGCTAGAAGTTGGTTTCCCCTGTGAGTGAGTGGGGCACGCGGCCGCTGCCGGCCCCTTGCGGTCCGCCGCGGCACTCGGGGCTCCACCAGCTGCACGACACACGGGCTAACCGCTCAACGACAGAATATCCAACTTACAGCTAAGACAGCGTGCATCGAGTGTACATTTACATGCGGTTTGCTAATTTTCTGCATACATTCAATAAATTAGCTGGCATCCCAGAATCTTGAGTATTACTCCGTAGTTGGACGAGTTCCTGCCAACAACTTGATAATTTCAGCCTCTCTTCAAGAACTCCGACCTGTGGGGGACGACATCTGTAGAAGACGCCAGGTTGGTGAACTTGTAGAGTTTGTACTCTTCACACAGAGCAGTGGGGAGTAACTACAACCCAACCCTCGCGTACCCTGTCGTCGCGGTACAGACGCAGACTGTTGAGCGCCTGCCGTGGCCACACAGAGGAGCGGAGCAGGACTGCGGCCGGTCCACCTCCTCTGCAAGCGCCCTTCCGCGAACGACGCGTCTCTGATCCAGTCTACAGCAAGTCATTTACACGTTCAGCGGTTTACTTGAGCGACTACCTCAAAAACATCGAGTAAGCGTGCGATGATTGTACTCCTGGTTATTTTGGGGTACTCGGGGCAGGCTGTCCATTTAGACGTTCAGTCCACTTCCGATCGCACTGGTCTTTCGGTCTCCCTTCAGTGGAGAAGCCAGCTCTTTGTCGCCTTCACTCCTCGAACTGCACACTTTTTTCTATAAAAAGTAAAAAAGCGGCACGTCCGGATGTCTCCCTTTCCCTTTCAGTTCCACTACATTCGAGGAGAGGGGGCAGGGGGGGGGGGTTTGCAGCCCGTTGCCCGCATCACCAGGTCCGACCATCACTTCACAAGGATACAACTACTGTCAATAAACGCCAAAGCGATGACTGCTAAGCAGCCGTAGCTGGCGTCGTTCCGGTCTTGACAGTAACCCTACTGAGCTACCTAACCCACGCTGGTATAAAACATTTCAATTCTTCCGACTTTACTCGCCTCACAATAAGGTAAACAAAGGCATTACGATCAGGGTTGCGCTGTTTTTAACAGAGAAAATTTCCCCAGACCTAGGTTAAATATCCCTCTGGCCTATAAAAATAACAAACGTTATTACCTGAGCATCAATTACATTCCTTCGATGCTAATTGATAGAATTGTTACTTTGTTATTGTTATTATTGTTATTATTATTATTATTATTATTATTATTATTATTAATCAGGAGTGCCATATCGAAGTTAAAAGACCCATCCTCTAAAGTGACTAAAAGGTCCAAAAATGGCAAACTGTTATCAAATGTTCAAATGTTTGTAAATCTGTCGGACTCGAGTGCGTAGTTGTTAGTCCGTAACTTACAAACTACTTGGACTAAGTTAACCTAACCTAAGGACAAGACACACATTCGTGCCCGCGGGAGGACTCGAACCTGCGACGGGGAAGGCCTCGCCCCGGCGGCCCCACGCTCCACCGTTAGGGTGCAGGTGGCAACGACCCCCTACCTCACAGACAGGCTGCTTTCGAGGCTGCGTAACATCCCCGTCTCCGAGGAAGCGTTCGACCGGGAATACAAGGTGAGACAGTTCGTAGCCCTTTCTAATGGGTGCCACAATGATTTTCTAGGGAACATTAACACAAGTGTTGTGAAAAAGGTTCAACGCCATCTTCAGGGGGGCCAGAAGGCTTAATCAAATTTGTTCCTTTAAGTAAAAGCGTCCCTGAGAATGGTTTTATCGTAGAATGCCATAATTAGGTAGACTTTCAAGTCGTGTAGGCAAACATCTCTTTACAGTTGGTATTGTCCCAGCTTATTTTATTCCCTGGAATAATGGGCAGAGAATCAGACATAGGGTGAAAAAAAAAAGATTATCTTAAGTCCCCAGATATTTACCAAATCATATGTAACAACTGCCTGTATAATTATATCGGCCAGACCGGCAGAACATTGGAGGTCAGGTTCAAAGAACATCGCCGGCCGCTGTGGCCGAGGAGGCTGAGGCGCTCCAGTCACGGTCTGCACGGCCACTACGGTCGGGGGTTCGAATCCCCCCTCGGGCATGGATATTTGTGCCGTCTTTAGTATAAGGTAGTTGATAAGTAGTTTGTAAGTTTAGGGACTGATGACCCAGTAGTTAAGTCCCATAAGCTTAACAAACATTTGAACATTTGATTTTCAAATAACATCTGTATCTACCTGCCTCTAATTGAGCCCTTGGCAACCATTTTTTTTCTCTTTTGCAACAGGTCACTCGGTTACTAACATTACGTCCAGTCTTTCGGTTCTACATAGGGTACGCGAGGAAATGTCCTTAACATTTTGGAACA
The DNA here is from genome assembly GCA_026315105.1 of Locusta migratoria. Lineage (NCBI taxonomy): Eukaryota > Metazoa > Arthropoda > Insecta > Orthoptera > Acrididae > Locusta > Locusta migratoria. The sequence goes on along the minus strand of CM048747.1, from coordinate 572,723,282 downwards.
ACTTGAGATGTGTCATGCCTTAAAGCAATCTCCATCTCACACAACACCCAGACTGAATCATGATCATTATCACATTAAGGGTTGGGCAATATGCCTGTTCTGACTTCATGTGTTTAGTCCATCTCTTTCTTGATCGTCCAATATCTCTTCTTCCCCAAGGGTTTGTAGTTGCTTACCACGACTGGAATTATGTCTTCATTCATTCTACCGAGGTGTTGTCGCCATTCTTCGCTGTATTCTTTAATTTTTTTGTTTAATCTGTAGATTACTGATTCTGCCCTAATGTCATCATTTTCATGTGGTCTCTCCTTGTGCAAACTTTGTTCTCAAAAACCTCATTTCTGCTGACTGTATCTTATTTTTATCTCTTTTTCTTTCAATCCAGGAATCACTTCCACGAAGGAGCACAGGCACTGCCATTGTTTTTACATAATTACCATTTTGAGTTTTTCCTAACTTTATTTCTTAAAATTTTGTTCATAGTTCCATATATGAGGGGCGTCTGAAAAGTCGTGCAAAAACAGAAACTGCTAACATGTTTGGGGAAAACTAATATTATTTTTCGACATAGTCTCCTTTCAGACTTACACACTTCGTCCAATGCTGTTTTAATTTTTTGATCCCTTCTGAATAATAGGAATTGTCCAAGCCTGCAAAATAGCTTTTAGTTTCTGCAATCACCTCCTGGTTTGAATGAAATCTTCGTTCCACCAGCCATTTTCTCAAATTGGGGAACAAATAGTAGTCCGAGGGAGCCAAGTCTGAAGAATATGTGGGATGTGAAATGAGTTTAAATCCTGTTTCCAATAATTTTATGACCACAACTGCTGAGCTGTGTGCTGGCATATTGTCGTGAGGGAAAAGGACTTTTTCGTGGGCCAATTGGCGGCGTTTTTCTTGCAGCTCAGTCTTCAAACGGTCCAATACTGATTAGTAATGTGTACCTATAATAGTTTCACCCTGTTCCAGATAGTCGCTGAGGAGTATCCCTAGAGGAATCCCAAAACACCGTCACCATAAACTTTCCAGCTGAAGGACTGGTCTTCGCCTTTTTTGGTGCAGATTCTCCCTTGGTAACCCATTATTTAGACTTCTTTGGTCTCAGGAGTAATGTATCCGCTTAAAGTCCTGTGAATTCTTCCTCAACAGCTGCAAAACTTCCTTGCAACACTTCACAGGGTTCCATTTTTGGTCAAGTGTGAGCAATCGCGGATAGCTTTCTCGTGTTCAAAACTTTATGCAAAATATTATGTAAACGTTCATTAGAGATGCGCACAGCACTAGCAATCTGATGCACCTTACCTCCTCTGTCATCCACCAGCATAGCATGGTTTCTGGAGTTGTAGCCTCCACAGGGCGCCCAGAACGTTCAGCTCCACTTGTGCCCATATGGCCAGTCCACTTACAGACATGTCGAATAAACGGTCTACTGTGTCGCCGTGGCACAATGTTTCAGCCGAGTACCTCGCTGCCCTCTTCAGGTGCCCCCTGTCGGCCGTGCGCGCCCGGCTCCTTTGCCATCTTCAGTCGTGGCAGCTGTCTGAGGCTGCACCACAGACCGACGGCGTGTTCACACTTCGTCCCATATAATTTGTCACTTGGTCCGGTTAAAGGAGAACGTTAGGTTAAGTTTGAATGCATTCTGTGTCTGAAGTGTATTAGATTTCAATTCCCTAGGGTGCGATGTATTCCACCGACATTTTTATGCTTCGAAATTAGTGCTACAACGCGGCTTTTGTTATTAATAAAGACTTCAAATGCATACATATGAGCTACACCTGCCTGGAAAGAAGAAAGTGGCGAGGATTGTGCACTCTCCTCAGTTACTGCAACTCCCAGACCATCTTTACGAATATGTGTGGTACCGGTAAAAGGAGAAATTTCTGTTACATACTTGTGATATTTCGTGGTGTCATTGACAAGCAATATTACAGTTTTCCTGAACTTATTTCAAGTTGTGCAGACATACACCAGTTAACCTCCATGCTTTAAATAATGAAAAACGACACCAATTAGAGAAGTTTATTGCCCATCACAACGAATTTCGAGGATTTATTCGTATCTTCTAGTGCATTTGTTTACTTTTTCGACGTTTGGTGTGTGCTTGGCTGACACACTTGCAGTGCAGTTGTCTCATTTAGGTTGGCTACTGAAGTTCGAAAAATCGAACAGAATAAATATTCAGGTATGTGTTTGATCCTAAAGTTAGAAACCATAAGTGGTAGGGTAAAGGGGGTATCAGTGCAGTGAGATTCGCCCGTTGACGATAGTGTCATCTACGACAGACGCTAGGCCAATTACCGGACCGCAGATCAAAGTATGCCGCCACACTCGAACAATAGCGCACTTAAGGATGATTGAAACTGCACTTAACACTGGTGCACTTAACACTTGCACGTAAACAAAAATTGTATAGCTTATGGGACTTAACTACGGGGCCATCAGTCCCTAAACTTACAAACTACCTACAATATAGCTAATACTAAGGACGACAAAAATATCCATGCCCAAGGGGGGATTCGGACCCCCGACAGTAGTGGGCAAGTAAACAACACACCCCTCCACCCCCGGCGCAAATTAAATTTGCATATCAATTTAATTGTAGCCACCTATGTTTCTTCAACAGTAGCAAGGGCAACTGCCTCCAGAAGTAAGCACTTGCGGGAGCACAGACCCCGCCTCCTCCACCCCACTGACAGTCCTAAAGATTGCCGCAACCGCGCGACCCGATCCGGGGCTCGAACCCGCGCTTCTAGATTTTTTTTTAAACGAAAGTTAATGCTTATATGCGTACACCAACATTGGGAAAAAAGGAGCCAATTATTACTGCATACTTCGGCCATTACAGTGACCTGGAAAAACACGAGGGTTTCGTAAACAAATTGACCCTGCCAGCCGCCAGACGCCAGACCATCCACCACCGGTCCCAGTTATTAATTGCGACACCCTGTGTTTTAATTACGACATAACGTCGCTACATATAGTTTAATGCATCGAACCAGGCTTTAACCAAGTTTAGTTGCGTTGTATGCCTTGGATGGACTTGTTCTTCTGCTTAGATGTTAATGGAGAAGTGATTCGAGATAGCATAGCGGTCAGGTGTCTCGTATCTGATTAACAGCACGTCTTCTGCTAATGCCAGTCGTTACAACCGATAAACAAACGTAACACCCATTCAATAACGTCGTAAAATCATCCAGCACTTCCGTAGAGTAACAAATGTAAAGTATACATCTACATCTACATGGGATACTATGCAAATCACATTTAAGTGCCTGGCAGAGGGTTCATCGAACCACCATTAGAGTATTTATCTACCATTCCATTCTCGAATAGCGCGCGGGGAGAAAGACCACCTGAATCTCTCTGTTTGAGCTCTGATTTCTCGTATTTTATTCTGATGATCATTTCTACCTATGGAAGTGAGAGTCAACAATATATTTTCGCATTCGGAGGTGAATGTTGGCGATTGGAGTTTCGCAAGTAGCCCACGCCGCAGCGATAAGCGCCGTTGTTGTAATGATTCCCATCCCAGATCGTGTAGCATTTCCGTAACGCTGTCTCCACTGTATCATGACAATACGAAACGAGCTGCCCTTCTTTGGACTCTTTCGATGTTCTCCGTCAAACCCACCTCCAATACTCCAAAAAATGGACGGACAAGCGTAGTGTATGCAGTTTCTTTTGTAGTTACGTTGCATGTTTTAAGGGATCTGCCAATAAAACGCAGTCTCTGGTTCGCCTTTCCCACGATATTATCTACGTGTTCTTTCCAATTTAAGTCTGAAGTAATAGTAATTCCTAGGTATTTTATGGAGTTTACGGCCTTCACTTTTGATTGATTTATCTTGTAAACAAAGTTTAACGGATTTCTTTTCCTACTCATGTGGACGACTTCACACTTCACGTCAATTGCCAATTTTTACACCATAGAGATATCTTATTCAGATCGTTCTGCAGTTTGTTTTGATCTTCAGATGAATTTTACGAGACGGTAAATGACGGCGTCATCAGCAAACAACCTAAGAGAGCTACTTAGATTTTCCCCTAAATCGTTTATGTAAATGAGGAACAGCAGAGGACCAATAACACTACCCTGTGGAACGCCCGATATCACCTCTGTTTTATTCGATGCCTTACCATCGATTACTACGAACTGTGTCCTCTCTGACAAGAAATCCCCTATCCAATCAAAATTTGGGGCGATATACCATAACCACGCAATTTGATTAAAAGCCGTTTCTGAGGTACGGTGTCAAAAGCTTTTCGAAATCAAGAAATACGGAATCGATTTGTGAACCCTTGTCAATAGCACCCATCACTTCGTGTGAATAAAGAGCTAGTTGTGTTTCGCATAAACGATATTTTCTAAATCCGTGTTGATCTTTGGTCAATAGATCGTTCTGTTAGAGATAATTCATAATATTTGGTTACAGGATATGTTCCAACACCCTGCTGCAAATTGACGTCAATGAAATAGGCCTGTAGTTTAGTGGGTTACTCCTACTGCCTTTCTTGAATATAGGTGTGACCTGTGCAACTTTCCAATCTTTTGGTACAGATCCTTCTTTGAGAGAGCGGTTGTATATGGCTGTTAAGGGACTATCGCTTCAGCGTAATCAGATAGAAATCTAATGGGTATACAATCCGGACCAGAAGACTTGTTCTTGTTAAGTGATTTTAGTTGTTTCAAATGCTTGTTAAGCTTAAGGGACTTAACTACGGGGTCATCAGTCCCTAAACTTACAAACTACTTATGAACTAACTAAATATAAAGACGGCACAAATAACTATGCCCGATGGGGGATTCGAAGCCCCGACCGTAGCGGCCGTGCAGACCATGACTGGAGCGTCTCAGTCCCATCGGCCACCGCGGCCGGCGATTTTAGTTGCTGCACTACTCCAATGTTATCTACTTCTACGTTACTCATTACGGCATCTGTTCGTAATTCTAAATATGGAATATTGGTTTCGTCTTCTTTGGTGAATGAGTTTCTAAAAGCTTTGTTCAGTAACTCTGCTTTAGTAGCGCTGTCATCGGCAGGATCGCCATTACTATCACGTAGTGAGGGTATTGTTTGTGTTTTGCTCCTAGTATATTTAACATATGACCAATATCTCTTTGGGTTTTCAGTCAAATTACGAGAAAGAGTTTCGTTGTGATAAATATTGTAGGCATCTCGCATTGAAATCCTCGCTAAATTTCGTGCTTCTGAGTACGACCACTAATCCTGGGGATTTTGTGTTCGTGTAAATTTAGTATGCCTTTTCCTTTGCTTTTGGAACAGTGTCCTGATCTGTTTTGTGTACCAAGGAGGATCACTTCCTTCTTTTATTAATTTATTCGGTATAAAACTGTCAATTGCTGTCGATACCACTTCTTAGAATTTGAGCCACATCTGGTCTACGCCTACGTTTAGTGTTAGAAACGAGTGGAAGCTGTCTTTCAAGAAGCAATGTATTTTGTTTCTATCTGCTTTCCTGAACAAATATACTTTTCGTTAATTTTTGGTAACTTTGGGACTAGCGATATTCAATTTCGCTACGACAGCTGTGTGTTCACTAATACCTGTATCCGTTTTGATGCTCGTTATGAGCTCAAGATTATTTGTTGCTAAGAGATCAAGTGTGTTTTCACATCCATTTACAATTCTAGTTGGCTCATGAACTAATTGTTCAAAGTAATGCTCAGAGAATGCGTTGAGTACAATTTCGGACGATGTTTTATGCATACCTCCTGATTTGAAAATATAATTTCGCGAACAGATCGAGGGTAAATTAAAATCGCCAACTACTATTATCGTGTGAGTCGGGTACGTTTTCGTAGTTAGACTCGGGTTTTCTTTGAACCTTTTTGCTATTGTATCGTCAGAGTCGGAAGGCCGGTAAAAGAAACCAATTATTAACTTCTTACGATTTTCGGGTACAACCTCTACCCATAATAGCTCGCAGGAACTATCAACTTCAACTGCGCTACACGAAAGACTACTTCTGACGACGACAAACACGCCCCCACCTATTTTGTTTAATCCATCCTTTCTGAACACCGTTAGATCATTTGCAAATACTTCTTCTGAACTTATTTCCGGCTTGAGCCAATTTTCGCTGCCTATAATGATGTGTGTTTCGGTGGCTCCATCACCCGACTACCGTTGGAGCTCCCAACTACAAGTAAACCCACCCTCTGTGAAAGCCCGGATCTCACAGGCTGGGTGGTGACCTCAGGATGAGAGACACCATCGGACTCAGGAACATTGTCCTGAGCAGATAGCGCCTCAAACCTGTTCGCAAGACGAACCGGGAGGCCTCACGATCGGTCCCCCGGAATGTCTTGCGCCGCCTGCCACGCACTGGAGCAACCTCCCATGCAACCACGGGTGGGGTGTTTGCCTCACAGCTAGCAGTATCAGGGCATGTCGCTGCCGCAGGCCGATCGGTGGAGACGACGGGAGTCCGTTCGGTCCCCACTGCCGGCCAACAACGACGCCCCTCGATCGCAGCTTCCAACTGTGCAACCGAGGTTAACACAGCTTGACACAGCTCAGACTGCACCCGCACACAGCAGTCACAGACCCTATTCATGATTACAGTGGCGACAAAAACAAAAACTATAGTCGCGATGCCTTCAAAGGAAGACTACACTGTTTGATAAAACGCGGATCTAAATCTAATACGCGCGAGAGCACAGTGTAAATTTACAAATTGAAACGAGAGTACGGAGACGAAAATCAAAATACTATATGTCACTCCTAATCAGAAAATAAAGACGCGATTCACACGGCGGAATAGTACACTAACCAGATATTTAGCGCGAATATGAATCAAATAAAAAACGCGAGCACTGAACTGAAGGGAAAGCGCACTGAAAAGGCAAAATATGTAGCTTGTAGAGAGAAGCCGGTTTCACTTACAACTGAAAATGTGCTGGCTCTGGACGACGACCACTCGGCAACTATAATATGGTTACAAACCATCCGAACACACAGTTCCCCAACAAGAGCCGCATACCCAGGTTCTGTGTGTCAAAAGACTCTCCTTGTAACGGTCTCCACACGTGCATTTTACGACTAATGTTCTGTCTCCTACCCCAGTCAAAATAACTGTATAGACGAACGTAATGTAACGGAAACGACCATCCCTAACCCGAGTGCCAAACACTATAGGCGTGTAACAATTTTCTTAACACTTTCTCTCGTAAACGGTGCGAACGGTCCTCGTTTAAACGCTTAACAGTAACATAGTTAGATCTCCAGCACAATCACAAACACAGTGTTCTCTCGGCAGGCTAAATAAAATAGGCATATGCTAAATGTTGAAAACAAAATTTCATACCTTTTTAAGCATCCTCTCTCAAGAAAACATCTGAGCTACATATCCAAATAATCAGAACCTTCTGCGCAAGACCTCTGCGCACACCACTTTGACGAGTATAGCGCACATTGCATTTACTTAATGGAACTGGACGCAGCTGAGTTTTGACAACATAGCGCTCTGCCGTTCCGTGCTTTCACATACAAACCCCATCTAACGACAACCCTCTCTCTCTTGTGCAAATCATACCAGCCACACTCAAAATTGTCAAGTTATGAAATTTAATACTCCCTTTCGTACCCTGTTACAATACACACAATTGTTTCCGAAACATACCAACAGTTCCTTAGATCGACACATCGCTGTCTCCCACATAAGTTTTCGGTCTTCCCGTAAACCACCACTTCCGACAACTCCGAGAATTCGGGTGGTTTAATTCCACCTCCTGCGTATACCCATCTAAGGAATCTCTGTTTTGTTACAATGCAAACAATTTTTTACAACAGGTCAAATATCGATATTCGAGCAGCCCAGAAGACATTTAAACCCTAATGTACAACGGAGAATCACAATAAAAAAATGTGTGAAATAATTTTCCGATTTCCGACAGTCTACACTGAAACTGTTTTTTCTCGGAAGTATTGGCCTAACAACACCCTTATTCGACAATACAGTAACAACGGAAGCGAGGTAGTACTATACCTGCCCAATGCAACACAGATTTTCAGAACAAGATCAATCAGCCCTTTACCCACAAAAATTCCTACTCCAAGTTCCTTTCCTGTGACTTATTTTTTCATTCCACTAAACCGAACAGGATTTTTTTTTAAGTAGCTGTCTACTGCAAATGAAGATGCTAACCTACACACCAGAAAATTTATACCCAACAAACCTCGCATATTTCGAAGCCCTATGTCAAAGTACAGGCGATGATAAAGACCCACCCTAATAATATTAGTAGACACAGCGAAATTTAGTAGACCCTCTAGAGACCAAAACATTCATCAATGAGGCCTTATGCACTATAGGGTGGGCCGAAAAAAGTGGATTTTTGAGTATCGAGTTGTAATAGGGCTCGAAAGTTGCGTATTTATGTTCTGATTAACGAAAAATAATTTAAAAAAATCTATCTTAATATCTTCAGTTCGCACAAAGGGCTTAAAGTTTCCAAAAAAAGCGATAAATTTATAGAATTTCTGAAAGGTCATATAAAAATATATCTTTCAGTATTACGTCCTAGTAGGACTCAAACACTGCGTATCCATGTATGGTTAAAAATATTTTTGATAGTCCTAGCGTATGTAATCAGTTCGCGCTAAAGGCCTCAACAATCGAAATATGACAACATGTCTAAATGTTCAAAATGTTACGGAAATTTACTGATATCTCTTATTTATATGTATGTTTTAAATATGTTAGGTTTTATTTATTGTGATTCGATTATCTAAAGAGATAACATCATAACTTTGCAGCTCTTCGCCCATTTCACCAGCAAATTTGGTTAAATGACCCAGAACTCACCACGAGGAGGTGGCTGCAATTTGAGTTCCACCCACACCCTACCCAACCAACCAACCATACTAATTATATATTCATATTTACAATATATACATTTATTTATATTTTATACCTTTATTTACATACTAGTCAAAGATGTAGTTGGCTTGAATTCTGATTTGTATCCAAATTTTGGCATTATTGATCTTGACAGCAGAGTCGTCCTAATGTATCCATCTTTGCTATCTTGCCCACATACTTTTTCTGCAGCCTTAATGTATAAGCTTTTCTCGGTCCGAGAGAGCGGTCAATTTTCGGGTACTCTTAATACATAAGTAATCAAACTGCAGAATAACTGACCTCTAAAGTCGTATGTTAGCCGGGACTATGTGGATGGGAGTGCTGCACAGTACGACGGCGCACTTTGTAAATACCGTATCTTCTCTTTTAGAACACTTAAACAATCTTCTTGCATGTGTAGTTCTGTTACTGTGTTGGAAATGTTTGGCGCTTACAGAGAGTGCTCTAGGCTAGATGGGATGGAATTTAAGTAAAAAGTGTTGATATACTCTAAATACACGTCGTGGTAGAGCTCTAAAGAAGCCGACTTTGCTGGTATCATCATCATTAGAGACTGATTATGCCTTTCAGCGTTCAGTCTGGAGCATAGTACCTCTAATAAAATTCCTCCATGATCCCCTATTCAATGCTAACATTGATGCCTCGTCTGATGTTATGCCTTTTACTGCAAAATCATTCTGCACCGAATCTAAGTACTTTCTTCTTGGTCTACCTCGATTTCTCTTACCCTCCGGTGCCAAGCTCATGAGTCTCTTAGGTAACCTTGTTTCTCCCATGCGTGTAACATGACCCACCATTTCAGTCTGTTCGCTCTAACTGCTTCATCTATGGTGTTCATTCCCACTTTTTCCTTGATTTCCTCATTACGGACACCCTCCTGCCATTGTTGCCATCTATTAGTGCCTGCAATCATTCTTGCTACTTTCATATCTGTAACCTCTACTTTATGAATAAGGTAACCTGTATCCACCCAACTTTCACTCCCATACAACAAAGTTGGTCGAAAGATAGAGCGGTGCACTGCTAGCTTAGTCTTGGTACTTACTTACTTCTTGCAGAAGAGCGTAGATCTTAGCTGAGCACTCACTGCATTAGCTTTGCTGCACCTCGATTCCAGTTCTTTCACTATGTTGCCATCCAGGTACTTGAAACTGTCTACCTGTTCTAACTTTGTTCATCCTATCTGCACTCAATCTGTTTAAATCTCTTTCCCACAGACATTGCTTTCGTTTTGGAGATGCTGATCTTCATATCATAATCCTTGCACCTCTGATCGAGCTCTGAAATATTAGTTTGCAACCTTTCAATTGAATCGGCATATGCATATGCGAGACTGCTTATTTTGTTTTCACGTATTTTAATCGCGCCCCGCCAGTCTACTGTTTTCAACATATGGCCCATGAATAGTATGAACAACAGTGGTGACAGGTTACAGCCTTGTCTTACCCCTGAAACAACCCTGAACCATGAGCTTAATTTGCCATCTACTCTAAATGCTGCCTGACAGTCTACGTAGAGCCCTTTAATTGCCTGCAGAAGTTTGCCTCCTATACCATAACCTTGTAGAACTGACAGTAGCTTCCTCCTAGGGACACGGTCATAAGCCTTTTCTAGATCTATGAAACAGATACAATTCCCTGTTCCACTCATAGCACTTTTCCATTACCTGCCGTAAGCTAAAGATCTGGTCCTGACAGCCTCTAAGAGACCTAAACCCACACTGATTTTCATCTAACTTGTCCTCAATTAATACTCGCGCTCTCCTTTCAACAATACCTGAGAATATTTTGCCTACAACGCTAATTAAAGAGATACCTCGATAGTTGTTACAATCTTTTCTGTTTCCATGTTTGAAAACTGGCGGGATTACCGCTTTCGTCCAGTCAGACGGAACCTGTCCCGATTCCCACGCCTTCTCAATTATCCTGTGTATCCATTTGAGACCTGATATTCCACTGTATTTGGCGAGTTCCGGCTTAATTTCATCCACCACAGCCGCTTTATTGCATTGTAATTTACTGACAATTTTCTCCACTTCCTCAAATGAGATCCTGTTTCCATCGTCGTTCCTATCCCATTCTACCTGAAAATCTGACACATCATTGAACGTTTCACCTACATTGAGCAATTCTTCAAAATATTCCCTCCATCTGCTCAAGGCACCCACAGGATTGACTAGCAGCTTTCCTGACCTGTCCAAAACACTTGTTAATTCCTTCTTCCCTCCCTTTCGAAGATTGCTAATTACGTTCCAAAATGGTTTTCCCGTGGCTTGACCCACAGTTTCTAGCTTATTTCCAAAGTCTTCCCATGCTTTCTGCTTGAAGTCTGCAATTATCCGTTTGGCTTTGTTTCTTTCTTCAACATAACTTTCTCTGTCTGCCTGATTTCTAGTATGGAGCCATTTTTGAAATGCCTTCTTTTTCTTTTTACAGGCTGCCTTGACTGTGTCATTCCACTAGGCTGTCTGCTTCTTTCTACCTTTACACACTACTGTTCCAAGACATTCTGTGGCTGCTTCCAGTAATGTGTCCCTGTACCTCACCATTCCTCTTCCAGTGACTGTAAATCATTACAATCAACTAACTTGTACCTTTCCGAGATCATTGCTATGTATTTCTGCCTAATTTCCTTGTCTTGAAGCTTCTCCACTCTTAACCTTCTACACATGGACTTGACTTTCTGCTCTATTGGCCTCACAAAACCAATTTCACTGCAGATTTAATAATGATCAGTATCATCAAAGAACCCCCTGAAAACACGTGTATCCTTGACTGTCTTCCTGAATTCCTGGTCTGTTATTACATAGTCAATGACTGATCTAGTTCTTCCTTCCCAAGTATATATGAATGTCCTTATGCTTAAAGAAGGAGTTTGTGATAACTAAGCCCATACTGGAACAGAAATCCAAGAGTTGTTTTCCGTTCCTGTTGGCCTCCATATCCTCTCCAAACTTACCCATAACCTTTTCATAGCCTTCTGTTCGATTTCCTATCCTGTCGTTGAAATCACCCATGAGTAAATCACTATCCTTATCCTTCACTCTAACAACTACATCACTAAGTGCGTTGTAAAATCTGTCCATCTCATCTTGATTAGTCCATTCACATGGTGAATATACTGCCACAATCCTAATTATTTTACTGGAAATGGGCAAATCTATCCACATCAGTCGTTCATTTACGTATCTTATTGCAATTATGGTGGGTTCGATTGCTTTCCTACACCCCACTGTGCTCTTCCTACTTTGACTCCTGACAGGTAGACCCTGTATTCTCTGACTTCGTCCTCTTTCTCTCCCCTTACTCTAACATCACTAACAGCTAAGACATCTAACCCCATCTTACTTGTAACCTTCGCTAGCTCTACCTTCTTCCCATTGTAATCTCCATTGATATTAATAGCTCCCCATCTCATTCCAGATCGTTTGCCAAGTCGTATCAGAGGAGTCCCTGGTCTGTCAGTTAGAGGTGGGACTCCATCACCTCCAAAGGTCCGAGACATTTTGCTCTGATTGTTGCCAGCATGATATTGCTAGTTGTAGTCAGTGGAGTGTGTGTGTGTGGTGAGGTATTATTATAGATGTGCGGATCTGTCTGTGTAGTAAATTCAGCAAGTTCGATACTGCAAACGCTGGAGATAAGACGAAGTTACTATTTGTGGCTACTTTGTGGAATACAGGGGGAAATATTTACGTCCTATGGGTATATGTCTAATAAAGTGCAACTAATCGATGTTTTACTGGAGGAGCTCCCATTTATACTACAGTAGCTTCGTGTAGATGGTACCTATCTCCTGGATTTGCACAACACACAAGATTTCGAAGGGATTTTTTTTTTTAAACCGAGTGGCGTTTGTATCCGAGCATGAATTTCGGATGGAAGGAGCAACAGCAACTTGATTGCGGGAGACGACAAGATAACTGGAAACGGTTGCTTAACGTGGTTGGCGACGAAATGTAGAATCAAAATAAATAATAAATTATTTGTCAAATCACGAGCCCTGGTGCAAGCAAAGTTATCGGTAGCTATAATATCGATTTTATAAAGCGTCCAGACAGGCGATTGTGAGGAATTTTATTTTTTCGCTCGGTCTAGAAGATGTGCGAATGGAGGATTGTGGTTATGTATCTGTGCAAGAAGATTGTTTAAGTGTTCTAAAAGAGAAGATACGGTATTTACAAAGTGCGCCGTTGTACTGTGCATCACTCCCATGGTCCCGGCTGACATACGACTTTAGAGGTCAGTTATTCTGCAGTTTGATTACTTATGTATTAAGAGTACCCGAAAATTGACCGCTCTCTCGGACCGAGAAAAGCTTATACATTAAGTTTTAGTTTCAACTGTCTACTTGTAAATTACTTGGAGAGTCGAGTAAGGAGCTGTAATAAAGCATATTTTAGCATTCCAGGACTTTATTCTCCACAGACGTAGATATCGCCTATGTTATGTTATTCCACAAGTCCTAAGAATAAGGGTAAACGAAAACTGGGTTTTATGGCGAAGACAAAGGCTTTAAAGGAGACTATTGCATATCTGCAAGCCCGGTTTAAACAGATAGTGTGGAGAAATATAGCTTCGATTACGTCTTAAAAAACACTTGCTTTTACACTAAACAGCCCGGGGATTGGTCTCGCGTCGTTGTATTGAGCGATACACTTAAGGACTAGATCGGAAACGGGGACAGCCAATATTTACAAAGTGCAGCCCTGTACTGTGTGTCACTCCCAGCCATTCCTTAGAGAGCAGTTCTTGTGCTGTGTTTTGCTGGGTTAATAACACCGAAAATTGACTGGTGTGTCCGTAAATCTAAGGCACTCTGGGACGTTTGCGGTCTTAAGGTGTAGTTGATTGCGACTGCATGGTAATGCGTAGAAATATTATGATCGATGTCGCGTTTTCTGTATCGTGTGCTGTCGTTTGAGCCCTAAGGCGCACTACTTTCGTCTTTAAACGTTTTTGTTTGTGTAATACTATTCCGAGAGAGAGGTTGGTGTACGCATATAAGCATTAACTTTCGTTAAAAAAAATCTAGAAGCGCGGGTTCGAGCCCCGGATCGGGTCGCGCGGGTGCGGCAATCTTTAGGACAGTCAGTGGAGTGGAGGAGGGGGGTGGGGCAGAGGGGGGGAACCTGGGGCCCTGGGGGCGGCGAATGGCTTTTCCTGGGTACAGGCACACCAACACCAAACTCAGTGAAATTGCACAACCCTTTGAAGAGCAATATAGTAACTTGTTCTAACTACATATTAATACTTTGAGTGTTTCTCCTGAAATCAAAAAGGTATTTTAATAGTGATAATGTTTGGAGAGTTATTAAGACATTCTCTGCTACTACAAGACGATGACTTTCCACAGTCATACCTATTTATTTATTTATTCGTGTACGAAACTACATCACAAATGTAACTGAAAGAAGCCAGCACATAATTTAAACTACAAAGTAAGTGCTCTTACAGAAAGCAGTAGTAAAGTACAGATGTAAAATATAAAGTACAGAATTAAGTGTTTTAACAAAAAACTGTGTTCAAATACATAGATAAAATATAGAAAACAGATTTAAAACTATTAAAACAGAGATAGACGAATACAACATATAGTACAATTGAATCACATTTTGCTCGTACAGAAATCAGTGTAAGCTGCGGCTGCCCCAGTGTACTTCAGGAGGTCCTCTTGAGTGCACTCTCTAGATGCGTCCACTAAAGGGCATTTTAGAAGGTGTTCCATCGTCTGTATTGCACCACACTCACACTCGTCACTGTCTGTGTAGCGCCACCTTTTCATAAGTTGTTTTGACCGCCCCACGCTCACACGAAGTCTGTTCAGCGTTTTCCAGTGTTTCCAGTCTAGGTAGGAGCCCTGGGGTAAGGCTTCCTCTGTGATAAGGGCTTCAGGATGTTGTTCTTGCCACAGTGATTTTATGGAAGCTACGATTGGTTCCACTGAGTACATGAAGCTTCGTCTAGATTTTAGCCCTTTGGGCACAGGTTGGTTTTTGTACAGCAGGTGACAATGGTCGTTCGTTTGTTTATTCCTTTCTATCGAGCTCAGGAAAGATCTTCTGATATTTGGTGGAGCGATACCCGATAAGGAATATAAGTAGTCCACTCTAGTGGGTTTCAGGCAGCCAGTTATCTTCCTGCAGGTGTTGTTTAGGACCTCCTAAAAGCATATTATTCAGAACACTAAGCATATCAAGACATCTGCGCAAGCAATAAATATATTAGGCATCCTGCACAGATACGTTGATGTAATTGACCGCTATATAGTTAACCCCACTATCACGCAACTTACATCTCTTTAAAAATAGCTACTATGCTTTTTAATAAGAGACGCAACCTTAAGCCTTCAATTAAAAAAAAACGTTAACAATAAGTCAATGAGTATTTTACATACTTCAAGCGTTTATTCGTAGACCCCAAAACGATTTGGCTGTATTTGAATTACAAATACATCTAAGAAATGTATGAAATACAGAATGTGTAAGGGAATGTCACACACCGAAAAATGCTAAAGATAAACGAACAGGGAGAAACAAGTTACAAGACTTCCAGGAAAAATGAAGCGGAATTGGCAGCCAATAGTTGGTTATAAATTACATTGCCTGCTAACTGTATAAATATTGTCGCGTTGCAATGGGAGCAGGCTTGACTTCGAAGGCAACTAAACACAGCACATATACTGAAAGCACGTTTATTACGAACTCAACATACACGCAGCACTACTGCCTCTCAGGCAGAGTGCTCTGCTATTTATACACAGACAGAATTTACCAGAAATTAGAAGAACAGTTAACATAAGAAACAAGTAGAATTTACAAGTGAACATAAGAAAGATGTAGAACCTTCTGGAATTGTAAATTACAAAGAAACAAATTTTTGCCGGTGGGCGGGATTGAACCGGCGACCTTTTGCTCCGCAGTCCGTGACGCTATCCCCTGCGCCACGCCGGCAGTGGTATTCTTGGTATCTCGCGGCATTGCTCCCTCTCCTGGAGACACAGCGACCCGCTGTTATGATCCCTGTGGAGCCAGCTGCAATGTCCTGGATCTTGACCGTCTCATGGGTCCTCTGTATGACAGTTCAAGAGAATCCTTCCCTTCTCCGCGATTATCGACGACAGACGTTCCTGTCTCGTGGCTTCATCAGGAACATTACCGTCCTTAAAGTCCTTGAACAAGAAGCCATTGTCGTCTACCTGCTCTTCAGGATCGTAATAAGGCATCATGCGCAGGACGTGAACAATATCTCTTCGTTTTTGACGTTGCGACGACGGCTCATAATCCTCAACTTCGTATGTGACGTCTGACAGGCGGCGTATGACACGATACGGACCAAAGTATCGCTTCAATAACTTTTCTGACAGTCCAACCTTCCGTACAGGGGTAAAAATCCATACCAGATCTCCTGGGCTGTACACAACAGGTCGGTGCTTGTCGTTATACCGCTAACGGTCCTTCTCCTGGGCGTCCAGTGTCCGTATGCGAGCCAGCTGTCTTGCTTCTTCGACCCTGGTGATGAGCTGTTTAACATAGTCATCCTGAGTGTCATCCAGTTGTAATGGGAACATCGTATCCATTGTCGTCTCAGCTTCATAGCCATGGAGCAGGGAAAACGGCGTGAAGCCTGTGGTGTCTTGTCTTGCGGTATTGTAAGCAAATGTCACGACTGGCAGAATTGTATCCCAATCCTTCTGCTAAACATCGACGTACATCGACAGCATGTCGGCTAACGTTTTGTTAAAACGTTCCGTAAGACCATTTGTCTGAGGATGGTATGCAGTTGTCATTCTGTGGACAATGTGGCACCGTGACATTACCTCTGATACTAGTTTTGACTGGAATACTTTTCCACGATCAGATATCATGACATCTGGTGCTCCATGCTTCAAAATAATGTCTTCTACAAGGAATTTTGCGATCTCTGGAGCTTCTGCAGTCGGCACAGGTTTGGTGACAGCGTAGCGTGTGAGGTAGTCAGTGCAGACTATTATCCAACGGTTACCGGTTGTCGACTTAGGGAACCTCCCTAAAAGATCGATCCCAACTCGGTGGAATGGAGCTGCTGCCGGCGGAATCGGTACGAGATGTCCTGGAGGTAATTGCGGCACATGTTTCCGTCGCTGGCACTCTTTACAGTGACTCACATAGTGCTTGACAGATCGGTAGAGACCTTTCCAGTAATACCTGCGTCTGATTCTGTCTAGGGTCTTCACGAATCCCAGATGACCGGATATTGGAGCATCATGGAAATATTTGAGAATAGCTGGCTGGAGATGAGCTGGAACAAGTAGCCATTTGGGGCCCAGTGGATCGTAGTTGCTCTTATACAATGTTCCGCTTAGAAGTTGGAACTCTCCATTGGTCGGTTCTCCTTTCTCCAAGGCCTCTATCGTTTTTAATAGTTCTGGATCTTCCCTCTGTTCAGCTGTAACGTCATCTAATTCAGTGAGAGCTGAAATTTCATTAATGCTGTTGTGTTCCACTAATGGATTCCTCGAAAGGCAGTCGGCATCCTTGTGTTTGCGCCTGTTCTTGAATACCACTGTGACATCATACTCTTGGAGTCTTAGTGCCCATCCTGCTAGTCGACCTGATGGATCCTTCAAGCTAGTCAGCCAACACAAAGAATGGTGGTCTGTCACGACTGGGAATGGTTTGCCGAATAAATACGGCCGGAACTTGTTGATAGCCCAGATAACTGTGAGACATTCTTTTTCAGTTGTAGAGTAGTTTATCTAGGACAGAGTACTCTTGATGCATAGGCTATCACTTTTTCGGCACCTTCCTGAACTTGTACAAGCACTGCACCAATCCCATAGCCACTGGCGTCTGTGTGAAGTTCCGTTTCTGCATTCTCGTCGTACAAGGCTAGTGCGGAAGTTAAGAGCCTCCTTAAGTGCCCGAAAAGCTCTTTCTTTCGTCTCATCCCAGTAAAATTTGGCGTCTCCCTGCAGAACTTCTTGTAATGGACATGCCTTGTTACAAAATCCTTTTATGAAACGTCGGTTTATATAAGCACAGCCCGAGAAAACTTCTCACATCACGAATGTGCTGAGGAGTTGAAAATTCTGTGACTGCCCTTACTTTATCTGGATCAGGACGAACACCATCTCCGTTGACTAGGTGCCCCAGGATTTTTATCTCTTTGGCGACGAAGAGGCACTTCTTTGGATTGAGGCGGAGACCTGCAGCCTGAACACACTTCAACACAGTTGACAGGCGACTCAGATGTTCTTCAAATGTTTTCGAGAAAACGACAATGTCATCTAAATAGCAGAGACACGTCGTCAACTTAAGGTGTCGAAGCAAGTTGTCCCACATGCGTTCGAATGTGGCTGGAGCATTACATAATCCAAATGGCATTACTTTAAATTCATAGAGGCCATCAGGTGTAATAAAAGCCGTCTTCTCCCTGTCAGTTTCGTCAACCTCGATTTGCCAGTAACCTGTCTGCATGTCCATAGTTGAGAAGTATGTAGCTCCTTTCAAGCAGTCTAAGGTGTCGTCAGTGCGCGGCAGTGGGTTGACATCTTTCTTTGTGATTCTGTTCAGCCGCCGATAGTTGACACAGAATCGCCACGTGCCATCCTTCTTCTTTACGAGGACCACCGGAGACGACCAAGGACTCTCCGAAGGATGAATAATGTCATCTCGCAACATCTTCTCCACTTCCTCCCGAATTATCCGTCTTTCAGCTGGCGACACTCTATACGAACGCTGGCTAATTGGCGGATGATCCCCAGTATTGATACGGTGCTTTATCGTGGGCCGTTTCGTTTGACTTTTCCCCTGATGAGGTGTGAATGCACCCGAAAATTGGCGTAGTATACCTAACACCCGCTGGCGTTGTTCCTTGGTCAGTCCAGGCCCTATTGGCAGTTCCACGTTTGTTTCCCCCAGCGTGTTGTCTGTACTAACAACAGGGCATGGGTCTTCATTGATGACATTGAGCTCACCGTCCTGGATTGGTTCAGCTGTCCCGATAAACATTCCCTTGGGGATAAGTTGTGACTGCTCGTGACAATTTGTGATCCAAATCTCTCCTTGACCACCGGTAATGCTTATGATAGCCGCTGGTATGTAAATTTCTTTTGTGAGCCTCATAAACGTTTTACTATGAACAAGAACTTCAAAGTTTAACCAGTCATCTGTGTTTGTGACTGCAACTCTTCTCATTATCAATGGTGGTATCGTCACATTGTCAACGACGAATAGCTTCCCAGAAAATTCTGTATTACGTGTATCCGGCGAAACAACCTCTTCAATTTGCAGCTCAGATCTTCCACAGTCAATGATAGCTTGGGATGCCTGAAGGAAGTCCCATCCGAGGATGACATTGTGACTACGTTCTGTTAACACGACAAATTCAAACGGCTGCGTCCTGTTGTTGATGGTTATTCTTGCGACACAAGTTCCTGCTGGATGGACGTACTTTCCATTCGCGACCTTCTGCACAGTTGCTCCCGTATCACAGAACATTGTCTTCTTTAGTGTGCGGTGGTAATTATCCGATAATACAGAAAAAGAGGCTCCTAAATCAACAAGTGCCCGGACAGGTTGGCCGTCGATTATGACGTCGATGAGATTTCCCGACATTTTATCGACTGTCGTCCATGGAGGATTTTCATCTGCGGCGGCCTCACCTCCGTAGATGGTCGCCTCACTTAGTTTTCCTGGGCGCGGCGGCTAGGGGAGCGGCTGGTACCTCTGTACGGCGACGGTGAACGGCTGCGGCGCGTCGGGGAGCGACCTCGTCTAGGGTACGGCGATGGGCTTCTTCCCATAGGTCGACTGAACTCATCAGCAGGTGACTGCCTTGGATAGAACTGCTCCGACGGCTGACGTCTTGCGGTAAAATAATCATCGAATACTCGCCTCCTCTCTCTGCAGTAGCGTACGACATGTCCAGGGCGTCCACAGTGGAAACACAGTGGTGTGTTGTCTTCTGTCCTCCAGAAGTCTGTTCTTCTACGGGACGGCATAGTTACCGGGGGTGTTGGCTGTGGTCGCGTCGGTCGGTTCATGGGCTGCCGTTTGGCGGCTGCAGCGTAAGTCATAGCAGGGCGACGCCATTCTTCACGTCGGGTGCGATTGAGGGGGCAGACAGGAGCTAATGTTTGAAATACCTCGTCCTCAGCGGCGTCGGCTACCTCGCGACTTACAGGGCTCACATCCATGGCCATAATGCTCGCTCGGTCTAATAGTCCCGGCTGTCATGCACTGTTGTAATTCTTCTCTCACGATTTGTCGTATGAGAGAAGCCAAGTCCTGCTGATCTTCCACAACGGCCACAGGGACTACATTTGGGAGTCTGTCATACTTCTTGCGTCCAACCCTCCTCTGTTGCATCTCTTCAATACGCTGGCACCACTTGATGAACTCTTCTGTCGTAGCGACGTCTTTTATCAGAAGAGCTTGATACATATCTTCTGCAATTCCCTTCATTGGGTGCGTGATTTTGTCCGCCTCAGTCATGTTTGGATTCAGTATGTTACACAGGGTCAAAACATTCTGTATGTACGATTGTGTCGGCTCACTATGTCGTTGGGCCCGGTTCTTCAATTGTTCTTCCGCCGAGCGGACTTGACGCTGGCGGTCTCCAAACGTCTTCTTCAGTTACTCCTGGAACGTCTCCCAGTCATTCAACTTGTCTTCGTTGTTCTCGAACCATTGCTGGGCTGTTCCATCCAGATAGAAGTAAACGTTGGCCAAGCACATCGTATGATCCCACCTGTTGTACTTGGCGACTCGTCGAACCCTTTTAGCCATTTGTTTGGGTCCTGTCCAGCGTCTCCAGAGAACACCGACGGGTGTCTGATGTGCAGCTGGCTTATTGCTGGTTTCGTCTCCATCGTTCTTCTGATAATACGGACTTTTGGATGTACTCGGTGTATCCCTTGTATTCCGGTTCCAGTCCGTGTAAGCGACGGCTTTTACGTTGCCTAATCGGAGCCACGGTGATGCAGCTTTTGCACAGTGTACCCGCCGCCTCCACCAAACAATGTTACGTGACAATGGAAGTAGGCTTGACTTCGAAGGCAACTAAACACAGCACTTATACTGAAAGCACGTTTATTACGAACTCATCATACACGCAGCACTGACTGCCTCTCAGGCAGAGTGCTCTGCTATTTATACACAGACAGAATTTACCAGAAATTAGAAGAACAGTTAACAGAAGAAACAAGAGAATTTACAAGTGAACATAAGAAAGATGTAGAACCTTCTGGAATTGTAAATTACAAAGAAACAATTTTTTTGCCGGTGGGCGGGATTGAACCGGTGACCTTCTGCTCCGCAGTCCGTGACGCTATCCCCTGCGCCACGCCGGCAGTTGGTGTTCGTGGTCTCTCGCGGCAATATAAATTACGGAATACGCGGAACTTCTGTTGAGTATTGTCACATAGGTCTAAGGTAATAGGCAGTAGTTTACAATCAGATATCCGTATCACTCTACTCCTCAAGAAGTCTGTGTGAAGATTTATATTCAGAACATTCAAGAAAAAGGCTACTGTGGTGTTGAAACTGAGGCATCTGCTTCTTTTGCCCGCTTCTTTGCGCAGGCTAAATGTTTCCTTACTTTATTTGCTGCTACATCCGGAATGCAGACATGACTACCTTCCCCTAAAACTTCGTTATTTTTTGTAGATAGTCTTCTTTTGCACTTGTCTTTTTCGTTTACACAGCGCCAGTGGGTCACTTCCTGTTTGATTGAGTACGCTACAACATACTGATATTCGTTATATATCAGTAGTGGCTTTCCTTTGGTGGTCTCGTTGAACTCCATTAATTCAGGATTAAATAACGAAACACTATTTGCCAGTTCCGTTACTACTGCTCCACCTCGCTCGGTGGGCCTTTCCCCGAATACGGCACAGTAGCGGCTGGAGGGCTGGAGTAGAGGTGGCGTATTCCTGCTTCTGGGACACCCTGTCCACTACCTGCAGCGTCCGGGTCTCCCCGCAAGTGTCTCCACATTCCCTTTCCCCGCAACTGTCACTTGCCGCAAGTGTCACAAACTCCAGTGGGGTGGAGGGGGTGCGGAGGCGGGGTCTGTGCAGGCAGTTGCCCTTGTTACTCTTAAAGAAACGTAGGTAGCTACAATTAACTGGAGGCGGTGGTCGGGAAATCTGGCGTCTGTCGGCCAGGTGCGTGGCTGGGGGCGGAGTGTGCGGGGGTGGACAGGAGGTGCCGTTCGTCTGGCGGCGGCGGCGGGGTGGAGCGGGGTGTGGTAAGTGCAGTTTCACGTAACCTGTCAACCATTCTCAAGTGCGCTACTGTTAGAGTATGGCGGCATCCTCCGATCTGCGGTCTGGCAATTGGCCTAGCGTCTGGCGTCGATAACTCTATCGTCAACGGGTGAATCTCACTGCGCTGATACCCCTTTACGCTACTCCTACCATAACTTTTTTCTGTCTGCTTAAATGCATTGTGCTTGTTCCATTACTCAGAATATGCAACATAATAATCGTGACTTAGGCCTACCTGTGTACAAAAACCAGTGTAAGTGACGATTTTTGTGATGTGATATCAAGTTTAATGGAGCAGACACAATACTTGCAATTACAGACAGACATACTATTTAGTATGAAAAAAAGTTGCCAAGATTTTATTATGTATGCTACTATTTCTGTCATTACAGTAACGTCAAAAAGACTGCATCTGTGAAAGAACTGCATAAAATCACACACGGAAACGTCACGATGTATTTATGTAAACAAATGCACTAAATGAGAGAAAAATTCTAGAAATGCTTTGTGCTAAGCATAGAAATACAAAATGGTTGCAGTTTTTCAGTATTTAAATGCACGAGGAACACAGTTACAGGCTACCCAGAAACATCCGATTATCATGAACGAAATGAAGTTAGGGTACATTCATCTTCAATGACTGTCATTTAATATATAAATGTGAAAGACAAGTTAAGATTAAGTTTTGAAAAGCGGAAGCACAAGTATGCCTGCACGTATGCAGGTCACTTCACAGAACAGACTCATCACCTTTTTAAAGAAAACCAGAACAGCTAATACCCGATTATCACAGTGCAAAACAACGTAAGAAAGCAACTACAATAACATTAAGATTCGGCACAATCCCAGATTGAAAACATTTTTGAGGTTATAATTTAGCCTAAAATTTAAGTAACTTGGGGTTTACAATAAACTGTAATATCAGACCCTGGATTCGGAATTATACCCCGATTGTGATATTTATCGTCCAATATGAATTTCACCGACTGTCGTCCGAAGTCTGTACGTTCGGCGCTGTGGAGCGCTGGATTGGGCGTGCGGGTGCCGCGGCCACCACCTGCCTGAGGATCACCAATCGCCACTCGCCTGCCAGGCGGACGGAGCTCCCGTAGCCACTCGCCACTCGCCTGCCAGGCAGACAAAGCTCCTGTCGCCACTCGCCACTCGCCTGCCAGGCAGATGGAGCTCCCATCGCCACTCGCCACTTGCCAGCCAGGCGGACGGAGCTCCTGTCGCCACTCGCCACTCGCCTGCCAGGCGGACGGAGCTCCTGTCGCCACTCGCCACTCGCCTGCCAGGCGGATGGAGCTCCCATCGCCACTCGCCACTCGCCAGCCAGGCGGACTGGGCTCCTGTCGCCACTCGCCAGCCAGGCGGACTGGGCTCCTGTCGCCGCTCGCCAGCCAGGCGGACTGGGCTCCTGTCGCCGCTCGCCAGCCAGGCGGACTGGGCTCCTGTCGCCGCTCGCCAGCCAGGCGGACTGGGCTCCTGTCGCCGCTCGCCAGCCAGGCGGACTGGGCTCCTGTCGCCGCTCGCCAGCCAGGCGGACTGGGCTCCTGTCGCCGCTCGCCAGCCAGGCGGACTGGGCTCCTGTCGCCGCTCGCCAGCCAGGCGGACTGGGCTCCTGTCGCCGCTCGCCAGCCAGGCGGACTGGGCTCCTGTCGCCGCTCGCCAGCCAGGCGGACTGGGCTCCTGTCGCCGCTCGCCAGCCAGGCGGACTGGGCTCCTGTCGCCGCTCGCCAGCCAGGCGGACTGGGCTCCTGTCGCCGCTCGCCAGCCAGGCGGACTGGGCTCCTGTCGCCGCTCGCCAGCCAGGCGGACTGGGCTCCTGTCGCCGCTCGCCAGCCAGGCGGACTGGGCTCCTGTCGCCGCTCGCCAGCCAGGCGGACTGGGCTCCTGTCGCCGCTCGCCAGCCAGGCGGACTGGGCTCCTGTCGCCGCTCGCCAGCCAGGCGGACTGGGCTCCTGTCGCCGCTCGCCAGCCAGGCGGACTGGGCTCCTGTCGCCGCTCGCCAGCCAGGCGGACTGGGCTCCTGTCGCCGCTCGCCAGCCAGGCGGACTGGGCTCCTGTCGCCGCTCGCCAGCCAGGCGGACTGGGCTCCTGTCGCCGCTCGCCAGCCAGGCGGACTGGGCTCCTGTCGCCGCTCGCCAGCCAGGCGGACTGGGCTCCTGTCGCCGCTCGCCAGCCAGGCGGACTGGGCTCCTGTCGCCGCTCGCCAGCCAGGCGGACTGGGCTCCTGTCGCCGCTCGCCAGCCAGGCGGACTGGGCTCCTGTCGCCGCTCGCCAGCCAGGCGGACTGGGCTCCTGTCGCCGCTCGCCAGCCAGGCGGACTGGGCTCCTGTCGCCGCTCGCCAGCCAGGCGGACTGGGCTCCTGTCGCCGCTCGCCAGCCAGGCGGACTGGGCTCCTGTCGCCGCTCGCCAGCCAGGCGGACTGGGCTCCTGTCGCCGCTCGCCAGCCAGGCGGACTGGGCTCCTGTCGCCGCTCGCCAGCCAGGCGGACTGGGCTCCTGTCGCCGCTCGCCAGCCAGGCGGACTGGGCTCCTGTCGCCGCTCGCCAGCCAGGCGGACTGGGCTCCTGTCGCCGCTCGCCAGCCAGGCGGACTGGGCTCCTGTCGCCGCTCGCCAGCCAGGCGGACTGGGCTCCTGTCGCCGCTCGCCAGCCAGGCGGACTGGGCTCCTGTCGCCGCTCGCCAGCCAGGCGGACTGGGCTCCTGTCGCCGCTCGCCAGCCAGGCGGACTGGGCTCCTGTCGCCGCTCGCCAGCCAGGCGGACTGGGCTCCTGTCGCCGCTCGCCAGCCAGGCGGACTGGGCTCCTGTCGCCGCTCGCCAGCCAGGCGGACTGGGCTCCTGTCGCCGCTCGCCAGCCAGGCGGACTGGGCTCCTGTCGCCGCTCGCCAGCCAGGCGGACTGGGCTCCTGTCGCCGCTCGCCAGCCAGGCGGACTGGGCTCCTGTCGCCGCTCGCCAGCCAGGCGGACTGGGCTCCTGTCGCCGCTCGCCAGCCAGGCGGACTGGGCTCCTGTCGCCGCTCGCCAGCCAGGCGGACTGGGCTCCTGTCGCCGCTCGCCAGCCAGGCGGACTGGGCTCCTGTCGCCGCTCGCCAGCCAGGCGGACTGGGCTCCTGTCGCCGCTCGCCAGCCAGGCGGACTGGGCTCCTGTCGCCGCTCGCCAGCCAGGCGGACTGGGCTCCTGTCGCCGCTCGCCAGCCAGGCGGACTGGGCTCCTGTCGCCGCTCGCCAGCCAGGCGGACTGGGCTCCTGTCGCCGCTCGCCAGCCAGGCGGACTGGGCTCCTGTCGCCGCTCGCCAGCCAGGCGGACTGGGCTCCTGTCGCCGCTCGCCAGCCAGGCGGACTGGGCTCCTGTCGCCGCTCGCCAGCCAGGCGGACTGGGCTCCTGTCGCCGCTCGCCAGCCAGGCGGACTGGGCTCCTGTCGCCGCTCGCCAGCCAGGCGGACTGGGCTCCTGTCGCCGCTCGCCAGCCAGGCGGACTGGGCTCCTGTCGCCGCTCGCCAGCCAGGCGGACTGGGCTCCTGTCGCCGCTCGCCAGCCAGGCGGACTGGGCTCCTGTCGCCGCTCGCCAGCCAGGCGGACTGGGCTCCTGTCGCCGCTCGCCAGCCAGGCGGACTGGGCTCCTGTCGCCGCTCGCCAGCCAGGCGGACTGGGCTCCTGTCGCCGCTCGCCAGCCAGGCGGACTGGGCTCCTGTCGCCGCTCGCCAGCCAGGCGGACTGGGCTCCTGTCGCCGCTCGCCAGCCAGGCGGACTGGGCTCCTGTCGCCGCTCGCCAGCCAGGCGGACTGGGCTCCTGTCGCCGCTCGCCAGCCAGGCGGACTGGGCTCCTGTCGCCGCTCGCCAGCCAGGCGGACTGGGCTCCTGTCGCCGCTCGCCAGCCAGGCGGACTGGGCTCCTGTCGCCGCTCGCCAGCCAGGCGGACTGGGCTCCTGTCGCCGCTCGCCAGCCAGGCGGACTGGGCTCCTGTCGCCGCTCGCCAGCCAGGCGGACTGGGCTCCTGTCGCCGCTCGCCAGCCAGGCGGACTGGGCTCCTGTCGCCGCTCGCCAGCCAGGCGGACTGGGCTCCTGTCGCCGCTCGCCAGCCAGGCGGACTGGGCTCCTGTCGCCGCTCGCCAGCCAGGCGGACTGGGCTCCTGTCGCCGCTCTCCAGCCAGGCGGACTGGGCTCCTGTCGCCGCTCGCCAGCCAGGCGGACTGGGCTCCTGTCGCCGCTCGCCAGCCAGGCGGACTGGGCTCCTGTCGCCGCTCGCCAGCCAGGCGGACTGGGCTCCTGTCGCCGCTCGCCTCCCAGGCGGACTGGGCTCCTGTCGCCGCTCGCCTCCCAGGCGGACTGGGCTCCTGTCGCCGCTCGCCAGCCAGGCGGACTGGGCTCCTGTCGCCGCTCGCCAGCCAGGCGGACTGGGCTCCTGTCGCCGCTCGCCAGCCAGGCGGACTGGGCTCCTGTCGCCGCTCGCCTCCCAGGCGGACTGGGCTCCTGTCGCCGCTCGCCTCCCAGGCGGACTGGGCTCCTGTCGCCGCTCGCCTCCCAGGCGGACTGGGCTCCTGTCGCCGCTCGCCTCCCAGGCGGACTGGGCTCCCGTCGCCGCTCGCCTCCCAGGCGGACGGAGCTCCCGTCGCCACTCGCAACTCTCCACTCGCCTGCCTGGCAGACGGAGCTCCCGTCGCCACTCGCAACTCTCCACTCGCCTGCCTGGCAGACGGAGCTCCCGTCGCCACTCGCAACTCTCCACTCGCCTGCCTGGCAGACGGAGCTCCCGTCGCCACTCGCAACTCGCCTGCCAGGTGGACGGAGCTCCTCTCGCCACTCGCCACAAGCCACTCGCCACAAGCCACTCGCCACAAGCCACTCGCCACAAGCCACTCGCCACAAGCCACTCGCCACAAGCCACTCGCCACAAGCCACTCGCCACAAGCCACTCGCCACAAGCCACTCGCCACAAGCCACTCGCCACAAGCCACTCGCCACAAGCCACTCGCCACAAGCCACTCGCCACAAGCCACTCGCCACAAGCCACTCGCCACAAGCCACTCGCCACAAGCCACTCGCCACAAGCCACTCGCCACAAGCCACTCGCCACAAGCCACTCGCCACAAGCCACTCGCCACAAGCCACTCGCCACAAGCCACTCGCCACAAGCCACTCGCCACAAGCCACTCGCCACAAGCCACTCGCCACAAGCCACTCGCCACAAGCCACTCGCCACAAGCCACTCGCCACAAGCCACTCGCCACAAGCCACTCGCCACAAGCCACTCGCCACAAGCCACTCGCCACAAGCCACTCGCCACAAGCCACTCGCCACAAGCCACTCGCCACAAGCCACTCGCCACAAGCCACTCGCCACAAGCCACTCGCCACAAGCCACTCGCCACAAGCCACTCGCCACAAGCCACTCGCCACAAGCCACTCGCCACAAGCCACTCGCCACAAGCCACTCGCCACAAGCCACTCGCCACAAGCCACTCGCCACAAGCCACTCGCCACAAGCCACTCGCCACAAGCCACTCGCCACAAGCCACTCGCCACAAGCCACTCGCCACAAGCCACTCGCCACAAGCCACTCGCCACAAGCCACTCGCCACAAGCCACTCGCCACAAGCCACTCGCCACAAGCCACTCGCCACAAGCCACTCGCCACAAGCCACTCGCCACAAGCCACTCGCCACAAGCCACTCGCCACAAGCCACTCGCCACAAGCCACTCGCCACAAGCCACTCGCCACAAGCCACTCGCCACAAGCCACTCGCCACAAGCCACTCGCCACAAGCCACTCGCCACAAGCCACTCGCCACAAGCCACTCGCCACAAGCCACTCGCCACAAGCCACTCGCCACAAGCCACTCGCCACAAGCCACTCGCCACAAGCCACTCGCCACAAGCCACTCGCCACAAGCCACTCGCCACAAGCCACTCGCCACAAGCCACTCGCCACAAGCCACTCGCCACAAGCCACTCGCCACAAGCCACTCGCCACAAGCCACTCGCCACAAGCCACTCGCCACAAGCCACTCGCCACAAGCCACTCGCCACAAGCCACTCGCCACAAGCCACTCGCCACAAGCCACTCGCCACAAGCCACTCGCCACAAGCCACTCGCCACAAGCCACTCGCCACAAGCCACTCGCCACAAGCCACTCGCCACAAGCCACTCGCCACAAGCCACTCGCCACAAGCCACTCGCCACAAGCCACTCGCCACAAGCCACTCGCCACAAGCCACTCGCCACAAGCCACTCGCCACAAGCCACTCGCCACAAGCCACTCGCCACAAGCCACTCGCCACAAGCCACTCGCCACAAGCCACTCGCCACAAGCCACTCGCCACAAGCCACTCGCCACAAGCCACTCGCCACAAGCCACTCGCCACAAGCCACTCGCCACAAGCCACTCGCCACAAGCCACTCGCCACAAGCCACTCGCCACAAGCCACTCGCCACAAGCCACTCGCCACAAGCCACTCGCCACAAGCCACTCGCCACAAGCCACTCGCCACAAGCCACTCGCCACAAGCCACTCGCCACAAGCCACTCGCCACAAGCCACTCGCCACAAGCCACTCGCCACAAGCCACTCGCCACAAGCCACTCGCCACAAGCCACTCGCCACAAGCCACTCGCCACAAGCCACTCGCCACAAGCCACTCGCCACAAGCCACTCGCCACAAGCCACTCGCCACAAGCCACTCGCCACAAGCCACTCGCCACAAGCCACTCGCCACAAGCCACTCGCCACAAGCCACTCGCCAGCCAGGCGGATGGAGCTCCTGCCGCCACTCGACACTCGTCTGGCAGGCGGACGGACCTCCCGTCCCCATTCGCCACTCGCCACTCGCCTGCCAGGCGG
Source organism: Locusta migratoria (assembly GCA_026315105.1). Taxonomy (NCBI): domain Eukaryota; kingdom Metazoa; phylum Arthropoda; class Insecta; order Orthoptera; family Acrididae; genus Locusta; species Locusta migratoria. Next base: position 572,694,295 of record CM048747.1, on the reverse strand, counting down.
ACGATGCTGCTGTCGCAACTCGCCACTCGCTACTCACCTGTCAGGCAGACGTAGCTCCCGTCGCCACTCGCCACTCGCCTGCCAGGCAGACGGATCTCCCGTCGCCACTCGCCACTTGCCATTCGCCTGCCATTTGGATGGAGCTATTGTTGCCACTCGCCACTTGCCATTCGCCTGCCATTTGGATGGAGCTATTGTTGCCACTCGCCACTTGCCATTCGCCTGCCATTTGGATGGAGCTATTGTTGCCACTCGCCACTTGCCATTCGCCTGCCATTTGGATGGAGCTATTGTTGCCACTCGCCACTTGCCATTCGCCTGCCATTTGGATGGAGCTATTGTTGCCACTCGCCACTTGCCATTCGCCTGCCATTTGGATGGAGCTATTGTTGCCACTCGCCACTTGCCATTCGCCTGCCATTTGGATGGAGCTATTGTTGCCACTCGCCACTTGCCATTCGCCTGCCATTTGGATGGAGCTATTGTTGCCACTCGCCACTTGCCATTCGCCTGCCATTTGGATGGAGCTATTGTTGCCACTCGCCACTTGCCATTCGCCTGCCATTTGGATGGAGCTATTGTTGCCACTCGCCACTTGCCATTCGCCTGCCATTTGGATGGAGCTATTGTTGCCACTCGCCACTTGCCATTCGCCTGCCATTTGGATGGAGCTATTGTTGCCACTCCACACTCGCCATTCGCCACCCGCCTGCCAGGCAGACGTAGCTCCCGTCGCCACTCGTTACTCCCCAGCCAGGCGGACGGAACTCCAGTTGCCACTCGTTACTCGCCTGCCAGCCAGACGGATCTCCCATGCTACTCACCGCTCGCCACTCGCCTGCCATTCAGATGGAGCTAACGTCGCCATTCCCCACTCGCCAATCGCCACTCGCCTGCCAGGTGGACGGAGCTCCCGTCGCCACTCGCCACTCGCCTGCCAGGCGGACGGAGCTCCTGTCTCCACTCGCCACTCGCCTGCCAGGCGGACGGAGATCCCGTCGCCACGCGTTACTGCCCTGCCAGGCGGACGGAACTCCCGTTGCCACTAGCCACTCGTCACTCGCCACTTGCCTGCAAGGCTGACGGAGGTCCCGTCGCTACTCGCCTCTTGCCACTCAACTGCCAGGATGCCGGAGCTCTCGTCACCACTCTCCACTCGCCTGCCAGGCAGACGGAGCTCCTGTCAACACTCGCCACATGCCACTCGCCACTCGCCTGCCATTTGGACGGAGCTACTTTCGCCACTCGCCACTCGCCACTCGCCTGCCAGGCAGACGGAGCTCTTTTCACCACTCCCCTGCCTGGCGGATGGAACTCCCGTCGCCACTCGCCACTGGCCACTCGCATGCCATTTGGAAGGAGCTACTGTCGCCACTCCACACTTGCCATTCGCCACCCACCCGCCTGCCAGGCGGACGTAGCTCCCGTCGCCACTCGTTACTCCCCAGCCAGGCGGACGGAACTCTAGTTGCCACTCGCCATATGCTATTCGACTGCCAGGCGTACGTAGCTCCCGTCGCCACTCGCCACTAGCCTGCCAGGTGGACGGAGCTTTCTCGCCTTTCGCCACTCACCTGCCAGGCGGCTGGAGCTCCCGCGCCATTCGCCAATCGCCTGCCAGGCGGACGGAACTCCCGTTGCCACTAGCCACTCGTCACTCGTCACTCGTCACTCGCCACTTGCCTGCAAGGAGGATGGAGTTCCCGTCGCTACTCGCCTCTTGCCACTCAACTGCCAGGCCGTCGGAGCTTTCGTCGCCATTCGCCACTCGCCTGCCAGGCGGACGGAGCTCCCGTCGGCAATCGCCACTCGCCACTTACTTGCCAGGCGGACGGAGATCCCGTCGCCACTCGCCACTCGCCTCTTGCCTGCCAGGCGCACGGATTTTTCGTCGCAACTCGCCACTCGCCTGCCAGGCGAACGGAGCTCCCGTCGCCACTCGCCACTAGCGACTCCCCTGCCAGGCAGATGGAGCTCCCGTCGCCACTCGCCAGCCAGGCTGCCGGAGCTCCCGTCGCCACTCGCCACTCGCCATGCGTCTGCCAGGCGGACGGAGATCCCGTCGCCACTCGCCACTCGCCTCTCGCCTGCCAGGCGCACGGAGCTTTGGTCGCCACTCGCCACTCGCCTGCCAGGCGAACGGAGCTCCCGTCGCCAATCGCCACTCGCCACTCGCCTGCCAGGCGGACGGAGCTCCCGTCGCCAATCGCCACTCGCCACTCGCCTGCCAGGCGGACGGAGCTCCCGTCGCCAATCGCCACTCGCCACTCGCCTGCCAGGCGGACGGCGCTCCCGTCGCCAATCGCCACTCGCCACTCGCCTGCCAGGCGGACGGAGATCCCGTCGCCACTCGCCTGCCAGGCGGACGGAGCTCCCGTCGCCAATCGCCACTCGCCACTCGCCTGCCAGGCGGACGGAGATCCCGTCGCCACTCGCCTGCCAGGCGGACGGCGCTCCCGTCGCCAATCGCCACTCGCCACTCGCCTGCCAGGCGGACGGAGATCCCGTCGCCACTCGCCTGCCAGGCGGACGGAGCTCCCGTCGCCAATCGCCACTCGCCACTCGCCTGCCAGGCGGACGGCGCTCCCGTCGCCAATCGCCACTCGCCACTCGCCTGCCAGGCGGACGGAGATCCCGTCGCCACTCGCCTGCCAGGCGGACGGAGCTCCCGTCGCCAATCGCCACTCGCCACTCGCCTGCCAGGCGGACGGAGATCCGGTCGCCAATCGCCACTCGCCACTCGCCTGCCAGGCGAACGGAGCTCCCGTCGCCAATCGCCACTCGCCACTCGCCTGCCAGGCGGACGGAGCTCCCGTCGCCAATCGCCACTCGCCACTCGCCTGCCAGGCGGACGGAGCTCCCGTCGCCAATCGCCACTCGCCACTCGCCTGCCAGGCGGACGGCGCTCCCGTCGCCAATCGCCACTCGCCACTCGCCTGCCAGGCGGACGGAGATCCCGTCGCCACTCGCCTGCCAGGCGGACGGAGCTCCCGTCGCCAATCGCCACTCGCCACTCGCCTGCCAGGCGGACGGAGATCCCGTCGCCACTCGCCTGCCAGGCGGACGGCGCTCCCGTCGCCAATCGCCACTCGCCACTCGCCTGCCAGGCGGACGGAGATCCCGTCGCCACTCGCCTGCCAGGCGGACGGAGCTCCCGTCGCCAATCGCCACTCGCCACTCGCCTGCCAGGCGGACGGCGCTCCCGTCGCCAATCGCCACTCGCCACTCGCCTGCCAGGCGGACGGAGATCCCGTCGCCACTCGCCTGCCAGGCGGACGGAGCTCCCGTCGCCAATCGCCACTCGCCACTCGCCTGCCAGGCGGACGGCGCTCCCGTCGCCAATCGCCACTCGCCACTCGCCTGCCAGGCGGACGGAGATCCCGTCGCCACTCGCCTGCCAGGCGGACGGCGCTCCCGTCGCCAATCGCCACTCGCCACTCGCCTGTCAGGTGGACGGAGATCCGGTCGCCACTCGCCATTCGCCACTCGCCTGCCAGGCGCACGGAGCTTTCGTCGCCATTCGCCACTCGCCTGCTAGGCGAACGGAGCTCCCGTCGCCACTCGCCACTAGCGACTCCCCTGCCAGGCAGATGGAGCTCCCGTCGCCACTCTCCACTCGCCACTCGCCAGCCAGGCGAACGGAGCTCCCGTCGCCACTCTCCACTCGCCACTCGCCTGTCAGGCGGACGAAGATCCCGTCGCCACTCGCCACTCGCCACTCGCCTCTTGCCTGCCAGGCGCACAGATTTTTCAACGCAACTCGCCACTCGCCTGCTAGGCGGATGGAGCTCCCGTGGCCACTCGCCATTCGCCACTCGCCTGCCAGGCAGACGGATCTCCCATCGCTACTCGTCGCGCGCCTCTATAGCCTGCCATTCTGACGGAGCTAACGTGGCCACTCCCCACTCGCCAATTGCCACTCGCCTGCCAGGCGGACGGAGCTCCAGTCGCCACTCGCACCTCGCCATTCGCCTGCCAGGCAGACGGAGCTCCCGTCGCCACTTGCCACTCGCCACTCACCTGCCAGGCCGCTCAGCTCCTGCGCAACTCGCCACTCGCCACTCGCCTGCCAGGCGGACGGAACTCCCGTTGCCACTCGCCACTCGTCACTCGCCACTTGCCTGCCAGGCGGACGGAGGTCCCGTTGCTACTCGCCTCTTGCCAGTCGCCTGCCAGGCTGCCAGAGCTCCAGTCGCCACTCGCCACTCGTCACTCGCCACTTGCCTGCCAGGCTGCCAGAGCTCCAGTCGCCACTCGCCACTCGTCACTCGCCACTTGCCTGCCAGGCTGCCAGAGCTCCAGTCGCCACTCGCCACTCGCCACTTGCCAGCCAGGCGGACAGAGCTCCCGTCGCCACTCGCCACTCACATGCAAGGCAGACAGAGCTCCCGTCGCTACTCGTTACTCCCCAGCCAGGCGGACGGAACTCCCGTTGCCACTCGCCACTCGCCATTCGACTGCCAGGCGGACGGAGCTCCCGTCGCCACTCGCCAATCGCCACTCACCTGTCAGGCGGACGGAGATCCGGTCGCCACTCGCCATTCGTCACTCTCCTGCCAGGCGGACGGGGATCACGTCGCCACTCGCAAATTGCCACTCGCCTGCCAGGTGGACGGAGCTTTCGTCGCCACTCGCCACCCACCACTCGCCTGCCAGGCGGACGGAGCTCCCGTGGCCACTCGCCATTCGCCACTCGCCTGCCAGGCGGACGGATCTCCCATCGCTACTCGTCGCGCGCCACTAGCCTGCCATTCGGACGGAGCTAAAGTGGCCACTCCCCACTCGCCAATTGCCACTCGCCTGCCAGGCAGACGGAGCTCCCGTCGATACTCGTTACTCCCCTGCCAGGCGGACGGAACTCCCGTTGCCACTCGGCACTCGCCTGCCAGGTGGACAGAGCTCCCGTCACTACTCGCCACTTGCCACTTGCCTGCCAGGCTGCCGGAGCTCCCGTCGCCAATCGCCACTCGCCACGCGTCTGCCAGGCGGACGGAGATCCCGTCGCCACTCGCCACTCGCCTCTCGCCTGCCAGGCGCACGGAGCTTTGGTCGCCATTCGCCACTCGCCTGCCAGGCGGACGGAGCTCCCATCGCCAATCGCCACTCGCCACTCGCCTGCCAGGCGGACGGAGATCACGTCGCCACTCGCCTCTTGCCTGCCAGGCACACGGATTTTTCGTCGCAACTCGCCACTCGCCTGCCAGGCGAACGGAGCTCCCATCGCCACTCGCCACTAGCGGCTCGCCTGCCAGGCAGATGGAGCTCCCGTCGCCACTCGCAACTCGCAACTCGCCTGCCAAGTGGACGGAGCTCCTGTCGCCACTCACCACTAGCCAGCCAGGCGGACGGAGCTCCCGTCGCCACTCGCCACTCGCCAGCCAGGCGAACGGAGCTCCCGTCGCCACTCTCCTCTCGCCACTCGCCTGCCAGGCGGACGGAGCTCCTGTCGCCACTCGCTACTCGTCACTCGTCACTCGCCACTGGACTGCCAGGTGGACAGAGCTCCCGTCGGCTCTTGCCACGCGCCAGTCGCCTGCCAAGTCGACGGAGCTCCCGTCGCCACTCGCAACTCGCGACTCGTCACTCGCCACTGGACTGCCAGGCGGACGGAGCTCCCGTCGCCACTTGCCACTCGCCACTTGCCTGCCAGGCAAATAGAGCCCCCGTCGCCACTCACCACTCGCTAATCGCCACTTGCCTGCCAGGGGGACGGAGCTCCCGTCGCCACTCGCCTGCCAGGCGGACGGAGCTCACGTTGCCACTCGTTACTCCCCTGCAAGGAGGACGGAACTCCCGTTGCCACTCGCCACTCGACACTCTCCTGCTCGTCAAACGGAGCTCCTGTCGCCACTCGCCTCTCGCCACTCGCCTCCAGGCTGCCGGAGCTCCCGTCGCCACTCGCCCTCGCTTGCCAGGCGGACGGAGCTCCCGTCGCCACTCGCCACTCGTCTGCTAGGCGGACGGAGCTCCCGTCGCCACTCGCCACTCGTCTGCTAGGCGGACGGAGCTCCCGTCGCCACTCGCCACTTGCCAGTCACCACTAGCCTGCCAGGTGGACGGAGCTCCCGTCTCCAATTACCACTCGCCTGCCAGGCGGATGGAGCTCCCGTCTCCAATTACCACTCGCCTGCCAGGCGGATGGAGCTCCCGTCTCCAATTACCACTCGCCTGCCAGGCGGACGGGGCTCCCGTCGCCAATCGCAACTTGCCAGTCGCCACTTGCCTGCCAGACCAACGGAGCTCCCGTCTACACTTGCTACTCGCCTGTCTGGCGGACGGAGCTCCTGTCGCCACTCACCACTCGCCACTCACCACTTGCCTGTCAGGCAAATGGAGCTCCCGTCACCACTCGCCACTCGCCACTCGTTACTCGACAGTCGCCTGCCAGGGGGACGGAGCTGCCGTCGCCACTCGCCACTCGCCAGCCAGGCGGACAGAGCCCCTGTCGCCACTCGCCTGCCAGGTGAATGGAGCTCCTGTCGCCACTTGCCTGCCAGGCGGACGGGGCTCCCGTCTCCACTCGCCACTGGACTGCTAGGCGGGCGGAGCTCCCGTTGCCACTCGCCACTCGCCTGCCAGGTGGACGGATTTCCCGTCGCCACTCGCCACTCGCCTCCCACGTGGACGGATTTCCCGTCGCCACTCTCCACTCGCCTGTCATTCGGACGGAGCTACTGTCGCCAAACCCCACTTGCCACTGGCCTGCCAGGCGGACGGAACTCCCGTCACCACTCGCCACTCGCCTGCCAGCCAGACGGAGCTCCCGTCGCCACTTGCCAATCGCTACTCGCCAGCCAGGCGGACAGTGCTCCCGTCGCCACTCGACACTCGCCTGCCAGGCGGACGGAGATTCTGTCGCCCTTCGCCACTCGCTACTCGCCTGCCAGGCAGACAGAGCTCCTGTCGCCACTCGCCACTCGCCTGCCAGGCGGATGGAGCTCCCGTCAGTACTCGCAAATTGCCTGCCAGTCGGACAGAGCCTCCATCGCCGCTCGCCACTTCCCAGTCGCCACTCGCCTGCCAGGCGGACGGACCTCCCGTGTCCCATTGCCACTTGCCTGCCTGGCGGACCGAGCTCCTGTAGGCACTCGCCACTCGCCTGCCAGGCGGATGGAGCTCCCGTCGCCACTCGCCACTCGCCACTCGCAACTCGCTACTCGCCACTGGCCTGCCAGGCAGACGGAGCTTCCGTCGCCACTCGCCACTCACCTGCCAGGCGGACAGAGCTCCTGCCAGGCGGACAGATCTCCCGCCGCCACTCGCAACTTGCTACTCGCCACTCGCGTACCAGGTGGACGGAGCTTCTATCGCCACCTGCAACTCGCCACTCGCCACTCGCCTGCGAGGCAGATGGAGCTCCCGTCGCCACTCGCCTGCCAGGCGGACGGAGCTCCCGTCGCCACTCGCGACTCGCCTGCCAGGCGGACGGAGCTCCCGTCGCCACTCGCGACTCGCCTGCCAGGCGGACGGAGCTCCCGTCGCCACTCGCGACTCGCCTGCCAGGCGGACGGAGCTCCCGTCGCCACTCGCCACTCGCCACTCGCCTCCCATGTGGACGGAGTTCCCGTCGCCACTCGCCACTCGCCTGCCTGGTAGACGGAGTTCCCGTCGCCACTCGCCACTCGCCTGCCTGGTAGACGGAGCTCCTGTCGGCACTCGCCACTTGCCTGCCAGGCAGACGGATCTCCTGTCGCCACTCGACACTCGCCTGCCAGGCGGACGGAGCTTCTGTTGCCACCTGCCACTCGCTACTCGCCACTCGCCTGCCAGGCGGACGGAGCTCCTGTCGCCACTCGCCACTCTCCTGCCATTCGGACAGACCTCCCGTCGCCACTTACCACTTGCCTGCCAGGCGGCGGAGCTCCCATTGCCACTCGCTAATTGCCACTCGTCTGCCAGTCGGACGGATCTCCTGATGCCACTCGCCACTCGCCTGCCATTCCGACAAGGCTCCCATCGACACTTGCCTGCCAGGCGGTGGAGCTCCCGTCGACACTCGACACTCGCCACTTGCCACTCGACACTCGCCTGCCAGGCGGACAGAGCTCCCGTCGCCACTCGCCACTCGCCTGCCAGGCGGACGGAGCTCCCGTCGCCACTCGCCACTCGCCACTAGCCTACCAGGCGGACGGAGCTTCCGTCGCCACTCTCCAATCGCCACTCGCCTGCCAGGCGGACGGAGCTCCCGTCACCACTCACCACTCGCCTGCCAGGCGGACGGAGCTCCCGCCTCCACTTGCCACTCGCCACTCGCCTGCCGGGCGGACGGAGCTTTCGTCTCCACTCGCCACTCGCCACTCGCCACTCGCCTGCCGGGCGGAAGGAGCTCCCATCTCCACTCGCCACTCCCCACTTGTCTGCCATGCGGACGGAGCTCCCGTCTCCACTCGCCACTCGCCACTCGCCTGCCGGGCGGACAGAGCTCCCGTCTCCAGTCGCCACTCGCCACTCCCCACTTGTCTGCCAGGCGGACGGAACTCCCGTCGCCACTCGCCTGCCAGGCGGACGTAGCACCCGTCACCACTCGCCACTCGTCTGCCGGGCGGACAGAGCGCCCGTTGCCACTCGCCACTTGCAAGTCGCCACTGGCCGCCAGGAGGATGGAGCTCCTGTCGCCACTCGTTACTCGCCACTCGCCTCCCATGTGGGCGGAGTTCCCGTTGCCACTCGCCACTCGCCTGTCATTCTGACGGAGCTACCGTCGACAAACCCCACCCGCCACTCGCCTGCCAGGTGGACGGAGATCCCGTCGCCACTCGCCACTCGCCTGCCAGGCGGACGGAGCTCCCGTCGCCACTCGCCACTCGCCTGCCAGGCGGACGGAGCTCCCGTCGCCACTCGCCACTCGCCTGCCAGGCGGACGGAGCTCCCGTCGCCACTCGCCACTCGCCTGCCAGGCGGACGGAGCTCCCGTCGCCACTCGCCACTCGCCTGCCAGGCGGACGGAGCTCCTATCGCCACTCGCTACTCGCTACTCACTTGCCAGGCGGATAGAGCTCCTGCCAGGCGGACAGAGCTCCTGCCAGGCGGACAGAGCTCCCGTCGCCACTCGCCACTCGCCTGCCAGGCAGCCGGAGCTCCCGTCACCACTCGCCACTCGCCTGCCAGGCAGCCGGAGCTCCCGTCACCACTCGCCACTCGCCTGCCAGGCGGACGGAGCCCCCATCACCACTCGCTACTCGCCACTCGCCTCTCGACTGCCAGGCAGACAGAGCTCCCGTCGCCACTCGCCACTCGCTACTCGCCACTCGACTGCCAGGCGGACGGAGCTTCCGTCGCCACTCGCCCATCGCCTGAGAGGCGGACAGAGCTCCTGCCAGGTGGACAGAGCTCCCGTCGCCACTCGCCACTCGCCACTCGCCTGCCAGGCGGCTCGCCACTCGCCTGCCGGGTGGACAGAGTTCCCGTCACCACTTGGCACTCGCTACTCGCCACTCGACTGCCAGGCGGAAGCAGCTCCCGTCACCATTCGCCACTCGCTACTCGCCACTCGACTGCCAGGCGGACAGAGCTCCCGTCGCCACTCGCCACTCGCCTGCCAGGTGGACGGAGCTCCCGTCACCACTCGCCACTCGCCTGCCAGGCGGACGGAGCTTCCGTCGCCACTCGCCACTCGCCCATCTCCTGCCAGGCGGACAGAGCTCCTGCTAGGCGGACAGAGCTCCCGTCGCCACTCGCCTGCCAATGGACGGAGCTCCCGTCGCCACTCGCTACTCGCCACCCGCATGCCAGGTGGACGGAACTCCCGTCGCCACTCGCCACTTGCCTCTCGCCTGCCTGGCGGACGGAGCTCCTGTCGGCACTCGACACTCGCTTGCCATGCGGTCAGAGCTCCCGTCGCCACTCTCCACTCGCCTGCCATGCAGACAGAGCTCCCGTTGCCACTCGCCAAATGCCACTCGCCACTCGCCTGCTAGGCGGACGGAGCTCCTGCAGACTGCAGACAGCGGCTCCCCTACTCAGACAGTCAGCAGTGCCTGGCCCAGCCTGTACTGCTCCACCTGGTCGCGCTCGCAGCCTGCAGACAGCACACAGCGGCTCCCCCACTCAGTCAGTCAGCAGTGCCTCGCCCAGCCTGTACTGCTCCACCTGGTCACGCTCGCAGCCCGCAGACTGCAGACAGCGGCTACCCCACTCAGACAGTCGGCACTGCCTGGCCCAGCCTGTACTGCTCCACCTGGACTGCAGTCAGCGGCTCCCCCGCTCAGACAGTCAGCAGTGCCTGGCCCAGCCTGTCCTGCTCCACCTGGTCGCGCTCGCAGCCTGCAGACTGCAGACAGCGGCTCCCCCGCTCAGTCAGCAGTGCCTGGCCCAGCCTGTACTGCTCCACCTGGTCGCGCTCGCAGCCTGCAGACTGCAGACAGCGGCTCCCCCGCGCAGTCAGTCAGCACTGCCTGGCCCAGCCTGTACTGCTCCACCTGGTCGCGCTCGCAGCCTGCAGACTGCAGACAACGGCTTCCCCACTCAGACAGTCGGAATTGCCTGGCCCAGCCTGTACTGCTCCATCTGGTCGCGCTCGCAGTCCGCAGACTGCAGACAGGGGCTCCCCCACTCAGACAGTCGGCAGTGCTTGGCCCAGACCGTACTGCTCCACCTGGTCGCGCTCGCATCCTGCAGACAGCAGACAGCGGCTCCCCCACTCAGACAGTCGGCAGTGCTTGGCCCAGACTGTACTGCTCCACCTGCTCGCCCTCGCAGCCTGCAGACTGCAGACAATGGCTCCCCCACCCAGACATTCGGCATGCCTGGCCCAGCCTGTACTGCTCCACCTGGTCGCGCTCGCAGCCTGCAGACTGCAGACAGCGGCTCCCCCACTCAGACAGTCGGCAGTGCTTAGCCCAGACTGTACTGCTCCACCTGGTCGCGCTCGCATCCTGCAGACTGCTGACAGCGGCTCCCCCACACAGACAGTCGGGAGTGCCTGGCCCAGCCTGTACTGCTCCACCTAGTCGCGCTTGCATCCTGCAGACTGCAGACAGCGGCTCCCCCACACAGACAGTCGGGAGTGCCTGGCCCAGCCTGTACTGCTCCATCTGGTCGCGCTCGCATCCCGCAGACTGCAGACAGCGGCTCCCCCACTCAGACAGTCAGCAGTGCTTGGCCGAGCCTGTACTGCTGCACCTGGTCGCGCTCGCAGCCCGCAGACTGCAGACAGCGGCTCCTCCGCTCAGTCAGTCAGCAATGCCTGGCCCAGCCTGTACCGCTCCACCTCATCGCGCTCGCATCCTGCAGACTGCAGACAGCGGCTCCCCCGCTCAGTCAGTCTGCAGTGCCTGGCCCAGCCTGTACTGCTCCACCTGGTCGCGCTCGCAGCCTGCAGACTGCACACAGCGGCTCCCCCACTCAGACAGTCGGCAGTGCCTGGCCCTGCCTGTACTGCTCCATCTGCTCGCAGCCCGCAAACTGCAGACACCGGCTCCCCCGCTCAGTCAGTCAGCAGTGCCTGGCCCAGCCTGTACTGCTCGACCTGGTCGCGCTCGCAGCCTAAGACTGCACACAGCGGCTCCCCCACTCAGACAGTCAGCAGTGCCTGCCCCAGCCTGTACTGCTCCACCTGGTCGCGCTCGAAGCCCGCAGACTGCGGACAGCAGCTCCCCTGCTCAGTCAGTCAGCAGTGCCTGGCCCAGCTTGTACTGCTCCACCTGGCCGCGCTCGCAGCCTGCAGACTGCACACAGCGGCTCCCCCACTCAGACAGTCGGCAGTACTTGGCCCAGCCTGTACTGCTCCACCTGCTCGCCCTCGCAGCCTGCAGACTGCAGACAGTGGCTCCCCCACCCAGACATTCGGCATGCCTGGCCCAGCCTGTACTGCTCCACCTGGTCGCGCTCGCAGCCTGCAGCCTGCAGACTGCAGACAGCGGCTCCCCCACTCAGACAGTCGGCATTGCCTGGCCAAGCTTGTACTGCTCCATCTGGTCGCGCTCGCAGCCCGCAGACTGCAGACAGCGGCTCCCCCACTCAGACAGTCGGCAGTGCTTAGCCCAGACTGTACTGCTCCACCTGGTCGCGCTCGCATCCTGCAGACTGCAGACAGCGGCTCCCCCACACAGACAGTCGGAAGTGCCTGGCCCAGCCTGTACTGCTCCACCTAGTCGCGCTTGCATCCTGCAGACTGCAGACAGCGGCTCCCCCACTCAGACAGTCGGGAGTGCCTGGCCCAGCCTGTACTGCTCCATCTGGTCGCGCTCGCAGCCCGCAGACTGCAGACAGCGGCTCCCCCACGCAGACAGTCGGCAGTGCTTGACCCAAACTGTACTGCTCCACCTGGTCGCGCTCGCATCCTGCAGACTGCAGACAGCGGCTCCCCCACTCAGACAGTCGGCAGTGCTTGGCCGAGCCTGTACTGCTGCACCTGGTCGCGCTCGCAGCCCGCAGCCTGCAGACTGCAGACAGCGGCTCCCCCGCTCAGTCAGTCAGCAATGCCTGGCCCAGCCTGTACCGCTCCACCTCATCGCGCTCGCATCCTGCAGACTGCAGACAGCGGCTCCACCACTCAGACAGTCGGCAGTGCCTGGCCCAGACTGTACTGCTCCACCTGGTCGCGCTCGCATCCTGCAGACTGCAGAGAGCGGCTCCCCCACTCAGACAGTCGGCAGTGCTCGGCCCAGACTGTACTGCTGCACCTGGCCGCGCTCGCAGCCCGCAGACTGCAGACAGCGGCTCCCCCGCTCAGACAGTCGGCAGTGCCTGGCCCAGCCTGTACTGCTCCATCTGCTCGCAGCTCGCAAACTGCAGACACCGGCTCCCCCGCTCAGTCAGTCAGCAGTGCCTGGCCCAGCCTGTACTGCTCGATCTGGTCGCGCTCGCAGCCTACAGACTGCACACAGCGGCTCCCCCACTCAGACAATTGGCAGTGCTGGGCCCAGCCTGTACTGCTCCACCTGGTCGCGCTCGCATCCTGCAGACTGCAGACAGCGGCTCCCCTGCTCAGTCAGTCAGCAGTGCCTGGCCCAGCCTGTACTGCTCCACCTGGTCGCGCTCGAAGCCCGCAGACTGCGGACAGCAGCTCCCCTGCTCAGTCAGTCAGCAGTGCCTGGCCCAGCTTGTACTGCTCCACCTGGCCGTGCTCGCAGCCTGCAGACTGCGGACAGCAGCTCCCCTGCTCAGTCAGTCAGCAGTGCCTGGCCCAGCTTGTACTGCTCCACCTGGCCGCGCTCGCAGGCTGCAGACTGCACACAGCGGCTCCCCCACTCAGACAGTCGGCAGTGCCTGGCCCAGCCTGTACTGCTCCATCTGGTCGCAGCCCGCAGACTGCAGGAAGCGGCTCCCCCGCTCAGTCAGTCAGCAGTGCCTGGCTCAGCCTGTACTGCTCCACCTGGTCGCGCTCGCAGCCTGCAGACAGCACACAGCGGCTCCCCCACTCAGACAGTCGGCGGTGCCTGGCCCAGCCTGTACTGCTCCATCTGCTCGCAGTCCGCAGACTGCAGACAGCGGCTCCCCCGCCCAGTCAGTCAGCAGTGCCTGGCCCAGCCTGTACTGCTCCACCTGGTCGCGCTCGCATCCTGCAGGCTGCAGACAGCGGCTCCCCCACTCAGACAGTCGGCAGTGCTTGGCCCAGCCTGTACTGCTCCACCTGCTCGCCCTCGCAGCCTGCAGACTGCAGACAGTGGCTCCCCCACCCAGACATTCGGCATGCCTGGCCCAGCCTGTACTGCTCCACCTGGTCGTGCTCGCAGCCTGCAGACTGCAGACAGCGGCTCCCCCACTCAGTCAGTCAGCAGTGCCTCGCCCAGCCTGTACTGCTCCACCTGGTCACGCTCGCAGCCCGCAGACTGCAGACAGCGGCTACCCCACTCAGACAGTCGGCACTGTCTGGCCCAGCCTGTACTGCTCCACCTGGACTGCAGTCAGCGGCTCCCCCGCTCAGACAGTCAGCAGTGCCTGGCCCAGCCTGTCCTGCTCCACCTGGTCGCGCTCGCAGCCTGCAGACTGCAGACAGCGGCTCCCCCGCTCAGTCAGCAGTGCCTGGCCCAGCCTGTACTGCTCCACCTGGTCGCGCTCGCAGCCTGCAGACTGGAGACAGCGGCTCCCCCGCGCAGTCAGTCAGCACTGCCTGGCCCAGCCTGTACTGCTCCACCTGGTCGCGCTCGCAGCCTGCAGACTGCAGACAACGGCTTCCCCACTCAGACAGTCGGAATTGCCTGGCCCAGCCTGTACTGCTCCATCTGGTCGCGCTCGCAGTCCGCAGACTGCAGACAGGGGCTCCCCCACTCAGACAGTCGGCAGTGCTTGGCCCAGACCGTACTGCTCCACCTGGTCGCGCTCGCATCCTGCAGACAGCAGACAGCGGCTCCCCCACTCAGACAGTCGGCAGTGCTTGGCCCAGACTGTACTGCTCCACCTGCTCGCCCTCGCAGCCTGCAGACTGCAGACAATGGCTCCCCCACCCAGACATTCGGCATGCCTGGCCCAGCCTGTACTGCTCCACCTGGTCGCGCTCGCAGCCTGCAGACTGCAGACAGCGGCTCCCCCACTCAGACAGTCGGCAGTGCTTAGCCCAGACTGTACTGCTCCACCTGGTCGCGCTCGCATCCTGCAGACTGCTGACAGCGGCTCCCCCACACAGACAGTCGGGAGTGCCTGGCCCAGCCTGTACTGCTCCACCTAGTCGCGCTTGCATCCTGCAGACTGCAGACAGCGGCTCCCCCACACAGACAGTCGGGAGTGCCTGGCCCAGCCTGTACTGCTCCATCTGGTCGCGCTCGCATCCCGCAGACTGCAGACAGCGGCTCCCCCACTCAGACAGTCAGCAGTGCTTGGCCGAGCCTGTACTGCTGCACCTGGTCACGCTCGCAGCCCGCAGACTGCAGACAGCGGCTCCTCCGCTCAGTCAGTCAGCAATGCCTGGCCCAGCCTGTACCGCTCCACCTCATCGCGCTCGCATCCTGCAGACTGCAGACAGCGGCTCCCCCGCTCAGTCAGTCTGCAGTGCCTGGCCCAGCCTGTACTGCTCCACCTGGTCGCGCTCGCAGCCTGCAGACTGCACACAGCGGCTCCCCCACTCAGACAGTCGGCAGTGCCTGGCCCAGCCTGTACTGCTCCATCTGCTCGCAGCCCGCAAACTGCAGACACCGGCTCCCCCGCTCAGTCAGTCAGCAGTGCCTGGCCCAGCCTGTACTGCTCGACCTGGTCGCGCTCGCAGCCTAAGACTGCACACAGCGGCTCCCCCACTCAGTCAGCAGTGCCTGCCCCAGCCTGTACTGCTCCACCTGGTCGCGCTCGAAGCCCGCAGACTGCGGACAGCAGCTCCCCTGCTCAGTCAGTCAGCAGTGCCTGGCCCAGCTTGTACTGCTCCACCTGGCCGCGCTCGCAGCCTGCAGACTGCACACAGCGGCTCCCCCACTCAGACAGTCGGCAGTACTTGGCCCAGCCTGTACTGCTCCACCTGCTCGCCCTCGCAGACTGCAGACAGTGGCTCCCCCACCCAGACATTCGGCATGCCTGGCCCAGCCTGTACTGCTCCACCTGGTCGCGCTCGCAGCCTGCAGACTGCAGACAACGGCTTCCCCACTCAGACAGTCGGAATTGCCTGGCCCAGCCTGTACTGCTCCATCTGGTCGCGCTCGCAGTCCGCAGACTGCAGACAGGGGCTCCCCCACTCAGACAGTCGGCAGTGCTTGGCCCAGACCGTACTGCTCCACCTGGTCGCGCTCGCATCCTGCAGACAGCAGACAGCGGCTCCCCCACTCAGACAGTCGGCAGTGCTTGGCCCAGACTGTACTGCTCCACCTGCTCGCCCTCGCAGCCTGCAGACTGCAGACAATGGCTCCCCCACCCAGACATTCGGCATGCCTGGCCCAGCCTGTACTGCTCCACCTGGTCGCGCTCGCAGCCTGCAGACTGCAGACAGCGGCTCCCCCACTCAGACAGTCGGCAGTGCTTAGCCCAGACTGTACTGCTCCACCTGGTCGCGCTCGCATCCTGCAGACTGCTGACAGCGGCTCCCCCACACAGACAGTCGGGAGTGCCTGGCCCAGCCTGTACTGCTCCACCTAGTCGCGCTTGCATCCTGCAGACTGCAGACAGCGGCTCCCCCACACAGACAGTCGGGAGTGCCTGGCCCAGCCTGTACTGCTCCATCTGGTCGCGCTCGCATCCCGCAGACTGCAGACAGCGGCTCCCCCACTCAGACAGTCAGCAGTGCTTGGCCGAGCCTGTACTGCTGCACCTGGTCGCGCTCGCAGCCCGCAGACTGCAGACAGCGGCTCCTCCGCTCAGTCAGTCAGCAATGCCTGGCCCAGCCTGTACCGCTCCACCTCATCGCGCTCGCATCCTGCAGACTGCAGACAGCGGCTCCCCCGCTCAGTCAGTCTGCAGTGCCTGGCCCAGCCTGTACTGCTCCACCTGGTCGCGCTCGCAGCCTGCAGACTGCACACAGCGGCTCCCCCACTCAAACAGTCGGCAGTGCCTGGCCCTGCCTGTACTGCTCCATCTGCTCGCAGCCCGCAAACTGCAGACACCGGCTCCCCCGCTCAGTCAGTCAGCAGTGCCTGGCCCAGCCTGTACTGCTCGACCTGGTCGCGCTCGCAGCCTAAGACTGCACACAGCGGCTCCCCCACTCAGACAGTCAGCAGTGCCTGCCCCAGCCTGTACTGCTCCACCTGGTCGCGCTCGAAGCCCGCAGACTGCGGACAGCAGCTCCCCTGCTCAGTCAGTCAGCAGTGCCTGGCCCAGCTTGTACTGCTCCACCTGGCCGCGCTCGCAGCCTGCAGACTGCACACAGCGGCTCCCCCACTCAGACAGTCGGCAGTACTTGGCCCAGCCTGTACTGCTCCACCTGCTCGCCCTCGCAGCCTGCAGACTGCAGACAGTGGCTCCCCCACCCAGACATTCGGCATGCCTGGCCCAGCCTGTACTGCTCCACCTGGTCGCGCTCGCAGCCTGCAGCCTGCAGACTGCAGACAGCGGCTCCCCCACTCAGACAGTCGGCATTGCCTGGCCAAGCTTGTACTGCTCCATCTGGTCGCGCTCGCAGCCCGCAGACTGCAGACAGCGGCTCCCCCACTCAGACAGTCGGCAGTGCTTAGCCCAGACTGTACTGCTCCACCTGGTCGCGCTCGCATCCTGCAGACTGCAGACAGCGGCTCCCCCACACAGACAGTCGGAAGTGCCTGGCCCAGCCTGTACTGCTCCACCTAGTCGCGCTTGCATCCTGCAGACTGCAGACAGCGGCTCCCCCACTCAGACAGTCGGGAGTGCCTGGCCCAGCCTGTACTGCTCCATCTGGTCGCGCTCGCAGCCCGCAGACTGCAGACAGCGGCTCCCCCACGCAGACAGTCGGCAGTGCTTGACCCAAACTGTACTGCTCCACCTGGTCGCGCTCGCATCCTGCAGACTGCAGACAGCGGCTCCCCCACTCAGACAGTCGGCAGTGCTTGGCCGAGCCTGTACTGCTGCACCTGGTCGCGCTCGCAGCCCGCAGCCTGCAGACTGCAGACAGCGGCTCCCCCGCTCAGTCAGTCAGCAATGCCTGGCCCAGCCTGTACCGCTCCACCTCATCGCGCTCGCATCCTGCAGACTGCAGACAGCGGCTCCACCACTCAGACAGTCGGCAGTGCCTGGCCCAGACTGTACTGCTCCACCTGGTCGCGCTCGCATCCTGCAGACTGCAGAGAGCGGCTCCCCCACTCAGACAGTCGGCAGTGCTCGGCCCAGACTGTACTGCTGCACCTGGCCGCGCTCGCAGCCCGCAGACTGCAGACAGCGGCTCCCCCGCTCAGACAGTCGGCAGTGCCTGGCCCAGCCTGTACTGCTCCATCTGCTCGCAGCTCGCAAACTGCAGACACCGGCTCCCCCGCTCAGTCAGTCAGCAGTGCCTGGCCCAGCCTGTACTGCTCGATCTGGTCGCGCTCGCAGCCTACAGACTGCACACAGCGGCTCCCCCACTCAGACAATTGGCAGTGCTGGGCCCAGCCTGTACTGCTCCACCTGGTCGCGCTCGCATCCTGCAGACTGCAGACAGCGGCTCCCCTGCTCAGTCAGTCAGCAGTGCCTGGCCCAGCCTGTACTGCTCCACCTGGTCGCGCTCGAAGCCCGCAGACTGCGGACAGCAGCTCCCCTGCTCAGTCAGTCAGCAGTGCCTGGCCCAGCTTGTACTGCTCCACCTGGCCGTGCTCGCAGCCTGCAGACTGCGGACAGCAGCTCCCCTGCTCAGTCAGTCAGCAGTGCCTGGCCCAGCTTGTACTGCTCCACCTGGCCGCGCTCGCAGGCTGCAGACTGCACACAGCGGCTCCCCCACTCAGACAGTCGGCAGTGCCTGGCCCAGCCTGTACTGCTCCATCTGCTCGCAGTCCGCAGACTGCAGACAGCGGCTCCCCCGCCCAGTCAGTCAGCAGTGCCTGGCCCAGCCTGTACTGCTCCACCTGGTCGCGCTCGCATCCTGCAGGCTGCAGACAGCGGCTCCCCCACTCAGACAGTCGGCAGTGCTTGGCCCAGCCTGTACTGCTCCACCTGCTCGCCCTCGCAGCCTGCAGACTGCAGACAGTGGCTCCCCCACCCAGACATTCGGCATGCCTGGCCCAGCCTGTACTGCTCCACCTGGTCGTGCTCGCAGCCTGCAGACTGCAGACAGCGGCTCCCCCACTCAGTCAGTCAGCAGTGCCTCGCCCAGCCTGTACTGCTCCACCTGGTCACGCTCGCAGCCCGCAGACTGCAGACAGCGGCTACCCCACTCAGACAGTCGGCACTGTCTGGCCCAGCCTGTACTGCTCCACCTGGACTGCAGTCAGCGGCTCCCCCGCTCAGACAGTCAGCAGTGCCTGGCCCAGCCTGTCCTGCTCCACCTGGTCGCGCTCGCAGCCTGCAGACTGCAGACAGCGGCTCCCCCGCTCAGTCAGCAGTGCCTGGCCCAGCCTGTACTGCTCCACCTGGTCGCGCTCGCAGCCTGCAGACTGGAGACAGCGGCTCCCCCGCGCAGTCAGTCAGCACTGCCTGGCCCAGCCTGTACTGCTCCACCTGGTCGCGCTCGCAGCCTGCAGACTGCAGACAACGGCTTCCCCACTCAGACAGTCGGAATTGCCTGGCCCAGCCTGTACTGCTCCATCTGGTCGCGCTCGCAGTCCGCAGACTGCAGACAGGGGCTCCCCCACTCAGACAGTCGGCAGTGCTTGGCCCAGACCGTACTGCTCCACCTGGTCGCGCTCGCATCCTGCAGACAGCAGACAGCGGCTCCCCCACTCAGACAGTCGGCAGTGCTTGGCCCAGACTGTACTGCTCCACCTGCTCGCCCTCGCAGCCTGCAGACTGCAGACAATGGCTCCCCCACCCAGACATTCGGCATGCCTGGCCCAGCCTGTACTGCTCCACCTGGTCGCGCTCGCAGCCTGCAGACTGCAGACAGCGGCTCCCCCACTCAGACAGTCGGCAGTGCTTAGCCCAGACTGTACTGCTCCACCTGGTCGCGCTCGCATCCTGCAGACTGCTGACAGCGGCTCCCCCACACAGACAGTCGGGAGTGCCTGGCCCAGCCTGTACTGCTCCACCTAGTCGCGCTTGCATCCTGCAGACTGCAGACAGCGGCTCCCCCACACAGACAGTCGGGAGTGCCTGGCCCAGCCTGTACTGCTCCATCTGGTCGCGCTCGCATCCCGCAGACTGCAGACAGCGGCTCCCCCACTCAGACAGTCAGCAGTGCTTGGCCGAGCCTGTACTGCTGCACCTGGTCACGCTCGCAGCCCGCAGACTGCAGACAGCGGCTCCTCCGCTCAGTCAGTCAGCAATGCCTGGCCCAGCCTGTACCGCTCCACCTCATCGCGCTCGCATCCTGCAGACTGCAGACAGCGGCTCCCCCGCTCAGTCAGTCTGCAGTGCCTGGCCCAGCCTGTACTGCTCCACCTGGTCGCGCTCGCAGCCTGCAGACTGCACACAGCGGCTCCCCCACTCAGACAGTCGGCAGTGCCTGGCCCAGCCTGTACTGCTCCATCTGCTCGCAGCCCGCAAACTGCAGACACCGGCTCCCCCGCTCAGTCAGTCAGCAGTGCCTGGCCCAGCCTGTACTGCTCGACCTGGTCGCGCTCGCAGCCTAAGACTGCACACAGCGGCTCCCCCACTCAGTCAGCAGTGCCTGCCCCAGCCTGTACTGCTCCACCTGGTCGCGCTCGAAGCCCGCAGACTGCGGACAGCAGCTCCCCTGCTCAGTCAGTCAGCAGTGCCTGGCCCAGCTTGTACTGCTCCACCTGGCCGCGCTCGCAGCCTGCAGACTGCACACAGCGGCTCCCCCACTCAGACAGTCGGCAGTACTTGGCCCAGCCTGTACTGCTCCACCTGCTCGCCCTCGCAGACTGCAGACAGTGGCTCCCCCACCCAGACATTCGGCATGCCTGGCCCAGCCTGTACTGCTCCACCTGGTCGCGCTCGCAGCCTGCAGCCTGCAGACTGCAGACAGCGGCTCCCCCACTCAGACAGTCGGCATTGCCTGGCCAAGCTTGTACTGCTCCATCTGGTCGCGCTCGCAGCCCGCAGACTGCAGACAGCGGCTCCCCCACTCAGACAGTCGGCAGTGCTTAGCCCAGACTGTACTGCTCCACCTGGTCGCGCTCGCATCCTGCAGACTGCAGACAGCGGCTCCCCCACACAGACAGTCGGAAGTGCCTGGCCCAGCCTGTACTGCTCCACCTAGTCGCGCTTGCATCCTGCAGACTGCAGACAGCGGCTCCCCCACTCAGACAGTCGGGAGTGCCTGGCCCAGCCTGTACTGCTCCATCTGGTCGCGCTCGCAGCCCGCAGACTGCAGACAGCGGCTCCCCCACGCAGACAGTCGGCAGTGCTTGACCCAAACTGTACTGCTCCACCTGGTCGCGCTCGCATCCTGCAGACTGCAGACAGCGGCTCCCCCACTCAGACAGTCGGCAGTGCTTGGCCGAGCCTGTACTGCTGCACCTGGTCGCGCTCGCAGCCCGCAGCCTGCAGACTGCAGACAGCGGCTCCCCCGCTCAGTCAGTCAGCAATGCCTGGCCCAGCCTGTACCGCTCCACCTCATCGCGCTCGCATCCTGCAGACTGCAGACAGCGGCTCCACCACTCAGACAGTCGGCAGTGCCTGGCCCAGACTGTACTGCTCCACCTGGTCGCGCTCGCATCCTGCAGACTGCAGAGAGCGGCTCCCCCACTCAGACAGTCGGCAGTGCTCGGCCCAGACTGTACTGCTGCACCTGGCCGCGCTCGCAGCCCGCAGACTGCAGACAGCGGCTCCCCCGCTCAGACAGTCGGCAGTGCCTGGCCCAGCCTGTACTGCTCCATCTGCTCGCAGCTCGCAAACTGCAGACACCGGCTCCCCCGCTCAGTCAGTCAGCAGTGCCTGGCCCAGCCTGTACTGCTCGATCTGGTCGCGCTCGCAGCCTACAGACTGCACACAGCGGCTCCCCCACTTAGACAATTGGCAGTGCTGGGCCCAGCCTGTACTGCTCCACCTGGTCGCGCTCGCATCCTGCAGACTGCAGACAGCGGCTCCCCTGCTCAGTCAGTCAGCAGTGCCTGGCCCAGCCTGTACTGCTCCACCTGGTCGCGCTCGAAGCCCGCAGACTGCGGACAGCAGCTCCCCTGCTCAGTCAGTCAGCAGTGCCTGGCCCAGCTTGTACTGCTCCACCTGGCCGTGCTCGCAGCCTGCAGACTGCGGACAGCAGCTCCCCTGCTCAGTCAGTCAGCAGTGCCTGGCCCAGCTTGTACTGCTCCACCTGGCCGCGCTCGCAGGCTGCAGACTGCACACAGCGGCTCCCCCACTCAGACAGTCGGCAGTGCCTGGCCCAGCCTGTACTGCTCCATCTGGTCGCAGCCCGCAGACTGCAGGAAGCGGCTCCCCCGCTCAGTCAGTCAGCAGTGCCTGGCTCAGCCTGTACTGCTCCACCTGGTCGCGCTCGCAGCCTGCAGACAGCACACAGCGGCTCCCCCACTCAGACAGTCGGCGGTGCCTGGCCCAGCCTGTACTGCTCCATCTGCTCGCAGTCCGCAGACTGCAGACAGCGGCTCCCCCGCCCAGTCAGTCAGCAGTGCCTGGCCCAGCCTGTACTGCTCCACCTGGTCGCGCTCGCATCCTGCAGGCTGCAGACAGCGGCTCCCCCACTCAGACAGTCGGCAGTGCTTGGCCCAGCCTGTACTGCTCCACCTGCTCGCCCTCGCAGCCTGCAGACTGCAGACAGTGGCTCCCCCACCCAGACATTCGGCATGCCTGGCCCAGCCTGTACTGCTCCACCTGGTCGTGCTCGCAGCCTGCAGACTGCAGACAGCGGCTCCCCCACTCAGACAGTCGGCAGTGCTTAGCCCAGACTGTACTGCTCCACCTGGTCGCGCTCGCATCCTGCAGACTGCAGACAGCGGCTCCCCCACTCAGACAGTCGGGAGTGCCTGGCCCAGCCTGTACTGCTCCATCTGGTCGCGCTCGCAGCCCGTAGACTGCAGACAGCGGCTCCCCCACGCAGACAGTCGGCAGTGCTTGACCCAGACTGTACTGCTCCACCTGGTCGCGCTCGCATCCTGCAGACTGCAGACAGCGGCTCCCCCACTCAGACAGTCGGCAGTGCTTGGCCGAGCCTGTACTGCTGCACCTGGTCTCGCTCGCAGCCCGCAGACTGCAGACAGCGGCTCCCCCGCTCAGTCAGTCAGCAATGCCTGGCCCAGCCTGTACCACTCCACCTCATCGCGCTCGCATCCTGCAGACTGCAGACAGCGGCTCCACCACTCAGACAGTCGGCAGTGCCTGGCCCAGACTGTACTGCTCCACCTGGTCGCGCTCGCATCCTGCAGACTGCAGAGAGCGGCTCCCCCACTCAGACAGTCGGCAGTGCTCGGCCCAGCCTGTACTGCTCCACCTGGTCGCGCTCGAAGCCCGCAGACTGCGGACAGCGGCTCCCCCACTCAGACAGTCGGCTGTGCCTGGCCCAGCCTGTACTGCTCCATCTGGTCGCAGCCCGCAGACTGCAGACAGCGGCTCCCCCACTCAGACAGTCGGCAGTGCCTGGCCCAGGCTGTACTGCTCCATCTGGTCGCAGCCCGCAGACTGCAGACAGCGGCTCCCCCACTCAGACAGTCGGCTGTGCCTGGCCCAGACTGTACTGCTCCACGTGGTCGCTCTCGGATCCTGCAGACTGCAGACATTGGCTCCCCTGCTCAGACAGTCGGCAGTGCCTGGCGTAGCCCGTCCTGCCCCTACTGGTCGCGCTCGCAGCCTGCAGACTGCAGACAGCGGCTCCCCCTCTCAGACAGTCGGCAGTGCTTGGCCCAGCCTGTACTGCTCCACCTGGTCACGCTCGCAGCCCGCAGACTGCAGACAGCGGCTCCCCCGATCAGTCAGTCAGCAGTGCCTGGCCCAGTCTGTACTGCTCCACCTGGAAATTTGGACATATGTCCTCCAGATGTAGTACCAGCCCCACATGTAGGCCCCTCAGGGTCTCAGCATTAATTTGCTGAGTACGGGCTTGGCGAACCCGGGGTCCTGACCTGTGGGCTGTGTCGCGCCAACAGTCCGCTACACCGTAAGCTCTGTGCGTGCTTCAACGACCACCGTTCGGCGCGACGGTGGAACGTTGTACGTTTCAGAGCCCGGGGATCTTGGCTTAATCGCCCGGGTCGCGAGGACGGTAAAAACCTCTCTAAAAAAAACCTCAATCTCAAGGTGTGCTACGTGCCGAGGAGATGCATGGCTGTTGAGGTTGAACAGCCGTTAGCGAGCAACCTCTGAGGAACCTGCCGCACCTCAGTTGTACAAGGCTTACCCAGGCACGCGGGGCTCTGTCTGGGTGGACGCTTATTTCCCTAGCTGCTCGTGGGAACACCATGAAACGAACACGAAACGTTGGCGGACGTATAACCGCTGTCTCTAAGCGCGGTAGAAGCGAATACAATGCTACGCAGTATGACCCCCAAACGTTTCCTTCCCTGTCTACACCGTGGGAGGAACGTAGGGCCAAAACGCAAGGTGAGGCTTATGCCCCTAAGTATTTGGTGTGTACGCGAACCGATGGGGAATCTTTCATGTCCACAAAGCCGATGTTCTTTGTGGAAAATTTAGAAGATAAATATGGAGAGGTCGATGGTTTGTCGAAGATGCGATCTGGCTCAGTTCTCATAACGACGTCATCCCCGGCCCAGTCACGGGCTTTGCTAGCCTGTGACAAGCTGGGTGATGTTTCCGTTAGCATTACGCCACATAAGAGCTTAAATATGGTCCAGGGTATCATATTCCACAGGGATCTCTTGTTGCAATCTGACGACGAATTACGAGCTAACTTGGAGCGGCGAGGTGTGCATTTCATCCGGCGCATCTATAGGGGTCCGAAGGACAACAGGGTAGCCACCGGTGCCTTCATCTTGGCTTTCGAGGGCGATTCATTGCCTGAGAAGGTCAAGGTGATGGTCTACCTGATCGACGTAAAGCCCTACGTCCCTCCCCCTATGCGCTGCTTCAAGTGCTGGAGGTTCGGTCATATGTCCTCCCGATGTGATGCCAACCCAACATGTCGGGAGTGTGGGCGTGCGTCCCACCCGGACGCCCCCTGTACCCCACCTCCAGTTTGCGTCAATTGCAACCAGCAGCATCCTCCATGTTCTCGCAACTGTTCTGTACTCCACAAAGAGCGTAAGATCATGGAGTACAAGACCCTGGACCGGCTGACATATGCAGAGGCCAGACGTAAGTATACAAAGCTCCATCCTGTGACCATGACCACCTCATACGCCTCTGTAGCTTCCCCATCGATCTCCAGACCACCTGTACCATCAATGCCAGCGGGCCCCCAGGCCCGAACCACTACACCTGCCCCCTTGGCAGTTGGGGGCGCCACTCCTTCGGTTGCTCCCACACTCTTCACGTTGGGAGCAACAGATAAACTATCTCAGGGGACGCCGGTCCCCACTCCACAGCCGGAGAAAAAACAACCTTCTCCGGCTCCTCTCGCCCGGAAGGGGTCCCATGGGACACTCCCTTCCGAGGCTTCTCCTCGTGGGAAGGTGGATCCCAGCAAATGGCTGAAGGATCCCCCGGCGGCTGATCGAAGGGCCTCCTGCTCTTCGTCAGCTCCTGCCGCCCCGTCTGAGAAGCCCCTACGGCCCTCAACACCCAAGGGCCAGCGAGAGGGTAGACGAAAAGAAAAGAAGAAAAAGGATTCTTTGGTGGCCTCCAAGCCACCCACACCCACATCCTCTGCTTCAGAGGATGAAGTCGAGATCCTCGCCTCCGCTGAGGATCTCGCACTTCTTGATTCGCCTGACCATAGGAGCTCTGCACAACCAGGTTCATCTGAGTCTATGGTCTTAGATTCTGTTGAGCCTGATCATAAAGCAACAGATGTTCCTATGGAATGATCTTCTTTTCTTTTTCTTTTATGGCTTTCGAGCGTGGAGAACGACTTATTCTCCAGTGGAATAGCGGCGGCTTCTTTAATCACCTGGCTGAGCTGCGACAACTACTGTACCGCTACCCGGCACTTTGTATCGCCCTACGGAGACATGGTTTCCAGCACAGCGCACCCCTGCCCTTCGTGGGTATCGGGGCTATTACCGTAACAGGCCCATATACGATAGGGTGTCTGGTGGCGTCTGTCTGTACGTCCTGGACACTGTACCCAGTGCCCCGGTGCCGCTCAACACCACTCTTGAGGCAGTGGCTGTTAGAATCCGGGCAACTCAGGAATTCACTATCTGCAGCTTGTACCTTCCACCGGATGAGGACGTGTCTCTCACCACCCTTACCGCTCTGGTCTCCCAACTTCCCCCACCATTCCTCCTTTTGGGGGACTTCAACGCCCACAACCTTTTGTGGGGTGGACTCCAGACCACAGGCCGCGGTAGGGATGTTGAGACATTGGTGGCGCACCAAGACCTTTGCCTCCTGAATACAGGTGCCCCCACGCATTTTAGCGTGGCACAGGGCACGTATTCAGCGATCGACCTCTCCGTCTGCAGCCCCAGCCTTCGACCACACCTTGGTTGGCGTGTGCATGAGGACCTGTGTGGTAGCGACCACTTTCCAATCTTTGTGTCGCTCCCGCAGTACCAAGCTGCAGACAGCTTACCCCGTTGGTGTCTCCGTAGGGCTGTCTGGCCAGTTTATACTTCAACCGCTGTCATCACTGCACCACTGCCAGATGACATTGACAATGCAGTCCAGCAGGTGACTGATAATATTGTCAGGGCCGCTGAGGTAGCAGTTCCGCAAACCACCGGTTCCCCTAGGCATAGGTCCGTGCCTTGGTGGACACTGGAGATTGCTGAGGCCATCCGGGAACGTCGGCGAGCGCTCCAGCGCCATCGACGCCACCCATCCGTGGAGAATTTGGTGGCCTTTAAACGGCTCCGTGCGCGTGCTCGACGTCTCGTACAGCAGAGTAAGCAGGATTCCTGGGAGCGGTATGTAGCCAGTATCGGCTCCCGCACCTCCCTGACTAAGGTATGGACGCAAGTCCGACGCGTCTTCGGATACCGCCCGCCGACAGGAATCCCGTCCCTCACCATCCAGGGTGTCCTCTGCACGCTCCCGACAGCTATCGCCTAGCACATGGCAGACCACTACGCACAATGCTCTGCGACTGCCATGTACAGTGATGACTTCCGCTCCCTCAAAGAGCGGGCCGAGCGGAAACAGCTCTCTTTCCGCACTCGTCGTCGGGAAATATACAACGACCCGTTTACTGAGTGGGAGTTCCGAACTGCCCTTGCTGCGTGTCCTGATACAACTCCAGGACCTGATAGGATTCACGGCCAATTCCTCCGACACCTTTCACCAGAGTTTCAACGCCGCATTCTCGCCCTGTTTAACCATCTATGGGCAGAGGGCACTTTCCCGTCGCAGTGGCGGGAAAGCACTATCATCCCGGTGCTGAAACCTGGTGCAGATCCCCTGGTGGCTGACAATTACCGTCCGATCAGCCTCACCAACGTTCTCTGCAAGCTCTTCGAACGTATGGTGAGTCGGCGGCTTATGTGGATCCTTGAAGAGCGCGGACTCCTTGCTCCACAACAAGGGGGCTTTCGCCAGGGCCGTTCTACCATTGACAACCTCGTGTCATTGGAGTCGGCCATTCGCACTGCCTTCGCTAGGCGTGAACATTTAGTTGCTGTATTTTTCGACCTTCGAAAGGCGTATGACACCACCTGGCGCCACCATATTTTAACAACTCTTCATGACTGGGGCCTACGGGGTGCCCTTCCTATTTTTATTCATAATTTCCTCTCCCATCGCTCGTTCCGGGTGAGGGTTGGGGCATCTTTTAGCTCCCCACGTATTCAAGAGAACGGTGTCCCACAGGGCTCCGTCCTCAGCGTTCCATTGTTTTTAGTGGCGATAAATGGTCTTGCTGCGGCTGTGGGGTCATCGGTCAGTTGCTCCCTGTTCGCCGATGACTTCTGCTTGTATTTCAGCTCAGTTAGCATCGGCGTAGCTGAACGGCGGCTGCAGGGTGCCAATCCGAAAGGCCCACTCATGGGCTTCTACTCACGGCTTTCAGTTCTCCGCCCGAAAAACCTGCGTGATGCACTTCTGTCGCCGTCGGGTAGTTCACCCTGACCCAGAGCTCTACCTGGGTGGTGAACTACTTCAGGTTGAGGAAACACATCGCTTCCTGGGCATGGT
Source organism: Locusta migratoria (assembly GCA_026315105.1). Taxonomy (NCBI): domain Eukaryota; kingdom Metazoa; phylum Arthropoda; class Insecta; order Orthoptera; family Acrididae; genus Locusta; species Locusta migratoria. The sequence goes on along the minus strand of CM048747.1, from coordinate 572,666,737 downwards.
CTTCGATGCCCGGCTGACATGGGTGCCACACCTACGTCAGCTGAGACAGAAGTGTTGGCGGCATTTAAATGTCCTACGGTGCCTCAGCCATACTAGTTGGGGAGCAGCACGTTCCACCCTTCTTCAGCTCTATAAGTCTCTTATTCTGTCGCGGCTTGATTACGGGAGCTTGGTGTACGACTCAGCAGCTCCTTCTGCCTTGCGGGTCCTAGACCCCGTTCACCACACAGGCGTACGGCTCGCAACAGGGGCTTTTCGCACCAGTCCCGTAACGAGCCTTCTAGCTGAAGCTGGTGTTCCCCCTCTGCGATATCGCCGGCAACGGCTGTTGGTGAGCTACATTGCCCGGGTTCATGCTTCACCCCGCCATCCGAACCACAGGCTTCTCTTCCCACTTTCTGCACTCCCTTCCCCACGACGTCGGCCCAGCCTCGATTTCACCACTGCTTCTCCGTCGCCGGTTCTATGCACTGATGGATACGTTTCACGGAGCAAACATTGTGTACACAGACGGTTCTTTGGTCGATGGCCATGCTGGATATGCCTTTATCCATGGTGACCACATCGAACAGCGGTCATTGCCTTGTGGAAGCAGCATCTTCACCGCAGAACTGGTCGGTATTTTGAGAGCTCTTGAACACCTCAGAGCTCACCCCAGGGGGTCGTTCGTCATCTGTAGCGACTCCCTGAGTGGCTTACAGGCCCTCGACCAGTTTCTACCGAAAAACACAGTAGTGCGAGCCATTCAAGATGCTGTCTTTGCCCTTGGCGAGTCAGGCCGTTCTGTCACCTTTGTCTGGACTCCGGGCCACATAGGTATACCGGGCAATGAACGCGTCGATGAGCTGGCCAAGCAGGCCACTACTTCGCGGTCCCTGGATATTGGCCTCCCAGTTTCCGACCTCCAAACCCAGTTGACCCGCAAGGTCTTAAGGGTTTGGAATTCGGAATGGGCAGATTCGACCGAACCGAATAAGCTCCGTGCTATCAAGCCGTCTACCGCAGCATGGAAGACGTCCCTGAGGGCTTCTCGCAGGGAGTCGGTCGTCCTTTGCCGACTCCGTATAGGCCATACTTGGCTTACGCATGGTCATCTCCTGCGTCGCGAGAACCCTCCTCAGTGTCGATGTGGTGCGCCTTTGACGGTCGCCCACATCTTAATTGAATGTCGCCATTTAGCCGCAACACGACGCTATTTTAATCTTCCTGACACTTTGCAGCTAGCATTAGCTGACAATACCTCCACGGTTGACTCTGTTTTAAATTTTATGCGTGAGTGTGGACTTTACAAGTCACTTTAAAGTTTGTCTTTGTCTGTCATATCTCTGTCCTCCGCCTGCTTAAGTCTGTTAGGTAGGCGGTTTTAACGTGTTCCAGAGTGGCTGGGTGTGTTCCTTATATCCTTGTGACCGCCCAGCAAATACACTCTTGTAATGTTTCAGCTGTTTTATCCCTTCTTCGTTTTTAATCGTATCCTTTCTTTCTATTAGTCTGTAAGTTTTAAACTTTGACTTGTTAGTGCATTCACTTCGGATCGCTTAACACAATGTTTTATCTCTTGGACTGGAAAAAGGGACTGATAACCGTCGTTGTTTAGTCCCTTCAAAAACCCAACAACAACAACAACAACAACAACCACTCAGACAGTCGGCAGTGCTTGGCCCAGCCTGTACTGCTGCACCTGGTCGCGCTCGCAGCTCGCAGACTGCAGACAGCGGCTCCCCCGCTCAGTTAGTCTGCAGTGCCTGGCCCAGCCTGTACTGCTCCACCTCGTCGCGCTCGCATCCTGCAGACTGCAGACAGCGGCTCCACCACTCAGACAGTCATCAGTGCCTGGCCCAGCCTGTACTGCTCCATCTGGTCGCGCTCGCAGCCCGCAGACTGCAGACAGCGGCTCCCCCACTCAGACAGTCGGCAGTGCTTGGCCCAGACTGTACTGCTCCCCCTGGTCGCGCTCGCATCCTGCAGACTGCTGACAGCGGCTCCCCCACTCAGACAGTCGGCAGTGCTTGGCCCAGACTGTACTGCTGCACCTGGCCGCGCTCGCAGCCCGCAGACTGCAGACAGCGGCTCCCCCGCTCAGTCAGTCAGCAGTGCCTGGCCCAGCCTGTACTGCTCCACCTGGTCGCGCTTGCAGCCTGCAGACTGCACACAGCGGCTCCCCCACTCAGACAGTCGGCAGTGCCTGGCCCAGCCTGTACTGCTCCATCTGCTCACAGCCCGCAGACTGCGGACAGCGGCTCCCCTGCTCAGTCAGTCAGCAGTGCCTGGCCCAGCCTGTACTGCTCCACCTAGTCGCGCTCGCAGCCTGCAGACTGCGGACAGCAGCTCCCCTGCTCAGTCAGTCAGCAGTGCCTGGCCCAGCCTGTACTGCTCCACCTGCTCGCCCTCGCAGCCTGCAGACTGCACACAGCGGCTCCCCCACTCAGACAGTCGGCAGTGCCTGGCCCATCCTGTACTGCTCCATCTGGTCGCAGCCCACAGACTGCAGACCGCGGCTCCCCCGCTCAGTCAGTCAGCAGTGCCTGGCCCAGCCTATACTGCTCCACCTGGTCGCGCTCGCAGCCTGCAGACAGCAGACAGCGGCTCCCCCACTCAGACAGTCGGCAGTGCTTGGCCCAGACTTTACTGCTCCACCTGGTCACGCTCGCAGCCCGCACAGACTGCAGACAGCGGCTCCCCCGCTCAGTCAGTCAGCAGTGCCTGGCCCAGCCTGTACTGCTCCACCTAGTCGCGCTCGCAGCCCGCAGACTGCGGACAGCAGCTCCCCTGCTCAGTCAGTCAGCAGTGCCTGGCCCAGCCTGTACTGCTCCACCTGGTCGCGCTCGCAGCCTGCAGACTGCACACAGCGGCTCCCCCACTCAGACAGTCGGCAGTGCCTGGCCCATCCTGTACTGCTCCATCTGGTCGCAGCCCACAGACTGCAGACCGCGGCTCCCCCGCTCAGTCAGTCAGCAGTGCCTGGCCCAGCCTATACTGCTCCACCTGGTCGCGCTCGCAGCCTGCAGACAGCAGACAGCGGCTCCCCCACTCAGACAGTCGGCAGTGCTTGGCCCAGACTTTACTGCTCCACCTGGTCACGCTCGCAGCCCGCAGACTGCAGACAGCGGCTCCCCCGCTCAGTCAGTCAGCAGTGCCTGGCCCAGCCTGTACTGCTCCACCTGGTCGCGCTCGCATCCTGCAGGCTGCAGACAGCGGCTCCCCCACTCAGACAGTCGGCAGTGCCTGGCCCATCCTGTACTGCTCCATCTGGTCGCAGCCCACAGACTGCAGACCGCGGCTCCCCCGCTCAGTCAGTCAGCAGTGCCTGGCCCAGCGTGTACTGCTCCACCTGGTCGCGCTCGCAGCCCGCAGACTGCAGACAGCGGCGCCCCCACTCAGTCAGTCAGCAGTGCCTGGCCCAGCCTGTACTGCTCCACCTGGTCGCGCTCGCAGCCTGCAGACTGCACACAGCGGCCCCCCTCACCCAGACAGTCGGCATTGCCTGGCCCAGACTGTACTGCTCCACCTGGTCGCGCTCGCATCCTGCAGACTGCAGACAGCGGCTCTTCCACACAGACAGTCTGGAGTGCCTGGCCCAGCCTGTACTGCTCCATCTGGTCGCGCTCGCAGCCCGCAGACTGCAGACAGCGGCTCCCCCACGCATACAGTCGGCAGTGCTTGGCCCAGACTGTACTGCTCCACCTGGTCGCGCTCGCATCCTGCAGACTGCAGACAGCTGCTCCTCCACTCAGACAGTCGGCAGTACTTGGCCGAGCCTGTACTGCTGCACCTGGTCGTGCTCGCAGCCCGCAGACTGCAGACAGCGGCTCCCCCGCTCAGACAGTCGGCAGTGCTTGGCCCAGCCTGTACCGCTCCACCTCATCGCGCTCGCATCCTGCAGACTGCAGACATCGGCTCCACCACTCAGACAGTCGGCAGTGCCTGGCCCAGACTGTACTGCTCCACCTGGTCGCGCTCGCATCCTGCAGACTGCAGAGAGCGGCTCCCCTGCTCAGTCAGTCAGCAGTGCCTGGCCCAGCCTGTACTGCTCCACCTGGTCGCGCTTGCAGCCTGCAGACTGCACACAGCGGCTCCCCCACTCAGACAGTCGGCAGTGCCTGGCCCAGCCTGTACTGCTCCATCTGCTCGCAGCCCGCAGACTGCGGACAGCGGCTCCACCACTCAGACAGTCGGCAGTGCCTGGCCCAGACTGTACTGCTCCACCTGGTCGCGCTCGCATCCTGCAGACTGCAGACAGCGCCTCCCCCACTCAGACTGTTGGCAGTGCTTGGCCCAGCCTGTACTGCTCCACCTGGTCGCGCTCGCATCCTGCAGACTGCAGACAGCGGCTCCCCTGCTCAGTCAGTCAGCAGTGTCTGGCCCAGCCTGTACTGCTCCACCTGGTCGCGCTCGCATCCTGCAGACTGCAGACAGCGGCTCCCCCACTCAGACAGTTGGCAGTGCTTGGCCCAGCCTGTACTGCTCCACCTGCTCGCGCTCGCAGCCTGCAGACTGCAGACAGTGGCTCCCCCACTGAGACAGTCGGCAGTGCCTGGCCCAGCCTGTACTGCCCCACCTGGTCGCGCACGCGTCCTGCAGACTTCAGACAGCAGCTCCCCCACTCAGTCAGTCAGCAGTGCCTGGTTCAGCCTCTACTGCTCCACCTGGTCACGCTGGCAGCCTGCAGACTGCAGACAGCGGCTCTCCCTCTCAGACAGTTGGCAGTGCTTGGCCCAGCCTGTACTGCTCCACCTGGTCGCGCTCGCATCCTGCAGACTGCAGACAGCGGCTCCCCCACTCAGACAGTCGGCAGTGCTTGGCCCAGCCTGTACTTCTCCACCCCCTCAGGGGCTCAGCATTAATTTGCTGAGTACGGGCTTGGCGAACCCGGGGTCCTGAGCTGTGGGCTGTGTCGCGCCAACAGTCCGCTACACCGTAAGCTCTGTGCGTGCTTCAACGACCATCGTTCGGCGCGACGGTGGAACGTTGTACGTTTCAGAGCCCGGGGATCTTGGCTTCATCGCCCGGGTCGCGAGGATGGTACAAACCTCTATAAAAAAACCCTCAATCTCAAGGTGTGCTACGTGCCGAGGAGATGCATGGCTGTTGAGGTTGAACAGCCGCTAGCGAGCAACCTCTGAGGAACCTGCCGCACCTCAGTTGTACAAGGCTTACCCAGGCAAGCGGGGCTCTGTCTGGGTGGACCTCTTTTTCCTAGCTGCTCGTGGGACGGAAATGAAACGAGCACTAACTAGCGTGGGCGGTCGCAAAAACGCCGTTTCTAAGCGAGGAAAGTCCGATTTTGATGCGACAGTATACGACCCTAAGACGTTCCCTTCCCTGGCTTCGCCATGGGAAGAGCGCAAAACTTTACGTAGTTCAGATCCCTACACGCCGCGATATCTTGTGTTTTCCCGGACTGATGGAGACTCTTTCTTGTCCACCAAACCGCAGTTCTTCGTTGACCATCTCGAGGACAAGTACGGTGAGGTGGAGTCATTCTCAAAAATGAGAAGTGGGGCTGTTCTGATACAGACGGCATCCCCAGCCCAGTCCAGGGCATTATTGGCCTGTGACAAGCTGGGTGATATACCTGTCAGTGTCACGCCCCACAAGACCCTCAACATGGTCCAAGGTCGTATTTACCATCGTGATCTATTGTCACAGTCTGATGAAGAGCTACGTACTAACTTGGAGCGCAGAGGTGTTCACCTTGTTCGACGTGTTTATAGGGGACCACGAGATAACAAGGTTGCCACCGGTGCATTCATCCTGGCCTTCGAAGGCGATACACTGCCTGAGAAGGTCAAGGTCATGATCTACCGGTGCGACGTTACACCGTACGTCCCGCCCCCTATGAGGTGCTTCAGGTGCTGGAAGTTCGGGCATATGTCCTCCCGGTGCACTTCTAGCCCTGTGTGCAGGGATTGTGGACGTCCATCTCATCTGGACGCTCCCTGCACCCCACCTCCCGTCTGTGTGAACTGCAACCAGCTGCATCCACCGTGCTCTCCAGACTGTAAAGTTCTCCACAAAGAACGAAAAGTAATGGAGATTCAGACCTTGGACCGTCTGTCATACAATGAGGCGAGAAAGAAATATGAGCGGCTCCATCCGGTAAACATGACCACCTCTTATGCTGTAGTAACGTCGTCCCCGCGCACTACGGGTACGACATCTACCAAGGTATCGCTTCCTCCTGTGGGCCCTAGGGGCCACAAAACTACCACTGCCCCCTCGTTAGGTGGGGGCGATGTTCCATCTGCTGCTGCAGCACCTGTTGTGGGGGAAACCTCCCCACAATCATCGGGGACACCAGTCCCCAACCCCCAGCCGGAGAAGCAACAACTTCCTCCGGCATCTCTCCCTCGGAAGGGGTCCTTCGGGACGCTCCCTTCTGGGGAGTCCCAGGGTGCGCCAGTGGATCCCAGCCTTTGGCTGAAGGATCCGAAGCCTGCTGGTCGAAGGGCTTCTGGCTCTTCGACGGCCCCTGATGCCACTCCCGTGAAGTCCTCCCAGCCCTTAACACCAAAGGGCCAGCGAGAGGGCAAAAAGAAAGTGAAGAAGAAGAAGAAGACTGAACCAAAGGAGGACTCCTCGGCGATTCGGAGGGAACGCTCCATCACATCTTCGGCCTCTGAAGATGAGGTGGAGATCCTCGCGTCGCCTGAGGATCTCGCCATACTTGGGTCGCCAGAACCGATGGTTCTGGACCCTGCAGAGTCTGCGGAGCTGGCAGCAGGTGCCACTGCTGAATAACCGTTCAACATCTTATCTTATGGATATTCAGCACGCTGCAAAAGACATCTTGCAGTGGAATTGCGGCGGTTTTTTCCGCCGTCTGGCTGAGCTGCGGCAATTACTTTGCCACTTCCCTGCTATCTGCCTCGCCTTGCAGGAAACATGGTTCCCCGTCGAGAGGACCCCAGCCCTCCGAGGCTATCGGGGCTATTTTAAGAATCGAAACTCCTACAACAGAGTTTCCGGCGGCGTATGTGTTTATGTTCACACTTCAGTACCCAGTGCTGCTGTGCCTCTGCAAACACCTCTAGAGGCAGTCGCTGTACGGCTCCGGTTATTACGAGATTTTACGATCTGCTCTGTCTACCTTCCACCAGATGAAGTCGTATCTCCCGTAGACCTCGCTGCCTTGGTCGCCCAACTTCCCCCACCCTTTCTTCTCTTGGGGAATTTTAACGCCCACCACACTCTGTGGGGTGGCACACAGACCTCGGCTCGGGGTAGGGATGTTGAGTCTTTACTATCAGAGCAGAATCTTTGCCTCCTAAACACCGGTGCTCCTACTCACTTTAGTGCAGCGCATGTTACTTATTCTGCAATAGACTTGTCTGTCTGCAGCCCTAGCCTTCTTCCACATCTCACCTGGAGGGTCCACGACGACCTGTGTGGTAGCGACCATTTTCCTATCTTCCTGTCGCTCCCACAGCGTTTGCCTGCCGACCGCCTGCCTCGCTGGTCCCTCCGTAGGGCTGACTGGCCAGCCTATTCCGCAGCTGCTGTACTCAAACTTTCCAGCTGATGTTGATGCCGCCGTTGAGCAGTTCACAGCGGCCGTTGTTTCTGCAGCCGAAAGCTCTGTCCCCACCACGTTCGGTTCGCTCTGTCGTACATCGGTGCCCTGGTGGTCACCGGAGATTGCTGAGGCCATCCGGGAACGTCGGCGAGCTCTACAGCGCCACTGACGCCACCCTTGTGTCGAACATCTCGTGGCCTTCAAGCGTCTCCGAGCACGAGCCCGGCGACTGATACAGGAAAGTAAGAGGGCTTCCTGGGAGAAGTACGTCGCCTCCATTGGTTCCCGCGCTTCTCCTTCCAAGGTGTGGTCGCAGGTTCGTCGCCTCTTTGGGCACCGCCCACCGGCGGGAATTCCGTGTCTCAGCATTCAGGGTACGCTCTGTACTGACCCCGTCGCCGTCGCTGAGCACCTGGCGGATCATTTTTGTCGCATCTCAGAGACTGCTGCTTATGGTGCAGACTTTAGCGCCCTTAAAGGGCGAGCAGAGAGACATCTGCTTTCGTTTCGAACGCGACGTCGGGAACCATACAACGTCCCGTTCACTGAGTGGGAGTTTGAAGGTGCCCTTGCTGCATGCCCCGATACCTCCCCTGGACCCGATCGCATTCACAGTCAGTTCCTCCGACACCTATCAGCGGATGCCAAGAGCCAACTTCTCGCCCTGCTTAATGGGATATGGCTGGAGGGTGTTTTTCCGTCCTCGTGGCGGGAAAGCATTATCATTCCGGTGATTAAGCCTGGGGCAGATCCGCAGGTGGCTGATAGTTACCGCCCGATCAGCCTCACCAACGTTCCATGCAAGCTTCTCGAGCGCTTGGTGAGTCGGAGGCTCATGTGGATCCTCGAGGACCGGGGACTTTTGGTGCCACAACAGGGTGGGTTCCGTCAAGGTCGCTCCGCTGTTGACAATCTCGTGTCACTGGAGTCGGCCATCCGTACAGCATTTAGTCGCCGCGAACACCTGGTTGCCGTATTTTTCGACCTGCGGAAAGCATACGACACTACCTGGCGCTACCATATCCTGTCTACGCTGTACGACTGGGGTTTACGGGGTCCGCTTCCCATATTCATTCAGAATTTCCTGGCGTTGCGTTCTTTTAGAGTTCGTGTTGGTTCTTGTTTTAGCTCACCTCATTGTCAAGAGAACGGAGTCCCGCAGGGTTCCGTTCTCAGTGTCCCTTTATTTTTAGTCGCCATCAACGGCCTTGCGGCGGCCGTGGGGTCATCGGTATCCACTTCCTTGTATGCCGATGACTTCTGCATGTATTTTAGCTCCACCAGCATCAGTGTTGCTGAACGTCGGTTGCAACTGGCCATTCGAAAAGCGCAGTCGTGGGCGTTTGCCCACGGTTTTCAGTTCTCTGCGTCGAAGACCCGTGTCATGCATTTCTGCCGACGTCGGGCAGTACACCCAGAACCCGAACTCTATTTAGCTGGAGACCTGCTACATGTCGTAGAAACACACACGTTTCTAGGCATGCTGTTCGACAACCGTCTCACCTGGGTGCAACACCTTCGCCAGCTGAAACGAAAGTGCTGGCGACACCTCAACATCCTGCGTTGTCTCAGCCACACTGTTTGGGGAGCCTCACGCCCGACGCTGTTACAACTTTACAAGGCGCTCATTCAGTCGCGGCTAGACTATGGCTGCATAGTCTACGATTCGGCTGCGCCATCAGCACTGCAGGCGTTGGACCCAATTTTGCACTGTGGTGTCCGTTTGGCGACGGGGGCTTTTCGCACAAGCCCTGTGCCAAGCCTCCTTGTCGAAGCTGGAGTCCTCCCGCTGCGGTTCCGTAGGCAACACCTACTGGCATCCTATGTTGCTCGTGTTCAGGCCTCGCCCTTCCACCCAAACCGCCGGCTCCTATTTCCAGACGCTGCACTACCTATCCCTGCACGACGGCCAAGGTCGGGATACCCGATCTCGGTCCGTGTTCGTATCCTTCTTTCGTCTCTCACATCCTACCCACTTCCTACCATTTTCCACTATTCCTCTCACACTCCTCCTTGGTCCATTCCTCGTTTGCAGCTCCGTCTGGACCTGTCCCATGCGTCGAAGGCCTCTGTTTCTCCCGTACATCTCCGTCACCAGTTTCTGCAAGCGCTCAAACCGTTCCGTGCCACAGACGCCATTTACACGGATGGTTCCGTAGTAGATGGCCGTGCTGGGTATGGCTTTCTACATCACAACCACGTAGAACAGCATTCTCTGCCCTGTGAGAGTAACATCTTCTCCGCCGAGCTGGTCGCTATTCTCAGAGCTCTCCAACATCTCAAAGATTGCCCCAGGGGGTCATTCGTCATCTGTACTGACTCCCTGAGTGGCTTACAAGCGATCGACCAGTGTTTCTCTCGGCACCCAATAGTGCGGTCGATCCAGGACACTGTTCACTCTCTATGCCAATCGGGCCGTTCTGTGGTCTTTGTGTGGACCCCAGGTCATGTTGGCATACCAGGGAATGAACATGTTGATAGATTGGCCAAGCAGGCCACTAAGGGACCGCCTCTGGCTATTGGTGTCACGGAACAGGATTTTAAACTGGTGTTGCACCGGAGGGTGTGCGAGGCTTGGAGCACCGAGTGGGCTACGGCGACTGCACCGAATAAGCTTCGGGCAGTAAAGCTCTCCACAGCTTTGTGGAAATCTTCACTGCGGCCGACCCGCCGAGAGTCAGTTGTCCTCTGTCGCCTCCGGATTGGACATACGTGGCTCACCCACGGGTATCTTCTTCGGCGTGAGGCTCCACCCGTGTGTCGATGTGGCACTGTATTGACAGTGGCCCATCTTTTGATGGCCTGTCCACTTTTAGCCGACCTGCGGCACTATTTTACTCTTCCAGACGCACTGCCTTCAGTTTTAGGAGACGACGCCTCTATGGCTACCAAAGTTTTACGTTTTATCCGCGCTGCTGGGTTTTATGAATCGATCTAACGGTAGGTGCTGTGGCCTGATATCTTAGGCCACCACCAATCCCGTTTTTTACCTTTTCCGCCCTTAGGGGTTCTTCGTGTATGCAGTATGGCTGGCTCATCCTGTTTTTTCTTTTTGATCAGCCAGCCAAGGTACTCTGCTATCCAGTTTTATTCCTGACTTTCTTTTACCATTTCTGTGTGTCTTCGTTTTAAGTTATCAGAGGTTTGTCCCTTGTCCACTTGTCCCTTATGTGCGTGATCATTTTTAGAGCTTTGTTTAATTTTGTCGTTCTTGGCAGTGGACTCTGAGCCAGTAACAGGGGACTGATGACCTAGATGTTTAGTCCCCTCAATACCCAACAACCACAACAACAACAACCCCGCTCAGTCAGTCAGCAATGCCTGGCCCAGCCTGTACCGCTCCACCTCATCGCGCTCGCATCCTGCAGACTGCAGACAGCGGCTCCACCACTCAGACAGTCGGCAGTGCCTGGCCCAGACTGTACTGCTCCACCTGGTCGCGCTCGCAGCCTACAGACTGCAGACAGCGGCTCCCCCACTCAGACAATTGGCAGTGCTTGGCCCAGCCTGTACTGCTCCACCTGGTAGCGCTCGCATCCTGCAGACTGCAGACAGCGGCTCCCCTGCTCAGTCAGTCAGCAGTGCCTGGCCCAGACTGTACTGCTCCACCTGGTCGCGCTCGCAGCCTGCAGACTGCAGACAGCGGCTCCCCCACTCAGACAATTGGCAGTGCTTGGCCCAGCCTGTACTGCTCCACCTGGTCGCGCTCGCATCCTATAGACTGCAGACAGCGGCTCCCCTGCTCAGTCAGTCAGCAGTGCCCAGCCCTGCCTGTACTGCTCCACCTGGTCGCGCTCACAGCCCGCAGACTGCGGACAGCGGCTCCCCTGCTCAGTCAGTCAGCAGTGCCTGGCCCAGCCTGTACTGCTCGCAGCCCGCAGACTGCAGACAGCGGCTCCCCTGCTCAGTCAGTCAGCAGTGCCTGGCCCAGCCTGTACTGCTCCAGCTGGTCGCGCTCGCAGCCTGCAGACTGCACACATCGGCTCCCCCACTCAGACAGTCGGCAGTGCCTGGCCCAGCCTGTACTGCTCCATCTACTGCAGACAGCGGCTCCCCCGCTCAGTCAGCAGTGCTTGGCCCAGCCTGTACTGCTCCACCTAGTCGCGCTCGCAGCCCGCAGACTGCGGAAAGCGGCTCCCCTGCTCAGTCAGTCAGCAGTGCCTGGCCCAGCCTGTACTGCTCCACCTGGTCGCGCTCGCAGCCTGCAGACTGCACACATCGGCTCCCCCACTCAGACAGTCGGCAGTGCCTGGCCCAGCCTGTACTGCTCCATCTACTGCAGACAGCGGCTCCCCCGCTCAGTCAGCAGTGCTTGGCCCAGCCTGTACTGCTCCACCTAGTCGCGCTCGCAGCCCGCAGACTGCGGAAAGCGGCTCCCCTGCTCAGTCAGTCAGCAGTGCCTGGCCCAGCCTGTACTGCTCCACCTAGTCGCGCTCGCAGCCCGCAGACTGCGGACAGCGGCTCCACCACTCAGACAGTCGGCAGTGCCTGGCCCAGCCTGTACTGCTCCATCTACTGCAGACAGCGGCTCCCCCGCTCAGTCAGCAGTGCCTGGCCCAGCCTGTACTGCTCCACCTAGTCGCGCTCGCAGCCTGCAGACTGCACACATCGGCTCCCCCACTCAGACAGTCGGCAGTGCCTGGCCCAGCCTGTACTGCTCCATCTACTGCAGACAGCGGCTCCCCCGCTCAGTCAGCAGTGCTTGGCCCAGCCTGTACTGCTCCACCTAGTCGCGCTCGCAGCCCGCAGACTGCGGAAAGCGGCTCCCCTGCTCAGTCAGTCAGCAGTGCTTGGCCTAGCCTGTACTGCTGCACCTGCTCGCGCTCGCAGCCTGCAGACTGCAGACAGCGGCTCCACCACTCAGACAGTCGGCAGTGCCTGGCCCAGCCTGTAGGGCTCCATCTGGTCGCGCTCGCAGCCCGCAGACTGCAGACAGCGGCTCCCCCACTCAGACAGTCGGCAGTGCTTGGCCCAGACTGTATTGCTCCACCTGGTCGCGCTCGCATCTTGCAGACTGCAGACAGCAGCTCCCCCACTCAGACAATTGGCAGTGCTTGGCCCAGCTTGTACTGCTCCACCTCGTCGCGCTTGCATCCTGCAGACTGCAGACAGCGGCTCCCCTGCTCAGTCAGTCAGCAGTGCCCGGCCCAGCCTGTACTGCTCCACCTAGTCGCGCTCGCAGCCCGCAGACTGCGGACAGCGGCTCCCCTGCTCAGTCAGTCAGCAGTGCCTGGCCCAGCATGTACTGCTCCACCTGGTCGCGCTCGCAGCCCGCAGACTGCGGACAGCGGCTCCCCTGCTCAGTCAGTCAGCAGTGCCTGGCCCAGCATGTACTGCTCCACCTGGTCGCGCTCGCAGCCCGCAGACTGCGGACAGCGGCTCCCCTGCTCAGTCAGTCAGCAGTGCCCAGCCCTGCCTGTACTGCTCCACCTGGTCGCGCTCACAGCCCGCAGACTGCGGACAGCGGCTCCCCTGCTCAGTCAGTCAGCAGTGCCTGGCCCAGCCTGTACTGCTCGCAGCCCGCAGACTGCAGACAGCGGCACCCCTGCTCAGTCAGTCAGCAGTGCCTGGCCCAGCCTGTACTGCTCCACCTGGTCGCGCTCGCAGCCTGCAGACTGCACACATCGGCTCCCCCACTCAGACAGTCGGCAGTGCCTGGCCCAGCCTGTACTGCTCCATCTACTGCAGACAGCGGCTCCCCCGCTCAGTCAGCAGTGCTTGGCCCAGCCTGTACTGCTCCACCTAGTCGCGCTCGCAGCCCGCAGACTGCGGAAAGCGGCTCCCCTGCTCAGTCAGTCAGCAGTGCCCGGCCCAGCCTGTACTGCTCCACCTAGTCGCGCTCGCAGCCCGCAGACTGCAGACAGCGGCTCCCCCACTCAGACAGTCGGTAGTGCCTGGCCCAGCCTGTACTGCTCCATCTGCTCGCGCTCGCAGCCCGCAGACTGCGGACAGCGGATCCCCCACTCAGACAGTTGGCAGTGCTTTGCCCAGACTGTACTATTCCACCTGGTCGCGCTCGCAGCCCGCAGACTGCAGACAGCGGCTCCCCCGCTCAGTTAGTCAGCAGTGCCTGGCCCAGCCTGTACTGCTCCACCTTGTCGCGCTCGCATCCTGCAGACTGCGGCACCACCACTCAGACAGTCGGCAGTGCCTGGCCCAGCCTGTACTGCTCCATCTGGTCGCGCTCGCAGCCCGCAGATTGCAGACAGCGGCTCCCCCGCTCAGTTAGTCAGCAGTGCCTGGCCCAGCCTGTACTGCTCCACCTGGTCGCGCTTGCAGCCTGCAGACTGCACACAGCGGCTCCCCCACTCAGACAGTCGGCAGTGCCTGGCCCAGCTTGTACTGCTCCATCTGCTCGCAGCCCGCAGACTGCAGACAGCGGCTCCCCCGCTCAGTCAGTCAGCAGTGCTTGGCCCAGCCTGTACTGCTCCACCTGGTCGCGCTCGCAGCCTGCAGACTGCAGACAGCGGCTCCCCCACTCAGACAGTCGGCAGTGCTTGGCCCAGCCTGTACTGCTGCACCTGCTCGCGCTCGCAGCTCGCAGACTGCAGACAGCGGCTCCCCCGCTCAGTTAGTCTGCAGTGCCTGGCCCAGCCTGTACTGCTCCACCTCGTCGCGCTCGCATCCTGCAGACTGCAGACAGCGGCTCCACCACTCAGACAGTCAGCAGTGCCTGGCCCAGCCTGTAGTGCTCCATCTGGTCGCGCTCGCAGCCCGCAGACTGCAGACAGCGGCTCCCCCACTCAGACAGTCGGCAGTGCTTGGCCCAGACTGTATTGCTCCACCTGGTCGCGCTCGCATCTTGCAGACTGCAGACAGCAGCTCCCCCACTCAGACAATTGGCAGTGCTTGGCCCAGCCTGTACTGCTCCACCTGGTCGCGCTAGCATCCTGCAGACTGCAGACAGCGGCTCCCCTGCTCAGTCAGTCAGCAGTGCCTGGCCCAGCATGTACTGCTCCACCTTGTCGCGCTCGCATCCTGCAGACTGCGGCACCACCACTCAGACAGTCGGCAGTGCCTGGCCCAGCCTGTACTGCTCCATCTGGTCGCGCTCGCAGCCCGCAGATTGCAGACAGCGGCTCCCCCACTCAGACAGTCGGCAGTGCTTTGCCCAGACTGTACTGCTGCACCTGGTCTCGCTCGCAGCCCGCAGACTGCAGACAGCGTCTCCCCCGCTCAGTCAGTCAGCAGTGCCTGGCCCAGCCTGTACTGCTCCACCTGGTCGCGCTTGCAGCCTGCAGACTGCACACAGCGGCTCCCCCACTCAGACAGTCGGCAGTGCCTGGCCCAGCTTGTACTGCTCCATCTGCTCGCAGCCCGCAGACTGCAGACAGCGGCTCCCCCGCTCAGTTAGTCTGCAGTGCCTGGCCCAGCCTGTACTGCTGCACCTGCTCGCGCTCGCAGCTCGCAGACTGCAGACAGCGGCTCCCCCGCTCAGTTAGTCTGCAGTGCCTGGCCCAGCCTGTACTGCTCCACCTCGTCGCGCTCGCATCCTGCAGACTGCAGACAGCGGCTCCACCACTCAGACAGTCGGCAGTGCTTGGCCCAGACTGTATTGCTCCACCTGGTCGCGCTCGCATCTTGCAGACTGCAGACAGCAGCTCCCCCACTCAGACAATTGGCAGTGCTTGGCCCAGCCTGTACTGCTCCACCTGGTTGCGCTCACAGCCCGCAGACTGCGGACAGCGGCTCCCCTGCTCAGTCAGTCAGCAGTGCCTGGCCCAGCCTGTACTGCTCCACCTAGTCGCGCTCGCAGCCCGCAGACTGCAGACAGCGGCTCCCCCACTCAGACAGTCGGCAGTGCTTGGCCCAGCCTGTACTGCTCCACCTGGTGGCGCTCGCATCCTGCAGACTGCAGACAGCGGCTCCCCCACTCAGACAGTCGGAAGTGGCTGGCCCAGCCTGTACTGCTCCACCTGGTCGCGCACTCATCCTGCAGACTGCAGACAGCGGCTCCCCCACTCAGACAGTCGGTAGTGCCTGGCCCAGCCTGTCCTGCTCCATCTGGTCCCGCTCGCAGCCCGCAGACTGCGGACAGCGGCTCCCCCACTCAGACAGTTGGCAGAGCTTTGCCCAGACTGTACTATTCCACCTGGTCGTGCTCGCATCCTGCAGACTGCAGACAGCGGCTCCCCCACTAAGACAGTCGGCAGTGCTTGGCCCAGCCTGTACTGCTCCACCTGGTGGGGCTCGCATTCTGCAGACTGCAGACAGCGGCTCCCCCACTCAGACAGTCGGCAGTGCCTGGCCCAGCCTGTACTGCTCCATCTGGTCGCGCTCGCAGCCCGCAGACTGCAGACAGCGGCTCCCCCACTCATACAGTCGGCAGTGCTTGGCCCAGACTGTACTGCTCCACCTGGTCGCGCTCGCAGACTGCAGACAGCGGCTCCCCCACTCAGACAGTCGGCAGTGCTTGGCCCAGACTGTACTGCTTCACCTGGTCGCGCTCGCAGCCCGCAGACTGCAGACAGCGGCTCCCCCGCTCAGTCAGTCGGCAGTGCCTGGCCCAGCCTGTACTGCTCCATCTGCTCGCAGCCCGCAGACTGCACACAGCGGCTCCCCCACTCAGACAGTCGGCAGTGCCTGGGCAAGCCTGTACTGCTCCATCTGCTCGCAGCCCGCAGACTGCAGACAGCGGCTCCCCCGCTCAGTTAGTCACCAGTGCCTGGCCCAGCCTGTACTGCTCCCCCTGGTCGCGCTCACAGCCCGCAGACTGCGGACAGCGGCTCACCTGCTCAGTCAGTCAGCAGTGCCTGGCCCAGCCTGTACTGCTCGCAGCCCGCAGACTGCAGACAGCGGCTCCACCACTCAGACAGTCGACAGTGCCTGGCCCAGCCTGTAGTGCTCCATCTGGTCGCGCTCGCAGCCCGCAGACTGCAGACAGCGGCTCCCCCACTCAGACAGTCGGCAGTGCTTGGCCCAGACTGTATTGCTCCACCTGGTCGCGCTCGCATCTTGCAGACTGCAGACAGCAGCTCCCCCACTCAGACAATTGGCAGTGCTTGGCCCAGCCTGTACTGCTCCACCTGGTCGCACTAGCATCCTGCAGACTGCAGACAGCGGCTCCCCTGCTCAGTCAGTCAGCAGTGCCTGGCCCAGCATGTACTGCTCCACCTGGTCGCGCTCGCAGCCCGCAGACTGCGGACAGCGGCTCCCCTGCTCAGTCAGTCAGCAGTGCCCGGCCCTGCCTATACTGCTCCACCTGGTTGCGCTCAAAGCCCGCAGACTGCGGACAGCGGCTCCCCTGCTCAGTCAGTCAGCAGTGCCTTGCCCAGCCTGTACTGCTCGCAGCCCGCAGACTGCAGACAGCGGCTCCCCTGCTCAGTCAGTCAGCAGTGCCTGGCCCAGCCTGTACTGCTCCACCTTGTCGCGCTCGCATCCTGCAGACTGCAGACAGCGGCTCCACCACTCAGACAGTCGGCAGTGCCTGGCCCAGCCTGTACTGCTCCATCTGCTCGCAGCCCGCAGACTGCAGACAGCGGCTCCCCCGCTCAGTCAGTCAGCAGTGCCTGGCCCAACCTGTACTGCTCCACCTGGTCGCGCTCGCAGCCCGCAGACTGCAGACAGCGGCTCCCCCACTCAGACAGTCGGCAGTGCTTGGCCCAGCCTGTACTGCTGCACCTGGTCGCGCTCGCAGCCCGCAGACTGCAGACAGCGGCTCCCCCGCTCAGTTAGTCAGCAGTGCCTGGCCCAGCCTGTACTGCTCCACCTTGTCGCGCTCGCATCCTGCAGACTGCAGACAGCGGCTCCACCACTCAGACAGTCGGCAGTGCCTGGCCCAGCCTGTACTGCTCCATCTGCTCGCAGCCCGCAGACTGCAGACAGCGGCTATCCCGCTCAGTCAGTCAGCAGTGCCCGGCCCTGCCTGTACTGCTCCACCTGGTCGCGCTCACAGCCCGCAGACTGCGGACAGCGGCTCCCCTGCTCAGTCAGTCAGCAGTGCCCGGCCCTGCCTGTACTGCTCCACCTGGTCGCGCTCACAGCCCGCAGACTGCGGACAGCGGCTCCCCTGCTCAGTCAGTCAGCAGTGCCTGGCCCAGCCTGTACTGCTCGCAGCCCGCAGACTGCAGACAGCGGCTCCACCACTCAGACAGTCGGCAGTGCCTGGCCCAGCCTGTAGTGCTCCATCTGGTCGCGCTCGCAGCCCGCAGACTGCAGACAGCGGCTCCCCCACTCAGACAGTCGGCAGTGCCTGGCCCAGCCTGTACTGCTCCATCTGGTCGCGCTCGCAGCCCGCAGACTGCAGACAGCGGCTCCCCCACACAGACAGTCGGCAGTGCTTGGCCCAGACTGTACTGCTCCACCTGGTCGCGCTCGCATCCTGCAGACTGCAGACAGCGGCTCCCCCACTCAGACAGTCGGCAGTGCTTGGCCCAGACTGTACTGCTTCACCTGGTCGCGCTCGCAGCCCGCAGACTGCAGACAGCGGCTCCCCCGCTCAGTCAGTCGGCAGTGCCTGGCCCAGCCTGTACTGCTCCATCTGCTCGCAGCCCGCAGACTGCAGACAGCGGCTCCCCCGCTCAGTCAGTCAGCAGTGCCTGGCCCAGCCTGTACTGCTCCACCTGGTTGCGCTCACAGCCCGCAGACTGCGGACAGCGGCTCTCCTGCTCAGTCAGTCAGCAGTGCCTGGCCCAGCCTGTACTGCTCGCAGCCCGCAGACTGCAGACAGCGGCTCCCCCACTCAGACAGTTGGCAGTGCTTTGCCCAGACTGTACTATTCCACCTGGTCACGCTCGCATCCTGCAGACTGCAGACAGCGGCTCCCCCACTCAGACAGTCGGCAGTGCTTGGCCCAGCCTGTACTGCTGCACCTGGTCGCGCTCGCAGCCCGCAGACTGCAGACAGCGGCTCCCCCGCTCAGTTAGTCAGCAGTGCCTGGCCCAGCCTGTACTGCTCCACCTCGTCGCGCTCGCATCCTGCAGACTGCAGACAGCGGCTCCACCACTCCGACAGTTGGCAGTGCCTGGCCCAGCCTGTACTGCTCCATCTGGTCGCGCTCGCAGCCCGCAGACTGCAGACAGCGGCTCCCCCACTCAGACAGTCGGCTGTGCTTGGCCCAGCCTGTACTGCTCCACCTGGTCGCGCTTGCAGCCTGCAGACTGCACACAGCGGCTCCCCCACTCAGACAGTCGGCAGTGCCTGGCCCAGCCTGTACTGCTCGCAGCCCGCAGACTGCAGACAGCGGCTCCACCACTCAGACAGTCGGCAGTGCCTGGCCCAGCCTGTAGTGCTCCATCTGGTCGCGCTCGCAGCCCGCAGACTGCAGACAGCGGCTCCCCCACTCAGACAGTCGGCAGTGCTTGGCCCAGACTGTATTGCTCCACCTGGTCGCGCTCGCATCTTGCAGACTGCAGACAGCTGCTCCCCCACTCAGACAATTGGCAGTGCTTGGCCCAGCCTGTACTGCTCCACCTGGTCGCGCTAGCATCCTGCAGACTGCAGACAGCGGCTCCCTTGCTCAGTCAGTCAGCAGTGCCTGGCCCAGCATGTACTGCTCCACCTGGTCGCGCTCGCAGCCCGCAGACTGCGGACAGCGGCACCCCTGCTCAGTCAGTCAGCAGTGCCCGGCCCTGCCTATACTGCTCCACCTGGTTGCGCTCAAAGCCCGCAGACTGCGGACAGCGGCTCCCCTGCTCAGTCAGTCAGCAGTGCCTGGCCCAGCCTGTACTGCTCGCAGCCCGCAGACTGCAGACAGCGGCTCCCCTGCTCAGTCAGTCAGCAGTGCCTGGCCCAGCCTGTACTGCTCCACCTAGTCGCGCTCGCAGCCCGCAGACTGCAGACAGCGGCTCCCCCACTCAGACAGTCGGAAGTGGCTGGCCCAGCCTGTACTGCTCCACCTGGTCGCGCACTCATCCTGCAGACTGCAGACAGCGGCTCCCCCACTCAGACAGTCGGTAGTGCCTGGCCCAGCCTGTCCTGCTCCATCTGGTCGCGCTCGCAGCCCGCAGACTGCGGACAGCGGCTCCCCCACTCAGACAGTTGGCAGAGCTTTGCCCAGACTGTACTATTCCACCCGGTCGTGCTCGCATCCTGCAGACTGCAGACAGCGGCTCCCCCACTCAGTTAGTCAGCAGTGCCTGGCCCAGCCTGTACTGCTCCACCTTGTCGCGCTCGCATCCTGCAGACTGCAGACAGCGGCTCCACCACTCAGACAGTCGGCAGTGCCCGGCCCAGCCTGTACTGCTCCATCTGCTCGCAGGCCGCAGACTGCAGACAGCGGCTCCCCCGCTCAGTCAGTCAGCAGTGCCTGGCCCAGCCTGTACTGCTCGCAGCCCGCAGACTGCAGACAGCGGCTCCACCACTCAGACAGTCGGCAGTGCCTGGCCCAGCCTGTACTGCTCCATCTGGTCGCGCTCGCAGCCCGCAGACTGCAGACAGCGGCTCCCCCACTCAGACAGTTGGCAGTGCTTTGCCCAGACTGTACTATTCCACCTGGTCACGCTCGCATCCTGCAGACTGCAGACAGCGGCTCCCCCACTCAGACAGTCGGCAGTGCTTGGGCCAGACTGTACTGCTGCACCTGGTCGCGCTCGCAGCCCGCAGACTGCAGACAGCGGCTCCCCCGCTCAGTTAGTCAGCAGTGCCTGGCCCAGCCTGTACTGCTCCACCTCGTCGCGCTCGCATCCTGCAGACTGCAGACAGCGGCTCCACCACTCCGACAGTCGGCAGTGCCTGGCCCAGCCTGTACTGCTCCATCTGGTCGCGCTCGCAGCCCGCAGACTGCAGACAGCGGCTCCCCCACTCAGACAGTCGGCTGTGCTTGGCCCAGCCTGTACTGCTCCACCTGGTCGCGCTTGCAGCCTGCAGATTGCACACAGCGGCTCCCCCACTCAGACAGTCGGCAGTGCCTGGCCAAGCCTGTACTGCTCCATCTGGTCGCGCTAGCAGCCCACAGACTGCAGACAGCGGCTTCCCCACTCCAACAGTCGGCAGTGCTTGGCCCAGACTGTACTGCTCCACCTGGTCGCGCTCGCATCCTGTAGACTGCAGACAGCGGCTCCCCCACTCAGACAGTCGGCAGTGCTTGGCCCAGACTGTACTGCTGCACCTGGTCGCGCTCGCAGCCCGCAGACTGCAGACAGCGGCTCCCCCACTCAGACAGTCGGAAGTGCCTGGCCCAGCCTGTACTGCTCCACCTGGTCGCGCACGCATCCTGCAGACTGCAGACAGCGGCTCCCCCACTCAGACAGTCGGTAGTGCCTGGCCCAGCCTGTACTGCTCCATCTGGTCGCGCTCGCAGCCCGCAGACTGCAGACAGCGGCTCCCCCACTCAGACAGTTGGCAGTGCTTGGCCCAGCCTGTACTGCTCCACCTGGTCGCGCTCGCATCCTGCAGACTGCAGACAGCGGCTCCCCCACTCAGACAGTCGGCAGTGCTTGGCCCAGCCTGTACTGCTGCACCTGGTCGCGCTCGCAGCCCGCAGACTGCAAACAGCGGCTCCCCCGCTCAGTTAGTCAGCAGTGCCTGGCCCAGCCTGTACTGCTCCACCTGGTCGCGCTCGCATCCTGCAGACTGCAGACAGCGGCTCCCCTGCTCAGTCAGTCAGCAGTGCCTGGACCAGCCTGTACTGTTCCACCTGGTCGCGCTCGCATCCTGCAGACTGCAGACAGCGGCTCCCCCGCTCAGTCAATTAGCAGTGCCTGGCCCAGCCTGTACTGCTCCACCTGTTGGCGCTTGCAGCCTGCAGACTGCAGACAGCGGCTCCCCCACTCAGACAGTCGGCTGTGCCTGGCCCAGCCTGTAGTGCTCCATCTGCTCGCAGCCCGCAGACTGCAGACAGTGGCTCCCCCGCTCAGTCAGTCAGCAGTGCCTGGCCCAGCCTGTACTGCTCCACCTGGTCGCGCTCGCAGCCTGCAGACTGCAGACAGCGGCTCCCCCACTCAGACAGTCGGCAGTGCTTGGCCCAGACTGTACTGCTCCACCTGGTCGCGCTCGCATCCTGCAGACTGCAGACAGCGGCTCCCCCACTGAGACAGTCGGCAGTGCTTGTCCCAGCCTGTACTGCTGCACCTGGTCGCGCTCGCAGCCCGCAGACTGCAGACAGTGGCTCCCCCGCTCAGTCAGTCAGCAGTGCCTGGCCCAGCCTGTACTGCTCCACCTGGTCGCGCTCGCATCCTGCAGACTGCAGACAGCGGCTCCCCCACTCAGACAGTCGGAAGTGCCTGGCCCAGCCTGTACTGCTCCACCTGGTCGCGCACGCATCCTGCAGACTGCAGACAGCGGCTCCCCCACTCAGACAGTCGGTAGTGCCTGGCCCAGCCTGTACTGCTCCATCTGGTCGCGCTCGCAGCCCGCAGACTGCAGACAGCGGCTCCCCCACTCAGACAGTTGGCAGTGCTTGGCCCAGCCTGTACTGCTCCACCTGGTCGCGCTCGCATCCTGCACACTGCAGACAGCGGCTCCCCCACTCAGACAGTCGGCAGTGCTTGGCCCAGCCTGTACTGCTGCACCTGGTCGCGCTCGCAGCCCGCAGACTGCAGACAGCGGCTCCCCCGCTCAGTTAGTCAGCAGTGCCTGGCCCAGCCTGTACTGCTCCACCTGGTCGCGCTCGCATCCTGCAGACTGCAGACAGCGGCTCCCCCACTCAGACAGTCGGCACTGCTTGGCCCAGCCTGTACTGCTCCACCTGGTCGCGCTCGCATTCTGCAGACTGCAGACAGCGGCTCCCCCACTCAGACAGTCGGCACTGCTTGGCCCAGCCTGTACTGCTCTACCTGGTCGCGCTCGCAGCCTGCAGACTGCAGACAGCGGCTCCCCCACTCAGACAGTTGGCAGTGCTTGGCCCAGCCTGTACTGCTCCACCTGGTCGCACTCGCATCCTGCAGCCCCTCAGGGGCTCAGCATTAATTTGCTGAGTACGGGCTTGGCGAACCCGGGGTCCTGAGCTGTGGGCTGTGTCGCGCCAGCAGTCCGCTACGCCGTAAGCTCTGTGCGTGCTTCAACGACCATCGTTCGGCGCGACGGTGGAACGTTGTACGTTTCAGAGCCCGGGGATCTTGGCTTAATCGCCCGGGTCGCGAGGACGGTACAAACCTCTCTAAAAAAACCCTCAATCTCAAGTTGTGCTACGTGCCGAGGAGATGCATGGCTGGTGAGGTTGAACAGCCGCTAGCGAGCAACCTCTGAGGAACCTGCCGCACCTCAGTTGTACAAGGCTTACCCAGGCAAGCGGGGCTCTGCCTGGGTGGACCTCTTTTCCCTAGCTGCTCGTGGGACGAAAATGAAACGAGCAATAACTAGCGTGGGCGGTCGCAAAAACGCCGTTTCTAAGCGTGGAAGATCTTACTTTAATGCTGCAGTATATGATCCTAAGTCGTTCCCTTCCCTGGCAACGCCATGGGAAGAACGCCAAGCTTTACGCTGTCCAGATCCCTACTCACCGCGATATCTTGTAATTTCCCGAACTGATGGAGACTCTTTCTTGTCCACCAAGCCGCAGTTCTTCGTTGAACACCTCGAGGACAAACATGGTGAGGTGGAGTCTTTCTCTAAAATGAGAAGTGGGGCTGTTCTGATACAGACGGCATCCCCAGCCCAGTCCAGGGCATTATTGGCCTGTGACAAGCTGGGTGATATACCTGTCAGTGTCTCGCCCCACAAGACCCTCAACATGGTCCAAGGCCGTATTTACCATCGCGACCTATTGTCACAGTCTGATGAAGAGCTACGTACCAACTTGGAGCGCAGAGGTGTTCACCTTGTTCGACGTGTATATAGGGGACCACGAGATAACAAGGTTGCCACCGGTGCATTCATCCTGGCCTTCGAAGGCGATACACTGCCTGAGAAGGTCAAGGTCATGATCTACCGGTGCGACGTTACACCATACGTCCCGCCCCCTATGAGGTGCTTCAGGTGCTGGAAGTTCGGGCGTATGTCCTCCCGGTGCACTTCTAGCCCTGTGTGCAGGGAATGTGGACGTCCATCTCATCCGGACGCTCCCTGCACCCCACCTCCCGTCTGTGTGAACTGCAACCAGCTGCATCCACCGTGCTCTCCAGACTGCAAAGTTCTGCACAAAGAACGTAAGATAATGGAAATTAAGACCTTGGACCGGCTATCATACAATGAGGCAAGAAAGAAGTATGAGCGTCTCCATCCAGTAAGCATGACTACCTCCTTTGCAGCTGTAGCGTCGTCCCCGCGCATCACGGGTACGACTCACGACAAGATATCGCCTCCTTCTGTAGGCCCTAGAGGCCATAAAATTACCACAGCGCCCTCATCAGATGGGGGCAGCATTCCATCTGCTGGTAAGGCACCTGTTGTGGGGGAAACCTCCCCACAACCATCGGGGACACCAGTCCCCAACCCCCAGCCGGAGAAGCAACAGCTTCCTCCGGCACCTCTCCCTCGGAAGGGGTCCTTCGGGACGCTCCCTTCTGGGGAGTCCCAGGGTGCGCCAGGGGATCCTAGCCTTTGGCTGAAGGATCCAAAACCTTCTGGTCGAAGGGCTTCTGGCTCTTCGACGGTCTCTGCTGCCACGTCTGGGAAGCCCTCCCGGCCCTTGACACCAAAGGGCCAGCGAGAGGGCAAAAGGAAGCCGAAGAAAAAGGATACAAAGGAGGCATCATCAGTGCCTCGGAAGGACCGCTCTGCCACCTCTTCGGCATCTGAAGACGAGGTAGAGATCCTCGCATCACCTGAGGATCTCGCCATACTCGGAACGCCTGAACCGATGGTTCAGGATCCTGCAGAGTCTGCGCAGTTGGCAGCAGGTGCTCCTGCTGAATGACCATTTACCGCCTTACATTATGGCTATTCAGCAAACTGCAAACAACATCTTGCAGTGGAATTGCGGTGGTTTTTTCCGCCACCTGGCTGAACTGCGGCACTTACTCTGCCGCTTCCCTGCCATCTGTCTTGCCTTGCAGGAAACGTGGTTTCCCGTCGAGAAGAGCCCAGCCCTCAGAGGGTATCGGGGCTATTTTAAAAACCGAACCGTCTACGACAGGGTTTCTGGCGGCGTCTGTGTTTATGTCCACGCCTCTGTCCCCAGTGCTGCTGTGCCTCTTCAAACGTCTCTAGAGGCAGTCGCTGTTCGACTCCGGGTAGTAAGAGATTTTACCGTCTGCTCTGTCTATCTTCCACCTGATGAGGTCATCTCTCCCACAGACCTCGCAGCCTTGGTCGCTCAACTTCCCCCACCCTTCCTTCTTATGGGGGACTTCAACGCCCATCACCCTCTGTGGGGTGGCACACAGACCTCGGCCCGGGGTAGGGATGTTGAGTCTCTCCTGTCAGAGCAGAATCTCGGCCTTCTTAACACCGGTGCTCCTACCCACTTTAGCACAGCGCATGGTTCGTTTTCTGCCATTGACCTGTCTGTCTGCAGCCCTAGTCTCCTTCCACATCTCACCTGGAGGGTCCATGACGACCTGTGTGAGAGCGACCATTTTCCGATCTTCCTGTCGCTCCCACAGTGTACGCCTGCCACCCGTCCGTCTCGCTGGGCCCTCCGTAGGGCTGACTGGCCAGCTTATTCTTCAGCTGCTGTGATTTCCTCTCCGCTTCCAGCAGATGTTGATGCCGCCGTTCAGCAGGTCACAGAGGCTATCGTTTCTGCAGCCGACAACTCTGTTCCCATCACATCCGGTTCGCTCCATCGCCCATCGGTGCCCTGGTGGACACCGGAGATTGCTGAGGCCATCCACGAACGTCGGCGAGCACTACAGCGCCACCGACGCCACCCTTGTGTCCAACATCTCGTGGCCTTCAAGCGTCTCCGAGCACGAGCCCGGCGACTGATACAGGAAAGTAAGAGGGCTTCCTGGGAGAAGTACGTCGCCTCCATTGGTTCCCGCGCTTCTCCTTCCAAGGTGTGGTCGCAGGTTCGACGCCTCTTTGGGCACCGCCCACCGGCGGGAATTCCGTGTCTCAGCATTCAGGGTTCGCTCTGTACTGACCCTGTCGCCGTCGCTGAGCACCTGGCAGATCATTTTGAACGTACGTCGGGGACTGCTGCCTATAGTGCAGATTTTCGTGCCAT
Source organism: Locusta migratoria (assembly GCA_026315105.1). NCBI lineage: Eukaryota > Metazoa > Arthropoda > Insecta > Orthoptera > Acrididae > Locusta > Locusta migratoria. The sequence goes on along the minus strand of CM048747.1, from coordinate 572,641,232 downwards.
TAAAGAGCGAGCAGAGAGCCAGCACATTTCATTTCGAACACGGCGTCGTGAACCATATAACGTCCCATTTACTGAGTGGGAGTTGGAAAGTGCCCTTGCTGCATGCCCGGATACCTCCCCTGGACCCGATCGCATTCACAGCCAGTTCCTCCGACACCTATCAGCGGATGCCAAAAGCCAACTTCTCGCCCTGTTTAATCGCGTATGGCTTGAGGGTGTTTTTCCGTCCTCGTGGCGGGAAAGCATTATCATTCCGGTGGTTAAGCCTGGGGCAGATCCGCAGGTGGCTGATAGTTACCGCCCGATCAGCCTCACCAACGTTCCATGCAAGCTTCTCGAACGGTTGGTGAGTCGGAGGCTCATGTGGATCCTCGAGGACCGAGGACTGTTGGCGCATCAACAGGGTGGGTTCCGTCAAGGCCGCTCCGCAATCGACAATCTCGTGTCCCTAGAGTCAGCCATTCGTACAGCATTTTCTCGCCGTGAACACCTGATTGCCGTCTTTTTTGACCTGCGGAAAGCGTATGACACCACCTGGCGCTATCATATTCTGTCTACGCTGTACAATTGGGGCTTACGGGGTCCACTTCCTACATTCATTAAGAACTTCCTGGCGTTGCGTTCTTTCCGTGTTCGTGTTGGTTCTTGTTTCAGCTCACCTCATTGTCAAGAGAACGGAGTCCCACAAGGTTCCGTTCTTAGTGTTCCTTTATTCTTAATCGCCATAAACGGTCTTGCTGCGGCTGCGGGGTCATCGGTTTCTACTTCTTTGTATGCCGATGACTTCTGCATGTATTACAGCTCCTCCAGCATTGGCGTAGCTGAACGGCGGTTGCAGATCGCAATTCGAAAGGCACAGTCGTGGGCGTTTGCCCACGGTTTTCAATTTTCTGCATCCAAAACCCGTGTGATGCATTTCTGTCGATGTCGGGCAGTACACCCGGAACCCGAACTTTACTTAGCTGGCGACCTGCTACAAGTTGAAGAGACGCACAGATTCTTAGGTATGGTGTTTGATGACCGTCTAACCTGGGTGCCGCACCTACGCCAGTTAAAACAAAAGTGCTGGCGACACCTCAACATCCTGCGCTGTCTCAGCCACACTGTTTGGGGAGCCTCGCGCCAAACGCTATTACAACTTTACAAGGCCCTCATTCAGTCGCGCCTAGACTATGGCAGCATAGTCTACGATTCGGCTGCGCCATCAGCGCTGCAGGCAATAGACCCAATCCTCCACTGTGGTGTTCGTTTGGCGACAGGGGCTTTTCGCACTAGCCCTGTGACAAGCCTCCTTGTCGAAGCTGGAGTCCTCCCGCTGCGGTTCCGTAGGCAACACTTGTTAACATCTTATGTTGCTCGTGTTCAGGCCTCGCCCTTCCACCCGAACCGCCGGCTCCTATTTCCAGACGGTGCACTCCCTATCCCTCCACGACGGCCAAGGTCGGGATACCCGATCTCGGTCCGTGTTCGTATCCTTCTTTCGTCTCTCACATCCTACCCACTTCCTACCATTTTCCACTATTCCTCTCACACTCCTCCTTGGTCCATTCCTCGTTTGCAGCTCCGTCTGGACCTGTCCCATGCGTCGAAGGCCTCTGTTTCCTCCGTACATCTCCGTCACCAGTTTTTACAAGTGCTCGAACCGTTCTGTGCCACAGACGCCATTTACACAGATGGTTCCGTAGTAGATGGCCGTGCTGGGTATGCCTTTCTACATCACAACCATGTAGAACAGCATTCTCTACCCTGCGGGAGTAGCATCTTCTCCGCCGAGCTGGTCGCTATTCTCAGAGCTCTCCAACATCTCAAAGCCTGCCCCAGGGGGTCATTCGTCATCTGTACTGACTCCCTGAGTGGCTTACAAGCGATCGACCAGTGTTTCTCTCGGCACCCAATAGTACGTACGATCCAGGACACTGTTCACTCCCTGGGCCAATCAGGCCGTTCTGTGGTCTTTGTGTGGACCCCAGGTCATGTTGGCATACCAGGGAATGAACATGTTGATCGATTGGCCAAGCAGGGTACTATGGGACCACCTCTAACTATTGGTGTCACGGAACAGGATGTTCAGCTGGTGTTGCACCGGAAAGTACGTGAGGCTTGGAGCACCGAGTGGGCTACGGCGACTGCACCGAATAAGCTTCGGGCAGTGAAGCTCTCCACAGCTTTGTGGAAATCTTCACTGCGGCCGACCCGCCGAGAGTCAGTTGTCCTCTGTCGCCTTCGGATAGGACATACGTGGCTCACCCACGGGTATCTCCTTCGGCGCGAGGCTCCACCCGTGTGTCGATGTGGCACTGTGTTGACAGTAGCCCATCTTTTAATGGACTGTCCGCTTTTAGCCGACTTGCGGCGATCTTTTCATATCCCAGACACGCTATCATTAGCTTTAGCAGACGACGCCTCTATGGCTAACGCAGTTTTAAGTTTTATCCGCGCTTCTGGTTTTTATGCATCTATCTAACCGTGGGTGCTGTTGCCTGATCTCTTGGGCCAACAGAAACCCAGATTTTTTATATTTTCGAGCCCTTAGGGGTTTTTAGTGTGTGCAGTGTGGCTGGCTCATCCTGTTTTTTCTTTGCGATCAGCCAGCCAAGGTTCTCTGCTATCCAGTTTTATTCGTGACTTTATTTTACTCATTCTGTGTGTCTTCGTCTTGTATTGTCAGTGGCTTGTCTATTGTTAACCTGCCCTTTTGTGCGGTGTCATTTTCAGGGCATTGTTTTATCTTTATTGACAGTTGACTCTCAGCTAGGAACAGGGGACTGATAACCTAGCTGTTTAGTCCCCTTAAAACAACCAACAACAACAACAACAGCATCCTGCAGACTGCAGACAGAGGCTCCCCCACTCAGACAGTCGGCAGTGCTTGGCCGAGCCTGTACTGCTCCACCTGGTCGCGCTCGCATCCTGCAGACTGCAGACAGCGGCTCCCCCACTCAGTCAGTCAGCAGTGCCTGGCCCAGCCTGTACTGCTCAGCCTGGTCGCGCTCGCAGCCTGCAGACTGCAGACAGAGGCTCCCCCACTCAGACAGTCGGCAGTGCTTGGCCCAGCCTGTACTGCTCCACCTGGTCGCGCTCGCATCCTGCAGACTGCAGACAGCGGCTCCCCCACTCAGAGAGTCGGCAGTGCTTGGCCCAGCCTGTACTGCTCCACCTGGTCGGCGTCGCAGCCTGCAGCCTGTATACAGCGGCTCCTCCTCTCAGACAGTTGGCAGTGCTTGGCCCAGACTGTACTGCTCCACCTGGTCGTGCTTGCATCCTGCAGACTGCAGACAGCGGCTCCCCCACTCAGACTGTCGGCAGTGCTTAGCCCAGGCTGTACTGCTGCAACTGGTCGCGCTCGCAGCCTGCAGACTGCAGACAGTGGCTCCCCCGCTCAGTCAGTCCGCAGTGCCTGGCCCAGCCTGTATTGCTCCACCTGGTCGCACTCGCAGCCTGCAGACTGCAGACAGCGGCTCACCCACTCAGACAGACGGCTGTGCCTGGAGCAGCCTGTACTGCTCCACCTGGTCGCGCTCGCAGCCTGCAGACTGCAGACAGCGGCTCCCCCACTCAGAAAGTCGGCAGTGCTTGGCGCAGCCTGTACTGCTCCACCTGGTCGCCCTCGCAGCCTGCAGACTGCAGACAGCGGCTCCCCCACTTAGACAGTCTTCAGTGCTTGGCCCAGCCTGTACTGCTACACCTTCTCGCCCTCGCAGCCTGCAGACTGCAGACAGTGGCTCCCCTTCGAGACAGTCGGCACTGCCTGGCCCAGCCTGTACTGCTCCACCTGGTCGCGCTCGCATCCTGCAGACTGCAGACAGTGGCTCCCCCGCTCAGTCAGTCAGCAGTGCCTGGCCCAGCCTGTACTGCTCCACCTGGTCGCGCACGCATCCTGCAGACTGCAGACAGCGGCTCCGCCACTCAGACAGTCGGCAGTGCTTGGCCCAGACTGTACTGCTCCGACTGGTCGCGCTCGCATCCTGCAGACATCGGCTCCCCCACTCAGACAGTCGGCAGTGCTTGGCCCAGCCTGTACTGCTGCACCTGGTCACGCTCGCAGCCCGCAGACTGCAGACAGCGGCTCCCCCGCTCAGTCAGTCAGCAGTGCCTGGCCGAGCCTGTACTGCTCCATATGGTCGCGCTCGCAGCCTGCAGACTGCAGACAGTGGCTCCCCCGCTTTCACAGTCGGCAATGCCTGGACCAGCCTGTCCTGCTCCACCTCGTCGCGCTCGCAGACTGCAGACAGCGACTCCCCCACTCAGACAGTCGGCTGTGCCTGGCCCCGAATATACTGCTCCACGTGGTCGCTCTCGGATCCTGCAGACTGCAGACATTGCCTCCCCTGCTCAGACAGTCTGCAGTGCCTGGCGTAGCCTGTCCTGCCCATACTGATCGCCCTCGCAGCCTGCGGACTGCAGAGAGCGGCTCCCGCACCCAGGCAGTCGGCAGTGCTTGGCCGAGCCTGTACTGCTGCACCTGGTCACACTCGCAGCCCGCAGACTGGAGACAGCGGCTCCCCCGCTCAGTCAGTCAGCAGTGCCTGGCCCAGCCTGTACTGCTCCACCTGGTCGCGCTGGCAGCCCGCAGACTGCGGACAGCGGCTCCCCTGCTCAGTAAGTCAGCAGTGCCTGGCCCAGACTGTACTGCTGCACCTGGTCGCGCTCGCAGCCCGCAGACTGCAGACAACGCCTCCCCCGCTCAGTCAGTCAGCAGTGCCTGGACCAGCCTGTACTGCTCCACCTGGTCGCGCTCGCTGCCCGCAGACTGCGGACAGCGGCTCCCCTGCTCAGTCAGTCAGCAGTGCCTGGCCCAGCCTGTACTGCTCCACCTGGTCGCGCTCGCAGCCTGCAGACTGCACACAGCGACTCCCCCGCTCAGTCAGTCGGAAGTGCTTGGCCCAGCCTGTACTGCTCCACCTGGTCGCGCTCGCATCCTGCAGACTGCAGACAGCGGCTCCCCCACTCAGACAGTCGGCAGTGCTTGGCCCAGCCTGTACTGCTCACCTGGTCGCGCTCGCAGCCTGCAGACTGCAGACAGCGGCTCCCCCACTCAGACAGTCGGCAGTGCTTGGCCCAGCCTGTACTGCTCCACCTGGTCGCGCTCGCATCCTGCAGACTGCAGACAGCGGCTCCCCCGCTCAGTCAGTCAGCAGTGCCTGGCCCAGCCTGTACTGCTCAGCCTGGTCGCGCTCGCAGCCTGCAGACTGCAGACAGCGGCTCCCCCACTCAGACAGTTGGCAGTGCTTGGCCTAGCCTGTACTGCTCCACCTGGTCGCGCACGCATCCTGCAGACTGCAGACAGCGGCTCCCCCACTCAGAGAGTCGGCAGTGCTTGGCCCAGCCTGTACTGCTCCACCTGGTCGGCGTCGCAGCCTGCAGCCTGTAGACAGCGGCTCCCCCTCTCAGACAGTCGGCAGTGCTTGGCCCAGACTGTACTGCTCCACCTGGTCGTGCTCGCATCCTGCAGACTGCAGACAGCGGCTCCCCCACTCAGACTGTCGGCAGTGCTTAGCCCCCCCCCCGCCTGCGTGTTCGGGGGTAAGAATAGGCCCGCGGTATTCCTGCCTGTCGTAAGAGGCGACTAAAAGGAGTCTTCATACTTTTCGGCTTTCCATCTGTGGTCCCGTATTTGGGTTTGACTCTCCATTTTTCAAAATTTTTTCCGAAGAGCGAACCATTTGGGGAAGGACACCTTACGTGGTGCAACATGTACTTCTCGTGCTATGCCATCTTATGCACCCATCATGGAATGGACTTGCGACTGCAGCATCTATGCTGCCATCGGGCATGCCATTTCTTTTTCCATGCACGTCGCGTCCATTGTGCACGGATATCCCAGCACCCTCCATTATGATGGTTCACGTAGCACCAGAAAGCCAGCACGGTAGCCAGTCCGTTGTGGTGGGGTCGTCATGTACCCTCTTGGCTGTAGCCCCCTGACAACGCAGGGATCGCTCTACCGATGCCAGAGCTGTAAGCTCCTCATGCAGGCCTAGGAGTAGATGCTTGTCGTCGTGAAGCATCGGGACTCCCGGCAACGGTCATCCTGCCAGGTGACGTTGCTGTGGCTGGGTGGCGCCCATGAGGAGAGCCCCTGTTCGGAGTGGGTGGCATCGGGGCGGATGATTCGCGATGAAGCGAAACAAATCCAACCATCAAAATCCTGGCGTAACAGGTGTCTCGAAGCGTGGAAAGTACAATGCAGCGACTTATGATCCCTCATCGTTTCCTTCCCTGACTTCTTCTTGGCGGGAACGTGGGGGTCGACAGACTGAATCTTATGTCCCGAAGTTTCTGGTCTGTACTAGGACAGATGGGGGATCCTTCCAGGCAACTAAGCCCATGTTCTTTGTTGAACATATTGAGGACAAGTTCGGTGAGGTTGCGGGAATTTCTAAGATGCGAGACGGATCGATTCTTATACAGGCAGAGTCCCCTGCACAGTCTCGTGCTTTGCTCACGTGCACTACGCTTGGCGACGTGCCAGTGTCTGTAACGGCACATAAGACTTTGAATCTGGTGCAGGGAGTCATTTTCCACCGTGACCTCTTGCTGCAGTCTGATGAGGAGTTGCGCGAAAACCTGCAACGACGCGGTGTCCATTTTGTCCGCCGTGTCTTTCGGTGTTCGAAAGACAATAGGGTGGCAACCGGGGCCTTCATCTTGGCCTTCGACGGCGATACCTTGCCCGAGAAGGTCAAGGTGATGGTATACAGATGTGATGTCCGACCATACATCCCTCCACCCATGCGCTGTTTCAAGTGCTGGCGGTTGGGACACATGTCTTCCCGTTGCGACGCAGCCCCTATTTGTCGTGACTGTGGCCGTCCTGTACACCCCGATGCACCTTGTACCCCGCCACCTTCTTGTGTCAACTGCAGCGGCCATCACTCGCCTTGCTCACCGGACTGTCCCGCTTACCAAAGGGAGCGCAAGATCGTAGAGTATAAGACCCTCGATCGCGTAAGTTACTCTGAGGCCCGCCGCAAGTATGAGAAACTCCACCCGGTATCCATGATGACTACATATGCTGCTGCCACAGTGTCATCACCTCCATCGAGGGCGGTTTCCCGACCCCCTATCACACCTTCTGTGGGCCCTTTGGGCCATCAGTTAATCTCCGCTCCCCAGACGCCAGGGGGAGCATCTTCTTCTGCGAGGCTTTTGCCTCCCTCTTCAACGGGGTCTTTGAACCCCGTCCCTCTGCCGGAGAAATGTCTTCCTTCTCCGGCTCTTCCTTCAGGGAAAGGGCCTGACGAGCCCCTTCCACCACCTCCTGCAGTTCCCACTGTGCCTGACACCCTGGATGTCAGTCGACCTATAGATGCACGGAAAGGGTCTCTTGAGGTCTCCGAAACGCCAGTTTCGTCGCAGCCAAACGTCAGCCAGTGGCTCAAAGTCCAGGTACCCGCTGGTAGCCGGGCCTCCCCATCTGCGTCGACATCCGACGCCACTTCTGGGAAGCCCGCTCGAGCACCGAAGCCCAAACCCAAGCGGGAGCGGGCGAGAAAAAAGGATGTCCCTCAAGAGAAAGAGCTGGCGGCAAAGGCGGCTTCCTCAATGCCGTCCGCTACCAGTTCTGACTCAGACAATGAGGTCGAAATCCTTGCGTCTAAAGAGGATCTCGCTCTTACAGACACCCTAGACGCTCGCAGCCCGCAGACTGCAGACAGCGGCTCCCCCGCTCAGACAGTCAGCAGTGCCTGGCCCACCCTGTACTGCTCCACCTGGTCGCGCTCGCAGCCTGCGGACTGCAGACAGCGGCTCCCCCAATCAGACAGTCGGCAGTGCTTGGCCCAGCCTGTACTGCTCCATCTGCTCGCAGCCCGCAGACTGCAGACAGCGGCTATCCCGCTCAGTCAGTCAGCAGTGCCTGGCCCAGCCTGTACTGCTCCACCTGGTTGCGCTCGCAGCCTGCAGTCTGCACACAGCGGCTCCCTCACTCAGACAGTCGGCAGTGCCTGGCCCAGCCTGTACAGCTCCATCTACTCGCAGCCCGCAGACTGCTGACAGCGGCTCTCCCGCTCAGTCAGTCAGCAGTGCCTGGCCCATCCTGTACTGCTCCACCTGGTCGCGCTCGCAGACTGCAGACAGCTGCTCCCCCACTCAGACAGTTGGCAGTGCTTGGCCCAGCCTGTACTGCTCCACCTGGTCGCGCTCGCATCTTGCAGACTGCAGACAGTGGCTCCCCTTCCAGACAGTCGGCACTGCCTGGCCCAGCCTGTACTGCTCCACCTGGTCGCGCTTGCATCCTGCAGACTGCAGACAGTGGCTCCCCCGCTCAGTCAGTCAGCAGTGCCTGGCCCAGCCTGTACTGCTCCACCTGGTCGTGCTCGCATCCTTCAGACTGCAGACATCGGCTCCCCCACTCAGACAGTCGGCAGTGCCTGGCCCAGCCTGTACTGCTCCACCTGGTCGCGCACGCATCCTGCAGACTGCAGACAGCGGCTCCGCCACTCAGACAGTTGGCACTGCTTGGCCCAGCCTGTACTGCTCCACCTGCTCGCGTTCGCAGCCTGCAGACTGCAGACAGTGGCTCCCCCACCCAGACAGTCGGCACTGCCTGGCCCAGCCTGTACTGCTGCACCTGGTCGCGCTCGCAGCCCACAGACTGCAGACAGCGGCTCCCCCGCTCAGTCAGTCAGCAGTGCCTGGCCCAGCCTGTACTGTTCCACCTGGTTGCGCTCGCAGCCTGCAGTGTGCACACAGCGGCTCCCTCACTCAGACAGTCGGCAGTGCCTGGCCCAGCCTGTACAGCTCCATCTACTCGCAGCCCGCAGACTGCTGACAGCGGCTCTCCCGCTCAGTCAGTCAGCAGTGCCTGGCTCAGCCTGTACTGCTCCATCTGCTCGCAGCCCGCAGACTGCAGACGGCGGCTCCCCCGCTCAGTCAGTCAGCAGTGCCTGGCCCAGCCTGTACTGCTACACCTGGTCGCGCTCGCAGCCTGCAGACTGCAGACAGCGGCTCCCCCACTCAGACAGTCGGCAGTGCTTGGCCCAGACTGTACTGCTCCACCTGGTCGCGCTCGCATCCTGCAGACTGCAGACAGCGGCTCCCCCAACAGACAGTCGGCAGTGCTTGGCCCAGCCTGTACTGCTTCACCTGGTCGCGCTCGCAGCCCGCAGACTGCAGACAGCGGCTGACCCGCTCAGTCAGTCAGCAGTGCCTGGCCCAGCCTGTACTGCTCCACCTGGTCGCGCTCGCAGCCTGCAGACTGCAGACAGCGGCTCCCCCGCTTTCACAGTCGGCAGTGCCTGGACCAGCCTGTCCTGCTCCACCTGGTCGCGCTCGCAGCCTGCAGACTGCAGACAGCGACTCCCCAGTCAGACAGTCGGCTGTGCCTGGCCCCGCATATACTGCTCCACGTGGTCGCTCTCGGATCCTGCAGACTGCAGACATTGGCTCCCCTGCTCAGTCAGTCAGCAGTGCCTGGCCCAGCCTGTACTGCTCCACCTGGAAATTTGGACATATGTCCTCCAGATGTAGTTCCAGCCCCACATGTAGGGAATGCGGGCGTCCAGCACACCCGGACGCTCCGTGTACTCCTCCACCTATCTATGTCAACTGTGGGCAGCAACATCCACCCTGTTCTACAGACTGTACCATGCTCCGTAAGGAGCGAAAGATAATGGAATACAAGACCCTGGATCGCCTGACATATACAGAAGCACGTAAAAAATATGAACGGCTTCACCCAGTTTCCATGACTACATCTTTCGCTGCAGTTACTTCATCACCACCACTTCTGATCAGACCTACCGTGCAACTACCTTCTGTGGGCCCAAATGGCCGTCAAAGCTCGTCAGCCTCCATCAGGGTTGGGGGCACTCCTCACACTGCCCCCCCACCACCACCAGCGGGGGCACCTCCACCCCCTCCACCGGGGACACAAGTCCCCACCTCCCAGCCAGAGGAGGAGCAGCAGCCTCCTCCGGCTCCCCTCGCTCGGAAGGGGTCCCTCGGGGCACTCCCTTCTGAGGCTTCTCCTAGTGCTCCAGCAGATCCCAGCCAATGGCTGAAGGATCCAAAACCTGTGGGTGGAAGGGCTTCCCGCTCTTCTTCTACCCCTGGTGTCACTATAGAGAAGCCCTCCCGGCCCTGCAAACCTAAGGGCCAGCGAGAGGGACGGAAAAAGAAGACAAAAGAGTCTTCGGTGGCTCTCAGGCCACCCGCTACCTCATCTTCTGCATCAGACGATGAGGTGCAGATCCTCGCGTCACGTGAGGATCTGTCTCTTACTGAATCCCCAGAACGACTTGTCTTGGACTCCGTAGGTTCTCAATCGGCTGCAGCAGATGAACCTATGGAATAACGTTTTTAATATTTTAATATTTTATATTTTGTATTTTACGTTTTAATCATGGCTTTTAACGTCTCTAACCACCACATCCTCCAGTGGAATTGCGGCGGTTTCTTCCACCATCTGGCTGAGCTGCAACAACTACTGAGCAACTTCCATGTTATCTGCATAGCGATACAGGAAACGTGGTTTCCTGTGCAGAGGACCCCAGCCCTGCGTGGCTACCGGGGCTATTTCAAAAATCGGCCCTTTTGCGACAGGGTCTCTGGAGGTGTGTGCCTCTATGTCCTTGCCACTGTCCCCTGTGCAGCTGTGCCGCTCACCACGAATCTCGAGGCAGTGGCTGTAAGGATAAGAGTCAGGCAGGAACTGACAATCTGTTCCCTCTACCTTCCTCCAGATGAGGTTATTTCTCTTGCAGACCTTGATGCCTTGATCGCTCAACTCCCCCCGCCGTTTCTCCTTCTGGGAGATTTTAACGCCCACCACCCTATGTGGGGTGGGACACAGACCTCGGCTCGTGGTAAGGATTGATTCGCCAGAGTAAAAAGGATTCCTGGGAGAGGTTTGTAGCCTCTATCGGCTCTCGCGCCTCCCCTTCTCGGGTCTGGACCCAAGTGCGTCGCCTCTTTGGATATCGCCCACCGGCAGGAATTCCATCGCTCACTATTCAGGGTGGACTCTGCACTGACCCGCAAGCCATAGCTGAGTACATGGCGGATTACTTTGCACGTTGCTCAGCAACTGAAACGTACAGTGCAGACTTCCGCACCTTCAAAGAGAGGGTCGAGCGGAAGCAGTTATCATTCCGCACACGCCGCCAGGAACCTTACAATGCCCCATTTAGCGAGTGGGAGTTTGAAACTGCTCTGGCTGCATGCCCCGATACTTCTCCGGGACCTGATCGGATACATAGCCAGTTCATCCGTCACCTTTCGGCTGAGTTTCAACACCGACTCCTCTCCCTGTTTAACCGTATATGGGCAGATGGGGTCTTTCCACCACAGTGGCGGGAAAGCACCGTCATCCCGGTGTTGAAACCTGGAGCAGATCCATTGGTGGCTGACAGTTACCGCCCAATCAGCCTTACCAATGTGCTCTGCAAGCTGCTTGAACGAATGGTGAGTCGGCGGCTGATGTGGCTCCTTGAAGACCGCGAACTTCTTGCCCCACAACAAGGGGGATTCCGTCAAGGCCGTTCCGCCATTGACAACCTTGTCTCGCTGGAATCGGCTATTCGCACTGCCTTCACCAGGCGCGAACATCTCGTTGCGGTCTTTTTTGATCTCCGTAAGGCATACGATACAACCTGGCGCCACCATATTCTGGCTACACTGCATGGTTGGGGTCTGAGGGGCTCCCTTCCAATTTTTATACGGAACTTTTTATCGACCCGCTCTTTTCAAGTTCGTGTAGGCACCTGTCTCAGCTCTCCCCATGTCCAGGAGAATGGTGTCCCACAGGGCTCTGTTCTCAGTGTTCCCCTCTTCCTGATTGCCATCAATGGTCTCGCAGCAGCGGTGGGGTCCTCAGTTTCGTCCTCCCTGTTTGCAGACGATTTTTGTATTTACTTCAGCTCCGCCACCATTGGTGTCGCCGAACGGCGGCTGCAGGGAGCCATTAGAAAGGCACAATCATGGGCCTCGTCCCACGGTTTCCACTTCTCGGGTTCTAAGACCCGAGTAATGCACTTTTGTCGTCGTCGGGCACTTCACCTCGATCCAGAGCTGTACCTAGATAACGAACTCCTTCGAGTTGAAGAAACACACCGCTTCCTCGGTATGGTTTTCGATGCCCGGCTGACTTGGCAGCCACATCTCCGTCAGCTGCGACAGAAATGCTGGAAACACCTTAATATCCTTCGCTGTCTCGGCCACACGGCTTGGGGAGCATCACGCCCAACGCTTCTGCAGCTCTATAAGGCTCTGATACAATCGCGCCTGGACTACGGAAGTATCGTATATGACTCTGCAGCACCGTCAGCACTACAGGTATTGGACCCGGTCTTCCATAGTGGTGTCCGTTTGGCGACAGGGGCTTTTCGCACAAGTCCAGTGACAAGTCTGCTAGCTGAAGCAGGGGTTCCGCCCCTGCGCTTCCGCCGGCAGCGCTTACTCTCTGCCTATGCTGCCCATGTACATGCCTTACCCCACCATCCAAACTACAGGCTTCTATTTCCGGATGTTGTCCTTCCTTCCCCACGACAGCGGCCAAGGTCGGGTCTCCCGATCGCGGTCCGTGTTCGTTCCCTTCTCTCTTCACTTGAATCCCTTCCTATTCCTCCTGCTTTCCACTACCCTTCCCGTGTTCCTCCTTGGTCTATACCGCGTCCGCAGTTTCGGCTGGACTTGTCACGTGACTCTAAAGCCTCTGTTGCACCGATGACTCTCCGCCGCCAGTTCCAGGCAGTACTTCGTTCGTTCCATGGCGCGCAAAATTGTCTACACCGACGGGTCCCTAGTTGATGGCCGTTGTGGGTATGCCTACACCCACGATGAGCATACTGAACTACACGCCTTACCATGTGGGAGTACTATCTTCTCTGCGGAGCTGATAGCTATCCATCGAGCACTGGAGCACCTTATAGCCTGTCCCGGGGAGTCGTATGTTATCTGCAGCGACTCCCTGAGTGGCTTGCAAGCCCTTGACCAGTGCTTTCCAAAACATCCACTGGTGCGGTCAATTCAGGAATCTCTTGACCTTCTCGTTCAGTCTGGCCGCACTGTGGTTTTCGTTTGGACCCCGGCACACATAGGAATTCCGGGGAACGAACGCGTGGATCGGCTGGCTAGGCAGGCGATTACTGCAAGCCCCTTAGAAATTGGTATTCAGGAGAGGGACCACCGATTAGAGTTACAAAAGAAGGTGGTAGGGCTTTGGAACACTGAGTGGGTTGACTCACCTACCCCAAACAAGCTCCGTACAGTGAAGCTTTCTACAGCTCCGTGGAAGTCCTCTCTGAGGGCCTCTCGGAAGGAGTCAGTTGTCCTTTGTCGTCTGCGTATTGGCCACACGTGGATGACACATGGCCATCTACTTCGACGGGAGGATCCTCCACAGTGTCGCTGCGGCACTTCATTGACAGTGGTCCACATCCTTGTGGACTGCCCCCTTTTAGCTGCCTTACGACAGTCATTTGACCTGCCAGCTGCACTTGCTTTTATTCTCGGTGACGACGCTGCTACAGCTGATTGAGTTTTACGTTTTATCCGTGCAGCTGGGTTTTATCATTTGATCTAAAGGTGGGTATTTTAGCCTGATATCTCAGGCACCCATCTTTCACAAATTTTTACTCTTCTTCTTTTGTGCTGTCTCCCCGCTTTTACCCGTATGTTTTAGAATGTGCAGAGTGGCTGGCTCATCCTTTATTATTCTCGCGATCAGCCAGCCACACTTTTATGCTGAAACCTTTTAGTACAGGTTTTTTTTCCCCTTTCAGTTTTCTTCTTTCTACGTTTCTTTCCTCTTTAGGATTTCTTCTTTGAGTGTCCTGAACTCATTTCCCCTCATTACGTGCCCATTATGAGATTATCTTCTGTGTGAGTCATGCATTGTTTTGCAGGATGCATTACGCTGTATCGACTTAGCTCGCAACAGGGGACTGATGACCACGTAGTCTAGTCCCCTCTAAACAACAACAACAACAACAACAACAACAACAACAACAATGCTGCACCTGGTCACGCTCGCAGCCCGCAGACTGCAGACAGCGGCTCCCCCACTCAGACAGTCGGCAGTGCTTGGCCCAGCCTGTAATGCTCCACCTGGTCGCGCTCGCAGCCCACAGACTGCAGACAGCGGCTCCCCCGCTCAGTCAGACAGCAGTGCCTGGCCCAGCCTGTACTGCTCCACCTCGTCGCGCTCGCAGCCCGCAGACTGCAGACAGCGGCTCCCCCTCTGTCAGTAAGCAGTGCCTGGCCCAGCCTGTACTGCTCCACCTGGTCGCGCTCGCAGCCTGCAGACTGCAGACAGCGGCTCCCCCACTCAGACAGTCGGCAGTGCCTGGCCCAGCCTGTACTGCTCCATCCGGTCGCGCTCACAGCTTGCAGACTGCAGACAGCGGCTCCCCCACTCAGTCAGTCAGCAGTGCCTGGCCCAGCCTGTACTGCTCCACCTGGTCATGCTCGCAGCCCGCGGACTGCAGACAGCGGCTCCCCCACTCAGACAGTCGGCAGTGCCTGGCCCAGCCTGTACTGCTCCATCTGGTCGCGCTCGCAGTCCGCAGACTGAAGACAGCGGCTCCCCCACTCAGACAGTCGACAGTGCTTGGCCCATACTGTACGGCTCCACCTGGTCGCGCTCGCATCCTGCAGACTGCAGACAGCGGCTCCCACACTCAGACAGTCAGCAGTGCTTGGCCCAGCCAGTACTGCAGCACCTGGTCGCGCTCGCAGCCCGCAGACTGCAGACAGCGGCTCCCCCGCCAGTCAGTCAGCAGTGCCTGGCCCAGCCTGTACTGCTCCACCTGGTCGCGCTCGCAGCCCGCAAATTGCAGACAGCGGCTCCCCTGCTCAGTCAGTCAGCAGTGCCTGGCCCAGCCTGTACTGCTCCACCTGGTCGCGCTCGCATCCTGCAGACTGCAGACAGCGGCTCCCCCACTCAGACAGTCGGCACTTCCTGGCCCAGCCTGTACTGCTCCACCTGGTCGCCCTTGCAGCCTGCAGACTGCAGACAGCGGCTCCCCCACTCAGACAGTTGGCAGTGCTTGGCCCAGCCTGTACTGCTCCACCTGGTCGCGTTCGCAGCCTGCAGACTGCAGACAGCGGCTCCCCCACTCAGACAGTCGGCACTTCCTGGCCCAGCCTGTACTGCTCCACCTGGTCGCCCTCGCAGCCTGCAGACTGCAGACAGCGGCTCCCCCACTCAGACAGTCGGCAGTGCTTGGCCCAGAATGTACTGCTCCACCTGGTCGCGCTTGCATCCTGCAGACTGCAGACAGTGGCTCCCCCATTCAGACAGTCGGCAGTGCCTGGCCCAGCCTGTACTGCTCCATCTGGCCGCGCTCGCAGCCCGCAGACTGCAGACAGCGGCTCCCCCACTCAGACAGCGGCAGCGATTGGCCCAGACTGTACTGCTCCACCTGGTCGCGCTCGAAACCTGCAGACTGCAGACAGCGGCTCCCCCACTCAGATAGTTGGCAGAGCTTGGCCCAGCCTGTACTGCTGCACCTGGTCGCGCTCGCAGCCCGCAGACTGCAGACAGCGGCTTCCCCGCTCAGTCAGTCAGCAGTGCTTGGCCCAGCCCAGTGCTACATGTAGGGACTGCGGGCGTCCAGCACATCCGGGCGCCTCATGTACGCCGCCTCCCATCTGCGTCAACTGTGGTCAGAACCATCCTCCCTGCTCGTCGCAATGTCCCGCACTTCAACGGGAGCGGAAAATTACGGAGTATAAAACCCTGGACCGTATATCCTATAATGAGGCCAAGAAAAAGTTTGATCATTTGCACCCGGTAACAATGACAAAAACGTTCGCAGCAGTGACGTCGTCGCCACTCTCCTTGGCGGCGACAGTAGTTTCTACTTCCTCTGTTCCTGTGGGCCCCCAGGGCCGCCAACCTAAGCCTGCCCCCACAGAGGTTGGGGGCCATCCATCCAAAGCTCCCAAGGCGAAAGCCTCGGGATTAGCTACCACCTCTCCGCCGGAGAAAGAACAACCTTCTCCGGCTTCCCTCACACGGAAGGGGTCCCTTGGGATGCTCCCTTCCGCCAGTGTCGGTAGCGACACTAACCAGCAGCGGGCGCGCTCGCAGACTGCTGGTCGTAGGGCTTCGCGCTCCTCCTCAGTCCCTGTGGCTGAGTCCGAGGAGCACCTCCCACCGGCGAAGCCCCCGAGGGAACGGAGGGGAAAACAAAGGCCAAAGAAAGGCCAATCACAAGAATCCACGGTGGCTTCAGTGCCACCACTCCCCTCTGCCTCCGCCTCTACTTCTGAGGATGAGGTGGAGATTCTTGCGTCACCCGAGGACCTCGCTCTCGGGGACGCCCTTGACAAACCGATGACTGAAACTGATAAACCTCCATCGGTGGATGCAAGTGATGCTGAGGTATGACCCGCTCATTTGTCTCATTCATGTCTTCCCAGCACTCGAACAATGTCATTCTCCAGTGGAACTGCGGCGGTTTCTTTTCCCACCTGGCTGAGCTACGGCAGCTTCTGAGCACAACACCTGCTCTCTGCATTGCTCTTCAGGAAACTTGGTTTCCAGCAATGCGGACCCCTGCCCTTCGTGGCTACAGGGGATTTTACTGCAACCGTAGCTCATATAACCGGGTCTCAGGTGGAGTGTGTGTTTATGTCCTCACCTCTGTGTATAGTGAACCCGTGCCCCTTCAAACACCATTAGAAGCAGTGGCTGTCAGGGTGAGGACCACACAGGAGTTTACCGTCTGCAGTATCTACTTGCCGCCAGATGGTGACGTATCTGTGAACGTCTTGGCTGCACTTGTTGCTCTACCCCCACCTTTCTGACTGTTGGGCGACTTCAATGCCCACAGTCCCTTGTGGGGTGGTTCTACGATCTCAGGTCACGGCAGGGTTGTCGAGGATTTTCTAACTCAACTCGACCTCTGCCTCTTAAATACAGGTGCCCCCACACACTTTAGTGTGGCACATGGCACATTTTCGGCTATTGCTCTGTCGATCTGCAGCCACGGCCTTCCACAATCTGTTCACTGGAGAGCCCATGACGACTTGTGTGGCAGTGACCATTTCCCTGTCTTTTTGTCACTCCCACAACGCGAGTCCCCTGCGCGCCCACCTAGGTGGGTTCTGCACAGGGCTAACTGGGAAGACTATGCTTCTGCTGCCATCGTTGGCCCTCCCCCACTCGAGGAAATCGATGTGGTGGTCGAGAGCGCCACACATTCCATCATTTCTGCTGCGAACGCGACCATTCCACGTACATCAGGGTGCCCACGGCGTAAGACAGTGCCGTGGTGGTCGCCGGAGATCGCTGAGGCCATTAAAGACCGCAGGCGGGCCTTACAGCGATACAAACGGCACCCCTCTCAGGAGCACCTCATCAATTTTAAACGGCTTCGCGCTCGTGCTCGCCAGCTTATAAGAAGACGGAAACAGGAGTGCTGGGAGAGGTACGTTTCCACTATTGGGACAGGTACCTCAGCCTCGCAGGTCTGGAGTAAGATCAGGCGGCTACAGGGAATACCGACTACATCGGGAATCCCTGGGATCTCCACAAATGGAGTCCTATGTACGGACACGGCCACTCTTGCAGAGATGTTTGCCAAGCATTATGCTCGTGCCTTTGCCTCTGCACATTATCCACCAGCCTTCCGTGCAGTAAAGGAGAGGGTAGAACGCCAGTCTCTCTCCTTTCGTACCAGCCGCTCTGAATCTTACAACACTCCTTTTACGGAGTGGGAGCTCCTCAGTGCTCTTCAACAATGTCCTAACACGGCGCCTGGGCCTGATAGCATCCATAGCAACATGCTGCGACATCTCTCAGCAGATAGTCGGCGTAATCTACTTGCGGTCTATAACCGCATTTGGTGTGATGGTGTTTTCCCGTCACAGTGGCGGGAGAGTATCATCATCCCAGTGCTTAAGCCCGACAAACATCCTCTGAACTTGGATAGCTATCGGCCCATTAACCTGACTAACGTGCCATGCAAACTGTTGGAGCGGATGGTCAGTCGGCGGTTGTGTTGGATTCTTGAGACTCGGGGTTTATTGGCTCCGTGCCAGGGCGGTTTTCGCCAGGGTCGATCTACCACCGATAATCTGGTGTACCTCGAGTCTGCAATCCGCACAGCCTTTTCCCGGCGTCAACACCTCGTTGCCGTCTTCTTCGATATGCACAAAGCATATGATACAACCTGGCGACGACACATCCTCAACACTTTACATGACTGGGGCCTCCGGGGCTCCCTACCGATTTTTATTCAGAATTTTTTAGCCGTCCGTACCTTTCGTGTTCAAATTGGTGCTTCCCTGAGCTCCTCTCATATCCAGGAAAATGGGGTTCCTCAGGGTTCCGTTTTAAGTGTCCCGTTATTTTTAATCGCCATCAACGGTTTAGCCGCAGCGGTTGGATCGTCGGTGTCCCCCTCTCTTTATGCTGACGACTTTTGTCTCTCTTTTAGTTCCTGCAGCACCCAAGTTGCCGAGCGAAGGTTGCAAGGCGCTATTCGGAAGGCGCAGAACTGGGCGCTTACCCATGGCTTTCAGTTTTCTGCCTCCAAGACCAGAGTGATGCACTTCTGCCGGCGTCGGACCGTCCACCCACACCCTGAACTTTATCTGAATGACGAACCACTTACGGTAGTGGAAACTCACCGTTTTTTAGGACTGGTCTTTGACGCCCGGCTGACGTGGCTCCCCCACATTCGTCAGCTGAAACGGAAGTGCTGGCGCCATCTCAACCTTCTCCGCCACCTGGGTCATACGACCTGGGGCGCTGATCGCTCGACACTGTTGCGGCTTTACACGGCGCTGGTGCAGTCCCGTCTTGATTTTGGATGCATTGCCTATGGGTCTGCGGCACCTTCGGCACTGCATCTCCTGGACCCCATTCACAACTGTGGGGTTCGCATCGCGACGGGTGCCTTCCGCACCAGCCCAGTGAACAGCTTACTAGTGGAGGCTGGGGTTCCACCCTTGGGGATCCGCCGCCAACACCTACTTGCGGGTTACGCAGCCCATGTGTATTGCTCCCCAGGCCACCCGAACCATCGTCTCCTCTTTCCTGATGTGGTAATCCGTGCCCATCAGCGACGCCCCAGATCAGGTCATACGATTGCCTATCGGGTTCAGTCCCTCCTGCAGGAGCTTGAGTCTTCTCCCCTTTCATCTTCCTATCGGGTCCGTGCCCGTACACCTCCGTGGTGTTTGCCAAGGCCGTCTATTCGGCTGGACTTGGCCCAGGGGCCCAAAGACTCAGTTCCACTGGAGGTGCTCCGCCGTCAGTTCTCGGCTATCGTAGCGGAATTCCGTGGATATGACCTGATCTACACAGATGGTTCCATGGTTGATGGCTGTGTGGGATTTGCATATACTCATGGTGACCATGTGGAACAGCACTCTTGCCGAATGGCTGCAGTGTTTACACTGCAGAGCTGGTGGCCATTCAAAGAGCTCTCATGCATATCCGGTCTTGTTCAGACGAGTCTTTTGTCGTTTGCAGCGACTCCCTGAGCAGCCTGGGAGCTCTGGAGCAGTGTTACCCGCGGTCTCCCCTGGTGTTGGCCATACATGAGACGCTTCGTTCCGTTGAACTGTCTGGGCGATCAGTGACGTTCATCTGGTCTCCGGGTCATGTTGGTATCCCGGGCAATGAACGTGTTGACAGGCTTGCCAAGCAGGCAGTCGGTCTGTCCTGTCTAGAGATCGGCCTCCCGGCTTCTGATCTCCGTTCGTTGTTGCGCCAGCGAGTACGTCAGCTTTGGGATACTGAGTGGCATAGCCTGCGCACGCCCAACAAGCTCCGGGTGGTCAAGCAAACGACGGTTGCATGGCGCTCCTCCATGCGCGGTTCACGACGGGACTCAGTGGTCTTGTGTCGCCTCCGCATTGGGCATACATGGCTCACCCATGGACATCTCCTTCGGGGTGAGGACCCAGCCCAATGTCGGCTCCCGTCTGACAATCGTCCACATATTGTTGGACTGCCCCGTTTTAGCTGCTTTGCGGCGGAATTTTAACCTGCCTGCCGTTTTATCAGATGTTTTAGGTGACGATGCTGCAATGGCAGATACAGTTTTACGTTTTATACGAGCAGGGGGTTTTTATCATTCGATTTAACTGGAGATTTCTGTGTGTTACCGAGTGGTTGACTTTTCCTTTTTTTATTCTTATGGTCGGTCAACCACGGCCATCGGTTTATTTGTTGTAAGTTGTGTTTGTGTGACCGTCTCTTCGTTTTGTCTTGTTCTTCTTGATTATGTTTTATGGACTCGGTGGGACTCCTCTCCCACATCGCAATTTTAAACTCTGTGCGTGATATCTTTCACGTGTATGGTTTTACTTTTGCCGCCTAGAGGTGGAATGGGGGACTGATGACCATTGTAGATTTGTCCCCCTTAAACAACCTAACAACAACAACAACATTCAGACTGCACACAGCGGCTCCCCCACTCAGACAGTCGGCAGTGCCTGGCCCAGCCTTTACTGCTCCATCTGCTCGCAGCCCGCAGACTGCAGACAGCGGCTCCCCCGCTCAGTCAATCAGCAGTGCCTGGCCCAGGCTGTACTGCTCCACCTGGTCGCGCTCGCAGCCTGCAGATAGCACACAGCGGCTCCCCAACTCAGACAGTCGACAGTGCCTGGCCCAGCCTGTACTGCTCCATCTGCTCGCAGCCCGTAAATTGCAGACAGCGGCTCCCCTGCTCAGTCAGTCAGCAGTGCCTGGCCCAGCCTGTACTGCTCCACCTGGTCGCGCTCGCAGCCTGCAGACTGCAGACAGCGGCTCCCCCCCTCAGACAGTTGGCAGTGATTGGCCCAGCCTGTGCTGCTCCACCTGGTCGCGCTCGCATCCTGCAGACTGCAGACAGCGGCTCCCCCACTCAGATAGTTGGCAGAGCTTGGCCCAGCCTGTACTGCTCCTCCTGGTCGCGCTCGCATCCTGCAGACTGCAGACAGCGGCTCCCCCACTCAGATAGTTGGCAGAGCTTGGCCCAGCCTGTACTGCTCCTCCTGGTCGCGCTCGCATCCTGCAGACTGCAGACAGCGGCTCCCCTGCTCAGTCAGTCAGCAGTGCCTGGCCCAGCCTGTACTGCTCCACCTGCTCGCGCTCGCAGCCTGCAGTCTGCACACAGCGGCTCCACCACTCAGATAGTTGGCAGAGCTTGGCCCAGCCTGTACTGCTCCTCCTGGTCGCGCTCGCATCCTGCAGACTGCAGACAGCGGCTCCCCTGCTCAGTCAGTCAGCAGTGCCTGGCCCAGCCTGTACTGCTCCACCTGGTCGCGCTCGCATCCTGCAGACTGCAGACAGCGGCTCCCCCCCTCAGACAGTTGGCAGTGCTTGGCCCAGCCTGTGCTGCTCCACCTGGTCGCGCTCGCATCCTGCAGACTGCAGACAGCGGCTCCCCCACTCAGATAGTTGGCAGAGCTTGGCCCAGCCTGTACTGCTCCTCCTGGTCGCGCTCGCATCCTGCAGACTGCAGACAGCGGCTCCCCTGCTCAGTCAGTCAGCAGTGCCTGGCCCAGCCTGTACTGCTCCACCTGCTCGCGCTCGCAGCCTGCAAACTGCAGACAACCGCTCCCCCACTCAGATAGTTGGCAGAGCTTGGCCCAGCCTGTACTGCTGCACCTGGTCGCGCTCGCAGCCCGCAGACTGGAGACAGCGGCTCCCCCACTCAGTCAGTCAGCAGTGCCTGGCCCAGCCTGTACTACTCCAGCTGGTCGCGCTCGCAGCCCGCAGACTGCGGACAGCGGCTCCCCTGCTCAGTCAGTCAGCAGTGCCTGGCCCAGCCTGTACTGCTCCACCTGGTCGCGCTCGCAGCCTGCAGTCTGCACACAGCGGCTCCACCACTCAGACAGTCGGCAGTGCCTGGCCCAGCCTGTACAGCTCCATCTACTCGCAGCCCGCAGACTGCTGACAGCGGCTCTCCCGCTCAGTCAGTCAGCAGTGCCTGGCCCAGCCTGTACTGCTCCACCTGGTCGCGCTCGCAGACTGCAGACAGCGGCTCCCCCGCTCAGTCAGTCAGCAGTGCCTGACCCAGCCTGTACTGCTACACCTGGTCGCGCTCACATCCTGCAGACTGCAGACAGCGGCTCCCCCAACAGACAGTCGGCAGTGCTTGGCCCAGCCTGTACTGCTGCACCTGGTCGCGCTCGCAGCCCGCAGACTGCAGCGAGCGGCTCCCCCGCTCAGTCAGTCAGCAGTGCCTGGCTTAGCCTGTACTGCTCCACCTGGTCGCGTTTGCAGCCTGCAGACTGCAGACAGCGGCTCCCCCACTGAGACAGTCGGCAGTGCCTGGCCCAGCCTGTATTGCTCCACCTGGTCGCGCTCGCAGCCTGCGGACTGCAGACAGCGGCTCCCCCGCTTTCCCAGTCGGCAAGGCCTGGACCAGCCTGTCCTGCTCCACCTGGTCGCGCTCGCAGCCTGCAGACTGCAGACATTGGCTCCCCTGCTCAGACAGTCGGCAGTGCTTGGCCCAGCCTGTACTGCTCCACCTGCTCGCCCTCGCAGCCTGCAGACTGCAGACAGTGGCTCCCCACCCAGACAGTCGGCAGTTCTTGGCCCAGACTGTACTGCTCCACCTGGTCGCGCTCGCATCCTGCAGACTGCAGACAGCGGCTTCCCCACCCAGTCAGTCGGCAGTGCTTGGCCGAGCCAGTACTGCTGCACCTGGTCGCGCTCGCAGCCCGCAGACTGCAGACAGCGGCTCCCCTGCTCAGTCAGTCAGCAGTGCTTGGCCCAGCCTGTACTGCCCCACCTGGCCGCGCTCGCAGCCCGCAGACTGCGGACAGCGGCTCCCCCACTCAGACAGTCGGCAGTGCTTGGCCCAGACTGTACTGCTCCACCTGGTCGCGCTCGCAGCTTGCAGACTGTAGACAGAGGCTCCCCCGCACAGTCAGTCAGCAGTGCCTGGCCCAGCCTGTACTGCTCCACCTGGTCGCGCTTGCAGCCTGCAGACTGCAGACAGTGGCTCCCCCCCTCAGTCAGTCAGCAGTGCCTGGCGCAGCCTGTACTGCTCCACCTGGTTGCGCTCGCAGCCTACAGACTGCAGACAGCGGCTCCCCCGCTCAGTCATTCAGCAGTGCCTGGCCCAGCCTGTACTGCTCCACCTGGTCGCGCTCGCAGCCTGCAGACTGCACACAGCGGCTCCCCTGGTCAGTCAGTCAGCAGTGCCTGGCCCAGCCTGTACTGCTCCACCTGGTCGCGCTCGCATCCTGCAGACTGCAGACAGCGGCTCCCCCAATCAGACAGTCAGCAGTGCTTGGCCCAGCCTGTACTGCTCCATCTGCTCGCAGCCCGCAGACTGCAGACAGTGGCTCCCCCGCTCAGTCAGTCAGCAGTGCCTGGCCCAGCCTGTACTGCTCCACCTGGTCGCGCTCGCATCCTGCAGACTGCAGACAGTGGCTCCCCCACCGAGACAGTCGGCACTGCCTGGCCCAGCCTGTACTGCTCCACCTGGTCGCGCACGCATCCTGCAGACTGTAGACAGCGGCTCCCCCACTCAGACAGTCGGCAGGGCTTGGCCCAGCCTGTACTGCCCCACCTGGCCGCGCTCGCACCCCGCAGACTGCAGACAGCGGCTCCCCCGCTCAGTCAGTCAGCAGTGCCTGGCCCAGCCTGTGCTGCTCCACCTGGTCGCGATCGCAACCTGCAGACTGCAGACAGCGGCTCCGCCACTCACAGTTGGCAGTGCTTGGCCCAGCCTGTACTGCTCCACCTGCTCGCGTTCGCAGCCTGCAGAATGCAGACAGTGGCTCCCCCACCCAGGCAGTCGGCACTGCCTGGCCCAGCCTGTACTACTCCACCTGGTCGCGCTCGCAGTCCGCAGACTGCGGACAGCGGCTCCCCTGGTCAGTCAGTCAGCAATGCCTGGCCCAGCCTGTACTGCTCCACCTGGTTGCGCTCGGAGCCTGCAGTCTGCACACAGCGGCTCCCCCACTCAGACAGTCGGCACTGCCTGACCCAGCCTGTACTGGTGCATCTGGTCGCGCTCGCAGCCCGCAGACTGCTGACAGCGGCTCTCCCGCTCAGTCAGCCAGCAGTGCCTGGCCCAGCCTGTACTGCTCCACCTGGTCGCGCTCGCATCCTGCACACTGCAGACAGCGGCTCCCCCACTCAGACAGTCGGCACTGCCTGGATAAGCCTGTACTGCTCCACCTGGTCGCCCTCGCAGCCTGCAGACTGCAGACTGCGGCTCCCCCGCTCAGTCAGTCAGCAGTGCCTGGCCCAGCCTGTACTGCTCCACCAGGTCGCGCTCGCATCCTGCAGACTGCAGACAGCAGCTCCCCCGCTCAGTCAGTCAGCAGTGCCTGGCCCAGCCTGTACTGCTCCACCTGGTCGCGCTCGCATCCTGCAGACTGTAGACAGCGGCTCCCCCACTCAGACAGTCGGCAGGGCTTGGCCCAGCCTGTACTGCCCCACCTGGCCGCGCTCGCACCCCGCAGACTGCAGACAGCGGCTCCCCCGCTCAGTCAGTCAGCAGTGCCTGGCCCAGCCTGTGCTGCTCCACCTGGTCGCGATCGCAACCTGCAGACTGCAGTCAGCGGCTCCGCCACTCACAGTTGGCAGTGCTTGGCCCAGCCTGTACTGCTCCACCTGCTCGCGTTCGCAGCCTGCAGACTGCAGACAGTGGCTCCCCCACCCAGGCAGTCGGCACTGCCTGGCCCAGCCTGTACTACTCCACCTGGTCGCGCTCGCAGTCCGCAGACTGCGGACAGCGGCTCCCCTGGTCAGTCAGTCAGCAATGCCTGGCCCAGCCTGTACTGCTCCACCTGGTTGCGCTCGGAGCCTGCAGTCTGCACACAGCGGCTCCCCCACTCAGACAGTCGGCACTGCCTGACCCAGCCTGTACTGGTGCATCTGGTCGCGCTCGCAGCCCGCAGACTGCTGACAGCGGCTCTCCCGCTCAGTCAGCCAGCAGTGCCTGGCCCAGCCTGTACTGCTCCACCTGGTCGCGCTCGCATCCTGCACACTGCAGACAGCGGCTCCCCCACTCAGACAGTCGGCACTGCCTGGATAAGCCTGTACTGCTCCACCTGGTCGCCCTCGCAGCCTGCAGACTGCAGACTGCGGCTCCCCCGCTCAGTCAGTCAGCAGTGCCTGGCCCAGCCTGTACTGCTCCACCTGGTCGCGCTCGCATCCTGCAGACTGCAGAAAGCAGCTCCCCCGCTCAGTCAGTCAGCAGTGCCTGGCCCAGCCTGTACTGCTCCACCTGGTCGCGCTCGCATCCTGCAGACTGTAGACAGCGGCTCCCCCACTCAGACAGTCGGCAGGGCTTGGCCCAGCCTGTACTGCCCCACCTGGCCGCGCTCGCACCCCGCAGACTGCAGACAGCGGCTCCCCCGCTCAGTCAGTCAGCAGTGCCTGGCCCAGCCTGTGCTGCTCCACCTGGTCGCGATCGCAACCTGCAGACTGCAGACAGCGGCTCCGCCACTCACAGTTGGCAGTGCTTGGCCCAGCCTGTACTGCTCCACCTGCTCGCGTTCGCAGCCTGCAGACTGCAGACAGTGGCTCCCCCACCCAGGCAGTCGGCACTGCCTGGCCCAGCCTGTACTACTCCACCTGGTCGCGCTCGCAGTCCGCAGACTGCGGACAGCGGCTCCCCTGGTCAGTCAGTCAGCAATGCCTGGCCCAGCCTGTACTGCTCCACCTGGTTGCGCTCGGAGCCTGCAGTCTGCACACAGCGGCTCCCCCACTCAGATAGTCGGCACTGCCTGACCCAGCCTGTACTGGTGCATCTGGTCGCGCTCGCAGCCCGCAGACTGCTGACAGCGGCTCTCCCGCTCAGTCAGCCAGCAGTGCCTGGCCCAGCCTGTACTGCTCCACCTGGTCGCGCTCGCATCCTGCACACTGCAGACAGCGGCTCCCCCACTCAGACAGTCGGCACTGACTGGATAAGCCTGTACTGCTCCACCTGGTCGCCCTTGCAGCCTGCAGACTGCAGACTGCGGCTCCCCCGCTCAGTCAGTCAGCAGTGCCTGGCCCAGCCTGTACTGCTCCACCTGGTCGCGCTCGCAGCCCACAGACTGCGGACAGCGGCTCCCCTGGTCAGTCAGTCAGCAATGCCTGGCCCAGCCTGTACTGCTCCACCTGGTTGCGCTCGGAGCCTGCAGTCTGCACACAGCGGCTCCCCCACTCAGACAGTCGGCACTGCCTGACCCAGCCTGTACTGGTGCATCTGGTCGCGTTCGCAGCCCGCAGACTGCTGACAGCGGCTCTCCCGCTCAGTCAGCCAGCAGTGCTTCGCCCAGCCTGTACTGCTCCACCTGGTCGCGCTCGCATCCTGCAGACTGCAGACAGCGGCTCCCCCACTCAGACAGTCGGCACTGCCTGGATAAGCCTGTACTGCTCCACCTGGTCGCCCTCGCAGCCTGCAGACTGCAGACTGCGGCTCCCCCGCTCAGTCAGTCAGCAGTGCCTGGCCCAGCCTGTACTGCTCCACCTGGTCGCGCTCGCATCCTGCAGACTGCAGACAGCAGCTCCCCCGCTCAGTCAGTCAGCAGTGCCTGGCCCAGCCTGTACTGCTCCACCTGGTCGCGCTCGCATCCTGCAGACTGTAGACAGCGGCTCCCCCGCTCAGTCAGTCAGCAGTGCCTGGCCCAGCCTGTACTGCTCCACCTGGTCGCGCTCGCAGCCCGCAGACTGCACACAGCGGCTCCCCCACTCAGACAGTCGGCTGTGCCTGGCCCAGCCTGTACTGCTCCATCTGCTCGCAGCCCGCAGACTGCTGACAGCGGCTCCCCCGCTCAGTCAGTCAGCAGTGCCTGGCCCAGCCTGTACTGCTCCACCTGGTCGCGCTCGCATCCTGCAGACTGCAGACAGCGGCTCCCCCGCTCAGTCAGTCAGCAGTGCCTGGCCCAGCCTGTACTGCTACACCTGGTCGCGCTCGCAGCCTGCAGACTGCAGACAGCTGCTCCCCCACTCAGACAGTCGGCAGTGCTTAGCCCAGACTGTACTGCTCCACCTGGTCGCGCTCGCATCCTGCAGACTGCAGACAGCGGCTCCCCCGCTCAGTCAGTCAGCAGTGCCTGGCCCAGCCTGTACTGCTACACCTGGTCGCGCTCGCAGCCTGCAGACTGCAGACAGCTGCTCCCCCACTCAGACAGTCGGCAGTGCTTAGCCCAGACTGTACTGCTGCACCTGGTCGCGCTCGCAGCCTGCAGACTGCAGACAGCGGCTCCCCCGCTCAGTCAGTCAGCAGTGCCTGACCCAGCCTGTACTGCTCCACCTGGTCGCGCTCGCAGCCTGCAGACTGCAGACAGCGGCTCCCCCGCTTTCACAGTCGGCAGTGCCTGGACCAGCCTGTCCTGCCCCTACTGGTCGCGCTCGCAGCCTGCAGACTGCAGACAGCGGCTCCCCCACTCAGACAGTTGGCAGTGCTTGGCCCAGCCTGTACTGCTCCACCTGGTCGCCCTCGCAGCCTGCAGACTGCAGACAGCGGCTCCCCCGCTCAGTCAGTCAGCAGTGCCTGACCCAGCCTGTACTGCTCCACCTGGTCGCGCTCGCAGCCTGCAGACTGCAGACAGCGGCTCCCCCGCTTTCACAGTCGGCAGTGCCTGGACCAGCCTGTCCTGCCCCTACTGGTCGCGCTCGCAGCCTGCAGACTGCAGACAGCGGCTCCCCCACTCAGACAGTTGGCAGTGCTTGGCCCAGCCTGTACTGCTCCACCTGGTCGCCCTCGCAGCCTGCAGACTGCAGACAGCGGCTCCCCCGCTCAGTCAGTCAGCAGTGCCTGACCCAGCCTGTACTGCTCCACCTGGTCGCGCTCGCAGCCTGCAGACTGCAGACAGCGGCTCCCCCGCTTTCACAGTCGGCAGTGCCTGGACCAGCCTGTCCTGCCCCTACTGGTCGCGCTCGCAGCCTGCAGACTGCAGACAGCGGCTCCCCCTCTCAGACAGTCGGCAGTGCTTGGCCCAGCCTGTACTGCTCCACCTGGTCACGCTCGCAGCCTGCAGACTGCAGACAGCGGCTCCCCCGCTTTCACAGTCGGCAGTGCCTGGACCAGCCTGTCCTGCCCCTACTGGTCGCGCTCGCAGCCTGCAGACTGCAGACAGCGGCTCCCCCACTCAGACAGTTGGCAGTGCTTGGCCCAGCCTGTACTGCTCCACCTGGTCGCCCTCGCAGCCTGCAGACTGCAGACAGCGGCTCCCCCGCTCAGTCAGTCAGCAGTGCCTGACCCAGCCTGTACTGCTCCACCTGGTCGCGCTCGCAGCCTGCAGACTGCAGACAGCGGCTCCCCCGCTTTCACAGTCGGCAGTGCCTGGACCAGCCTGTCCTGCCCCTACTGGTCGCGCTCGCAGCCTGCAGACTGCAGACAGCGGCTCCCCCACTCAGACAGTTGGCAGTGCTTGGCCCAGCCTGTACTGCTCCACCTGGTCGCCCTCGCAGCCTGCAGACTGCAGACAGCGGCTCCCCCGCTCAGTCAGTCAGCAGTGCCTGACCCAGCCTGTACTGCTCCACCTGGTCGCGCTCGCAGCCTGCAGACTGCAGACAGCGGCTCCCCCGCTTTCACAGTCGGCACTGCCTGGACCAGCCTGTCCTGCCCCTACTGGTCGCGCTCGCAGCCTGCAGACTGCAGACAGCGGCTCCCCCTCTCAGACAGTCGGCAGTGCTTGGCCCAGCCTGTACTGCTCCACCTGGTCACGCTCGCAGCCTGCAGACTGCAGACAGCGGCTCCCCCTCTCAGACAGTCGGCAGTGCTTGGCCCAGCCTGTACTGCTCCACCTGGTCGCGCTCGCATCCTGCAGACTGCAGACAGCGGCTCCCCCGCTCAGTCAGTCAGCAGTGCCTGGCCCAGCCTGTACTGCTACACCTGGTCGCGCTCGCAGCCTGCAGACTGCAGACAGCTGCTCCCCCACTCAGACAGTCGGCAGTGCTTAGCCCAGACTGTACTGCTGCACCTGGTCGCGCTCGCAGCCTGCAGACTGCAGACAGCGGCTCCCCCGCTCAGTCAGTCAGCAGTGCCTGACCCAGCCTGTACTGCTCCACCTGGTCGCGCTCGCAGCCTGCAGACTGCAGACAGCGGCTCCCCCTCTCAGACAGTCGGCAGTGCTTGGCCCAGCCTGTACTGCTCCACCTGGTCACGCTCGCAGCCTGCAGACTGCAGACAGCGGCTCCCCCTCTCAGACAGTCGGCAGTGCTTGGCCCAGCCTGTACTGCTCCACCTGGTCGCCCTCGCAGCCTGCAGACTGCAGACAGCGGCTCCCCCGCTCAGTCAGTCAGCAGTGCCTGACCCAGCCTGTACTGCTCCACCTGGTCACGCTCGCAGCCTGCAGACTGCAGACAGCGGCTCCCCCTCTCAGACAGTCGGCAGTGCTTGGCCCAGCCTGTACTGCTCCACCTGGTCGCCCTCGCAGCCTGCAGACTGCAGACAGCGGCTCCCCCGCTCAGTCAGTCAGCAGTGCCTGACCCAGCCTGTACTGCTCCACCTGGTCGCGCTCGCAGCCTGCAGACTGCAGACAGCGGCTCCCCCGCTTTCACAGTCGGCAGTGCCTGGACCAGCCTGTCCTGCCCCTACTGGTCGCGCTCGCAGCCTGCAGACTGCAGACAGCGGCTCCCCCTCTCAGACAGTCGGCAGTGCTTGGCCCAGCCTGTACTGCTCCACCTGGTCACGCTCGCAGCCTGCAGACTGCAGACAGCGGCTCCCCCTCTCAGACAGTCGGCAGTGCTTGGCCCAGCCTGTACTGCTCCACCTGGTCGCGCTCGCATCCTGCAGACTGCAGACAGCGGCTCCCCCGCTCAGTCAGTCAGCAGTGCTTGGCCCAGCCTGTACTGCTCCACCTGGTCACGCTCGCAGCCTGCAGACTGCAGACAGCGGCTCCCCCGCTTTCACAGTCGGCAGTGCCTGGACCAGCCTGTCCTGCCCCTACTGGTCGCGCTCGCAGCCTGCAGACTGCAGACAGCGGCTCCCCCACTCAGACAGTTGGCAGTGCTTGGCCCAGCCTGTACTGCTCCACCTGGTCGCCCTCGCAGCCTGCAGACTGCAGACAGCGGCTCCCCCGCTCAGTCAGTCAGCAGTGCCTGACCCAGCCTGTACTGCTCCACCTGGTCGCGCTCGCAGCCTGCAGACTGCAGACAGCGGCTCCCCCGCTTTCACAGTCGGCAGTGCCTGGACCAGCCTGTCCTGCCCCTACTGGTCGCGCTCGCAGCCTGCAGACTGCAGACAGCGGCTCCCCCACTCAGACAGTTGGCAGTGCTTGGCCCAGCCTGTACTGCTCCACCTGGTCGCCCTCGCAGCCTGCAGACTGCAGACAGCGGCTCCCCCGCTCAGTCAGTCAGCAGTGCCTGACCCAGCCTGTACTGCTCCACCTGGTCGCGCTCGCAGCCTGCAGACTGCAGACAGCGGCTCCCCCGCTTTCACAGTCGGCACTGCCTGGACCAGCCTGTCCTGCCCCTACTGGTCGCGCTCGCAGCCTGCAGACTGCAGACAGCGGCTCCCCCTCTCAGACAGTCGGCAGTGCTTGGCCCAGCCTGTACTGCTCCACCTGGTCACGCTCGCAGCCTGCAGACTGCAGACAGCGGCTCCCCCTCTCAGACAGTCGGCAGTGCTTGGCCCAGCCTGTACTGCTCCACCTGGTCGCGCTCGCATCCTGCAGACTGCAGACAGCGGCTCCCCCGCTCAGTCAGTCAGCAGTGCCTGGCCCAGCCTGTACTGCTACACCTGGTCGCGCTCGCAGCCTGCAGACTGCAGACAGCTGCTCCCCCACTCAGACAGTCGGCAGTGCTTAGCCCAGACTGTACTGCTGCACCTGGTCGCGCTCGCAGCCTGCAGACTGCAGACAGCGGCTCCCCCGCTCAGTCAGTCAGCAGTGCCTGACCCAGCCTGTACTGCTCCACCTGGTCGCGCTCGCAGCCTGCAGACTGCAGACAGCGGCTCCCCCTCTCAGACAGTCGGCAGTGCTTGGCCCAGCCTGTACTGCTCCACCTGGTCACGCTCGCAGCCTGCAGACTGCAGACAGCGGCTCCCCCTCTCAGACAGTCGGCAGTGCTTGGCCCAGCCTGTACTGCTCCACCTGGTCGCCCTCGCAGCCTGCAGACTGCAGACAGCGGCTCCCCCGCTCAGTCAGTCAGCAGTGCCTGACCCAGCCTGTACTGCTCCACCTGGTCACGCTCGCAGCCTGCAGACTGCAGACAGCGGCTCCCCCTCTCAGACAGTCGGCAGTGCTTGGCCCAGCCTGTACTGCTCCACCTGGTCGCCCTCGCAGCCTGCAGACTGCAGACAGCGGCTCCCCCGCTCAGTCAGTCAGCAGTGCCTGACCCAGCCTGTACTGCTCCACCTGGTCGCGCTCGCAGCCTGCAGACTGCAGACAGCGGCTCCCCCGCTTTCACAGTCGGCAGTGCCTGGACCAGCCTGTCCTGCCCCTACTGGTCGCGCTCGCAGCCTGCAGACTGCAGACAGCGGCTCCCCCTCTCAGACAGTCGGCAGTGCTTGGCCCAGCCTGTACTGCTCCACCTGGTCACGCTCGCAGCCTGCAGACTGCAGACAGCGGCTCCCCCTCTCAGACAGTCGGCAGTGCTTGGCCCAGCCTGTACTGCTCCACCTGGTCGCGCTCGCATCCTGCAGACTGCAGACAGCGGCTCCCCCGCTCAGTCAGTCAGCAGTGCCTGGCCCAGCCTGTACTGCTACACCTGGTCGCGCTCGCAGCCTGCAGACTGCAGACAGCTGCTCCCCCACTCAGACAGTCGGCAGTGCTTAGCCCAGACTGTACTGCTGCACCTGGTCGCGCTCGCAGCCTGCAGACTGCAGACAGCGGCTCCCCCGCTCAGTCAGTCAGCAGTGCCTGACCCAGCCTGTACTGCTCCACCTGGTCGCGCTCGCAGCCTGCAGACTGCAGACAGCGGCTCCCCCGCTTTCACAGTCGGCAGTGCCTGGACCAGCCTGTCCTGCCCCTACTGGTCGCGCTCGCAGCCTGCAGACTGCAGACAGCGGCTCCCCCACTCAGACAGTTGGCAGTGCTTGGCCCAGCCTGTACTGCTCCACCTGGTCGCCCTCGCAGCCTGCAGACTGCAGACAGCGGCTCCCCCGCTCAGTCAGTCAGCAGTGCCTGACCCAGCCTGTACTGCTCCACCTGGTCGCGCTCGCAGCCTGCAGACTGCAGACAGCGGCTCCCCCGCTTTCACAGTCGGCAGTGCCTGGACCAGCCTGTCCTGCCCCTACTGGTCGCGCTCGCAGCCTGCAGACTGCAGACAGCGGCTCCCCCTCTCAGACAGTCGGCAGTGCTTGGCCCAGCCTGTACTGCTCCACCTGGTCGCGCTCGCATCCTGCAGACTGCAGACAGCGGCTCCCCCGCTCAGTCAGTCAGCAGTGCCTGGCCCAGCCTGTACTGCTACACCTGGTCGCGCTCGCAGCCTGCAGACTGCAGACAGCTGCTCCCCCACTCAGACAGTCGGCAGTGCTTAGCCCAGACTGTACTGCTCCACCTGGTCGCGCTCGCATCCTGCAGACTGCAGACAGCGGCTCCCCCGCTCAGTCAGTCAGCAGTGCCTGGCCCAGCCTGTACTGCTACACCTGGTCGCGCTCGCAGCCTGCAGACTGCAGACAGCTGCTCCCCCACTCAGACATTCGGCAGTGCTTAGCCCAGACTGTACTGCTGCACCTGGTCGCGCTCGCAGCCTGCAGACTGCAGACAGCGGCTCCCCCGCTCAGTCAGTCAGCAGTGCCTGACCCAGCCTGTACTGCTCCACCTGGTCGCGCTCGCAGCCTGCAGACTGCAGACAGCGGCTCCCCCGCTTTCACAGTCGGCAGTGCCTGGACCAGCCTGTCCTGCCCCTACTGGTCGCGCTCGCAGCCTGCAGACTGCAGACAGCGGCTCCCCCACTCAGACAGTTGGCAGTGCTTGGCCCAGCCTGTACTGCTCCACCTGGTCGCCCTCGCAGCCTGCAGACTGCAGACAGCGGCTCTCCCGCTCAGTCAGTCAGCAGTGCCTGACCCAGCCTGTACTGCTCCACCTGGTCGCGCTCGCAGCCTGCAGACTGCAGACAGCGGCTCCCCCGCTTTCACAGTCGGCAGTGCCTGGACCAGCCTGTCCTGCCCCTACTGGTCGCGCTCGCAGCCTGCAGACTGCAGACAGCGGCTCCCCCTCTCAGACAGTCGGCAGTGCTTGGCCCAGCCTGTACTGCTCCACCTGGTCACGCTCGCAGCCTGCAGACTGCAGACAGTGGCTCCCCCTCTCAGACAGTCGGCAGTGCTTGGCCCAGCCTGTACTGCTCCACCTGGTCGCGCTCGCATCCTGCAGACTGCAGACAGCGGCTCCCCCGCTCAGTCAGTCAGCAGTGCCTGGCCCAGCCTGTACTGCTACACCTGGTCGCGCTCGCAGCCTGCAGACTGCAGACAGCTGCTCCCCCACTCAGACAGTCGGCAGTGCTTAGCCCAGACTGTACTGCTGCACCTGGTCGCGCTCGCAGCCTGCAGACTGCAGACAGCGGCTCCCCCGCTCAGTCAGTCAGCAGTGCCTGACCCAGCCTGTACTGCTCCACCTGGTCGCGCTCGCAGCCTGCAGACTGCAGACAGCGGCTCCCCCGCTTTCACAGTCGGCAGTGCCTGGACCAGCCTGTCCTGCCCCTACTGGTCGCGCTCGCAGCCTGCAGACTGCAGACAGCGGCTCCCCCACTCAGACAGTTGGCAGTGCTTGGCCCAGCCTGTACTGCTCCACCTGGTCGCCCTCGCAGCCTGCAGACTGCAGACAGCGGCTCCCCCGCTCAGTCAGTCAGCAGTGCCTGACCCAGCCTGTACTGCTCCACCTGGTCGCGCTCGCAGCCTGCAGACTGCAGACAGCGGCTCCCCCGCTTTCACAGTCGGCAGTGCCTGGACCAGCCTGTCCTGCCCCTACTGGTCGCGCTCGCAGCCTGCAGACTGCAGACAGCGGCTCCCCCACTCAGACAGTTGGCAGTGCTTGGCCCAGCCTGTACTGCTCCACCTGGTCGCCCTCGCAGCCTGCAGACTGCAGACAGCGGCTCCCCTGCTCAGTCAGTCAGCAGTGCCTGACCCAGCCTGTACTGCTCCACCTGGTCGCGCTCGCAGCCTGCAGACTGCAGACAGCGGCTCCCCCGCTTTCACAGTCGGCAGTGCCTGGACCAGCCTGTCCTGCCCCTACTGGTCGCGCTCGCAGCCTGCAGACTGCAGACAGCGGCTCCCCCTCTCAGACAGTCGGCAGTGCTTGGCCCAGCCTGTACTGCTCCACCTGGTCACGCTCGCAGCCTGCAGACTGCAGACAGTGGCTCCCCCTCTCAGACAGTCGGCAGTGCTTGGCCCAGCCTGTACTGCTCCACCTGGTCGCGCTCGCATCCTGCAGACTGCAGACAGCGGCTCCCCCGCTCAGTCAGTCAGCAGTGCCTGGCCCAGCCTGTACTGCTACACCTGGTCGCGCTCGCAGCCTGCAGACTGCAGACAGCTGCTCCCCCACTCAGACAGTCGGCAGTGCTTAGCCCAGACTGTACTGCTGCACCTGGTCGCGCTCGCAGCCTGCAGACTGCAGACAGCGGCTCCCCCGCTCAGTCAGTCAGCAGTGCCTGACCCAGACTGTACTGCTCCACCTGGTCGCGCTCGCAGCCTGCAGACTGCAGACAGCGGCTCCCCCGCTTTCACAGTCGGCAGTGCCTGGACCAGCCTGTCCTGCCCCTACTGGTCGCGCTCGCAGCCTGCAGACTGCAGACAGCGGCTCCCCCACTCAGACAGTTGGCAGTGCTTGGCCCAGCCTGTACTGCTCCACCTGGTCGCCCTCGCAGCCTGCAGACTGCAGACAGCGGCTCCCCCGCTCAGTCAGTCAGCAGTGCCTGACCCAGCCTGTACTGCTCCACCTGGTCGCGCTCGCAGCCTGCAGACTGCAGACAGCGGCTCCCCCGCTTTCACAGTCGGCAGTGCCTGGACCAGCCTGTCCTGCCCCTACTGGTCGCGCTCGCAGCCTGCAGACTGCAGACAGCGGCTCCCCCTCTCAGACAGTCGGCAGTGCTTGGCCCAGCCTGTACTGCTCCACCTGGTCACGCTCGCAGCCTGCAGACTGCAGACAGCGGCTCCCCCTCTCAGACAGTCGGCAGTGCTTGGCCCAGCCTGTACTGCTCCACCTGGTCGCCCTCGCAGCCTGCAGACTGCAGACAGCGGCTCCCCCGCTCAGTCAGTCAGCAGTGCCTGACCCAGCCTGTACTGCTCCACCTGGTCGCGCTCGCAGCCTGCAGACTGCAGACAGCGGCTCCCCCGCTTTCACAGTCGGCAGTGCCTGGACCAGCCTGTCCTGCCCCTACTGGTCGCGCTCGCAGCCTGCAGACTGCAGACAGCGGCTCCCCCTCTCAGACAGTCGGCAGTGCTTGGCCCAGCCTGTACTGCTCCACCTGGTCACGCTCGCAGCCCGCAGACTGCAGACAGCGGCTCCCCCGATCAGTCAGTCAGCAGTGCCTGGCCCAGTCTGTACTGCCCCACCTGGAAATTTGGACATATGTCCTCCAGATGTAGTTCCAGCCCCACATGTAGGCCCCTCAGGGGCTCAGCATTAATTTGCTGAGTACGGGCTTGGCGATCCCGGGGTCCTGACCTGTGGGCTGTGTCGCGCC
Source organism: Locusta migratoria (assembly GCA_026315105.1). Taxonomy (NCBI): domain Eukaryota; kingdom Metazoa; phylum Arthropoda; class Insecta; order Orthoptera; family Acrididae; genus Locusta; species Locusta migratoria. The sequence goes on along the minus strand of CM048747.1, from coordinate 572,605,765 downwards.
AACAGTCCGCTACACCGTAAGCTCTGTGCGTGCTTCAACGACCACCGTTCGGCGCGACGGTTGAACGTTGTACGTTTCAGAGCCCGGGGATCTTGGCTTAATCGCCCGGGTCGCGAGGACGGTAAAAACCTCTCTAAAAAACCCCTCAATCTCAAGGTGTGCTACGTGCCGAAGAGATGCATGGCTGTTGAGGTTGAACAGCCGCTAGCGAGCAACCTCTGAGGAACCTGCCGCACCTCAGTTGTACAGGGCTTACCCAGGCAAGCGGGGCTCTGCCTGGGTGGACGTTTAGATCCCTAGCTGCTCGTGGGACCACAATGAAACGAGCAAAAGAACACGTTGGTGGACGTACAACCACCGTCTCTAAGCGTGGTAAAAGGGACTACAATGCTGCAGATTATGATCCCCAAACGTTTCCTTCTCTGGCTACACCTTGGGAAGAACGTCAGGGAAGGCAGAAGGGTGAGGCTTATGCCCCTAAGTATCTGGTCTGTAGTCGTAGTGATGGGGAATCTTTTAGGAATACCAAACCATTATTTTTTGTTGAGAACCTTGAGGACAAGTATGGAGAGGTGGAAGGCATGTCGAAGATGCGGTCGGGATCAGTATTAATAACGACGTCATCCCCAGCTCAATCGCGGGCACTGTTTGCCTGTGACAAGCTGGGTGATGTTTCCGTTACCATTACGCCGCACAAGACCCTTAATATGGTGCAGGGTATCATCTTTCACAAAGACCTCTTGCTGCAGTCAGATGACGAATTGCGTGCCAACCTAGAACGGCGGGGAGTACATTTTATTCGGCGAGTCCATAGGGGTCCGAAGGACAATAGGGTCGCAACCGGTGCCTTCATCTTGGCTTTTGAGGGTGATTCATTGCCTGAGAAGGTCAAGGTGATGGTTTACCGGATCGACGTAAAGCCCTACGTTCCTCCCCCTATGCGCTGTTTCAAATGCTGGAAGTTTGGCCATATGAGCTCCCGATGTGATGCCAACCCAACATGTTGGGAGTGTGGACGTGCAGTTCATCCGAACGTCCCTTGCACGCCGCCTCCAGTATGTGTCAACTGCGGCCAGAATCACTCCCCTTGCTCGCCTATGTGTACAGTTCTGCAGCAAGAAAGGAAAATCATGGAATACAAGACCAGAGATCGACTGAATTATTCCGAGGCCAAACGGAAATATCAGAAGCTCCATCCTGTCCGCCTGGTAACTACCTATGCCGCGGTAGCCTCATCGTCCTCGTCCACTGTGCCTGCTGTTCCAACTGTTCCGTCAACGATAGCGCGCCCCCAGGCCCAATCGACTGTCCCGGCCCCCCTACCAGCAGGGGGCACCTCATCTTCGGTGGCTCCCACTCTTTTCACAGTGGGAGCATCACCTGCTACAACACCGGGGACTCCATTCCCCACCTCTAAGCCGGGGAAGGAGAAGCCTTCTCCGGCTCCTCTCGCTCGGAAGGGGTCCTTAGAGACAACCCCTTCTGCAGCTTCCCAGAGTGCTCCGGAGGATCCTGGCCGCAGTCTTCAGGATCTCCAACCTGCCGGTCGAAGAGCTTCCTGCTCTTCCTCCGTCCCGGATGCCCCTTCTGGGAAGCCCCCTCGGCCCTGCAAACCAAAGGGCCAGCGAGAGGACAAGAAGAAGAGACAAAAGAAGAAAGAATGTTCAGTGGCTTCAAAGCCACAACCACCCACATCCTCTTCTTCGGAGGATGAGGTCGAGATCCTCGCATCTCCTGAGGATCTTGCAATTACCGATTCCCCAGAAAATAAGATCTCTGGTTCCGTGGATTCCAAGCACATGGTAGCAGACGATCCGATGGAGTGATCTGCTTTTTACTCGTCATGGCGGTACAGCCAGAAGGAAACATCATCCAGTGGAATTGTAGCGGCTTTTTCCATCACCTGCCTGAGCTACGACAACTTCTCAGCCAAACACCTGCCTTTTGTATCGCTCTTCAAGAGACCTGGCTCCCAGCGACGCGGTCCCCTGCCCTTCGAGGCTACAGGGGCTATTTTAAAAATCGGCCTATGTATGACAGAGTTTCTGGTGGAGTTTGCATCTATGTTCTAGCCACTGTTCCGAGCGCTGCCGTGCCTCTTCAAACGCCCCTAGAGGCGGTTGCTGTTCGGCTCCGGGCAGTGCAAGATGTTACAATCTGTTCAATCTATCTCCCACCAGATGAGGCTGTCTCTCCTGTGGACCTCGCTGCCTTGGTCGCCCAACTTCCCCCACCCTTCCTTCTTTTGGGGGATTTCAATGCCCACCACACTTTGTGGGGTGGCATGCAGATCTCGGCACGGGGTAGGGATGTTGAGACACTACTGAACCAGCTGAACATCTGCCTCCTGAACACTGGTGCTGCTACGCACTTTAGCGTGGCACACGGTACATTCTCCGCCATAGACCTGTCTGTCTGTAGCCCAAGCCTACTTCCGCACTTCACTTGGAGGGTCCACGATGACCTGTGTGGCAGCGACCATTTTCCTATCTTCCTGTCGCTCCCACAGTGTCCACCTGCTGACCGTCTGCCTCGCTGGTCCCTCCGTAGGGCCGACTGGCCAGCATATTCCATAGCCGCTGTGCTTCCCTCTCCTCTTCTGGCTGATATCGATACCGCTGTCCAGCAGGTCACACGTGCCATCATCTCTGCTGCCGAGAACACCGTACCCGTCTCACTTGGATCACTCCACCGTAAGTCAGTGCCCTGGTGGACGCCGGAGATATCTGAGGCCATCTGGGAACGTCGGCGAGCACTACAGCGCCACCGACGCCACCCTTGTGTTGAACATCTTGTTGCCTTCAAGCGTCTCCGTGCACGGGTGCGGCGATTGATCCAGCAAAGCAAGAGGGCCTCCTGGGAGCGCTATGTCGCCTCCATTGGCTCCCGAGCATCACCTTCACGGGTATGGTCGCAAGTTCGACGCCTCTTTGGCCACCGCCCACCAGTGGGAATTTCGTGCCTCCGCATTCAGGGTACAATTTGCACTGACCCTGTCACAATAGCTGAGCATTTGGCACACCACTATGCTCGCACCTCAGCGACCGCTGCATATGATGCGGATTTCCGCGCCCTTAAAGAGCGCACCGAGCGAAAACAGATATCCTTTCAAACGCGACGCCAGGAAATCTATAACATCCCTTTCAGCGAATGGGAGTTCGAAAGCGCCCTTGCCGCATGCCCAGCCACGTCCCCTGGACCCGACCGCATTCATAGTCAGTTCCTCCGACATCTGTCAGCAGACTCTAAACGCCAACTTCTCTCCTTGCTGAATCGTCTCTGGGTTGAGGGTGTCTTCCCGTCTCAATGGAGGGATAGCATCATCATCCCAGTTATGAAGCCGGGGGCTGATCCACAGGTGGCTGATAGTTACCGCCCCATCAGCCTCACCAACGTTCCGTGTAAACTCCTCGAACGGATGGTGAGTCGGAGGCTCATGTGGATCCTCGAGGACCGAGGACTCTTGGCGCCTCAACAGGGTGGATTCCGTCAAGGCCGCTCTGCTATCGACAATCTCGTGTCACTAGAGTCGGCCATTCGTACAGCATTTTCTCACCGTGAACACCTGATTGCCGTCTTCTTTGACCTGCGGAAAGCATACGACACCACCTGGCGCTATCATATTCTGTCTACGCTGTACGATTGGGGCTTACGGGGTCCACTTCCTACATTCATTAAGAACTTCCTGGCATTGCGTTCTTTTCGTGTTCGTGTTGGTTCTTGTTTCAGCTCACCTCATTGTCAAGAGAACGGAGTCCCACAAGGTTCTGTTCTTAGTGTTCCTTTGTTCTTAATCGCCATAAACGGCCTTGCTGCGGCTGCGGGGTCATCGGTTTCCACTTCCTTGTATGCCGATGACTTCTGCATGTATTACAGCTCCTCCAGCATCAGCGTAGCTGAACGGCGGTTGCAGATCGCAATTCGAAAGGCACAGTCGTGGGCGTTTGCCCACGGTTTTCAATTTTCTGCATCCAAAACCCGTGTGATGCATTTTTGTCGACGTCGGGCAGTACACCCGGAACCCGAACTGTATCTCGCTGATGACCTGCTGCGTGTCGAAGAGACGCACCGTTTTTTAGGAATGTTATTCGACAACCGTCTCACCTGGGTGCCACACCTTCGCCAGCTCAAACAAAAGTGCTGGCGACACCTTAATATTCTACGCTGTCTAAGCCATACTGTTTGGGGAGCGTCACGCCCAACGCTCCTGCAACTTTATAAGGCGCTCATCCAGTCGCACCTAGACTATGGCTGCGTAGTATACGATTCGGCTGCACCTTCAGCACTGCAAACGTTAGACCCAGTCTTACATTCTGGAGTTCGTTTGGCGACAGGGGCTTTCCGCACGAGCCCTGTGACAAGCCTACTAGTTGAAGCTGGGGTCCTTCCTCTGCGGTTCCGCCGGCAGCACCTGCTGGCTTCGTACGTTGCCCATGTTAAGGCCTTGCCACACCATCCGAACCACCGGCTTCTTTTTCCAAGCGCTGCACTCCCTATCCCTCCAAGACGACCTCGGTCGGGTTACCCATTATCAGTCCGCGTTCGTTCTCTACTTTCGTCCCTCGAATCCCAACCACTCCCTGCCACTTTCCACTATTCCTTTCAAACCCCTCCTTGGTCCATTCCTCGTTTGCAGCTTTGTCTGGATCTGGCCAATAGATCAAAGGACTCTGTTTCTCCAATGCAACTCCGACACCAGTTCCTGGATCTCTTCAACTCTTTCCGTGGTGCTGAAGCCATCTATACTGATGGGTCCCTAGCTGATGGTCGTGCTGGGTATGCATGTCTCCATGGTGACCATGTCGAACAACATTCATTGCCCCGTGAAAGTAGTGTCTTTACTGCAGAGCTGGTCGCTATCCTCAAGGCTCTAGAACACCTCCGAGCCTGCCCCAGGGGGTCATTTGTCATCCCCCTCAGGGGCTCAGCATTAATTTGCTGAGTACGGGCTTGGCGAACCCGGGGTCCTGAGCTGTGGGCTGTGTCGCGCCAACAGTCCGCTACACCGTAAGCTCTGTGTGTGCTTCAACGACCATCGTTCGGCGCGACGGTGGAACGTTGTACGTTTCAGAGCCCGGGGATCTTGGCTTCATCGCCCGGGTCGCGAGGATGGTACAAACCTCTCTAAAAAACCCCTCAATCTCAAGGTGTGCTACGTGCCGAGGAGATGCATGGCTGTTGAGGTTGAACAGCCGCTAGCGAGCAACCTCTGAGGAACCTGCCGCACCTCAGTTGTATAAGGCTTACCCAGGCAAGCGGGGCTCTGTCTGGGTGGACCTCTTTTCCCTAGCTGCTCGTGGGACGGAAATGAAACGAGCACTAACTAGCGTGGGCGGTCGCAAAAACGCCGTTTCTAAGCGAGGAAAGTCCGATTGTGATGCGACAGTATATGACCCTAAGACGTTCCCTTCCCTGGCTACGCCATGGGAAGAGCGCAAAACTTTACGGAGTTCAGATCCCTACACGCCGCGATATCTTGTCTTTTCCCGGACTGATGGAGACTCTTTCTTGTCCACCAAACCGCAGTTCTTCGTTGACCATCTCGAGGACAAGTACGGTGAGGTGGAGTCATTCTCAAAAATGAGAAGTGGGGCTGTTCTGATACAGACGGCATCCCCAGCCCAGTCCAGGGCATTATTGGCCTGTGACAAGCTGGGTGATATACCTGTCAGTGTCACGCCCCACAAGACCCTCAACATGGTCCAAGGTCGTATTTACCATCGTGACCTATTGTCACAGTCTGATGAAGAGCTACGTACTAACTTGGAGCGCAGAGGTGTTCACCTTGTTCGACGTGTTTATAGGGGACCACGAGATAACAAGGTTGCCACCGGTGCATTCATCCTGGCCTTCGAAGGCGATACACTGCCTGAGAAGGTCAAGGTCATGATCTACCGGTGCGACGTTACACCGTACGTCCCGCCCCCTATGAGGTGCTTCAGGTGCTGGAAGTTCGGGCATATGTCCTCCCGGTGCACTTCTAGCCCTGTGTGCAGGGATTGTGGACGTCCATCTCATCTGGACGCTCCCTGCACCCCACCTCCCGTCTGTGTGAACTGCAACCAGCTGCATCCACCGTGCTCTCCAGACTGTAAAGTTCTCCACAAAGAACGAAAAATAATGGAGATTAAGACCTTGGACCGTCTGTCATACAATGAGGCGAGAAAGAAATATGAGCGGCTCCATCCGGTAAACATGACCACCTCTTATGCTGTAGTAACGTCGGCCCCGCGCACTACGGGTACGACATCTACCAAGGTATCGCTTCCTCCTGTGGGCCCTAGGGGCCACAAAACTACCACTGCCCCCTCGTTAGGTGGGGGCGATGTTCCATCTGCTGCTGCAGCACCTGTTGTGGGGGAAACCTCCCCACAACCATCGGGGACACCAGTCCCCAACCCCCAGCCGGAGAAACAACAGCTTCCTCCGGCACCTCTCCCTCGGAAGGGGTCCTTCGGGACGCTCCCTTCTGGGGAGTCCCAGGGTGCACCAGGGGATCCCAGCCTTTGGCTGAAGGATCCAAAACCTTCTGGTCGAAGGGCTTCTGGCTCTTTGACAGTCTCTGCTGCCACTTCTGGGAAGCCCTCCCGGCCCTTGACACCGAAGGGCCAGCGAGAGGGCAAAAAGAAGCCGAAGAAAAAGGATACGAAGGAGGCATCATCAGTGCCTCGGAAGGACCGCTCTGCCACCTCTTCGGCATCTGAAGACGAGGTAGAGATCCTCGCATCACCTGAGGATCTCGCCATACTCGGAACGCCTGAACCGATGGTTCAGGATCCTGCAGAGTCTGCGCAGTTGGCAGCAGGTGCTCCTGCTGAATGACCATTTACCGCCTTACATTATGGCTATTCAGCAAACTGCAAACAACATCTTGCAGTGGAATTGCGGTGGTTTTTTCCGCCACCTGGCTGAGCTGCGGCACTTACTCTGCCGCTTCCCTGCCATCTGTCTTGCCTTGCAGGAAACGTGGTTTCCCGTCGAGAAGAGCCCCACCCTGAGAGGGTATCGGGGCTATTTTAAAAACCGAACCGTCTACGACAGGGTTTCTGGCGGCGTCTGTGTTTATGTCCACGCCTCTGTCCCCAGTGCTGCTGTGCCTCTTCAAACGTCTCTAGAGGCAGTCGCTGTTCGACTCCGGGTAGTACGAGATTTTACTGTCTGCTCTGTCTATCTTCCACCTGATGAGGCCATCTCTCCCACAGACCTCGCAGCCTTGGTCGCTCAACTTCCCCCACCCTTCCTTCTTATGGGGGACTTCAACGCCCATCACCCTCTGTGGGGTGGCACACAGACCTCGGCCCGGGGTAGGGATGTTGAGTCTCTCCTGTCAGAGCAGAATCTCGGCCTTCTTAACACCGGTGCTCCTACCCACTTTAGCACAGCACATGGTTCGTTTTCTGCCATTGACCTGTCTGTCTGCAGCCCTAGTCTCCTTCCACATCTCACCTGGAGGGTCCATGACGACCTGTGTGGGAGCGACCATTTTCCGATCTTCCTGTCGCTCCCACAGTGTTCGCCTGCCGCCCGTCCTCCTCGCTGGGCCCTCCGTAGGGCTGACTGGCCAGCTTATTCTTCAGCTGCTGTGATTTCCTCTCCGCTTCCAGCAGATGTTGATGCCGCCGTTCAGCAGGTCACAGACGCCATCGTTTCTGCAGCCGAAAACTCTGTTCCCATCATATCCGGTTCGCTCCATCGCCCATCGGTGCCCTGGTGGACACCGGCGATTGCTGAGGCCATCCGGAAACGTCGGCGAGCACTACAGCGCCACCGACGCCACCCTTGTGTCGAACATCTCGTAGCCTTCAAGCGTCTCCGGGCACGGGCACGGCGACTGATACAAGACGGTAAGAGGGCTTCCTGGGAGAAGTACGTCGCCTCCATTGGTTCCCGCGCTTCTCCTTCAAAGGTGTGGTCGCAGGTTCGACGCCTCTTTGGGCAACGCCCTCCGGCGGGAATTCCGTGTCTCAGCGTTCAGGGTACGCTCTATACTGACCCTGTCGCCGTCGCTGAGCACCTGGCAGACCATTTTGCACGCACCTCAGAGACTGCTGCTTATGGTGCAGACTTTCGCGCCCTTAAAGGGCGTGCAGAAAGCCATCTGATCTCATTTCGAACGCGGCGTCGGGAACCGTACAACGTCCCATTCACTGAATTGGAGTTTGAAGGTGCCCTTGCTGCATGCCCAGATACCTCCCCTGGACCCGATCGAATTCACAGTCAGTTCCTCCGACACCTATCAGCGGATGCCAAGAGCCAACTTCTCGCCCTGCTTAATCGGATATGGCTGGAGGGTGTTTTTCCGTCCTCGTGGCGGGAAGGCATTATCATTCCGGTGATTAAGCCTGGGGCAGATCCGCAGGTGGCTGATAGTTACCGCCCGATCAGCCTCACCAACGTTCCATGCAAGCTTCTCGAACGCTTGGTGAGTCGGAGGCTCATGTGGATCCTCGAGGACCGGGGACTTTTGGTGCCACAACAGGGTGGGTTCCGTCAAGGTCGCTCCGCTGTTGATAACCTCGTGTCACTGGAGTCGGCCATCCGTACAGCATTTAGTCGCTGCGAACACCTGGTTGCCGTATTTTTCGACCTGCGGAAAGCATACGACACTACCTGGCGCTACCATATTCTGTCTACTCTGTACGACTGGGGTTTACGGGGTCCGCTTCCCATATTCATTCAGAATTTCCTGGCGTTGCGTTCTTTTAGAGTTCGTGTTGGTTCTTGTTTTAGCTCACCTCATTGTCAAGAGAACGTAGTCCCGCAGGGTTCCGTTCTCAGTGTCCCTTTATTTTTAGTCGCCATCAACGGCCTTGCGGCGGCCGTGGGGTCATCGGTATACACTTCCTTGTATGCCGATGACTTCTGCATGTATTTTAGCTCCACCAGCATCAGTGTTGCTGAACGTCGGTTGCAACTGGCCATTCGAAAAGCGCAGTCGTGGGCGTTTGCCCACGGTTTTCAGTTCTCTGCGTCGAAGACCCGTGTCATGCATTTCTGCCGACGTCGGGCAGTACACCCAGAACCCGAACTCTATTTAGCTGGAGACCTGCTACATGTCGTAGAAACACACACGTTTGTAGGCATGCTGTTCGACAACCGTCTCACCTGGGTGCAACACCTTCGCCAGCTGAAACGAAAGTGCTGGCGACACCTCAACATCCTGCGTTGTCTCAGCCACACTGTTTGGGGAGCCTCACGCCCGACGCTGTTACAACTTTACAAGGCGCTCATTCAGTCGCGTCTAGACTATGGCTGCATAGTCTACGATTCGGCTGCGCCATCAGCACTGCAGGCGTTGGACCCAATTTTGCACTGTGGTGTCCGTTTGGCGACGGGGGCTTTTCGCACAAGCCCTGTGCCAAGCCTCCTTGTCGAAGCTGGAGTCCTCCCGCTGCGGTTCCGTAGGCAACACCTACTGGCATCCTATGTTGCTCGTGTTCAGGCCTCGCCCTTCCACCCGAACCGCCGGCTCCTATTTCCAGACGCTGCACTACCTATCCCTGCACGACGGCCAAGGTCGGGATACCCGATCTCGGTCCGTGTTCGTATCCTTCTTTCGTCTCTCACATCCTACCCACTTCCTACCATTTTCCACTATTCCTCTCACACTCCTCCTTGGTCCATTCCTCGTTTGCAGCTCCGTCTGGACCTGTCCCATGCGTCGAAGGCCTCTGTTTCCTCCGTACATCTCCGTCACCAGTTTCTGCAAGTGCTCGAACCGTTCCGTGCCACAGACGCCATTTACACAGATGGTTCCGTAGTAGATGGCCGTGCTGGGTATGCCTTTCTACATCACAACCATGTAGAACAGCATTCTCTGCCCTGCGAAAGTAGCATCTTCTCCGCCGAGCTGGTCGCTATTCTCAGAGCTCTCCAACATCTCAAAGCCTGCCCCAGGGGGTCATTCGTCATCTGTACTGACTCCCTGAGTGGCTTACAAGCGATCGACCAGTGTTTCTCTCGGCACCCAATAGTGCGGTCGATCCAGGACACTGTTCACTCTCTATGCCAATCGGGCCGTTCTGTGGTCTTTGTGTGGACCCCAGGTCATGTTGGCATACCAGGGAATGAACATGTTGATAGATTGGCCAAGCAGGCCACTAAGGGACCGCCTCTGGCTATTGGTGTCACGGAACAGGATTTTAAACTGGTGTTGCACCGGAGGGTGCGCGAGGCTTGGAGCACCGAGTGGGCTACGGCGACTGCACCGAATAAGCTTCGGGCAGTAAAGCTCTCCACAGCTTTGTGGAAATCTTCACTGCGGCCGACCCGCCGAGAGTCAGTTGTCCTCTGTCGCCTCCGGATTGGACATACGTGGCTCACCCACGGATATCTTCTTCGGCGTGAGGCTCCACCCGTGTGTCGATGTGGCACTGTATTGACAGTGGCCCATCTTTTGATGGCCTGTCCACTTTTAGCCGACCTGCGGCACTATTTTACTCTTCCAGACGCACTACCTTCAGTTTTAGGAGACGACGCCTCTATGGCTACCAAAGTTTTACGTTTTATCCGCGCTGCTGGTTTTTATGAATCGATCTAACGGTAGGTGCTGTGGCCTGATATCTTAGGCCACCACCAATCCCGTTTTTTTTACCTTTTCCGCCCTTAGGGGTTCTTCGTGTATGCAGTATGGCTGGCTCATCCTGTATTTTCTTTGTGATCAGCCAGCCAAGGTACTCTGCTATCCAGTTTTATTCCTGACTTTCTTTTACCATTTCTGTGTGTCTTCGTTTTAAGTCATCAGAGGTTTGTCCATTGTCCACTTGTCCCTTATGTGCGCTATCATTTTTAGAGCTTCGTTCAATTTTGTCGTTCTTGGCAGTGGACTCTGAGCTAGTAACAGGGGACTGATGACCTAGATGTTTAGTCCCCTCAATACACAACAACAACAACAACATTTGTCATCTGTAGTGACTCCCTGAGTGGCTTGCAGGCACTCGACCAGTTCTTCCCTAGTCACCCGTTAGTGCAGTCCATTCAAGACACTACTTACTCTCTTGGCAAATCTGGCCGATGTGTGGTCTTCCTATGGACCCCTGGCCACGTCGGCATTTTGGGGAATGAACGTGTTGACCGGTTGGCCAAACAGGTCGCCACTGCGTCACCCTTCACCATTGGCGTCATGGAATCAGACCTCAGGACATCATTGCACAAGAAGGTGCGTGATGCTTGGAGTGCCGAATGGTCTACCACGAGTGCAACAAACAAGCTCCGAGCAGTGAAGCTATCCACAACCCTGTGGAAGTCTTCACAGCGGCCGATCCGCCGAGAGGCGGTTGTCCTCTGCCGCCTCCGTATTGGGCACACGTGGTTGACCCATGGGTATCTCCTTCGCCGTGAGTCCCCGCCCGTGTGTCGATGTGGTGCCGCAATGACAGTGGCCCATCTCTTGATGGACTGTTCGCTTTTAGCCAATCTGCGGCATTCTTTTAATCTCCCAGACGCACTACCCTTAGTTTTAGGTGACGATGCCTCTATGGCTAACAAAGTTTTAAGTTTTATCCGCGCTTCTGGTTATTATGCATCTATCTAACCGTGGGTGTTGAGGCCTGATATCTTAGGCCACCAGCAACCCAGCTTTTTACCTTTTCACGTCCTTAGGAGTTCTTATTGTGTGCGGTGTGGCTGGCTCATCCTGTTTTTTCTTTGTGATCAGCCAGCCAAGGTACTCTGCTGTCCAGTTTTATTCGTGACTTTCTTTTACTAATTCTGTGTGTCTTCGTTTTGTATTGTCAGTGGCTCGTCCATTCTTAACCTGCCCTTTTATGCGATGTCACTTTCAGGGCATTGTTTTATCTTTATTGACAGTTGACTCTCGGCTAGGAACAGGGGACTGATGACCTAGCTGTTTAGTCCCCTCAAAACAACCAACCAACAACCAACCAACCCACATGTAGGGAATGCGGGCGTCCATCACACCCGGACGCTCCGTGTACTCCTCCACCTATCTATGTCAACTGTGGGCAGCAACATCCACCCTGTTCTACAGACTGTACCATGCTCCGTAAGGAGCGAAAGATAATGGAATACAAGACCCTGGATCGCCTGACATATACAGAAGCACGTAAAAAATATGAACGGCTTCACCCAGTTTCCATGACTACATCTTTCGCTGCAGTTACTTCATCACCACCACTTCTGATCAGACCTACCGTGCAACTACCTTCTGTGGGCCCAAAGGGCCGTCAAAGCTCGTCAGCCTCCATCAGGGTTGGGGGCACTCCTCACACTGCCCCCCCACCACCACCAGCGGGGGCACCTCCACCCCCACCACCGGGGACACAAGTCCCCACCTCCCAGCCAGAGGAGGAGCAGCAGCCTCCTCCGGCTCCCCTCGCTCGGAAGGGGTCCCTCGGGGCACTCCCTTCTGAGGCTTCTCCTAGTGCTCCAGCAGATCCCAGCCAATGGCTGAAGGATCCAAAACCTGTGGGTGGAAGGGCTTCCCGCTCTTCTTCTACCCCTGGTGTCACTATAGAGAAGCCCTCCCGGCCCTGCAAACCTAAGGGCCAGCGAGAGGGACGGAAAAAGAAGACAAAAGAGTCTTCGGTGGCTCTCAGGCCACCCGCTACCTCATCTTCTGCATCAGACGATGAGGTGCAGATCCTCGCGTCACGTGAGGATCTGTCTCTTACTGAATCCCCAGAACGTCTTGTCTTGGACTCCGTAGGTTCTCAATCGGCTGCAGCAGATGAACCTATGGAATAACGTTTTTAATATTTTAATATTTTATATTTTGTATTTTACGTTTTAATCATGGCTTTTAACGTCTCTAACCACCACATCCTCCAGTGGAATTGCGGCGGTTTCTTCCACCATCTGGCTGAGCTGCAACAACTACTGAGCAACTTCCATGTTATCTGCATAGCGATACAGGAAACGTGGTTTCCTGTGCAGAGGACCCCAGCCCTGCGTGGCTACCGGGGCTATTTCAAAAATCGGCCCCTTTGCGACAGGGTCTCTGGAGGTGTGTGCCTCTATGTCCTTGCCACTGTCCCCTGTGCAGCTGTGCCGCTCACCACGAATCTCGAGGCAGTGGCTGTAAGGATAAGAGTCAGGCAGGAACTGACAATCTGTTCCCTCTACCTTCCTCCAGATGAGGTTATTTCTCTTGCAGACCTTGATGCCTTGATCGCTCAACTCCCCCCGCCGTTTCTCCTTCTGGGAGATTTTAACGCCCACCACCCTATGTGGGGTGGGACACAGACCTCGGCTCGTGGTAAGGATGTGGAGCTGCTCTTCACTCGGCGAAACCTTTGCCTTCTTAATACGGGCGCTCCGACGCACTTCAGCGTAGCTCACGGGACGTATTCGGCCATCGACCTTTCTATCTGTAGCCCGAGTCTCCTCCCTCGTCTGAACTGGAGCGTCCATGATGATCTCTGTGGGAGCGACCACTTTCCCATCTTTCTGTCGCTCCCAGAGACTCAGGCCGCAAACCGGCTACCTCATTGGTCGCTCCATAGGGCTGACTGGCCGGCATATGCTTCAGCTGCAGTGGTACCAACTACGCTTCCAGCCGGCATTGATGTGGCTGTCCAGCTAGTCACGAAGGCCATAGTTTCTGCTGCTGAGAACACAGTCCCGACCGCGTCTACGTCACTTCGACGTAAGTCAGTCCCTTGGTGGACGCAGGAAATCGCTGAGGCCATCCGGGAACGTCGGCGCGCACTTCAGCGGCACCGGCGACACCCTTCTCTAGAACATCTAATCGCCTTCAAGCGGCTCCGCGCACGAGCTCGGCGATTGATTCGCCAGAGTAAAAAGGATTCCTGGGAGAGGTTTGTAGCCTCTATCGGCTCTCGCGCCTCCCCTTCTCGGGTCTGGACCCAAGTGCGTCGCTTCTTTGGATATCGCCCACCGGCAGGAATTCCATCGCTCACTATTCAGGGTGCACTCTGCACTGACCCGCAAGCCATAGCTGAGTACATGGCGGATTACTTTGCACGTTGCTCAGCAACTGAAACGTACAGTGCAGACTTCCGCACCTTCAAAGAGAGGGTCGAGCGGAAGCAGTTATCATTCCGCACACGCCGCCAGGAACCTTACAATGCCCCATTTAGCGAGTGGGAGTTTGAAACTGCTCTGGCTGCATGCCCCGATACTTCTCCGGGACCTGATCGGATACATAGCCAGTTCATCCGTCACCTTTCGGCTGAGTTTCAACACCGACTCCTCTCCCTGTTTAACCGTATATGGGCAGATGGGGTCTTTCCACCACAGTGGCGGGAAAGCACCGTCATCCCGGTGTTGAAACCTGGAGCAGATCCATTGGTGGCTGACAGTTACCGCCCAATCAGCCTTACCAATGTGCTCTGCAAGCTGCTTGAACGAATGGTGAGTCGGCGGCTGATGTGGCTCCTTGAAGACCGCGAACTTCTTGCCCCACAACAAGGGGGATTCCGTCAAGGCCGTTCCGCCATTGACAACCTTGTCTCGCTGGAATCGGCTATTCGCACTGCCTTCACCAGGCGCGAACATCTCGTTGCGGTCTTTTTTGATCTCCGTAAGGCATACGATACAACCTGGCGCCACCATATTCTGGCTACACTGCATGGTTGGGGTCTGAGGGGCTCCCTTCCAATTTTTATACGGAACTTTTTATCGACCCGCTCTTTTCAAGTTCGTGTAGGCACCTGTCTCAGCTCTCCCCATGTCCAGGAGAATGGTGTCCCACAGGGCTCTGTTCTCAGTGTTCCCCTCTTCCTGATTGCCATCAATGGTCTCGCAGCAGCGGTGGGGTCCTCAGTTTCGTCCTCCCTGTTTGCAGACGATTTTTGTATTTACTTCAGCTCCGCCACCATTGGTGTCGCCGAACGGCGGCTGCAGGGAGCCATTAGAAAGGCACAATCATGGGCCTCGTCCCACGGTTTCCACTTCTCGGGTTCTAAGACCCGAGTAATGCACTTTTGTCGTCGTCGGGCACTTCACCTCGATCCAGAGCTGTACCTAGATAACGAACTCCTTCGAGTTGAAGAAACACACCGTTTCTTCGGTATGGTTTTCGATGCCCGGCTGACTTGGCAGCCACATCTCCGTCAGCTGCGACAGAAATGCTGGAAACACCTTAATATCCTTCGCTGTCTCGGCCACACGGCTTGGGGAGCATCACGCCCAACGCTTCTGCAGCTCTATAAGGCTCTGATACAATCGCGCCTGGACTACGGAAGTATCGTATATGACTCTGCAGCACCGTCAGCACTACAGGTATTGGACCCGGTCCTCCATAGTGGTGTCCGTTTGGCGACAGGGGCTTTTCGCACAAGTCCAGTGACAAGTCTGCTAGCTGAAGCAGGGGTTCCGCCCCTGCGCTTCCGCCGGCAGCGCTTACTCTCTGCCTATGCTGCCCATGTACATGCCTTACCCCACCATCCAAACTACAGGCTTCTATTTCCGGATGTTGTCCTTCCTTCCCCACGATAGCGGCCAAGGTCGGGTCTCCCGATCGCGGTCCGTGTTCGTTCCCTTCTCTCTTCACTTGAATCCCTTCCTATTCCTCCTGCTTTCCACTACCCTTCCCGTGTTCCTCCTTGGTCTATACCGCGTCCGCAGTTTCGGCTGGACTTGTCACGTGACTCTAAAGCCTCTGTTGCACCGATGACTCTCCGCCGCCAGTTCCAGGCAGTACTTCGTTCGTTCCATGGCGCGCAAAATTGTCTACACCGACGGGTCCCTAGTTGATGGCCGTTGTGGGTATGCCTACACCCACGATGAGCATACTGAACTACACGCCTTACCATGTGGGAGTACTATCTTCTCTGCGGAGCTGATAGCTATCCATCGAGCACTGGAGCACCTTATAGCCTGTCCCGGGGAGTCGTATGTTATCTGCAGCGACTCCCTGAGTGGCTTGCAAGCCCTTGACCAGTGCTTTCCAAAACATCCACTGGTGCGGTCAATTCAGGAATCTCTTGACCTTCTCGTTCAGTCTGGCCGCACTGTGGTTTTCGTTTGGACCCCGGCACACATAGGAATTCCGGGGAACGAACGCGTGGATCGGCTGGCTAGGCAGGCGATTACTGCAAGCCCCTTAGAAATTGGTATTCAGGAGAGGGACCACCGATTAGAGTTACAAAAGAAGGTGGTAGGGCTTTGGAACACTGAGTGGGTTGACTCACCTACCCCAAACAAGCTCCATACAGTGAAGCTTTCTACAGCTCCGTGGAAGTCCTCTCTGAGGGCCTCTCGGAAGGAGTCAGTTGTCCTTTGTCGTCTGCGTATTGGCCACACGTGGATGACACATGGCCATCTACTTCGACGGGAGGATCCTCCACAGTGTCGCTGCGGCACTTCATTGACAGTGGTCCACATCCTTGTGGACTGCCCCCTTTTAGCTGCCTTACGACAGTCATTTGACCTGCCAGCTGCACTTGCTTTTATTCTCGGTGACGACGCTGCTACAGCTGATTGTGTTTTACGTTTTATCCGTGCAGCTGGGTTTTATCATTTGATCTAAAGGTGGGTATTTTAGCCTGATATCTCAGGCACCCATCTTTCACAAATTTTTACTCTTCTTCTTTTGTGCTGTCTCCCCGCTTTTACCCGTATGTTTTAGAATGTGCGGAGTGGCTGGCTCATCCTTTATTATTCTCGCGATCAGCCAGCCACACTTTTATGCTGAAACCTTTTAGTACAGGTTTTTTTTCCCTTTCAGTTTTCTTCTTTCTACGTTTCTTTCCTCTTTAGGATTTCTTCTTTGAGTGTCCTGAACTCATTTCCCCTCATTACGTGCCCATTATGAGTTTATCTTCTGTGTGAGTCATGCATTGTTTTGCAGGATGCATTACGCTGTATCGACTTAGCCCGCAACAGGGGACTGATGACCACGTAGTCTAGTCCCCTCTAAACAACAACAACAACAACAACAACAACAAAAACAACAGCCTGCAGACTGCACACAGCGGCTCCCCCACTCAGACAGTCGGCAGTGCCTGGCCCAGCCTGTACTGCTCCAGCTGCTCGCAGCCCGCAGACTGCAGACAGCGGCTCCCCCGCTCAGTCAGTCAGCAGTGCCTGGCCCAGCCTGTACTGCTCCACCTGGTCGCGCTCGCAGGCTGCAGACTGCTCACAGCGGCTCCCCCACTCAGACAGTCGGCAGTGCCTGGCCCAGCCTGTATTGCTCCATCTGCTCGCAGCTGCAGACTGCAGACAGCGGCTCCCCCGCTCAGTCAGTCAGCAGTGCCTGGCCCAGCCTGTACTGCTCAACCTGGTCGCGCTCGCAGCCCGCAGACTGCAGACAGTGGCTCCCCCGCTCAGACAGTCTGCAGTGCCTGACCCAGCCTGTACTGCTCCACCTGGTCGCGCTCGCAGCCTGCAGACTTCAGACAGCGGCTCACCCACTCAGACAGACGGCTGTGCCTGGCGCAGCCTGTACTGCTCCACCTGGTCGCGCTCGCAGCCTGCAGACTGCAGACAGCGGCTCCCCCACTCAGACAGTCTTCAGTGCTTGGCCCAGCCTGTACTGCTACACCTTCTCGCCCTCGCAGTCTGCAGACTGCAGACAGTGGCTCCCCTTCCAGACAGTCGGCACTGCCTGGCCCAGCCTGTACTGCTCCACCTGGTCGCGCTCGCATCCTGCAGACTGCAGACAGTGGCTCCCCCGCTCAGTCAGTCAGCAGTGCCTGGCCCAGCCTGTACTGCTCCACCTGGTCGTGCTCGCATCCTTCAGTATGCAGACAGCGGCTCCCCCACTCAGACAGTCGGCAGTGCCTGGCCCAGCCTGTACTGCTCCACCTGGTCGCGCTCGCATCCTGCAGACTGCAGACAGTGGCTCCCCCGCTCAGTCAGTCAGCAGTGCCTGGCCCAGACTGTACTGCTCCACCTGGTCGTGCTCGCATCCTTCAGAATGCAGACAGCGGCTCCCCCACTCAGACAGTCGGCAGTGCCTGGCCCAGCCTGTACTGCTCCACCTGGTCGCGCACGCATCCTGCAGACTGCAGACAGCGGCTCCGCCACTCAGACAGTTGGCAGTGCTTGGCCCAGCCTGTACTGTTTCACATGCTCGCGTTCGCAGCCTGCAGACTGCAGACAGTGGCTCCCCCACCCAGAGAGTCGGCACTGCCTGGCCCAGCCTGTACTGCTGCACCTGGTCGCCCTCGCAGCCCGCAGACTGCAGACAGCGGCTCCCCCGCTCAGTCAGTCAGCAGTGCCTGGCCCAGCCTGTACTGCTCCACCTGGTTGCGCTCGCAGCCTGCAGTCTGCACACAGCGGCTCCCTCACTCAGACAGTCGGCAGTGCCTGGCCCAGCCTGTACAGCTCCATCTACTCGCAGCCCGCAGACTGCTGACAGCGGCTCTCCCGCTCAGTCAGTCAGCAGTGCCTGGCCCATCCTGTACTGCTCCACCTGGTCGCGCTCGCAGACTGCAGACAGCTGCTCCCCCACTCAGACAGTTGGCAGTGCTTGGCCCAGCCTGTACTGCTCCACCTGGTCGCGCTCGCATCTTGCAGACTGCAGACAGTGGCTCCCCTTCCAGACAGTCGGCACTGCCTGGCCCAGCCTGTACTGCTCCACCTGGTCGCGCTTGCATCCTGCAGACTGCAGACAGTGGCTCCCCCGCTCAGTCAGTCAGCAGTGCCTGGCCCAGCCTGTACTGCTCCACCTGGTCGTGCTCGCATCCTTCAGACTGCAGACATCGGCTCCCCCACTCAGACAGTCGGCAGTGCCTGGCCCAGCCTGTACTGCTCCACCTGGTCGCGCACGCATCCTGCAGACTGCAGACAGCGGCTCCGCCACTCAGACAGTTGGCACTGCTTGGCCCAGCCTGTACTGCTCCACCTGCTCGCGTTCGCAGCCTGCAGACTGCAGACAGTGGCTCCCCCACCCAGACAGTCGGCACTGCCTGGCCCAGCCTGTACTGCTGCACCTGGTCGCGCTCGCAGCCCACAGACTGCAGACAGCGGCTCCCCCGCTCAGTCAGTCAGCAGTGCCTGGCCCAGCCTGTACTGCTCCACCTGGTTGCGCTCGCAGCCTGCAGTGTGCACACAGCGGCTCCCTCACTCAGACAGTCGGCAGTGCCTGGCCCAGCCTGTACAGCTCCATCTACTCGCAGCCCGCAGACTGCTGACAGCGGCTCTCCCGCTCAGTCAGTCAGCAGTGCCTGGCTCAGCCTGTACTGCTCCATCTGCTCGCAGCCCGCAGACTGCAGACGGCGGCTCCCTCGCTCAGTCAGTCAGCAGTGCCTGGCCCAGCCTGTACTG
Organism: Locusta migratoria; assembly: GCA_026315105.1. Taxonomy (NCBI): domain Eukaryota; kingdom Metazoa; phylum Arthropoda; class Insecta; order Orthoptera; family Acrididae; genus Locusta; species Locusta migratoria. The sequence goes on along the minus strand of CM048747.1, from coordinate 572,586,571 downwards.
CTACACCTGGTCGCGCTCGCAGCCTGCAGACTGCAGACAGCGGCTCCCCCACTCAGACAGTCGGCAGTGCTTGGCCCAGACTGTACTGCTCCACCTGGTCGCGCTCGCATCCTGCAGACTGCAGACAGCGGCTCCCCCAACAGACAGTCGGCAGTGCTTGGCCCAGCCTGTACTGCTTCACCTGGTCGCGCTCGCAGCCCGCAGACTGCAGACAGCGGCTGACCCGCTCAGTCAGTCAGCAGTGCCTGGCCCAGCCTGTACTGCTCCACCTGGTCGCGCTCGCAGCCTGCAGACTGCAGACAGCGGCTCCCCCGCTTTCACAGTCGGCAGTGCCTGGACCAGCCTGTCCTGCTCCACCTGGTCGCGCTCGCAGCCTGCAGACTGCAGACAGCGACTCCCCAGTCAGACAGTCGGCTGTGCCTGGCCCCGCATATACTGCTCCACGTGGTCGCTCTCGGATCCTGCAGACTGCAGACATTGGCTCCCCTGCTCAGTCAGTCAGCAGTGCCTGGCCCAGCCTGTACTGCTCCACCTGGAAATTTGGACATATGTCCTCCAGATGTAGTTCCAGCCCCACATGTAGGGAATGCGGGCGTCCAGCACACCCGGACGCTCCGTGTACTCCTCCACCTATCTATGTCAACTGTGGGCAGCAACATCCACCCTGTTCTACAGACTGTACCATGCTCCGTAAGGAGCGAAAGATAATGGAATACAAGACCCTGGATCGCCTGACATATACAGAAGCACGTAAAAAATATGAACGGCTTCACCCAGTTTCCATGACTACATCTTTCGCTGCAGTTACTTCATCACCACCACTTCTGATCAGACCTACCGTGCAACTACCTTCTGTGGGCCCAAATGGCCGTCAAAGCTCGTCAGCCTCCATCAGGGTTGGGGGCACTCCTCACACTGCCCCCCCACCACCACCAGCGGGGGCACCTCCACCCCCTCCACCGGGGACACAAGTCCCCACCTCCCAGCCAGAGGAGGAGCAGCAGCCTCCTCCGGCTCCCCTCGCTCGGAAGGGGTCCCTCGGGGCACTCCCTTCTGAGGCTTCTCCTAGTGCTCCAGCAGATCCCAGCCAATGGCTGAAGGATCCAAAACCTGTGGGTGGAAGGGCTTCCCGCTCTTCTTCTACCCCTGGTGTCACTATAGAGAAGCCCTCCCGGCCCTGCAAACCTAAGGGCCAGCGAGAGGGACGGAAAAAGAAGACAAAAGAGTCTTCGGTGGCTCTCAGGCCACCCGCTACCTCATCTTCTGCATCAGACGATGAGGTGCAGATTCTCGCGTCACGTGAGGATCTGTCTCTTACTGAATCCCCAGAACGACTTGTCTTGGACTCCGTAGGTTCTCAATCGGCTGCAGCAGATGAACCTATGGAATAACGTTTTTAATATTTTAATATTTTATATTTTGTATTTTACGTTTTAATCATGGCTTTTAACGTCTCTAACCACCACATCCTCCAGTGGAATTGCGGCGGTTTCTTCCACCATCTGGCTGAGCTGCAACAACTACTGAGCAACTTCCATGTTATCTGCATAGCGATACAGGAAACGTGGTTTCCTGTGCAGAGGACCCCAGCCCTGCGTGGCTACCGGGGCTATTTCAAAAATCGGCCCTTTTGCGACAGGGTCTCTGGAGGTGTGTGCCTCTATGTCCTTGCCACTGTCCCCTGTGCAGCTGTGCCGCTCACCACGAATCTCGAGGCAGTGGCTGTAAGGATAAGAGTCAGGCAGGAACTGACAATCTGTTCCCTCTACCTTCCTCCAGATGAGGTTATTTCTCTTGCAGACCTTGATGCCTTGATCGCTCAACTCCCCCCGCCGTTTCTCCTTCTGGGAGATTTTAACGCCCACCACCCTATGTGGGGTGGGACACAGACCTCGGCTCGTGGTAAGGATTGATTCGCCAGAGTAAAAAGGATTCCTGGGAGAGGTTTGTAGCCTCTATCGGCTCTCGCGCCTCCCCTTCTCGGGTCTGGACCCAAGTGCGTCGCCTCTTTGGATATCGCCCACCGGCAGGAATTCCATCGCTCACTATTCAGGGTGCACTCTGCACTGACCCGCAAGCCATAGCTGAGTACATGGCGGATTACTTTGCACGTTGCTCAGCAACTGAAACGTACAGTGCAGACTTCCGCACCTTCAAAGAGAGGGTCGAGCGGAAGCAGTTATCATTCCGCACACGCCGCCAGGAACCTTACAATGCCCCATTTAGCGAGTGGGAGTTTGAAACTGCTCTGGCTGCATGCCCCGATACTTCTCCGGGACCTGATCGGATACATAGCCAGTTCATCCGTCACCTTTCGGCTGAGTTTCAACACCGACTCCTCTCCCTGTTTAACCGTATATGGGCAGATGGGGTCTTTCCACCACAGTGGCGGGAAAGCACCGTCATCCCGGTGTTGAAACCTGGAGCAGATCCATTGGTGGCTGACAGTTACCGCCCAATCAGCCTTACCAATGTGCTCTGCAAGCTGCTTGAACGAATGGTGAGTCGGCGGCTGATGTGGCTCCTTGAAGACCGCGAACTTCTTGCCCCACAACAAGGGGGATTCCGTCAAGGCCGTTCCGCCATTGACAACCTTGTCTCGCTGGAATCGGCTATTCGCACTGCCTTCACCAGGCGCGAACATCTCGTTGCGGTCTTTTTTGATCTCCGTAAGGCATACGATACAACCTGGCGCCACCATATTCTGGCTACACTGCATGGTTGGGGTCTGAGGGGCTCCCTTCCAATTTTTATACGGAACTTTTTATCGACCCGCTCTTTTCAAGTTCGTGTAGGCACCTGTCTCAGCTCTCCCCATGTCCAGGAGAATGGTGTCCCACAGGGCTCTGTTCTCAGTGTTCCCCTCTTCCTGATTGCCATCAATGGTCTCGCAGCAGCGGTGGGGTCCTCAGTTTCGTCCTCCCTGTTTGCAGACGATTTTTGTATTTACTTCAGCTCCGCCACCATTGGTGTCGCCGAACGGCGGCTGCAGGGAGCCATTAGAAAGGCACAATCATGGGCCTCGTCCCACGGTTTCCACTTCTCGGGTTCTAAGACCCGAGTAATGCACTTTTGTCGTCGTCGGGCACTTCACCTCGATCCAGAGCTGTACCTAGATAACGAACTCCTTCGAGTTGAAGAAACACACCGTTTCTTCGGTATGGTTTTCGATGCCCGGCTGACTTGGCAGCCACATCTCCGTCAGCTGCGACAGAAATGCTGGAAACACCTTAATATCCTTCGCTGTCTCGGCCACACGGCTTGGGGAGCATCACGCCCAACGCTTCTGCAGCTCTATAAGGCTCTGATACAATCGCGCCTGGACTACGGAAGTATCGTATATGACTCTGCAGCACCGTCAGCACTACAGGTATTGGACCCGGTCCTCCATAGTGGTGTCCGTTTGGCGACAGGGGCTTTTCGCACAAGTCCAGTGACAAGTCTGCTAGCTGAAGCAGGGGTTCCGCCCCTGCGCTTCCGCCGGCAGCGCTTACTCTCTGCCTATGCTGCCCATGTACATGCCTTACCCCACCATCCAAACTACAGGCTTCTATTTCCGGATGTTGTCCTTCCTTCCCCACGATAGCGGCCAAGGTCGGGTCTCCCGATCGCGGTCCGTGTTCGTTCCCTTCTCTCTTCACTTGAATCCCTTCCTATTCCTCCTGCTTTCCACTACCCTTCCCGTGTTCCTCCTTGGTCTATACCGCGTCCGCAGTTTCGGCTGGACTTGTCACGTGACTCTAAAGCCTCTGTTGCACCGATGACTCTCCGCCGCCAGTTCCAGGCAGTACTTCGTTCGTTCCATGGCGCGCAAAATTGTCTACACCGACGGGTCCCTAGTTGATGGCCGTTGTGGGTATGCCTACACCCACGATGAGCATACTGAACTACACGCCTTACCATGTGGGAGTACTATCTTCTCTGCGGAGCTGATAGCTATCCATCGAGCACTGGAGCACCTTATAGCCTGTCCCGGGGAGTCGTATGTTATCTGCAGCGACTCCCTGAGTGGCTTGCAAGCCCTTGACCAGTGCTTTCCAAAACATCCACTGGTGCGGTCAATTCAGGAATCTCTTGACCTTCTCGTTCAGTCTGGCCGCACTGTGGTTTTCGTTTGGACCCCGGCACACATAGGAATTCCGGGGAACGAACGCGTGGATCGGCTGGCTAGGCAGGCGATTACTGCAAGCCCCTTAGAAATTGGTATTCAGGAGAGGGACCACCGATTAGAGTTACAAAAGAAGGTGGTAGGGCTTTGGAACACTGAGTGGGTTGACTCACCTACCCCAAACAAGCTCCATACAGTGAAGCTTTCTACAGCTCCGTGGAAGTCCTCTCTGAGGGCCTCTCGGAAGGAGTCAGTTGTCCTTTGTCGTCTGCGTATTGGCCACACGTGGATGACACATGGCCATCTACTTCGACGGGAGGATCCTCCACAGTGTCGCTGCGGCACTTCATTGACAGTGGTCCACATCCTTGTGGACTGCCCCCTTTTAGCTGCCTTACGACAGTCATTTGACCTGCCAGCTGCACTTGCTTTTATTCTCGGTGACGACGCTGCTACAGCTGATTGTGTTTTACGTTTTATCCGTGCAGCTGGGTTTTATCATTTGATCTAAAGGTGGGTATTTTAGCCTGATATCTCAGGCACCCATCTTTCACAAATTTTTACTCTTCTTCTTTTGTGCTGTCTCCCCGCTTTTACCCGTATGTTTTAGAATGTGCGGAGTGGCTGGCTCATCCTTTATTATTCTCGCGATCAGCCAGCCACACTTTTATGCTGAAACCTTTTAGTACAGGTTTTTTTTCCCTTTCAGTTTTCTTCTTTCTACGTTTCTTTCCTCTTTAGGATTTCTTCTTTGAGTGTCCTGAACTCATTTCCCCTCATTACGTGCCCATTATGAGTTTATCTTCTGTGTGAGTCATGCATTGTTTTGCAGGATGCATTACGCTGTATCGACTTAGCCCGCAACAGGGGACTGATGACCACGTAGTCTAGTCCCCTCTAAACAACAACAACAACAACAACAACAACAAAAACAACAGCCTGCAGACTGCACACAGCGGCTCCCCCACTCAGACAGTCGGCAGTGCCTGGCCCAGCCTGTACTGCTCCAGCTGCTCGCAGCCCGCAGACTGCAGACAGCGGCTCCCCCGCTCAGTCAGTCAGCAGTGCCTGGCCCAGCCTGTACTGCTCCACCTGGTCGCGCTCGCAGGCTGCAGACTGCTCACAGCGGCTCCCCCACTCAGACAGTCGGCAGTGCCTGGCCCAGCCTGTATTGCTCCATCTGCTCGCAGCTGCAGACTGCAGACAGCGGCTCCCCCGCTCAGTCAGTCAGCAGTGCCTGGCCCAGCCTGTACTGCTCAACCTGGTCGCGCTCGCAGCCCGCAGACTGCAGACAGTGGCTCCCCCGCTCAGACAGTCTGCAGTGCCTGACCCAGCCTGTACTGCTCCACCTGGTCGCGCTCGCAGCCTGCAGACTTCAGACAGCGGCTCACCCACTCAGACAGACGGCTGTGCCTGGCGCAGCCTGTACTGCTCCACCTGGTCGCGCTCGCAGCCTGCAGACTGCAGACAGCGGCTCCCCCACTCAGACAGTCTTCAGTGCTTGGCCCAGCCTGTACTGCTACACCTTCTCGCCCTCGCAGTCTGCAGACTGCAGACAGTGGCTCCCCTTCCAGACAGTCGGCACTGCCTGGCCCAGCCTGTACTGCTCCACCTGGTCGCGCTCGCATCCTGCAGACTGCAGACAGTGGCTCCCCCGCTCAGTCAGTCAGCAGTGCCTGGCCCAGCCTGTACTGCTCCACCTGGTCGTGCTCGCATCCTTCAGTATGCAGACAGCGGCTCCCCCACTCAGACAGTCGGCAGTGCCTGGCCCAGCCTGTACTGCTCCACCTGGTCGCGCTCGCATCCTGCAGACTGCAGACAGTGGCTCCCCCGCTCAGTCAGTCAGCAGTGCCTGGCCCAGACTGTACTGCTCCACCTGGTCGTGCTCGCATCCTTCAGAATGCAGACAGCGGCTCCCCCACTCAGACAGTCGGCAGTGCCTGGCCCAGCCTGTACTGCTCCACCTGGTCGCGCACGCATCCTGCAGACTGCAGACAGCGGCTCCGCCACTCAGACAGTTGGCAGTGCTTGGCCCAGCCTGTACTGTTTCACATGCTCGCGTTCGCAGCCTGCAGACTGCAGACAGTGGCTCCCCCACCCAGAGAGTCGGCACTGCCTGGCCCAGCCTGTACTGCTGCACCTGGTCGCCCTCGCAGCCCGCAGACTGCAGACAGCGGCTCCCCCGCTCAGTCAGTCAGCAGTGCCTGGCCCAGCCTGTACTGCTCCACCTGGTTGCGCTCGCAGCCTGCAGTCTGCACACAGCGGCTCCCTCACTCAGACAGTCGGCAGTGCCTGGCCCAGCCTGTACAGCTCCATCTACTCGCAGCCCGCAGACTGCTGACAGCGGCTCTCCCGCTCAGTCAGTCAGCAGTGCCTGGCCCATCCTGTACTGCTCCACCTGGTCGCGCTCGCAGACTGCAGACAGCTGCTCCCCCACTCAGACAGTTGGCAGTGCTTGGCCCAGCCTGTACTGCTCCACCTGGTCGCGCTCGCATCTTGCAGACTGCAGACAGTGGCTCCCCTTCCAGACAGTCGGCACTGCCTGGCCCAGCCTGTACTGCTCCACCTGGTCGCGCTTGCATCCTGCAGACTGCAGACAGTGGCTCCCCCGCTCAGTCAGTCAGCAGTGCCTGGCCCAGCCTGTACTGCTCCACCTGGTCGTGCTCGCATCCTTCAGACTGCAGACATCGGCTCCCCCACTCAGACAGTCGGCAGTGCCTGGCCCAGCCTGTACTGCTCCACCTGGTCGCGCACGCATCCTGCAGACTGCAGACAGCGGCTCCGCCACTCAGACAGTTGGCACTGCTTGGCCCAGCCTGTACTGCTCCACCTGCTCGCGTTCGCAGCCTGCAGACTGCAGACAGTGGCTCCCCCACCCAGACAGTCGGCACTGCCTGGCCCAGCCTGTACTGCTGCACCTGGTCGCGCTCGCAGCCCACAGACTGCAGACAGCGGCTCCCCCGCTCAGTCAGTCAGCAGTGCCTGGCCCAGCCTGTACTGCTCCACCTGGTTGCGCTCGCAGCCTGCAGTGTGCACACAGCGGCTCCCTCACTCAGACAGTCGGCAGTGCCTGGCCCAGCCTGTACAGCTCCATCTACTCGCAGCCCGCAGACTGCTGACAGCGGCTCTCCCGCTCAGTCAGTCAGCAGTGCCTGGCTCAGCCTGTACTGCTCCATCTGCTCGCAGCCCGCAGACTGCAGACGGCGGCTCCCTCGCTCAGTCAGTCAGCAGTGCCTGGCCCAGCCTGTACTGCTACACCTGGTCGCGCTCGCAGCCTGCAGACTGCAGACAGCGGCTCCCCCACTCAGACAGTCGGCAGTGCTTGGCCCAGACTGTACTGCTCCACCTGGTCGCGCTCGCATCCTGCAGACTGCAGACAGCGGCTCCCCCAACAGACAGTCGGCAGTGCTTGGCCCAGCCTGTACTGCTTCACCTGGTCGCGCTCGCAGCCCGCAGACTGCAGACAGCGGCTGACCCGCTCAGTCAGTCAGCAGTGCCTGGCCCAGCCTGTACTGCTCCACCTGGTCGCGCTCGCAGCCTGCAGACTGCAGACAGCGGCTCCCCCGCTTTCACAGTCGGCAGTGCCTGGACCAGCCTGTCCTGCTCCACCTGGTCGCGCTCGCAGCCTGCAGACTGCAGACAGCGACTCCCCAGTCAGACAGTCGGCTGTGCCTGGCCCCGCATATACTGCTCCACGTGGTCGCTCTCGGATCCTGCAGACTGCAGACATTGGCTCCCCTGCTCAGTCAGTCAGCAGTGCCTGGCCCAGCCTGTACTGCTCCACCTGGAAATTTGGACATATGTCCTCCAGATGTAGTTCCAGCCCCACATGTAGGGAATGCGGGCGTCCAGCACACCCGGACGCTCCGTGTACTCCTCCACCTATCTATGTCAACTGTGGGCAGCAACATCCACCCTGTTCTACAGACTGTACCATGCTCCGTAAGGAGCGAAAGATAATGGAATACAAGACCCTGGATCGCCTGACATATACAGAAGCACGTAAAAAATATGAACGGCTTCACCCAGTTTCCATGACTACATCTTTCGCTGCAGTTACTTCATCACCACCACTTCTGATCAGACCTACCGTGCAACTACCTTCTGTGGGCCCAAATGGCCGTCAAAGCTCGTCAGCCTCCATCAGGGTTGGGGGCACTCCTCACACTGCCCCCCCACCACCACCAGCGGGGGCACCTCCACCCCCTCCACCGGGGACACAAGTCCCCACCTCCCAGCCAGAGGAGGAGCAGCAGCCTCCTCCGGCTCCCCTCGCTCGGAAGGGGTCCCTCGGGGCACTCCCTTCTGAGGCTTCTCCTAGTGCTCCAGCAGATCCCAGCCAATGGCTGAAGGATCCAAAACCTGTGGGTGGAAGGGCTTCCCGCTCTTCTTCTACCCCTGGTGTCACTATAGAGAAGCCCTCCCGGCCCTGCAAACCTAAGGGCCAGCGAGAGGGACGGAAAAAGAAGACAAAAGAGTCTTCGGTGGCTCTCAGGCCACCCGCTACCTCATCTTCTGCATCAGACGATGAGGTGCAGATTCTCGCGTCACGTGAGGATCTGTCTCTTACTGAATCCCCAGAACGACTTGTCTTGGACTCCGTAGGTTCTCAATCGGCTGCAGCAGATGAACCTATGGAATAACGTTTTTAATATTTTAATATTTTATATTTTGTATTTTACGTTTTAATCATGGCTTTTAACGTCTCTAACCACCACATCCTCCAGTGGAATTGCGGCGGTTTCTTCCACCATCTGGCTGAGCTGCAACAACTACTGAGCAACTTCCATGTTATCTGCATAGCGATACAGGAAACGTGGTTTCCTGTGCAGAGGACCCCAGCCCTGCGTGGCTACCGGGGCTATTTCAAAAATCGGCCCTTTTGCGACAGGGTCTCTGGAGGTGTGTGCCTCTATGTCCTTGCCACTGTCCCCTGTGCAGCTGTGCCGCTCACCACGAATCTCGAGGCAGTGGCTGTAAGGATAAGAGTCAGGCAGGAACTGACAATCTGTTCCCTCTACCTTCCTCCAGATGAGGTTATTTCTCTTGCAGACCTTGATGCCTTGATCGCTCAACTCCCCCCGCCGTTTCTCCTTCTGGGAGATTTTAACGCCCACCACCCTATGTGGGGTGGGACACAGACCTCGGCTCGTGGTAAGGATTGATTCGCCAGAGTAAAAAGGATTCCTGGGAGAGGTTTGTAGCCTCTATCGGCTCTCGCGCCTCCCCTTCTCGGGTCTGGACCCAAGTGCGTCGCCTCTTTGGATATCGCCCACCGGCAGGAATTCCATCGCTCACTATTCAGGGTGCACTCTGCACTGACCCGCAAGCCATAGCTGAGTACATGGCGGATTACTTTGCACGTTGCTCAGCAACTGAAACGTACAGTGCAGACTTCCGCACCTTCAAAGAGAGGGTCGAGCGGAAGCAGTTATCATTCCGCACACGCCGCCAGGAACCTTACAATGCCCCATTTAGCGAGTGGGAGTTTGAAACTGCTCTGGCTGCATGCCCCGATACTTCTCCGGGACCTGATCGGATACATAGCCAGTTCATCCGTCACCTTTCGGCTGAGTTTCAACACCGACTCCTCTCCCTGTTTAACCGTATATGGGCAGATGGGGTCTTTCCACCACAGTGGCGGGAAAGCACCGTCATCCCGGTGTTGAAACCTGGAGCAGATCCATTGGTGGCTGACAGTTACCGCCCAATCAGCCTTACCAATGTGCTCTGCAAGCTGCTTGAACGAATGGTGAGTCGGCGGCTGATGTGGCTCCTTGAAGACCGCGAACTTCTTGCCCCACAACAAGGGGGATTCCGTCAAGGCCGTTCCGCCATTGACAACCTTGTCTCGCTGGAATCGGCTATTCGCACTGCCTTCACCAGGCGCGAACATCTCGTTGCGGTCTTTTTTGATCTCCGTAAGGCATACGATACAACCTGGCGCCACCATATTCTGGCTACACTGCATGGTTGGGGTCTGAGGGGCTCCCTTCCAATTTTTATACGGAACTTTTTATCGACCCGCTCTTTTCAAGTTCGTGTAGGCACCTGTCTCAGCTCTCCCCATGTCCAGGAGAATGGTGTCCCACAGGGCTCTGTTCTCAGTGTTCCCCTCTTCCTGATTGCCATCAATGGTCTCGCAGCAGCGGTGGGGTCCTCAGTTTCGTCCTCCCTGTTTGCAGACGATTTTTGTATTTACTTCAGCTCCGCCACCATTGGTGTCGCCGAACGGCGGCTGCAGGGAGCCATTAGAAAGGCACAATCATGGGCCTCGTCCCACGGTTTCCACTTCTCGGGTTCTAAGACCCGAGTAATGCACTTTTGTCGTCGTCGGGCACTTCACCTCGATCCAGAGCTGTACCTAGATAACGAACTCCTTCGAGTTGAAGAAACACACCGTTTCTTCGGTATGGTTTTCGATGCCCGGCTGACTTGGCAGCCACATCTCCGTCAGCTGCGACAGAAATGCTGGAAACACCTTAATATCCTTCGCTGTCTCGGCCACACGGCTTGGGGAGCATCACGCCCAACGCTTCTGCAGCTCTATAAGGCTCTGATACAATCGCGCCTGGACTACGGAAGTATCGTATATGACTCTGCAGCACCGTCAGCACTACAGGTATTGGACCCGGTCCTCCATAGTGGTGTCCGTTTGGCGACAGGGGCTTTTCGCACAAGTCCAGTGACAAGTCTGCTAGCTGAAGCAGGGGTTCCGCCCCTGCGCTTCCGCCGGCAGCGCTTACTCTCTGCCTATGCTGCCCATGTACATGCCTTACCCCACCATCCAAACTACAGGCTTCTATTTCCGGATGTTGTCCTTCCTTCCCCATGATAGCGGCCAAGGTCGGGTCTCCCGATCGCGGTCCGTGTTCGTTCCCTTCTCTCTTCACTTGAATCCCTTCCTATTCCTCCTGCTTTCCACTACCCTTCCCGTGTTCCTCCTTGGTCTATACCGCGTCCGCAGTTTCGGCTGGACTTGTCACGTGACTCTAAAGCCTCTGTTGCACCGATGACTCTCCGCCGCCAGTTCCAGGCAGTACTTCGTTCGTTCCATGGCGCGCAAAATTGTCTACACCGACGGGTCCCTAGTTGATGGCCGTTGTGGGTATGCCTACACCCACGATGAGCATACTGAACTACACGCCTTACCATGTGGGAGTACTATCTTCTCTGCGGAGCTGATAGCTATCCATCGAGCACTGGAGCACCTTATAGCCTGTCCCGGGGAGTCGTATGTTATCTGCAGCGACTCCCTGAGTGGCTTGCAAGCCCTTGACCAGTGCTTTCCAAAACATCCACTGGTGCGGTCAATTCAGGAATCTCTTGACCTTCTCGTTCAGTCTGGCCGCACTGTGGTTTTCGTTTGGACCCCGGCACACATAGGAATTCCGGGGAACGAACGCGTGGATCGGCTGGCTAGGCAGGCGATTACTGCAAGCCCCTTAGAAATTGGTATTCAGGAGAGGGACCACCGATTAGAGTTACAAAAGAAGGTGGTAGGGCTTTGGAACACTGAGTGGGTTGACTCACCTACCCCAAACAAGCTCCATACAGTGAAGCTTTCTACAGCTCCGTGGAAGTCCTCTCTGAGGGCCTCTCGGAAGGAGTCAGTTGTCCTTTGTCGTCTGCGTATTGGCCACACGTGGATGACACATGGCCATCTACTTCGACGGGAGGATCCTCCACAGTGTCGCTGCGGCACTTCATTGACAGTGGTCCACATCCTTGTGGACTGCCCCCTTTTAGCTGCCTTACGACAGTCATTTGACCTGCCAGCTGCACTTGCTTTTATTCTCGGTGACGACGCTGCTACAGCTGATTGTGTTTTACGTTTTATCCGTGCAGCTGGGTTTTATCATTTGATCTAAAGGTGGGTATTTTAGCCTGATATCTCAGGCACCCATCTTTCACAAATTTTTACTCTTCTTCTTTTGTGCTGTCTCCCCGCTTTTACCCGTATGTTTTAGAATGTGCGGAGTGGCTGGCTCATCCTTTATTATTCTCGCGATCAGCCAGCCACACTTTTATGCTGAAACCTTTTAGTACAGGTTTTTTTCCCTTTCAGTTTTCTTCTTTCTACGTTTCTTTCCTCTTTAGGATTTCTTCTTTGAGTGTCCTGAACTCATTTCCCCTCATTACGTGCCCATTATGAGTTTATCTTCTGTGTGAGTCATGCATTGTTTTGCAGGATGCATTACGCTGTATCGACTTAGCCCGCAACAGGGGACTGATGACCACGTAGTCTAGTCCCCTCTAAACAACAACAACAACAACAACAACAACAACAACAGCCTGCAGACTGCACACAGCGGCTCCCCCACTCAGACAGTCGGCAGTGCCTGGCCCAGCCTGTACTGCTCCAGCTGCTCGCAGCCCGCAGACTGCAGACAGCGGCTCCCCCGCTCAGTCAGTCAGCAGTGCCTGGCCCAGCCTGTACTGCTCCACCTGGTCGCGCTCGCAGGCTGCAGACTGCTCACAGCGGCTCCCCCACTCAGACAGTCGGCAGTGCCTGGCCCAGACTGTATTGCTCCATCTGCTCGCAGCTGCAGACTGCAGACAGCGGCTCCCCCGCTCAGTCAGTCAGCAGTGCCTGGCCCAGCCTGTACTGCTCAACCTGGTCGCGCTCGCAGACTGCAGACAGCGGCTCCCCCAGTCAGACAGTCTGCAGTGCCTGACCCAGCCTGTACTGCTCCACCTGGTCGCGCTCGCAGCCTGCAGACTTCAGACAGCGGCTCCCCCACTCAGACAGACGGCAGTGCCTGGCCCAGCCTGTACTGCTCCATCTGGTCACGCTCGCAGCCCGCAGACTGCAGACAGCGGCTCCCCCGCTTAGTCAGTCGGCAGTGCCTGGCCCAGCCTGTACTGCTCCATCTGCTCGCAGCCCGCAGACTGCAGACACTGGCTCCCCCGCTCAGTAAGTCAGCAGTGCCTGGCCCAGCCTGTACTGCTGAACCTGGTCGCGCTCGAGCCTGCAGACTGCAGACAGCGGCTCCCCCACTCAGACAGTCGGCAGTGCTTGGCCCAGCCTGTACTGCTCCACCTGGTCGCGCTCGCAGCCCCCAGACTGCAGACAGCGACTCCCCGGCTCAGTCAGTCAGCAGTGTCTGGCCCAGCCTGTACTGCTCCACCTGGTCGCGCTCGCAGCCTGCAGACTGCAGACAGCTGCTCCCCCACTCAGACAGACGACAGTGCCTCGCCCACCCTGTACTGCTCCATCTGGTCGCGCTCGCAGCCCCCAGACTGCAGACAGCGACTCCCCGGCTCAGTCAGTCAGCAGTGTCTGGCCCAGCCTGTACTGCCCCACCTGGTCGCGCACGCGTCCTGCAGACTGCAGACAGCAGCTCCCCCGCTCAGTCAGTAAGCAGTGCCTGGCCCAGCCTGTACTGCTCCACCTGGTCGCGCTGGCAGCCTGCAGACTGCAGACAGCGGCTCCCCTGCTCAGTCAGTCAGCAGTGCCTGGCCCAGCCTGTACTGCTGCACCTGGTCGCGCTCGCAGCCTGCAGACTGCAGACAGCGGCACCCCCACTCCGACAGTTGGCAGTGCTTGGCCCAGCCTGTACTGCTCCACCTGGTTGCGCTCGCATCCTGCAGACTGCAGACTGCGGCTCCCCCACTCAGACAGTCGGCAGTGCTTGGCCCAGCCTGTAATGCTCCACCTGGTCGCCCTCGCAGCCTGCAGACTGCAGACAGCGGCTCCCCCACTCAGACAGTCGGCAGTGCTTGGCCCAGACTGTACTGCTCCACCTGGTCGTGCTCGCAGCCTGCAGACTGCACACAGCGGCTCCCCCACTCAGTCGGCAGTGCCTGGCCCAGCCTGTACTGCTCCATCTGCTCGCAGCCCGCAGGCTGCAGACAGTGGCTCCCCCACCGAGACAGTCGGCACTGCCTGGCCCAGCCTGTACTGCTCCACCTGGTCGCGCTCGCATCCTGCAGACTGTTGACAGTGGCTCCCCCAATCAGACAGTCGGCAGGGCTTGGCCCAGCCTGTACTGCTCCACCTGGCCGCGCTCGCACCCCGCAGACTGCAGACAGCGGCTCCCCTGCTCAGTCAGTCAGCAGTGCCTGGCCCAGCCTGTGCTGCTCCACCTGGTCGCGCTCGCATCCTGCAGACTACAACAGCGGCTCCGCCACTCAGACAGTTGGCAGTGCTTGGCCCAGCCTGTACTGCTCCACCTGCTCGCGTTCACAGCCTGCAGACTGCAGACAGTGGCTCCCCCACCCAGACAGTCGGCACTGCCTGGCACAACCTGTACTGCTCCACCTGGTCGCGCTGGCAGCCTGCAGACTGCAGACCACGGCTCCCCCACTCAGACAGTTGGCAGTGCTTGTCCCAGACTGTACTGCTCCACCTGGTCATGCTCGCATCCTGCAACCTGCAGACAGCGGCTCCCCTGCTCAGTCAGTCAGCAGTGCCTGGCCAAGCCTGTACTGCTCCACCTGGTCGCACTGGCAGCCTGCAGACTGCAGACAGCGGCTCCCCCACTCACAGTCGGCAGTGCTTGGCCCAGACTGTACTGCCCCATTTGGTCACGCTCGCAGCACGCAGACTGCAGACAGCGACTCCCCCGCTCAGTCAGTCACCAGTGCCTGGCCCAGCCTGTACTGTTCCACCTGGTCGCGCTTGCAGCCTGCAGACTGCAGACAGCGGCTCCCCCACTCAGACAGTCGGCAGTGCTTGGCCCAGCCTGTACTGCTCCACCTGGTCGCCCTCGCAGCCTGCAGACTGCAGACAGCGGCTCCCCCACTCAGACAGTCGGCAGTGCTTGGCCCAGCCTGTACTGTTCCACCTGGTCGCACTCGCATCCTGCAGACTGCAGACAGCGGCTCTCCCACTCAGACAGTCGGCAGTGCTTGGCCAAGCCTGTACTGCTCCACCTGGTCGCCCTCGCAGCCTGCAGACTGCAGACAGCGGCTCCCCCACTCAGACAGTCGGCAGTGCTTGGCCCAGACTGTACTGCTCCACCTGGTCGCGCTCTCATCCTGCAGACAGCGGCTCCCCCACTCAGAATGTCGGCAGTGCTTGGCCCAGCCTGTACTGCTGCAACTGGCCGCGCTCGCAGCCCGCAGACTGCAGACAGCGGCTTCCCCGCTCAGTCATGCAGCAGTGCCTGGCCCAGGCTCTACTGCTCCACCTGGTCGTGCTCGCAGCCTGCAGACTGCACACAGCGGCTCCCCCACTCAGACAGTCGGCAGTGCCTGGCCCAGCCTGTAATGCTCCATCTGCTCGCAGCCCGCAGACTGCAGACAGCGGCTCCCCTGCTCAGTCAGTCAGCAGTGCCTGGCCCAGCCAGTACTGCTCCACCTGGTAGCGCTCGCAGCCTGCAGACTGCAGACAGCGGCTCCCCCACTCAGACAGTCGGCAGTGCTTGGCCCAGCCTGTACTGCTGCACCTGGTCGCGCTCGCAGCCTGCAGACTGCAGACAGCGGCTCCCCCACTCAGACAGTCGGCAGTTCTTGGCCCAGACTGTACTGCTCCATTTGGTCGCGCTCGCAGCACGCAGACTGCAGACAGTGGCTCCCCCGCTCAGTCAGTCAACAGTGCCTGGCCCAGCCTGTACTGCTCCACCTGGTCGCGCTCGCAGCCTGTAGACTGCAGACAGTGTCTCCCCCACTCAGACAGTCGGCAGTGCTTGGCCCAGACTGTACTGCTCCATTTGGTCGCGCTCGCAGCACGCAGACTGCAGACAGCGGCTCCCCCGCTCAGTCAGTCAGCAGTGCCTGGCCCAGCCTGTACTGCTCCACCTGGTCGCGCTCGCAGCCTGCAGACTCTAGACAGCGGCTCCCCCATTCATACAGTCGGCAGTGCTTTGCCCAGCCTGTACTGCTGCACCTGGTCGAGCTCGCAGCCTGCAGACTGCAGACAGCGGCTCCCCCGCTCAGTCAGTCAGCAGTGCCTGGCCCAGCCTGTACTGCTCCACCTGGTCGCGCTCGCAGCCTGCAGACTGCACACAGAGGCTCCCCCACTCAGACAGTCAGCAGTGCTTGGCCCAGCCTGTATTGCTCCATCTGCTCGCAGCTGCAGACTTCAGACAGCGGCTCCCCCACTCAGACAGACGGCAGTGCCTGGCCCAGCCTGTACTGCTCCATCTGGTCACGCTCGCAGCCCGCAGACTGCAGACAGCGGCTCCCCCGCTTAGTCAGTCAGCAGTGCCTGGCCCAGCCTGTACTGCTCCACCTGGTCGCGCTCGCATCCTGCAGACTGCAGACAGCGGCTCCACCACTCAGACAGTCGGCAGTGCCTGGCCCAGCCTGTACTGCTCCATCTGCTCGCAGCCCGCAGACTGCAGACACTGGCTCCCCCGCTCAGTCAGTCAGCAGTGCCTGGCCCAGCCTGTACTGCTGAACCTGGTCGCGCTCGAGCCTGCAGACTGCAGACAGCGGCTCCCCCACTCAGACAGTCGGCAGTGCTTGGCCCAGCCTGTACTGCTCCACCTGGTCGCGCTCGCAGCCCCCAGACTGCAGACAGCGACTCCCCGGCTCAGTCAGTCAGCAGTGTCTGGCCCAGCCTGTACTGCTCCACCTGGTCGCACTCGCAGCATGCAGACTGCAGACAGCTGCTCCCCCACTCAGACAGACGACAGTGCCTCGCCCAGCCTGTACTGCTCCACCTGGTCGCGCTGGCTGCCTGCAGACTGCAGACAGCGGCTCCCCCACTCAGACAGTTGGCAGTGCTTGGCCCAGCCTGTACTGCTCCACCTGGTCGCGCTCGCATCCTGCAGACTGCAGACAGCGGCTCCCCTGCTCAGTCAGTCAGCAGTGCCTGGCCCAGCCTGTACTGCGCCACCTGGTCGCGCTCGCAGCCTGCAGACTGCAGACAGCGGCTCCCCCACTCAGACAGTCGGCAGTGCTTGGCCCAGACTGTACTGCTCCACCTGGTCGTGCTCGCAGCCTGCAGACTGCACACAGCGGCTCCCCCACTCAGACAGTCGGTAGTGCCTGGCCCAGCCTGTACTGCTCCATCTGCTCGCAGCCCGCAGGCTGCAGACAGTGGCTCCCCCACCGAGACAGTCGGCACTGCCTGGCCCAGCCTGTACTGCTCCACCTGGTCGCGCTCGCATCCTGCAGACTGTTGACAGTGGCTCCCCCAATCAGACAGTCGGCAGGGCTTGGCCCAGCCTGTACTGCTCCACCTGGCCGCGCTCGCACACCGCAGACTGCAGACAGCGGCTCCCCTGCTCAGTCAGTCAGCAGTGCCTGGCCCAGCCTGTGCTGCTCCACCTGGTCGTGCTCGCATCCTGCAGACTACAACAGCGGCTACGCCACTCAGACAGTTGGCAGTGCTTGGCCCAGCCTGTACTGCTCCACCTGCTCGCGTTCACAGCCTGCAGAATGCAGACAGTGGCTCCCCCACCCAGACAGTCGGCACTGCCTGGCACAGCCTGTACTGCTCCACCTGGTCGCGCTGGCAGCCTGCAGACTGCAGACCACGGCTCCCCCACTCAGACAGTTGGCAGTGCTTGGCCCAGCCTGTACTGCTCCACCAGGTCGTGCTCGCATCCTGCAGACTGCAGACAGCGGCTCCCCTGCTCAGTCAGTCAGCAGTGCCTGGCCAAGCCTGTACTGCTCCACCTGGTCGCGCTCTCATCCTGCAGACAGCGGCTCCCCCACTCAGAATGTCGGCAGTGCTTGGCCCAGCCTGTACTGCTGCAACTGGCCACGCTCGCAGCCCGCTGACTGCAAACAGCGGCTTCCCCGCTCAGTCATGCAGCAGTGCCTGGCCCAGGCTCTACTGCTCCACCTGGTCGTGCTCGCAGCCTGCAGACTGCACACAGCGGCTCCCCCACTCAGACAGTCGGCAGTGCCTTGCCCAGCCTGTACTGCTCCATCTGCTCGCAGCCCGCAGACTGCAGACAGCGGCTCCCCTGCTCAGTCAGTCAGCAGTGCCTGGCCCAGCCAGTACTGCTCCACCTGGTAGCGCTCGCAGCCTGCAGACTGCAGACAGCGGCTCCCCCACTCAGACAGTCGGCAGTGCTTGGCCCAGCCTGTACTGCTGCACCTGGTCGCGCTCGCAGCCCGCAGACTGCAGACAGCGGCTCCCCCGCTCAGTCAGTCAGCAGTGCCTGGCCCAGCCTGTACTGCTCCACCTGGTCGCGCTCGCAGCCTGCAGACTGCAGACAGTGTCTCCCCCACTCAGACAGTCGGCAGTGCTTGGCCCAGACTGTACTGCTCCATTTGGTCGTGCTCGCAGCACGCAGACTGCAGACAGTGGCTCCCCCGCTCAGTCAGTCAACAGTGCCTGGCCCAGCCTGTACTGCTCCACCTGGTCGCGCTCGCAGCCTGCAGACTGCAGACAGTGTCTCCCCCACTCAGACAGTCGGCAGTGCTTGGCCCAGACTGTACTGCTCCATTTGGTCGCGCTCGCAGCACGCAGACTGCAGACAGCGGCTCCCCCGCTCCGTCAGTCAGCAGTGCCTGGCCCAGCCTGTACTGCTCCACCTGGTCGCGCTCGCAGCCTGCAGACTGCACACAGAGGCTCCCCCACTCAGACAGTCAGCAGTGCTTGGCCCAGCCTGTATTGCTCCATCTGCTCGCAGCTGCAGACTGCAGACAGCGGCTCCCCTGCTCAGTCAGTCAGCAGTGCCTGGCCCAGCCTGTACTGCTCAACCTGGTCGCGCTCGCAGACTGCAGACAGCGGCTCCCCGACTCAGACAGTCTGCAGTGCCTGACCCAGCCTGTACTGCTCCACCTGGTCGCGCTCGCAGCCTGCAGACTTCAGACAGCGGCTCCCCCACTCAGACAGACGGCAGTGCCTGGCCCAGCCTGTACTGCTCCATCTGCTCGCAGCCCGCAGACTGCAGACACTGGCTCCCCCGCTCAGTCAGTCAGCAGTGCCTGGCCCAGCCTGTACTGCTGAACCTGGTCGCGCTCGAGCCTGCAGACTGCAGACAGCGGCTCCCCCACTCAGACAGTCGGCAGTGCTTGGTCCAGCCTGTACTGCTCCACCTGGTCGCGCTCGCAGCCCCCAGACTGCAGACAGCGACTCCCCGGCTCAGTCAGTCAGCAGTGTCTGGCCCAACCTGTACTGCTCCACCTGGTCGCACTCGCAGCCTGCAGACTGCAGACAGCTGCTCCCCCACTCAGACAGATGACAGTGCCTCGCCCAGCCTGTACTGCTCCATCTGGTCGCGCTCGCAGCCCCCAGACTGCAGACAGCGACTCCCCGGCTCAGTCAGTCAGCAGTGTCTGGCCCAGCCTGTACTGCCCCACCTGGTCGCGCACGCGTCCTGCAGACTGCAGACAGCAGCTCCCCCGCTCAGTCAGTAAGCAGTGCCTGGCCCAGCCTGTACTGCTCCACCTGGTCGCGCTCGCAGCCTGCAGACTGCAGACAGCGGCTCCCCCACTCAGACAGTGGGCAGTGCTTCGCCCAGCCTGTACTGCTCCACCTGGTCGCGCTCGCATCCTGCAGACTGCAGACTGCGGCTCCCCCACTCAGACAGTCGGCAGTGCTTGGCCCAGACTGTACTGCTCCACCTGGTCGTGCTCGCAGCCTGCAGATTGCACACAGCGGCTCCCCCACTCAGACAGTCGGCAGTGCCTGGCCCAGCCTGTACTGCTCCATCTGCTCGCAGCCCGCAGGCTGCAGACAGTGGCTCCCCCACCGAGACAGTCGGCACTGCCTGGCCCAGCCTGTACTGCTCCACCTGGTCGCGCTCGCATCCTGCAGACTGTTGACAGTGGCTCCCCCAATCAGACAGTCGGCAGGGCTTGGCCCAGCCTGTACTGCTCCACCTGGCCGCGCCCGCACCCCGCAGACTGCAGACAGCGGCTCCCCTGCTCAGTCAGTCAGCAGTGCCTGGCCCAGCCTGTGCTGCTCCACCTGGTCGCGCTCGCATCCTGCAGACTACAACAGCGGCTCCGCCACTCAGACAGTCGGCACTGCCTGGCACAGCCTGTACTGCTCCACCTGGTCGCGCTGGCAGCCTGCAGACTGCAGACCACGGCTCCCCCACTCAGACAGTTGGCAGTGCTTGGCCCAGCCTGAACTGCTCCACCAGGTCGTGCTCGCATCCTGCAACCTGCAGACAGCGGCTCCCCTGCTCAGTCAGTCAGCAGTGCCTGGCCAAGCCTGTACTGCTCCACCTGGTCGCACTGGCAGCCTGCAGACTGCAGACAGCGGCTCCCCCACTCACAGTCGGCAGTGCTTGGCCCAGACTGTACTGCCCCATTTGGTCACGCTCGCAGCACGCAGACTGCAGACAGCGACTCCCCCGCTCAGTCAGTCAGTCAGCAGTGCCTGGCCCAGCCTGTACTGTTCCACCTGGTCGTGCTTGCAGCCTGCAGACTGCAGACAGCGGCTCCCCCACTCAGACAGTCGGCAGTGCTTGGCCCAGCCTGTACTGCTCCACCTGGTCGCCCTCGCAGCCTGCAGACTGCAGACAGCGGCTCTCCCACTCAGACAGTCGGCAGTGCTTGGCCAAGCCTGTAGTGCTCCACCTGGTCGCCCTCGCAGCCTGCAGACTGCAGACAGCGGCTCCCCCACTCAGACAGTCGGCAGTGCTTGGCCCAGACTGTACTGCTCCACCTGGTCGCGCTCTCATCCTGCAGACAGCGGCTCCCCCACTCAGAATGTCGGCAGTGCTTGGCCCAGCCTGTACTGCTGCAACTGGCCGCGCTCGCAGCCCGCAGACTGCAGACAGCGGCTTCCCCGCTCAGTCATGCAGCAGTGCCTGGCCCAGGCTCTACTGCTCCACCTGGTCGTGCTCGCAGCCTGCAGACTGCACACAGCGGCTCCCCCACTCAGACAGTCGGCAGTGCCTGGCCCAGCCTGTACTGCTCCATCTGCTCGCAGCCCGCAGACTGCAGACAGCGGCTCCCCTGCTCAGTCAGTCAGCAGTGCCTGGCCCAGCCAGTACTGCTCCACCTGGTAGCGCTTGCAGCCTGCAGACTGCAGACAGCGGCTCCCCCACTCAGACAGTCGGCAGTGCTTGGCCCAGCCTGTACTGCTGCACCTGGTCGCGCTCGCAGCCCGCAGACTGCAGACAGCGGCTCCCCCGCTCAGTCAGTCAGCAGTGCCTGGCCCAGCCTGTACTGCTCCACCTGGTCGCGCTCGCAGCCTGCAGACTGCAGACAGTGTCTCCCCCACTCAGACAGTCGGCAGTGCTTGGCCCAGACTGTACTGCTCCATTTGGTCGCGCTCGCAGCACGCAGACTGCAGACAGTGGCTCCCCCGCTCAGTCAGTCAACAGTGCCTGGCCCAGCCTGTACTGCTCCACCTGGTCGCGCTCGCAGCCTGCAGACTGCAGACAGTGTCTCCCCCACTCAGACAGTCGGCAGTGCTTGGCCCAGACTGTACTGCTCCATTTGGTCGCGCTCGCAGCACGCAGACTGCAGACAGCGGCTCCCCCGCTCCGTCAGTCAGCAGTGCCTGGCCCAGCCTATACTGCTCCACCTGGCCGCGCTCGCAGCCTGCAGACTGCACACAGAGGCTCCCCCACTCAGACAGTCAGCAGTGCTTGGCCCAGCCTGTACTGCTGCACCTGATCGCGCTCGCAGCCCGCAGACTGCAGACAGCGGCTGCCCCGCTCAGTCAGTCAGCAGTGCCTGGCCCTGCCTGTACTGCTCCACCTGGTCGCGCTCGCAGCCTGCAGACTGCAGACAGCGTCTCCCCCACTCAGACAGTTGGCAGTGCTTGGCCCAGCCTGTACTGCTCCACCTGGTCGCCCTCGCAGCCTGCAGACTGCAGACAGCGGCTCCCCCACTCAGACAGTCTAGAGTGCTTGGCCCAGAGTGTACTGCTCCATTTGGTCGCGCTCGCAGCACGCAGACTGCAGACAGCGGCTCCCCCGCTCAGTCAGTCAGCAGTGCTTGGCCCAGCCTGTACTGCCCCACCTGGTCGCGCTCGCATCCTGCAGACTGCAGACAGCGGCTCCACCACTCAGACAGTCGGCAGTGCCTGGCCCAGCCTATACTGCTCCATCTGCTCGCAGCCCGCAGACTGCAGACAGCGGCTCCCCCGCTCAGTCAGTCAGCAGTGCCTGGCCCAGCCTGTACTGCTCCACCTGGTCGCGCTCGCAGCCTGCAGACTGCACACAGCGGCTCCCCCACTCAGACAGTCGGCAGTGCCTGGCCCAGCCTGTACTGCCCCACCTGGTCGCGCTCGCATCCTGCAGACTGCAGACAGCGGCTCCACCACTCAGACAGTCGGCAGTGCCTGGCCCAGCCTGTACTGCTGCACCTGGTCGCGCTCGCAGCCTGCAGACTGCAGACAATGGCTCCCCCACTCCGACAGTCGGCAGTGCTTGGCCCAGCCTGTACTGCTCCACCTGGTCGCCCTCGCAGCCGGCAGACTGCAGACAGCGGCTCCCCCACTCAGACAGTCGGCAGTGCTTGGCCCAGCCTGTACTGCTCCACCTGGTCGCACTCGCATCCTGCAGACTGCAGACAGCGGCTCTCCCACTCAGACAGTCGGCAGTGCTTGGCCAAGCCTGTACTGCTCCACCTGGTCGCCCTTGCAGCCTGCAGACTGCAGACAGCGGCTCCCCCACTCAGACAGTCGGCAGTGCTTGGCCCAGACTGTACTGCTCCACCTGGTCGCGCTCTCATCCTGCAGACAGCGGCTCCCCCACTCAGAATGTCGGCAGTGCTTGGCCCAGCCTGTACTGCTGCAACTGGCCGCGCTCGCAGCCCGCAGACTGCAGACAGCGGCTTCCCCGCTCAGTCATGCAGCAGTGCCTGGCCCAGGCTCTACTGCTCCACCTGGTCGTGCTCGCAGCCTGCAGACTGCACACAGCGGCTCCCCCACTCAGACAGTCGGCAGTGCCTGGCCCAGCCTGTACTGCTCCATCTGCTCGCAGCCCGCAGACTGCAGACAGCGGCTCCCCTGCTCAGTCAGTCAGCAGTGCCTGGCCCAGCCAGTACTGCTCCACCTGGTGGCGCTCGCAGCCTGCAGACTGCAGACAGCGGCTCCCCCACTCAGACAGTCGGCAGTGCTTGGCCCAGCCTGTACTGCTGCACCTGGTCGCGCTCGCAGCCCGCAGACTGCAGACAGCGGCTCCCCCGCTCAGTCAGTCAGCAGTGCCTGGCCCAGCCTGTACTGCTCCACCTGGTCGCGCTCGCAGCCTGCAGACTGCAGACAGTGTCTCCCCCACTCAGACAGTCGGCAGTGCTTGGCCCAGACTGTACTGCTCCATTTGGTCGCGCTCGCAGCACGCAGACTGCAGACAGTGGCTCCCCCGCTCAGTCAGTCAACAGTGCCTGGCCCAGCCTGTACTGCTCCACCTGGTCGCGCTCGCAGCCTGCAGACTGCAGACAGTGTCTCCCCCACTCAGACAGTCGGCAGTGCTCGGCCCAGACTGTACTGCTCCAATTGGTCGCGCTCGCAGCCTGCAGACTGCACACAGCGGCTCCCCCACTCAGACAGTCGGCAGTGCCTGGCCCAGCCTGTACTGCTCCATCTGCTCGCAGCCCGCAGACTGCAGACAGCGGCTCCCCCGCTCAGTCAGTCAGCACTGCCTGGCCCAGCCTGTACTGTTCAACCTGGTCGCGCTCGCAGCCTGCAGACTGCAGACAGCGGCTCCCCCGCTCAGTCAGTCAGCAGTGCCTGGCCCAGCCTGTACTGCTCCAGCTGGTCGCGCTCGCATCCTGCAGACTGCAGACAGCGGCTCCACCACTCAGACAGTCGGCAGTGCCTGGCCCAGCCTATACTGCTCCATCTGCTCGCAGCCCGCAGACTGCAGACAGCGGCTCCCCCGCTCAGTCAGTCAGCAGTGCCTGGCCCAGCCTGTACTGCTGCACCTGGTCGCGCTCGCAGCCTGCAGACTGCAGACAATGGCTCCCCCACTCAGACAGTTGGCAGTGCTTGGCCCAGCCTGTACTGCCCCACCTGGTCGCGCTCGCATCCTGCAGACTGCATACAGCGGCTCCCCCACTCCGACAGTCGGCAGTGCTTGGCCCAGCCTGTACTTCTCCACCTGGTCGCGCTCGCAGTCCGCAGACTGCAGACAGCGACTCCCCCACTCAGTCAGTCAGCAGTGCCTGGCCAAGCCTGTACTGCTCCACCTGGTCGCGCTCGCAGCCTGCAAACTGCAGACATTGGCTCCCCCACTCAGACAGTCGGCAGTGCATGGCCCAGCCTGTACTGCTCCACCTGGTCGCCCTCGCAGCCTGCAGACTGCAGACAGCGGCTCCCGCACTCAGACAGTCGGCAGTGCTTGGCCCAGACTGTACTGCTCCATTTGGTCGTGCTCACAGCACGCAGACTGCAGACAGCGGCTCACCCGCTCAGTCAGTCAGCAGTACCTTGCCCAGCCTGTACTGCTCCACCTGGTCGCACTCGCAGACTGCAGACAGTGTCTCCCCCACTCAGACAGTCGGCAGTGCTTGGCCCAGGCTGTACTGCTCCATTTGGTCGCGCTCGCAGCCTGCAGACTGCACGCAGAGGCTCCCCCACTCAGACAGTCAGCAGTGCTTGGCCCAGCCTGTACTGCTGCACCTGGTCGCGCTCGCAGCCCGCAGACTGCAGTCAGCGGCTGCCCCGCTCAGTCAGTCAGCAGTGCCTGGCCCAGCCTGTACTGCTCCACCTGGTCGCGCTCGCAGCCTGCAGACTGCAGACAGCGGATCCCCCACTCAGACAGTTGGCAGTGCTTGGCCCAGCCTGTACTGCTCCACCTGGTCGCCCTCGCAGCCTGCAGACTGCAGACAGCGGCTCCCCCACTCAGACAGTCGGCAGTGCTTGGCCCAGACTGTACTGCTCCATTTGGTCGCGCTCGCAGCACGCAGACTGCAGACAGCGGCTCCCCCCCTCTGTCAGTCAGCAGTGCCTGTCCCAGCCTGTACTGCTCCACCTGGTCGCGCTCGCAGCCTGCAGACTGCACACAGCGGCTCCCCCACTCAGACAGTCGGCAGTGCCTGGCCCAGCCTGTACTGCTCCATCTGCTCGCAGCCCGCAGACTGCAGACAGCGGCTCCCCCGCTCAGTCAGTCAGCAGTGCCTGGCCCAGCCTGTACTGCTGCACCTGGTCGCGCTCGCAGCCTGCAGACTGCAGACAATGGCTCCCCCACTCAGACAGTTTGCAGTGCTTGGCCCAGCCTGTACTGCCCCACCTGGTCGCGCTCGCATCCTGCAGACTGCATACAGCGGCTCCCCCACTCCGACAGTCGGCAGTGCTTGGCCCAGCCTGTACTGCTCCACCTGGTCGCGCTCGCAGCCTGCAGACTGCAGACAGCGGCTCCCCCACTCAGACAGTCGGCAGTGCATGGCCCAGCCTGTACTGCTCCACCTGGTCGCCCTCGCAGCCTGCAGACTGCAGACAGCGGCTCCCGCACTCAGACAGTCGGCAGTGCTTGGCCCAGACTGTACTGCTCCATTTGGTCGCGCTCACAGCACGCAGACTGCAGACAGCGGCTCACCCGCTCAGTCAGTCGGCAGTGCTTGGCCCAGACTGTACTGCTCCATTTGGTCGCGCTCACAGCACGCAGACTGCAGACAGCGGCTCACCCGCTCAGTCAGTCAGCAGTGCCTTGCCCAGCCTGTACTGCTCCACCTGGTCGCACTCGCAGCCTGCAGACTGCAGACAGTGTCTCCCCCACTCAGACAGTCAGCAGTGCCTGGCCCAGCCTGTACTGCTCCATCTGCTCGCAGCACGCAGACTGCAGACAGCGGCTCCCCCCCTCTGTCAGTCAGCAGTGCCTGTCCCAGCCTGTACTGCTCCACCTGGTCGCGCTCGCAGCCTGCAGACTGCACACAGCGGCTCCTCCACTCAGACAGTCGGCAGTGCCTGGCCCAGCCAGTACTGCTCCATCTGCTCGCAGCCCGCAGATTGCAGACAGCGGTTCCCCCACTCAGACAGTCAGCAGTGCTTGGCCCAGCCTGTACTGCTGCACCTGGTCGCGCTCGCAGCCCGCAGACTGCAGACAGCGGCTGCCCCGCTCAGTCAGTCAGCAGTGCCTGGCCCAGCATGTACTGCTCCACCTGGTCGCGCTCGCAGCCTGCAGACTGCAGACAGCGGCTCCCCCACTCAGACAGTTGGCAGTGCTTGGCCCAGCCTGTACTGCTCCACCTGGTCGCCCTCGCAGCCTGCAGACTGCAGACAGCGGCTCCCCCACTCAGACAGTCGGCAGTGCTTGGCCCAGACTGTACTGCTCCATTTGGTCGCGCTCGCAGCACGCAGACTGCAGACAGCGGCTCCCCCCCTCTGTCAGTCAGCAGTGCCTGTCCCAGCCTGTACTGCTCCACCTGGTCGCGCTCGCAGCCTGCAGACTGCACACAGCGGCTCCCCCACTCAGACAGTCGGCAGTGCCTGGCCCAGCCTGTACTGCTCCATCTGCTCGCAGCCCGCAGATTGCAGACAGCGGCTCCCCCGCTCAGTCAGTCAGGAGTTCCTGGCCCAGCCTGTACTGCTCCACCTGGTCGCGCTCGCAGCCTGCAGCCCCTCAGGGGCTCAGCATTAATTTGCTGAGTACGGGCTTGGCGAACCCGGGGTCCTGAGCTGTGGGCTGTGTCGCACCAACAGTCCGGTACACCGTAAGCTCTGTGCGTGCTTCAACGACCATCGTTCGGTGCGACGGTGGAACGTTGTACGTTTCAGAGCCCGGGGATCTTGGCTTAATCGCCCGGGGCGCGAGGACGGTACAAACCTCTATAAAAAAACCCTCAATCTCAAGGTGTGCTACGTGCCGAGGAGATGAATGGCTGTTGAGGTTGAACAGTCGTTAGCGAGCAACCTCTGGGGAACCTGCCGCACCTCAGTTGTATAAGGCTTACCCAGGCAAGCGGGGCTCTGCCTGGGTGGACCTTTAGATCCCTAGCTGCTCGTGGGAACAACATGAAACGAGCAAAAGAAAACGTTGGTGGACGTATAACCACCGTCTCTAAGCGTGGTAAGTTTTATGCCTCTTCGTATGACCCCAAGTCGTTCTCTTCCTTGGCCACGCCCTGGGAGGAACGCAGGGCTACTACCATCAATGAGCCTTATTCGCCTCGATATTTAGTCTGTACAAGGGTTGATGGGGAATCATTTACGACCGTAAAGCCTCAGTTCTTCGTAGACCATCTGGAGGAGAAGTTTGGAGATGTGGAGTCCCTCTCCAAGATGCGCAATGGCTCTGTGTTGATTCACACCGCATCCCCTGCCCAGTCGCGGGCATTGCTTGCCTGCGACAAGCTGGGAGACATCGCGGTCAACATTGCGCCACATAGGTCCCTCAATCTGGTCCAGGGTATTATTTTTCACCGGGATCTCCTCTTACAATCCGATGAGGAGCTGCGCGCCAACCTCGAGCGGCGAGGTGTTCACTTCGTCCGGCGCATCCATCGTGGGTCGAAAGATAATAGGGTTGCCACCGGTGCCTTCATCGTAGCCTTTGAAGGCGATACACTGCCAGGGAAGGTGAAGGTGATGTGCTACCGGGTTGATGTCAAACCCTACATCCCTCCTCCTATGAGATGCTTCCAGTGCTGGAAGTTTGGGCATATGTCGTCCCGTTGCCCTTCCAGCGCCACTTGCCGGGATTGTGGACGTCCAGCCCACCCGGACGCCCCATGTACTCCGCCGCCCATCTGTGTGAACTGTGGCCAGGAGCATCCTCCCTGCTCATCACAATGCCCTGTGCTCCGGAAAGAAAGGAAAATCATCGAATATAAGACCTTGGACCGGTTGACCAATGCTGAGGCAAAAAAGAAATTTGAGCGCTTACACCCAGTGGCCATGACAACGTCTTTTGCGGCAATTGCATCATCTTCATCATCTGTGGCGACACCCATCTTGTCTGCTCATTCTTTTTCTGTAGGCCCCCAGGGCCGCAAACCTACATCTGCCCCCAAGGTGGTTGGGGGGGCCCTTCCTTCTTCTGCTCCCCAGGTAACTGCCTCGGGAGCAACCTCCACCCTTCTGCCGGAGACACAACAACCCACTCCGGCACCCCTCGTTCGGAAGGGGTCCCTTGGGACACTCCCTTCCGAGGGTTCCGCCCGTGTCACTTCTGACACACGCCAGCAGCAGGCAAAACCGAAGGCTGCTGGACGCAGGGCCTCATGCTCCTCCTCAGTCCCTGAGGCTGAGTCTGAGGACCCAGCCCTGCCGGCGAAGCCCCCGAGGGGCAAGAAGGACCGGAGGAAAAAGGTTGAAAACGACGTGAAGGATACCACGGTGGCTCCTGAGCCACCTCACCACTCCACCTCGACCTCTGGGGACGAGGTGGAAATTCTAGCGTCCCCAGACGACCTCGCCGTCGGGGACATCACAGAAATTATGGATACTGAGCCAGAACAAAGGCAGACAGCGGATTTGAGTGACGCTGATTTGTAATCTCTATGTCCTCCCAGTTATCAGACAGCATTATCCTCCAGTGGAACTGCGGCGGTTTCTTCCCCCACCTGGCTGAGCTACGACACCTTTTAAGCACAACACCTGCCTTCTGCATTGCCTTACAGGAAACATGGTTTCCAGCAATGCGGACCCCAGCCCTTCGTGGCTACAGGGGATATTACTGTAACCGTAGCTCATATAACAGGGTCTCAGGTGGTGTATGTGTGTATGTCCTTACCTCTGTTCATAGTGAACCTGTGTCCCTTCGTACACCACTAGAAGCAGTGGCTGTCAGGGTAAGGACAACACAAGAGTTTACCGTCTGTAGCCTTTATCTCCCTCCAGATGGTGATATTTCTTTGAATGTTTTGGCTGCACTTATATCGCAACTACCCCCGCCTTTCTTCTTATTGGGCGACTTCAATGCCCATAACCCGTTGTGGGGTAGTACTTCGCTTTCTGGCCGAGGCAGAGTAGTCGAGTCTTTACTTTCTCAACTCGACCTCTGCCTATTAAATACTGGTGCCCCCACACACTTTAGTGTGGCACATGGCACGTTCTCGGCCATTGATTTATCGATCTGCAGCCACAGCCTTCCACCATCTGTCCACTGGAGAGCCCACGACGATCTGTGTGGCAGTGACCATTTTCCGCTTTTTCTGTCACTCCCACAACGTCAGTCCCCAGAACGCCCCCCCAGGTGGGCTTTAGGCAGGGCTAACTGGGAAGATTACACGTCCACTGCTATTGTTCAACCTCCCCCACTCGATTCCATCGATGTGGTGGTTGAGGGCGTCACTCACACAATTGTTTCTGCTGCAAAAGCTGCAATTCCATGCTCCACAGGGTGCCCACGGCGTAAGGCAGTGCCGTGGTGGTCGCCGGAAATAGCTGAGGCTATTAGAGATCGTAGGCGGGCCTTACAGCGCTATAAGCGTCACCCCTCTCAGGAGCATCTCATTGATTTTAAACGGCTTCGCGCTCGTGCTCGCCAGTTAATAAGAAGACGGAAACAGGAGTGCTGGGAGAGGTACGTTTCCACTATTGGGACAGGCACCTCAGCCTCGCAGGTCTGTAGTAAGATCAGGCGGCTACAGGGATTACGGACACCAGTGGGAATCCCTGCGATCTCCTCAAATGGAGTCGTTTGTACGGACCCGGCCACTATTGCAGACATGTTTGCTGAGCATTATGCCCACGCCTTTGCCTCTGCACACTATCCACCGGCCTTCCGTACATTGAAGGAGAGGATGGAACGCCAGCCCCTCTCCTTTCGTACCCATCGCACTGAATCTTACAACACTCCCTTTACTGAGTAGGAGCTCCTCAGTGCTCTTCAACAATGTCCAGACACGGCGCCAGGGCCTGATAGCATCCATAGTCAAATGCTGAAACATCTCTCAGCAGATAGTCGGCGTAACCTCCTTGCGGTCTATAACCGCATTTGGTGTGATGGTGTTTTCCCGTCACAGTGGCGGGAGAGTATCATCATCCCAGTGCTTAAGCCCGACAAACATCCTCTGAACTTGGATAGCTATCGGCCCATTAACCTGACTAACGTTCCATGCAAACTGTTGGAGCGGATGGTCAGTCGGCGGTTGTGTTGGATTCTTGAGACTCGGGGATTATTGGCTCCATGCCAGGGCGGTTTTCGCCAGGGTCGGTCTACCACCGATAATCTGGTGTACCTTGAGTCTGCAATCCGCACAGCCTTTTCCCGGCGCCAACACCTTGTTGCCGTCTTCTTCGATATGCACAAAGCATACGATACAACCTGGCAACGACACATCCTCAACACTTTACATGACTGGGGCCTCCGGGGCTCCCTACCGATTTTTATTCAGAATTTTTTAGCCGTCCGTACCTTTCGTGTTCAAATTGGTGCTTCTCTGAGTTCCTCTCATATCCAGGAAAATGGGGTTCCTCAGGGTTCCGTTTTAAGCGTTCCCTTATTTTTAATCGCCATCAACGGTTTAGCTACAGCGGTTGGGTCGTCGGTGTCCCACTCTCTTTATGCTGACGACTTTTGTCTCTCTTTTAGTTCCTGCAGCACCCAAGTTGCTGAGCGCAGGTTGCAAGGTGCTATTCAGAAGGCGCAGACCTGGGCGCTTACCCACGGCTTTCAGTTTTCTGCCTCCAAGACCAGAGTGATGCACTTCTGTCGGCGTCGGACCGTCCACCCGCACCCTGAATTTTATCTTAATGACGAACTACTTACTGTAGTGGAAACTCACCGTTTTTTAGGACTGGTCTTTGACGCCCGGCTGACGTGGCTCCCCCACATTCGTCAGCTGAAACGGAAGTGCTGGCGCCATCTCAACCTTCTCAGACACTTGGGTCATACGATCTGGGGTGCAGACCGCTCGACACTGTTGCGGCTTTACACGGCGCTGGTGCAGTCCCGTCTCGATTTTGGGTGCATAGCCTATGGGTCTGCAGCACCTTCGGCACTGCACCTACTGGACCCCATTCACAACTGTGGGGTTCGCATCGCGACGGGTGCCTTATGCACCAGCCCAGTGAACAGCTTACTAGTAGAGGCTGGGGTTCCACCCTTGGAGATCCGCCGCCAACACCTACTTGCGGCTTACGCAGCCCATGTGTATTGCTCCCCAGGCCACCCAAACCATCGTCTCCTCTTTCCTGATGTGGTAGTCCGTCCCCATCAGCGACGCCCCAGATCAGGTCATACTATTGCCTATCGGGTTCAGTCCCTCCTGCGGGAGCTTGAGTCTTCTCCCCTTCCAACTTCCTATCGGGTCCGTACCCGTACACCTCCGTGGTGTTTGCCAAGGCCGTCTACTCGGCTGGACTTGGCCCAGGGGCCCAAAGACTCAGTTCCACTGGAGGCGCTCCGCCGTCAGTTCTCTGCTGTCATAGCGGAGTTCCGTGGATATGACCTGATCTACACAGATGGTTCCATGGTTGATGGCTGTGTGGGATATGCCTATACTCATGGTGACCATGTGGAACAGCACTCCCTGCCGAATGGCTGCAGTGTTTACACTGCAGAGCTGGTAGCCATTCACAGAGCTCTCATGCATATCCGGTCCTGCTCCGGCGAGTCTTTTGTTGTTTGCAGCGACTCTCTGAGCAGCCTCCGAGCTCTGGAGCACTGTTACCCGCGGTCTCCTCTGGTGTTGGCCATACAGGAGACTCTTTGTGCCATTGGAGAGTCCGGGCAATCGGTGGTGTTCGTCTGGTCTCCGGGTCATGTCGGCATCCCGGGCAATGAACGTGTTGACAGACTTGCCAGGCAGGCAGTCAGTGCGTCCATTTTGGACATCGGCCTCCTGGCGTCTGATCTCCGTTCGTTGTTGCGCCACCGCGTACATCAGCGTTGGGATGCCGAGTGGCATAACCTGGGCACACCCAACAAGCTTCGGCTAGTCAAGGAGACCACCACCGCGTGGCGTTCTTCCGTGCTGGCCTCTCGCCGGGACTCCGTGGTGATGTGTCGACTCCGTATTGGCCATTCGTGGCTCACCAACGGACATCTCCTTCGTGGTGAGGCCCCGCCCCAGTGTCGTTGTGGCTCCCACTTGACAATAGTTCACATCCTAGTGGACTGCCCGTTTTTAGCCGCCTTGCGGCGTCGTTTTAACATTCCTGGCGTTTCACCAGATATTTTACGTGACGATGCTTCAGCAGCGAATTCAGTTTTAAGTTTTATTCGAGCAGGAGGCTTTTCTCAGTCTCTATGACTGGTCTTTTCCTTGCACTGCCGAGTGGTTGACTTTTCCTTTTTTATTCCTATGGTCGGTCAACCACTACCTTCGGCCTCTTTGTAGTAAGGTGTCTTTGTGTGTTCGCCCCCTTTTCTTTTGGTTTCTTCTCCGTTTGGTTGATGTTTTATAGACACAGTGGGATTTCCATCCCACTTCGCAAACTTAATCTCTGGGCGCATTCATTTGACGTTCGCACTTTTATTTTTGACATTTTGTAATGGAATGGGGGACTGATGACCATTGTAGTTTTGTCCCCCTTAAACATTCAAATAACAACAACAACAACAACAACAACAGCAGCCTGCAGACTGCAGACAGCGGCTCCCCCGCTCAGTCAGTCAGCAGTGCCTGGCCCAGCCTGTACTGCTCCACCTGGTCGCGCTCGCGGACTGCAGACAGCGGCTCCACCACTCAGACAGTCGGCAGTGCCTGGCCCAGCATGTACTGCTACATCTGCTCGCAGCCCACAGACTGCAGACAGCGGCTCCCCCGCTCAGTCAGTCAGCAGTGCCTGGCCCAGCCTGTACTGCTCCACCTGGTCGCGCTCGCAGCCTGCAGACTGCAGACAGCAACTCCCCCACTCAGACTGTTGGCAGTGCTTGGCCCAGCCTGTACTGCTCCACCTGGTCGCGCTCGCATCCTGCAGACTGCATACAGCGGCTCCCCCACTCCGATAGTCAGCAGTACCTGGCCCAGCCTGTACTGCTCCACCTGCTCGTGCTCGCATCCTGCAGACTGCAGACAGCGGCTCCACCACTCAGACAGTCAGCAGTGCCTGGCCCAGCCTGTACTGCTGCACCTGGCCGCGCTCGCAGCCTGCAGACTGCAGACAATGGCTCCCCCACTCAGACAGTTGGCAGTGCTTGGCCCAGCCTGTACTGCTCCACCTGGTCGCGCTCGCATCCTGCAGACTGCATACAGCGGCTCCCCCACTCCGACAGTCGGCAGTGCTTGGCCCAGCCTGTACTGCTCCACCTGGTCGCGCTCGCAGCCCGCAGACTGCGACTCCCCTGCTCAGTCAGTCGGCAGTGTCTGGCCCAGCCTGTACTGCTCCACCTGGTCGCGCTCGCAGCCTGCAGACTTCAGACAGTGGCTCCCCCGCTCAGTCAGTCAGCAGTGCCTGGCCCAGCCTGTACTGCTCCACCTGGTCCCGCTCGCAGCCTGCAGACTGCACACAGCGGCTCCCCCACTCAGACAGTCGGCAGTGCTTGGCCCAGACTGTCCTGCTCCATTTGGTCGCGCTCGCAGCACGCAGACTGCAGACAGCGGCTCCCCCGCTCAGTCAGTCAGCAGTGCCTGGCCTAGCCTGTACTGCTCCACCTGGTCGCGCTCGCAGCCCGCAGACTGCAGACAGCGGCTCCCCCACTCAGACAGTTGGCAGTGCTTGGCCCAGACTGTCCTGCTCCATTTGGTCGCGCTCGCAGCACGCAGACTGCAGACAGCGGCTCCCCCGCTCAGTCAGTCAGCAGTGCCTGGCCCAGCCTGTACTGCTCCACCTGGTCCCGCTCGCAGCCTGCAGACTGCACACAGCGGCTCCCCCACTCAGACAGTCGGCAGTGCTTGGCCCAGACTGTCCTGCTCCATTTGGTCGCGCTCGCAGCACGCAGACTGCAGACAGCGGCTCCCCCGCTCAGTCAGTCAGCAGTGCCTGGCCCAGACTGTCCTGCTCCACCTGGTCGCGCTCGCAGCCCGCAGACTGCAGACAGCGGCTCCCCCACTCAGACAGTTGGCAGTGCTTGGCCCAGCCTGTACTGCTCCACCTGCTCGCGTTCGCAGCCTGCAGACTGCAGACAGTGGCTCCCCCACCCAGACAGTCGGCACTGCCTGGCTCAGCCTATACTGCCCCATCTGGTCGCGCACGCGTCCTGCAGACTGCAGACAGCAGCTCCCCCGCTCAGTCAGTCAGCAGTGCCTGGCCCAGCCTGTACGGCTCCACCTGGTCACGCTGGCAGCCTGCAGATTGCAGACAGCGGCTCCCCCACTCAGACAGTTGGCAGTGCTTGGCCCAGCCTGTACTGCTCCACCTGGTCGCGCTCGCATCCTGCAGACTGCAGACAGCGGCTCCCCTGCTCAGTTAGTCAGCAGTGCTTGGCCCAGCCTGTAATGCTCCTCCTGGTCGCCCTTGGAGCCTGCAGACTGCAGACAGCGGTTCCCCCACTCAGACAGTCGGCAGTGCTTGGCCCAGACTGTACTGCTCCATTTGGTCGTGCTCACAGCACGTAGACTGCAGACAGCGGCTCCCCCACTTAGACAGTCGGCAGTGCCTGGCCCAGCATGTACTGCTCCATCTGCTCGCAGCCCGCAGACTGCCGACAGCGGCTCCCCCGCGCAGTCAGTCAGCAGTGCCTGGCCCAGCCTGTACTGCTCCACCTGGTCGCGCTCGCAGCCCGCAGACTGCAGACAGCGGATCCCCCACTCAGACAGTCGGCAGTGCTTGGCCCAGATTGTACTGCTCCATTTGGTCGCGCTCGCAGCCTACAGACTGCAGACAGCGGCTCCCCCGCTCAGTCAGTCAGCAGTGCCTGGCCCAGCCTGTACTGCTCCACCTGGTCGCGCTCGCAGCCTGCAGACTGCACACAGCGGCTCCCCCGCTCAGTCAGTCAGCAGTGCCTGGCCCAGCCTGTACTGCTCCACCTGGTCGCGCTCGCAGCCTGCAGACTGCAGACAGCGGCTCCCCCACTCAGACAGTTGGCAGTGGTTGGCCCAGCCTGTACTGCTCCACCTGCTCGCGTTCGCAGCCTGCAGACTGCAGACAGTGGCTCCCCCACCCAGACAGTCGGCACTGCCTGGCCCAGCCTGTACTGCCCCACCTGGTCGCGCACGCGTCCTGCAGACTGCAGACAGCAGCTCCCCCGCTCAGTCAGTCAGCAGTGCCTGGCCCAGCCTGTACTGCTCCACCTGGTCGCGCTGGCAGCCTGCAGATTGCAGACAGCGGCTCCCCCACTCAGACAGTTGGCAGTGCTTGGCCTAGCCTGTACTGCTCCACCTGGTCGCGCTCGCATCCTGCAGACTGCAGACAGCGGCTCCCCTGCTCAGGTAGTCAGCAGTGCTTGGCCCAGCCTGTAATGCTCCACCTGGTCGCCCTTGCAGCCTGCAGCCTGCAGACAGCGGCTCCCCCACTCAGACAGTCGGCAGTGCTTGGCCCAGACTGTACTGCTCCACCTGGTCGCGCTCGCATCCTGCAGACTGCAGACAGCGGCTCCCCCACTCTGAATGTCGGCAGTGCTTGGCCCAGCCTGTACTGCTGCACCTGGTCGCGCACGCAGCCCGCAGACTGCAGACAACGGCTGCCCCGCTCAGTCAGTCAGCACTGCCTGGCCCAGGCTGTACTGCTCCAACTGGTCGTGCTCGCAGCCTGCAGATTGCAGACAGCGGCTCCCCCACTCTGAATGTCGGCAGTGCTTGGCCCAGCCTGTACTGCTGCACCTGTTCGCGCACGCTGCCCGCAGACTGCAGACAGCGGCTCCCCCGCTCAGTCAGTCAGCAGTGCCTGGCCCAGCCTGTACTGCTCCACCTGGTCGCGCTCGCAGCCTGCAGACTGCACACAGCGGCTCCCCCACTCAGACAGTCGGCAGTGCTTGGCCCAGACTGTACTGCTCCATTTGGTCGCGCTCGCAGCACGCAGACTGCAGACAGCGGCTCCCCTGCTCAGTCAGTCAACAGTGCCTGGCCCAGCCTGTACTGATCCACCTGGTCGCACTCGCGGCCTGCAAACTGCAGACAGCGGCTCCCCCGCTCAGTCAGTCAGCAGTGCCTGGCCCAGCCTGTACTGCTCCACCTGGTCGCGCTCGCAGCCTGCAGACTGCACACAGCGGCTCCCCCGCTCAGTCAGTCAGCAGTGCCTGGCCCAGCCTGTACTGCTCCACCTGGTCGCGCTCGCAGCCTGCAGACTGCAGACAGCGGCTCCCCCACTCAGACAGTTGGCAGTGCTTGGCCCAGCCTGTACTGCTCCACCTGGTCGCGCTCGCAGCCTGCAGACTGCAGACAGTGGCTCCCCCACTCAGACAGTCGGCAGTGCTTGGCCCAGCCTGTACTGATCCACCTGGTCGCACTCGCGGCCTGCAAACTGCAGACAGCGGCTCCCCCGCTCAGTCAGTCAGCAGTGCCTGGCCCAGCCTGTACTGCTCCACCTGGTCGCGTTCGCAGCCTGCAGACTGCAGACAGTGGCTCCCCCACCCAGACAGTCGGCACTGCCTGGCTCAGCCTATACTGCCCCATCTGGTCGCGCACGCGTCCTGCAGACTGCAGACAGCAGCTCCCCCGCTCAGTCAGTCAGCAGTGCCTGGCCCAGCCTGTACGGCTCCACCTGGTCACGCTGGCAGCCTGCAGATTGCAGACAGCGGCTCCCCCACTCAGACAGTTGGCAGTGCTTGGCCCAGCCTGTACTGCTCCACCTGGTCGCGCTCGCATCCTGCAGACTGCAGACAGCGGCTCCCCTGCTCAGTTAGTCAGCAGTGCTTGGCCCAGCCTGTAATGCTCCTCCTGGTCGCCCTTGGAGCCTGCAGACTGCAGACAGCGGTTCCCCCACTCAGACAGTCGGCAGTGCTTGGCCCAGACTGTACTGCTCCATTTGGTCGTGCTCACAGCACGTAGACTGCAGACAGCGGCTCCCCCACTTAGACAGTCGGCAGTGCCTGGCCCAGCATGTACTGCTCCATCTGCTCGCAGCCCGCAGACTGCCGACAGCGGCTCCCCCGCGCAGTCAGTCAGCAGTGCCTGGCCCAGCCTGTACTGCTCCACCTGGTCGCGCTCGCAGCCCGCAGACTGCAGACAGCGGATCCCCCACTCAGACAGTCGGCAGTGCTTGGCCCAGATTGTACTGCTCCATTTGGTCGCGCTCGCAGCCTACAGACTGCAGACAGCGGCTCCCCCGCTCAGTCAGTCAGCAGTGCCTGGCCCAGCCTGTACTGCTCCACCTGGTCGCGCTCGCAGCCTGCAGACTGCACACAGCGGCTCCCCCGCTCAGTCAGTCAGCAGTGCCTGGCCCAGCCTGTACTGCTCCACCTGGTCGCGCTCGCAGCCTGCAGACTGCAGACAGCGGCTCCCCCACTCAGACAGTTGGCAGTGGTTGGCCCAGCCTGTACTGCTCCACCTGCTCGCGTTCGCAGCCTGCAGACTGCAGACAGTGGCTCCCCCACCCAGACAGTCGGCACTGCCTGGCCCAGCCTGTACTGCCCCACCTGGTCGCGCACGCGTCCTGCAGACTGCAGACAGCAGCTCCCCCGCTCAGTCAGTCAGCAGTGCCTGGCCCAGCCTGTACTGCTCCACCTGGTCGCGCTGGCAGCCTGCAGATTGCAGACAGCGGCTCCCCCACTCAGACAGTTGGCAGTGCTTGGCCTAGCCTGTACTGCTCCACCTGGTCGCGCTCGCATCCTGCAGACTGCAGACAGCGGCTCCCCTGCTCAGGTAGTCAGCAGTGCTTGGCCCAGCCTGTAATGCTCCACCTGGTCGCCCTTGCAGCCTGCAGCCTGCAGACAGCGGCTCCCCCACTCAGACAGTCGGCAGTGCTTGGCCCAGACTGTACTGCTCCACCTGGTCGCGCTCGCATCCTGCAGACTGCAGACAGCGGCTCCCCCACTCTGAATGTCGGCAGTGCTTGGCCCAGCCTGTACTGCTGCACCTGGTCGCGCACGCAGCCCGCAGACTGCAGACAACGGCTGCCCCGCTCAGTCAGTCAGCACTGCCTGGCCCAGGCTGTACTGCTCCAACTGGTCGTGCTCGCAGCCTGCAGATTGCAGACAGCGGCTCCCCCACTCTGAATGTCGGCAGTGCTTGGCCCAGCCTGTACTGCTGCACCTGTTCGCGCACGCTGCCCGCAGACTGCAGACAGCGGCTCCCCCGCTCAGTCAGTCAGCAGTGCCTGGCCCAGCCTGTACTGCTCCACCTGGTCGCGCTCGCAGCCTGCAGACTGCACACAGCGGCTCCCCCACTCAGACAGTCGGCAGTGCTTGGCCCAGACTGTACTGCTCCATTTGGTCGCGCTCGCAGCACGCAG
Source organism: Locusta migratoria (assembly GCA_026315105.1). NCBI lineage: Eukaryota > Metazoa > Arthropoda > Insecta > Orthoptera > Acrididae > Locusta > Locusta migratoria. Next base: position 572,548,493 of record CM048747.1, on the reverse strand, counting down.
ACTGCAGACAGCGGCTCCCCTGCTCAGTCAGTCAACAGTGCCTGGCCCAGCCTGTACTGATCCACCTGGTCGCACTCGCGGCCTGCAAACTGCAGACAGCGGCTCCCCCGCTCAGTCAGTCAGCAGTGCCTGGCCCAGCCTGTACTGCTCCACCTGGTCGCGCTCGCAGCCTGCAGACTGCACACAGCGGCTCCCCCGCTCAGTCAGTCAGCAGTGCCTGGCCCAGCCTGTACTGCTCCACCTGGTCGCGCTCGCAGCCTGCAGACTGCAGACAGCGGCTCCCCCACTCAGACAGTTGGCAGTGCTTGGCCCAGCCTGTACTGCTCCACCTGGTCGCGCTCGCAGCCTGCAGACTGCAGACAGTGGCTCCCCCACTCAGACAGTCGGCAGTGCTTGGCCCAGCCTGTACTGCTGCACCTGGTCGCGCTCGCAGCCCGCAGACTGCAGACAGCGGCTCCCCCGCTCAGTCAGTCAGCAGTGCCTGGCCCAGCCTGTACTGCTCCACCTGGTCGCGCTCGCAGCCTGCAGACTGCACACAGCGGCTCCCCCGCTCAGTCAGTCAGCAGTGCCTGGCCCAGCCTGTACTGCTCCACCTGGTCGCGCTCGCAGCCTGCAGACTGCAGACAGCGGCTCCCCCACTCAGACAGTTGGCAGTGCTTGGCCCAGCCTGTACTGCTCCACCTGCTCGCGTTCGCAGCCTGCAGACTGAACACAGTGGCTCCTCCACCCAGACAGTCGGCACTGCCTGGCCCAGCCTGTACTGCCCCACCTGGTCGCGCACGCGTCCTGCAGACTGCAGACAGCAGCTCCCCCGCTCAGTCAGTCAGCAGTGCCTGGCCCAGCCTGTACTGCCCCACCTGGTCGCGCTCGCATCCTGCAGACTGCAGACAGCGGCTCCCCTACTCAGTTAGTCAGCAGTGCTTGGCCCAGCCTGTAATGCTCCACCTGGTCGCCCTTGCAGCCTGCAGACTGCAGACAGCGGCTCCCCTACTCAGACAGTCGGCAGTGTTTGGCCCAGCCTGTACTGCTGCACCTGGTCGCGCTCGCAGCCTGCAGACTGCACACAGCGGCTCCCCCACTCAGACAGTCGGCAGTGCTTGGCCCAGACTGTACTGCTCCATTTGGTCGCGCTCGCAGCACGCAGACTGCAGACAGCGGCTCCCCTGCTCAGTCAGTCAGCAGTGCCTGGCCCAGCCTATACTGCTCCACCTGTTCGTGCTCGCAGCCTGCAGACTGCAGACAGCGGCTCCCCCACTCAGACAGTCGGCAGTTCTTGGCCCAGACTGTACTGCTCCACCTGGTCGCGCTCGCATCCTGCAGACTGCAGATAGCGGCTCCCCCACTCTGAATGTCGGCAGTGCTTGGCCCAGCCTGTACTGCTGCACCTGGTCGCGCACGCAGCCCGCAGACTGCAGACAGCGACTCCCCTGCTCAGTCAGTCAGCAGTGCCTGGCCCAGGCTGTACTGCTCCACCTGGTCGTGCTCGCAGCCTGCAGACTGCACACAGCGGCTCCCCCACTCAGACAGTCGGCAGTGCTTGGCCCAGACTGTACTGCTCCATTTGGTCGCGCTCGCAGCACGCAGACTGCAGACAGCGGCTCCCCTGCTCAGTCAGTCAGCAGTGCCTGGCCCAGCCTGTACTGCTCCACCTTGTCGCGCTCGCAGCCTGCAGACTGCACACAGCGGCTCCCCCACTCAGACAGTCGGCAGTGCTTGGCCCAGACTGTACTGCTCCATTTGGTCGCGCTCACAGCACGCAGACTGCAGACAGCGGCTCCCCCACTCAGACAGTCGGCAGTGCTTGGCCCAGCCTGTACTGCTGCACCTGGTCGGGCTCGCAGCACGCAGACTGCAGACAGCGGCTCCCCCACTCAGTCAGACAGCAGTGCCTGGCCCAGCCTGTACTGCTCCACCTGGTCGTGCTCGCAGCCTGCAGACTGCACACAGCGGCTCCCCCACTCAGACAGTCGGCAGTGCTTGGCCCAGACTGTACTGCTCCATTTGGTCGCGCTCACAGCACGCAGACTGCAGACAGCGGCTCCCCCACTCAGACAGTCGGCAGTGCCTGGCCCAGCATGTACTGCTCCATCTGCTCGCAGCCCGCAGACTGCAGACAGCGGCTCCCCCGCTCAGTCAGTCAGCAGTGCCTGGCCCAGCCTGTACTGCTCCAGCTGGTCGCGCTCGCAGCCTGCAGACTGCACACAGCGGCTCCCCCACTCAGACAGTCGGCAGTGCTTGCCCCAGACTGTACTGCTCCATTTGGTCGCGCTCGCAGCATGCAGACTGCAGACAGCGGCTCCCCCGCTCAGTCAGTCAGCAGTGCCTGGCCCAGCCTGTACTGCTCCACCTGGTCGCGCTCGCAGCCTGCAGACTGCAGACAGCGGCTCCCCCACTCAGTCAGTCAGCAGTGCTTGGCCCAGGCTGTACTGCTCCATTTGGTCCCGCTCGCAGCACGCAGACTGCAGACAGCGGCTCCCCCACTCAGACAGTCGGCAGTGCCTGGCCCAGCATGTACTGCTCCATCTGCTCGCAGCCCGCAGACTGCAGACAGCGGCTCCCCCGCTCAGTCAGTCAGCAATGCCTGGCCCAGCCTGTACTGCTCCACTTGGTCGCGCTCGCAGCCTGCAGAATGCACACAGCGGCTCCCCCACTCAGACAGTCGGCAGTGTTTGGCCCAGACTGTACTGCTCCATTTGGTCGCGTCGCAGCACGCAGACTGCAGGCAGCGGCTCCCCTGCTCAGTCAGTCAGCAGTGCCTGGCCCAGCCTGTACTGCTCCACCTGGTCGCGCTCGCAGCCTGCAAACTGCAGACAGCGGCTCCCCCACTCAGTCAGTCAGCAGTGCCTGGCCCAGCCTGTACTGCTCCACCTGGTCGCGCTCGCAGCCTGCAGACTGCACACAGCGGCTCCCCCACTCAGAAAGTCGTCAGTGCTTGGCCCAGACTGTACTGCACCATTTGGTCGCGCTCGCAGCACGCAGACTGCAGACAGCGGCTCCCCCACTCAGACAGTCGGCAGTGCCTGGCCCAGCCTGTACTGCTCGATCTGCTCGCTGCCCGCAGACTGCAGACAGCGGCTTCCCCGCTCAGTCAGTCAGCAATGCCTGGCCCAGCCTGTACTGCTCCACCTGGTCGCGCTCGCAGCCTGCAGACTGCAGTCAGCGGCTCCCCCACTCAGACAGTCGGCAGTGCTTGGCCCAGACTGTACTGCACCATTTGGCCGCGCTCGCAGCACGCAGACTGCAGACAGTGGCTCCCCCACTCAGACAGTCGGCAGTGCCTGGCCCAGCATGTACTGCTCCATCTGCTCGCAGCCCGCAAACTGCAGACAGCGGCTCCCCCGCTCAGTCAGTCAGCAATGCCTGGCCCAGCCTGTACTGCTCCACCTGGTCGCGCTCGCAGCCTGCAGACTGCACACAGCGGCTCCCCCACTCAGACAGTCGGCAGTGCTTGGCCCAGACTGTACTGCTCCATCTGCTCGCAGCCCGCAGACTGCAGACTGCAGACAGTGGCTCCCCCACTCAGACAGTCGGCAGTGCTTGGCCCAGCCTGTACTGCTGCACCTGGTCGCGCTCGCAGCCTGCAGACTGCACACAGCGGCTCCCCCACTCAGAAAGTCGTCAGTGCTTGGCCCAGAATGTACTGCACCATTTGGTCGCGCTCGCAGCACGCAGACTGCAGACAGCGGCTCCCCCACTCAGACAGTCGGCAGTGCCTGGCCCAGCCTGTACTGCTCGATCTGCTCGCTGCCCGCAGACTGCAGACAGCGGCTTCCCCGCTCAGTCAGTCAGCAATGCCTGGCCCAGCCTGTACTGCTCCACCTGGTCGCGCACGCAGCCCGCAGACTGCAGACAACGGCTCCCCCGCTCAGTCAGTCAGCAGTGCCTGGCCCAGCCTGTACTGCTCCACCTGGTCGCGCTGGCAGCCTGCAGATTGCAGACAGCGGCTCCCCCACTCAGACAGTTGGCAGTGCTTGGCCTAGCCTGTTCTGCTCCACCTGGTCGCGCTCGCATCCTGCAGACTGCAGACAGCGGCTCCCCTGCTCAGGTAGTCAGCAGTGCTTGGCCCAGCCTGTAATGCTCCACCTGGTCGCCCTTGCAGCCTGCAGCCTGCAGACAGCGGCTCCCCCACTCAGACAGTCGGCAGTGCTTGGCCCAGACTGTACTGCTCCACCTGGTCGCGCTCGCATCCTGCACACTGCAGACAGCGGCTCCCCCACTCAGACAGTCGGCAGTGCTTGGCCCAGCCTGTACTGCTGCACCTGGTCGCGCACGCTGCCCGCAGACTGCAGACAGCGGCTCCCCCGCTCAGTCAGTCAGCAGTGCCTGGCCCAGGCTGTACTGCTCCAACTGGTCGTGCTCGCAGCCTGCAGACTGCAGACAGCGGCTCCCCCACTCTGAATGTCGGCAGTGCTTGGCCCAGCCTGTACTGCTGCACCTGGTCGCGCACGCTGCCCGCAGACTGCAGACAGCGACTCCCCTGCTCAGTCAGTCAGCAGTGCCTGGCCCAGGCTGTACTGCTCCACCTGGTCGTGCTCGCAGCCTGCAGACTGCACACAGCGGCTCCCCCACTCAGACAGTCGGCAGTGCTTGGCCCAGACTGTACTGCTCCATTTGGTCGCGCTCGCAGCACGCAGACTGCAGACAGCGGCTCCCCTGCTCAGTCAGTCAGCAGTGCCTGGCCCAGCCTGTACTGCTCCACCTTGTCGCGCTCGCAGCCTGCAAACTGCAGACAGCGGCTCCCCCACTCAGACAGTCGGCAGTGCTTGGCCCAGCCTGTACTGCTGCACCTGGTCGGGCTCGCAGCACGCAGACTGCAGACAGCGGCTCCCCCACTCAGTCAGTCAGCAGTGCCTGGCCCAGCCTGTACTGCTCCACCTGGTCGCGCTCGCAGCCTGCAGACTGCACACAGCGGGTCCCCCACTCAGACAGTCGGCAGTGCTTGGCCCAGACTGTACTGCTCCATTTGGTCGCGCTCACAGCACGCAGACTGCAGACAGCGGCTCCCCCACTCAGACAGTCGGCAGTGCCTGGCCCAGCATGTACTGCTCCATCTGCTCGCAGCCCGCAGACTGCAGACAGCGGCTCCCCCGCTCAGTCAGTCAGCAGTGCCTGGCCCAGCCTGTACTGCTCCAGCTGGTCGCGCTCGCAGCCTGCAGACTGCACACAGCGGCTCCCCCACTCAGACAGTCGGCAGTGCTTGCCCCAGACTGTACTGCTCCATTTGGTCGCGCTCGCAGCATGCAGACTGCAGACAGCGGCTCCCCCGCTCAGTCAGTCAGCAGTGCCTGGCCCAGCCTGTACTGCTCCACCTGGTCGCGCTCGCAGCCTGCAGACTGCAGACAGCGGCTCCCCCACTCAGTCAGTCAGCAGTGCTTGGCCCAGGCTGTACTGCTCCATTTGGTCCCGCTCGCAGCACGCAGACTGCAGACAGCGGCTCCCCCACTCAGACAGTCGGCAGTGCCTGGCCCAGCAAATACTGCTCCATCTGCTCGCAGCCCGCAGACTGCAGACAGCGGCTCCCCCGCTCAGTCAGTCAGCAATGCCTGGCCCAGCCTGTACTGCTCCACTTGGTCGCGCTCGCAGCCTGCAGAATGCACACAGCGGCTCCCCCACTCAGACAGTCGGCAGTGTTTGGCCCAGACTGTACTGCTCCATTTGGTCGCGTCGCAGCACGCAGACTGCAGACAGCGGCTCCCCTGCTCAGTCAGTCAGCAGTGCCTGGCCCAGCCTGTACTGCTCCACCTGGTCGCGCTCGCAGCCTGCAAACTGCAGACAGCGGCTCCCCCACTCAGACAGTCGGCAGTGCTTGGCCCAGCCTGTACTGCTGCACCTGGTCGGGCTCGCAGCACGCAGACTGCAGACAGCGGCTCCCCCACTCAGTCAGTCAGCAGTGCCTGGCCCAGTCTGTACTGCTCCACCTGGTCGCGCTCGCAGCCTGCAGACTGCACACAGCGGCTCCCCCACTCAGAAAGTCGTCAGTGCTTGGCCCAGACTGTACTGCACCATTTGGTCGCGCTCGCAGCACGCAGACTGCAGACAGCGGCTCCCCCACTCAGACAGTCGGCAGTGCCTGGCCCAGCCTGTACTGCTCGATCTGCTCGCTGCCCGCAGACTGCAGACAGCGGCTTCCCCGCTCAGTCAGTCAGCAATGCCTGGCCCAGCCTGTACTGCTCCACCTGGTCGCGCTCGCAGCCTGCAGACTGCAGTCAGCGGCTCCCCCACTCAGACAGTCGGCAGTGCTTGGCCCAGACTGTACTGCACCATCTGGTCGCGCTCGCAGCACGCAGACTGCAGACAGTGGCTCCCCCACTCAGACAGTCGGCAGTGCCTGGCCCAGCATGTACTGCTCCATCTGCTCGCAGCCCGCAAACTGCAGACAGCGGCTCCCCCGCTCAGTCAGTCAGCAATGCCTGGCCCAGCCTGTACTGCTCCACCTGGTCGCGCTCGCAGCCTGCAGACTGCACACAGCGGCTCCCCCACTCAGACAGTCGGCAGTGCTTGGCCCAGACTGTACTGCTCCATCTGCTCGCAGCCCGCAGACTGCAGACTGCAGACAGCGGCTCCCCCACTCAGACAGTCGGCAGTGCTTGGCCCAGACTGTACTGCTCCATTTGGTCGCGCTCGCAGCACGCAGACTGCAGACAGCGGCTCCGCCACTCAGACAGTCGGCAGTGCCTGGCCCAGCCTGTACTGCTCGATCTGCTCGCTGCCCGCAGACTGCAGACAGCGGCTTCCCCGCTCAGTCAGTCAGCAGTGCCTGGCCCAGCCTGTACTGCTCCACCTGGTCGCGCTCGCAGCCTGCAGACTGCAGACAGCGGCTCCCCCACTCAGACAGTCGGCTGTGCCAGGCCCAGCCTGTCCTCCTCCACCTGGTCGCGCTCACAGCCAGCAGACTGGAGACAGCGGCTTCCCCACTTAGGCAGTCCGCAGTGCCTGGAGCAGACTGTCCTGCCCCACCTGGTCGCGCTTGCAGACTCGATACAGCGGTTGCCCTGCTTAAACAGTAATCAATGCCTTTAGCAGCCTGTCCTGCACCACCTGGTCGCACTCGCATCCTGCAGACTGCAGACAGCGGCTCCCCTACTCAGACAGTCGGCAGTGCCTGGCACAGCCTGTCCTGCACCATCTGGTCGCGCTCGCAGCCTGCAGTCTGGAAACAGCCTTCGTTCTTCGTCGAACACCTCGAAGAAATGTTTGGCTAAGTTGCCGGTATGTCTAAATTGCGCGACGGTTCGGTCCTGATTCAGGTGGAGACCCCTGCTTAATCACGAAGCCTCTTAACGTGTGACCACTTGGGCGATATTCCTGTCACAATAACGCCCCACAAATCCTTAAACAGGGTACAGGGGGTGATATTTCATCGAGATCTTTTGCTGCAGACGGATGAGGAATTACGCGAAAATCTGCAAAGATGTGGAGTACATTTTGGCCACTGGTGCGTTTGTGTTGGCCTTTGAGGGTGACAATCTGCCCGAAAGGTCAAAGTTACGATGTACCGATGTGACGTCGAACCGTACATCCCCCCTCCAATGCGATTTTTCAAGTGTTGGCGTTTTGGGCACATGTCCTCTCGTTGCAACGCTGCTGCAACCTGTCGGGACTTTGGTCGTCCCTCCCATCCGGACACTGCCTGTGCGCCTCCTCCTTATTGTGTTAATTGCAGCGGTCACCACCCTCCCTGTTCGCAGGACTGTCCCACTCTACAGAAAGAGGGGACGATAGTTGAGTACAAAACTTTGGACCGACTAACGTATTCAGATTCAGGAAGTACGAAAAGCTGCATCCAGTATCTTTAGTTAAGTCATATTCTGCAGCTACTACGATGGCGCCACCACCAGTGGCCACTTCTCGCCCTGTTGTACCTCCACCTGTGGGCCCTATGGGCCGCCCCTCTACCTCAGCCTCCCAGACATCTGGAGGCACACCATCTTCTGTGGGGCAGGTACTGCCCCCCACGTCGGAAGTGGCTACTCCCGTTCCCCAGCCAGAAAAGGGTTCCCTTTCTCTGGCTTCTGTTTCTGGGAAGGGAACCTTTTCTCTCCTTCCCACCATGGCACCCCAGAAATCGGCACTAGCCAGCGGCTGAAGGACCCTCGGCCGGAAAGCCGTCTGGCTTCTCAGTCTTCCCACACTCCTCAAGCCCCGCTGGAGAAACCCCCTCCTCCGGTAGGCCAAAGGAACGACGGGAAGACAAGAAAGACAATAAAGACAAAAAAGATAAGATGGTAAAGCGGAAGGATACACTGGCGGCCTCAGTGCCCCCAGCCCTTGCACCTGACGCACCTGAGGATGATGTCATCCTTCACGTGACGGCAGAAGATTTAGCATTTGCCGATCTCGGGGATACCATGGACACAGAGGATCAGGCTTCACAGCCAGAGACGAGTGCTGATACCACTCATCTTCCATCTTCATCTTCATGCACCGTCAACCAGGAGACAGTCTGATCCTCCAATGGAATTGTGGCGGGTTTTTCAGCCACTTGGCTGAATTGCGTCAGCTGATTATCTCTTTTCCACCTCCATGTGTTGCTCTCCAGGAAACCTGGTTTCCTGGTGATCGGACCCCCACCCTTCGGGGCTACCGGGGGTACTTCAATAACCGCATGATCTACAATAGGGTGTTGGGCGGGCGATGTCTATATGTACATACCTCTGCCTACAGTTCCCCAGTGCCACTTCACACAGCCCTGGAGGCTGTCGCTGTCAGGGTTCGAGCATCGCAGGACATTACCATCTGTTCCCTTTATCTCCCACCTGATGCAGCAGTGGCACAAGCTGACCTAGCAGCCTTCCTTCACCGTTTCTTATTTTAGGAGATTTTGATGCACATCACCCCAAATGAGGGAGCAACGTGACTACAGGACGTGGTCGAGAATTTGAACTACTTTTTACCCAACTTGACCTTTGTATTCTTAATACAGGAGCTCCTACCCATTTTAGTGTGGCCCATGGCACCTTTTCCGACATAGACCTTTCTGTGTGTAGTCCGGGCTTACGTCCACTCCTTAACTGGTGGGTTCATGATGACCTTTGTGGAAGCGACCACTTTCCCATCTTCCTTTCGCTTCCCCACCGCCAACGCCACGCACGCCTACCCCGCTGGTCCTTCCACAGGGCCGACTGGGCAGCATACACTTCAGCTGCGACGTTGGATACCCGTCTCCCTGCTGACGCGACAATGGCAGTAGACCAAATTATTTCCGTTGTCGTTTCTGCCTGCTGAGTCCGCGATACCATCTTCTTCTGCCTTACCTCGGCGAAGACCAGTGCCCTGGTGGTCACCGGAGATAGCAGCAGCTATCCGTAATCGCCGCAGAGCTCTGCAGCAGTACTGGCGCCACCCCACCCTTGACCACCTGGTTGCCTTTAAGCGTCTTCGGGCCCAGACACGTCGGCTTATCCGGCAGCACAAGCATGCATCTGGGAAAAATACGTTTCCACAATTGGACCCCGTGTCTCCTCCAGCCAGATTTGGACAAAGATTCGCTGCATATCTCCCCCTGCGGGTTCGGGGGTAAGAATAGGCCCGCGGTATTCCTGCCTGTCGTAAGAGGCGACTAAAAGGAGTCTTCATACTTTTCGGCTTTCCGTTGAGGTCCCCTATTTGGGTTTTACCCTCCATTCTTAAAAATTTTTTCAGAAGACCGAACCATTTGGGGGAGGACACCTTACGTGGTGCTACATGTAATTCTCGTGCCATGCCATCCTACGCACCCATCATGGAATGGACTTGCGACTGCAGCTTCTATTCTGCCATCGGGCATGCCATCTCTTTTTCATGCAAGTCGCGTCCATTGTGCACCGATATCTCAGCACTCTCGATTATGATGGTTCACATAGCGCCAGAAAGCCAACACGGTAGCCAGTCCGTTGTGGTGGGGTCATCATGTACCCTCTTGGCTGTAGCCCCCTGACAACGCAGGGATCGCTCTACCGATGCCAGAGCTGTAAACTCCTCATGCAGGCCTAGGAGTAGATGCTTATCACCGTGGAGCATCAGGACTCCCGGCAACGGTCATCCCGCCAGGTGACATTGCTGTGGCTGGGTGGCGCCCATGAGGAGAGCCCCTGTTCGGAGTGGGTGGCATCGGGGCGGATGATTCGCGATGAAGCGAAACAAATCCAGCCACCAAAATCCTGGTCAGACAGGTGTCTCTAAGCGTGGAAAGTATAATGCAGTTACTTATGATCCCTCATCGTTTCCTTCCCTGACTTCTTGGCAGGAACGTGGGGATCGACATAATGAGTCGTATGTCCCGAAATTTCTGGTATGTACTAGGACTGATGGGGGATACTTCCAGGCAACCAAGCCCATGTTCTTTGTTGAACATATTGAGGACAAGTTCGGTGAGGTTGCGGGAATTTCTAAGATGCGAGACGGATCGATTCTTATACAAGCAGAGTCCCCTGCACAGTCCCGTGCTCTACTCACATGCACTAAGCTTGGCGACGTGCCTGTCTCTGTAACGGCACATAAGACGTTGAATCTGGTGCAGGGAGTCATTTTTCACCATGACCTCTTGCTGCAGTCGGATGAGGAGTTGCGCAAAAACCTGCAACGGCGCGGTGTCCATTTTGTCCGCAGAGTCTTTTGGGGTTCAAAAGACAATAGGGTGGCAACCGGGGCCTTCATCTTGGCCTTCGACGGCGATACCTTGCCCGAGAAGGTCAAGGTGATGGTATACAGATGTGATGTCCGACCGTACATCCCACCACCCATGCGCTGTTTCAAGTGCTGGCGGTTTGGACACATGTCTTCCCGTTGCGACGCAGCCCCTATTTGTCGTGACTGTGGCCGTCCCGTACACCCCGATGCACCTTGTACCCCACCACCTTCCTGTGTGAACTGCAGCGGCCATCACTCGCCTTGCTCACCGGACTGTCCCGCTTTCCAAAGGGAGCGCAAGATCGTAGAGTATAAGACCCTCGATCGCGTAAGTTACTCTGAGGCCCGCCGCAAGTATGAGAAACTCCACCCGATATCCATGATTGCTACATATGCTGCTGCCACAGTGTCATCACCTCCATCGAGGGCGGTTTCCCGACCCCCTATTACACCTTCTGTGGGCCCTTTGGGCCATCAGTTAATCTCCGCTCCCCAGACGCCAGGGGGAGCACCTTCTTCTGCGAGGCTTTTGCCTCCCCCTTCAACGTGGTCTTTGAACCCCGTCCCTCTGCCGGAGAAATGTCTTCCTTCTCCGGCTCTTCCCTCAGGGAAAGGGCCTGACAAGCCCCTTCCACCACCTCCTGCAGTTCCCACTGTGTCTGACACCCTGGATGTCAGTCGACCTATAGCTGTACGGAAAGGGTCTCTTGAGGTCTCCGAAACGCCAGTTTCGTCGCAGCCAAACGTCAGCCAGTCGCTCAAAGTTCAGGTACCTGCTGGTAGCCGGGCCTCCCCATCTGCGTCGACATCCGACGCCACTTCTGGGAAGCCCACTCGAGCACCGAAGCCCAAACCCAAGCGGGAGCGGGCGAGAAAAAAGGATGTCCCTCAGGAGAAAGAGCTGGCGGCAAAGGCGGCTTCCTCGATGCCGTCCGCTACCAGTTCTGACTCAGACAATGAGGTCGAAATCCTTGCGTCTAAAGAGGACCTCGCTCTTACAGACACCCTAGACGCAATGGATATGGACACCACAGACCCTCAGCGGGTGGCGGTAAGTGACACTGAGGCGCACCGCGTCTCTTAATCACTTTCATGCCTCTCCAGTCCTTAGGCAGCACTTTCCTCCAGTGGAATTGCGGCGGTTATTTTTCCCACCTAGCAGAGTTAAAACAACTTTTAAGCTCTTCTCATGTACTGTGCGTTGCCCTCCAGGAAACCTGGCTTCCGGCAACGTGAACCCCAGCCCTTCGTGGCTATCGTGGGTTTTACACGAATCGTCCTGTATATGACAGAGCATCTGGTGGCGTCTCCATTCATGTCATCAACTCTGCCTACAGTGAAGCTGTGCCCCTTCAAACACCTTTGGAGGCAGTGGCTGTTCGGATCACGACACCACTAGCTATAACCGCCTGCAGTGTTTATCTTCCACCTGATGGTGCAGTCCCCTGCCAAGTGTTAGCTGCACTGATTGCTCAGTTCCCCCCACCTTTCCTCATCATGGGCGATTTCAACGCCCATAACCCTTTGTGGGGTGGCGACATGATTACTGGCCGAGGTAGGGAGATTGAAAATCTTGTCTCCCAGCTCGACCTTTGTATTTTAAATACAGGTGCTCCCACGCATTTCAGTGTGGCACACGGCACCTACTCGGCCATCGACCTCTCTATTTGCAGCCCTGGCCTCGTACCATCTCTTCATTGGAGAGTGCATGACGACTTGTGTGGCAGTGACCACTTTCCGATTTTTTTGTCACTGCCCCAGCGTCATTGCCCTAGCCGTTTGCCCCGTTGGGATCTTAACAAAGCTGACTGGGATGCATTTACAACTGCTGCCACTGTTCGATATTTGCCGGACACTAACATTGATGTGGTGGTCGATAATTTAACAGACGTCATTGTCTCTGCAGCTCAGTCTGCAATCCCGTCTTCTTCTGGTTCGTCCCGGCAGAGGTCCGTGCCCTGGTGGTCGCCGGAAATCGCTGCCGCAATCAGAGAACATAGGCGAGCTCTTCAGCGTCACAAACGGCACCCATCAGTGGCCAACCTCATCGCTTTCAAGCGACTTCGTGCCAAGGCTCGGCAACTCATCAAACGAGCCAAACAAGAATGTTGGGAGAGGTATGTCTCGACCTTAGGTTCTCGTGTCTCTCCATCTCAGGTGTGGACTAAGATCAGGCGCCTCTATGGCCACCAGACTCCTATTGGCGTCCCGGGTCTTTCTATCCATGGGGCTGTGTGTACAGACCCGAGTGTGATCGCTGAACATCTTGCTGATCACTTTGCTAGGTGCTCTGCATCTGCTAACTACAGTGCAGCATTTCGCTCCCGCATGGAGCGTGTGGAGCGACAGCGCCTCTCCTTTGCGACGCGCCGTCGGGAGTCCTACAACGCCCCATTTACCGAAAGTGAGCTGCTTAGTGCCTTGGCCAATTGCCCAGATACGGCTCCCGGTCCCGACCGTGTCCACGCACAGATGCTGAAACACCTCTCGCGAGATTCTCAGCGCCATGTCCTCGAGATATTCAACCGCATTTGGGGTGGTGGCGAGTTTCCGTCCCAGTGGCGGGAAGCCGTCGTCATACCGGTGCTGAAGCCTGGCAGGGACCCACTGGAGGTTGACAGTTATCGTCCCATCTGCCTGACCAACGTTCTCTGCAAGTTGCTCGAACGTATGGTCGCACGTCGCTTGACTTGGGTGCTCGAGTCCCGGGGCCTTCTGGCGCCATCGCAGGGTGGATTTCGCCAGGGTCGTTCTACGATGGATAATCTGGTGTGCCTGGAGTCAGCGGTTCGGACAGCTTTTTCCCGTCGTCAGCACCTTATTGCAGTTTTCTTTGACCTTCAGAAGGCCTACGATACCACATGGCGGCGTCACATCCTCGCTACGCTGCATGAGTGGGGCCTTCGGGGGTCACTTCCCATCTTCATTGCAAATTTCCTCCGACTCCGCACGTTTCGGGTCCGAGTCGGTGTTGCCCATAGTTCGCCTCATATCCAAGAAAATGGGGTCCCACAGGGGTCTGTGCTGAGTGTCTCACTGTTTTTGGTGGCCATTAATGGCCTGGCTGCAGCTGTGGGGTCATCGGTGTCTCCTTCCCTGTACGCCGATGATTTTTGCATATCTTTCTGCTCCACCACAACAAGTGCTGCTGAACGCTGACTCCAGGTGGCCATCCGCCAGGCTCACACGTGGGCCCAGCATCATGGCTTCCAGTTTTCCGTCGGCAAAACACGTGGGATGCACTTTTGTCGGCGTCGGACGGTGCACCCCCACCCTGAACTCTATCTTGACGGCCATCTGCTTCCTGTCGTGGACACCCACCGATTCTTAGGCCTGATCTTTGATGCCCGACTGACTTGGCTCCCTCATATTCGTTCTCTGAAACGGGAGTGCGGGCGACATCTCAACGCCCTTCGATGTTTGGGCCATACCGCATGGGGAGCTGACCGCTCCACCCTGCTGCGGCTCTATATGGCCTTGGTGCTCTCGTGCATAGATTATGGATGCCTTGCTTATGGCTCTGCAGCGCCTTCAGCGTTGCACTTATTGGACCCTGTTCACCACTGTGGGGTTCGAATTGCGACGGGAGCCTTCCGAACCAGCCCTGTGGCCAGTCTTCTAGCAGAGGCCGGGGTCCCCCCGCTACGGGTCCGCCGCCAGCAACTGTTGACAGCGTATGCAGCCCGCGTGTACAGTTCAGAAGGACATCCTAACTACTGCCTCCTTTTTTCTACTGCGGCTGTTCGTCACCAGCAGCAGCGCCCCAGGTCAGGACACACAATAGCTGTCCGCGTGCAGTCCCTCCTGGGGGAGCTTGAGTCCTATCCTCTACCACCTCCATTTCGGGCCCATTCACGCACACCTCCATGGTGCCTGCCACGGCCATGTCTTCGTTTAGACTTGGCCCACGGGCGCAAGGACTCGCTTCCCCCTGAGGCTCTCCGTCGCCAGTTTCTTGCTGTCGTTGCTGAGCACCCGGGCTACGACATTGTTTATACGGACGGCTCGATGGTAAACGGCCGCATTGGCCTTGCCTACGTACATGGTAACCATGTTGAGCAGCTGTCTCTGCCAGAAGGCTGCAGTGTTCTTACTGCAGAACTGGTGGCCATCTTCCGTGCTCTCGAGCATATGCATTCCTGCTCAGGTGAGTCTTTCCTTCTTTGTAGTGACTCCCTGAGTAGTTTACGTGCTCTGGAACAGTGTTATCCACGTTCGCCATTGTTGATGGCCATCCGAGTGGCTGTTTTTGCCCTTATTCAGTCTGGCAGATCAGTGGTGTTTCTTTGGTCTCCGGGTCACGTTGGCATCCCAGGCAACGAACGTGCCGATGGGCTTGCCAAAGTGGCGGTTAATGCCTCTCTCTTAGAGATCGGCCTCCCAGCTTCAGATATCCGTACCTTGTTGCGCCGTCGGGTACATCAGCTTTGGGATGCTGAATGGCGCAACCTGAGCACGCCCAACAAGCTTTGGGTTGTCAAGGAGACTACGGCTGCGTGGCGCTCCTCAATGCGAGCCTCTCGCCGGGACTCGGTAGTCCTGTGCCGGCTCCACATTGGCCACACTTGGCTGACCCATGGCCATCTCCTGCGCGGTGAGGACCCGCCTCGTTGTCGTTGTGGTTCTCCCTTGACAGTGTCCCACATTTTGATGGACTGTCGTCTTTTAGCCGCCCTGCGGCGGGATTTCAATCTTCCTGCAATTTTATCTGACGTTTTACGTAACGATGCCAATATAGCTGATTCTGTTTTTGGTTTTATTCGTAACAGCGGTTTTTACAACTCTATATGAAGCTTGTGTTGCCCCGTGGCTGACCCTTCCTATTTTATTCTCATGGTCGGTCAACCACGAACTTTGACTTTGTCATTTCATTTCCACACTTGTTTGCTGTTTCCGTGTGATTGTGTCCTATCATGTTGTCTCCCGCCTTGTTGTCCTTTGTCGAATTTGTTTACATTTTATTGATTGAGTGGGGTTTTCCTCCCGCAACAGTTTTAACTCTGGGCGGACTTTTCAGTGTTTCCACACTTCTCTAGCCCTGTGATGGAATGGGGGACTGATGACCTCCGCAGTTTTGTCCCCCTAAAACATCAAACCAACCAACCATCGCTGCATATCAGGCTACCGTCCACCGGCAGGGATCGCGGGTCTCTCTATCCATGGAACTGTTCATACCGACCCGACCATCATTGCCGAGTGTTTTGCAGCGCACTTTGCTCTTAATTCGGCGTCTACTGCCTACAGCCAAGGTTTTTGTACCTTAAAAGAGCGGGCTGAGCGAAAGCAGTTGGTATTTCGCACAAACCGCCAGGAGCCGTACAATGCGCCATTTACGGAGTGGGAATTTAAAACTATTCTTGCCAGTTGCCCCAATACATCTCCAGGACCGGACCGAATCCACTGTCAAATGCTGAAACATCTTTCTGCAAACTCGCAACGCCATCTTTTGGACTTCTTCAACCGTCTCTGGATCGAGGGAGCGTACCCATCCCAATGGCAGGAGAGCATCGTTATCCCTCTGTTGAAGCCAGGTGCAGATCCACTGAACGTTGACAATTACCGTCCTATCAGTCTCACAAACGTTCTTTGTAAGCTCTTTGAACGTTTGGTGAGCCGGCGACTGCTGTGGGTTCTCGAGAATCGGCGTCTGCTCGCCCTACAACAAGGTGCTTTCCGGCAGGGTCGCTCTGCCATTGATAACCTCCGCTCTTTGGAGTCGGCGATCTGTACTGCTTTCGCCCGACGTCACCACCTCGTCGCCATCTTTTTCGACCTCTGGAAAGCATATGACACGGCATGGCGTCATCACATCCTTGCCACGCTACATGGGTGGGGTCTCCGTGGCTCCCTCCCAATTTTTATTCAGAATTTTTTACTTTCACGACGCTTTAGAATCCGCGTTGGCACCTCCTTCAGTTCCTCCCATACCCAAGAGAATGTGGTACCACAAGGGTCCGTCCTAAGTGTACCCCTCTTCTTAGTGGCCATTAATGGCCTAGTGGCTGCAGTGGGGCCATCGGTTTCTTGCTCTCTCTATGCGGACGACTTTTGCCTGTACTATTCCATCGCTAGTACAAGTGTAGCTGAATGACGACTGCAGGCAGCCATTCATCGGGCACAGAATTGGGCTTCTGCCCATGGTTTTACATTTTCCCCTGCGAAAACCAGGGTGATGCGCTTTTGTCGCCAACGCACGGTACATCCACATCCGGAGCTCTACCTTGATGGTGAGCTCCTTCAGGTTGTGGATAAACACCGTTTCCTGGGTCTCCTTTTTGACTCGCATTTGACATGGCTCCCTCATCTGCGCCAGCTTAAGCAACAATGTTCACGATATTTCGACATCCTTCGTTGCCTCAGCCATACTGTCTGGGGGGCAGCATGCCCTGTCCTCCTGCGGCTGTACAATGCTCTGGTGCAGTCACGTCTAGATTACGGAAGCCAGGTCTACGGCTCAGCCTCTCCATCTGCACTGCGAGTTCTCGACCCAGTGCATCATACCGGCATCCGTCTGGCCACTGGAGCCTTTCGTACAAGCCCTGTCACAAGTCTCTTGGCAGAGGCTGGAGTCGCCCCACTGCGATACCAGCGCCAACAACTACTCGCCCAGTATGCTGCCAGAGTTCACTATACCCCTCGGCATCCGAATAACAGACTCCTCTTTCCGAGAGAGGTCACTCGTTTGCCACAGAGGCGACCTCGGTCGGGACTCCCGATAGCAGCGCGTGTCCAATCGCTACTATCGACCCTGGACTCCTTTCCTCTTCACCGTCCCTTCCGCTTGACTTTCCATGCTCCTCCCTGGACCGTTCCTCGGCCGCGGATTCGGTTGGATCTTTCCTGTGAGCCGAAGACCTCTGTTTCTCCTCTGGTCCTACGGCATCAGTTTTCTGCCCTGCTCCGGGAGTTCTGTAACTCCGAGGTCATTTATACAGACGGTTCTTCAGATGGCGACCACACTGGATATGCCTACATGCATGGCGCCTATGTTGAACAACGCTGTTTGCCACCCGGCAGCAGCGTCTTCACCGCAGAACTGGTGGCTATATACCGCGTCCTTAAATACATCCGCACATGCCCTGGGACCTCCTTCCTGATCTGCAGCGTCGCACCGAACGATGGTCGTTGAGGCACGCACAGAGCTTACGGTGTAGCGGACTGTTGGCGTGGCACAGCCCACAGCTCAGGACCCCGGGTTCGCCAAGCCCGTACTCAGCAAATTAATGCTGAGCCCCTGAGGGGCTACTTCAGTTCCTTCCATATCCAAGAGAATGGGGTACCACAAGGGTCCGTCCTAAGTGTACCCCTCTTCTTAGTGGCCATTAATGGTCTAGTGACTGCAGTGGGGCCATCAGTTTCTTGCTCTCTCTATGCGGATGACTTTTGCCTGTACTATACCACTAGTACAACTGTAGCTGAAAGACGACTGCAGGCAGCCATTCATCGGGCGCAGAATTGGGCTTCTGCCCATGGTTTTACATTTTCCCCTGCGAAAACCAGGGTGATGCACTTTTGTCGCCAACGCACGGTACATCCGCATCCGGAGCTCTACCTTGATGGTGAGCTCCTGGGTCTCCTTTTTGACTCGCATTTGACATGGCTCTCTCATCTTAAGCTTAAGCAACAATGTTGACGATATTTGGACATCCTTCGTCGCCTCAGCCATACTGTCTGGGAGGGCAGCACGCCCTGTCCTCCTGCGGCTGTACAATGCTCTGGTGCAATCACGTCTAGACTACGGAAGCCAGGTCTACGGCTCAGCCTCTCCATCTGCACTGCGAGTTCTCGACCCAGTGCATCATACCGGCATCCGTCTGGCCACTGGAGCTTTTCGTACAAGCTTTGTCACAAGTCTCCTGGCAGAGGCTGGAGTCGCCCCATTGCGATACCTGCGCCAACAACTACTCGCCCAGTATGCTGCCAGAGTTCACTGTACCCCTCAGCATCCGAATAACAGACTCCTCTTTCCGGGAGCGATCACTCGTTTGCCGCAGAGGCGACCTCGCTCGGGACTCCCGATAGCAGCGCGTGTCCAATCGCTACTATCGACCCTGGACTCCTTTCCTCTTAACCGTCCCTTCCGCTCGACCTTCCATGCTCCTCCCTGGACCGTTCCTCGGCCGCGGATTCGCTTGGATCTTTCCTGTGAGCCGACGACCTCTACTTCTCCTCTGGTCCTACGGCATCAGTTTTCTGCACTGCTCCGTGAGTTCAGTAAGTCCGAGGTCATTTATACAGACGGTTCTTCGGATGGCGACCACACTGGATATGCCTACATGCATGGCGCCCATGTTGAACAACGCTCTTTGCCACCCAGCAGCAGCGTCTTCACCGCAGAACTGGTGGCTATATACCGAGCCCTTAACCACATCCGCATTGCCCCGGGACCTCCTTTCTGTTCTGTAGCGACTCGCTGAGCGGTTTACAGGCTCTTGATCAGTGTTATGCTCGTCATACATTGGTCAGGGCCATTCAGGAGTCGATACTGGCTCTTGGTGACTCTGGTCACTGTGTTACATTCGTTTGGACCCCGGGCCATGTAGGCATTCCGGGGAACGAGAGCGTAGACCATCTAGTCAAACAGGCTACCACTTGCCGCCGTCTGGGATTGGCCTCCCAGAAGCAGACTTCCGCCTGTTGCTTCGCAATAAAATACGCGAACTGTGGAACACTGAATGGTCCGCTCTGGACGTGCCCAATATGCTGCGGACGATAAAGGACACAACATCTGTCTGGAAGTCCTCGCAACTGGGATCCCGTAGGGACTCCGTGGTTCTCTGCCGTCTCCGCATTGGTCACACCCATCTGATGCATGGTCACCTCCTCCGTCGAGAGGACCCACCCGTGTGCCAATGTAGTGCTCCATTGACTGTGGTCCATCTCCTACTCGACTGACCCATTTTAGCCCCACTGCGGATTTCTTTTAACCTCCCAAACACTCTCTCTTTGGTGCTCGGCGACGATGCCTCTGTGACTAATTTGATTTTACGATTTCTTCGTGCTGCGGGGATTTACCAGTTGCTGTGAGTCCCTTGGGTGGTCTTTTAGATAATTTCTTATGTCCCCCTTGACGTGTCTTTAGACTACAGTTTTTTATTTTGTACGCTATGTGGTTGACTTTTCCCTTTTTATACACATGGTCGGTCAACCACATTCACTGGCTCTGTCATTTTTGTCTCGTATTTGTTTCTGTGTGTCTGGTGACTTTCGTATTGTCTCGTGTTGACTCTGTCAATAATTCATTGACGGTGCATTCTTTCATTGTGCTTGGTTTTAAATCTCATTCAGGCACATTTTTCATGGTTCTGTTTTTTCTGTGTGTCGCCTAGATATGAAGCGGGGGACTGATGGCCATAGCAGTCTAGTCACCCTGAAACCCCCCATAACAACAACAACGACAATCTGGCAGCTTTGCACAAAAAGTCTAACAGCTGCTATCAGAAACTACTCGTCAGTTATGTGGGTCAAGTCTAGTTGCCGATACCAGGTGCTGGCATTTTTTCAGATACACGCTAAGCCGGCAGTCCGGATAACTAGGCCACACCCCGGGCAACCCCTGGAATTATTCCGTGCTCGCAAATTGTTGTTGTTATGGGGGGTTTTAGGGGGACTAGACTGCTATGGCCATCAGTCCCCCGCTTCATATCTAGGGGCTGCCTGGGCAAGCGGGGCTCTGCCTGGGTGGACCTTTAGTTCCCTAGCTGCTCGTGGGGCGAACATGAAACGAGCACTCAATAGCGTCGCCACACGCAAATATGGCGTCTCAAAGCGTGGTAAGAATGACTTTAATGCGGTAGAGTATGATCCCCAAACGTTCCCTTCCCTGGCTACACCATGGGAGGAACGTCGGGCAAAACAGAAGGGTGAGGCATATGCTCCGAAATACCTTGTCTGTACCCGTAATGATGGAGAATCGTTCAAGAACACAAAGCCCTTGTTTTTAGTGGAGAACTTGGAAGACATGTTCGGTGAGGTTGAAGGAATGTCCAAGATGCGCTCTGGGTCAGTCTTAATTACGACGTCATCCCCAGCCCAGTCACGGGCCTTGCTTGCCTGTGACAAGCTGGGTGATGTTTCCGTAACAATAACGCCACACAAGACCTTGAATATGGTCCAGGGGATAATATTCCATAAAGACCTGTTGCTGCAGTCTGATGAAGAACTACGTGCTAACTTGGAACGCCGGGGAGTCCATGTTATTCGGCGAGTCCATAGGGGTCCGAAGGACAATAGGATCACGACTGGTGCCTTCATCTTGGCTTTCGACGGTGATTCATTACCTGAGAAGGTCAAGGTGATGGTCTACCGGATCGACGTAAAGCCCTACGTCCCTCCCCCTATGCGTTGTTTCAAGTGCTGGAGGTTTGGGCACATGTCCTCCCGATGCGATTCCAATCCTACGTGTCGGCAGTGC
The DNA here is from genome assembly GCA_026315105.1 of Locusta migratoria. Taxonomy (NCBI): domain Eukaryota; kingdom Metazoa; phylum Arthropoda; class Insecta; order Orthoptera; family Acrididae; genus Locusta; species Locusta migratoria. The sequence goes on along the minus strand of CM048747.1, from coordinate 572,527,471 downwards.
GGACGTGCAGTCCATCCAAACGTCCCTTGCACCCCTCCTCCAGTATGTGTAAACTGCGGCCAGCATCACTCCCCTTGCTCATCTACGTGCTCAGTATTGCAGCAAGAGCGGAAGATTATGGAATACAAGACCCGGGACAGACTGACCTACTCAGAAGCAAAACGGAAATATCAAAAGCTCCATCCCGTTCATCTGACCACTTCCTATGCCACAGCAGCCTCATCGTCATCCATAGTGCCTCGAGTACCGCGTACTGAACCACTGAAAGTGGGTTCCCACGCCCAGTCAACTACCCCTGCCCCCTTACCAGCTGGGGGCACTTCCTCTTCGGTGGCTCCCACTCTTTTCACAGTGGGAGCAACAACCGCACAAACATTGGGGACACCAGTCCCCACCTCTAAGTCGGAGAAGGAGAAGCCTTCTCTGGCCCCTCTCGCTCGGAAGGGGTCCCTTGGGACACTCCCTTCCGAGGCTTCTCCACATGGCAAAGAGGATCCCAGCAAATTGCTGCAAGAACCTCTTGTTGCTGACCGAAGGGCCTCCTGCTCTTCGTCAGCCCCCGAGACCATGCCTGAGAAGCCCTCCCGGCCCTTAAAACCCAAGGGCCAGCGAGAGGCTAAGAAAAAATCCACAAGGAAAAAAGAACCCTTGGTGGCTCCAGAGCCACATATACCCTCATCCTCCGGTTCAGAGGATGAAGTCAAGATCCTCGCTTCCCCTGAGGATCTTGCACTTACTGATCCAATAGATCGTAGGGATCATGGATTTATTGATGCTGAACTCAAGGCAGACGGCGATGCAATGGAATAACCTGCTCCTCAGCTACTATTTATGGCATCTCAGCTAGACGACAAAGTAATTCTCCAATGGAATATCGGTGGTTTCTTCAACCGCTTAGCTGAGTTGCAGCAGTTGTTATGCCACATCCCGGTGTTTTGTATAGCACTGCAGGAAACGTGGTTTCCTGTTCAGAGGACCCCAGCCCTTTGGGGCTATCGGGGCTTTTACCGTAACCGCGATATATGCGATAGGGCTTCGGGTGGTGTCGCTGTTTACGTCCTCGCAACTGTCCCTAGCGCTGCTGTGCCTCTCCAAACGACCCTAGAGGCAGTTGCTGTTTGCATCCGAGCGGGGCAGGACTTCACCGTCTGTTCCATTTACCTTCCCCCGGATGCAACCGTCTCCACCACTGATGTTGCTGCAGTGGTAGCGCAACTGCCTGCACCATTTCTCCTCTTGGGGGATTTTAATGCCCACCACCCATTATGGGGTGGAGCTCAGACGATGGTTCGTGGTAGGGACGTCGAGACACTTCTGTCCCAGCAGGACATCTGTCTTTTAAACACTGGGGCCCCCACGCAATTCTGCGTGGCGCGAGGCACTTACTCGGCAATCGACCTTTCTTTGTGTAGTCCGAGTTTGCTCCCACATTTTCGTTGGAGGACCCATTACGACCTTTGCGGCAGCGACCATTTTCCTATCCTTGCCCCTTAAGGGGCTCAGCATTAATTTGCTGAGTACGGGCTTGGCGAACCCGGGGTCCTGAGCTGTGGGCTGTGTCGCGCCAACAGTCCGCTACACCGTAAGCTCTGTGCGTGCTTCAACGACCATCGTTCGGCGCGACGGTGGAACGTTGTACGTTTCAGAGCCCGGGGATCTTGGCTTAATCGCCCGGGTCGCGAGGACTGTACAAACCTCTATAAAAAAACCTCAATCTCAAGGTGTGCTACGTGCCGAGGAGATGCATGGCTGTTGAGGTTGAACAGCCGCTAGCGAGCAACCTCTGAGGAACCTGCCGCACCTCAGTTGTACAAGGCTTACCCAGGCAAGCGGGGCTCTGCCTGGGTGGACCTTTAGTTCCCTAGCTGCTCGTGGGACAGACATGAAACGAGCAATAAATAGCGTGGGCGGTCGCAAAAACGCCGTCTCTAAGAGAGGAAGAGTTGCTTATAATGCAGCGACGTATGATCCCCGAACGTTCCCTTCCCTGGCCACCCCTTGGGAGGAACGGCGGGCTAAAGATAGGGATGAGTCTTACTCTCCGAAGTATCTCGTTTGCAGCAGAACGGATGGGGAAACCTTCATGTCAACGAAACCACTTTTCTTCGTTGAACACCTTGAAGATAAGTTTGGTGAAGTCTCGGGTATGTCGAAAATGAGGAGCGGTTCGGTACTGATCGAAACAGCGTCATCCACCCAATCGAAAGCATTACTTGCTTGCGATAAGCTGGGTGACGTTCCGGTCAGTATAACACCCCACAAATCGCTGAACATGATCCAGGGACTTATCTACCATAGAGACCTTCTTTTACAGTCGGATGACGAGCTACGCGCCAACCTAGAGCGACGGGGTGTCCACTTCGTCCGGCGCGTGCATAGGGGTTCGAAGGATAATAGGGTAGCCACCAGTGCTTTCATCTTGGCCTTTGACGGCGATACATTGCCCGAAAAGGTCAAGGTTATGGTCTACCGGTGTGATGTAAAGCCTTATATTCCTCCCCCTATGCGCTGCTTTAAATGCTGGAAATTCGGACATATGTCCTCCAGGTGTAATTCCAGCCCCACATGTAGGGAATGCGGGCGTCCATCACACCCGGACGCTCCGTGTACTCCTCCACCTATTTGTGTAAACTGTGGGCAGCAACATCCACCCTGTTCTCCAGACTGTACTGTGCTCCGCAAAGAGCGGAAGATTATGGAAATAAAGACCCTGGATCGACTGACACATACCGAGGCGCGTAAAAAATATGAACGGCTTCACCCGGTTTCTCTGACAACGTCTTTTGCTGCTGTTGCATCATCACCACCTCTTCGTTTCTCTACCTTGCAGCAACCATCTGTGGGCCCAAAGGGCCATCAAAGCTCATCTGCCCCCGTCAAGGTCGGGGGCACTCCTCTCACTGCCCCCCCACTACCACCTGAGGGGGCCACTCCACCACTAACATCGGGGACACCAGTCCCCACCTCCCAGCCGGAGAAGGAGCAGCCTCCTCCGGCTCCCCTCTCTCGGAAGGGGTCCCTTGGGGCACTCCCTTCCGAGGCTTCTCTTAGTGATCCTGCGGATCCCAGCCACAGGCGGAAGGATCCCAAACCTATTGGTAGAAGGGCTTCCCGCTCTTCCTCCACCACTGACGCCACTATAGAGAAGCCCTCCCGGCCCTGCAAACCTAAGGGCCAGCGAGAGGGACGGAAAAAGAAGACCAAAGAGTCTTCGGTGGCTCTACAGCCGCCTGCCACCTCATCTTCTGCATCGGACGATGAGGTACAGATCCTCGCATCACGTGAGGATCTTGCGCTTACTGCCTCTCCAGAACGCATGATCCTGGATTCTGAATGTTCCAAATCGGCGGCAGCAGATGAACCCATGCAATAGGGTTATTTATACTTCGCATCATGGCCTTTAAAGTCATGCACCATCAAATTCTCCAGTGGAATTGCGGCGGTTTTTTCCACAACCTGGCTGAGCTGCAACAGCTAATGTGCCAACTCCCTTTGCTCTGCATAGCGTTACAGGAAACGTGGTTTCCTGCCCATAAGACCCCTGCCCTACGTGGCTACCGGGGCTTTTTTAAAAATCGTCCTTTCTGTGACAGGGTCTCTGGAGGTGTGTGCCTCTATGTCCTTGCCACTGTCCCCAGTACAGCTGTGCCCCTCACCACGAATCTCGAGGCAGTGGCTGTTAGGATCAGAGCAAGGCAGGAACTAACGATCTGTTCCCTCTACCTACCGCCAGATGAGATTGTTTGTCGTGCTGACCTTGACGCCTTGATCTCTCAACTTCCCCCACCGTTTCTCCTTTTGGGGGATTTTAATGCCCACCACCCGCTGTGGGGTGGGCTGCAGACTTTGGCGCATAGTAGGGATGTGGAGATGCTCCTGACACAGCAGAACCTTTGCCTTCTGAACACGGGTGCTCCGACGCACTTCAGCGTAGCTCATGGCACATACTCGGCCATCGACCTGTCCATTTGTAGCCCGAGTCTTCTCCCTCATCTGAATTGGACTGTGCATGATGATCTCTGTGGCAGCGACCATTTTCCCATCTTTCTGTCGCTCCCAGAGACTCAAGTCGCAAACCGGCTGCCTCATTGGTCGCTTCATAGGGCTGACTGGCCGGCATATGCCTCAGCTGCAGTGGTTACGACTCCACTTTCGGCTGACATTGAAGTGGCTGTCCAGCAAGTCACAAAGGCCATAGTTTCCGCCGCCGAGAAAACTGTTCCAACCGCATCCGCGTCACTTAGACGTAAGTCGGTCCCTTGGTGGACACAGGAGATCGCTGAGGCCATTCGGGAACGTCGGCGTGCGCTCCAGCGACACCGGCGACACCCTTCTCTAGAGAACCTCATCGCCTTCAAACGTCTCCGTGCACGGGCTCGGCAACTGATTCTGCAGAGTAAGAAGGATTCCTGGGAGAGGTTTGTAGCCTCCATCGGCTCTCGCGCCTCCCCTTCTCGGGTCTGGACCCAAGTACGGCGCCTCTTCGGGTATCGCCCACCGCCTGGAATCCCATCGCTCACCATTCAGGGTGCTCTCTGCACTGACCCACAAGCCATAGCTGAGTGCATGGCCGATCACTATGCCCGTTGCTCTGCAACTGAAACATACAGTGCAGACTTCCGCACCTTCAAAGAGAGGGTCGAGCGGCAGCAGTTGTCATTCTGCACACGCCGCCAGGAACTTTACAACGCTCCGTTTAGCGAGTGGGAGCTTCAAACCGCTCTGGCTGCGTGCCCCGATACATCTCCGGGACCAGATCGAATACACAGTCAGTTCCTCCGTCACCTTTCAGCTGGGTTTCACCATCACCTTCTCTCCCTGTTCAACCGTATCTGGGCAGATGGGGTTTTCCCATCGCAGTGGCAGGAAAGCACCGTGATCCCGGTGTTGAAACCTGGAGCAGATCCATTGGTGGCTGACAGTTATCGCCCAATCAGCCTTACCAATGTGCTCTGCAAGCTACTCGAGCGAATGGTGAGTCGGCGGCTGATGTGGCTCCTTGAAGACCGCGAACTTCTTGCTCCACAACAAGGGGGATTCCGTCAAGGCCGTTCCGCCATTGACAACCTTGTCTCGCTGGAATCGGCTATTCGCACTGCCTTCACCAGGCGCGAACATCTCATTGCGGTCTTCTTCGATCTCCGTAAGGCTTACGATACAACCTGGCGCCATCATATTCTGGCTACACTGCATGGTTGGGGTCTGAGGGGCTCCCTTCCAATTTTTATACGGAACTTTTTATCGACCCGCTATTTTCAAGTTCGTGTAGGCACCTGTCTCAGCTCTCCTCATATCCAGGAGAATGGTGTCCCACAGGGATCTGTTCTCAGTGTTCCCCTCTTCCTGATTGCCATCAATGGTCTAGCAGCAGCGGTTGGGTCATCAGTTTCCTCCTCCCTATTTGCGGATGATTTTTGCCTTTATTTCAGCTCCGCCACAATCGGTGTCGCTGAACGGCGGCTGCAGGGAGCCATTAGAAAGGCAGAGTCATGGGCCTCAGCCCACGGTTTCCACTTCTCGGGTTCTAAGACCCGATTAATGCACTTCTGTCGTCGTCGGGCACTTCATCTCGATCCAGAGCTGTACCTAGGTAATGAACGTCTTCGTGTTGAAGAAACGCACCGCTTCCTCGGTATGGTTTTTGATGCCCGGCTGACTTGGCAGCCGCACCTCCGTCAGCTGCGACAGAAATGCTGGAAACATCTGAATATCCTCCGCTGTCTTGGCCACACGGCTTGGGGAGCATCACGCCCAACTCTTCTCCAGCTATACAAGGCCCTCATACAATCGCGCCTGGACTACGGGAGTATTGTGTATAACTCTGCAGCGCCATCAGCACTGCAGGTATTGGACCCGGTCCTCCACAGTGGTGTCCGTTTGGCGACTGGGGCCTTTCGCACGAGCCCGGTGACAAGTCTGCTAGCCGAAGTAGGGGTTCCTCCCCTGCGTTTCCGCCGGCAGCGCTTACTAGCTTCTTATGCTGCCCATGTACACGCCTTACCCCACCATCCCAATTACAGGCTTCTCTTTCCGAATGTTGACCTCCCTTTTCCACGACGGCGGCCAAGGTCGGGTCTCCCGATTTCGGTCCGTGTTCGATCCCTTTTCTCCTCTCTTCAATCCCTTCCTATTCCTCCCGTTTTTCACTACTCTTCCCGTGCTCCTCCTTGGTCTGTACCACGTCCGCAGCTTCGGTTAGACTTGTCCCGCGAGTGTAAAACCTCTGTTGCACCGTTGACTCTCCGCCGCCAATTTCAGGCGATACTGAGTTCTTTCCACGGCGCCGACGTTGTATACACAGACGGGTCTCTCGTGGATGGCCGTTGTGGGTATGCCTACACCCACAATGAGGACATAGAACAACACGCCTTACCCTGTGGGAGTAGTATATTCACTGCAGAGCTGATCGCTATTTGTCGAGCACTTGAGCACGTTATAGCTTGTCCCGGGGAGTCTTATGTTATCTGCAGCGACTCCTTGGGCGGGTTGCAAACTCTTGACCAGTGCTTTCCAAAACACCCCCTGGTGCGGTCCATCCAGGACTCTATTAACCTTCTCGTCCAGTCTGGCCGCACTGTGGCCTTCGTTTGGACCCCTGGACACGTTGGATTCCGGGGAACGTACGCGTAGATCGACTGGCTAAGCAGGCTATTACTTCCAGCCTCTTAGAAATTGGCGTTCAAGAGAGGGACCTCCGATTAGAGTTCCACCGGAAGGTACTAGGGCTTTGGAACACTGAGTGGATTGACTCACCTGCCCCAAATAAGCTCCTTGCAGTGAAGCGTTCTACAGCTCCGTGGAAGTCCTCCCTGAGAGCCTCTCGGAAGGAGTCAGTCGTCCTCTGTCGTCTGAGTATTGGACATACGTGGATGACACATGGCCATCTACTTCGACGGGAGGATCCTCCACAGTGTCGCTGTGGCACTTTATTGACAGTGGTCCACATCCTGGTGGACTGTCCCCTTTTATCTGACTTACGACAGGCCTTCGACCTGCCGGCTGCGCTTCCTTTTATTCTGGGTGACGACGCTGTTACAGCTGATCGCGTTTTACGTTTTATCCGTGCAGCTGGGTTTTACCATTTGATATAACGGTGGGTTCCTTAGCCTGAACTCTCAGGCGCCCATCTCTCACAACCTTTTACCCTTCTTATTTTGTGTTGTCTACCCTGCTTTTCTTCGTATGTTTTAGAATGTGCAGAGTGGCTGGCTCATCCTTTATTATCCTCGTGATCAGCCAGCCACAACATTCTGCTGTAACTTTTTAGTCCAATTATTTTTCTTTACTCTTTGAGTTTTCTTCCTTGCGTGTCGTGACCTCAATCCTCCTTGTCATTGTGTACCCATTGTGCTTTTTCTTTTTGTGTTTCAATGGTCGTTTTTTCTTCTTGCAATACGCCGCATTGACTTTGCTTGCAACAGGGGACTGATGACCGTGCAGTCTAGTCCCCTCTAAACAACAACAACAGATCTGAGCCTTACTCACCCCAGTACTTAGTCTGTACTCGGGCTGATGGGGAATCCTTCACTAATACTAAGCCGCAATTTTTTGTTGAAACCATCGAAAATAGATTTGGCGAAGTCGCATCGTTTTCTAAAATGAGAAGCGGGTCTGTCTTAATACAAGCGGCATCCCCTGCACAGTCAAAGGCTTTACTCGCCTGTGACATGCTAGGAGACGTCGCCGTAAGTTTCACGCCGCATAAGACGCTCAACATGATCCAGGGCTTAATATTCCACCGTGATCTTCTGTCACAGACTGACGACGAATTGCGCACTGATTTAGAGCGGAGAGGAGTTCACTACGTCCGGCGCATCTACAGGGGACCGAAAGATCGCAGGGTTGCCACCGGTGCATTTATCTTGGCCTTCGAGGGCGATGTACTGCCTGAGAAGGTCAAGATAAGTCAGAGTGAAGTAAAACCGTACATCCCTCCCCCTATGCGATGCTTTCGGTGCTGGAAGTTCACTTCCAGCCCCGCCTGTAGGGACTGTGGGCGTCCATCACACCCGGACGCGCCATGTACACCTCCTCCTGTGTGTGTGAATTGTGGGCTGCAACACCCACCTTGCTCGCCGACCTGTAGTGTGCTACATAAAGAACGCAAGATCATGGAATTCAAAACCCTGGATAGATTACCGTACTCAGAGGCCAGACGAAAATATGAGCGCCTTCATCCCGTTCGGATGTCGTCATCCTTTGCTGCCATTGCGTCGTCTCCGACCGCTATGGGGACGTCAGCCTCCCATGTCACGCCACCTTCTGTGGCCCCTGTGGGCCGAAAACATCAAACTGCCCCCTTGACGGTTGGGGGCCCTTCCTCTGTTGCCCCCCCCCCCCCCACCACCTAATGCACCACACCCGTTGGGGACTCCGGTCCCTAACACCCAGCCGGAGAAGCAGCAGCCTTCTCCGGCACCTCTCGGCAGGAAGGGGTCCCTGGGCTCCCTTCCTCCTATGGTTTCTCCCACTGATCATGTGGGTACCAGTGAGTGGCTGACACAGCACTTACTCTGACTCGTGGTCGCAGGGCTTCAAGGTCCTCCTCAGTCCCTGAGGCTGAGGTCGAGGCCCCAAAGCCCTCCCAGCAAGAGAAACCTAAAAAGGAGCGAGAGAAGAAAAAGTCGAAGGCTGCTAAGCAAACGCCTTCCATGGTGGACACTGTGCCGCCGCCGCCGCCACCACCACCACCACCACCACCACCACCACCACCTCACACATCTGAGGACGTGGTGGAACTCCTCACCTCACCGGAGGACTTGGCTATCACCAAGACTTTGGAGGCGATGGATGTAGAGGCCCTGCCTCCACCGACGGCGACGACCGGTGATTCTGTGGAACCAACAGCACCGTCGATACTGCCATGCCTCAGCAATCAAGAAGTAGCATGATCTTGCCATGGAACTGTGGCGGCTTTTTCCGCCACTTACCCGAGCTGCAGCAATTACTGTGCCGCTATCCTGCTTTCTGTGTAGCCCTACAGGAAACATGGTTTCCTGTCCAGCGGACCCCAGCCCTCCGTGGGTATCGGGGCTATTATAACAACCGCGCTGACTACAACAGGGTATCTGGAGGTGTCTGCATTTATGTCCTCACCACTGTTCCTAGTGCTGCCGTGCCTCTTAACACGGCTCTCGAGGCAGTGGCTGTTAGACTCAGAACAATGCAGGACATAACTGTCTGCTCTCTATACCTCCCACCAGATGAGGTCATTTCCCTTGCTGACCTCACTGCCTTGGTCGCGCAGCTACCTCCACCATTTATCCTTTTGGGGGACTTCAACGCCCACCATCCTCTCTGGGGCGGTATACAGCCCTCGGGACGTGGTAGAGACGTTGAAACGTTACTGACACAGCAGGACATATGCCTCTTAAACACCGGTGCACCCACACATTTTAGTATAGCACATGGTACATATTCTGCTATTGACCTATCTGTATGTAGCCCAGGCCTGCTCCAACATTTGAGTTGGAGGGTCCACGACGACCTTTGCGGGAGTGACCATTTCCCCATCCTTCTGTCACTCCAGCACTTTGAACCTGCAGGCTACCCATCCAGATGGTGTCTACATCGAGGAGACTGGCAGCGTTACACCTCGGCTGCTGTGGCTTCTGTTCCATTACCAAATGATATTGATACGGCAGTCCAACAGGTCACAGCTATTATAGTCTCAGCTGCAGAGGAGACCGTTCCGATCACCACTGGTTCCCCTCGGCGCAAGGTCGTGCCCTGGTGGACGCCAGAGATTGCTGAGGCTATACGGGACCGTCGGCGAGCACTACAATGCCACCGGCGCCGCCCTACACTTGAGAATCTGATAGCTTTTAAAAGGCTCAGGGCCCGAGCCCGACGACTTATCAGGCAAAGTAAACAGGACTGTTGGGAGCGGTACGTCGCCTCTATAGGCTCTCGTGCCTCCCCTTCTTGCGTCTGGTCTCAGGTACGGCGCCTCTATGGATACCGCCCACCAGCGGGAATCCCATCTCTGACCGTTGATGGAACTCTCTGTACTGACCCGGCCGTAATTTCTGAGTGCATGGCAGAGCATTATGCAAGATGCTCCACGATAGCAAATTATAGTGCCTCCTTCCGCTCCCTTAAACAACGGGTGGAGCGAAATCCTCTATCTATCCACACTCGCCGCCGGGAACTGTACAATGCTCCATTTACGGAATGGGAGTTTACCACTGCTCTTGCTGCATGTCCCGATACCTCTCCGGGACCAGACCGCATACATGGCCAGTTCATCCGTCACCTGTCAGCGGACTTCCATCAGAAATTGCTCGCCTTATTTAATAGGATCTGGACAGGGGGTGTTTTCCCGTCCCATTGGCGGGATAGTATTATTATCCCTGTTATGAAACCGGGAGCAGATCCGCTGGCAGTTGACAGTTACCGCCCCATCAGCTTGACTAATGTCCTGTGTAAGTTGCTTGAGCGTATGGTGAGTCGCCGTCTTATGTGGATCCTTAAGATCGGAGTCTACTGGCCCCACAACAGGGGGGTTTCCGCCAGGGTCGCTCCACTATCGACAATTTAGTGTCATTGGAGTCGGCCATCCGTACAGCCTTCTCTAGACGTGAGCACTTAGTTGCCGTCTTTTTTGACCTCCGGCGGGCGTATGACACGACATGGCGCCACCATATTCTCGCTACACTGTATGATTGGGGCTTACGGGGTCCACTCCCAATTTTTATCAAGAATTTCCTCTCGCTACGCACTTTTAGGGTGAGAGTTGGTACCTCCTTCAGCTCACGCCGAGTGCTGGAGAACGGAGTCCCACAGGGCTCCGTTCTCAGCGTACCGCTCTTTTTAATAGCGATAAACGGTCTTGCTCCGGCAGTGGGGTCATCGGTTTGTTGTTCTTTATTCGCCGATGACTTCTGCTTATACTACAGCTCTCCTAGCATTGGTGTTGCTGAAAGGCGTCTTCAGGGAGCCATCCAGAGGGCACAGTCATGGGCCACGACACATGGCTTTACTTTTTCAGCTTCTAAAACCCGGGTGATGCACTTTTGTCGTCATCGGGCTGTTCACCCTGACCCAGAACTGTACCTAGCTGCTGACCAGCTTCATGTTGCAGAAAGCCATCGGTTTCTCGGCTTGCTGTTTGACAACCGACTGACTTGGGGGCCACACCTTCGTCAGCTGAAGCAGAAGTGCTGGCGGCACCTAAATATATTGCGATGTCTCAGCCATACTGCCTGGGGAGCTCACCGTCGAACCCTCATGCACCTCTTTCAGGCGCTCATCCAATCACGCCTGGATTATGGGAGCCAAGTATATGACTCTGCATCACCTTCAGCACAGAGGATCTTGGATCCCATTCTACATAGTGGTGTCCGTTTAGCAACAGGGGCATTCCGCACCAGCCCTGTGCCTAGCCTCCTTGCCGAAGCTGGCATCCCTCCCTTGAGGTACCGCTGGCAACAGTTGCTGGCCTCCTACATTGTCCATGTCCACGCTACGCCTCACCATCCAAATCGTAGGTTATTGTTTGCAAATACCGACCTTCCCTCTCCGCAACGTCGACCCAGATCGGGTCTTCCAGTTGCGGTCCGTGTACATTCTCTTCTTTCTTCCCTAGAGTCTTTTCCTCTCCGTCCTGCATTCTCTTGCCTATCTAATATTCCTCCTTGGACCATCCCACGCCTCCAGCTTCACCTGCAACTGTCCGGCGGTCCAAAGGCGTCGATTTCACCACAATTACTTCGACACCAGTTCCTGGACATACTTAACACATTCCGTGATGCAGACGTCATATACACTGATGGCTCCCAGGTAGACGGCAGAGTGGGTTACGCCTATGTTCATGGCGACCACACCGAACAGCGCTCCCTGCCCTCTGGCTGTACTGTCTTTACGGCAGAGCTAATCGCAATAACCCGTGCACTCGACCATCTCAGAGCATGCCCCAGGAAGTCATATCTTATCTGTAGTGACTCCCTGAGTGCCTTGCACGCTCTAGACCACTGCTTCCCCAGGCACCACTTGGTGTGATCCATCCAAGTCACGGTGTTTAGTCTTGGCAAGTCAGGCCGTTCTGTGGCTTTCATAAGGACCCCAGGCCACATCGGAATTCCAGGGAACGAACGCGCTGATCAGCTGGCCAAGCAGGCCATCACATGCCAGCGCCTGGATATCGGTACCCCAGAAGGCGATATCCGCTTGGGTCTCCACCGAAAGATCTTTGAGGCTTGGAATTCGGAATGGGCAACAATGAGTACGCCCAATAAGCTCCGTGGAATCAAGCCCACGACAGCAGCTTGGAAGACTTCCCTAAGGCCTTCTCGAAGGGACTCAGTCGTTCTCTGTCGCCTGCGTATCGGCCATATGTGGCTAACGCACGGCTACCTCTTACGCCGAGAGGAACCGCCAGAATGTCATTGTGGAGCTGTATTGACTGTAGTCCACATCTTGTTGGACTGTCCAATTTTAGCCGCATTGCGGCAGTCTTTTAAGCTGCCTCCTGTACTCCCTTTGATTTTCGCTGACGACGCCTCTATGGCTGACTGTGTTTTAGGTTTTATTCGTGCAGCGGGCTTTTATCACAAGCTTTAGCGGTGGGTTCGTATGCATGATCTTCAGGCATACACCGCTTATAGTTTTAATCTGTTGTCACTTATGTCTTGTCAGACCCTTTTCCGACTGGCATGTGCAGAATGGCTGGCTCATCCATTATTATCCTAGTGATCAGCCAGCCAACAACATCTGCTGTGATTTTTAGTTGATTATTTGTTCCACCACTACTGTGGTTCCCTTTTCCTTTTTATGTTGCAATTATGACCAACACTGTCTTCCTGTACGTCTTTTGTACTAGTTGCAGGGCGCTTATTTTAATCATACATGAAACCCTGTGATCTCTTAGCTGGGAACAGGGGACTGATGACCAAGCAGTTTAGTCCCCTTTAAACCCCCAACACCAACCAACCAACAAATCCTATCCTTGTGTCGCACCTGCACTTCCAACCTGCAGGCAGCCCACCTCGATGGTCCCTCTGTCGAGCTAATTGGCGGGATTATATGTCCAATGCTACTTTTCCTGTACCATTTCCTGCCAATGTGGACATAGCGGTTGGTCAAATCACTGCTGCTATCGTTTCCGCCGCTGAGGCCACTGTTCCCACCACTTATGGCACTCCTCGGCGCAGGTCTGTGCCCTGGTGGACGCCAGAGATTGCTGCAGCCATTCGGGAGCGTCGGCGGGCGCTACAACGCCATCGACGCCACCCCACCTTGGACAACCTGATAGCCTTCAAACGGCTTTGGGCCCGAGCTCGACAGCTCATTCGCCAGAGCAAACAGGACAGCTGGGAGAGGTATGTAGCCAGCATCAGCTCTCGTGCTTCACCATCTCAGGTGTGGTCCCACGTTCGACGCCTCTTTGGGTACCGCTCGTCAGCAGCGATCCCCAGCTTACGGATCAGGGGTACTGTATGCACTGACGCCACTGCCATTGCTGAGCATATGGCGGAGCATTATGCTCGCAATTCCGCAACTGCGGCATACAGTGCAGACTTCCGTGCACTGAAAGAGCGGGTAGAACAGCGACGGTTGTCATTTCACACACGTCGAACAGAATCGTATAACTCTGCTTTTAGTGAATGGGAATTCGACACTGCCCTTGCTGCATGCCCCGATACCTCTCCAGGTCCGGACAGGATCCACAGCCAGTTCCTTCGGCACCTTTCCGTGGAGTTTCAGCACCAGCTTCTCGCCCTGTTTAACCGTTTATGGGTGGAGGGATCTTTCCCGTCACAATGGCGAGAAAGCATCGTTCTTCCTGTGATCAAACCTGGTGCTGATCCACAGGTGGCTGATAGTTACCGCCCAATCAGCCTCACCAACGTTCTGTGCAAACTATTCGAACGTATGGTGAGCCGGCGGCTTATGTGGGTACTTGAACATCGGGGTCTGTTGTCCCCACGCCAAGGGGGTTTCCGCCAATGCCGCTCCACTGTTGACAACTTAGTGGCTCTGGAGTCGCCATCCGTACGGCATTTAGCAGGCGTGAGCACCTTGTTGCCGTCTTTTTTGACCTCAGGAAGGCCTACGATACCACTTGGCGCCATCACATTCTGGCTACACTGCACGCTAGGGGCTTGAGAGTCCGCTGCCGGTTTTTATTCAGAACTTTCTTTCCCTCCGATCTTTTCGAGTACGGGTTGGTACTTCCGTCAGCTCCTCTCGCGTCCAGCAGAACGGTGTCCCACAGGGCTCTGTCCTTAGTGTACCCCTATTTTTAATTGCCATCAATGGACTTGCTGAGGCAGTGGGGTCGTCGGTTTCTTCCTCCTTGTTCGCCGATGACTTCTGCCTGTACTTCAGCTCAGCTAGCATTAGGGTAGCTGAAAGGCGTCTACAGGGAGCCATTCGAAAGGCGCAGTCGTGGGCCTCAACCCATGGGTTCCAGTTTTCTCCGGCGAAAACCCGGGTTATGCACTTCTGCCGCCGTCGAGCTGTCCATTTGGACCCAGAGCTATATTTATATGATGAACTTCTTCGTGTCGAAGAGACTCACCGATTTCTTGGCATGCTCTTCGACAGCCGGCTCACTTGGGTGCCCCATCTTCGCCAGCTCAAGCAGAAGTGCGTGTGGTACCTCAATCTTTTACGCTGCCTCAGCCACACTAGTTGGGGAGCCGCTCGTTCGAGTCTTATGCAGCTCTACAGAGCGCTGATCCAATCACGGTTAGACTACGGGAGCTTTGTGTATGGTTCGGCAGCCCCATCGGCATTGCAGGCCTTGGACCCAGTACACCATAGTGGCTTCCGTTTAGCGACGGGTGCCTTCTGTACAAGTCCCGTGACAAGTCTCCTTGCTGAAGCTTGGGTTCCCCCCCTCCGAATCCGCCGGCAGCAGCTACTGGCTTCATATGTCGCCCATATTCATACCTCACTTGACCACCCGAACCACAGGCTTCTGTTCCCAGCTGCTGTCCTCCCTTCCCCACGACGACGTCCACGGTCGGGTCTCCCGATTACGGTTCGTGTTCGTTCCCTTCTTTCGTCCATCGCATCCCTTCCAATCCCTACCACATTCCGATACCTTTCACCTACACCTCCATGGTTCGTACCTCGCTTACAGCTTCGATTCGATTTGTCCGGTGACTCGAAAGCCTCAGTTTCGCCAATGGTCCTTCGTCGAAAGTTCCAGGCACTCGTAGAAACTTTCCATGGTGCAGAAGTCGTCAACACTGATGGCTCCGTTGTGGACGGACGTGCTGGGTACGCGTATGTTCATAGTGACCACGTTGAGCAGCATTCCCTACCCTGTGGGACTAGCGTTTTCACAGCTGAGCTGGTGGCCAATCGCGCGCTCTTTCCCATTTCCGCAATTGCCCCGGGGAGTCCATAGTCATCTGTAGTGACTCCCTGAGTGGCCTGATGGCGCTAGGCCAGTTTATGCCAAAGCACCACTTGGTTCGGTCCATTCAGGACACCATATTTACCCTCAGCGAATCAGGACGTTCGGTGGTTTTCATTTGGACCCCGGGCCACGTAGGCATCCCAGGAAATGAACGGGTTGATCGCCTCGCCAAGCAGGCCACCACATCACGGCCCTTGAAGATAGGACTTCAAGAAAGGGATCTACGACTACAACTGACCCGTAAGGTTCTGGGGATTTGGACCTCGGAATGGGATGCCTTGAACGTTCCAAACAAGCTGCGTACAGTCAAGTCCACCACAGCTGTGTGGAGATCCTCCCTGCAAGCCTCTCGTAGGGAGTCTGTAGTCCTCTCCAGACTACGTATCGGACATACGTGGTTAACACACGGTTACCTTCTACGAAGAGAGGACCCACCAACTTGCCGTTGTGGTGCCCTATTGACTGTGGTCCACATTCTGGTGGCCTGCTTACTTTTAGCCGACTTGAGGCAGTCTTTTACACTGCCTTCTGAGCTTCCATTGATTTTATCTGACGATATCTCTGTGATCGACCGTGTTTTAGGTTTTATTCGCGCAGCTGGCTCTTATTGGTCTATTTAATGGTGGGGCCTATAGGCCCGCCTTGTCGGGCTTCACCCCTCCAGAACAATAGGCCGCTGTCATTTTACGGTTTATGACTTGCTTTAATTTAAGGATTTTAAAGTGTGCAGAGTGGCTGGCTCATCCTGTATTATCCTTGTGATCAGCCAGCCCCACGCTTCTGCTGCCTTGTTTTAGTTTTCTGTCTATTTTTGTCAACTCTTGTCTTGTTCTTTATTACGTCATTTTACCATTGACTGTCTCTTTGTACTGGGAGTATACTGGACTTCGAGTACTAAGCGACAAAAGGAAACTTTTAAAAGTTAACTCTTAGCTGGGAACAGGGGACTGATAACCCAGCAGTTGAGTCCCACAACAACAACAACAACAACAACTGAAGTAGGTGCCAAAGCGGACTCGAAAGCAGCGCGAAAAAAAAAATTTGTATAAAAATTGGGAGGGAGCCACGGAGACCCCACCCATGTAGTCTGGCAAGGATGTGATGACGCCATGCCGTGTCATATGCTTTCCGGAGGTCGAAAAAGATGGCGACGAGGTGGTGACATCGGGTGAAAGCAGTACGGATCGCCGACTCCAAAGAGAGGAGGTTATCAATGGCAGAGCGACCCTGCCGGAAAGCACCTTGTTGTGGGGCGAGCAGACCTCGATACTCGAGAACCCATATAAGTCGCCGGCTCACCAAACGTTCAAAAAGCTTACAAAGGACGTTTGTGATACTTATGGGACGGTAACTGTCAATGTTCAATGGATCCGCACCTGGTTTCAGCAGAGGGATAACGGTACTCTCCTGCCATTGGGACGGGTATGCTCCCTCGATCCAGAGACGATTAAAGAAATCCAAAAGATGGCGCTGCGAGTTTGCAGAAAGATGTTTCAGCACTTGACAGTGGATTCGGTCCGGTCCTGGAGATGTATTGGGGCAACTGACAAGAATACTTTGAAATTCCCACTCGGTAAATGGCGCATTGTACGGCTCCTGGCGGTTTGTGCGAAATACCAACTGCTTTCGCTCAGCCCGTGCAAGGTGCAAAAACCTTGGCTGTAGGCAGTGGACGCTGAATTAAGAGCAAAGTGCGCTGCAAAACACTCGGCAATGATGATCGGGTCGGTATGAACAGTTCCATGATAGAGAGACCCGCGATCCCTGCCGGTGGACGGTAGCCTGATATACGGCGAATCTTTGTCCAAATCTGGCTGGAGGAGACACGGGGTCCAATTGTGGATACATATTCCTCCCAGCATGCCTGCTTGCGCTGCCGGATAAGCCGGCGTGTCTGGGCCCAAAGACGCTTAAAGGCAACCAGGTGGTCAATGATGGGGTGGCGCCGATACTGCTGCAAAGCTCTGCGGCGATTGCGAATTGCTGCTGCTATCTCCCGTGACCGCCAGGGTACTGGTCTTCGTCGGGATACGGCAGAAGAACATGGTATTGCGGACTCAGCGGCAGAAACGACAACGGAAATAATTTGGTCTACTGCCATTGTTGCATCAGTAGGGAGAGGGGTATCCAGCGTTGCAGCTGACGTGTATGCTGCCCAGTCGGCCCTATGGAAGGACCGGGTGTGACATTTGACTCTAAACTTACCTGGTTGCCACATCTTAAGGATTTGAAGAGACGGTGCCTGAAGGCACTAAGTATTTTAAAGTGTCTTAGCCACACTTCATGGGGAGCCGACAGAACTTGTCTGCTACGATTTTATAGAGCATTTGTGCGTTCTCGCCTAGGCTACGGGTACACCGTGTATGGGTCAGCAAGACCCTCTTATTTAAAGATGCTGGACGTGGTGCATCATGAGGGGATTCGGCTCGCAACTGGGGCATTCCGCACGAGTCCCATACCAAGTATCTGCGCCGAGGCTGGTGAGCCCCCACTTCACATGCGGCGGCAGTTTCTCGTGGCACGCCAGGCATATACGACTTTGTCCTCGCCAAATACACCAGCCCATCCGGTCGTTGCCCACCCTCCTGCGGAACGGCTGTTTCGTAACAGGCTACGGGCAACGAGGCCTTTTGGGATATGTTCTCAAGATTGTCTTTTAGATATGGATGTGTCTGGTTTTAATGTTTTACAGCGAGGTTGGAGTAAACGTCCACCGTGGCTCCTCCAGCGGCCGAGACTACTTTTAGAGTTGACACATTTTCAGAAGCATTCTACTTCCGATTTTATATTTCAATCTCTGTTCTCTCACATTTTAGATCAGCATCGTGATTTTACCGTGGTGTACACGGATGGGTCCAAACAGGGGGACTCGATAGGCTGCTCCATAGTGTTCCCCAACACCACCATCAGGATTCGCCTCCCTCCTGCATACTCCATTTTTTCAGCAGAACTCCATGCAATCCTGCGGGCGCTGGAACAAATGCAGCGGGTTCGTGGCACGAAGTTTCTCCTGTGCTCTGATTCTCTCAGTGCGCTGCAATCAATACGAAATTTGTATCCAGCTGAGAAGATAGTGCAGCTCATTCATGACAGACTGTCCACTCTCCAGCAGCGGGGGAAGCAAGTGACATTCTGTTGGGTGCCAGGACATGTCGGTATTAGTGGTAACGAAATGGCTGATCGGGCTGCCAAGGAGGCTTGCGACAGTTCTGGTATTACTCATTGTGCCGTTCCCCTGCCGGACATACTCACTGTGGTGCGCCGGAAGTCCCTTCGTTTGTGGGAGGAGGCGTGGTAGGCAGTGACGAACAATAAACTGCGGTTGATTAAGCCCACTGTCCGACCATGGCGAACATCCTGTCATTCATTGAGGCAGCATGAGGTGGCCTTGACACGTCTCCGAATCGGGCATTGTCCTTTGACACATGGCTACTTACTCCATCAGGAGGACCCTCCGATTTGCGATGCTTGTGGTGTGCAAGTCACTGTACGCCACATTTTACTGGAATGTATTTCCTACCGTGCTGCTAGGGCAGCGGTGGCTCTTTGTGGTCCCCTGCCCTCTGTTTTAGCTGATGACAAGGCGAGTGTGACGAAAGTATTCAATTTCTGTGAACTTTCCGGACTCTGGTCTAAGATTTTAGGCTGGAGGTTTTAGGACATTTACGAATGGTTAGCCCACCACTCCTCTGGCTTGGCATTTTGAGTACGTCTGTAAACCTTAGACGCTCACCAACTGTTCCTACCTTGCCATGTTTGGTTGGGTCTTTGCTTCGTTCCACTTATCGTTTGGCTACTTTCTCTTCTGTTCCCTATTTGTCTTCATTTCATTTTAATCAGGTCACACGTATCGCCTAATTACCTTGTACGGGCGCTAAAGACCTAGTTGTCGTGCGCCCATAACATCATATCCATATCCATCCATCCTATGGAAGGACCAGCGCGGTAGACGTGCATGGCGTTGGTGGTGGGGAAGCGAAAGGAAGATGGGAAAGTGGTCGTTTCCACAAAGGTCATCATGGACCCACCAGTTAAGGAGTGGACATAAGCCCGGACTACACACAGAAAAGTCTATGGCGGAAAAGGTGCCATGGGCCACACTAAAATGGGTAGGAGCTCCTGTATTAAGAATACAAAGGTCAAGTTGGTTAAAAAGTAGTTCAAATTCTCGACCACGTCCTGTAGTCACGTTGCTCCCTCATTTGGGGTGATGTGCATCAAAATCTCCTAAAATAAGAAACGGTGAAGGAAGGCTGCTAGGTCAGCTTGTGCCACTGCTGCATCAGGTGGGAGATAAAGGGAACAGATGGTAATGTCCTGCGATGCTCGAACCCTGACAGCGACAGCCTCCAGGGCTGTGTTAAGTGGCACTGGGGAACTGTAGGCAGAGGTATGTACATATAGACATACCCCGCCCGACACCCTATTGTAAATGGTGCGATTATTGAAGTACCCCCAGTAGCCCCGAAGGGTGGGGGTCCGATCACCAGGAAACCAGGTTTCCTGGAGAGCTACACAAAGAGCTGGAAATGCACTCAACAGCTGACGCAATTCAGCCCAATGGCAGAAGAATCCTCCACAATTCCATTGGAGGATCAGACTGTCTCCTGGTTGACGGTGCATGAAGATGAAGATGGAAGATGAGTGGTATCAGCACTCGTCTCTGGCTGTGAAGCCTGATCCTCTGTGTCCATGGTATCCCCGAGATCGGCAAAGGCCAAATCTTCTGGCGTCGCTAGAAGGATCACATCATCCTCAGGCGCGTCAGGTGCAAGGGCTGGGGGCACCGAGGCCACCAGTGTCTCCCTGCGCTTTACCGTCTTGTCTTTCTTTTCTTTTTTGTCTTCCCGTCGTTCCTTGGGCCTACTGGAGGACGGGGGTTTCTCCGGCAGGGCTTGAGGAGTGTGGGAAGACTGGGGAGCCAGGCGGCTTACTGGCCGAGGGTCCTTCGGCTGCTGGCTGGTATCTATTTTCTTAGGCGGTGAGTTTGGAAGGGAGGAACACATTCCCTTCCCAGAAGAAGAAGCCAGAGAAGGGGAACCCTTTTCCGGCTGGGGAGCGGGGTAACCACTCCCGATGTGGAGGGCCGTACAGGCCCCGCAGAAGATGGTATGCCCCCAGATGTCTGGGTGGCCAAGGTAGAGGGGCGGCCCATAGGGCCCACAGATGGAGGTACAACAGGGCGAGAGGTGGCCACCGGTGGTGGCGCCATCGATGTAGCAGCAGCGTAGGAACTTACTAGTGAAACAGGATGCAGCTTTTCATATTTCTTTCGTGCCTCTGACTATGTTAGTCGGTCCAACGTTTTATACTCGACTATCTTCTTCTCTTTATGTAGAGCGGGACAGTCCTGTGAACAGGGAGAGTGGTGACCGCCGCAATTGACGCAATAAGGTGGAGGGGCACAGGCAGTGTCAGGATGTAAGGCACGGCCACAGTCCCTACAGGTTGCAGCAGCGTTGCAACGAGAGGACATGTGCCCGAAGCGCCAACATTTATAGCATCGCATTGGAGGGGGAATGTATGGCTGGACGTCACAGCGATACATCATGACTTTGACCTTTTCAGGCAGATTGTCACCCTCAAAGGCCAAAACAAATGCGCCAGTAGCCACCCTCTTATCTTTTGGTCCCCCTAAAGACGCGGCGGGCAAAGTGGACTCCGCGTTGTTGTAAATGATCACGTAATTCCTCGTCTGTCTGCAACAATAGGTCTCTGTGGTATATGGCCCCCTGTACCTTATTTAAGGACTTGTGAGGTGTTATTAACACGGGGAAGTCACCTAAATGGTCACACGTAAGGAGGTTTTGTGACTGAGCCGAGGTCTCCGCCTGTATCAAGACCGAACCATCTCGCAGTTTCGACATTCCGGCAACTTCGCCAAACCTTTCTTCGAGGTGTTCCACGAAGAAAGAGGGCTTAGTTGCCTGGAAAGATTCCCCATCTTGTCTGGTACATACTAAATATCGTGGTGTATATGGCTCAGTCTGTTTAGTGGGCCCACGTTCCCCCCATGATGGAGTTAGGGAAGGGAACGATTTGGGGTCCTATCTTGCAGCATTGAAATTAAACTTTCCACACTTGGAGACACCTGACTTAGAGCCAGGATTTTCAGAGGGTTGTTTGCTCTTCATTGTGGAGTGTCCGCCCCGATGCCACCCACTCCGAAACAGGGGCTCTCCTCAAGGGCGCCACCCAGCCACAGCAACGTCACCTGGCAGGATGACCGTTGCCGGGAGTCCTGATGCCCCGCAAAGACAAGCATCGACTCCTTGGCATTCATGAGGAGGTCACAGCTCAGGCATCGGCAGTGTGATCCCTGTGCAATTCAGGGGGCTCAACCATGAGGGTACTTAACAGCCCCACCACACGGACTGGCTACCATGCTGGTGACCTAGCGGGGGAGGGGGCTACGGCGAGGAAGGGATGTGGAAGGAAAGGGTAGGAATCCGCGCCGTTGGGGGCTAGGTTGGGAGTTCTTCCCCAAATGGCTCACACTTACTCAGAAATTTTGGTGGAGGTCAAACCACAATGGGGACCTAAATGGGCCGAAAACTGTGAACACGGCAAACAAAGACACAATTGCAAAACCAGCAGTACCATGGGAACCTCAACACGAGAACACCTAGAGACGGGGTTGGAGAAGGGTAGGGTGGGAAAAAGGATTAGGAACGGAGGGAACCAGGGTGAACAAAAGCGGCCTGGGAAACAGGAAGGAAGGCCGCAATGGCTCGGGGACCCGTGCGCGTCACACACGTACCCACAAAAGAGCTGTGGGCCCCCTGGGGGGCGGCGCTCGCATAATACGGGGTAACGTGTAGCAGTGACAATGTGTGGGCCACCTACACTCTATTTAAAAATCTTTTGAGTTTTATAAATGCAGTATCTAGATACGTTTTCATACTAAAAACGTTTGTGATGAAAAATATGGGAGTGCATTTTTTGAGAGTGCAGTTTTAAAATCAGATAATGAGCTTTTCTTGATCGCGTTTTGTGAAGACCGTGTGAGTGAATAGTGTTCAGGGCTGTTTCGCAGGTTTTGCTTGCGTTACAAATCAGTATTCTACGAGGGGATCTTCCCTCGAAAGAAAACTGGTTAACTTGTCTACGAAGCAAAAACTGGGCGCATTAAAGAGATTGCACAATTGAGAAATTGTTTGTCCTGTGGGAGTTGGCAAAAGTGTGATTCGAGTCTGGAAAAGGAAGCGGAAGGAAATCGAGTCTCGGAGTGTTAACGAATGAGCACAGAAACGCCGAAAGAAAGGAAAAGTATGAGGAGCAGTGAATTTAATGAGGTAAGTGAAGCACTTTACATTTGGTATCGTCAAACAAGAGATAAAGGAACGCCTGTTAGTGGGCCGATCTTGCAAGAAAAGGCCACGAAGTTTTACGAGGAATTAAAAAAAACAACGACCCTAAACATGCTGGCTCGATCGCTGCTTACTGTTTGCAGGGAAAATCTTTCTGGCAACACGAACGCCATGGCAAAGAAGACGTTTCAGAAATTTATCAAAGTTGTAGGTTTGTGTACAATTGTGGTGAAACAGGGTTAAATTATAAACTGTTGCCATCTACAAGTCTTGATTTTAAGGAAAAATAGTCAGCCGCCTTCCGACTTGAGAAAAAGATAGCCGTACCGTCCGCTGCGCGGCAGACGCGGTATCGGGTCGGGGACTTGGTGCTTTGCTCCGCTGGAGTGCTCGCGGCCTGTTCTCTTAGTGGACGGACTCGGAGATTTTGCTTATTGAGCCGATACTGGGACGGGTGAACTTGTACAAGTTTCAGGGTACACTCTGAGATTTGTACTTGAGATGAATATCCTTGTTTTCGATTTGGATAAGGTCAGCCGGGCAGTACTAGTGCACCGAGGTAGTAGTTACGATATACTCAACGCCTGGAAGTCATCTAGGCCTTCAATACTTGTGCGTACTTGTCTACGCTAACTGAAGTGGCCCTGACTTGGCAGAACTGCTTGAGATCGTAGACACTGTGTACTGCCGAGCACACAGAGGCTGATAGGAGGGAGTACAGCTTCCGAGTAACGGAGCGACTTTTTATTTCGAGGTCACGCAAATTTTCAGCTTACAGCCGCCCTGCGCCCACGCCACTGCAGCGCAGCGCCTTCACACGCAAGTCGTCAGTTTGGTAATGTATGGCAAAGCGCTCGCCAGCAACAAGTAGTCGTTGCATCAGGTTCTGCATAATAGTGGGATTGTGTAGTTAGGAAAGTCAACCCTGCACTGATATTCCGCAACGAATATTGTATCAATTCGTGATAGGGATTTTTTGACTTGTCAGTCGGTGTTAAATTCAAGTTTCATATCGATCAGTGTAACGTCATAATCATTTAGATTATTCTTTCATATTTGATGGTAATTGTGAACTTGGATGTTCAATCTGTTTGTGTTTTGTATTGGATTTTCATTGTGAGTCTTTTTTTTTCTGCTTAACGGTAATAATAAACGTATTGTTAAAAAAGGGAAGGATGTTTTTCTAACATTAATAGTTGTCAGATCCTAACTAGATTATTAGATTTTTGGTGGGGAGAAATTACTAATGATATTTTATGCCGATTGCAGGAAGTGGAAGAGAGATTTCAATTAGTATTGAATCAGGGCCATATACTATCAATCAAATAATTTTTAATATCATGATTTACTATCGCAGTTATTAATTCAGGGTCAGCCGCTCCTGCCTCTCATTCCAGTTTAATTCACATCCCCACCTCATATATTTAGCGTCCCCTGCCAAAAACCCACACACTCTCCACACTTTACAATTCCTGGGTGAGTAGTATCATGTTCAAACAATGGTTTCATACAGTATTTGTGCCATCGGTTGAGAAGTTTTTAACATCTAAAAACCTGCCAAGGAAGGTTACTCTGATTCTGGACAACGCGTCTTTGCATCCCAACACTGAAGAGTTAAAAAGTGCGGACATTGGAGCGATATTTTCACCACCCAATGATATAGCATTACGCCAGCCCATGAACCGAGGAGTGCTGGTTAGTCTTAAGAGAAGACAGAGGCGCAAACTGGTGGCCTCCCTTCTTTCTTCAAACGCTAATCGTCAATAACCTATCCAAAAGTTGAAGATAATAGCTCTATTGGATGTCGTTGGATGGGTGGCGCACTCCTGGAATGAGTTAGAGCCACTAACGTTAGTTCATTCCTGGAGGAAACTCCTTGATCACGAGGGGAATAAGTTCGTCGAATATCATGACGAAGGAAATGTGAACTTAACTGATCTCATTCACAAAGTTCATGGCTGTGAAAAAGTCAGTGAAAACGAAGTTGCTGAAGAGTGGTTTCAGAATGACGTGGGCCACATACTATGTTCGATGAAGAAATTATTTCTGCTGTCACAACTAAGGAAGAAATCGCAGAAAATGATGACGGCACTGATGGTTTGGAATCCACCGTACTACAAACTAAAATATCACACAGTGAGGTACTACGGGCTGTCGAGACTGGGAGCGCTGGTAATGCACTTACTGATGCTTCGATGTCTTCGTAATGACGCATTAAGACAAAAAATGATGTGCGAAACGCAACAAGGTATTACACACTTTAAAAAAATTAACCAGTTTCTAAAGCGTAGGCTAGGTAATTTTTGTAAATATTAGTGGAATATGTTTTACGAAGTAAGTCACTAAAGTCAATACTTTTCATTATTCAAGACTATATACCTCCTTAAATTAGTTTTCTAAGTGAAAATTAATGTATGTACTCGTAAATAACGAATATCATTGGTTAGATTATTTCTTAAATTTATTCTGTGTTACTCTATTCCATTATTTGGAATATATTCCAAAGTAACAATGGAAAGTAGTTTTATAACAAAAACAATATTTCCTATTCTTTTTTTAACACCGTTTCCGATTTACAAACTCGGCCAACCTTCGGTCCACATTACACAGTTTTCGGGACTCTACTACATATACTTATGCCCACTAACTTACGTGTCAAACAAAAATATGAAGAGCTGCTATGTTGTTTGTTGTTTTGGTCTTCAGTCCGGAGACTGGTTTGATGCAGGTCTCCACAATACCCTATCCTGAGCAAGCCTCATCATCTCCTCATAAGGACGGCAACCTACATTAATTTGAATTTGCTTACTATATTCATCTCTTGGTCTTCCTCTACGATTTTTACCCCACACACTTCCCTCCAACGCTAAATTCACAATTCCTTGATGTCTAATAATGTGTCATACCAATCTATACCTTCTTTTAGTCAAGGTATGACAGAAATTTCTTTTCTCCCCAATTCTGTTCAGTACCACCTCATTAGTTACGCGATCCACCCACCTAACCCTCAGCATTCTTCTGTAGCACCATATTTCAAAAGCCTCAATCCTCTTCCTGTCCGCACTGTTTATCGTCCATGTCTCACTCCCATACAAGGCAACACTCCATACAAATGCCTTCAGAAAGGACTTCCTTAGGCTTAAATCAATATTAGATGTTAACAAATTTCTCTTTTAAAAGAACGCTTTTCTACCCATTGCCATTCTGCATTTTATATCTGTATTGCGACCATTATTTGTTATTTTACTGCCCAAGTAACAAAACTCATCTACCTCCTTTATTGCTTCGTTTCCCAATCTAATTCCTTCAGCATCACCTGATTTTCTTACACTGCACTCTATTACCCTAGTTTTGCTCTTGTTAATGTTCATCTTATATGCACGTTTCAGTACACTGTCCATTCCGTTCAATTGCTCTTCCAGCTCCTTTGCTGTATCTGACGTAATTACTATGTCGTCGGCAAAATGCAATGTTTTTAATTCTTCACCCTGCACTTTAATTACTTCTCCAAATTTCTCCTTGCTTTCCTTTATAGCTTGCTCAATGTACAAATGGAATAACAATGGAGAAAGACTACAAACCTGTCTTACTCCCTTTCCAACCACCGCATCCCTTTCATGCCCTTCAACTCTGACAACCGCTGTCTGGTTTTTGTACAAGTTGTAAATAACCTTACGCTCGCTGTATTTTACTCCTGCTTGCTTCAGAACTTGAGAGTATTCCAATCAACATTGTCAAAAGCCTTCTCCAAATCTACAAAAGCTAGAAATGTAGTTTGCCTTTTCTTAATCTATCTTCTAGGATTAGCCGTAAAGTGAGTATTGCCTCCCGAGTTCCTACATTTCTCCTGAACCCAAACTGATCTTCCGCGAGGTCGGCTTCTACCAGTTTTTCCATCCTTCTGTATATAATTCGTGTTAATATTTTGCAACCATGACTTATTAAACTGATGGTTCTGTAGTTCACACACCTGTCTGCACCTGCTTTCTTTGGAATGGGGTTTATAACATTTTTCTTAAAGTCTGAGGGTACTTCGCGTGTCTCATACATGTTACACACCAGGTGAAACAGGTTTGTCATGGCTAGTTCTCCCAGAGACTTCAGTAGCTCTGAGGGAATATCATCTACTCCAGGGGCCTTGTTTCGACTTAGGTCTTTCAGGGTTCTGTCAAATCCTTCTCTCAGTACAGTGTCTCCTATTTCATCTTCATCTACATCCTCCTCCCATCCTACAATATTGTCTCGAAGTTCATTTCCTTTGTAGAGCCCCTCTATATACTCTTTCCACCTTTCAGCTTTCCCTTCTTTGCTTAGAACTGGTTTTCCATCAGTGACCTTGATATTCATAGAGCTGTTTTTTCTTTATCTCCAAATATTTCTTTTATTTTCCAGTAGGCTGTATCTATTTTTCCCCTATTAATACATTCTTCTACATCCTTGCATTTGCCTTCTAGCCACTCCTGCTTAGCCATTTTGCACTTCCTGTCAATCTCATTTCTTAGTCGTCTGTACTCCATTTTGCCTGTTTCATTTACTGCATTTTTATATTTTCTCCTTTCATCAATTAAATTTAGTATTTCCTGTGATATCCAAGGATTTTTTTGTAGGTCTTGCCTTCCTACCTATTTTGTCCCCTGCTACCTTCACTATTTCATCTCTCAATTTTACCTATTCCTCCTCTACTGTTTTATTTTCCCCTGTTTCTCTCAATTATTGCCTAAAGCTCCCTCTGAAATTCTTAAGAACCTCAGGATCCTTCAATTTATCCAGGTCCCATCTCCTTACTTTCCTACCTTTTTGTAGTTTCTTCAGTTTCAGCCTACAGTTCATAACCAACAAGTTATGGTCAGAGTCTATATCTGCCCCTGGGTATGTCTTACACTCTAAAACCTGGTCCCTGGGTATGTTTTACACTGTAAAACCTGGTTCCGAAATCTATGTCTTACCATTATAAAATCTGTCTGGTATCTCCCGGTGTCTCCTGGTCTCTTCCACGTATTCAACCTTCTTTTGTGATTCTTGAACCAGGTGTTTGTTATAACTAAATTATGTTCCGTGCAAAATTCTACCAGGCGACTTCCTCTTTCATTCCTTCTGCCCAGTCCATATTCACCTACTATTTTTCCTTCTCTTCCTTTTCCTACTACTGAATTCCAATCTCCCATCATTATTCATTATCAGTCCTACTCCTGCGATGCCCCCAAGTGATTTTGTATTTTATAATCTTGTACTCACCTGACCAGAAATCCTGTTCATCCTGCCACCGAACTTCACTAATCCCCACTATATCTAACTTCAACCTATCCATTTCCCTATTTAAATTTTCTAATTTTCCTACTTTATTAAGGGATCTAACATTCCATGCTCCGACCCGTAGAATGCCAGTATCGTCTTTCCTGATGACAACATCCTCCTGAGAAGTCCCTGCCCCGAGATCCGAATGGGGGACTATTTTACCTCCGGAATATTTTACTCGAGAGGATGCCATCATCATATTTCCATACAGTAGAGCTGCATGTCGTCGGGAAAGGTAACGGCTGTAGTTTCCCCTTGCTTTCAGCCGTTCGCAGTAGCTGTGTGGCAAAGCCACATTAGCTGATGTTACAAGGCCAGCTCACTCAATTATCCAGACTGTTGCCCCTGTAACTACTGAAAAGGCTGCTGCCCCTCTTCAGGAACCACACGTTTGTCTGGCCTCTCCACAGATACCCCTCCGCTGTGGTTGCACCTACGGTACGGCTATCTGTATCGTTGAGGCACGCAAGCCACCCCACCTCGGCAATGTCTGTGGTTCATGGGAGTGGGAGCTGGTATAGGTAACTAGAATTCGCTTAATAGATCCAGTCTAGATAGCAGTGCCCAATAAATAAATGTCAACAAATAATTACGAAGATGTGGTATCGGTAACTAGATTTTACCTATACAGGTAAGTCTAGAATTTTTTTTTTCCAGATATACAGGTTGTCCCATTTTAATCTACTCTGCCCAATATCTCAGGAATAACACAGTTCGGAAAAAAATTTAATAATAATAGTAATAATAAAATAAAAAATAAGTAATCAAAATAAAATAAAATTAAAGTTCTGTAGTGAAAGTTGTAAGGTTTGAAGGGGGTCACCTCAAAATGACCTTGAACCCTGTTAACAAAGTTGAACCAAGGTCAAGTTCAGTTTTGCAAACTATAACTCCTATTTTTTATTCGACACTCGTATTCTACATAAATAAATACACATTTTATAGGGAAAATTTTTTTTCGCCAATCCAATCGTTTGTCGCTAAATGGCACTTCATTGTAACTTTCCCAGGTTACCAGAATCTCGAGATCGAAGCAAGATCGGAAAACATTTCAATGAAAAACTTGTGTGGTTTCTGAATTCTGTCCACTGGTGAAATTTTCATGAACTTGAAATGACCTTGAAATTCTGTATTGAAAAACTGAGAGCAGCATCGTGAACTACTTATGAACTCCCTTATACTAAAGACAGCACAAACATCCATGTCCGATGGGGGATTCGAACCCCCGACGGAGGACGGCCTCGCGCATCGTAGCATAGCGCCTCCAATGCGCTCGGGCGCTCCGCCGCGGCGCAACACGCTTGCTGGGCGGTTCGTTAAAGGGAAAACGAAGAACAGTAAAAGTGATCAGTTCAATTTATTTTTCGACTCTAATACGTATGTCCGAAATGGCTGATTACGTGCCATTCGAAATAGTGAAAATGATAAAAATTGTTGATAATTATGCAGCCGCGCAAAGATTGTATGCCGAAAGGTATCCCGATGTCCGTCATCAAACGAAGGAAACAATTAGGTCTCTGTTAAGACGAGTTGAAAGAGGTACCTCGGAAAGACGGAGACGCAGATCCACGCTTTTCAGCTGGTCGGATTCGGTGGATACGTGACATGCCTCGACCAACGGTATCTCGTGTTTAAGATATTTAAAGTTTCAGCCGCGTCGCTTACATATCACCCGAGCAGTTGAGCGTGCGGATCCTGAGAGACGCCTGGCATTTTGTCGACGGGCCGATACACAAATACGTCACGATCCCTTCTTCTTCAGACGAGGCAAACTTGGAGGAGCCCATCTCCGGCTGGAAGCGGGTCGGATCCTCGCCGGCACAGAGCTCACCTGGCCGAGCGATGCCTGGGCGGGCACGTCGACGGAGAGCAGCCTCACTGACAACAGGCACTCGACTTTGAAACGCCAAAGGAGGCGCCAGCGAACAATACGCGAGTGAACAATGCGTGGAAGACGAGCGCGTTCCTGCCAGCCAGCCTGCGCGGCGCCTTCTAGATGGAGCACGCTACGGTCGCAGATTACGTGACAGGCCCTCTATTTTAGGAACGGCGGGCGCCATCTCGATATTCTCGAGAATCTGGTGCCTCCTTTAGTACAAAATATCCCTCTGGACATACGACCACGTCGTACCCTACTTGTCAGAAGGTACCTTAAGTCCGTTTTAAATGATGAATGAACTTGTAATAGGTCGATAACAAGTTGCGTTAAAGGCGGCCGTCTGTCGTCTGTACGGCTGCACTTATATGATCGCGAAGCGCGATAATTATAGCGATAAAGAAATAGGGCCAGTTTTAAATTCGGCACTAGTGGGTTCACTGCGCATGTGCGAGGTAGCAGCTGTCTGCTGCAGTCACCGCTCCATTTAGCCCGCCATTTTCCTTCATATTTACTTATATTTTGCGTTTTGTCGAACTTTACGATCAGAATGTATTCCACAATGTATTTCTAATGGCGACATTCACACTGTCCGTTACCGGACCGTCACCTAACGTCAACGTCATATTAAGATTTCTAGAGAAGAATTTTTTGATGGGAAGGTGTCTGCTAACATCGGAAGTTAACCTGTTTTCGTCAAGCGATTTTCATGTTGTAGTCGATGCTTACATGGTTTGCACCCAAATATGTCGTATTAATCTTTATTTTATAATTACACTTTGTTTTAGCAGTAAATTGCAAATGTTTCGTGATGAAGTAAACATTTTTCTCAATTGAGCGCCCTCCAAAAAGCGAGATCGTACATCTGAAACCGAAAAATGGTTGATGTTTTACAATATTGTAACAGAAAAGACTGGAGCCAATTGTTTATTTGAATAAGATTGTAATTTGATGATGCAATTTTCATTAAATAGCATTTTAAATGAAAAAGTCACTCCAAATGAAGGACAAAAATTCAGTTGTGAATGTCGTTATTAACAATTTCAGCGGGAAAATCGTAGTAGATAACATAAACAACCTCTATTCGTGCTCTTATAAATATTGTTCGATGTGCTCATGTTTATTTTTTCGCTCAAAAATAGATGTCGATGTTTTGAAATGTTGTTTCGCTTCCCAGCACTTTACCACACTAAGTTGACCAAAAACATACATTGCAAAGTTTTCTTTTGCCTCAATAATATTTAACGCTGTTTCCTCAATTCCAGTATTGAACTATAACTTCCTACATAACAGATCGCCGGTCATAATCTCTCTTTCGACATCGGGTATTACTGTCTGACTACGTTAATCGTTTAAACACACTGCCACATCATCTTGTATTAGTTTGTAGGTCACGGCTAGTACACTAGGAGCGCTTCAGTAGACTATTATTGATCTTGTTCACTTTCTTTCGCCGCGGTGGAGTAGCTGAGCGGTCTAAGGCACCTCTGCGGAGCGCACGGTTGCTCGCCGCCGGAGGTTCGAGTCTTTCCTGGGGCATGGGTGTGTGTGTGTGTGTGTGTGTGTGTGTGTGTGTGTGTGTGTGTGTGTGTGTGTGTTTGTCCTTAGATTAGTTTACTTTAGTTTAAGTAGTTTGTCCGTGGTTCGGAACCCACGTTAAACTGTAGGTCCTCCTATAACTGGCTGGGTAAGTCAGTTCGAAGGTCGGAGGAAGGCAACGGCATACCACCTCCAAACAGGACCATGCCTAGTAAAGCACTGTGGTGTTCAAGCTAATCTTCGGATTGTTGACTGCTTTACCTTAAGTAGTTTGTAAGCTACGGACTGATGACCATGCAGTTTGGTCCGACAGGTTTACAAACATTTGAACATTTTCACATTCGTTAATCGTTTAAAAAGGGTTTTAATGCAACTTACCCGAACCGATGTGTTGGTGTCGGCAGTGCAATTCGTGAATTCCTGCCACGATGGCCAGGCGTAACGCCTTTGGACAGAAGGTGTGTGTTCTCCACTCCCCCGGCGACGCACTTTCAGCGCAGTACGCTGCAAAATATAAACATATTCCTAAGTATTTCCTCATGAATAAGTTGTTATTTATATCAGTGAATCAGGAAAATTAGATTGTTTTTACATTTATTTCACGATTGTTTATGTCTCTCAATATTTTATTAATGTTTGGAACACAAATTTGGTTAATTACGTATCAAAATTAATTACGAACAAACATTTCTCTTAGGGCACCTTGGCCACCACTAGTAGCGCTAGTGCCGCTAGTGCAGTGTGGCGGGTGAGTATGTCCTGAAGCTGTCGCGCGCTTTTGTCGCTCACGCATGACCAGTGATCACAATTATTAACACTGGATACACAACTGTAGTGGTTTTATCTGTTAAAACCGCGACGGTCTATAATAGTTGTGTTGGCAACTTCGTACGTATAGGTCGTGTCGATGTTTTAATTAATTTTATTTATTTATTTTATTCAGCCATCTTTAAGCATTTTCAGGCAATTGATGTTGTCATGTGTTGTGTACAAAAGATTTTATACAGTAAGATTGACATTCAACAAAAAAAAAAAAAAAAAAAGGAAAAAAAAAACACTTGGTTACACTGTATACACATTAGCTACACATATTAACATATATAATAAATTTAAGGATGTATATATTGTTCAATTACTTACAAAGTCAGGTACAAGTAGAAAGGCACAGAAGTTACAAAATTATAATATTAAAAACAGTTATTTAGTACGTAAGGTCATCTTTAGAACAGTTTTCAAATTCTTTAAGAGAGGCAGTATGTGCCTGTAGAGGTAAAGTGTTGGAAAGTCTTATTCCTACGTATTCATAACTGTATTGTATTTTTTAAAGTCGTGTTACAGGTATACCTATATTGTACGTTTGCTGAGTGTTATGATTGTGAACTGATTTCCTACTGTGGATTGTGGTAGCTGTTAAGATTTTCTTTTATGTACAGTAGGCAGCGGTATATAAAGAGGGAAGGGACTGTCGTTATCTGTAATGAGGCCACTGCTGCTGCTCCTGGTGGCCTTCTTCTGCCAAATAAAAATGTTTCTGGCACTTGGAGCATTACCCCACACAAGAATACCATAATTTAAATGGCAGTGAAAGAAAACATAATAAGATTTAATTAGTAAATGTTCTGAAACACATGTGCATAACTTTCTAAGTAGATAGACAACAAGAGAGAGTTTTAGAGATATATAGTCTACATGATCCTTCCAAGTCAATTTTGTATCTAGATATATGCCTAGGCGTTTGGTAGATGTTGACTCAACATCAGCATTAGACATGCTGGAAGAAATGTGTACAGTCTTCTCATAATTAATTGTTAACTCATTGGTTTCAAACCACATATTGGAGAACCCAAGCTAACCTTTGCTTTGCTCCTTCAGGTTATGTCTTTTCCAGAGCTGATGAAAGTAGTATCATCTGCGTATAGCACAACTGTGTGTCCCCTAAAAATAAGCTGGGAACGATTAATTACTTTAATAAGTACGTCATGATGAAGTTCGTGTCCCTTGTGGTTGCAGAGAAGTCAAAAAAATGGAAGTAGATTTCGCCGCCGGCAGAGCGGCCGAGCGCATTGAGGCGCTATACTATGATGCACTAGGGGCAATTCTCCGTCGGGGGTTCGAATCCCCCTTCGGGCATGGATGTTTATGCTGTCTTTAGTATAATTTAGTTCATAAGTAGTTTGTAAGTTTAGGGACTGATGACTTCGCAGTTAAGTCCCATGAACTTTACAAACATTCGAACATTTTGAAGTAGAGTTCAGATCCATATGTGAGTTACATTTTTCTTCAGAATTAGCATCTCAATTACATTTAATGTAATGACTACATTGCACTGCTGTAGACGGCATAACTCGGGTTTAGTTTTATATTTGTCTCTCGTCTACACTGATTTCCGTTTGAGCTCAGGGTCTGGATATGTGTGCCGTGTGGAAAATCACGCTTATACCATACGCCCAGAATATGCCATTATTGCATCTTTATTTGTTTGTCTACAACAGTGTAAGTTATTCAGTAAATGCTAGTTTGGAGAGACACTAGGACTGATTCAAAATATAACTCAGCTATACGTTTTGCACAACTCATCTCTTTTTCTGCTGTTTTGTAGCAGAAGTACGGTTAATTACATGCTCGAATATCTTGTAAACAGTATTCAGATTTTCAAAACATTTAGTGACCGTTGTATATGAATTTGGTGCTACGAAAGCAACTAGTAGAAATGATTAGAAATTTCACAATGTTAAATCCTTTATAAACATAAATTACTGGCAACTGGATAGTGGAATGACAGATATACGTTCACCAATATGGCGTAAAGCGCCACGACTTCGTAAAACACATTGGTAAGTCCAGATTTTCTTTGAGTCCACTGCATAGGACACGGCCTGAAAATGTTGACAACATGCGCAGAATGCTATGCTCACTCCCGAGCTATTTGTGCTGCATGGCGTTTACGCTTGGGACAGTCACGTGACGTAAACTCCCGGCAACTAAACTTGATAACAGCCGCGAGGCAATTCCGTCTTCTGGAAAGAATATTGGAAATAATATTTTAGGGAAAATGGTATGCAACCATAAAATGATCTTTAGCACAGAAACGTTGGATCCATGATAAAAAGATCACACGAAAATTAATAAGAAGTATAATTAGGATGCAGTTCAATCAAGATTGTTTCCCAGCCCTTCTATATAAAATTGGATCCAAAACTCGCCATATTGTGTCTATAATAATTCAAGGTACGCTGATCTCAGTCATGTTTCTTTCAGTTGTTATAAACACCTGATGTACCGACATAAGTTTACAGAAGACATAAGAAAAGCTAATGTGCATTTTCCTTGTGGTTTTCCAAGTATACTGTATGAGAACAACATATGAGTCTATAAAGCAACATTTAAATCTATGTCCTCTGCTCATATTGTGATGTGATTTTAATTGTAAGCCCAGAAAACTCAATGGTTTAAGAATTTGCTTGTTGTAAATATTAGACATGTAATTTGTATGTCAATTGTATGGCTGCATGGTTTCTTTTTAGCAAATGACAAATAAAATTATATATATAAAAAAGAACATGCTAAACTGTGGATTCGTATTAGCAGTAGTTGGCAGTTGCATCCTACAATATAAAAAGGAGTTTTTATTATGTTTTTTATTCGACGAATAAATAATAATAATAATTTTATTGTCGTTAGGCCATTATGGTAATAGACAACGTCAAGTACATAATACAATACAGTCATGGGCGTAGATAATGCCAAATACATTATATAATATATTTGTTAATATAACACAGCATTACTTTTCTATTTTACAATTGCTAAATTCTGTTATATCATAGAATGGGTGCTGAATTAGCCAGTCATATAGCGTTTGCTTGAATGTGGCTTCTGGTAGATCTTGTACGTTCTGTGGGAGCTTATTAAATAACTTATGCCCTACAAGTTTATAACTGTTTAGAGATTTTGACAATCTGTGGTATGGGATGTAGATACACTTATTGTTTCTTGTGCTGTAGCAATGTACATTTTATCTACGCTCTGCTTTAGATATATAATTAAAACATTATATATAAATGTTTTAATTTATACCAAAAAGAATAATTACAGTTAGGATTTTCTGTTCACAGAACAGAGGTTTGCAGTGAGCTTTATGTGAGGAGCCTAAAATTATCCTAATTACTTTCTTTTTCACGACTAAGATATCATGCAACCCACTACAGTTTCCCCCAAAAATAATGCCTATGTTATTATGCTCTGAAAAAATGAAAACTAGGAAGTTCTAACATAACTACTGGGTACACAATCAATGAGACGCCGTAACAAATAAATTACTCTCGATAATCTACCACTAATATATTATATGTGTTGACCCCAAGACAGCTTGTCATTTAAATATACCCCCAGAAACTTGACATCATGTAAACGAAGGCTTCCGCGGCCGTTGTCATTGTTGATAAAACTTGTCTGGGTATTAGACCGCATCGTCAATATATCAAATATTTCACCGACTTTTCGGCCTCTAGTGCAAGCGGCCATTTTCTGGGTGTTACGTAACACCCAGAACATGGCCGCTTGCAATAGCGGCCGAAACGGCGGTGAAATATTTGACATGATGTGTTTCATCTGTCAGAGGCTTCTCTTTCAGACTGGAGACCATCTGCTGTAAGAATCGGTTAGCTCTGGACCCTTGACCAGACGCACTTTCCAGAACGACACACACGACGCTCCCGCTGGCTTTCGTTACACGCCGCTCCAGCGGCTGGCGAGCTACATTTCCGAACACGATATCGGCTGAGTGTCAACAGCGTCGTTTAAACTGATTTGACCATACTTTTTACAAGGGGAAGGTACGTAGTGCCTAAAAATAGGTTGTTGTGTTGTGCTCTTCAGTCCGGAGACTGGTTTGAAGTAGCTTCCAACCTAATCTATACTGAGCAAACCTCTTCATCTCCACATAAGAACGGCAACCTTCGTCCATTTGAATTTGCTTACTATATTCATCTCTTGGTTTCCATCTGCTATTTTTACCCCACACACTTCCCTCCAACGCTAATTTCACAATTCCTTGATGTCAAAAAATGTGTCCTAATAATCGATCCTTCTTTTAGTCAAAGTATGCCAGAAATTCCTTTTCTTCCCAATTCTGTTCAGTACTTTCTCATTAGTTACACGATCCACCCACCTAATCTTCAGAATTCTTCTGTAACACCACATTTCAAAAGCCTCTATCCTCTTCCTGTCCGCACTGTTTATCGTCCATGTTTCACTACCATACAAAGCAACACTCCACACAAATGCCTTCAGAAAGGACTTCCTTGTGCTTAAATTAGTATTCGATGTTAAAATATTTCTCTTTTTAAAAAACGCTTTTCTTCCCATTGCCATTCTGCATTTTATATCCTCTATACTCCGACCGTCGCATGTTATTTTACTCCCAAGTGACAAAACTCATCTACCTCCTTTATTGTTTCGTTACCTAATCTAATTCCTTCAGCATAACTTGATTTTCTTAGGCTGCACTCCATTACCCTTGTTTTGCTCTTATTAATGTTCATCTTATATGCTCCTTTCAACACAGTGTCCATTCCGTTCAATTGCTCCTCTAGGTCCTTTGCTGTCTCTGACAGAATTACAATGTCATCGGCAAAACGCAATGTTTTTATTTCATCATCCTGAACTTTAATTCCTTCTCCAAATTTCTCCTTCCTTTTTTATTAAAAAAAAGTGATAACCAGAAAATGAGGTTTCGTTTAAGATTATCTTGAAATCTACGACTTTTTAATCAAGAATTTCAGTTTCTATCGAGAGCAAAATTTGCGAATAAACAACAAAAGGTCCAACAATCTACAGAAAGCCGTCGGTTTTCTACTCAGAAACGGCAGTATTTCTTCACTAGAATTCCAGCCAAATCAGCAAGTGTTGAACTTAAGAAAGTTATATGTAATGCAATACCTTCATTATTAAATGTATCAGATCGGCCACTGCAGTTGTAGCTGAAATGAAATCCTCACAAACGTGACAATAAAACATCGAAAGCAAAAACACAGTTTCCCAACATAGCAGAAACCAGTTCCACAATAGGGTATTTGACTGTTTTCTGGAAATCGTTTTAAATTGTAGATTATGTCATATTATGCTCCGAACATGCCTTTTTACCTGGTGAATTTTAGTACTTTAGAAAAGAAAGCGAAATGAAATTCAAATAATTTGAAAGCCCGCTAAAACGCCACATTTGAGTCACGTGAGGCCTGTGACGTCAGAAACCACGATGCTGTTGCTGCTCTCGTGTAAGTAGTGTTACATTGTTTGGCCACTCATGCTCGCAAAATGACCAAACAGAGATTAAGTAGTTTCGCACTGTAGCAGTACATTTCCATAGACACCAGAAATATTGTTTTTGCAAGTTTCAAAAAATGACAAGATGCGCAAAATGTGGTTGACACTCGCTCGAAGAGGTCCAAATGAAATAGCGGCCACTTCATGTGTTTTCTTAAAACAAAATGATCCAGCCAGAAATAAAGACGTAATATTATTCCATTATTCACTCTTAAGTATTATTCTCTTCTACTGCAAGGTATTATGTGCAGGTTAATGAGCTGATGTTCACATTTGCGAAATAAAACTTCATAATGTTACACGCATATAATTTATTTGTGATTAAGCCGTTTCTTAATATATTTGGTGAAACTACAACATGAATATTGTTTTAGCACACTATAAAGTATAGCACTGATTAATTACCTCCAGTAAGTGTACTTTTATCGCCAGTAGATCTTATTCCCACCCCCACGAACCACAGACATTGCCGAGGTGGGGTGGCTTGCGTGCCTCAACGATGCAGATAGCCGTACCGTAGGTGCAACCACAGCGGAGGGGTATCAGTGGAGAGGCCAGACAAACGTGTGGTTCCTGAAGAGGGGCAGCAGCCTTTTCAGTAGTTACAGGGGCAACAGTCTGGATGAGTGACTGAGCTGGCCTTGTAACATCAGCTAATGTGGCTTTGCCACACAGTTACTGCGAACGGCTGAAAGCAAGGGGAAACTACAGCCGTTACTTTTCCCGAGGACATGCAGCTCTACTGTATGAACATATGATGATGGCATCCTCTCGGGTAAAATATTCCGGAGGTAAAATAGTCCCCCATTCGGATCTCCGGGCGGGGACTACTCAGGAGGATGTTGTCATCAGGGAAGACAATACTGGCATTCTACGGATCGGAGCGTGGAATGTTAGATCCCTTAATCGGGTAGAAAAATTAGAAAATTTAAAAAGGGAAATGGATAGGTTGAAGTTAGATATAGTGGGGATTAGTGAAATTCGGTGGCAGGATGAACAGGATTTCTGGTCAGGTGAGTACAGGATTATAAATACAAAATCAGTTGGGGGTATCACAGGAGTAGGACTGATAATGAATAAGAAAATAGGAATGCGGGTAAACTACTATGAGCAGCACAGTGATCGCATTATCATTGTCAAGATAGATACGAAGCCAACACCGACAACAGTAGTACAGGTTTATATGCCAATTAGCTCTGCCGATGATGAAGAGATCGAAGAAATATATGAGGAGCTAAAGGAAATTATTCAGACAGTTAAGGGAGAGGAAAACTTAATTGTGATGGGAGACTGGAATTCGGTAGTAGGAAAAGTAAGAGAAGGCAAAATAGTAGGTGAATATGGACTGGGCAGGAGGAATGAAAGAGGAAGACGCCTGGTAGAATTTTGCACGGAACATGATTTAATCGTAACAAACACCTGGTTTAAGAATCACAAAAGGAGGTTGTATACATGGAAGAGACCAGGAGACACCGGAAGGTATCAGACACATTATATAATGGTAAGACATAGATTCCGGAACCAGGTTATATTCTGCAAGACGTACCCAGGGGCAGATATAGAGTCTGACCATAACTTGTTAGTCATGAACTGTAGGCTGAAACTGAAAAAAATTGCAGATAGGTAGGAAAATAAGGAGATGGGACTTAGATAAATTGAAGGAAAGTGAAGTTGTGGAGAATTTCAGAGGGAGATTTAGGCAACAATTGACAGAAACAGGGGGAAATAAAACAGTAGAAGAGGAATGGATAGCATTGAGAGATGAAATAATGAAGGCAGCAGAGGACAAAATAGGTAGAAAGGCAAGACCTACAAAAAATCCATGGATATCACAGGAAATACTAGATTTAATTGGTGAAAGGAGAAAATATAAAAATGCAGTAAATGAAACAGGCAAAATGGAGTACAGACGATTAAAAAATGAGATTGACAGGAAGTGCAAAATGGCTAAGCAAGAGTAGCTAGAAGCCAAATGCAAATCTGTAGAAGAATATATAAGAAGGTGAAAACTCGATACCGCCTACAGGAAAATAAAAGAGACATTTGGGGACAAGAAAAGCAACTCTACGAATATCAAGAACTCAGATGGGAAGCCGGTTCTCAGCAAAGAAGGGAAAGCTGAAAGGTGGAAAGAGTACATAGAGCATCACTACAAAGGAAATGAACTTACAGACAATGTGGTAGGAAGGGAAGAGGACGTAGATCAAGATGGAAATAGGAGATGCTATACTGAGAGATGAATTTGACAGAGCCTTGAAAGACCTAGGTCGGAACAAGTCCCCAGGAGTAGATGACATACCCTCAGAGCTACTGAAGTCTCTGGGAGAGCCAGCCATGACAAGACTATTTGAACTGGTGTGTAGGATTTATGAGACAGGCGAAATACCCTCAGACTTTAAGAAAAATGTAATAATCCCCATTCCAAAGAAATCAGGCGCAGAGAGGTGTGAAAATTACAGAACCATCAGTTTGATGAAACATGGTTGCAAAATTTTAACACGAATTATCCAGAGGAGAATGGTAAAGCTGGTAGAAGATGACCTCGGGGAAGATCAGTTTGGGTTCAGGAGGAACGTAGGAACACGGGAGGCAATACTCACTTTACGTCTTATCTTAGAAGATAGATTAAGGAAAGGCAAACCTACATTTTTAGCTTTTGTAGATTTGGAGAAAGCATTTGACAATGTTGACTGGAATACACTCTTTCTAATTCTGAAGTCAGCAGGGGTAAAATATAGGGAAAGGAGAGTTATTAATAACTTGTACAAAAGCCAGACCGCAGTTATTAGACTCGAAGGGCATGAAAGGGAAGCATCAGTTGGGAAGGGAGTAAGAAAGGGTTGTAGCCTTTCTCCGATGTTATTCAATTTGTACATCGAGCAGGCGGTGAAGGAAAGCAAGGAAAAATTTGGAATAGGGATTAAAGTTCAGGGGGAAGAAATAAAAACATTGCGTTTTGCTGATGACATTGTAATTCTGTCAGAGACAGCAAAGGACCTGGAAGAGCAGTTGAATGGAATGGACACTGTGTTGAAGAGAGC
Source organism: Locusta migratoria (assembly GCA_026315105.1). Lineage (NCBI taxonomy): Eukaryota > Metazoa > Arthropoda > Insecta > Orthoptera > Acrididae > Locusta > Locusta migratoria. The sequence continues at coordinate 572,486,716 of CM048747.1, read as the reverse complement.
ATATAAAATGAACATTAACAAGAGCAAAACAAAAATAATGGAATGCGGTCTTAGAAGATCGGGCGATGCTGAAGGAATTAGATTAAGTAACGAAACAATGAAGGTGGTAGATGACTTTTGTTACTTGGGTAGTAAAATAACATGTGATGGTCGCAGTACAGAGGATATAAAATGCAGAATGGCAATGGGAAGAAAAGCATTTTTGAAAAAGAGAAATTTGCTAACATCGAATATTAATTTAAGTGTAAGGAAGTCTTTTCTGAAGGCATTTGTGTGCAGTGTTGCCTTGTACGGGAGTGAAACATGGACGATAAGCAGTGCGGACAGGAAGAGAATAGAGGCTTTTGAAATGTGGTGTTACAGAAGAATGCTGAAGATTAGATGGGTAGATCGCATAACCAAAGAAGAAGTACTGAACAGAATTGGTGAGAAAAGGAATTTTTAGCATACCCTGTCTAAAAGAAGGGATCGCTTGGTAGGACACATTCTTAGACATCGGGGAATCGTAAATTTAGCATTGGAGGGAAGTGTGTGGGGTAAAAATCGCAGAGGGAGACCAAGAGATGCGTATAGTAAGCAGATTCAAGTGGATGTGGGTTGCCGTTCTTATGAGGAGATGAAAAGGCTTGCTCAGGATAGAGTAGGGTGGAGAGCTGCATCAAACCAGTCTCCGGACTGAAGACCATAACAACAACAAGATCTTATTCAAACAACCGTTTCAATAATAGGTAATCGCTTTATACATCGAAAACGCCCTTCTGGGTACTTTACTACAACATAACGCTATCGTAAAATACATATATGGGAGATGTTTTTAATGCGCTGATTCATTTAGCCTTTAAATTCAAGATATGTGCGTTGCCAAACTATGAGCGATATGAAAACGCCGACGGCGCTTCTGCTGTCCCTGTTCTAGACTTTACTTATATTGTATAAATATATACAAGGCATTTTGCTTTATTTTACAGGTTTTGATGTTACTCCTTGCTACTTCACATGAAGTGTTAAGTGCCATCGACAAGGGATCTCAAATCGATTCCATATTTCTGGATTTCCGGAAGGCTTTTGATACTGTACCCCACAAGCGGTTTCTAATGAAATTGCGTGCTTATGGAATATCTCCCCAATTGTGCGATTGGATTCACGATTTCCTATCAGAAAGGACACAGTTCGTCGTAATTGACGGTAAGTCATCGAGTAAAACAGAAGTGATATCTGGCGTTCCACAGGGAAGCGTTATAGGTCCCCTACTCTTCCTCGTGTTTATAAACGATTTAGGAGATAATCTGAATAGCTCCCTTAGACTGTTCGCGGATGATGCTGTCGTTTATCGGTCAGTGAAGTCAACAGAGGATCAAAAGCAACTGCAAAGCGATTTAGACAAAATTTCTACTTGGTGCGAAAATTGGCAATTGACACTAAATAAAGAAAAGTGTGAAGTTATACACATGACCACTAAAAGAAATCCGCTGAACTTCAATTACGCGATAAATCAGTCAAACCTTAAGGTCGTAAATTCTACTAAATACCTAGGAGTTACAATTACGAACAACTTTGACTGGAGAGAACACATAGAAAATATTGTGGGGAAGGCGAACCAAAGATTACGTTTCATTGGCAGAACGCTTAGAAGATACACCAGCTCCACCAAAGAGACTGCCTACATCACACTTGTGCGTCCTCTCTTGGAGTACTGTTGCCCCTTGTGGGACCCCCACCAGGTGGGACTGACGGAAGATATTGAGAAGGTTCAGAGAAGGGCAGCTCGTTTTGTTTTATCACATTACGGGGGGGAAAGCGTCACGGAAATGTTGCACGAATTGGGGTGGAAATCATTAAAAGAAAGACGTTATTCATTGCGGCGTGAACTGTTTGCGGAGTTTCAATCACAGACTTTTAGTTCTGAATGTGGAAATATTTTGCTAGCACCCACCTACTTAGGGAGACATGACCATCCCAATAAAATAAGAGAAATCAGATCGAAAACGGAACGATTTAGGTGTTCTTTCTTCCCGCGCGCTATTAGAGAATGGAACGGTAGAAAAAAGTTATGAAAGTGGTTAATGAACCCTCTGCCAGGCACTTAAATGTGATTTGCAGAGTATCTATGTAGATGTACATGTAGATGTATTGAAGTAGTTAAAAATGAAGTTACTCCATTAACTGTGTGTTTTACTGGGTTAAATTTTACCAACCATCCCGGCAGCCACCTTTGATAATGTTGGCAACAGATGGTGAATAGCGAGAATCGTGTGACGTCGCCATTAGCGAATCGTGTGACAACGCAAATGTTTTGTCACGAAACCTTGGCTTTACGCGGGTAATTACTGACCGGACAAGGGTACATAGAAGAACCTGTCAATCATAGAGTAGGAACAGCATTATTTATTTACTTCATCGTCTGTACGATACACTAAACGAGTCATGCTGTGTGGTCCGAACATCTTCACAAAGATTTTCTATCGTTTTGTTGATGTTGCCAATATAATCACTCGAGGCCGCCTTGAAAGAAAGTAAAATTTTATCCTTTACTGCATGATATGGTGACTTCAGATAAGTCTGTTGACACCAAAAAGTAGGGTACCGTTTTCCAATGGCATAAAATATCTCTAGCAATAATTATCTTTAAAATGCAGGTACACGTTACTTACAATGCAGTTTCCATGATTCTTATTTCTGGCAGGTAAACATTTGGATTGTTTTTGAAGACTGGAGATACCATAAATGCACTAGGGAGGTTTCCGCTGTCAGCCTTCACACAATTATTTTCCATTGTGGTTTAAAAGCTGTAAACGCATTTACATCACGAAAAAATTGAACTTTACGCTGAGAAATTAAGTAAACGCTAACAACGATACAGCTCCGTCTTCTAGTTGCTGCGTTCTAGTGGTCTGTGACGTCACTAGTACCTCAGCCAATAACAGAACGTTTTCGATCACGTGATCTTATCGTGAAATTTAATAATTTTTAAGCTTTAATTGCGTAAAAATAACAGATGTTTTGTAAGAATAATGAGCGAAAATGTTATCTGAATGTTATAATCATTCAGAATAACAACAATTCGAACCATATTACCCTATTGTTACTACATCTGAACCGCAAACGGCAAGAATCTTGGAGACATTCGTTATAGGCCGCATCCACACATTGGAACCGACGTTGGTTTGGCTCCGTTGCTTGACGGTGTTTTGACCAAACATCAAAGGTCGCTCGACCCACATGGGTGCGTCGTCCACACATTGGCGCCAACGTTTCATTCCATCTTTGTCCTCTGCTCGCCTCGAAACTTACTTTCATCGTTCGTTCTTCGTCGCCGTTTATTTTAAACTTTAAACATCTTTTTGTAAATGTTATAACTGTATCAGAAAGTGATTCATTTGAGAAAGCAGTTACCGAAATCGGAATGCCACTGCAAAACTCTGACACGATCAGTGAAATTAATAACTTCAGACTTTTCACAAACTTAATTAATGGATGCAATTTTTAAAATCAATATCACGTAACATTTCCTGTCAAGTTTCACATATTGGTTTGCAAACTTCAAGCATTACCAGTGATATCAATTACATGGTTATTTTAAAAAGAAAGTGTAGACTTCTAAAATTGTCTCCTATAGCAAAACAATCCAAGTGTCAATATCAAAAGAACTTTAGCAGGTATAGCATCCCCCCAAAACATTTCTTTCTTTTCTAAGTTCAATCAAATAAAGTAGCAGGTCTGTTGTTGTTGTGGTCATCAGTCCGGAGACTGGTTTTATGCAGCTCTCCACAATACCCTATCCTGAGCAAGCCTCTTCAACGCTACATAAGAACGGCAACCTACATCTGTCTGAATCTGCTTGCTGTATCCATCTCTTGGTCTTCCTCTGCGGTTTTTACCTCACACACTTCCTTCCAACGCTAAATTCTGTTCAGTGCCTCCTCATTAGTTACGCGATCCATCCACCTAATCTTCAGCATTCTTCTGTAGCACTACATTTCAAAAGCTCTATCCTTTTCCTGTCTGCACTGCTTATAGCCCACGTTTCACTCGCATGAAAGGCAACACTCCACACAAATGCCTTCAGAAAGGATTTCCTTAGACGTAAATCAATATTCTATGCTAACAAATTTCTCTTTTTCAAGAACGCTCTTCTACCCATTGCCATTCTGCATTTTATATCCTCTGTACTGCGGCCATCATTTGTTATTTTACTGCCCAAGTAACACACTCATCTACCTCCTTTATTTTAAGTTTTAATAATGTGTATTGATTATTTGTAACATATTTTAAAACTTACTGTTTTCGTAATTAATGTTCGGGTTCAAGTCCAGTCTCCGACACCATCCGTGGGCTTTGACCAAAGACGTCACTTATTACGTCATTATTTCCATCAAAGTTTCTATCTATATTTTCGCTGATAAATCTGTTCCACAGATAATACTTGCATGATAATGTACGTATGTGTCAGTGTTTAGCGAATTTTTTTATATAATAAAAGGCCCCTTTTTAATATATGATTTCTTACATGTTTAAAATATGTAATATAATGATTATTAAACGCATTATATTTTGTCATTTGTTTTTTGAAAGTTAATTGTTGTATGGCTGTGTTACGTGTATTTTGTTTATTTTTTATATGTAGTGTTACTGATTTTTAATTTTCTTAATTGCTAAAAAATCGATTTATACCTTTTTTTCATTTAGACCTTGTACAATAATTTCATTTCCGTTAGAAAAATTGAACTATATTTTGTAATTCCAATTACGATATGTATCAGTTTGTATACTGTGGGTTTGATTTTTTTGTAAACAATACATTTATTTAGACATCATTGTTATTATCATAACATGCGCATCTGTTCTCGTAAAATGTCGATTTCCTAACAAAACATTTCTTTTCTGCACGATTGTCTAATGGGGAAGTCACATGATTGCCAACATTAACAACTTTCGTTGCCACGTCTGTAAGTAAAATTTAACTGATCTGGGCATCATTGTGAGCGGCATATATAAGAGAAACAAAAGTGCGAGAATTTGGTACTGGTAACTTGACCCTATTTTATAGGTCACGTGCAGATATCGACACTTACTAAATGCGTACATACGGATACTTTAGTTCTCAATACCAGCAATCCGATTTTTTTCAGATATAGACCAATACATGTCAAGTCTAGACACCAATATTTATGATCTGTATTTGAAATAATAATGGTAGCAGCTGGTATCGGAAACTGGACTTTACTTATAAAGGTGAAGCTTAGATAGTGTTATCAAATAAATATTGGTGAACTAAAAATATTAAGAGCTGCTATCGGTACCTGGACTTGACCTATATACCTCTATTTCATATACCGATACCTAATAAGTATTGGTGAACCACAAAATACGAAGGGCTGGTATCGGAAACTAGACTTTACCTATATAGGTCAAGTCTAGTTACCGATGCCAACCCTTGGTATTTTGTGGTTCACCAATACTGGAATCGGTAACTAGACTTAATTTATAAAGGTCAAATCTAGATAGCGATACCAGCCCATCATATTTTTCTTTCACACATAGATATTGCGTATAGGTGGATATATGACAAAATATGAAACCCTGGTATCGCCATCTAGTCTTGACCTAAGACTGCATATCGGATTTTTACATGTCAAAGAAATTTCCTATCAGAAAGGAACCGACCTCACCAACAACTAACGTTTCCTGTTTATTTATATACTCTCACTTTCAGCGGAGTAGGCTACACATATTCGTAAGTATTTCCTATGAATAAGTTGTTGCTTTTATCAGTGAATCAGGGAAATTCGGCTGTTTTTCATTTATTTAACGATTATTTATGTCTCTCGATATTTTACTAATGTTTGGAACGCAAAAATTAGATAAACTATTTGGTTAATTACGTAGAAAATTAATTTCTCTTACAGCACGACTAGGAGCGCTAGTGTGGTTGCAACCAAGGAACCTCCCTGGTCGCGACTGAGTATCTTACACTGCGATTATACTTCCAGAGCTATAATTGCCTTTTTTTCATCCATATTTATTAATATTAGCTGTCATTTGTTCCATATTGACGCAGTTGTTTATTAAGAGTAGTTGCAGCAGTGTTGCTGGATACACGTCCAGCTCGTAATATTGCAGTAAAGACTACTAGCACAAAAAGATGTCTGCATCTACGGTAAAGAAGTCAGCTGGGTCTTTACCTAAAGTGCCTGGCAGCAAAATGTCTGCTGCCGGGAGATCGTTAAGTAAAGTGAAAACCCCAACGGGCAGCAAAACCTCTGCTGCGAGCAAGACGTCGGTGCCTTCAGAGGCTGAAGATGAGTTTAATGTCAAAGGCCAAGAAGAAACGTTCGAGATCATTCATCCGGAAGAAGAGCCTGTCGACATCAGCTCGCCTGCCGCTATACTGCCCGCAGTCTTGAACGCCAAAACGTTCCTTCAGAATCAGCTCTCAGCGACTGGAGTCAGTCTGTACGTATTATTTCTATATTTGTTCTTCTAGGCTTTTTAGAAGATTTATCCAACAATTCTTATCGAAGCAAAGCGTTACTTTTAAATTCTCCTTTGTATATTTCGAGGTAAAGGTTTCATACGTGTAGACATAATATCTCCATACTTAATTACGACATACCTTACGTTAAAATACGTGTTTTTCAAATGTCTTTCAAGCGCCGTTACATTTAAGTTGCTAGCTTTCGTAATATTGAAGTATAAATACAAAATCAACCAAATACGGCACATTTGCTTCCGATCGCCTGAATTGGAGGCTGCGCAACGCTATGTTCATTTGTTGCAGAACACGTGATTATGTGGCTAGCGAATCACAGCAAAAATAAGAATATCGTAGTCAGCCAATGGTAACCAAACCTCACCTCCGCGCAACATGCAAATGAGATTTTTTGACATTGGAAATTAATATGCGTTAATGTTTTTATACACGAAACCGTGCTATGTTTTGAGATGTGAAAATTAACTTGTTAAAATGTAGTTTCATTTATTTTATTTTCGATATCACTTGATTACACTTTCAGACAGACGATAAAATAAATAAAACATGCTATACCTGCTCTATGGTTGACAGGTTCTTGTATGTACCCTTGTCCGGTTAGCAACAGTTATTGGCGTCGTAAATAAAGTTTTGATTTAGTTGGTGACTGTTTGGTACAGATCATAGGGCAAATAAAACATGCTATACCTGCTCTATGGTTGACAGGTTCTTGTATGTACCCTTGGAATTAATTGACTGTTTCGTACATATAAGTAAAACGTGCTATAGTACTATATAGTTGAGAGGATAAAGTGATTCTAAATCTTCATTTTACGAGGAAAATTACTGTTACTGACCGGACAAGGGTACATACAAGAACCTGTCAACCATAGAGCAGGTAGAGCATGTTTTATTTATTTTATCGTCTGTCTATGAATGTCATCAAGTGATTTCGAAAATAAAATAATTGGAACTTCATGTTAACACGTTAATTTTCACATCTCAAAACATAGCACGGTTTCGTGTATAAAAACATTAACGCATATTTAATTTCCAATGTCAAAAAATCTCATTTGCATGTTGCGCGGAGGTGAGGTTTGGTTACCATTGGCTGACTACGATATTCTTATTTGTGCTGTGATTCGCTAGCCACATAATCACGTGTTCTGCAACAAATGAACATAGCGTTGCGCAGCCTCCAATTCAGGCGATCGGAAGCAAATGTGCCGTATTTGGTTGATTTTGTATTTATACTTCAATATTACGAAAGTTGGCAACTTAAATGTAACGGCACTTGAAAGACATTTGAAAAACACGTATTTTAATGTACGCTATGTCGTAATTAAGTACGGATAAATTATGCCTACATGTATGAAACCTTTACCTATTTCGATGTTTTGTTCTGTCTTTCGTCGTTATTATACGATAACTTTCTCACTGTTAGTCACGTTCTACCGTAGTAGGCAACAAATACAGTAATAAAAAGAAGTAAGATCAATTAGACAAATACCGGCGCACAGTGGTAGCAGAACATTATCACGAACAGTACTCGTACATGTTGTTGTTGTGGCCTTCAGTCCGGAGACTGGTTTGATGCAGCTCTCCACAATACCCTATCCTGAGCAAGCCTCTTCATCTCCACATAAGAACGGCAACCTACATCTGTCTGAATCTGCTTACTGTATCCATCTTTTGGTCTCCCTCTGCGATTTTTTCCCCACACACTTCCCTCTAATGCTAAATTCACAATTCCTTGATGTCTAAGAATGTGTCCTACCAATCTATCCCTTCTTTTAGTCAAGGTATGCCAGAAATTTCTTTTCTCCCCAATTATGTTCAGTACCTCCTCATTAGTTACGCGATCCACCCACCTAATCTTCAGCATTCTTCTGTAGCACCATATTTCAAAAGCCTCTATCCTCTTCCTGTCCGCACACAGAAGTGTATGAAAAACTTTGTTGTAATCTTGTCGCTACTGACGAGTTGAGGTACTAAACGAAATTCACGTGTGCCTGCTTTGTCGTCAACACGTACTTTTGAATTCCACGGATCCTTGATGCGGCTGAATCGCGAGGATGTAAGACGTGTTAGGTAATAACATCCGCGCGGTCTAAGGCCGCTCCCGCCGGAAGTTATCGTCCTCCTTCGGACATATATGAGTCTTTTGTCGTTAGAGTTATGTTAGTCTATGGGCCGATCACCTTACCAGTTTGGTCCTTAGGATTACAAAAATTTAAGGTAATAATATATACAATATAAATGCCGTAACCATATATAAATGGTCATGAGGCTTAAAAAGTAATTAATTTTTAAATAGTATATCAAAAGAAAGTCAACATGATAAAATAACACTACGGATTACATACAACAATTCAGTTAAAAACAAACACTATTAATAACGACACCGAATGATCAGATGAACAAATTCTCTGACAATTATCTAAAACGTATACTGCTAATACGTTCTACATCTACACCTACATAGATACTATGCAAATCACATTTAACTGCCTGGTAGAGGTTTCATTAACCACTTTCACAACTTTTCTCTACCGTTCCATTCTTTAATAGCACGCGGGAAGAAAGAACACCGAAATCGTCCCGTTTTCGGTGTGATTTCTTTTATTTTATTGGGATGGTTATGTCTCCCTATGTAGGCGGGTGCTAGCAAAACGTTTTCACATTCAGAAGTAAAGTCGGTGATTGTAATTTCGCAAATAGATGCTGCGTCCTAGGTTTGGTAATTTGGAAGAATCCGTGTACATCGAATGAAATGGCATTGCGATCGATATATATCGAACGTTTGACTCTCGCTTTGCTTATTGCTACCTTGACGGAAAACGGACATGGCGGAACAGCTGATTTATATAGCTTATTACGATGTAGTTTTTTGACGTGATGATTTTATGAAATTTTGGCTTTTCTTGGCGATATATGTTTGGAGTTTTGCTTAAGGGAGAAAATGGGATATCACCTGTTAGATTTCACCCGTGATATTGGCATGTAGTCATGTACGTGCGTTTTTGTAGGTGGCCTGAGTAATTATGTTATGGCTGAGTTGTAGACGATAGTATGTCCTGGATGGTACATTCTGTTATAATATGTAATTTACGAGGATAAGCACAGGTTATGTATTATCTACAATACGTAAGTATTAATATATTATCCCGTATAAGTGTTTTCCGACATTGTGATTACATCATGGGATAAAGCTAACGAGTAGTATCCCTGTCTTCAGTTATGCCGATATTTCGCTAACTTCCAAGAATGCTTGCAATCGAAGAACCTCGACCTGAAATGATATATATCTAATGTACAACTGTAAATTGATTGCATGTTTCTTAACGGGAGATTCGGGCGCTACGCATCCTCACGTACTAAAAAAAAAAAAACTTGTAATGGAAATGACTGTTATTTCTTTCGGTATTTGAAATGGCAGCCACAAACTGACTCGGAAAAGTACAAGAAAATATCACAAATTCAACGCAATCAAAAATACAATTTAAATCAACCGCTTCGCGTCTGTCATATCGAATGTGGAGTAAGAATCGAACGTTGCATATATATCGTTTGCAATGCCGTTTCCTTCGATGTACACGGATTCTTCCAAATTACGGAATTATCGAACACACGAATACTTGATCTTCCGATACCACCCGTCTGCTTTGACCAATGACGTCAGGCACGTCATGGTGATAACCGACATTCATATTTCAATGCGACTCCTGATTGGCTGCTCTGCCGTTCCTAACCTAGCGGTCGCGACGGCTAGCCGCTGCCGCATAAACTGCACTTTTACCAGCGAATAAAATAACTAAAAAACTGTAACGGGACTACCGAGGGAATTAAGGGGTTTTGGGCGGGGAGATTCTAAATAGAAAAACAAAAGAAATAGCAATATTGAAATAAAAACGAAACATCGGAAAAAAGATGCAATTTAATGTTTCACTGTATGCAATTAGCAGTTCTGGACAATGTAGGACACAAAATCATCCTGAAAACGACTCGTTTATTGAAGTTCTTGAATACGATATAGCTGCAGGAGGGCTTTTTCTCGTAATAATGAAGTACAATTACGAAACTGGTGAAATACGGCGTGAGAAACTAGCGAAGTATAAAAGTGAAGTAACGTTTTGCGCTGTTTAGGTGCGATGTGATTCTTCATTTTCCGGTTTATTTATTTATTTTTTTTAAGGAAAAAAAAAAAAAAAAAAAAAAAAGAAAGAAACCTCGCGTGATGGGGACAGGTGGATGTTTAATAAGCTGACAGGCAGGAATTATGAAGGATGCGCTGCGGCGCCATCACACATCAAGAACCACTCGCGGACTCATAAACTGCACTTCAGCCCTTGTAAATATAAATATCTTAAAGGATTTCCTATCGCTGTAGTAACTGTTCAACACAAAACGCGCGGGTAAATAAATAAATAAATGCATTCTAATAAATATTACCTCTGTCACAATATTTTACTACACAAAAACGAAACACGTAAGAAATAAACGCATTGTTATAAAATTGGTCAACGAAACACATAAAAAAAATAAAGGCATTCTTATAAAATTGGTTATCATGAACCACGTAAATAAATAAATACATTCTAATAATTATTACCTCCGACACATTTACAATATAATCAGCGACTAGTAATAAACATATAGAAACACATCTGTGACAAAATGACGTAATAGTTGATGCAATCGGTCAAAGCCGACAAGTGGTATCAGACTGTAAAGGTGAGTTTCTTTACAACCGCATCCACTAATTTCACATGAAGGATCAGCTTATTGAATACTTTCTTGGGTGATCTTCTAGAAAGCTTGCAATCTAACTAGCTCGGTGTCAAATGAGAGGGCTATGTATATCGACTGTGCAACTCTAAATCGATTATGCGACTATTGACGCATGACTTATGAAATGTATTTCGTTCAAAGAGTCGGGAACATATTTTACTGGTTTATTACATTAGTACAGTACTAACGGTACGACGCCAGGGTACCGCTTCGCTACCTGAGCACACCCCCCACCCCTACCTGCTCGGCCAATTGCCGGACCGCAGAACAAAGGATGCCGCCACAGGATTATTGACAGGTTACATGAAAGTGCGCTTAACACTGGTGCACTTAAGACTTGCAAGTAAACAAAAGCACCGTCCACCCCTCGGCACGGCCGCCAGACGGGTGCCACCTCCGACAAGTCCACCCCCAGCCGCCAGACAGGTGCCAAAGCCACCCCCAAGACGCTGGGGCCCTGTGGGGGAATTTGCATCTCAAATTAACCGCCGCCGCCGCAGCCGCAAGCGATCGCGTACTCCAACGTTATTATGTGCAGGGCGCAATCCTCACTTACACAGTCCATTTATGTTTCGTAAATGTTCGGAGTTACGCCTTACAGTCTAATTATGCGATATATGTTTGGAGTTATGCCTTAAGGGAAAAACAATGCCTCACATCGCACGTCAATTAAATTGTAACAACCTATTTTTTTTTATCAATAACAAGGGCAACTGCCTCCACAAGTAAGCACTTGCGTGAGCACAGCCCCCGCCCCCGCCCCCGCTACCGCCCCCTACCACCACCCCACCAACAGCTCTAAAGATTACCGACCAGGTCCGGGACTCGAACCCGCGCCCCTAGAATTTTTCTTTTTTACTAAAGTTATTACTTTCAGACGTACCCCAACTCTGGAAGAAAAAAAGGATTCAATTATTATTGCGTACTTTGGACAGTACAATTAGCTGGAATAACACGAGAGTTTCGTAAACAAATAGACCCTGCCAGCCGCCAGGCCATCCACCACAGCTGCCAATTATTGTTTTTAGACGTCTAGACGTGTTAAGAGTCATTTGAGTACAGCTCAACCCCCATTGCGACCACAAACACAGTGTTCTTTCGGCAAGCTACATAAAACATTTCTGTAAATATATGCTAAATGTTTAAACAGAAATATCATAACGTTTTATTATTTTAAGCATTCTCTCTCCAAGCTCTTCGCGTAGACTACATATACAACAGCTGACAGACATGTTTAATAATAGCGCACATTGGATAATTAACGGGTTGTATCGGTAACGAACGCCACTAACTTATGTATCCATATCAACAAATACTCCTACGACGTCCAGATTATTTAAAAACAATTCTAACCAGAGCCAAACATTTGGAACTACCCAAAAGAAAATAAATTTCCGTTTCGGAACTCAACCGCAACCTTAGGTCTATAAGCACAATAAATGTATCTCTTCGATTAGACGAAGCAAGCAATGTTTTGTGTTGTAAGTCTGTGATTTGTTGTGAAAATCATCGATCTGTGTGTCGTTTTGTCCTAAAAAAAAGAATTATAGTTGGATCTAAGGTGTTGTAAGCTGCTGTAGCCCAGTATCTAGGTTTCTTCCCTGTGTGGAAAGAGCCTTTTACTCTTCTGTTGTGTGTATAGACCAACCTTAAGTGGTGTTTGCTTTTGGTCCTAAGGTCTGTAGGGGAGGGATCAAGTGTGGAGAGGATCGCTCCAACGTCCTTGTGATCACCTAAAATATGTAGTAGTTTGCATCTGTAACAGCCATTTGTTGTTAAGACATAGCTTTTCATGTAGAACTTTTCGGTTTTACAGGACTATGGATATAAGAGAAGAGAAGAGCATTGCTTCGAATAATCGAGTATCTGTTAGTTGGTCAGTTATCGGAGATGTACTTCTGTGCTGTTCTAATCTACAGCTAAGCATTTGTTCGTTTCAATCGATACATTGATGTATGGACTAGAGTTTGACTTAGAGGCCGTTTTTATTGTGCGTCGATGTTGCATTAAGAGCTAAGGTATTGCTGGGACAAATATTTTTTTTTTTATTTTTTTTTTTATTTTTTTTTTTTATTTTTTATTCATATGGCTGTTGATAGAAGTAATGTAATATTCTTTCTTCGTAAAAGTAGGTTTCATGTATTCGTAATTTGGTGCGGACGATGTATCTTGGCTTGTGCGAAATACCGATTTCGAACTGTTTAGTCGTACAGTTCGCTGCAACATGCCGATGTGCTACATTTGTGGACTGTCTATTGATACGCAGTAGTATGGTTATGTGTTAGGCCTGTGGTGTTTACTTTACGAATGGACGCTTCTCGGTGGCGTAGCGGAGATGCTTGCTGCGGTAAATTATTGTTCTTCGATCTAGAAGCATCGATTTCAATCAGCTCTATGGTAAGGTGATTTAAAGCTGGCTAGTTATCTACGTTGGGAGGCACGTTTAATCGTTCGTTTAGTCTCTGAAGGATTGCTCTTGACATTCGATAACCTTTTTTGGGTGTTGTAAGTTGGATTTGACTATTGTTACTGTCTCTTACAGGGAGCTGAGTTGTAAGAGCAGGGGCGTCGCGCTGTTGCAGACGCGCACCTAGAAACAAAGTGTGAAGCTTGTACTTGGGATCTCATCTGTTAGTGTTGCTTACGATGCAATTGGATGCCTCCTGCTAGCGTTGTGATGATGTTTGCGGTGGTAAATTATTGTTCTTCGGTCGAGAAGCATAGGGTTCGACAAATCTCAGACAGTTTTGTGTCTTGGATGTATCTTGTTAGTGTTGCGGTGGTGTTTGCGGTAGTAAATTATTGTTCTTCGGTCGAGAAGCATCGAATTCAATAAACCCTATGGTTAGGTGCTTTAAAGCTGGGTAGTTACCTTCTTTGGAAGGCGTGTTTAATAGTGTGTTTAGTCTCTAAAGGACTGCTCTTGGTGTTCGATAAAATTCTCGGGTGTTGTATTAGTTCAAAATGGTCTAGAATATTTTTTTTCGTTGTTAGTTGTAAGGATTAGATATATAAATATAAGAAAAGAGCTTGTTGTTGATCTGGATCGTTCCTTGTTGGCTGTTCTGTGTGTGTCAGTCATTTTTACGATGTAATTGGGTGTGTTACATACGTTTATCGGGAGTACTGATTCGTTAGAAGGTGGAATACGATGACTGTTTGTGCTCGAGTGATTGTCAAACGTACGAGGTATGTGGTCTAGTGACAGGTAGAAAACTTTTCAGAAATACTCTCTGGTGAAGTATGCAATGCAAAAAGGTGCATGATCAATCGGTCAGATGTTCGGAAAGGATCCACCAACGACGCAGAGTTACCGAGTTGTCATTTGCTAGTTAGTTTAGAACTTTAGTAGAAAAGAGCTGGGATGGTTAGATCCTTTTGCTGTAGTTCAGCCGTTGGGTTGGAGATTGTTGTTGTTACATAGAGTGTCGTATGCTAGTTGGGGTAAAATTTAAGTAAAAAGTGTTTGAAATACGCTCTACAGTGTCTGTTTCCAGTTGTGGATGATGTGTTGCGATAGAGCTCTAAAGAAGTCGCTTTAGGATTATATTCTTAAAACTCTGTGCTGTGTACGTTACGAAGTATTGCCTGTTTGATCGTGTGTTATTGGTGTTTAATTTACGAGTAGTGTGCGATGGTAAATTATTTCTGATCTTTTAACTTATACATGCGTAGTAAATTCGACACGTTCGTCATGGAGATAAGGCAAGTTACCATCTCCCCTACCTGGTGGCGGTGTTGTGAGAGCACTCGGAATACTGGAGAAACTCGGCAAGGAGACACTGGAGAACATCTCGAGGAAATCATTTGGCTGTACCTTATAAAGTGGGGCGAGCCGACGTTAAACTAAATCTCCATCTTCCTGTTGTTGGGCATCCCACATGATTTCGCAGTGATTTTTTTAAACATACTTGTTATGTGTAAGTACTTAGTATCCACCCATTACATTCGCTTGGAAGGAGGCTGTATATGGCAGCTGGAATCGATTGACGTCGAATACATTTATTTGTCCAATCACGAGTTCTGGTGACGATAAACTTACCGATAGTACCTTATCTATTTTATAACAAGCGTTTGAGGGATACTTTTATCTCTTCGTTTGGCATTACCAGACTGGAGGTTGATATACACGTAAGGACTAGATCGGGAACGGGCACAGCCAATATTTACAAAGTGCAGCTGTGTACTGTGTGTCACTCCCAGCCATTCCTTAGAGAGCAGTTCTTGTGCTGTGTTTTGCTGGGTTAATAACGCCGAAAATTGACTGGTCTGTCCGTAAATCTAGTGACCTCTGGGACGTTTACGGTCTTAAGGGGTAGTTGATTGCGACTGCATGGTAATGCGTAGAAATATTATGATCGATGTCGCGTTTTCCTGTGGTGTGTGCTGTCGTTTGAGCCCTAAGGCCCACTACTTTCGTCTTTAAACGTTTTTGTTTGTGTAATACTATTCCGAGAGAGAGAGGATGATAGCGCATAAGGCCTCGTTGACGAATGTTTTGGCCTGTAGAGGGTCTACTAAATTTCTATGTGTCTACTATTATTATTAGGGTGGGTCTTCTATCATGGCGTGTACTTTGACATAAGGCTTCGAAATATGCGAGGTTTGTTGGGTATAAATTTTCTGGTGTGTAGGTTAGCATCTTCGTTCGCGATAGACAGCTACTTTAAAAAAATAAATTCGAGTTCGGTTTAGTGGAATGAAAAAAGACGTCACAGGAAAGGAACTTGGAGTAGGAAGTTTTGTGGGTAAAGAGCTGGTCGATCTTGTTCTGAAAATCTGTGTTGCATTAGGCAAGTAAAGTACTACCTCGGTTCCGTGGTTGGTGTCTTTTCGAAGAAGGGTCTTGTTAGGTCAGTGCTTTCGAGATAAAAAGTTTTAGTGTAGACGGTCGGAAATCGGTAAATTATTTCGTGCATTTTTTATTTTGACTCTCTGTTGCACAATAGGTTTTAAATGTCTTCTGGGGAGCTGGAATATCGGTGTTTGACCTGCGTCAGATAAATGTAGTTTGGATCGTAACAGGACATAGAGATTCCTTAGATAGGTGTACGCAAGAAGATGTGTACTGCTTATCAAGGAAATAAGAGGTAAAATTAAACTACCCGAATTCTCGGAAGGCACATCTATACCTCGATCTAAGAAAGAAACGTAACAGGGCAAGCTCGGTAAAGAGAGAGAGAGAGAGAGAGAGAGAGAGAGAGAGAGAGAGAGAGAGAGATATTGTTGTCAGAGTGGTGCGTCTGCAGAGATCTTGCCTAGGAGGTTTTGATCATTTGGAGATGTAACTTAGTTGGTTTTGAGAGATTTTGTTTAAATATTTAGCATATGGTTCTTTTATGTAGCCTGCCGAGAGAGCGCTCTGCGTTCTGGACGATTGTTAACGGTGCTTGCAGATGTATATTTAGACGCATTCCTAACAGTCTGGTGCTGACTGACAGAGCGGATTTCGCTATGTTGGGTAAAAAGCCTTGTGTGTTTCTAAGCATACGTTGTGCTAGATGTCGTTGCCGATTTTAGTTATTTCCACCAGTAAATTGGAATTTTTGTATAAACAATATGTCGTCTTCTGCTGCTGTTGTTGTTTTACCGAAAGAGTGGTTGACATACAAGTTTGTAGCGCTTGTGACCGTTACATTCCGTTCGATGGGTGTTGCTTGCATCGTCTAAACGAAGAGATACATTTATTGTGCTTATAGATCTAAGGTTGCGGTTGAGTTCCGAAACGGACAATTTATTTTCTTTTGGGTAGTTCCAAATGTTTGGCTCTGGTTAGAATTGTTTTTAAATAATCTGGACGTCGTAGGAGTATTTGTTGAGATGGATACATAAGTTAGTGGCGTTCGTTACCGATACAACCCGTTAATTATCCAATGTGCGCTATTATTAAACATGCCTGTCAGCTGTTGTATATGTAGTCTACGCGAAGAGCTTGGAGAGAGAATGCTTAAAATAATAAAACGTTATAATATTTCTGTTTAAACATTTAGCATATATTTACAGAAATGTTTTATGTAGCTTGCCGAAAGAACACTGTGTTTGTGGTCGCAATGGGGGTTGAGCTGTACTCAAATGACTCTTAACACGTCTAGACGTCTAAAAACAATAATTGGCAGCTGTGGTGGATGGCCTGGCGGCTGGCAGGGTCTATTTGTTTACGAAACTCTCGTGTTATTCCAGCTAATTGTACTGTCCGAAGTACGCAATAATAATTGAATCCTTTTTTTCTTCCAGAGTTGGGGTACGTCTGAAAGTAATAACTTTAGTAAAAAAGAAAAATTCTAGGGGCGCGGGTTCGAGTCCCGGACCTGGTCGGTAATCTTTAGAGCTTTTGGTGGGGTGGTGGTAGGGGGCGGTAGCGGGGGCGGGGGCGGGGGCTGTGCTCACGCAAGTGCTTACTTGTGGAGGCAGTTGCCCTTGTTATTGATAAAAAAAAAATAGGTTGTTACAATTTAATTGACGTGCGATGTGAGGCATTGTTTTTCCCTTAAGGCATAACTCCAAACATATATCGCATAATTAGACTGTAAGGCGTAACTCCGAACATTTACGAAACATAAATGGACTGTGTAGTGAGGATTGCGCCCTGCACATAATAACGTTGGAGTACGCGATCGCTTGCGGCTGCAGCGGCGGCGGTTAATTTGAGATGCAAATTCCCCCACAGGGCCCCAGCGTCTTGGGGGTGGCTTTGGCACCTGTCTGGCGGCTGGGGGTGGACTTGTCGGAGGTGGCACCCGTCTGGCGGCCGTGCCGAGGGGTGGACGGTGCTTTTGTTTACTTGCAAGTCTTAAGTGCACCAGTGTTAAGCGCACTTTCATGTAACCTGTCAATAATCCTGTGGCGGCATCCTTTGTTCTGCGGTCCAGCAATTGGCCGAGCAGGTAGGGGTGGGGGGTGTGCTCAGGTAGCGAAGCTGGCGTCGTACCGTTAGTACTATACTACTTATTACCCTTTTATGCCTAAGCAATGTACTTCTTTCTGTTGTATACTTGAGAATTTTTAAATTTTTGTGAAGGGTCGGTTAAGTTTTACTTTTTGTTCAGGCGACTTGGCATGATAATGTTGAAAATCGTGATGAATGCCGCCAATCGTGTGACTATGTAGATGTTCTGTCATGAAGGAATCAGGTATGACTGGGAAGAAGAATAGAAAACATAAGCTTTGTACAAAGGAAACATTATAACTGGATACAACCTCATGTACCCAATCAACAATGGTTTCATAATTTGCCCCTGCACAGGAGAGCTACTTCTTCACTTTCGACGATGAGATTTAATAACGGCAGCTTCCCCTCTGATTTATTCCATTTACAACTCAGGAATTTAGATAACTGTAACTGTGACACCTTAGATGTTGGGGATACGAATCACTTGGATAAAGTCGGGTGTGTGATACCAGTCGTCGGCTTTGAACAATGACGTCATAGTTTGTCCAGAGACGTTACGGTCACGATACTTTTACACGAGGATCACATTATCATAAACAATTGAATGTATTACCTTTTCTCGTTGGAGCATAGACCTATGTGTTGGAGTTTACAGATGTGTATGCGACTCGAATTAATTGAAAGTCAAATTAGGTAACATTATAAACTTTAAAGAACGTCAACGAATATTAGATAACAAATAAAATATGCAGCGAAATTATAGAAATGTGACAAGAGAATAACTGTCTGAACTGTATAAAAAGTATCTGAGTAAAATAATGAGATTACCGCGTGAAAATTGGAGATTTTGGCCGGAAAAATACTAAATTGAAACATAAAAATGTTCAAAAAATAAATTCCATAATTAAGACATATTGTAATGAATATCAATATTGAAAAACCTTAATAGGACTACCGCGGAAAATTGGATGTTTTGGGCGGGAACATATTATATTGGAACAAAATAAAACTCTAAAACATATTTCAGATAAAATTACTTGGTATCGCTATCTAGAGTAGACCTATATAGGTCAAGTCCAGTTACCGATTCTTAATAATATTTGTGAATCATAAAATATTAAGGGCCGGTATCAGTAACTAGGCTTGACCCATATAGGTCAAGTCTAGACAGCGATACCACCCCTTCCTATTTTCTTTCACATATAGATATTGCGTATATGTGGACATATGACGAAATATGAAGACTTGGTATTGCTATCTAGATTGACCTATATAGGTCAAGCCTAGTTACCGATACCAACCTTTCATATTTTCTGGTTCACCAGTATTTATTAGATAACACTAGCTAATCTTCAACTATATAAGCAAAGTCTAGTTCCGATACCAGTTGTTATTATTTTTATCTCAAATATAGACCTGTATTGCTATATATCTGAAAACATTCGCACAGCTGGTATGTACGTATTTAGTAGGTTTCGATATTTGCACAAGACCTATAAAATTAGGTCTAGTTACCAAAACCAAATGCTCGCACTTTTGTTTCACTTATAAATGCCGCTCACAATGATGTCCACTTCGCCGGCCACGGTGGCCGAGGGGACTGAGGCGCTTCAGTCACGGTCTGCACGGTCACTACGGTCGGGGGGTTCGAATCCCCCCTCGGGCATGGATATTTGTGCCGTCCTAGTTCGTAAGTAGTTTGTAAGTTTAGGCACTGATGACCCCGTAGTTAAGTCCTATAAGATTTACAAACATTTGAACATTTGATGTCCACTTCGCTGCAGAGCGCGCGGTTCCTCGCCGTAGGAGGTTCGAGTCCTTCCTGGGGGCATGGGTGTGTGTGTTGTCCTTAGGTTAGTTTACCGTATTTTAAGTAGTTTGTAAGCTACGGATTGATGACCACGCAGTTTGGTCCGATAGATTTACAAACATCTGAATTTGAAATGATGCCCAGATCAGTTAAATTTTACTTACAGACGTGGCAATGAAAGTTGTTAATGTTGACAGTCACGTGACTTCCCCATTAGCCAATCGCGCACAAATAAAATGTTTTGTTAGGGAGTCAGCGGAGTATCCAGAGCGAGGGGGGGGGGGCTGTGACCTCAGGCTCCACCAGACCACGATCCTGCATACGCCGCTGTAGGGAATCGTCATTTTTCGAGTACAAATCAGCATTTTATCATAACAGAGGTCCGAAGATGGATCGTGGTAACAGAGAAATAACAATTAAAGAAAGGCCGTTTATTCACTCATTAAAACGTCCAAAAATACGACCAATGAACATATATCAATATCATGTAACTCATTTAAGTAACTAAACTCACTTAGACATTTCATAGAACAAATGACACAATAACAAATTTCAGGTAGTAGTTTCACAGACATGAAAGTCTTTACTTTCGTAACTCACGGAATTCATTATCAAATGATCAAAACACTTTAATGTGCCAGGTAATGTTAAAATACCATTGATTTTAGGGCGGACGCTTGACACAAGTGCATTGATTTGAATTTAAAGGTTCAGAGCATCAGTAACAGAGCCGGCACTTAGGATTACCAGGTCACAATCTTAACCTTTAAACAAAGCTCCTTACTACACAAGGTAACACGTTAACAACAAATACGAACAATCCGTGGACATGTAACTTTATCTGATCAACAACAAGTAATGGAACGTTCAAAATGACAACTTAGATCATCAGATAACTATATTGCCAACTTAACCGACGGACTAACGTGAATCAAGCCCAAATTACTGATGCCTTTGAATAACATGCAATCAATTAACTTAACTAGTGTCCTCAGTTAAACAGGCTAAACAACAAGCACCAATCGGATTCGTGAGATACGGGCACTAAATCACAACTAGCCCAAACAAAGTGCCAATTCAATTGATAATATTAAATCTAGGTGAAAATTATCATTTATTAGAAAGGCACAGAACTAGCTAATGAACGGTATTAACAGTGGGACAAATCGTTAACAGGTTAAGATCACTGCAACTAACATAGGAACTACCAAGGAAACAGGGTGTAAGTTGCCCATTCCACACTCGGAAACTTCAGTCCGGGAGGTAGGGACTTTACAATGATTAAAATTTAACTTGCCCAAAAATAAATTCCTCAACGGAGCACGCGATGACGAAAGGAAAGACTGTGAGAGGAAATAATCAGTAAGGATTCCCTCAGTCGCACTTAGCAATTCAAGAAATCATTTACATTCAATAAATGGATTGGTAATTCACCCTACAATACGAGGGTAAGGAATTAAGTAAATAACAATAATAGCACCGGTGAGCTGACACCAAACATAAAACACACGGACAAACTAAAAACATGGAAGGCAACCACTGGGGGCAGGTTACAATTCCGAAAGACAAACAAACACACACCAACACAAACAAAATGTTCAAAACTGTTTGTTAAGCTTATGGGACTTAACTATGGGGTTATCAGTCCCTAAACTTGCAAACTACTTATCAACTAGCTTATCCTAAGGACGCCACAAATATCCATGCTTGAGGAGGGATTCGAACCCCCGACCGTAGTGGCCGTGCAGACCGTGACTGAAGCGCCTCAGTCCCCTCGGCCACTGCGGCCAGCAAAACTTCGTTCCCGCCCCAACACAAACACACGGGGGTTGTAAATCACAGGGTAGATAACATTAACTGGCGGTACACACCCGAGAGGAAAAGTGGGTGGTGTCGGGGAGTACGCCAACACTAACTAGATAGGTAGAAGAGGCAGATTCACAGCTACACGCTTGGGCCGAGGAACTACCGGGTGACACATCGCAAGTACTAGGTAACGGAGCACATTGGCGAGCCGATGTTTAACATTCACTCACACAGATTTCCACAAGAAGCCAGTGCATCTGAGAGAACGGTGACGGAGGATGATGATAGAATCGCAAGCAGTCACAATCCAGCCTTACAAGCCAGCCATGTTCGCCAGAAAAGAAGGCTGGGCCGCAGTCCTCGTGCACCGCAACAACGCAGATGGTGGAGAGGTGCGCCGGCTTCGGAGAGTGCCACACTACTGCTCATGACCTCGAGTGGCTCCACCCGACGGCAGTTCCGTACGCCGACCGCGACAGCCGCCTCGAGGTACCTTCGTTGATCCGCAATGCACTGTGGCAAAGCCATTATCTACACCAACTATCTGACAGTGGGGGTTATACAAAAAAGGACAGTCAGGTGAAATTAACGAATTTATTAATCTAACTAAACTACTACAATAAAATTACATGGCTCAATAATTGACATTTTTTATACTGAATAACAGAAAAGGGGGGCACGCCTGTGATTCCCGCTCGTGTCTACATGAGGGTTCGCTCATGGCCTTTGGAAGCTCGCAAGCCGCGCCAAGCCGGACTCGCCTGCTGCTCTGCTCTGCACTGCTCGGGGCCGACTCGTCGTCGCCACGAATCGCCGGCACTGCAGAACCCCCCTTCTACCATTTGGACACGGGTTTGGAAGGGGAGCTAGGTTGCCGAAATTCCTTGCTGGACGAGCGTGCAGGATACACAGGCGTGCAACTAAAAGTAAGGGCGCATTTTTCATCGCTTTGGTGGGCGTCTTTTAATCACTGCACCGAGAATCCGTCAATGAGTTGCACTGCGGAGTGGCGGCCGCCACACACTTCCCCTGGCGCTGAAAGGTGACGTCGGCGGTCGTACATTGAGCGTCGGCGTCTGAGGTGGTACAGCTGCGCGTGAACACCAAACGCTGTGTGCATCGTCTGGAAGGATGCCGCCCGAAGTGCTTGTAGCGGTGGCGGCGGGGGCGGGGGCTACTGTGTGCGGCTGTCACTCCGCGTGACGTCTGCCGGGCTGGCCTCGGCGGGGGACGGCGTGCGCAGCGGGCCGCAGCTGCGGAAGGCTGCGAGGACTCGGCGCGCGCTGCACTGCACTGGTGACTGCTGTCGCTGACACGATCCGGGACGGAACGTGGGTAGACGAGGCGGCCGTACCGTGTGACATATGGCAGCTGTGGGACGGAGTCCTGCGCTGCCGACTGCGGAGTCGGTCGTGGGACCTGGGGTGACAGGTCTGGCGGTGTGTCACGGCCAGTGGGCGTGGTCGGCTGGTGACAGCAGCGGTGGGGGCGGCGAAGGCTCGCGGCCCAGTGTATCACCTCCACGACTCGTAGGCGTGGTCGGCGTGTCAGGAAGGGACGCGGCTGGTGACAGCGGCGGAGGCGGTGGCGAAAGCTCGCGGCCCGGTGTGTCGGTGCCGCGGTCTGTGGGCGTGGCCGGCGTGGCAGGTGTCAGCGGCGGAACAGTCGAGCGCGCCGGAGGACCAGGCGGTGCGAGGTCGGCTGGCGCCAGTGTCCCCCCCTCAGGGGCTCAGCATTAATTTGCTGAGTACGGGCTTGGCGAACCCGGGGTCCTGAGCTGTGGGCTGTGTCGCGCCAACAGTCCGCTACACCGTAAACTCTGTGCGTGCCTCAACGACCATCATTCGGCGCGACGGTGGAACGTTGTACGTTTCAGAGCCCGGGGATCTTGGATTAATCGCCCGGGTCGCGAGGACGGTACAAAACTCTATAAAAACCCCTCAATCTCAAGGTGTGCTACGTGCCGAGGAGATGCATGGCTGTTGAGGTTGAACAGCCGCTAGCGAGCAACCTCTGAGGAACCTGCCGCACCTCAGTTGTATAAGGCTTGCCCAGGCAAGCGGGGCTCTGCCTGGGTGGACCTTTAGTTCCCTAGCTGCTCGTGGGACGAACATGAAACGAGCACTCAATAGCGTCGCCACACGCAAACATGGCGTCTCAAAGCGTGGTAAGAATGACTTTAATGCGGTACAGTATGATCCCCAAACGTTCTGTTCCCTGGCTACACCATGGGAGGAACGTCAGGCAAAACAGAAGGGTGAGGCATATGCTCCGAAATACCTTGTCTGTACCCGTAATGATGGAGAATCGTTCAAGAACACAAAGCCCTTGTTTTTAGTGGAGAACTTGGAAGACAAGTTCGGTGAGGTTGAAGGAATGTCCAAGATGCGCTCTGGGTCAGTCTTAATTACGACGTCATCCCCAGCCCAGTCACGGGCCTTGCTTGCCTATGACAAGCTGGGTGATGTTTCCGTAACAATAACGCCACACAAGACCTTGAATATGGTCCAGGGGATAATATTCCATAAAGACCTGTTGCTGCAGTCTGATGAAGAACTACGTGCTAACTTGGAACGCCGGGGAGTCCATTTTATTCGGGAGTCCATAGGGGTCCGAAGGACAATAGGGTCGCGACCGGTGCCTTCATCTTGGCTTTCGAGGGTGATTCATTGCCCGAGAAGGTCAAGGTGACGGTCTACCAGATCATGTAAAGCCCTACGTCCCTCCCCCTATGCGTTGTTTCAAGTGCTGGAGGTTTGGGCACATGTCCTCCCGATGCGATGCCAATCCTACGTGTCGGGAGTGCCGACGTGCAGTCCATCCAAACATCCCTTGCACCCCTTTTCCAGTATGTGTAAACTGCGGCCAGCATCACTCCCCTTGCTCATCTACGTGCTCAGTATTGCAGCAAGAGCGGAAGATTATGGAATACAAGACCCGGGACAGACTGACCTACTCAGAAGCAAAATGGAAATATCAAAAGCTCCATCCCGTTCATCTGACCACTTCCTATGCCACAGCAGCCTCATCATCATCCATAGTGCCTCGAGTACCGCGTACTGAACCACTGCAAGTAGGCTCCCACGCCCAGTCAACTACCCCTGCCCCCTTACCAGCTGGGGGCACTTCCTCTTCGGTGGCTCCCACTCTTTTCACAGTGGGAGCAACAACCGCACAAACATTGGGGACACCAGTCCCCACCTCTAAGTCGGAGAAGGAGAAGCCTTCTCTGGCCCCTCTCGCTCGGAAGGGGTCCCTTGGGACACTCCCTTCCGAGGCTTCTCCACATGGCAAAGAGGATCCCAGCAAATTGCTGCAGGATCCTCTTGTTGCTGACCGAAGGGCCTCCTGCTCTTTGTCAGCCCCCGAGACCATGCCTGAGAAACTGCAGGAAACGTGGTTTCCTGTTCAGAGGACCCCAGCCCTTTGGGGCTATCGGGGCTTTTACCGTAACCGCGATATATGCGATAGGGCTTCGGGTGGTGTCGCTGTTTACGTCCTCGCAACTGTCCCTAGCGCTGCTGTGCCTCTCCAAACGACCCTAGAGGCAGTTGCTGTTCGCATCCGAGCGGGGCAGGACTTCACCGTCTGTTCCATTTACCTTTCCCCGGATGCAACCGTCTCCACCACTGATGTTGCTGCAGTGGTAGCACAACTGCCCGCACCATTTCTCCTCTTGGGGGATTTTAATGCCCACCACCCATTATGGGGTGGAGCTCAGACGACGGTTCGTGGTAGGGACGTCGAGACACTTCTGCCCCAGCAGGACATCTGTCTTTTAAACACTGGGGCCCCCACGCATTTCTGCGTGGCGCGAGGCACTTACTCGGCAATCGACCTTTCTTTGTGTAGTCCGAGTTTGCTCCCACATTTTCGTTGGAGGACCCATTACGACCTTTGCGGCAGCGACCATTTTCCAATCCTTGTGTCGCACCTGCACTTCCAACCTGCAGGCAGCCCACCTCGATGGTCCCTCTGTCGAGCTATTTGGCGGGATTATATGTCCAATGCTACTTTTTCTGTACCATTGCCTGCCAATGTGGACATAGCGGTTGGTCAAATCACTGCTGCTATCGTTTCCGCCGCTGAGGCCACTGTTCCCACCACTTATGGCACTCCTCGGCGCAGGTCTGTGCCCTGGTGGACGCCAGAGATTGCTGCAGCCATTCGGGAGCGTCGGCGGGCGCTACAACGCCATCGACGCCACCCCACCTTGGACAACCTGATAGCCTTCAAACGGCTTTGGGCCCGAGCTCGACAGCTCATTCGCCAGAGCAAACAGGACAGCTGGGAGAGGTATGTAGCCAGCATCAGCTCTCGTGCTTCACCATCTCAGGTGTGGTCCCACGTTCGACGCCTCTTTGGGTACCGCTCGTCAGCAGCGATCCCCAGCTTACGGATCAGGGGTACTGTATGCACTGACGCCACTGCCATTGCTGAGCATATGGCGGAGCATTATGCTCGCAATTCCGCAACTGCGGCATACAGTGCAGACTTCCGTGCACTGAAAGAGCGGGTAGAACAGCGACGGCTGTCATTTCACACACGTCGAACAGAATCGTATAACTCTGCTTTTAGTGAATGGGAATTCGACACTGCCCTTGCTGCATGCCCCGATACCTCTCCAGGTCTGGACAGGATCCACAGCCAGTTCCTTCGGCACCTTTCCGTGGAGTTTCAGCACCAGCTTCTCGCCCTGTTTAACCGTTTATGGGTGGAGGGGTCTTTCCCGTCACAATGGCGAGAAAGCATCGTTCTTCCTGTGATCAAACCTGGTGCTGATCCACAGGTGGCTGATAGTTACCGCCCAATCAGCCTCACCAACGTTCTGTGCAAACTATTCGAACGTATGGTGAGCCGGCGGCTTATGTGGGTACTTGAACCTCGGGGTCTGTTGTCCCCACGCCAAGGGGGTTTCCGCCAATGCCGCTCCACTGTTGACAACTTAGTGGCTCTGGAGTCGCCATCCGTACGGCATTTAGCAGGCGTGAGCACCTTGTTGCCGTCTTTTTTGACCTCAGGAAGGCCTACGATACCACTTGGCGCCATCACATTCTGGCTACACTGCACGCTAGGGGCTTGAGAGGTCCGCTGCCGGTTTTTATTCAGAACTTTCTTTCCCTCCGATCTTTTCGAGTACGGGTTGGTACTTCCGTCAGCTCCTCTCGCGTCCAGGAGAACGGTGTCCCACAGGGCTCTGTCCTTAGTGTACCCCTATTTTTAATTGCCATCAATGGACTTGCTGAGGCAGTGGGGTCGTCGGTTTCTTCCTCCTTGTTCGCCGATGACTTCTGCCTGTACTTCAGCTCAGCTAGCATTGGGGTAGCTGAAAGGCGTCTACAGGGAGCCATTCGAAAGGCGCAGTCGTGGGCCTCAACCCATGGGTTCCAGTTTTCTCCGGCGAAAACCCGGGTTATGCACTTCTGCCGCCGTCGAGCTGTCCATTTGGACCCAGAGCTATATTTATATGATGAACTTCTTCGTGTCGAAGAGACTCACCGATTTCTTGGCATGCTCTTCGACAGCCGGCTCACTTGGGTGCCCCATCTTCGCCAGCTCAAGCAGAAGTGCGTGCGGTACCTCAATCTTTTACGCTGCCTCAGACACACTAGTTGGGGAGCCGCTCGTTGGAGTCTTATGCAGCTCTACAGAGCGCTGATCCAATCACGGTTAGACTACGGGAGCTTTGTGTATGGTTCGGCAGCCCCATCTGCATTGCAGGCCTTGGACCCAGTACACCATAGTGGCTTCCGTTTAGCGACGGGTGCCTTCTGTACAAGTCCTGTGACAAGTCTCCTTGCTGAAGCTCGGGTTCCCCCCCTCCGAATCCGCCGGCAGCAGCTACTGGCTTCATATGTCGCCCATATCCATACCTCACTTGACCACCCGAACCACAGGCTTCTGTTCCCAGCTGCTGTCCTCCCTTCCCCACGACGACGTCCACGGTTGGGTCTCCCGATTGCGATTCATGTTCGTTCCCTTCTTTCGTCCATCGCATCCCTTCCAATCCCTACCACATTCCAATACCTTTCACCTACACCTCCATGGTTCATACCTCGCTTACAGCTTCGATTCGATTTGTCCGGTGACTCGAAAGCCTCAGTTTCGCCAATGGTCCTTCGTCGAAAGTTCCAGGCACTCGTAGAAACTTTCCATGGTGCAGAAGTCGTCTACACTGATGGCTCCGTTGTGGACGGACGTGCTGGGTACGCGTATGTTCATAGTGACCACGTTGAGCAGCATTCCCTACCCTGTGGGACTAGCGTTTTCACAGCTGAGCTGGTGGCCATCTCGCGCGCTCTTTCCCATTTCCGCAATTGCCCCGGGGAGTCCATAGTCATCTGTAGTGACTCCCTGAGTGGCCTGATGGCGCTAGGCCAGTTTATGCCAAAGCACCACTTGGTTCGGTCCATTCAGGACACCATATTTACCCTCAGCGAATCAGGACGTTCGGTGGTTTTCATTTGGACCCCGGGCCACGTAGGCATCCCAGGAAACGAACGGGTTGATCGCCTCGCCAAGCAGGCCACCACATCACGGCCCTTGAAGATAGGACTTCAGGAAAGGGATCTACGACTACAACTGACCCTTAAGGTTCTGGGGATTTGGACCTCGGAATGGGATGCCTTGAACGTTCCAAACAAGCTGCGTACAGTCAAGTCCACCACAGCTGTGTGGAGATCCTCCCTGCAAGCCTCTCGTAGGGAGTCTGTAGTCCTCTCCAGACTACGTATCGGACATACGTGGTTAACACACGGCTACCTTCTACGAAGAGAGGACCCACCAACTTGCCGTTGTGGTGCCCTATTGACTGTGGTCCACAATCTGGTGGCCTGCTTACTTTTAGCCGACTTGAGGCAGTCTTTTACACTGCCTTCTGAGCTTCCATTGATTTTATCTGACGATATCTCTGTGATCGACCGTGTTTCAGGTTTTATTCGCGCAGCTGGCTTCTATTGGTCTATTTAATGGTGGGGCCTATAGGCCCGCCTTGTCGGGCTTCACCCCTCCAGAACAATAGGCCGCTGTCATTTTACGGTTTATGACTTGCTTTAATTTAAGGATTTTAAAGTGTGCAGAGTGGCTGGCTCATCCTGTATTATCCTTGTGATCAGCCAGCCCCACGCTTCTGCTGCCTTGTTTTAGTTTTCTGTCTATTTTTGTCAACTCTTGTCTTGTTCTTTGTTACGTCAATTTACCATTGACTGTCTCTTTGTATTGGGAGTATACTGGACTTCGAGTACTAAGCGACAAAAGGAAACTTTTAAAAGTTAACTCTTAGCTGGGAACAGGGGACTGATAACCCAGCAGTTGAGTCCCCGTTAAACGCACAACAACAACAACAACAACAGCCAGTGCCCTCAGCGGAGAACGCTCGTGACTGGTTGTGGTTGGCAACTGTTGTGACGGCGTGGCGGGCGTCGGCTGTAGAGGTGGCGACGCCGAAGTCGGACAGCTGAGCTGTGGAGGTTCCGCTGTCGGCTGCTGTGGTGATCGGCCAGCGGCAGGCGGCCGTGTGGCACCGACTCGACTCTCGGAAGCGTCGTCTGCGGTGGAGCAGCGGGTGACTGCTGCTGAGCCGCCAGCTGCACCAGTGTCGGTGGGCGTGGCGCGGTGGTCCCCGGTAGTGGTTCGTCACCGGGTAAGATATACGCCGGTTTCAGTCTGTCGATAGAAACAGTGGCAGGCTTGCCGGCGACCTCGATCCCGAAGGTCTCGTCTCCGCGTTCGAGAACCTTGTGGGGGCCACTGTACTGCGGTCGCAGAGGAGGTTGCCGGGCGTCCGTTCGCAGCGTGACGTGCGACCCTGTTGCGAGGTCCTTGTGGACAAAACTGCGGTCCATCGCGTGGTGTCTGGGCGGTACCGGCCGCAGACGGGCCATCTGCTTCTGGAGTCGAGTGACGTAATCTGGAGGCGCCGGAAACGGTGGATCACTCGGCGAAGGCACAACGAATTCCCCTGGCAGCGCAAGCGGCTGACCGTAGACTAGGTCAGCTGCCGAAGCATTCGAGTCCAGCTTATGCATGACGCGCAAGCCTAGCAAGACCGTGGACAAAGCCGATGTCCATGCAGCATCGTGGCAAGAAAGTGCCGCTTTGAGGGTGCGGTGGAGGCGTTCGACGAGGCCATTTGATGCAGGGTGGTAGGAAGTGCTGCAGTGAACGAGTGACCCGCATGTGGTGGCGAGGGATTGAAATAGTCTTGACGTAAATTGTCGGCCTGTGATGAGGGGGCGGTGATCCGTGTAGATTGTAAAAACACGGCCCTCCACAGGGGGGCGAAAGTAACGCACGGCGTCAAATATCGCGTAAAGTTCGCGGTCTTACGAGGCCCACAGCTGTTGCGGCTCAGTTGACGTTTGGAAAAAGAAAGCGAGGGGCTGCCAGGCGTTGCCAACGCGTTGTTGCAATACAGCGCCGATAGCTAACTGGCTGGCGTCTGTTACCAGTGCCAGGGGTGCGTCGTGTTGCGGATGAGCGAGCAGCGCTGCTTCCGCGAGTGCAACCTTTGCGTTGGAGAAGCTTTCCATCATTTGAGGCGTCCACTGAACTGGCCTTCTACCAGATGTTTTGTGGCCCCGACGTGCGGCCGTTAGGGGGAAGGGGGCAGGGCTGGCAGCGGCGGCGGCCACAGGCGGCTGCGGCTGCGGCTGCGGGTGATCCGTGAAAATGGCGTCGGCCAGCTCAGCCGCGTCATCGACGTTCGTCGTCTTGGAAATCGAAATTGCGGATCTGATATACTGCGCCAGGCGCGTTTTCCACGTCTCCATAAGTAAGCGCGGGGGCGATACGTCGGGCAGCGCGAGTTCGCGAATGCGTTCGAGCGTTTCGGAGGGCAGCACGTCGTGAACTTCCTGGCACGTGAATAGCGCCTGAGTGCGCGCGCTTGCTGAGACACCGAACTTTCTAATTAAGGCCGCTCGGGCTGACCGGTATCGTTCGGCGCTGTCTGTTCTGAGGAACTTTGACACCGCTTTGAGGCCTGCTGGCTCTAAACGAGCAATAAGTTCGGCGAACTTGTCGTCCTCCGAGTATATGTGTGAACGGGCAAACAAAATTTCTGCCACGTCGAACCATTGTTCGGGGTTGTTGCAGTTAAACGGCGGCAGTGTCAGCGCGGGAATTTTGCGTTGGACTCTGTCCGTTTCTTTCTCGTCCGAAGACATTGTGTAGGCCGTGGCACGGAGTGCTGGCTGTGACCTACGCAGAGCGCTCGGGCCGCGGGCGGCTGGACAGTCCCGTTGCGGACCGGTACCTGCTAGGGCGGGCGCGACAGAGCGAACAAAGGGGTGGAATTTCCGGTCGGTTAGACTGCACGGTTTAGAGTGAGCGCGAAGGGGCCGGTGGAAATGAAGTTTTCGCATAAAGAAAAGGTGGACGAAAAACTGCGTGTTCGTTTGCAGTGTCACCAGTGTGGCAAAGCCATTATCTACACCAACTACCTGACAGTGAGGGTTATACAAAAAAGGACAGTCAGGTGAAATTAACGAATTTATTAATCTAACTAAACTACTACAATAAAATTACATGGCTCAATAATTGACATTTTTTATACTGAATAACAGAAAAGGGGGGCACGCCTGAGATTCCCGCTCGTGTCTACATGAGGGTTCGCTCATGGCCTTTGGAAGCTCGCAAGCCGCGCCAAGCCGGACTCGCCTGCTGCTCTGCTCTGCACTGCTCGGGGCCGACTCGTCGTCGCCACGAATCGCCGGCACTGCAGAACCCCCCTTCTACCATTTGGACACGGGTTTGGAAGGGGAGCTAGGTTGCCGAAATTCCTTGCTGGACGAGCGTGCAGGATACACAGGCGTGCAACTAAAAGTAAGGGCGCAGTTTTCATCGCTTTGGTGGGCGTCTTTTAATCACTGCACCGAGAATCCGTCAATGAGTTGCACTGCGGAGTGGCGGCCGCCACAGCAGCACCGGCCTCACCGCGGTGCGCATGTCCATTTAAGGACCGCACCACGCAAGGATCGTAGTGAGGAACAGAAGAAACGCATCGCCACGAAATTACAATCGACATTTTTGTGTCTCGTTGCCGCCGGTTGTCCTTGGTGTCGGTGGCCCAGTAGAGAGAGAGAAACCGACACAGGAAAGTAGGATGCACACGTGTGCGGGTACGGATCTGAGGGACCAGCCAGTGGGACAGCAGAAACTAGAAACACTAAGCTAGATTAGAACAAGATATATATTTCGTAGAGATAGTTCAATACTTAACTTGGTTAACTGAAGACTAGTGGAATGAAGATACATAGTTTAACTAAGAAGAGGCCTGCCTACTGATGAGAGTCTGTTCTAGTGCCTGCCCTATTGCCAAGTGACCGATCCAGTTCAGTGGTGGCCACAAGCGGAGTTGTATCAGAGGGCGCTCGTGGCTGACGTCGTAAGAACGCTGCAGCGTGCTTGCATGGCGGCGCGCGGCGAAAGTACGTGACGCGCACTTCAGACTTGTGCGACACCACAGACATCACTCCATCGAGGCAAAGAGAAAGATAATCTGGATAGAAAGGGGTACGTAACGAGTAATTAGAGAAGGGTAACGGAGGAACCGTGCGATGCTGGGCCGGAACGGCTCAATAACAATGATTTCTAAATAAATGCATTGTTTACAAAAAATCAAACTCACAGTATACAAACGGATACATATCGTAATAACAATTAAAAATTATAGATCAATTTTACTAACAGAAATGAAATTATTACACGAAAAAAAACGAAAAAAATGTATAAATCAATATTGTAGCAATTAAGAAAATTAAAAATCAGTAACACTACATATAAAAAATACACGCAACATAGGCATAGAGCAATTTACGCTCAAATAACAAAAAATATATATTTAATACATTCCAGGCGTTTAATAATCATTATATTACATATTTTAAACCTGTAAGAAATCATATAGTAAAAATAGGCCTTTTATTATAAAAAAAAAAAAATTCACGAAATACGAACATATACGTACATACTCATGTAAGTATTATCTGTTGAACAGATTTATCAGCGACAATATAAATAGAAACATTGACGGAAATAATGACGTAATAAGGGACGTCCTTGGTCAAAGCCGACGGATGGTATCGGAGACTGGACTTGACCCGATCACTTGATATTCGCCTGTCCCATCAATACAAAGATCAGTTTTCTGCAGACTTAAAAGAGTTATCCCAACAAGTGTCATCAGCCTTCTAGCAACGAGAGACAAAGCAGCGAGCAGTCTACAGAATAACTGTAGGCCTATAAATACAGTCGACAAGAGGCAATTTTACAATCCCTTTGGTTCACAAGTATTTTAACGTAGACATGTGGAACCTGACAAATCTCTGATCATTCAGTACAAAGTGCTCAGTATTTTCGTGAGTGAATGCAGAGCCGTTTTGAGTACAAAGCGTTTAAAAATGAAGATTGTTGTGCCCAGTGATGAAGAATCAAAATTCAATCTGTACAGTTCTAAAATGTAGAAGTTTAAATTTTTGTGTCTGTAAATGGGTAAATAGTGAATTTTCGATAAATGCCAAATAAATAATAATAAAAATTTTACTTCATGGTAACTACGAAACACTAATCAAGTCATTGTATGTGAATGCCATTTATAATGTTAACATCGTGGGAGAAATATTCTGGTAAGTTGTTGACGTTGCCAAAATAATCGCCGCGACGGGAAGTAAAATTTTACGTTTTTGAAGTTTATGTATATTTCTCGTATCATGATAGACACCACTCATTAAATAAATTATATGATTATTTTTTTAACAAAGCACATTTCAACAAAACTTTAATGGATGTGGATCCCCAACTGTCGAATAAATCCTAGCAAGATGATCTAAGAAAGATTAAATTTTACTTATGGTATGGTCAATGGCAATAGCAGTGAATGAAGTATTGGCTGGCGCTGCTTGACTAGTAGATATGCACACCCAGAGGTGGAAAAACTGAAACGACTGTTCAGAAACAATAAAAGGACGCGACACTATTTCGAATCAATGAAACTGTTGGTTTTGTAACAGTATGACTCTGTCACTGCTGGGTCTACAACATTTCACAACTGGTACAAAAACTTAACGTCAAATGTTGGCGACAATACATATGCTTCAGGAGGATAATTGATTTACTAACCAAACAAGGGTACATAAAAGAACCTCACAACCACAGAGCAGGAACATAATTAATTATTCATTTTACTTGTAATGACATGATTATTATAATACACAACACCAGCGACGCTGCTTTATATTTGTTGTTATTGTTTATAACTCAGAATGAGCTCATGTCGGCGTTTAGCCATCATCAGGTGCTCTGTAAATACATTTGAATGGTCTGAATAAACATGGGTTACTGTGTGCGTGTAAAAATATGTCTGTTTCTTCTAGAAAGGCCATGACTGCTCCTTTTTGCGTAATATGGAGGACTTTTAGTGCTTCGTTTATCGGTTTCACGTCGTTTTTTGTGATTTAAGATGTTGAAAGAATGTAGATGGATTGTTTTCACTGTCTCTGGTGTGTTCTTTAAATCCAATGTTGAAATTTCTCCCAGTTTGTCCCATGTAGAATTTATGGCAAGTGTTACACGAAATTTTGTAAATGCCAGGGTGGTTGTATATGGGAATTTTTGAGTTGTCGTTGTGGATTTTGTGTT
Organism: Locusta migratoria; assembly: GCA_026315105.1. Classification (NCBI taxonomy): domain Eukaryota; kingdom Metazoa; phylum Arthropoda; class Insecta; order Orthoptera; family Acrididae; genus Locusta; species Locusta migratoria. Next base: position 572,452,312 of record CM048747.1, on the reverse strand, counting down.
TAAGGTTTTGTCTATTTTGATATGCAAAGGTGATGTTGGCTTTATTGAATAATTTATTAATGTTGTTTGAGATGTTTCCTAGATAAGTTGTAGTTATATATGTTGTTTTTCGTCGTTTGGCTGTGTGTGTGTTTAGTTTTATTTCTTTATGTATATTAAGTCTGTTTGGTTGTGTTTTTTTGTAATATAGTTGTGTTATAATTTTTGGATCATAATCGTTTTGTTGAGCTATGTTTTCTAGGATTTTTATTTCTTTCTGAATTGCATTGTCTTCTAAAGGTAGCTTTGTCAATCTGTTGAGCATAGTGTGGAAGAATGAAAGTTTGTGGGCTTTAGGATGGAATTAATGTGCATTGATTATACAGTCTGTTGTGGTAGGCTTTCTGTAAATTTCAAAGTGGCGTTTGTTATTGATGTTTTTAATAGTTAGATCAAGAAAGTTGATGGTTTTATTATGTTCATGTTCTATGGTGAATTTCATTTTAGGGTGTAAATGGTTCAGTGTTTTGTGTATATTATCTATGTCTGAGGGATTACCTTCTATAAGCATTAGTGTCATCTACGTATCTGTAGTAGTATATGATTTTTTAATTTGTTGAGTTTTTCGTTTTGAAGAAATTTTCTTCCAATTTGTTAAGGAATATGTCTACTATGGTTCCAGCTTTGCTACATCCCATAGCGACTCCATCTTTTTGTGTGTATTGTCAAATTCGAAATAATTTTGGTGTAAGACAAGATTTATGAGTTGCAAAATGTCTATTGTTTTTTGTATCGGAATGTTTCTGTATTTTAGTAAATTTTCTTCTATGATATCTATTGTCTCCTGGATTGGGACGTTGGTGTAAAAATTAGTAATGCCAAAAGATACAAATTTTGCTTCTGGGGGTATTTTTATATCTTTGATATTTTTAGCCAGTGTTCCGGAATTCTTTATTGTGTATTTTTTGTTTTATGTGTTGAAGAGGTTGTTTAATTTTTTGCTTATGTGGTATGTAGGACTTTTGACATTGTCTACTACTGGACGTATTGGAATAGATTTATTATGTATTTTAGGGTGTCCGTGGAGCTTTGGTATTCTGGGGTTCATTGGTATACATGTTCTCTTTCCATATTCTGTGAGTATAGTATCGCATGCTTTTATGGTTATCTTAGTTCGGGCTAAGAATTTGTTTGTGGGATTGGTTTGGATTTGTGTGATATTATTACTATTAAAGAAGTCATTAACTTTCTGTGTGTATTCATTTTTGTTTATGATTACTAAGCTGTTACCTTTGTCTGTATTGATTGCTATAGCATTGTTCCTCACAAATTTTTCATTAATTTTGTGTAATGTTTTATTGTCTGAATATTTGTTGTGGTGTTTCTTGATTTTGAGTTCTTTTTCTATTTCGTTTGCTATTTTGACAGTAATTTCATTTTGCTGTTTTATGGGTAAATTTGCTAGGTCTAGTGCTACTTTTGCAGATGCTATTAGATGTTTTTGTTCATTTTTCTGGAATATGGGTTGGATGTTATACTGTAATCCTTTATCCAATAGTTTTTGTTCTTGATCACTGAATGTAATTTTGGTGATATTGATGGTTCTTTTATGAAACTGGATAGAGGATATTATGTTGTTGGTTGTGGCAGTTGGGTATTGTTGTTCTATGAGTCGTTTGATTTTCTTTTTGTGTGTGACTGATATGGGTACTAATATTACATACATAGGTATTTACAAAATTTGAGAAATTTATTTATTTTACGTTCAACACAATGAATTATTCTCTCTCATTCTGAGATTTCAAAGAGCATTCAAAGGCCATTGCAAACATCAGAACACTATCCTCCTTTGGCCGTTAAGTAAAATTATATGGTCATCCTGAGTGATCGGTACCATCCACCGGTTTTCAACAATTACGTCATGTAATATGTCATTTTACTTTCTCATAGACGTGTTTTTTTAATTTATTTGACCTTTAGAGGGGCTCCTTTATTTAACCAAAAAAGGTACAATTAAAAAAAAGGAACAGTAACAAAGCCAAGTAAAACCAAAAATATACGTTATCTGAAATTATTAATTAAAATCCTCTTCCATATCTATACTATAAATTTAAGTCAATCTTGTTGATGAATTCCCCCATAACTGTATATAGTTGAATGTCGTAACTCGATAACAGATGAGTAGCTGGTAGAGGAAGTTGAGAACCTAATGACTACTGATTTGAGAAAAACTTGCCGCTCCTTGTCGTATTTGGCACACGCAAAGAGAATATGATTCACATCAGCCACTTATTCAGAATTCCACTCACATGCTGGAGAACTGTAGATGTTGATACGGAACAAATGAAGAGGGAAGAAAGCATGATTAACTCAGAGGCGAATGATGGTAGATATTGTGAAACGGTTTAATAGGGTTTTCTTGAACCGTGGAACAGATGAGACTTCAGGTTGTAACCTGGCTAAGTACCTAAGGTACCTTTCTGCTGTTTAGTTTCATTCCAAAAATTTTGCCAGCCTAGTAGAGCAAGAAGCTTGATGTCATGAATATAATCTGCATAAGGAGTTTTATAGTCGAGTATACTGCCTGTTGATGATGGTTGTTTCGCTAAAACATCCACTTCCTCCTTGAATTTTATACCCTCATGAGAATGCGCCCAAAGAAGATTAACTGTCCTCTCTTTTGACAGCATTAATTTCTTTTATTATGTCCAAAACATATAAGTTGGTAGATTTGTTCCAATTCCGGTGTTCAATAGATTTTTGTACACTCTGAGAATCTCACATAATTAGTGATATGGAAACTGGGTAATTTCCTAGTAGCTTTGTCTCTCAAAATAGTCATGATATATGTCGCTGCAATCAGACATATCGATATAGCCGTGCGAGCGAGATATGTGACGCCCGCGCGAAGGACAAAAGAAGACATTTCGTTCGGAATTAATTTGTCGCGCGTTCTGATTATTGTTCGCCAGTTGTTAATTTGTTGGTATGGATACATAATCGTGGCGCGAGTTGATTCCGCGGACTTCTTCTGTGGAGAAGTGTATTCAGTTCTGCTGGCAACTTATGCCTAATAGTGAGTGTAGGCGATGTGTGGACTGTGGCACTGAAGGGACTGTTAAACTTCAGAAGAAAGCTCCTCAGCCTCATTTCCTTTACGAACTCATTTGTTCGAAGTGCAAAAAAAGGACATCCATTCGAACGAACACTTGGTTTGCCAACACAAAACCAAGTATTGAGATAAGTCTGGTAATAGTTGCGTGTTGGATACGGCAATATACATTAAAAGCTTGCGCTGCAAAGTCTGATGTTAATATTAATACCGTTTGCGACTATTACGGCTTCTGTCGCGAAATTTGTTATGTGGTTGTGACAAACGACGGTATTCCTATTGGTGGGGCAGGAAATGTTGTAGAGATTGATGAAACCCACATCTCAACAAGAAAATTCGGAAGAGGATGACAGCTCAAGAACGAAACGGAACATATATGGGTTTTCGGTGGCATTGAGAGGGAAACTCTAAGTGCTTTATTGTCCGTGTGAAATCAAGGTAGAAAGCAACACTTGTACCACTAATAAAGAAGTTTATTTTGCCAGGGACAAAAGTGATTACCGATGGTTGGAAATCGTGCCAAAATTTAAAGAAAGACGGTATAGACACGAATTTGTAAATCATGCAGTTGAGATTGTTTCCTCTGATGATACTTCAGGGCACACCCAGAACATTGGAAGGCTGTTGAAATCTGTCAAAGAAACAATTAAAAAAGAGGGAAGACCTGGCAACAGAGATGAAATATAGCTGTTTCAATCTCTGTATTTCCATAATTTGAGACTTTCAGGGAAAACCAACGCATGTGAAATGTTGCCTATATTCTACAAAGACATATCAATAGTTTATCCCGGCAGCGGTAAAACAGGTCTCACTCCAGCATCATATAGTTCACCCGATAATACAAACGAAGCAGGAACCAGTGACCAGTAAAACCTATATCTGTCATTATTTCAATCAACATTCGAAGAAAACATCACTTATCACTAAGGTAAGCTGCCTCAAAATAGTATGTGTAATATTCTTTAATATTTTGTTCACTACCCGCATAAAAATACGAGTTCAGATTCATCCGTCTTTTGTCCAACTGTGAGATTACCGCCTAATAGAAATACCGGTAATCAATAGCATTTGATAATTAAACAGTATGAAGTTCACTGCAAACATTGACCATGCCAATGCACTAAATGTTACACAATTTTAATCTTATTAATTATGGTAGCAATGTATGTACAGGCCATAGGTAGAAATTCTCCACGTTGAGATTTGCTGTGTGCTTGTAGCTGACGGGAGGCCAGCGAGCAGGCCGACGTTGGTGGCTTGTTCCAACTTAGGATTTTTCAGTTCGTTTCCGGTGAGGGGAGAGAGGGACAATGGCGAGTGCCAGGCACAGTGCAATGCACAAATATTGTAATACTACTGGCATTTGAAGTAATACGATGCAGTTAGGAACCTTTAAGGCCCTCATTACAAAATAGCCTGTTGATAAATAAACAATACATTAGCTGATATAGTCACATCTAACGTAATATGTTTGACAATGAAAAGTAGTAAATTATCAATGAATACAAGACAGTTACACAACTAGCATGGCAATGTTTGTTTATAAAAATAATATATTAACTATTTCTCATTTTATTTTCAATTAATCTTGTGTATTTTACCTTGAAATATTCAGTTAAATCACTTATCTGTGATATAAGAAATTGCACGATTATGATAAACAGTACAAAGGATGTTTATACCAATATAAAAACGTAAGAAGAAATTTGTTTAATGTGTAGTGTAATTATTTTGATTTTAAGGAAAGTTTTAGAAATGTATTGGCTGAGCGCTGTACGTTGGCAAGTCGGTTACAACAGCTCACATGGGGAAGTTGATGACGTAGGGGAAAAAACCCCGGCAGTTGAGCTTTTGGCGTGCGCACGCGCGCGCGAGGCCAGGAAGTGACGAGACGGGAGAGCACGTGGGGTGGTTGGCCGGGCGGCATCGCTCTGCATCAGTCGGCATGTGGATCTCGAGGTGGTGACTTTAGATTTGTCTGTGGCAATCGCCACGTGTGGTTGCTCGTCGTAGACTGTACCAAGTTAAATCGAGTGCTACTGTGTGTTTGTGAATATTTAGCCAGTGGAACAAGGTGTGCATCGCATTGAATTAAAGTGACTGTGATTTGTTAATGTAACACGTGTCGTCGCATAGGCATGAACATAAACGGTGTTTGAGACAGCCACGTGGTGTGAAAACACTTTGCAACAAATATTCATTTTGTCTGGGAGCTCACGAGCTACAACTTTATTTGGTAAATGTGTCGACATACAGCCGTATCAGCCACAGGGGTCAAATATTGTGAAATAAACAACATAAAGTGAACTTTCACGTGTTTTCAAAAATAGTGGTTAGTACACCCTTTTCTCTCATTAACTTGATTTTATTATGAATTTGTTTTGTTAATCATATGCAGGGAAGGAAAGCTGCGAACGTATGATATCATCCCCTAGAAAACGAGTCAAACAGTCGCAATCACAGTTCCAGTGTTTTTGCAAGTTTAGGAATTTGGTTCGCAGCTGGTGGTTGTGAGTTTTAAAAATTAAACTTTCTCTATTTTAAACTCTTATCCCGATCTTCACGCTCGCACAACGCGCGTACGTCACTTTTTAAATATATGTCGCTCACACAGCTATATCGATACGTTAGATTGCAGCGATATATATCGTTACCATTTCGAGAGACAACGCTTCTAGGAAATTACTATTTTTTTATCTTCTGGACTTGAAGCTGGGGCAAATATAGGAACTTCCAGTATATTCCTCTTGTGAGCTCTTTGAACCACCAGTATATAAATATGTGAAATCTGGCCATTGTTCTCTAAGATATGTTTGAAAATTGGGGTTATACAATGAACTGTCTAAAGTATCTGTTTAAATAATATACTGATACTTGAATATTGAGAACATCAAGATCATATTCAAACATCGATAAGTATTGGAACATTTGATATCTAGAGCACCAAGTGTTGAAACTGTAGCATATGGCTGAATTCTCTAGTCTTGTGCCAGTAGTCACCCTAATACATTGAAGGTTTTGTTTAGTTGTGTATAGTGAATTATCTTTAGAGTGATACAGCACACAACCATAATCAATGCAAAATCAAGTAATGAGCCGGTATATATTGAGAAGAAGGCTCTCAGGTATACCTCACCAGACTCGGGTGAGTAACCGTATTATACTCAACTCTTTTTCGCATTTAATACTCAGAGCTTGAATAGGTGGTACCCAGCTTAACTTGGAGTAAAAAAGCTAAGCAAAAATGTCGTGTTTGTATTTGTTTATTATTAGTAGCTGATTATATTGTAAATGTGTCAGAGGTAATATTTATTAGAATGCATTTATTTATTTGCTACTCGTTTTGTGTTGAACATTTACTACAGCGATAAGACTTACTTTAAAATATTTATAAAAATGAATCCAGTTATATTTATGTGGGCTGAAATGAAGTTTATGAGTCCGGGAGTGTAGATGTTGGCAATGGCGCCGCAGCGCATCATTCTTAATGGAGGGGAGCTGGCGATACCTGTGCTTAGAACAGTCATTGGCTGAAGCCAGGGGGCCCAAAACAACGATTTGTCACTTAAAATCCTGTCTGAATATTGCCCTCTTTATGTAAAGCCATTAAATTGGTAATCACACCACAGTATTTACTTAGATATGACATACATGTCAACGACTAGGACTATTTTACCAGACAGTACGTCCAATGTTTTGGGCACAAACAAATGCCGGAACGCGCTTTTTGCTGGCTTCACTTTTTCGATATTAAGGCGTCTCCAGAGATTCTAACCTCCTTGTTCTTGTCTGTGAGCTTATTAAACACCGAACTGTCCTCTGTCCTTTTACACAGCACATCAATCTGAACATTTCTGTGACTGCAGTAAAAGATAGATGTCTGCATCCTGTGATTTTTTTAAAAAATAAACTGAAACGTGAAGAGCCACGTCACACTTAAACGCATGTGCGAAAGCACGTGCGTAACATTTTCGGAAGTATTTTTTTTTTTTTTTTTCGCTAAACATATTCCGTTCTCTCGGCTTCATTGGTTAACAAAAGAACATCGCAAAACGTAACTTCACTTTCACACTTCGCTAGGCTCTCGCGCCGTATCTCACCATTTTCGTAATTGTACTTCATTATTACGAAAAAAAGAATCTTTTGCTCCTATTGAAGAAATTCAATAAACGAGCTGTCTTCACGGTGATTTTGTGTCCTACATTGTCCAGAAGTGCTATTTACATACAGTAACATGTTACCATTGCATGTTTTCCCGATGTTTCATTTTTATTTCAATATTGATATTTCTATTGTTTTTCCATTTAGAATCTCCCTGGCAAAAAAACTCGCTATTCCCGCAGTAGTCCCGTAAAATTCTATTACTTTTTTCCGCCTTCATTTATATTTGTGTAGTTATTTACTTCATGTTCTTATGAACGCCACATTACAATCGCGTTGAAACATGAATCTCAGTTACCGTCATGACGTTGTGTCTTGACGTCATGGGTCAAAGCAGGTGGCTGGTATCGGAAGTGCAAGTATTGGCAAATGTTATCCGCGGACTTGCCAGTGTCCCCCCAGCCCTCCACGACTCAGAGGCAATTTCGGAAGTTATGATCACCACTAAGGATTACTACGCGTCTACATTCTAATAGCATCACTCCACCATTCTAACACGGATAGCCGAGTACACTGTTTATAATGAAATGCTTCTCCACACAACTGTATCTCATAGAAACGAAATAGACTGTGACATACCCTTATTCACAACAAAAATAATATTCAATATCTGGGCCACAATTCACTCATTCGATATTTATATTGTTCACAATGAGAGCTCCTACTTCGAATTCCAAAGGTTTTTGGAAACTACCCACATTTGGATATTAATGTAATCAATTAATTTGGATGTCATGGCTCAGATATTGTTGAGAAAATTGCATTTCATTAAAAGGTCTACATTGCAAGTGCTCTTTTAGTTTTAACATATTTGGATGTCAGTTGAAACAGATCTATAAAGTTTCACTGTTTCTGCTATCCTTCAGGTTAAGGGATTCCCGATGAGTTCTAAATGCCAAGTTGTTTCCGACTAAGTAGGCGTGGTTTATAATATTTATCCTGATTAGATTAAATTAGATGTACATTCCTTTCCACATAAACCATAATGAGGAACTTCTTTCTGACGTAGACATGTCAAACGTAGTACTGCACAATACACGCATACAAAGTAATAACATACTGTTCGCAGAACCCAGATGAAATTGTTCACTATTCAGTACTAAATTAGAAGAATAGAAACCTTGTGATCCACATGTAAAAAAGATTATATATGTATATATGACTATGCAAGTGTAGATTTGTCACTTCATTTCAAAGAAATATAAACAAAAGCAATTAAGAGATTCATACTACATAAATTAATGGAGAGATGGAACCTTTCCCCCATGCTACTCAAAACAAATTAGCTAAAATTATTACTGATGCAGCACAAGAAACATGCAAAATTTAGAAGAATGCAAAATCCCAATTACTGCCTAAACCTAATAGGAACTCGAAATTTAATGGGGACTCAACAATTTCAGATACTTTTGTTTCCACCATTATACTCTGTCACAAAATCTAGTAGAAAATTCAAATATTTATTTATTTTTCATGTTAGAAGCATAACGAAACTATTAATTTACATAATTATTATCACCCTAACATTCACACTAGTATTCTTACAAAGAGTAGAGCATTAAATTTTGGGTATGTAACTGGGTAGGGATAACAGTGCAAGCAAACAAATATATAAACAGATAAATATGGAGGAATTTTAAATATAACCCATGTACATACTACACACAAATATCAAACTACGAATTAAAAGCTAAACATATCTTGCCCAGAAATGGGTGATATCAATTGCATTTCGCCATAAGATCCTCTGTGGCGGATTTGACAAGAGAACATATGGACAGTAGTTTGTGGTACTCCGCATTCACAGAGGACAGTGTATGCACATTTCTTAAGAGTGTCTCTTGACCTTGCAGTACCCATTTGTAGCTGTTGTGATGTTAGTAATCTGGTGCCTAATTTATTCCTTGCAATACACATCAAAGACAGGTAAATTATTCTTAGGTGTTGTGGTTATTCTTCTGTCAGCTTTATGTTTGAATTGTTGTACTGTTATTGAATACAAGTTTTACAACCTTTATAATCTTGTCTAGTGAACTGCTTTTTAACAAACGAACAGGTTATGAGCCCAGTACAGAACCCACAACAAAAGTTAAAAGATAAACACATTTAGAAAAACTGACTGGACAGAAATTTGTATTTGGATAACAGGATCACATTATATGAAATACTTACTATGGATTTTGTTTTGTGATTGTAGTTGGTGTTTGATCTTTAATTTTGGAAGAAAATGATTAGGTTATTTTGTACCTGTGAGACTAGGTTTCCAAAATGACTTCAAATGCAGGCTTCATGAAAACGACTACATCACAGGCAGACAAACTAACAGGCAGGGACGATTTTAATACATGGAAGTTTGCAATGAAACTAATCCTAATGCATGAGAAATTGTAGGACTATGCCGCAGGTGCAAGTGCTGCTACAAATGAAGAGAACGGTACACATGTTTGGAAACTTATTCTTTTGCATCTGAATAGCTCTCTGTACGCACATGTTGAAAATATGACAAAAGCAAAAGAAGCCTGGGATACTCTGGGGAAACCTACTAAAACAAGGTGGATGATTTGTTGGACACTACATTACCAAAATTTGATGGAAATGTTCAGAAATATGTAACTCATATTTGCTAACAAATTGCAGAGCATGGGCAAACAAGTTGATGATGGGATAATTGCACTCATTATGCTGAGAGGTTTACCAAAAGTTTGTCTGCCTTAACGGATGAGTGTAGAATATAGTACAATGGGTGAAAATTTCACTTCAGACAACAGTAAGGAAAAGTTGCTAAATGGAAGTGTGGAAGAATATCTTAGATTTGATAGGTGTGATGCTGATAGTGCTTTAATCACAAAACATTGGAAGAAGTGACAGCAGAGATTTTCCGAGGATAAACAATAAAAAGAAAAGAATAAAGTGTTTCAATTGCTGGAAGTATGATCACTTCAACTCAGTATGCCCCCAAAGACAAAAATCTATTAAAAAGAACTTAAAGGGAACGGACAAATCATTGTAATGTGCATTCCGTGTCTCTGATTTAAATCAGAATGAGTGGTTATTGATTCAGGAACATCGTCACATATGACTTCAAGAAAGGAGTGGCTTAAAGATTTTATACCAGAAAATTGTGGACAAAATGTTATAAATTGTACTGATAATGTTGAATTATTAAGTGAAGGGAGAGGAAATGTTATTGTCAATTCACCAGATATACCTTCAATCAAGAATGTTATCCTTTTATCTGGATTAGCTGCTTATTTGTTGAAACGTCCTGGCAGATTAAAATTGTGTGCCGGAACCGGGACTCGAACCTGGGACCTTTGCCTTTCGCGGGCAAGCGCTCTACCGACTGAGCTACCCCGACACGACTCACGATGCCGCCTCACAACTTTACTTCCGCCAGTACCTCGCCTCCTACTTTCCAAACTTCACAGAAGCTCTCTTGCAAACACGCAAGACTAGCACTCCTGGAAGAAAGGATATGGTGGAGACATGGCTTAGCCACAGCCTAAGGGATGTTTCCAGAATGAAACTTTCACTCTGCAGCGGAGTGTGCGCTGATATGAAACTTCCTGGCAGATTAAAATTGTGTGCCGGAGTAAAGTTGTGAGGCGGCATCGTGAGTCGTGTCGGGGTAGCTCAGTCGGTAGAGCGCTTGCCCGCGAAAGGCAAAGGTCCCAGGTTCGAGTCCCGGTTCCGGCACACAATTTTAATCTGCCAGGAAGTTTCATATCAGCGCACACTCCGCTGCAGAGTGAAAGTTTCATTCTGGAAACATCCCTTAGGCTGTGGCTAAGCCATGTCTCCACCATATCCTTTCTTCCAGGAGTGCTAGTCTTGCGTGTTTGCAAGAGAGCTTCTGTGAAGTTTGGAAAGTAGGAGGCGAGGTACTGGCGGAAGTAAAGTTGTGAGGCGGCCTCGTGAGTCGTGTCGGGGTAGCTCAGTCGGTAGAGCGCTTGCCCGCGAAAGGCAAAGGTCCCAGGTTCGAGTCCCGGTTCCGGCACACAATTTTAATCTGCCAGGAAGTTTCATATCAGCGCACACTCCGCTGCAGAGTGAAAGTTTCATTCTGCTTATTTGTTGTCAGTGTCTGCTTTGGTTAAAAAGGGTATAAACGTTGTTGCTGACACAGATGGATGTAAGTTTTTCAAAAGAGGTAAGCTATTTTGTTCCAGATCAGAGTCCAATGACCTTCATAAATTAAAAAATGTTGACAGATGAATGTGCTCCAGCTGTAATTTAGTAATGTTAAAGAATTGATCATGTTAGAGTTTACACTGGACTTTAAATGTCTTTAAAGAAGAGTGGCATAAACATAGAGTATTGTGATTCTGAACCAATAGACAAGTGTAAATCATGTGTGTTAGGTAAGATGACTAAATTTCCATTTCGTCAAGCTGGGGGAAAATGGGTATCTAAGGTGCTTAGCTATTTCATATGGATTCATGTGGTCCAATGGGGGAAATTCCATGTGGAATGGCTCAGTACATGTATTTACTAGTGCATGATTATAGGAGGAGGATATTCTGTTATTTTCTCAAGAGTAAAGATCAAATATTTGGATTCTCCTGGGAGTTTAAAACTTGGGCAAAAATGGGGTTGGAGCAAAAATTAAGGCTGTAAGATCAGACAGTGGTAGTGAATTTGTGAACTCTTAAGTTTGAATCATTTCTCAGAGTGAATGGGATTGAGCATCGGGTTAGTGTACCCTACAGTCCAGAACAGAATGGTGTGGTGAAGAGGACTAATAGATCAATTTGTGAGATTGTGCAGTGCATGTTATTTGACTCAGGTCTATCTACACAATATTGGACAGAGGCATGCAACACAGCTGTTTATATCGAGAATAGTGTTTCTCACAGAATACTTAATTGTAAGACACTACAGGAGCTAAGGAAGTGAAAAGTGTCTTCTTTGAACCATTTGAAAGTGTTCCGTTGTCGAGCCCTTACGCATGTTCCAGATAAACTCGGAACAAAATGGGATGCAAAGGCAAAGGAACTTATTTCTGTGGGTTATGATGAATTGACTAAATGTTACAGATTAATTGACCCATAGAATCGCAAAAAAATTTTGAAAGGCAGAAGTGTTGTTTTTCTTGAGAATGAGTTCTGGAGAGACAAAACAAGAATGCAAGCTGAAAGTGAAAATAACTGTATGTTCTGTCCAAGTAACCAGAGGCTGAAGCAAAGGAAGAGTCTGCTCTGTCAGTGGTAGACACAGAAGAAACTGATTCTCTAGGAGGTGGTAACTATCCAGAAGGTCAGCTCATGTTTCCAAACCCAAGGACGATGTGACATTTTTAAAATGATTTTTCCAGTTTGGAAGCAGATCCTGTGAATTTGGAGGATGCCATGTCGAGAGGTGACCGAGTAAACTGGATAAAGGCAATGAAAGAAGAAATAATGAGCTTCCAGAGGAATTGTTTGGATGCACCAAAAATTAGAAGTATGGTTAGTAACAGTTGGGTATTTAAGTTAAAAAGGAAGTGCAGAAGGTACAGCACTCTACTGGGCTAGACTTGTTGCTAAAGGATTTACCCATTAGTTTGGTATAGATTGAGTGAGTTGTAGTACTCTTAGAGTACCTATCAGTTTAGCTGTAAATTTGAATCTTGCGATTAACCATTTTGATGTAAAAACTGCCTTTTTGTATGGTGATTTGAAGGAAACCGTTTACATAAAGCAATCAGATGGTTTTACATTAAAGATAATGATAAAGTCTACAAACTACGTAAGGCCATTTCTGGTTTAAAACAGTCTGCTAGGCAGTGGTAAGAAAAGGCAGAAAGTGTGCTTTTAGACCTATGTTACGTTGCAAATACTGATGAAGATTTTGCGTTCATTCATAAGTCAGGTAAAGGTTTTGCAATTGTTGCTTTGTACGTGGACGGTTTTTGAATTTTTTATAAAAAGGATTTGATAGACAAGTTATATGAGGGATTCTCTGAAAATTTTAAAGAGAAAGATATAGGAGAAGCAAAGTCATGTCTGGGAATGTGTTTAACGAGAAACTGAAAGGAAGGTAATTTAAAACCTGACCAGAAAGGTTACAGTTTAGATATGCTGAAACTATTTAATATGCTTGAGTGTACTCCTGTGGGAACTCCTATGGAAGCCGGATTGCAGGGATACACAGTTAATGTGCAATATCAAGAACTAGTGGGCTGTTTGCTGTATACCAAAATTAATATAAGACCTGATATATGTTATGCCGCTAGTATTTTAAGTCAGTATCATAGCAAGTTTACTAGTGTACATTGGCAGGCAGCTAAGAGAGTTCTTCGTTATCTTAAAGGGACCATTAACTACGACTTTGCATTCAACAAAGGAGATGTTGAAGGTCTGCATGTAACTGGTTTTGTTGACTGAAATTTTATTGACTACCGGCCTGGGACAATATGGAAGAGTTTTTCTCTGAGGGAGACATTTCATTTGCTGGGAGAGCAAGAAGCTAAAGGATGTTGCAACTTCTACTACTGTGGCTCAATATGCTGCTTTGAATTCTGCAGGCAAAGAAGCAATGTACTTGAGACGGGTGATGGGGTTTGCTACATAAGAAGTAGCAAGATCCTGTAACAATATTTCAAGACAACCAGAGTTCGATTAAACTGTCAAAAAATCCTTGGCTGCATTCTAGGCTGAAACATGTTTGTGCTTTTGACAGTGTGTCAAAAAAAATACGGTGGTTGTTCAATATTTACAGTCGAAGGAAATGTCTGCTGATGATCTAAGCCACTTACTTGCCTAATCCATAAAGTGAATTTGTCAACAGATTAAGTGGTAGTGTTATGATATTAGTAATGTGGTGCCTAAATTATTCCTTGGAATTCACATCTAAGATTGGTAAATTATTCTTAGGTGTTATAGTTATTCTTTTGCCAGCTTTATGTGTGAATTGTTGTACTATTATTGAATACAAGTTTTACAACCATTATAATCTTGTCTAGTGAACTGTTTTGTTAACAAACTAACGGTAGCCTGTTGAGTGCCTTTCAGGTTTCTCATTATGGTGCTGGCTCCCCTTTAGGCTCCATCCAGAAGGTCGTCCTACAAAGGTCCACTCTGGTTTTGGGTTCTTCATAGACTTCCATTGATCTCAGGAAAGCCAGTCTTGATTGTAATCGCTCAGATCCTGCAGAACTTAGCCTTTCTTTAAAAGCTGCTGCCGCCTTGCGGATGGCAGGAGGAGCAATGCCAGCTAGATGCTGGAGTTGGCTTCGAGCATCCTATGGTGATTGTTCTTGTCTCGTTGAGGGGACATGGACGTGTTCGGCGTGTGCTTGGCTGGGCACATGCACTCGCCAGAAGTGGAACACAGGGCAAGTGCTGAGGTTTCGAGACCCTGGGTTTCAAAGCTTGAGGATGATATTATTTCTTACACAAATTTTTTAGTCATAGTCAAAATCATCTTCCTTTCAGGGATTAGGCTGTTGCCTGTTACGAATTACAGTCAGTTATTTCCATCTTTTACATGGTCTTCAAATCTCTCTTTTACCATTCGGTTTGTATTTCAGGATCTTCTGGGGGATTCTGTGCTCTGGGATTCTAAGAAAGTATTGCCTCCAGTTTTCTTGATATTGTTGGATTTTCTCGTTGATGCTGAAAATATTTAATTCCTTTCTGATGTCGTCATTCCTGATCATGTCTCTTCTAGTGCAGCCATTTGCCATTCGCAGGAAGCTCATCTCTGCGCTTTGGGTTTTATTTTCTTGTCTTTTTGTAGTAACCCAGCTTTCAATTCCATAGGATAGTGCAGAAACTTTATAAAATTTTAAAATAGTGTTTTTCTTTTGTACTCCATGGTCAAATGTTCTGCTTATGGTACCACAGACAGCTTGAAATTTTTGTATTTTATTTTCAATGTCGGAATCAAAATCGAAACTTATATCGCTGGCTAAATATGAGATATGAAAGTTTTGTTCTAAAGGTGAATTATCGAAGACAATTTTTGATCTCACTAGGTATTTTCCTTGGCAAGCCATTATTTTATTTTATTACTAGAAAGTTTAAAGTTACATTTCGTTCAGCTAATATACTGATGTTTGGAGGTCGTCTTCATTCTTTTGAATAATAACGATGTCATCTGCAAATAGAAGCACATGCGGGTATTCCTGATTCGATATTTTAATTCCTTGGTTTGCTTTATGCTTCCATTTCTGAAGAATGTACTCAACGTATATACATTAAAAAGGGCAGGAGAAATTCTACAGCCTTGTCTTACTCCTTGATGAATACTTATTTGTTCTTATTTGCTCTTGCCTGTCTTTATTACGATGCGTGTATATTAGTAAAGGCTTTTCATTACATCTATTAGGTGATGTGGATACCCACATTCAGAGGCTATCACGGCTGCCATGGTCAAAAGCCTTTTCAAGGTGGATAAACGCCATATGGGTTTCTATGTTAAACTTAAACTCTCAGTGTTTCTGTGGTGTTCTTAATTACAAACACAATGTCTGAGCATGAAAGACCTGATCTAAGGCCATTTTGTTCTTCCGAAATAACAGCTTTTGTTGTAGTCTTCAGGCGGTTGTTGATTATTTTTGAGTATATTTTGTAGGCAGTGTTTAGGAGACTGATGTCACGATAGTTTTTACAGTCATTGGGTTTGCCGTTCTTGAAGAGAGAGATTACTTCTACTATAAACCAGTTGTCTGGGATCCTGTAGCTTCTCCAACATTCATTTATTATATACCTACACAGAATATATGACATCAGCTGCGAACGCGCAAATCTGAAAATGTGTACCCAGCCGGTTCTCCTGCTTTCTAGGCTGTTGCGCTGACCCCTACACCACTGGGGACACAGTGATCACCGCACCAGCAAGGACTACCTAAGTACGCCTCCCGTCAGACACAAATTCCCAGCTTCACCCTGCACGAAGAACATAATTGGACTGCCACGTGTTTGTCTGCTGATTTTTTATTGTCTTCATTTGTAGTTTCATGACTAATGCACTGTGGTATCCTATCATTGCATCAACTACATTTACTTTGTAATTCCAGCTATATTAGTTTGTGATAATGGTGTCACGGGAAGTATTACCTCTTACTGGGAGTCTATTTGCTACAAAGAGACCATAACTGTTTACTAAGTTCAGGAAAGTTCTCTCCTTTGTGCCGTTTTCACCTATGTGTACGTTGAAATCAGCACAGAGTGCAATTATAGATTTGAGGCGTGTTAGATGAGATAAACAACTTTCCAAGTTTGTGACACAATTATCAAAATTTCCATTTAGTGAATGGTACACTGAAACAATAATCATATTTATATCTACAAGCTCTAAGCCAGCCAATTCTAAATCCACATCTGAGCAGTAATTTGTCAGGTCCACTTTTCTCATCTTGAGATTTTTGTTGGCACACACAGCGACACCCCTTCGGTGGTAGTTTCCCTGTACCATGAACTCGCCATATCTAGATATTCAATACATCTGTAGTATTCACCCTCTTCTTTGTGAAACACACATCTGGCCGTACATCTTGTTCGCAGGCATTCGACATTTACACTATGGGAACGTTAGTTTGGTGTACCTTTTTTGAGCTTCTCTTGATGTAGTAGAGCCCGTTGTACTGCTGCACTCAATGTTCTCCGGAATGAAAAAACGCCCAAGTACCACATTCTTACGCCATATAGAACTGTCCAATACTTTCTCCTTTAGTTCAAAGTCAACACCAATTTTGAAACTGCTGTTTAGGTCTTTTGTAGCTTGTACTCTGGGAAGGTTTTCTTTAGAAAACTGATTACGTTTTCAGTGGTTGTATTGTTATTAACTTTGCTCAGGTGAAACCAAGCCTTTTTTCCCATACATTCTTCTTGTTTTTCGCCTGTACCTACTATGCTCGTTATCCTGATTCTAATATTGAAACTTCTTGCTGGTTATGCAGAAGGTATTTGAGGAATGGGTATTTCAATGTTTTCATGTAGTATGGGACTCTGGGTTCAGACTTACTAGACTGTTTGCGCCCAGCAGGAGGATTTATTTGATTAGTAGTCATACTTGAATTTTTGTGTCAGAGAAGCGTACTTTCATGTGATAAAATTTCCAGTTTGTCTGGCTGCTACCAGAATGGCCGTTTTTGGAACTTTTTCTGTGTTTCCCATGATGTTTTGTTGCTTGTTGTATGTCGGAATTTTACGCTGGTCTTCAATGAGTTAGTAGGCTCACTCAATATTTCACCAATAAGGTCATTTGCTGCAGGCAGCGTTTGTATATTACGTGATTTATCGCCGTGTGTTGCAGAAGCAACTAATTGCGATTTCTGCTTTTCTGATCTACAAAATTCGCCGGTTTTCACAGCTTCGTTGGGTGTCTGCAATTTTTTTCTCATCTGAGAGCATTACGTGCATGTTTTGTTCATTTTCGCTGCATAATGATGAATTATGAACAGGTTTTGGTTAGTCTTATTCTAACTTAGAATATTTGGCATGCATTATATCGAGTTTTTCTTTTTTTTCAGCATTGTCTTTCGTGAGTTTATTCACTAGCTGTAATATTGTTACCACTGTTTCAACTAAATTCACACACTGTTCCGGATGTTTTGCGTCAAACAAGTCTGTAGAACGTTTTGTTTGATTTTGTTCACATGAATTAGACGATAGCTTCGGTGGATTTGTCTGTTTATCTCCATTTGCATATTTAAAATTTAGTTTGGAATCGTCACCTACCTCTACACTTTTTGTTTCTCCTTGTCCATTTGAGCACTGTGCAGCGAAATCCCTTGTAGGCAGTACTTCACATTTCCCAATGTGAGCTGGTATGTTTCACAACAAAACTTTATTCGGTCTTTTGAGCATTTCGTATTGGATATCGACTCCAGTTAGTCGTCTCAAGGGATTTAAAGTTACTTAATTTGCAATTAAAAACGTGTACACCATATTACCAGGAACACAGACAATAAACTATTTATTCATGGAAGCTTTACAAAAGAATTCAAAATCCAAATATATAAATCAACTCAAAATGAAAAAAAAAAAATAAATAAATAAATAAATAAACATTCCCACAGCTTGGCTACAGCACTGATGTATGACTTTAGGCAGTGCTTTTGTCAAAAAAATCATCTTCTTGTTTGTCATTACTAATTGACTTTACAATGAGCTTTCTGCATTAATCAACTCACGAATGTAGTGGTGTCTTACTTACATCAATATGTTTAGTGCGAGCATGATACACACCACTGTGACTGAGTCCAGCAGCGCCTCTATCATCACAGAATACACTCACTGGCTTCTCACTGCGCTTAACACATAATTCACTGAGTAATCCTTGAAGGTACATTGCTTCTTGTGCTGCAGTGGACAGAGCCTCTGTTGTTGACAGAGCCACTGTTTGTTGCAACTTTGTGTTCCACGACACTGCTGCTCCTGCTAGCTTAAAAACGTAGCCCGTCGTCGATCGCCTTTGATCGAGCTCTGAAGCATAATCTGCATCACAGAACCCTTCAACTTTTGTTGAGCCAGTTCTTTTGAAAATCAGTCCTGTATTGATTGTACCCTTAACATATCTCAGAATTCGTTTTACAGCTTCCCAGTGGATTTTTCTATAACTGGAGTTAAATCTGCTTACAACCCCCACAGCATGAGTATATTTGCTGCATATTTACTTTGATCAATGGTAATTGTGCCCTGTTTTCTGTCTCGTTTTACTCTCATGCCAAGACACCAACTTAGCTCGCCAAGATCTCTCATCTTAAAGCGATGCATTAGTTCTGTCTTCAGTTCTTGTTTGTATTTATTACTTCTGTTTGAAGAAATGATCATCTACATAAACAGCTACAATGAGTACATTTTCTTTCTCAATTCTGTAGTAGATGCACTGCTCATATTCAGACTTTTTTAATTTCATTGTACGTAGTGTTGTATCTAACTTCTAATGCCAAACGCGTGGAGGCTGTTTGGGCCCATAGATTGCTTTTTTAATTTGCAAACCTTCGCCTCCTCCCGCTTCTTCGCATAGCCTTCAGGTTGACGAATGTAAATTTCTTCATTTAGATCTCCATACAAGAATGCAGTTCGAACATGCATATGTTCAATGTCGAGATGAAGTTTAGCTGCTAAAGCCAACAGTGTGCGAAGTGAAGAATGACGAACAACAGGCGAAAATGTCTCATCAAAATCTACTCCTGGTATTTGAGAATAGTCTTTTGCTACAAAACGAGCTCAATGTCACCGTTTGCTGTTTCTTTTACTTTGTAAACCCATTTAGAATTGATTGTCTTTCTGCCTGGAGGTAAATCATTTTCAAGTAAAGACTTATATTCTTCATCTAATGCTTCTTTCCACTTTTCCCAATCGTCACGTGTCATTGCTTCCGTAAACGATTTTGGCTCAGGAATTCTAGCAACACAAACAAAATCATCATTGAAGTATTTGCGGTTTAAACATTTTTGGCGTGTTGATTTTCTAGTTTCTGGTTGCATGGGAATTGTTTCTTGTTGATCAGTATCTTGATCGAAGTTACAGTTAACTACCTGCTCTTCATCACTTTGCGTCATTTCAAACTGAACTAAATGTTTATCATCAGTGGGTTGTGTTGGTTCAACTGTCATATCAACGATATTAGGTACAGCTGCCGGCTGTATGATATCTGTACAGTTATTATTAATTAAGTCCAAAGGGCCATTATTTATATGCTTGTCACCTGTAGACTTAATGTTCTTCATACAGTCAGTGCCACATTGACATTTTGAGTTTTCAATAAACTGCACATCACGAACTTTCACAATTTTTGTTGGTGAATTTGTGTCAATTAGGCGGTATGCTTTACTGTCTTCGCAATATCCAACAAAAATAAGTTCCTTCGACTTCTCTTCTAATTTTGTTCGCTTTTCTTTTAGAACATGGACAAATGCTCGACACCCAAAGATTCGCAAGTGACTGAGATTTATTCGACGACCACTCCACAATTCTTCAGGAGTAACATTCTTGACAGCTTTCGTAGGAGATCGATTTTTCAGATAAATCGCAGTATTAACAGCTTCAGCCCAATATTCTTTGCGTAGTCCTGCATCTGTCAAAATCGATCTTGCCTTCTCAATGATTATCCGCTTCAGACGCTCAGCAACACCATTTTGTTGCGGTGTATAAGGAACTGTTGTTTCATGTCGAATACCATGTGCTTTTAAGAATGTCTTCATACGTTCATTTATATATTCCTTTCCATTGTCCGTGCGAAGTATTCGAATTTTTCGACCAGTTTCATTTTCACCTCGTGCTTTGAATTCGATAAAAATATCATAAACTTATTTTGTTGATTTTAACACATAACCAAATGACTTACGTGCCATATCATCTGTAAACGCGAGAAGATAACGTGCTCCTCCCCACGAAGCCATACTCATGGGTCCATACATTAGAATTACAATATCAAGCAGACCTTCAGCTCTCCTACTTGATGTTTTTGGAAAAGATTGGCGAGATTGTTTGCCTTTAATGCAAGAGATACATGGATCTAAATTTATGTTAGTCCAATTAAGTCCATCAGCCATTTTTTCCTTTAGTAAACGCATGCTTACAAGATTCAGATGTCCAATCTTCGGTGCCACAAATCATAATTATCAGTGTCTACAGCATTTGAACAATGTCGAATTTCATTCAGTCGATACATGCCACCTACCTGAGTTGCAGTCGCTACAGGTGTTCCAGAGATGAGTACATCTTTCTTGTTATATATCCCGCACTGTACGTCATTAAATAACACACACAAACCACGTCTCGTCGTTTGACTCACTGACAGTAAATTGTATGCAAGGCCTGGAACATATGCAACATCTTTAATCGTTACTGATTTATTTGCTTCATCAGTACTGAGCTAAAGACGAACACTGCCTTCTGCAATCGCCTGAAGATTGCTGTTATCTGCTACTGTAACATTTGTAGCTGTGGTCGATTCGAAATTATTAAGCCAGTCTTCTTTATTCGTCATGTGCCTTGTAAATCCTGAATCAACATACCAACCGTCACTATACGACGAAGATGTAGTAAGGGCCATCAAAACATTTTCGTCTTCCGATTTCACAGAGTTTGCAGAATTTTTTGAAATATTTGATTTCTTCCAAGTTTTACACTCATTCGCCTTATGTCCAATTCTCTGACATTTATAGCATATTATAGCTTTCATATTTCTAGTATCACGATTGCTTTTTGATTTTTGTTGTGTATATCTCTGTTTTCCAGCTGCTAGCGCCGAACCTTGATTTCCATTCGTCGAAGCAAATTAACGTTTTGTTGATTCTTGAATAAGCCGCTGACTTACAAAATCGATGGTAATACTAACGCCTGAATTTTCAATCGCCATAATTAAAGGCTGGAAATCTGAAGGTAGTCCACTGAGCATAATTGCTGCTACAAAATCATTATCTATTTTCTTGACAATACTTCGAATTTGTTGAGCAAGCGACATAATTTTTGACAAATATGGTTCCATATCTTTTTCAGAATTGAGTCGCACATTCATCAGACACTGTAGCAGTCCGATATAACTAGATAAACTTTTATCTTCGAATGCCGACTGTAAATTCTCCCATACTTCTTTTAGCAGTCGTAGCTCCACGAACTTTAGGATAAACAGATGAACTTACAGATAAACATATTTTGGACAATGCTTTCTGTACATTATTGGAATCAGTATCAGTACCGGCAATTGTATTCCACAGTCCTTCATGTTTCAGATACATTTCGATTGTAAATTTCCAATCATTATAATTCGACATTCCAGTCAACTTTTCAAAATTAAACAGTGATTGTCCAGCCAAAGCCATTTTAGATACGTTCAGGTAGTCCAGGGAATATTTACTGCAGTTTTCTTGAACAGAAGAAATACGCCACACTGAACATACGCAAAGAAAAATTTACGATAGTAGCAACGCAAAACTTTCTCGACGCACTGCTGCCGATCGTGATTTTTTGCGACACTTTACTGGTATAAAAACTTCACAAATCTCTTGTAAATTGTTCCTGGGCCCATAACCTATTGGATATTGACTCCAATTAGTCGTCTCAAGAGATTTAAAGTTACTTAATTTGCAATTAAAAACGTGTACACCATATTACCAGGAACACAGACAATAAACTATTTATTCATGGAAGCTTTACAAAAGAATTAAAAATCCAAAGATATAAATCAACTCAGAATAAAAAACTTTCACACAGTGTTTCTGTCAGCACAAGATAAAAAATAACACATTTGTTCCCAACATTTCGCAATGCGAACTTCACTGCTATTTAGGCCGACACAATCACTGTGGAATTGTTTTCGACACCACAATCCACAAGTACTGATATATCGGTATTTTTCAATACTTTCTTGCACTTTCTACACGAATTTCTATCTTCACTTTCCGCCATCTTCTCACATGAATCTTTTGTAGAGACAGTCATGAAGAAATTTTTCCACCTTCTGCACAAAATGTGGCTTTTTCGACGCAAATCATTCAGTGCTCTGTCAGATTCTTCTGTTATTACAATGTGTGCAATCTCATCTTCATCTACTTGCTTTTCTATTTTTTACAATACTTCCATCAAGTTGTATCGGCCGTCCATATAGTCCTCTCACTTATCAGCTTTCCGTTCTTTGCTTAGTACTGGTTTTCTGTCTGAGCTCTTGATATCCATGTATCTGCTTTTCTTGTCTCCTGAAGTATCTCTTATTTTCCTGTAGGCGGTATCTGTCATTCTTCTGGTTATACATTTGTTCTCTAGTTAACCTACTTGGCCAGTCTTCACTTCCTGTAAAACTCATTTTCAGGTCTCTGTACTTCTTTTTGCCTGCTTTATTTGCTACATTTTTGTATTTTCTCTTTCCGTCAGTTCAGAATGTGCTGTGTGTCATGGATTTCTATTAGGCCTTCCCCCTCTACCTATATGATACTCTGCGTCTTTAGTACTGTGTCTCTCAGAGCTGCCCATTCTTCTTCTACTGTATTAGATCACCTGCAAAGAAAAACATTGGATGGAACACAGATGAACTCACTAACATTAGACAAAATGTGTTATCTTTGTAGCATATGTACAAAACTTCGGAATATAGATCATAACAGAGACATGAATTATACAATACCTATCTTGAGTGCAAGAAAACATACAGAACTAAGCTTAAGGAAGCAAAAAGAGCAGCATACAGCAAATATATTGAAGGTGTTCTAAATAAGTGCGAAGCTGCATATAATGTTGTTGCACAAGAGCATTCAAAGAGTCATGACGAGAATGTAGCTCTTAATCCGGATAAAGTTAATCTTTTTCTGTAAGTGATATTAGGCATGGAATTAAAAGAACTAGAACTGACACTACTGACCTATTTGAGATTCACCGCCGGCCGCGGTGGCCGAGGAGACTGAGACGCTCCAGTCACGGTCTGTACGGCCACTGCGGTCGGGGGTTCGAATCCCCCCTCGGGCATGGATATTTGTGCCGTCCTTGGTCTTAGTTAGTTCATAAGTAGTTTGTAAGCTTAGGGACTGATGACCCCGTAGTTAAGTCCCTTAAGTTCTACAAACATTTGAACATTTTTTAGATTCACCAATGTGGGTATTATAGCTTTTCATGAGGGCTGTTACATGCACTTAGATTACAAAAGTAGTGGAAAAGTTCTCCATCTCCAAGACCATGGACTATTCTTGGTTGTCCAATTACATACTTGAAAAAACAATAGATATAATTAATGAACCACTGCCATTTACTTTTAACAGGTATCTCGAGTTTGGAATATTTCCTACAAAACTAGAAATTTAAAAGTCATTACAGTGTACAAAAAGGGGGCTAACATGATCTCAAAAATTACTGACCAGTTTGCATAGTTCCTATTTTCTTCAAAATATTTGAATCTCTTATTTATAACCAACTAAACAACTTCTCTGAGTCACATAATTTACTTTTTTGATAGTTTGGCTTCAGCAAGGGAAGAAATACTACCTCTGATGTTATCTCAATCGTGAATGAAGTAATAACAGTGTTTGAGAATAAAAACTAAGTTTCATTTCTCTTGTGTGATTTAAGTAAACCAATTGATTGTATTTCTCATTATATCTTACTTGCTAAACTCGAATATTACGGTGTACAAGTATCTGTATTGGCAGTAATTATATCATAGCTAACAAAATAGCAAACTACTTGTCTCTGTAAGAAAAAAAAAGCATTGAAAATTACAAGAAGTTAAACAAGGATCCCACAGGGTTTTGTGCTTGGACTCTTCCTTTTTTTTATAATAGCAGTGAATGATTTACTGCACTGTGTCCCCAGTTCTGTTATCTGTTATGCTTATGACACAACTTTCCTGGCTCAGCATTAGAACTTGGTAGTTGTGCAAGATATTATGCAGGATGGCATTTAGGCAGCACTAAGAAGGTTCTCAGTTAGTGCACAGGTATCCGGGCCATGTAATATTAGCCAGGGGAGACCTCAACCTTAAAAGTATAAATTGAGACGGCTCTAGTTACATTTCATGCGGTACAGACAGCAGTCTTGCGAGCTACTTTTGGACGTAATCTCCGAAAACTGTCTTGAGCAGTTAACCCGGCAACCCACGCGCAATGGAAATATTTTAAACATTATAACTACGAATAGGCCTGACCTCATTAACGATGTCTGTGTAGAGACAGGAATTAGTGACCATGATATCGTCATAGCGTGAATGGTGGCCAAATTTCATAAACCAATAAAGAAGGCTAGAGCGTGTTTTTGTTAGGAGGAGCCGATAAGCAAATTGTTAGGATCGCACTTAGAAAATGAATGGGCATCGTTTAGTTCCGGGACTATGGATGTAGAGGAATTGTGGACTACATTTAAGTGCATTGTAAATAAAGGGTTAGAGAAATATGTGCCTGTGAAGTCGATTAAGGATGTAAAAGATCCACCGTGGTATAATAATAATGTTAAAAAGCTACTGAGAAAGCAAAGGCTGTTCCACTCTCGCTTCAAAAAAGAACACGCAAATGATGACAGGCATAAGTTACTAGAGATTCGTGCGACTACAAAAAGATCGACGCGCGAAGCATACAATAATTACCACAGCCATAGCTTAGGTAAAGATCTTTCCTAGGACCCGAAAAAATTCTGGTCCTATGTTAAGTCGATAAGCGGGTCAAAGCCCACCGTCCAGTCACTCATTGATCATTCCGGGGCAGTAATAGAAGAAAGAAAACGGAAAGCTGAAGTTCTAAATTTAACCTTTAAGAAATCTTTCACACAGGACGACCGCACAAATGTACCATCATTTGATCAACGTACAAATTCCGAAATGGGGGACATAGCAATAGGTATTTCCGGTGTAGAGAAGCAGCTGAGAGAGCTAAATACGAAAAAGTCTGCTGGTCCGGATGGAATACCAGTTCGGTTTTACAAAGACTATTCTGCAGCGTTGGCCCCCTACTTAGCTTGCATTTATCGCGAATCTTTAAATCAGCGCAAAGTTGCTAGTGATTTAAAAAAAAAAAAAAAAAAAAAAAAAAGCGCAGGTGACTCTCTTTGATAAGAGTGGAAAGAACTGACCCACAGGCCAATATCGTTGACATCGGTTTCCTGTAGAATTTTGGAGAATATTCTCAGTTGAAATATAGTAAATTTCCTTGAGACGGAAAAGTTTCTTTCTATGAATCAGCACGGGCTTAGGAAACTCAGCTTGCCCTTTCCTCACATGACATCTTGCGAGCCATGGATGAAGGCCAACAGGCAGATTGTGTTTTTCTCAATTTCAAAAATGCGTTTGACGTGGTGCCACTGCAGAGTGCTAACGGAGATACGAGCATATGGAATAGGTTCATAGATTTGTTTGTGACTGGCTAGAAGACTTCTTAAGTAACATAACGCAGTACGCATGCTCCACGGAACTGTGATAGGACTGATATTATTTTCTATCTATATTAGTGATCTGATGGACAGAGTAATTTGTAATTTGCGGCTGTTTGCTGTTGATGCTGTAGTTTATGGAAAGGTGTCTCATTAATTTAGTGTGATAGCACACAGGATGAGTTGGACGAAATCTCTAGTTGGTGCGAAGAATGGCAGCTAGCCCTCAATGTAGAAAAATGTAACGTGATGCGCATGAGTAGGAAAAACAATCCGATAATGTTAGAATAGCATTAGTAGTGAGCTTTTTTACGCTGTCGCGTTGTTCAAATATCTAGGCGTAACGTTGCAGAGCGATATGAAATGGAACGAATATGTAAGGACAATTGTGAGTAAGGCGGACAGTCGACTTCGGTTTATTTGGAGAATTTTGGGAAGGAGACCGCGTATAAAACGACTACGTGTTTGAGTATTGATGAAGTGTTTGGGTACACACATAAGCAGTTCAGAGGCGAGCATCTAGAGTCGTTACTGGTAGGTTCGACCAATGCGCGGGTGTTACAGAAATGCTCCGGCAACTTGGTTGGGGATCGTTGGAGGAAAGACGACGTTATTTTCAAGAAATACTGCTGAGGGAATTTAGAAGGCCGGAATTTGAAGCTGTGTGTAGAACGATCTTCCTGCCACCTACTTACATTTCGCGTAATGATCACAAAGACAAGATAAATTAGGGCTCGTATGGAGGCAGATAGGCATTCTTTTTTTCCTCGTCCTATTTGGGAGTGGAATAGGAAAGGAAATACCCAGTAGTGGTACAGTGTACCCTCCACCACGCACCTTACGGTGGATTGTGGGATAGATATGTAGATGAAGATAATGAATAACTGGCACAAGCTGCTTCTTTCCCGCCTTGCCTTGCAGTGAGCTGACAATATTACTGCACAAAACGTGTAACTCTGATGTTGGCCCTATTCCAAAATTTTAAACAGGACACGTAACACAGTTTCACAACCAACCTGTCCTCGACCTGTCATTTCCCCCCCCCCCCCCCCCCCCATCTTTACTGCTTTCCAAGCTACAGCTCACATTCCCACCATGCAGTGTGTTATATTTTATCCCCTCTCCTATCTTCTCCTCTTCTGTCATTGTTAAGGTGCGAACTGGGACAAGGTGCCAGATACAGGGGTTAGGTGGGCACGAGTTGTGTGTGAGTGAAATGTAAGCTCTTTGCTGTCCTTGTTATGAAGGCTGACCCAGAAAATGTAACGTGTGTGAATGTGATTGTCTTTTCTATACAGTTATGTCTGCAACTTGGAAGTAAACTTTACGGATTATTTGCTACTTATCCTCATATTATTGATAATCCAAATGTTGCTTAGTAATTGGTCGTTTTGTCACTAATCAACAATTATAGCACTGATCTTTTGATAAGGAGATAACAAGTAACATTTTGTACCTTCCTGAGGATATCATACAGATAACAGTCCATGGAAGTATAGCACACGTGAGTGAAGCTATGATAATCTTAGCTACTGAACTGAAGGGAGACATGTTCAAAACTAGATGAGCTTTAAATTAATTCTGTTCAAAGTAAAAGCTTTTTTGGTAGTACATTATCTTTTTATCCATTTAAATGACAACACAAACACAGCGCAATACCTTAAAAACTCATAAAAGCAAAAGTATTTCATAGAGAAAGTTTACATTTATTTATATTTTCCTACTGGAGAGGTGACATCGATAAACGTATGTACATCTGGGTAACGTATGGAAACATGGGTTCATAACTGAGTTTCTGAAATGGTAACAGAATCAATAAAAAAATCTGTTCATGTGTTTTATATACTAAAATCTTTTTTGAAATAATTATCTTATGACTTGAAGATTACTGGAGGTTGTTTTTTTACTGACATGTTTTGGCATGTACTGTGTTTTAGGTATGACCATTTGAGTGCTTTGATAAATAAAATACTTTCAGAAAAGCCAGACAATATAATGGAAGGATTTGAGGTGTACAGTCAGAACTTGAAAGAAAAATGGTTCCGATCACGTGCAGACTGTCTCCAGGACCAATATATTATTCGTAAATATCCCGAATACACGCAGAAACTTATCACTCTATTTAAGGTACGTTTTATATATTTTATAGTGTAGAACTCATTTTGGTCTGACTTCTTTTACAGTCTTTTTCAGAGACAATATGTGACTATTTTCCATTGCAGAAGCTTCAAAATGTTTTTTTCCTCAATATTCAGTTTAAAGCTTGTATAATTTATACCAAGCCCCGTTTATTTATTTATTACAAAATGATTGTAGTTTTTTGTAGCAACTAGTTGACATATTGCCTACTGAACCCTGACTTGGGTTCTCTGGCTAATGTTTATTTTTTGCTCTTTCTTTTGTTCCATTAGCCCATGTGGTTCACATGATCAGAAGCTCACATTCCATTGTTGGTGGGAGACTGGGCTGTAGCACACAGCAGGGGATTATATTCCACTAACGTGGCAGCATTTCCACTGCTTCCTACCTGCAGTAATCCGTAATCATATCCATGTACATGCTTCGCAAATCGCGAAATTTCCTGACGTCTGCTGCTCGTGCAAGATGGACAAACGATCTGCAACACAAGAAAATTTGTGCCGGACCGGGACTCGAACCCGGGTCTCCCGCTTTTCGCGAGCGGTCGCCTCAACCAGTCGGCCACCCGTGTACGCTCCCCGGCCAGACCCAAACTTCCATGTGCTGCACTTTGCGAAGTCTTTGCGACGTCTTTGCTATGACGGTCGTTTCTTAGTATATTCGAGGCGGCTGTTCCTTTTATGTTCTCCCAGACGGCTGTCGACGCTTCTTTTTGTTGTGCCTATGTAAAATTGTCCACAACTGCTGGGATAATCCTCAAAAGATAAGCGACATCCCCTCGCTACAGGAGGTATCTATAAAATTCCCTGCAGTTGTGGACGCGTTTAAATAGCCAAAAATAAATAATGAATAAATAAATAAGCTCGAAAACCCTTCTGGACGACCATAAAGGAAGTGCCACCTCGGATACATTCATAAATCGACTGTAGCGGAACATGTATATCGAGAAGGTGACCACGAAATAAAATTTAGGGAGAGCGTCATAGCAAAGTCGTCGCATTATTATGCGCGTGTGTACCAAAAGGACATTGAGATTTTTAAACACCGCAATAATTTTAACAAAAAAGAGGAAGGGGATAAACTCGGTAAGATGTGGCGTGTGTCGGACTGCGCCTGGCACCGCGGCCTGGCCTTTAAGCTCCTGGAGCTCGGCGTTCCACGTGCGTGCGGCTGGCTGGGGTTCCACAGGGCTCTGTCCCCTACCCCCTGCAGCTGGCGCTGTACGCTCTGCAGCACGCCGCCTTCAACGCGCCGTTCCAGCTGCTCTTCTACCTCTACATGGCGCCCCACAGCTCACTACCTCGGCGTGACCGTCGCTCGTCGCCTAACACGGCGACACCACATCCTCTGCTTGCGCCGCAAGGCTCTCTCCCGCCTCCTCAGACTGTATCCTGTCCTAAATCCCTCTTCCCGCCTCCATCCCCATGTCGGCTTCACGCTCTATAAATACGTCATTCGCCCTATCCTAGTGTACGCCGCTGTCGTCTGGGGTTCTGCTGTAGACGTGCGTACGAAATCTCTCCAAACCGTTCAAAACCGTGCCCTCAGGCTTGCCCTCCGTCTCCCACGAGACTTTCCTTCAGCACCTCTCCACGACCTTGCCGAAGTCGGGACTACATTAAGCGCACCGCCCAATCCTATTACGAGGCAGGTCGTTCACAGAACCGCCTCGTACGCGCGTTGGGCCCACCACACGTTGGCCCCACCTCTTACTACAGTAGCACGCTCCTGAAATATCCCACCCCGAACACTGAGGAGACGACCGACAGTGAAGCTCTAACCTCCTTACCCCCTGCTCTGGGAGGAAAAGCAAAAACATGCTGCCACCTCCATCCACACTCGACGGTTGCCTTTCTCCCTCGCTCAGTTCGGCCCGCTTTATCTCAGAGGATGCCTTCCGCAGTTGAAGGTGAAAAGTCAGAGGAAAGATTTATGCACGGACCACGGCATCTCAGCCCAGACGTTTTAAGTGGTGAAGTGATGTAACTTTAAAATAACAATGGGCTATGATGCAAAACCGAGCGAGAGTTTGCTCGACCAAACAGCCACGAGGGTGGAGTCAGGCATGTCGTCTTCATGACTAACAATTAGAGATAGTGTCACAGTTGCGAAGGCTTCTTGTCTCGTAAATGCTCTTCACGGAATGTGTGTCTAATCATCTCATCAGGAGTGCGGGTGACTGTCCAGGAATTTCTTCTTGGCGGCGGCATTCTGATTGGCGGTTGGGGCAGAGGTTACGAGGTCGACACGTTCGCGAAGGTGAGTGATCAGGCGCAGGTAGCGAGCGGCATCGTCGGGCGAATAGTGATCAAACAGCGATCCGAGGTGTGCGAGCCTCGAAAGAGAAAGGCGGCGGCTTGTGCAGAAATTTCTCATTTTTCAAAAATTTTTAGTAAATTCAAATTAGATCAGCACAGTTCTGAAAAACAGTATCCAGGGAATACGTAGGTCAAAACACCTCGTATATCAAAAATCGCCGGCCGCGGTGGCAGAGGGGACTGAGGCGCTCCAGTCACGGTCTGCACGGCCACTACGGTCGGGGGTTCGAATCCCCCTCGGGCATGGATATTTGTGCCGTCCTAGTTCGTAAGTAGTTCATAAGTAGTTTGTAAGTTTAGGGACTGATGACCCCGTAGTTAAGTCCCATAGATTATATAAACATTTGAACATTTTTTATCAAAAATCATTTGTCAGGTTGCTGTTATAAATAGTACCCGCAGTTGAATTACTGTCTCTCTACGTTACTTGCTGTCTATGTTACTAGATCTCGAAGAGTTTGACACTCTATGTGACAGCTCTCCGTGATTAGTTTCAAAGCATCATACGCGGTTTATTTCCAAGATAGGAAGGTACCCAAGAGAAAGTATTTATTTATTAATGTAAAGTTTCATATCGTGATCATACGCGAATGCGTACATTATCTTTGGACTTTGACTGGAATAGGCTACGACGGAAGAATTAGAAACTTCTGCCTCCCGTAATAAACTGATTAATATTCGTCATTTTGGAATTTGAACTTATTGTCAAGTTTAATGAAATAACTTTTAAAAAACGTATCTGGAAGATTTGAAGTTCGTAAGCAATGTAACAGGATCTAGAGAATTTCAAATAAATAAGACTTTGACGGAAATAATCACGCATTGTGAACTCATAAAGTCTTTTCCGTGAAAGTGATTTTGTTGTAAATATTAAATTCAAAATAGAGAATCTGTGATACTTAAACAAGTTTTAAACAATTATTCAAGTATTTAGTTCCCTAATATTTTCCAAGAAGATTCTAAAAGTGAACATATATCTGTGAAATTCGTAATGAATAAGTTAATATGTGAAAGAAAATATCTAACAGTTTTGATTAGAAGAAACTTCTAATGAAATTTTTTCTAAAGAATAATTCGAAAAAAATTCAAATGTTTGTAGAGTCTATGGGACTTAACTACGGGGTCATCAGTCCCTAAACTTACAAACTACTTATGAACTAACTAAGACTAAGGACGGCACAAATATCCATGCCCGAAGGGGGATTCGAACCCCCGACCGTAGTGGCCGTGCAGACCATGACTGGAGCGCCTCAGTCCCCTCGGCCACCGGGCCGGCAATAATTCGATAGAAAGGAATCAGGTACAAATAATATCTTTTGTGACGGGCTTCAAACTGTCTGAATTACCGGGACTCAATGATTCGATTTTTTCGGTTTATTAAATCTCAGCCCCTGAGAAACGGAATTTCATGCTCAAAAATTATAAAAAGTCTCTAATTTTAAACGATACACAGAATCAATATTTACAGTATGAAAAATTCAACAAAGATAAAATTTTTATTAATGACGTATAAGTACCAGGTCTACAAACTTAAATTTCATACTGAGGTGACAAATAAAATTTTGAACCCATCACAAGTCACAAGCTAAACACAAAGTACAAGACAACCAACATGAAGCCCCTCTACGAGTCACATCCCGGTGGGAAGTGTGCGTTACACGGAAGTCTGGTGTAGCTGAGGCACCGGGTGTGCTCTGAAGGCGGATACCACACGATAAAGTCCGCGGTGGTCCTTGTATTTCAGCGAGTGTTGCACTCGTGTTGCGGGAGATCCATTATGTAATGCACCCGGGAAACAGTGACCCTCGGAGCACGAGTGAGGTTTGTGAGACCACCGAAATGGTGGACAGAGGCACTGCCTTCGTGATAAATGCAGGCCGTAGCGTAGAATTGGCGGGAACGTAGCTGCGAGCGTGTGTGAGTCTGGTGGTTTTTGTTACGTTTTGCGGGTAAAATGCCTAGAAGTTGTTGTGTTCCTGGCTACAACTCAAATTATTAAAAAGGCGAATAAGTGCCAGTGTTTTCTTTTCCTGCTGATGAGGGAAAGAGAATGAATTGGATGAAGAAAATTCCGAGGGAAAATCTTGTAGTTACCAAGAACACAGGAGTTTGTATCCATCACTTTCCTGAAGAAAAAATTGTTCGACAAATCAGAGCAACTCTATCTGATGGTAAGTAAATATCTACTACAATGTTTTTTAGGTTCAGAAATGCTAGAATTATGGATCAGTCGTGGAGTATCGTACGAAGTAAACATTCAGAAAAACAGCCTTTTGAAATTTTTTATGCAGTAGTCTTGCTGAATTACTACGGCATACAATTAATACGCATCCAGTATACTGTAGGGCGAGTTTCGAATAGTTTCTGACAATAGTCTTATTCTTTTTCTAGGTTCAGTACCAACACTTACCCGCAAATCTTACCGTCATACCTGTCAACCCATCATGATATTTCGCATCGCACTGACCCAGAGGATCGAAAAAGACAGTATGAAAAACGTGAAATGGAAAAATATGCAAACTGGTTGTCAGAAGACTACTTCATCTCTTTAGATGAAATTATAAACAACCCAGGGAAGTTTCAACATAATGAGTGGCTAATTAAAAAGCACAGTGATTGTTTACATTTCATGGAATTAGAATTTAATGAGTTTCCCTCTATTAAAAAAGTGTTATCCTTGGACAGTAATTTTAAGACTTAGGCCTACATAATGTGTGACAATATTGATATAGATCCTAATACGTTTAATTGGATTTTAGATGCGGAACTTACTTGTAATTCGTATGCCAAATTACAAAATTTATTAACTGTTGTAAAAAACATTGAGAATAAAGACATTACCATCAAAGAGACTCTAGCACTGCTTGTGGAATGCTTGGAAAAAGTGAGGATGATGATGATGCAACATTAGGCCTTAAGTTCTTAAGTGATCAATTGCAAATACTCATTTCCAAA
Source organism: Locusta migratoria (assembly GCA_026315105.1). Taxonomy (NCBI): domain Eukaryota; kingdom Metazoa; phylum Arthropoda; class Insecta; order Orthoptera; family Acrididae; genus Locusta; species Locusta migratoria. The sequence goes on along the minus strand of CM048747.1, from coordinate 572,418,869 downwards.
CAGTTGAGGTATTCTCCGAACTTGCTTCTGACTGCTTGCTGTTTTTTCTTCTCATACCCAGCAGCCTACAAATTTGTGAGACAACTGAACATTATTTTTCTGCCACATTCCCGTTACTTGAAAAAGTTTAGTTTATCAGGCATCAATAGTGGAATTAATGATCCTCTTAAGAAGTATTTAAAAACAAAGTTTGAAGCTCTTGAATCTCATGAAAACATGGTGTGCCTCTTACTGGACGAAATTTTTGTAAAACGTAAAATTACTTACAAAGGCAATAGATTGGTAGGGATGGCGAGTAGTGCAGTGGATATGGTAGCTGCTTCTACTGTCCAGACATTCATGGTTAAATCAAGTTTATCTCAAAACAAAGATGTAGTGGCATTAGTGCCTGTGAAAAAGTTAGATGCTGAATTCTTACTTTCAACAACAATTGATATTCTCAGGATGCTTCATGAAGTAGGATTTCGTGTTGTCTGTGTCATTGCTGATAACAATAAATTCAATGTCAGATTAGATAAAGCATTATGTGTGATACAGAAATTCATACATATTTTTCTCATCCCTGTGATAACAAAAAAGTATTCCTTCTCTTTGATACTGTTCACCTGCTGAAAAATCTGAGAAATAATTGGTTAAATAAAAAGACCAGCACATTCATTTTTCCATCTATGTCTGATGTACACAATATAAAACAATGCAGTTTCAGGCACACCAGGAAAATTTATGAAGAACAAAAACTTGCTCTTGTTAAACATGCCCCTGGCCTTTCTAACAAAGTTCGTTATCCAAATAGTTTGGAAAGGCAGAATGTTAGCTATGTTGTGCCACTGTTTGATGAAAAAACTATAGCTGTGTCCACTTTAGTAGGAAATGACGGTGATGGCACCAAAGAGTGGCTGCAAATAGTAAGGAATTGGTGGCTCACTGTTAATGTTAAGCATCCTAAAAAGGGAGTCCATCTTCAAGAATAGTATGCTCACTCCGTTAGGAGCATGGAACAGGATAATGTAAAATATTTGCAGTCATTTTGTGCTTGGTTAAAAAATTGGAATGAAGTGATAGTTATTGATTCTCCCAAGAGCTGTGGCAAACTCAGTAGAGAAACATATGGAGCATTACTGCGTACCACTCACACGTTAGTAAAGCTGTGTGAGTACTTACTCCATGATGTAAATCTACATTATGTGATGCTAGGAGCATTCTAGATTGATGATCTGGAACAGCGGTTTGGAAAGTATCGAAGATTGAATGGTTGCAATTACAATGTTTCAGTTCAGCAGATAACTGAATCTGAAAGAAAGTTGAAAGTTACCAGCTTGCTGACATTGCAGTCAACGAAGGTGAAATCGTTAAATGTCACTGACAGTATTAACGACATTAATGCATCATCTTCGGGTAGTATACAGAGTGATTCATTTCTTTCTTTAGAAACTGATGACATAATATCAGAAGCAGTAGAAATGAATATTGATTCTAGTGACTTAGAGGTTATCTCTTTTAAAGTGTGCATCAGATTGACATGTAATACATGCAAAAACCTTTTAATGACAGATTTAGATGTTGTCTGTCAATTGCCAGCAGAAGTGAGCTACCTCAAAAGTTTGACTCGTGGAGGCTTGAAATACCCTTCTGAAATTTCAGTTGAAATTGGGGTATGTATTTACCATGTTTTTGAGGTTCTCATTTCTGATACATATGAGATTATGTTTTTAAATTGTGAGAACCCAAAGAGATTTCTGAAATCAATAATTTTGGAGATGTTAGACTTAGACTATTCCCAAGTAGAGTGTGACTGTGGCAAATCTGTACTTGAAATTATGGATGATGCCATCAACATTTGGGTGAATGTGCTTTTAAATAACTATTCGAAGATAAAAACTAACAATTGTGTGGAAGAAAAAGCTCATAAAACTACAAAAAGAACCAAATCTGATAAAAGTGCAAAAATACCAAGGAAAACGTCAGTGTTTATGTGACTGTTGTCACGCCAAGACAACTGAATATCGTAGGACGTCTATAATACCCTCTTCAATTGTTAAATACTGTACAAGAATTGTGTGTTTGATCATGTATTTTAGCATTTAAAGTTTCACCCTTTTCTGTAATGTGATAAACGTGAACAATTCACTGCGTATATCGACATAAATAATGTTGCTATATAATGAGCTGTGTTTTTAATTTCCGCTCTTGCATTGGCCATTTTATGTGTGTAATATTACAGCCCTATACAAATTGAAGTATTAAATACTTTCAAGTAAGGCGTCCATCCCAGAAATGAGACAACGCCCTAAGAGGTTTGTAAATTTACGTTTATTTAGTAATAGAGATTCAGTTTGAATAATTTGACAGTATATTTAAATATTAGTAATGTAAAAGCAGATAAGCAGTTTAAATGTCGTTCACATCTGCCGGCTACTTGGCGCTTGTCTCTTGCCTGCGCGCGGCCAACTCAGTGTGTGACGTCATCAAAGCTAAGCTACGGCCTGTATTTATCACGAAGGCAGTGCTAGAGGCCAGCAGAGCGTCGACGACGGTTGCGGTAATCCCGCACGGGCAACTCAGGTGACACTACAGAGATAATCACCGAATAATTTTGTATATGGCCGATCACGCGGTTGGCGGAAGGATACTGTACAATAACATGCGCGGTGGGGCGGCTGCAGGTCTCTTATTAACATTTTGTGGGTCCGAAAAGGCAACATTTGGTACACTGGTAACATACAGAAGGTGATTCGGTAACGCATTAGCGCTAGAAACAGGGGAGACACCAGAAAGAACACAAACCTAGCCACGGCGGAGCGGCCGAGCGCATTGAGGCTCTGCGCTGTCCCCGTCGGGGGTTCGAATCCCCCCTCGGGCAAAGATGTAGGTGCCGTCTGCTATTTCTTAAGCAGTTTGTAAGTTTAGGGACTGATGACCCCATAAGCTTCACAAACGTTTGATTTTCACGAAACCAGAGTCAGTACAGTTCCTCACATCATACGAAGTTCACAGCGTGATTCTTTTTAGATAATTCTTGTTTTGTGACCTCAAGTTCACTCCACAATTTTTCTTACTGCTTTTGAGTGTCATTATCTATAGACTCAGGTGCAGTCAGTAGCAGGGTGGCCTTTACTTGCTCCTTTAACTTTTTGTCTATTAATCCCACCAATTTTTGTTCCAAGTGTGGATTATCGTCCGGATCACCCATTAACTCGGCAGAATTTTCTGAGTTTTTCTAAATATTCCATTCTACAATGCACTTCACAAACTCGTTCATTTACCCTATGAAATTCACCCTTTGTAAACGAAATCGCCACGCGGGAGTAGCCGAGCGGTCTGGAGCGCCACGTTGTGGATCGCGCAGCCTCCCGCGTCGGAGGTTCGAATCCTCCCTCGGGTATGAATGTTTGTAGTATAAGTTAGTTCGTAAGTCGTTTGTAAGTTTAGGTACTGCTGACCCCGCAGTAAGTCCCATAAGCTTTATAAACATTTGATTTTTGATGAAATCAGTTGCCTCAGGATGGAGGCTTATGTTATCTGCCGTCATATCTCTTTTCAGGTTGTAGCTCTTTATTATATTATTCGCTTTTCTTTTCCACACTTTGGCATTTATGGCACACGGCTGTTGATTTAGACATTGCCCATGACAACTATTCGCAGTCATTAGCATTTTTCTACGTTCTCTTCTCTGCTTTAAACGTTTTCTTGTTCCCAAGGTTGTTACGTTCTCTGCATCCCTGTAATCTGTCGCCAAATCTTGTGGTGTACCGCTTGTGACGATACTGCTGACCCCCTCATTTCAATGTTATCGTACGATACCGTCTGCCTGATCCTCTCATCTCGATGTCATCCTACGATACCGTCTGCGTCAGACCCGGAATCGTGTGGTTCAATAGTGATATAAGTTGCGTGTGAAGTTAAAAACAATATAGCCAGCTTAGGAATCAGTGTAGGACAGTGTCTTGGTGGTACTGTGATGGAAACATGTGATATATTTCATTAATTAAGAGATTTGTATAAGACGTTTCCAGACAGTTCTATAAACAATAGTTACGTCATTGTATGTTATTTCAAGACTTAAACAGACGAATTGTAAAAATCTTTTGTAAAAAAAACAAAGAAATGAAAATTAATAGCATTGTATGTATGTTAGGCTCATAAAAAATGTTGTACTGGCCAGCTAATTATATTAAGTAGTTTAATAGTAGAAATTTGAATATTGTAATTCTTTATATATATTATCTGACATGAGATTTAGAATTTAGTTTGAGATTTGCGAAGATATTTAATAGTTCAATATATGTATGATGGACTCATTAACTAATTAACTGACATTTTACATTTTGCTTTGTTGTCAACAGAAAGATCGGAAATTTCGTGTTAAAAATACATGCGCCATATAAAATTAGTGTATGCATAGTTTTCATTTTATATTGTGATTATTCTTGTGTACATGAAATGTTTTATTTGTGTGTTCGTTAATTGTAAATTACTATATTCAATTGTTATGAACAGTGGATAATGTAACGTCATTATTGTCGATGTTATATATTTGCCTCACCGCCTTGCTTGGGGGAGTTCGAGTTTTGGCTGTTCTGATGTGCACTGGAATCTATGTCACTCTGTGTTTCGAAATGGAAGTACTACCGTGCTGATGCTTTGTAATTTGTATATGTTTTGAAGTTGTTATGTTTTGGTGGAGAAGAGAAATTTGATTCAAATTGAAGAAGAAATGAAAAATTGTACCTACGAGTTTTTGTTTCTACCACGACGCCCCAGGAGAATAATGTTGCAGTGAGCAGAACACCCATACATCTCAATGATGAAAAGATGAGTATTATGTTGGAAAGTGGTAGAATGAACTATAATTACTTAAGTAGTATATAAATGTTATACGCTTCAATTACAATGTTGAGGGCAGTACAATCCCGTGAATTTCCAAGTTGTTCCATTACCATACTATGCTGATTCTTCTATTTGTGTCGCCTTAGTACGAGGACCCTGCTGTTTGGTCTCCTCTTATGTAACTTGGCATCGGCTTCTTTTCATAGTCAGCAGAGGAAATCCTTTCGGTGGAAGAAGCATCAGAGACTAATCAAATGAATAATTCCACATTCTCGATAATACACACATGTATTTTAAAACGTTGTTAGCATTGACTTGTAATGGAACGTTACAGAGTCATAAGACAAAAACTTTATCAGTTGTGACAGTTCCGTGTATGTCCTTCTCAATAGTCTTTTTACTTCTCAACATTACTTGTTTAAAAAACAAAACCCTGTCGGTATAGTAAGTAGCTGGACAGTTTTGGCCTGAGAGATGTAATAAACTGCTTCCAATTCTTTTGTGTGTTCCACTGGTGTGAGTGGGACATTGAACAACCGATTGAGCGCAAAATTGAAAAATCCATTTTTGTGCTGGTTAGGCTGGTAAGGTCTATAATTTACACCACAATCATTATTTCTTGTTTTATGAAAAAAATTCTGACGTTATGATTGCCTTCAACATTTTTACACATAGATGAAGGAAACCAGTAGACATTATTTCTCAGCACATCTCTGGGAAATATCTGATGACACAAATCTGTTTAGGAAAGTGGCTTTAATTCCACCTTCCATAGCAATATGTTTCAAACTTTTCTCTTAATTACCCATTTTTAGCTGGATTAGGTTATGAAAGCTACACTAGTACACCTTGTATCCTATTTTCATGCCACAGTTCAGCATTCGAAGGCAAAAGAAAATACACAAATAAATATATGGTAGTTTATATTTGACAAATTAAACATTAAATGTCTTCAGAATTCATCCATATAAAGGGTGTAAATGTTCGTACAATCAAATTGTTGCATTATAGCCTATTCTTATTTTTAAAGTTATATCACTTCAGTTGTAACGGCAGCTTGTGTAATACACATGCTGATATATGGTATGTTTACAGCGTTTAAAATCTTGTTTCGTAAATGCCGATGTTGTTCTTTCTTTGTTTCTCTTTGGCCATATTCCCGCACATGCAGGGTCAGCATTGTTAAATCCGGATTCGGCGTGTTAATGTTTACACGCCCCGAGCCTCCAGGAGGCTCTTCTTCTCACACTGGAGTACCAGCCTATCTTCCCCTCTCCTATATTCATACGTGTTGTGTTAATTGTTAACACAATTCCTAGTTTGTCTCCACATTGCAATAATTTACGATGTTGGGAGTCACAAACCAGTTTCCACAGGATGTGCCAAGGAGAGTTCAATAATCCATGACGAAATGTTGACATTTACAACTAATTAAGTAACACATGGAAATACGTGGAGGATATAAGCGGAGAGAAGAATTCCCAAGGAGAGTTTCACCGAGTAAGCATGTTTGTCATGTATAAACGAAAACTGAATTGAAAGAAGGAGACAAAAGAAAGACAATGAATTGGAACTGGTAGTTCCTGGTAGAACCTTCTACACTATCCGAGGGGTGTGAGATTGGCAAGTGGTGAGGCTTAATTGGGCATCATATACTGTGCAATACTCACGGTTCGAAATAGGATTAGGTTGAGTAGCCAAACCAAAAGAAAGGTTGGAGTACTTTGTCAGAGATCCACCGTTGTGGTATAAGGGTGAGTTGGCAGTTTTATGACATAATGAATTTTAATGTACTAAAAGTATTAAAATATTGTAGAATTGAACTATTGTCGTTTATTAGCAGTCTCTGAACAGAAGTAGAGTGTTTAAGCTAAGTCATTAATAAAATGTTTGTCTGATTAGCATGATACTGATGGTCTCGAAAAACATGCGGCCATATTAAACTAACTGTATAACCGGGTGTCACTGTTGAGAGACACATTCAAGTTGTCTCAGAAAGAGCCTGTAAAGGTATCTGAAACTACAGAATGATGATTAATAAATGAAATACGAAATATGTGGAATCTTATGACTTGTCCTTTTTGTCCTTTAAAAGGATCCAGCTCCTAAAATTTACAGCATACAAGGGTCGCAGGACTGTTGGCTACAACGCAACGTCTTATCAAGAGAAATTCACAAATTAAGTGGTTTTTCTTAAATTTGTTGTACCCGCCAGAACGGCCGACTAAATTGTGGACTGTCTTATGGAATAGGTCTTCGTAAACTAGAAACAACTAATAACACAGGATAGTTGGTTATCAGGAGGTGGAAGTTACACGGTCTGGAGAACCACAGCACAGTAATGAGAGGGCCTCATTACCTCCTCCAGTATGATGGAAGCCGGAATCTTCTGATCAGTCCCAGTGGAATTGTTCCAGGTGATGGTTTATAGTACCCACCTTTTATGTAAGTGTTGCAAAAGAGGACATAGTTGTGGTACTGAGTCTTCAGAGTGTCGTTTATGTTTCTCTATGAAATGAATAATCCGTGTACTACTGGCAAGGGATTGTGGGTTTTAAAGCTACCCAGTAGTAAGAAAGGTGAGGAGGGGGGAGGGGGAGTTAAGAAATTATATATTACAGGTATATCCCAATTCGGAGGGAGATAGACGCTGCAAACAGAGATCTGCTGTGTTGTCCTTACCTTGACAGCCACTGCTGCTGAAGGGGCACAGGTTTGCTATAAACAGAAGTAATTACATAGACGCACACTCCACCTGAGACCCTGTTATATGTGCGATTACAGTAATATCCCGCGTAAGAAAGGCGATTTTACGTCCATCAGCGTTATCCTGAGATCATTTAAAGATGGTCCCACGACCAGCTAGGAAAGTAAAAGTTCACCCAGGCAGAGTCCCGCTAGCGACTGTTAAACCTCAACAGCACGTAGCACACCTTGACATTGAGTTTTTTTATCTATTTTTATACAGGTTTGTACTCTCCTTCTGTCCCACCGGTGCTCATTGAAGCTCGCACAGAGCTCACGGTACGGACTGACGGCGCGACACAGCCCACAGCTCGGGGCTCCTGAGGGGAGGCTTCATAGCTTTCTTTCAGTGCACACACTGCACGGTCAGTTGCACCCATAGCCCCTTCTGCAGACAATTTTTCTGACTTTAGATTCTCAAATTTAGCCTCTGAAATTTATCGTTTATTTTAAGGTCATTTTTGAAGTCCGTCTGCATAGTATCAGGCTGCTCATTGGTTGCCAGTGTTTGCATGTTTGTTGGTTGAAATGTTTGTTAAGCTTAAGGGACTCGACTGGGGTGTCATCAGACTACTTATGAACTACCTTTTACTAAAGACGACACAAACATCCATGCCTGAAGGGGGATCCGAACCCCCGACGGGGAACGGCCTCGCGCATCGCAGCATAGCGCTTCAATGCGCTCGGTCGCTCCGTCGAGGCATGTTTGTTTGTATACGAGTTGCCATGACAGCCATCCTGTCAAATAATTGTGATACCCAGTTGGGCATATTGTCGATGATTGATTGACGCTCTACTTCGGTATTTGTCCCGTTTGTGGTATTATTTAAAGTGACGTGTGGAATCTACGCGTACGACAATAAGGGAGAGTGCCAATCATTTACTACCACATTAAAATCCTGCAAATTTCGTTGTCCGCTTCGAAAGTTTTTCAGTGACACGTGAAGACTCGCAGGGTAATGAAATAGTAGAATCTTCAATTAGATTCAATAGCGGATCATTGTTTGGTGTTAATTTCAGGGCTACTGTCGTTGGCTACCAGGCGATTTTCTCTCTCACTTCACTTAGCCAATGATTGTTTCGTAAAACTGAGCTCGTTATCTGATGTGGAAGATTGATCTGAATGTATTTAGTTATCCCTATTGTCTGATACTTTGAATAAAATTTATTTATGGCCTGAAAAACAATGGCCAAATTTGCACACACACAATTACAGTTCCAATTGTACATGCGTTCAGCAATATTACTTCAGAAAAGAAAAATCCGTGCCAAGAAGTATTACACTTTGTCCTAAAATGAATATTTTTGACAACATTGGGGAAAATTGTCCTGATCTTTTCGTCGCACTTAGTTCATATCATGACACATAATGGTTTCTTAACAATAGGTTATGCAATGTATCTACTTGAGCTATTGAAAAATGAAGTTTTGAAAATTTTCTCTAATTAGACAGAAAAAGGGATTTTAAGAGAGATTTTCTATTAAGAAAAGAGAATGTAGGAATTGCTCTCAGTCTGAAAGTAATGATGGTAAATGAGCTTCCTCGTTTTTGTGCTTTTTGAATTGAATTTCTCTAGAACATGTAACATATAATACAAATTGCACTCGTGTACAATATGTGGCCACCCACTTGGGCGCCATTTATACTGATAAAACTAATAAATAATCAAAATAATAGAAAATGAATTGATAATTGATTCTTGGGATTTTTTATTAGCTGAAAGAGTCCCTGAGGCATGAAACTGCTACGTCTGAAGATTTTAGTCATTATTCCATTGATGTATTTGAGTCATTATTGCTTGGAGTATATGCGTGACTATATAAATCTTATGTGCCTCGTGGATTCATAGTTTTTTACTGGCCAATCATTGTACACTGAATCTAAATGAACTTGAAATACTAGTTTTTTTGTTTTGTTTTACAAAATGTAAGACAAGTTACACATCGCGTCTGATTCTGTTAACAAATAGTAGCAGACTTTGTTTGTTCATCTATCTTAAAACATTTGATAGTCCATTACTCTTTCGCTTGTTCAATCAGAGTTATTTAATGCTAGCTGTGTAATGAATCTATAGTCGATATTCTCTTTATCATGTGTTGGATAAATGAAATATATCGCATATCTCGTCTTAAAACTGAGAGGGAAAATTAATCTCCCTACTCTCCTGATCTGCAGAGTGACTGATCTTCAGAGCGCACCTCACCAGCGACAGTTGTAAGTGTAACCGGCTTTTCATTGGAAGCAACGTATTTTGATTTTTCTCTGCACTTTCCATTCAGTTTAGTAAGTATATTGTGTTCTCGCGTTCATATTTAATTCGTATTCCGTTAAGTATCTGGTTAGTGTAAATCGTGTAGCGACAGTGTCTGTCTTTGGTCTTTGTTGTTTACTACCGTCAGTTCACACATCAGCAGACAACAGCTCCTTCAGCATTCTGCAGGAGAAGCGACTTATTTTGATTTTTCTTTGCGTTTTTCTTTTCTTAAATTGTTGTGTACTCACGACTTAATTTAGATTCCGATTCGCGCTAATAAACACTTTAGTGTACTCTCCCGCTCGTTAGTGATTGTTCTGCCAGGACTTGCGGGTTGTCGTCGTGCACTCGAGTTGTTGCTAGTGGGGGCCCAGCCGCCTCACGTGCCCCCCGATCGGCCGCGGCTTCGGCCAGTCCGCTACACTGGGAGGTCACCCGCCGCGTAACACATTCCCGATCAGTATTACAAACAGATTTCAAGTCCTGAGGTCACTTTGTAAGGTAACCGATAAGGTAAGCCTTACATTATAAAGATGAATGAAGCTTCATGTTGAACATATTATTCGTTTGAACCTGTTTATAGTGAATATGTAGTAATTAACTTCTTATGTGACTTAATTAATTATCGTGATGCACAATGTATGTACGTAACTTAACTGTGAACATTTTCTGTCATTTATTTATTATCTGTATTGTAACTGTTTATGTATATATTGTTTTCTTTTACTTGAACTTTGTATGTTTTCTAGATGACTGTGATTACTTGTTATCTTGTTGTGTTTAATTTGTCAATGTAAAATATTTCTGTTATCGATACGGCTCCTCAGGTCAGAGACATTATCGTATAGCAGCGCTCGCAGCCAACCACAACCAGCAGTATCTGCCGCCCTGTGACGTAGATCAGACTTTCGTACGCAGTCTTCGGAGTGCTGAAACAAAATAAGTAATAAAGTTGAAACAAAGTGAAAGTTATAATGTGTTATAAGTGCAAGTTTATGTGAAACCAGTGAACATCAGTGAAGTAAGATTTGATCTTAATGAAACAGTTATTCGTTCGTTCTGCTGAGGCAGAAATTCGTGACGTGTTCGGTAACCGTCCCAGACGTCCGAAACGCGGTAGCGTCATCGCGGACGCTAACGGTCGCGATTAATTACGCGATTTGCGAAGCATCGTGGCGAACTGCTAGCAAGCTGCCAAAAGAGGAGCCACCATCAAAATGATATCTGTATGAATTTATGTACCATTTATATGACTGCAGAAAACCACGTCGCTGGACTGATAAATAAGATAAGTTAAATGCTATTTGTTGTAATTTGCTGTGAATGCATGTTTAAGTTTTGTTTAAACACAGGAACATTAGACAGTACTTTTGCTATCTTATTGGAACAACTAATTAACCACACACGAGTAGCATGACAATCCTCAATAATGCATGAATAATATGTCTACACAATTTTACAATCAAGTGAGTGTCATTAATTGTTAGAGACAATTTTGCTAAAATTGATGGTAAATGATAAGAGACAGTTGAATTAATGAATAATTTTTCTATTTCGTGTTTGCACTGAGTTCAACAATAATAGCCACCGTCACATCTATCCTATAAAGAATCAAACCGTATGCATAGCATCAATTAAGACTTTACTTAAATTTCCTATTTGCTTGAGTGAATTAATTTTTATTAGATGCTGACTATAGTTGTTGGACTGCACCCATTTGCCAATCACTTGATGTTAAAATCCTACTATTCACAATTTTCTAAATTATCATTACCATTAGCGTACTAATTGAGTCGTACGCATTGCACAGACGGAGTAAGTTAATTTCTGCTATCTGTGTGTGCACAGTCTCTGTAGGAGATTTTGTAAGGAAAGGAAACGTGAGTGATCTTTTGAAAAGTTTGTCAGATAGGGCCATAGTATTTGTTAATTACACTAATTGTCTTGCTAAATATTTTCAAAATTTAACTACACCACTTGCATTAATCTACATCTACATGGGATACTCTGCATATCACATTTAAGTGCCTGGCAGAGGGTTCATCGAACCACAATTATACTATTTATCTCCCATTCCATTCTCGAATAGCGCGCGGGAAGAAAGAACACCTGAATCTCTCTGTTCGAGCTCTGATTTCTCTTATTTTATTCTGATGATCATTTCTACCTATGTAAGTGGGAGTCAACAATATATTTTCGCATTCGGAGGAGAATGTTGGCGATTGGAGTTTCGCAAGTAGCCCACGCCGCAGCGATAAGCGCCGTTGTTGTAATGATTCCCATCCCAGATCCTGTATCATTTCCGTAACGCTGTCTCCCCTGTATCGTGACTGTCTTTGGACTGTTTCGATGTCCTCCGTCAAACCCACCTGATAAAGATCCCACACTGGGCTCCAATACTCCAAAAATGGACGGACAAGCGCAGTGTATGCAGTTTCGTTAGTAGTTCTATTGCATCTTTTAAGGGTTCTGCCAATAAGACGCAGTGCCTGGTTCGCCTTTCCCACGATATTATCTACGTGTTCTTTCCAGTTTAGGTCTGAAGTAATAGTAATTCCTAGGTATTTTGTGGAGTTTACGGCCTTCACATTTGATTGATTTATGTTGTAAACAAAGTTTAACGGATTTCTTTTCGTGCTCATGTGGACGACTTCACACTTCTCATTATTTATAGTCAATTGCCAATTTGTACACCATACTGATATCTTATTCAGATCGTTCTGCAGTTGGTTTTGATCTTCAGATGATTTTACTAGACAGTAAATGACGGCGTCATCTGCAAACAACCTAAGAGAGCTACTTAGAGTTTCCCCTAAATCGTTTATGTAAATAAGGAATAGCAGAGGACCAATAACACTACCCTGTGGAACGCCCGAAATCACCTCTGTTTTAGTCGATGCCTTACCATCGATTACTACGAATTTTATTAAAAGCCGTTTGTGAGGTACGGTGTCAAAAGCTTTCTGGAAATCAAGAAATACGGAATCGATTTGCGAACCTTTGTCGATAGCACCCATCACTTCGTGTGAATAAAGAGCTAGTTGTGTTTCGCATGAACGATACTTTCTAAATCCGTATTGACCTTGGGTCAATAGATCGTTCTGTTCGAGATAATTCATAACATTTGAATACAGGATATGTTCCAAAACCCTGCTGCAAATTCACGTCAACGAAATAGGACTGTAGTTTAGTGGGTTACTCCTACTGCCTTTCTTGAATATAGGTGTGACCTGTGCAACTTTCGAATCTTTTGGTACAGATCCTTCTATGAGAGAGCGGTTGTAATATGACTGTTAAGTAAGGAGCTATCGCTTCAGCATAATCAGATAGAAATATAATGGGTATACAATCCGGACCAGAAGACTTGTTCTTGTTAAGTGATTTTAGTTGCTGCACTACTCCGATGATATCTACTTCTACGTTACTCATTACGGCATCTGTTCGTAATTCGAAATCTGGAATATTGGTTTCGTCTTCTTTGGTGAATGAGTTTCTAAAAGCTAAGTTTAGTAACTCTGCTTTAGTAGCGCTGTCATCGGCAGGATCGCCATTACTATCACGTAGTGAAGGTATTGTTTGTGATTTGCCCCGAGTTTAACGTAACCAACCACGAAATTAAGGTCAGGTTTGTTATGTTGCTCAAACATCACAACAACAGCCATCACAGTTAATAACACGTAAATCTAAATTTATATTTTTTTTGCCCCCACTATATTACCAACAAATATTTTCTCTCCTTACAATTTCTCAGTCAGCAAGATTCAGGCAATCTCAAAAGATGGGATTGCTTGTAGTAGGAAGGTCCAACGTTAGGCGGGTGATGGAGCCCCTTAGAGAGATGGCTGCCAAGGAGGGGAAGAAGGCCAACGTGCGCTTACTGGGTGGAGTCATTCCAGAAGTGGGACAGATCCTTCGGATGCCATGAAGGTACAGGGTGCAGCCAACTGCAGGTGGTGGCTCACGTCAGTACCAATGATGTGTGTCGCTTCAGATCTGAAGAGATTCTCTCAGATTTTGAGCGGCTATTTGAGGTGGTAAAGATTGCCAGTCTTGCTTGTGAGATGAAGGCAGAGGTGACCATCTGCAGCATCGTCGACAGGACCGACTGCGGTCCTCTGGTACAGAGTCGAGTGGGTGGTCTGAATAAGAGGCTCAGGCGGTTCAGTGACAGTGTAGGCTGCAGTTTCCTCGATTTGCGCCATCGGGTGGTGGAAATCCGAGTTCCGCTATATAGGTCAGGAGTCCAAGCAGGAAGCGGCTACACGAATAGCGGGGGCTGTGTGGTGTAGACTGGGCGTTTTTTTTTTTTTTTTTTTTTTTTAAAGATAGAGGGATTCGCGCAGAAACAAAATGGGCAGTCTCAAAGGGTGCAGGTGAATCACGGGAGAAATGTAGATCTAGGAACTATCGGTATAACAGTTGTAAATTGTCGTAGGGAAAGCACCAGCACTCCAAGCGTCAATAGAAACCACCGAAACACAAATCATTGTAGGCAGTGAAAGTTGGCTCAGTCTGGAAAGTTTAGCCGAAGTTTTTGCAAAAGAACCAATGTGTTCAGAAAAGATAGATTAAACAAAATAGGTGGAGGAGTGTTTGTCGCCGTAAAAAGTAGTATTTCGTGTAGCGAAGATGATGTTGATAGATCCTATGAGTTATTATGGGTAGAGGTTGTACCCGAAAATCGTAAAAAAGTTAATAATATGTTCCTTTTACCTGTCTCCTGACTCTGCCGATACAATAGCAGAAAGTTTCAAAGAAAGTCTGCGTCAAATCGCAAACAGTACCTGACTCACACAGTCATATTAGGCGGTGATTTTAATTTACCCTCAATCTGCTGGCGAAGTTGAGAGATGGCTGTCCACCTCTCATCCTTAATTATGCAGTATCGAGTAAATTGTCAGTACACGCTACTTTTAATTTTGCAATGCAAGGCAGGGACGTGTTGACCAGTGTAGAGAAATCGGGGTTACCTGGTAGCGAAAAGCAGGGGATCTTGATACTCCGGAAGAGCGAGTCTCTAGGACCGACCTGCCGGTGCTACCTGGCAGTGCTGTTCCTGCGGGCAGTCTTTTCTAAAACAAAATAGTCTAGCTTTCTGATTGGCTTCTCGTGAGAAGCCGCGGAACATCGGCAACTTGGCTGCTCGCGCCTCTGCGCTACACATTTACTCTGGCCAGATATTTATACTGGAACTGTTAAGTTCTCGTATCGGCAAGGATAAGGTCAGCCTGCCAACATTAGTGCACCGTGGCACTGAATACTATTTTCTCTGCGTTATGGATTCGCCTTGGCCTTCAGTACTAGTGTGTACTTATATGCTGACTGAAGTGGCTCTG
Organism: Locusta migratoria; assembly: GCA_026315105.1. Lineage (NCBI taxonomy): Eukaryota > Metazoa > Arthropoda > Insecta > Orthoptera > Acrididae > Locusta > Locusta migratoria. Next base: position 572,403,706 of record CM048747.1, on the reverse strand, counting down.
ACTTTGCAGAACTGCCAGAGATCGTAGGCACTGTGTACTGCCGTGAACACAGTGGCTGATAGCAGGTACGTATTGTTCCGAGTTATGGCGCGAGGTTTATTTTTCGTGACGCGGAACTTCTTTTTAGCTTGCCGCTGTCCAACGCCTCGCGCCAGAGCAGTTCGGTGACAGCACAGCAGATCGACAGTGCGGTAATGTATAGCTGTACTTACGCCATCATCAAATATAGGTTCTCTATATTTGTGGGTACGTAGGGAGAGGAATTCCGCCCCGCATTGTATTACGTTCTGATTTACAATTTGTGCGTTTATATCATTACGTCACGCATTTTATACGAATTCGGTTAGGGATTTGACTTGTGTACAGGATGGGTTCGAAAGGTGCAGGCGGGGTATAATTTCCGTGCGGGGTTTGGGGAGTGATTGGAGAAATCATGAGTACACACAGCAGGTTTCGTCTCCAGGAGAAGGTATATTTCCGATTAAACGATACATGAGCTGGTTCTTTAGGCCTGAGGAGTGGCACCAGCGGTAGAGAAGATTTATATTAAATATTCTTATATTAGATATTATATAGTTAGATATTGCGCTAGGGGACTGCGGGTGCTATCCCGGTGGGCTGCAGAGTGGAGGGATCGTGCTGCTCGGTCGAGAGTTGCACGCGGAACCACTGCCCGTCTCGCAGCTAGCGGACGTTACACGCTCTGGTCCCTGATTGGCTCCACGTTCTCGGCTCTGTTTGGCTAACGTTCTTTGGTGGGGGCTCGGTACTTTAGCGTGTTGTTCAGCAGTTGCTGCAAGTGCCGGTACAGAGGATTGCCGAACTAGGGTCGATGGCACCGGGCGCGCGGTGTTGAAACGCACGCCTGGCAGCAACCTCTCGCTGGCGCACGGAGTGCACGTTGCCTTGGTGAAATTTGACTTATACTTCAAGAGGAAATTAAATGCCAGTAAAAGTACCAAGAATATTTTGAAAACTCGCGACTCCTACGTGCCACTGGTGTACAGTTGCCAGTCGGTGTTCAATTCAGATCGAGAATGCTGTGTAAAGCCTTTGGAATTAGGGTATTGTTTTCAGTTTGTTGGAACTGTGAACGTTCATGTTCAATTATAATATTGTAAATATTATTTCTGAGGTTTCTGAATATTGCATTTTATGCAAGAACACTAAATCAATAGTAAAACATATATTGTTTTCCAACAAGTTCATTTCTAGGTGATTGAACCTTATTTTTCATACCTGTAGACTTTTGGAGGGAAAATTCCATTGAATGTTTTAGTGCTTACTTAAGAAGAAAGGGGATAATGGAGAGTATGTCAGATGTTAGCAACAGCGCCATTTAAAGTTTATTGATGGATGACTGTTGACATCCGATCAAACAATAATTTGATATCATTTTGATATTATTAATAAAAAAATTTATTGGATAGATAAAATAAATCAGGGCCAGCGGCTCCTATCAGCCGCTCCCAAACCAAACTATCCTCCACACCCTTCCACACACATGTAAATCCCCTCCCACACCTTTCAAATCAGGAGGAACGCATAAAACATCGTGTGAAATTGTACTCAACGTATTCTTTGAGAATTACTTCGGACAGTTAGTTCATGAGCCAAGTAGAATTGTAAATGGATGTCAAAAAAACACTTGATCTCTTAGCAACAAATAATCCTGAGTTCATAACGAGCATCAAAACGGATACAGGTATTAGTGAACACAGAGCTATGGTAGCGAGATTGAATATCGAAAGTCCCAAAGTTACCAGAAATAGACGAAAAGTATATTTGTTGAGGAAAGCAGATAGAAATAAAATATATTGCTTTTTGAAAGACCGCTTTCACTCGTTTCTAACACTAAACGTAGGTGTAGACCAGATGTGGCTCAAATTCAAAGAAGTGGTATCGACAGCAATTGACAGTTTTATACCAAATACATTAGTTAAAGAATGAGATGATCCCTCTTGGTACACAAAACAGGGCAGGACACTGTTGCAAAAGCAACGGAAAAGGCATGCTAAATTTAAACGAACAGAAAATCCCCAGGATTGGCGACCCTACACAGAAGCTCGAAATTTAGCGACGACTTCAATGCGAGATGCCTACAATACTTTTCACAACGAAACTCTTACTCTATATTTGACTGAAAACCCATAGAGATTCTGGTCATATGCTATATATACTAGAGGCGAAACACAAATAATACACTCATTACGTAACAGTAATGGTGATCCTACCGATGATAGCGTTACTAAAGCAGAGTTACTAAACACAGCTTTTCGAAACTCATTGACCAAAGAAGACGAAAGCAATATTCCAGATTTCGAGTTACAAACAGAGTCCAGAATGAGTAACGTTAGAGTAGATATCCTCGGAGTAGTGAAGCAACATAAATCACTTAGCCCAACAAGAACAAGTCTTCTGGTCCGGACTGTATACCTCTCAACCTTTTAGTAAGTCAGTTTTTAGAGCATAAAATTTTTTAAAAGAAAGTGTGTCTCCTGAACTCTTTTCACGCCTCCTTTCTAAGTAGTGACATTTGCACTGAAAAGCTTTCAGTGAAAACAAAATACTGAATTTGTAGATTTTTAATAAACAAGCCAAACACGACGAATAATCTCGTCTTGGATTTGTGGTTGAATCCGCCGTATACAATGGTGAAACATAAGAACACACCACAAACAAGCAAGCAACAACACCACAGCTTTGAAAACTTGTCATTCTGCAATGAATGCACATGCAAATCCTGCGAATGACATCCCCAGTGAAGAGGGCACAATAAGTGCCGAAACATGTTTGGGCATAAAAAAAGGTTTCTTTCTTGCATGAGGCGGATTCAACGACACATCTAATACTGCAAGCACGGAGCTGCACCGTCACAAGATGATCAATAATCTCGTTATTTGATAATTTGTTACTGTAATATGTGTCGTTAAACTGTCTACTGTTGCCATCAACAGCATATGTAGATATTTTAATCTGAATTGGACCATTTTCTGTTAAAAATAACCTTATTTTATCAGGTGTTATTTGCGCCAGAGAGCAGGGTCCTTCACGCTAGTTTCAGAAATTCTTCGAGAATTCCTTTAGTAATTTTACGGTAATGTGACTGCTGCTGCGAGGTAAAGGAGTGTGGTAGGAACTGTCATAACCTCGATGCAAACCCTGCATTGAAATCATCTGTTGACTTTGTAGGACAACCCTCCGCGTATTTAAGCAACACTTACATGCAATTTCGTCACTGCAGTTCTTGTCACACTTGGACTATAGGGACATAAACCTAAGAAACAAGCTGGTAGCGCAGGATAAAATTTTGACAATCCAATATTTATATCTGGATACTTATCTTTGAAATATAGATACAGTTTCTTGCTGTTGTGCACATTAGCTGCATCAGCTGATATATTGTAATTCCATTTTCTTTCACAAAGTCTTTTCTTCCTGGCATCAAATGGGTCTCGTTATGATCACAGTAAAAATCATGTACACGCTGAATGGTTTTCTTACATATCATCTTAACTGGCTTTGGATTTGGAGTCACTAATCTACCATGTTCTGCTACTAACTGTTTTGCTCTCCATACCATATAATCTGAGGTAGAAAATTCTTTCATAGTTTCCGTTACCGTGTACTTAAGCTCTTTGGGAGTACAATTAGAATTCGTATTTTCTCACACATACGGTCTGAATTAAGGAACTAATCAATCGGCTGGGTGATGATTTCACTTCCACTTTCTCTGTTCTTTTTCCATTTGTGCCATATAAGTATGCTCCAACACAGTCTATTTTTTCAGTATTCGTTTTGGGTACTTTTTCATACTGTGCAGCCTTTTTTCTTCACAGGAGATTCAGCTAAATAATGAGTGCCAGATCTGATGATACTTCATCTTCACTTACATCTCTGGAAGAATCTGGTACATCTGAGGGAATATCTGCAGTGACTGATGGGTTTTGTGATATTTTATTTCTGAATTTACGACATTTATCATCAACTCTGAACCCTCTTTAAACTATTCTGCACTCTTAGATGACCTACTTCCATAAATTGATTGCAACAATACAATTTTGACTTGAAATCCATTTTCTTACTAAATATTACTTTACAACACATGTACACTGCACTCTGAGTAAACAAGCCACAGCCGTAACACATACTAAAGGTGATACGTAACCGCTATTGGCTGCTGTTCTACGTAAAATTGGGTACATAGCTGCTTACTGCATGTTGATGGTGTATTTAAGTTGACGAAATAATGTTTTGTGCGTGATGCCTATGGTGTACCATATTGATGGTTACCATAATTATGAATAATAGCATACTGGAGCAATACAACAGATATTTTTCTTCAAAACAATTGAAAATGGGGTGTTCTGAGATATTCAGTGTGAAACGTCGCGCTCAATGACCTTTAGTATGAAAATTACCACAAACCATATCAGTGTCAAGATATATTCATTAGCTTTGCGATGCGCGCGAGGCCCCTCGGGCATTGTTTTGTGCTGTATTTAGTGTAAGTTCATTTGTAAGTTGTTTGTAAGTTTAGGGACTGATGATCCCGCAGTTACGTCCCATAAGCTTAACAAACATTTGTATTCTTGCATTACCTTTCCCATGGTACCATTTTCTTTGCTGTTAACTGGATTAGAACCAGAATGAGTCATTTATGTCCAAAAAAAGCATGTAAATTTCACACAAATTACAAACTTTCGAGATATGTAACTGTTGCGTTGTTACTTCAATTTCAGTCATGGATTATACGGTGTAAAGTTCTCTTCAAGTCCGTATTTGCAACTCCCTCTTTATCTTTGAAGGTGATTAACAGTAAAACGAGGTCCAGCAACGCTGTGCCTCTAAATTCCTTTAAATTATTACACTTCAAAGACATTCGTAAATTTACACCAATGCATAAAATAACTGCTGAACAACACATCATTTATTCTGATTAATTATGACACTTTTATTGGCAATTATATACAATCTCAGAATAAGTACACATATCTCTTTTGCACATTATATCCAATCTCACCAGCGTTAAAAACCAGAAGTAGTAAAACAAAAGCTTTCACACATGGAATTCATATATAAACACTGAGTTTCTCTTCTGCCCTCTTCTCTTACAATCCACTTTGCAATGTAGATCGCTTGACATATCTGCAGCAAAGACAGATACTTGTGGTAGACACTGCATTGCTATGCCGCTCACACGCAAATTAACGCCTTGATTAACTCATGTCGATACTAGAAGAAAATGTAGTTAATTCTGTAATACTACACATTCCCCCACTCAGCCTTAATAACACCATCAGTACTTGATACTAACATTCATTAATCTATTTTGAGATCAACCTTCTCAATGATACATTATATGGAAAAATGACATTATCCTTATGACAGTAATAAACTCTTTTATCAGGAGAACTACAACTCCTCAACTACAGGTTATTTTTCATCTGGATCCCTATGTAAGAGAATACTTAGCTTCCATATTCTCTTGTAGCTCAAGGTATAATAGAGAAAAACTAGGTAGCACTGTAACACAACAAGACTCTGCAGGATAATAGTGAAAAATAATCCTTGGGTCAATCTACAACTGGGAACCAAGGTTTAGGATTTGAAAGAAGGAGACCACCAAGTCCTTAATTGCCTCAAGAAAACAAACAAAAATTTGAGTATCAAGTGATCCATTTACTTGCATACTCTTAGATGCCAAAACTCTCTTTTTGTGCTGCCCACCCACTTAACAGGAACCAGCAGTAGTTAGGTCCCCATTATTGGTACCTGACAAGAGATAGTAGCCATTCCATTAAGCCTACTACTCCCAATGAAAGCCACCAAGTATCCCCACTTCCTGTCTACTGAGGACAACTTCATTCTATGAGCCCTCTCTCTCCTCCTCTAATACTCCCTTGTTCCTTAGTCACACAGGATATTTACCTCCTACATGTGTTTGAACGTGCAGTCGTTTATCAACTTATGACTCCCTTTGTTCTTCCCATTCGAAACGAGTGTACATAGTAAACACCCCTAACTAAAGTGCTATATGTATATAGTATACAGGGTAAACCTTATGTTCTCCTGATATGAACAGCCACTAATTCCATTCTATGTGGCTGTCTCCTTTCCTTTGGTCCTACAATGACAATGACGTTGTTGTTGTTGTTAAGGTCTTCAGTCCGGAGACTGGTTTGATGCAGCTCTCCACCCTACTCTATCCTGAGCAAGCCTTTTTATCTCCTCATAAGAACGGCAACCCACATCCACTTGAATCTGCTTTCGATACGCGCCTCTTGGTCTCCCTCTGCGATTTTTACCCCACACACTTCCCTCCAATGTTAAATTTACGATTCCCCGATGTCTAAGAATGTGTCCTACCAAGCGATCCCTTCTTTTAGTCAGGGTATGCCAAAAATTCCTTTTCTCACCAATTCTGTTCAGTACCTCTTCATTAGTTATGTGATCTACCCACCTAATCAACAGCATTCTTCTGTAGCACCACATTTCAAAAGCCTCTATTCTCTTCCTGTCCGCACTGCTTATCGTCCATGTTTCACTCCCGTACAAGGCAACACTCCACACTAATTCCTTCAGAAAAGACTTCCTTACACTTAAATTAATATTCGATGTTAGCAAATTTCTCTTTTTCAAAAATGCTTTTCTTCCCATTGACATTCTGCATTTTATATCCTCTGTACTGCGACCATCGCATGTTATTTTACTACCCAAGTAACAAAATTCATCTACCACCTTCATTGTTTCGTTACCTAATCTAATTCCTTCAGCATCGCCTGATTTTCTAAGACCGCATTCCATTATTTTTGTTTTGCTCTTGATAATGTTCATTTTATACGCTCTCTTCAACACACTGTCCATTCCATTCAACTGCTCCTCCAGGTCCTTTGCTGTCTCTGACAGAATTACAATGTCATCAGCAAAACTCAATGTTTTTATTTCTTCACCCTGAACTTTAATCCCTATTCCAAATTTTTCCTTGCTTTCCTTCACCGCCTGCTCGGTGTACAAATTGAATAACATCGGAGAAAGGCTACAACCCTGTCTTACTCCCTTCCCAACTGAGCTTCCCTTTCATCCCCTTCGAATCTAATAACTGCAGTCTGGCTTTTGTACAAGTTGTAAATAACTCTCTTTTCCCTGTATTTTACCCCTGCTGACTACAGAATTTGAAAGAGTGTATTCCAGTCAACATTGTCAAATGCTTTCTCCAAATCTACAAAAGCTATAAATGTACGTTTGCCTTTCCTTAATCTATCCTCTAAGATAAGACGTAAAGTGAGTATTGCCTCTCGGGTGCCTATGTTCCTCTTGAATCCAAACTGATCTTCCCCGAGGTTAGCTTCTACCAGTTTTTCCATTCTCCTGTAGATAATTCGTGTTAAAATTTTGCAACCATCACTTATCAAACCGATAGTTCTGTAATTTTCACACCTGTCTGCGCCTGATTTGTATGGAATGGGGATTATTACATTCTTCTTAAAGTCTGAGAGCATTTCGCCTGCCTCGTACATCGTACACACCAGTTCAAATAGTTTTGTCATGGCTGGCTCTCCCAGAGACTTTAGTAGCTCTGAGGGTATGTCATCTACTCCTGGGACCTTGTTCGGACCTAAGTCTTTCAAGGCTCTGTCAACTTCATCTCTCAGTATAGTATCTCCTATTTCATCTTGATCTACTTCCTCTTCCCGTCCTACATCATCGTCTCTAAGTTCATTTCCTTTGTAGAGCATCTCTATGTACTCTTTCCACCTTTCAGCTTTCCCTTCTTTGATGAGAACTGGTTTCCCATCTGAGTTCTTAATATTCGTAGAGTTGCTTTTCTTGTCCCCAAATGTCGCTTTTAATTTCCTGTAGGCGGTGTCTACTTTCCCCCTTGTTATACATTCTTCCACAGATTTGCATTTGGCTTTTAGCCACTCCTGCTTAGCCATTTTGCACTTCCTGTCAATCTCATTTTTTAGTCGTCTGTACTCCATTTTGCCTGTTTCATTTACTGCAATTTTATATATTCTCCTTTCGTCAATTAAAGTTAGTATTTCCTGTGATATCCAAGGATTTTTTGTAGGTCTTGGCTTTCTACCTATTTTGTCCTCTGCTGCCTTCACTATTTCATCTCTCAACGCTACACATTCTTCTTCTACTGTTTTATTTCCCCCTGTTTCTGTCAATTGTTGCCTAAATCACCGCTGAAATTCTCCAGAACGTCACTTTCCTTCAATTTGTCTAAGTCCCATCTCCTTATTTTCCTACCTTTCTGCAGTTTTTTCAGCTTCAGCCTACCGTTCATGACTAACAAGTTATGGTCAGAGTCTATATCTGACCATGAGTATGTCTTGCAGTTTATAACCTGGTTCCGGAATCTGTCTCACCATTATAAAATCTATCTGATACCTTCCGGTGTCTCCTGGTCTCTTCCATGTATACAACTTTCTTTTGTGATTCTTAAACCACGTGTTTGTTACGATTAAATCATGTTCCGTGCAAAATTCTACCAGGCGACTTCCTATTTCATTCCTCCTGCCCAGTCCATATTCGCTTACTATTTTTCCTTCTTTTCCTTTTCCTACTACCGAATTCCAGTCTCCCATCACAATTAAGTTTTCCTCTCCCTTAAATGTCTGAATAATTTCCTTTAGCTCCTCATCGGCAGAGCTAGTTGGCATATAAACCTGTACTACTGTTGTCGGTGTTGGCTTCGTATCTATCTTGACAATGATAATGCGATCACTGTGCTGCAAATAGTAGTTTACCCGCATTCCTATTTTCTTATTCATTATCAGCCCTACACCTGTGATACCCCCAACTGATTTTGTATTTTATAATCCTGTACTCACGTGACCAGAAATCCTGTTCATCCTGCCACCGAACTTCACTAATCCCCACTATATCTAACTTCAACCTATCCATTTCCCTTTTTAAATTTTCTAATTTTCCTACCCGATTAAGGGATCTAACATTCCACGCTCCGATCCGTAGAATGCCGGTATTGTCTTTCCTGTTGACAACATCCTCCTGAGAAGTCCCCACCCGGAAATCTGAATGGGGGACTATTTTACCTCCGGAATATTTTACCCAAGAGGATGCCATCATCATCTGTTCATACAGTAGAGCTACATGTCCCCGGGAAAAGTAACGGCTGTAGTTTCCCCTTGCTTTCAGCCATTCGCAGTAACTGTGTGGCAAGGCCACATTAGCTGATGTTACAAGGACAGCTCAGTCAATCATCCAGACTGTTGCCCCTGTAACTACTGAAAAGGCTGCTGCCCCTCTTCATGAACCACACCTTTGTCTGGCCTCTCCACAGATACCCCTCCGCTGTGGTTGCACCTACGGTACGGTTATCTGCATTGTTAAGGCACGCAAGCCACCCCCCCCCCTCGGCAATGTCTGTGATTCATTGGGGTGCGACAATCACATACAAATGACAATCACATACAAATAAATAAAGTAACTTAAAGTTTTGTGTAAGTGTGTGTGTGTATCGTGTACTGTTGTTTGTAAGTGTTGATTTGTGTAAAGTGTACATGCAACATGTTTGTGTTTGTAAGTGTGTATGTGTGTAATTTTGTAAAGGTGTAGTGTGTCAGGCGTACCATCGGGGTAAACGCTGGGGTTGTAGTCAGAATAAATTGAGAGAAAAAAAAGCCTGTCACAGAGACCGGGAAGTATCTCCACCGAGATCAACGTGCTTCCTGGAAAGAGGGAGATAAACCTCATGAAGAGAAGACAGAAATGAAAAGATAGGAAAACAGGAAGTTGGAACGAAGAAAGTAAAGAAAGATAGAGCCCAAAGACTGGAAACACCCTGTTGCCTCCTGTACTTGAGTATGGCAGGCCAGCTTCACACCCAGGACACCCGCCCGCAGAAAAGCTCCAACTGCCCCTACTGCAACGCCACGAAGGGTGAATAAAAGCGCTGGTGTGTATGAAATGTGTATGTGTGTAGCAACTACAAAATAAACAAACCTCCCATAGAAAATCAAGTAATATATCAGCAAAGAGAGCTGATTCCTCTGAGGGTTTAATATACGGTTTAATTATATTGACATTGAATAATCCTTTGCCCGTACCAGTAACTGGATCTTGGACATGTAGTGCTTTTTATGTGGTATTTTTACGATTTTGTAACGACCACACCATTTCTCAAAAAGTTTACTAGTTTGTTTCTTTAAGTTAGAACTTGGTTGAAAATTTCTAACCCATATCAAGTCTCCTTCATTGTATATAGGTATTACAGCTTCCTCATTTAACATTTTCAACATACGTACAACTGCAATGTTCAAGTGATTCTCTACTTGATCCTGTATACCAGTTTCATCCGTTGTAGGGTGAGGTGGCTAAGCAAAATATTTCAACAGTGGCTCCCCTATAAATTTTTTATTAAACATTTCTATGGGCGATAACCTCGCAGACAAATGAGGTAACTCGTTTAGCATGACTTGAAATTGAGAGGATAGGAGGATGGGAGGATAGGAGGAGAGGAATGGAGAGGGCGAGCGGGAGGTCGCACAGCAGCAGTGGGAAATAACAGCTGCTTTCACAGCTGGCCTGGCCTTGATAAGCCTGTGATGAGAGGATAGGAGGAGAGGTCTGGAGAGGGCGGGCGGGAGGTCGCACGGCAGCGGTGGAAATAACGGCTGCTTTCACAGCTGGCCTGGCCTTGATAAGCCTGTGATGAGAGGATAGGAGGAGAGGAATGGAGAGGGCGAGCGGGAGATCGCACGGCAGCGGTGGAAATAATGGCTGCTTTCACAGCTGGCCTGGCCTTGATAAGCCTGTAATGAGAGGATAGGAGGAGAGGTCTGGAGAGGGCGGGCGGGAGGTCGCACGGCAGCGGTGGGAAATAACTGCTGCTTTCAGAGCTGGCCTGGCCTTGATAAGCCTGTGATGAGAGGATAGGAGGAGGGATCTGGAGAGGGCGGGCGGGAGGTCGCACGGCAGCGGTGGAAATAATGGCTGCTTTCACAGTTGGCCTGGCCTTGATAAGCCTGTGATGAGAGGATAGGAGGAGAGGTATGGAGACGGCGATTGGGAGGTCGCACAGCAGCGGTGGGAAATAACGGCTGCTTTCACAGCTGGCCTGGCCTTGATAAGCCTGTGATGAGAGGATAGGAGGAGAGGTATGGAGAGGGCGAGCAGGAGGTCGCACGGCAGCAGTGGGAAATAACAGCTGCTTTCACAGCTGGCCTGGCCTTGATAAGCCTGTGATGAGAGGATAGGAGGAGAGGTATGGAGAGGGCGAGCGGGAGGTCGCACAGCAGCGGTGGGAAATAACGGCTGCTTTCACAGCTGGCCTGGCCTTGATAAGCCTGTGATGAGAGGATAGGAAGAGAGGTATGGAGAGGGTGAGTAGGAGGTCGCACGGCAGCAGTGGGAAATAACAGCTGCTTTCACAGCTGGCCTGGCCTTGATAAGCCTGTGATGAGAGGATAGGAGGAGAGGTCTGGAGAGGGCGAGCGGGAGGTCAGACGGCAGCGGTGGGAAATAACGGCTGCTTTCACAGCTGGCCTGCCCTTGATAAGCCTGTGATGAGAGGATAGGAGGAGAGGTCTGGAGAGGGCAAGCGGGAGGTCGCACGGCAGCGGTGGGAAATAACGGCTGCTTTCACAGCTGGCCTGGCCTTGATAAGCCTGTGATGAGAGGATAGGAGGAGAGGTCTGGAGAGAGCCAGCGGGAGGTCGCAGGGCAGCGGTGGGAAATAACGGCTGCTTTCACAGCTGGCCTGGCCATGATAAGCCTGTGATGAGAGGATAGGAGGAGAGGTATGGAGAGGGCGGGCGGGAGGTCGCACGGCAGCGGTGGAAATAACGGCTGCTTTCACAGCTGGCCTGACCTTGATAAGCCAGTGATGAGAGGATAGGAGGAGAGGTAAGGAGAGGGCGAGCAGGAGGTCGCACGGCAGCAGTGGGAAATAACAGCTGCTTTCACAGCTGGCCTGGCCTTGATAAGCCTGTGATGAGGGGATAGGAGGAGAGGTATGGAGAGGGCGAGCGGGAGGTCAGACGGCAGCGGTGGGAAATAACGGCTGCTTTCACAGCTGGCCTGGCCTTGATAAGCCTGTGATGAGAGGATAGGAGGAGAGGTATGGAGAGGGTGAGTAGGAGGTGGCACGGCAGCAGTGGGAAATAACAGCTGCTTTCACAGCTGGCCTGGCCTTGATAAGCCTGTGATGAGAGGATAGGAGGAGAGGTATGGAGAGGGCGAGCGGGAGGTCGCACGGCAGCGGTGGAAATAACGGCTGCTTTCACAGCTGGCCTGGCCTTGATAAGCCTGTGATGAGAGGATAGGAGGAGAGGTATGGAGAGGGCGAGCGGGAGGTCGCACAGCAGCGGTGGGAAATAACGGCTGCTTTCACAGCTGGCCTGGCCTTGATAAGCCTGTGATGAGAGGATAGGAGGAGAGGTCTGGAGAGGGCGAGCGGGAGGTCGCATGGCTGCGGTGGGAAATAACGGCTGCTTTCACAGCTGGCCTGGCCTTGATAAGCCTGTGATGAGAGGATAGGAGGAGAGGTACGGAGAGGGCGAGCGGGAGGTCGCACAGCAGCGGTGGGAAATAACGGCTGCTTTCACAGCTGGCTGGCCTTGATAAGCCTGTGATGAGAGGATAGGAGGAGAGGTATGGAGAGGGTGAGTAGGAGGTCGCACGGCAGCAGTGGGAAATAACGGCTGCTTTCACAGCTGGCCTGGCCTTGATAAGCCTGTGATGAGAGGATAGGAGGAGAGGTCTGGAGAGGGCGAGCGGGAGGTCGCATGGCTGCGGTGGGAAATAACGGCTGCTTTCACAGCTGGCCTGGCCTTGATAAGCCTGTCATGAGAGGATAGGAGGAGAGGTATGGAGAGGGCGAGCGGGAGGTCGCACAGCAGCGGTGGGAAATAACGGCTGCTTTCACAGCTGGCCTGGCCTTGATAAGCCTGTGATGAGAGGATAGGAGGAGAGGTCTGGAGAGGGCGAGCGGGAGGTCAGACGGCAGCGGTGGGAAATAACGGCTGCTTTCACAGCTGGCCTGGCCTTGATAAGCCTGTGATGAGAGGATAGGAGGAGAGGTCTGGAGAGGGCGAGCGGGAGGTCGCATGGCTGCGGTGGGAAATAACGGCTGCTTTCACAGCTGGCCTGGCCTTGATAAGCCTGTGATGAGAGGATAGGAGGAGAGGTACGGAGAGGGCGAGCGGGAGGTCGCACAGCAGCGGTGGGAAATAACGGCTGCTTTCACAGCTGGCTGGCCTTGATAAGCCTGTGATGAGAGGATAGGAGGAGAGGTATGGAGAGGGTGAGTAGGAGGTCGCACGGCAGCAGTGGGAAATAACAGCTGCTTTCACAGCTGGCCTGGCCTTGATAAGCCTGTGATGAGAGGATAGGAGGAGAGGTCTGGAGAGGGCGAGCGGGAGGTCAGACGGCAGCGGTGGGAAATAACGGCTGCTTTCACAGCTGGCCTGGCCTTGATAAGCCTGTGATGAGAGGATAGGAGGAGAGGTCTGGAGAGGGCGAGCTGGAGGTCGCATGGCTGCGGTGGGAAATAACGGCTGCTTTCACAGCTGGCCTGGCCTTGATAAGCCTGTGATGAGAGGATAGGAGGAGAGGTACGGAGAGTGCGAGCGGGAGGTCGCATAGCAGCGGTGGGAAATAATGGCTGCTTTCACAGCTGGCTGGCCTTGATAAGCCTGTGATGAGAGGATAGGAGGAGAGGTATGGAGAGGGTGAGTAGGAGGTCGCACGGCAGCAGTGGGAAATAACGGCTGCTTTCACAGCTGGCCTGGCTTTGATAAGCCTGTGATGAGAGGATAGGAGGAGAGGTCTGGAGAGGGCGAGCGGGACGTCAGACGGCAGCGGTGGGAAATAACGGCTGCTTTCACAGCTGGCCTGGCCTTGATAAGCCTGTGATGTGAGGATAGGAGGAGAGATCTGGAGAGGGCGGGCGGGAGGTCGCACGGCAGCGGTGGAAATAACGGCTGCTTTCACAGCTGGCCTGGCCTTGATAAGCCTGTGATGAGAGGATAGGAGGAGAGGTATGGAGAGGGCGAGCGGGAGGTCGCACAGCAGCGGTGGGAAATAACTGCTGCTTTCAAAGCTGGCCTGGCCTTGATAATCCTGAGATGAGAGGATAGGAGGAGAGGTCTGGAGAGGGCGAGCGGGAGGTCAGGCGGCAGCGGTGGGAAATAACGGCTGTTTTTACAGCTGGCCTGGCCTTGATAAGCCTGTGATGAGAGGATAGGAGGAGAGGTATGGAGAGGGCGAGCGGGAGGTCGCACAGCAGCGGTGGGAAATAACGGCTGCTTTCACAGCTGGCCTGGCCTTGATAATCCTGTGATGAGAGGATAGGAGGAGAGGTCTGGAGAGGGCGAGCGGGAGGTCAGACGGCAGCGGTGGGAAATAACGGCTGCTTTTACAGCTGGCCTGGCCTTGATAAGCCTGTGATGAGAGGATAGGAGGAGAGGTCTGGAGAGAGCGAGCGGGAGGTCGCACGGCTGCGGTGGGAAATAACGGCTGCTTTCACAGCTGGCCTGGCCTTGATAAGCCTGTGATGAGAGGATAGGAGGAGAGGTATGGAGAGGGCGAGCGGGAGGTCGCACAGCAGCGGTGGGAAATAACGGCTGCTTTCACAGCTGGCCTGGCCTTGATAATCCTGTGATGAGAGGATAGGAGGAGAGGTCTGGAGAGGGCGAGCGGGAGGTCAGACGGCAGCGGTGGGAAATAACGGCTGCTTTTACAGCTGGCCTGGCCTTGATAAGCCTGTGATGAGAGGATAGGAGGAGAGGTCTGGAGAGAGCGAGCGGGAGGTCGCACGGCTGCGGTGGGAAATAACGGCTGCTTTCACAGCTGGCCTGGCCTTGATAAGCCTGTGATGAGAGGATAGGAGGAGAGGTATGGAGAGGGCGAGCGGGAGGTCGCACGGCAGCGGTGGAAATAACGGCTGCTTTCACAGCTGGCCTGGCCTTGATAAGCCTGTGATGAGAGGATAGAAGGAGAGGTATGGAGAGGGCGATCGGGAGGTCGCACAGCTGCGGTGGGAAATAACGGCTGCTTTCACAGCTGGCCTGGCCTTGATAAGCCTGTGATGAGAGGATAGGAGGAGCGGTATGGAGAGGGCGAGCAGGAGGTCGCACGGCAGCAGTGGGAAATAACAGCTGCTTTCACAGCTGGCCTGGTCTTGATAAGCCTGTGATGAGACGATAGGAGGAGAGGTATGGAGAGGGCGAGCGGGAGGTCGCACAGCAGCGGTGGGAAATAACGGCTGCTTTCACAGCTGGCCTGGCCTTGATAAGCCTGTGATGAGAGGATAGGAGGAGAGGTACGGAGAGGGCGAGCGGGAGGTCGCACGGCAGCGGTGGGAAATAACGGCTGCTTTCACAGCTGGCCTGGCCTTGATAAGCCTGTGATGAGAGGATAGGAAGAGAGGTATGGAGAGGGTGAGTAGGAGGTCGCACGGCAGCAGTGGGAAATAACAGCTGCTTTCACAGCTGGCCTGGCCTTGATAAGCCTGTGATGAGAGGATAGGAGGAGAGGTCTGGAGAGGGCGAGCGGGAGGTCAGACGGCAGCGGTGGGAAATAACGGCTGCTTTCACAGCTGGCCTGCCCTTGATAAGCCTGTGATGAGAGGATAGGAGGAGAGGTCTGGAGAGGGCAAGCGGGAGGTCGCACGGCAGCGGTGGGAAATAACGGCTGCTTTCACAGCTGGCCTGGCCTTGATAAGCCTGTGATGAGAGGATAGGAGGAGAGGTCTGGAGAGAGCCAGCGGGAGGTCGCAGGGCAGCGGTGGGAAATAACGGCTGCTTTCACAGCTGGCCTGGCCATGATAAGCCTGTGATGAGAGGATAGGAGGAGAGGTATGGAGAGGGCGGGCGGGAGGTCGCACGGCAGCGGTGGAAATAACGGCTGCTTTCACAGCTGGCCTGACCTTGATAAGCCAGTGATGAGAGGATAGGAGGAGAGGTAAGGAGAGGGCGAGCAGGAGGTCGCACGGCAGCAGTGGGAAATAACAGCTGCTTTCACAGCTGGCCTGGCCTTGATAAGCCTGTGATGAGGGGATAGGAGGAGAGGTATGGAGAGGGCGAGCGGGAGGTCAGACGGCAGCGGTGGGAAATAACGGCTGCTTTCACAGCTGGCCTGGCCTTGATAAGCCTGTGATGAGAGGATAGGAGGAGAGGTATGGAGAGGGTGAGTAGGAGGTGGCACGGCAGCAGTGGGAAATAACAGCTGCTTTCACAGCTGGCCTGGCCTTGATAAGCCTGTGATGAGAGGATAGGAGGAGAGGTATGGAGAGGGCGAGCGGGAGGTCGCACGGCAGCGGTGGAAATAACGGCTGCTTTCACAGCTGGCCTGGCCTTGATAAGCCTGTGATGAGAGGATAGGAGGAGAGGTATGGAGAGGGCGAGCGGGAGGTCGCACAGCAGCGGTGGGAAATAACGGCTGCTTTCACAGCTGGCCTGGCCTTGATAAGCCTGTGATGAGAGGATAGGAGGAGAGGTCTGGAGAGGGCGAGCGGGAGGTCGCATGGCTGCGGTGGGAAATAACGGCTGCTTTCACAGCTGGCCTGGCCTTGATAAGCCTGTGATGAGAGGATAGGAGGAGAGGTACGGAGAGGGCGAGCGGGAGGTCGCACAGCAGCGGTGGGAAATAACGGCTGCTTTCACAGCTGGCTGGCCTTGATAAGCCTGTGATGAGAGGATAGGAGGAGAGGTATGGAGAGGGTGAGTAGGAGGTCGCACGGCAGCAGTGGGAAATAACGGCTGCTTTCACAGCTGGCCTGGCCTTGATAAGCCTGTGATGAGAGGATAGGAGGAGAGGTCTGGAGAGGGCGAGCGGGAGGTCGCATGGCTGCGGTGGGAAATAACGGCTGCTTTCACAGCTGGCCTGGCCTTGATAAGCCTGTCATGAGAGGATAGGAGGAGAGGTATGGAGAGGGCGAGCGGGAGGTCGCACAGCAGCGGTGGGAAATAACGGCTGCTTTCACAGCTGGCCTGGCCTTGATAAGCCTGTGATGAGAGGATAGGAGGAGAGGTCTGGAGAGGGCGAGCGGGAGGTCAGACGGCAGCGGTGGGAAATAACGGCTGCTTTCACAGCTGGCCTGGCCTTGATAAGCCTGTGATGAGAGGATAGGAGGAGAGGTCTGGAGAGGGCGAGCGGGAGGTCGCATGGCTGCGGTGGGAAATAACGGCTGCTTTCACAGCTGGCCTGGCCTTGATAAGCCTGTGATGAGAGGATAGGAGGAGAGGTACGGAGAGGGCGAGCGGGAGGTCGCACAGCAGCGGTGGGAAATAACGGCTGCTTTCACAGCTGGCTGGCCTTGATAAGCCTGTGATGAGAGGATAGGAGGAGAGGTATGGAGAGGGTGAGTAGGAGGTCGCACGGCAGCAGTGGGAAATAACAGCTGCTTTCACAGCTGGCCTGGCCTTGATAAGCCTGTGATGAGAGGATAGGAGGAGAGGTCTGGAGAGGGCGAGCGGGAGGTCAGACGGCAGCGGTGGGAAATAACGGCTGCTTTCACAGCTGGCCTGGCCTTGATAAGCCTGTGATGAGAGGATAGGAGGAGAGGTCTGGAGAGGGCGAGCTGGAGGTCGCATGGCTGCGGTGGGAAATAACGGCTGCTTTCACAGCTGGCCTGGCCTTGATAAGCCTGTGATGAGAGGATAGGAGGAGAGGTACGGAGAGTGCGAGCGGGAGGTCGCATAGCAGCGGTGGGAAATAATGGCTGCTTTCACAGCTGGCTGGCCTTGATAAGCCTGTGATGAGAGGATAGGAGGAGAGGTATGGAGAGGGTGAGTAGGAGGTCGCACGGCAGCAGTGGGAAATAACGGCTGCTTTCACAGCTGGCCTGGCCTTGATAAGCCTGTGATGAGAGGATAGGAGGAGAGGTCTGGAGAGGGCGAGCGGGACGTCAGACGGCAGCGGTGGGAAATAACGGCTGCTTTCACAGCTGGCCTGGCCTTGATAAGCCTGTGATGTGAGGATAGGAGGAGAGATCTGGAGAGGGCGGGCGGGAGGTCGCACGGCAGCGGTGGAAATAACGGCTGCTTTCACAGCTGGCCTGGCCTTGATAAGCCTGTGATGAGAGGATAGGAGGAGAGGTATGGAGAGGGCGAGCGGGAGGTCGCACAGCAGCGGTGGGAAATAACTGCTGCTTTCAAAGCTGGCCTGGCCTTGATAATCCTGAGATGAGAGGATAGGAGGAGAGGTCTGGAGAGGGCGAGCGGGAGGTCAGGCGGCAGCGGTGGGAAATAACGGCTGTTTTTACAGCTGGCCTGGCCTTGATAAGCCTGTGATGAGAGGATAGGAGGAGAGGTATGGAGAGGGCGAGCGGGAGGTCGCACAGCAGCGGTGGGAAATAACGGCTGCTTTCACAGCTGGCCTGGCCTTGATAATCCTGTGATGAGAGGATAGGAGGAGAGGTCTGGAGAGGGCGAGCGGGAGGTCAGACGGCAGCGGTGGGAAATAACGGCTGCTTTTACAGCTGGCCTGGCCTTGATAAGCCTGTGATGAGAGGATAGGAGGAGAGGTCTGGAGAGAGCGAGCGGGAGGTCGCACGGCTGCGGTGGGAAATAACGGCTGCTTTCACAGCTGGCCTGGCCTTGATAAGCCTGTGATGAGAGGATAGGAGGAGAGGTATGGAGAGGGCGAGCGGGAGGTCGCACAGCAGCGGTGGGAAATAACGGCTGCTTTCACAGCTGGCCTGGCCTTGATAATCCTGTGATGAGAGGATAGGAGGAGAGGTCTGGAGAGGGCGAGCGGGAGGTCAGACGGCAGCGGTGGGAAATAACGGCTGCTTTTACAGCTGGCCTGGCCTTGATAAGCCTGTGATGAGAGGATAGGAGGAGAGGTCTGGAGAGAGCGAGCGGGAGGTCGCACGGCTGCGGTGGGAAATAACGGCTGCTTTCACAGCTGGCCTGGCCTTGATAAGCCTGTGATGAGAGGATAGGAGGAGAGGTATGGAGAGGGCGAGCGGGAGGTCGCACGGCAGCGGTGGAAATAACGGCTGCTTTCACAGCTGGCCTGGCCTTGATAAGCCTGTGATGAGAGGATAGAAGGAGAGGTATGGAGAGGGCGATCGGGAGGTCGCACAGCTGCGGTGGGAAATAACGGCTGCTTTCACAGCTGGCCTGGCCTTGATAAGCCTGTGATGAGAGGATAGGAGGAGCGGTATGGAGAGGGCGAGCAGGAGGTCGCACGGCAGCAGTGGGAAATAACAGCTGCTTTCACAGCTGGCCTGGTCTTGATAAGCCTGTGATGAGACGATAGGAGGAGAGGTATGGAGAGGGCGAGCGGGAGGTCGCACAGCAGCGGTGGGAAATAACGGCTGCTTTCACAGCTGGCCTGGCCTTGATAAGCCTGTGATGAGAGGATAGGAGGAGAGGTACGGAGAGGGCGAGCGGGAGGTCGCACGGCAGCAGTGGGAAATAACGGCTGCTTTCACAGCTGGTCTGGCCTTGATAAGCCTGTGATGAGAGGATAGGAGGAGAGGTATGGAGAGGGCGAGCAGGAGGTCGCACGGCAGCAGTGGGAAATAACAGCTGCTTTCACAGCTGGCCTGACCTTGATAAGCCTGTGATGAGAGGATAGAAGGAGAGGTATGGAGAGGGCGAGCGGGAGGTCAGACGGCAGCGGTGGGAAATAACGGCTGCTTTCACAGCTGGCCTGGCCTTGATAAGCCTGTGATAAGAGGATAGGAGGAGAGGTATGGAGAGGGTGAGTAGGAGGTCGCACGGCAGCAGTGGGAAATAACAGCTGCTTTCACAGCTGGCCTGGCCTTGATAAGCCTGTGATGAGAGGATAGGAGGAGAGGTATGGAGAGGGCGAGCGGGAGGTCGCACGGCAGCGGTGGAAATAACGGCTGCTTTCACAGTTGGCCTGGCCTTGATAAGCCTGTGATGAGAGGATAGGAGGAGAGGTATGGAGACGGCGAGCGGGAGGTCACACAGCAGCGGTGGGAAATAACGGCTGCTTTCACAGCTGGCCTGGCATTGATAAGCCTGTGATGAGAGGATAGGAGGAGAGGTATGGAGAGGGTGAGTAGGAGGTCGCACGGCAGCAGTGGGAAATAACAGCTGCTTTCACAGCTGGCCTGGCCTTGATAAGCCTGTGATGAGAGGATAGGAGGAGAGGTATGGAGAGGGCGAGCGGGAGGTCGCACAGCAGCGGTGGGAAATAATGGCTGCTTTCACAGCTGGCCTGGCCTTGATAAGCCTGTGATGAGAGGATAGCAGGAGAGGTCTGGAGAGGGCGAGCGGGAGGTCAGACGGCAGCGGTGGGAAATAACGGCTGCTTTCACAGCTGGCCTGGCCTTGATAAGCCTGTGATGAGAGGATAGGAGGAGAGATCTGGAGAGGGCGGGCGGGAGGTCGCACGGCAGCGGTGGAAATAACGGCTGCTTTCACAGCTGGCCTGGCCTTGATAAGCCTGTGATGAGAGGATAGGAGGAGAGGTATGGAGAGGGCGAGCGGGAGGTCGCACAGCAGCGGTGGGAAATAACGGCTGCTTTCACAGCTGGCCTGGCCTTGATAAGCCTGTGATGAGAGGATAGGAGGAGAGGTCTGGGGAGGGCGAGCGGGAGGTCAGACGGCAGCGGTGGGAAATAACGGCTGCTTTCACAGCTGGCCTGGCCTTGATAAGCCTGTGATGAGAGGATAGGAGGAGAGGTCTGGAGAGGGCGAGCGGGAGGTCGCATGGCTGCGGTGGTAAATAACGGCTGCTTTCACAGCTGGCCTGGCCTTTATAAGCCTGTGATGAGAGGATAGGAGGAGAGGTACGGAGAGGGCGAGCGGGAGGTCGCACAGCAGCGGTGGGAAATAACGGCTTTTTTCACAGCTGGCTGGCCTTGATAAGCCTGTGATGAGAGGATAGGAGGAGAGGTATGGAGAGGGTGAGTAGGAGGTCGCACGGCAGCAGTGGGAAATAACAGCTGCTTTCACAGCTGGCCTGGCCTTGATAAGCCTGTGATGAGAGGATAGGAGGAGAGGTCTGGAGAGGGCGAGCGGGAGGTCGCATGGCTGTGGTGGGAAATAACGGCTGCTTTCACAGGTGGCCTGGCCCTGATAAGCCTGTGATGAGAGGATAGGAGGAGAGGTCTGGAGAGGGCGAGCGGGAGGTCGCACAGCAGCGGTGGGAAATAACGGCTGCTTTCACAGCTGGCCTGGCCTTGATAAGCCTGTGATGAGAGGTTAGGAGGAGAGGTCTGGAGAGGGCAAGCGGCAGGTCAGACGGCAGCGGTGGGAAATAACGGCTGCTTTCACAGCTGGCCTGGCCTTGATAAGCCTGTGATGAGAGGATAGGAGGAGAGGCCTGGAGAGGGCGAGCGGGAGGTCGCATGGCTGCGGTGGGAAATAACGGCTGCTTTCACAGCTGGCCTGGCCTTGATAAGCCTGTGATGAGAGGATAGGAGGAGAGGTACGGAGAGGGCGAGCTGGAGGTCGCACAGCAGCGGTGGGAAATAACGGCTGCTTTCACAGCTTGCTGGCCTTGATAAGCCTGTGATGACAGGATAGGAGGAGAGGTATGGAGAGGGTGAGTAGGAGGTCGCACGGCAGCAGTGGGAAATAACAGCTGCTTTCACAGCTGGCCTGGCCTTGATAAGCCTGTGATGAGAGGATAGGAGGAGAGGTATGGAGAGGGCGAGCGGGAGGTCGTACAGCAGCAGTGGGAAACAACGGCTGCTTTCACAGCTGGCCTGGCCTTGATAAGCCTGTGATGAGAGGATAGGAGGAGAGGTCTGGAGAGGGCGAGCGGGAGGTCGCATGGCTGCGGTGGGAAATAACGGCTGCTTTCACAGCTGGCCTGGCCTTGATAAGCCTGTGATGAGAGGATAGGAGGAGAGGTATGGAGAGGGCGAGCGGGAGGTCGCACAGCAGCGGTGGGAAATAACGGCTGCTTTCACAGCTGGCCTGGCCTTGATAAGCCTGTGATGAGAGGATAGGAGGAGAGGTCTGGAGAGGGCGAGCGGGAGGTCAGACGGCAGCGGTGGGAAATAACGGCTGCTTTCACAGCTGGCCTGGCTTTGATAAGCCTGTGACGAGAGGATAGGAGGAGAGGTCTGGAGAGGGCGAGCGGGAGGTCACATGGCTGCGGTGGGAAATAACGGCTGCTTTCACAGCTGGCCTGGCCTTGATAAGCCTGTGATGAGAGGATAGGAGGAGAGGTACAGAGAGGGCGAGCGGGAGGTCGCACAGCAGCGGTGGGAAATAACGGCTGCTTTCACAGCTGGCCTGGCCTTGATAATCCTGTGATGAGAGGATAGGAGGAGAGGTCTGGAGAGGGCGAGCGGGAGGTCAGACGGCAGCGGTGGGAAATAACGGCTGCTTTCACAGCTGGCCTGGCCTTGATAAGCCTGTGATGAGAGGATAGGAGGAGAGGTCTGGAGAGGGCGAGCGGGAGGTCAGACGGCAGCGGTGGGATATATTGGCTGCTTTCACAGCTGGCCTGGCCTTGATAAGCCTGTGATGAGAGGATAGGAGGAGAGTTCTGGAGAGGGCGAGCAGGAGGTCGCACAGCAGCGGTGGGAAATAACGGCTGCTTTCACAGCTGGCCTGGCCTTGATAATCCTGTGATGAGAGGATAGGAGGAGAGGTCTGGAGAGGGCGAGCGGGAGGTCAGACGGCAGCGGTGGGAAATAACGGCTGTTTTCACAGCTGGCCTGGCCTTGATAAGCCTGTGATGAGAGGATAGGAGTAGAGGTCTGGAGAGAGCGAGTGGTAGGTCGCACGGCTGCGGTGGGAAATAACGGCTGCTTTCACAGCTGGCCTGGCCTTGATAAGCCTGTGATGAGAGGATAGGAGGAGAGGTATGGAGAGGCCGAGCGGGAGGTCGCACAGCAGCGGTGGGAAATAACGGCTGCTTTCACAGCTGGCCTGGCCTTGATAATCCTGTGATGAGAGGATAGGAGGAGAGGTCTGGAGCGGGCGAGCAGGAGGTCAGACGGCAGCGGTGGGAAATAACGGCTGCTTTTACAGCTGGCCTGGCCTTGATAAGCCTGTGATGAGAGGATAGGAGGAGAGGTCTGGAGAAAGCGAGCGGGAGGTCGCACGGCTGCGGTGGGAAATAACGGCTGTTTTCACAGCTGGCCTGGCCTTGATAAGCCTGTGATAGGATAGGAGGAGAGGTATGGAGAGGGCGAGCGGGAGGTCGCACTGCAGCGGTGGAAATAACGGCTGCTTTCACAGCTGGCCTGGCCTTGATAAGCCTGTGATGAGAGGATAGGAGGAGAGGTATGGAGAGGGCGAGCGGGAGGTCGCACAGCAGCGGTGGGAAATAACGGCTGCTTTCACAGCTGGCCTGGCCTTGATAAGCCTGTGATGAGAGGATAGGAGGAGAGGTCTGGAGAGAGCGAGCGGGAGGTCGCACGGCTGCGGTGGGAAATAACGGCTGCTTTCACAGCTGGCCTGGCCTTGATAAGCCTGTGATGAGAGGATAGGAGGAGAGGTATGGAGAGGGCGAGCGGGAGGTCGCACAGCAGCGGTGGGAAATAACGGCTGCTTTCACACCTGGCCTGGCCTTGATAATCCTGTGATGAGAGGATAGGAGGAGAGGTCTGGAGAGGGCGAGCGGGAGGTCAGACGGCAGCGGTGGGAAATAACGGCTGCTTTTACAGCTGGCCTGGCCTTGATAAGCCTGTGATGAGAGGATAGGAGGAGAGGTCTGGAGAGGGCGAGCGGGAGGTCAGACGGCAGCGGTGGGAAATAACGGCTGCTTTTACAGCTGGCCTGGCCTTGGTAAGCCTGTGATGAGAGGATAGGAGGAGAGGTCTGGAGAGAGCGAGCGGGAGGTCGCACGGCTGCGGTGGGAAATAACGGCTGCTTTCACAGCTGGCCTGGCCTTGATAAGCCTGTGATGAGAGGATAGGAGGAGAGGTATGGAGAGGGCGAGCGGGAGGTCGCACGGCAGTGGTGGAAATAACGGCTGCTTTCACAGCTGGCCTGGCCTTGATAAGCCTGTGATGAGAGGATAGGAGGAGAGGTCTGGAGAGGGCGAGCAGGAGGTCAGACGGCAGCGGTGGGAAATAACGGCTGCTTTCACAGCTGGCTGGCCTTGATAAGCCTGTGATGAGAGGATAGGAGGAGAGGTATGGAGAGGGTGAGTAGGAGGTCGCACGGCAGCAGTGGGAAATAACAGCTGCTTTCACAGCTGGCCTGGCCTTGATAAGCCTGTGAGGAGAGGATAGGAGGAGAGGTATGGAGAGGGCGAGCGGGAGGTCGCACAGCAGCGGTGGGAAATAACGGCTGCTTTCACAGCTGGCCTGGCCTTGATAAGCCTGTGATGAGAGGATAGGAGGAGTGGTCTGGAGAGGGCGAGCGGGAGGGCAGACGGCAGCGGTGGGAAATAACGGCTGCTTTCACAGCTGGCCTGGCCTTGATAAGCCTGTGATGAGAGGATAGGAGGAGAGATCTGGAGAGGGCGGGCGGGAGGTCGCACGGCAGCGGTGGAAATAACGGCTGCTTTCACAGCTGGCCTGGCCTTGATAAGCCTGTGATGAGAGGATAGGAGCAGAGGTATTGAGAGGGCAAGCGGGAGGTCGCACATCAGCGGTGGGAAATAACGGCTGCTTTCACAGCTGGCCTGGCCTTGATAATCCTGTGATGAGAGGATAGGAGGAGAGGTCTGGAGAGGGCGAGCGGGAGGTCAGACGGCAGCGGTGGGAAATAACGGCTGCTTTTACAGCTGGCCTGGCCTTGATAAGCCTGTGATGAGAGGATAGGAGGAGAGGTCTGGAGAAAGCGAGCGGGAGGTCGCACGGCTGCGGTGGGAAATAACGGCTGCTTTCACAGCTGGCCTGGCCTTGATAAGCCTGTGATGAGAGGATAGGAGGAGAGGTATGGAGAGGGCGAGCGGGAGGTCGCACGGCAGCGGTGGAAATAACGGCTGCTTTCACAGCTGGCCTGGCCTTGATAAGCCTGTGATGAGAGGATAGGAGGAGAGGTCTGGAGAGGGCGGGCGGGAGGTCGCACGGCAGCAGTGGAAATAACGGCTGCTTTCACAGCTGGCCTGGCCTTGATAAGCCTGTGATGAAAGGATAGGAGGAGAGGAATGGAGAGGGCGAGTGGGAGGTCGCACGGCAGCGGTGGAAATAACGGCTGCGTTCACAGCTGGCCTGGCCTTGATAAGCCTGTGATGAGAGGATAGGAGGAGAGGTATGGAGAGGGCGAGCGGGAGGCGCACAGCAGCGGTGGGAAATAACGGCTGCTTTCACAGCTGGCCTGGCCTTGATAAGCCTGTGGTGAGAGGATAGGAGGAGAGGTCTGGAGAGGGCGAGCGGGAGGTCAGACGGCAGCGGTGGGAAATAACGGCTGCTTTCACAGCTGGCCTGGCCTTGATAAGCCTGTGATGAGAGGATAGGAGGAGAGGTCTGGAGAGAGCGAGCGGGAGGTCGCACTGCAGCAGTGGGAAATAACGGCTGCTTTCACAGCTGGCCTGGCCTTGATAAGCCTGTGATGAGAGGATAGGAGGAGAGGTATGGAGAGGGCGAGCGGGAGGTCGCACGGCAGCGGTGGAAATAACGGCTGCTTTCACAGCTGGCCTGGCCTTGATAAGCCTGTGATGAGAGGATAGGAGGAGAGGTCTGGAGAGGGCGGGCGGGAGGTCGCACGGCAGCAGTGGAAATAACGGCTGCTTTCACAGCTGGCCTGGCCTTGATAAGCCTGTGATGAAAGGATAGGAGGAGAGGAATGGAGGGGGCGAGCGGGAGGTCGCACGGCAGCGGTGGAAATAACGGCTGCTTTCACAGCTGGCCTGGCCTTGATAAGCCTGTGATGAGAGGATAGGAGGAGAGGTCTGGAGAGAGCGAGCGGGAGGTCGCACGGCTGCGGTGGGAAATAACGGCTGCTTTCACAGCTGGCCTGGCCTTGATAAGCCTGTGATGAGAGGATAGGAGGAGAGGTATGGAGAGGGCGAGCGGGAGGTCGCACAGCAGCGGTGGGAAATAACGGCTGCTTTCACAGCTGGCCTGGCCTTGATAAGCCTGTGGTGAGAGGATAGAAGGAGAGGTCTGGAGAGGGCGAGCGGGAGGTCAGACGGCAGCGGTGGGAAATAACGGCTGCTTTCACAGCTGGCCTGGCCTTGATAAGCCTGTGATGAGAGGATAGGAGGAGAGGTCTGGAGAGAGCGAGCGGGAGGTCGCACTGCAGCAGTGGGAAATAAGGGCTGCTTTCACAGCTGGCCTGGCCTTGATAAGCCTGTGATGAGAGGATAGGAGGAGAGGTATGGAGAGGGCGAGCGGGAGGTCGCACAGCAGCGGTGGGAAATAACGGCTGCTTTCACAGCTGGCCTGGCCTTGATAATCCTGTGATGAGAGGATAGGAGGAGAGGTCTGGAGAGGGCGAGCGGGAGGTCAGACGGCAGCGGTGGGAAATAACGGCTGCTTTTACAGCTGGCCTGGCCTTGATAAGCCTGTGATGAGAGGATAGGAGGAGAGGTCTGGAGAGAGCGAGCGGGAGGTCGCACGGCTACGGTGGGAAATAACGGCTGCTTTCACAGCTGGCCTGGCCTTGATAAGCCTGTGATGAGAGGATAGGAGGAGAGGTATGGAGAGGGCGAGCGGGAGGTCGCACGGCAGCGGTGGAAATAACGGCTGCTTTCACAGCTGGCCTGGCCTTGATAAGCCTGTGATGAGAGGATAGGAGGAGAGGTGTGGAGAGGGCGGGCGGGAGGTCGCACGGCAGCAGTGGAAATAACGGCTGCTTTCACAGCTGGCCTGGCCTTGATAAGCCTGTGATGAAAGGATAGGAGGAGAGGAATGGAGAGGGCGAGCGGGAGGTCGCACGGCAGCGGTGGAAATAAGGGCTGCTTTCACAGCTGGCCTGGCCTTGATAAGCCTGTGATGAGAGGATAGGAGGAGAGGTCGGGAGAGAGCGAGCGGGAGGTCGCACGGCTGCGGTGGGAAATAACGGCTGCTTTCACAGCTGGCCTGGCCTTGATAAGCCTGTGATGAGAGGATTGGAGGAGAGGTATGGAGAGGGCGAGCGGGAGGTCGCACAGCAGCGGTGAGAAATAACGGCTGCTTTCACAGCTGGCCTGGCCTTGATAAGCCTGTGGTGAGAGGATAGGAGGAGAGGTCTGGAGAGGGCGAGCGGGAGGTCAGACGGCAGCGGTGGGAAATGACGGCTGCTTTCACAGCTGGCCTGGCCTTGATAAGCCTGTGATGAGAGGATAGGAGGAGAGGTCTGGAGAGAGCGAGCGGGAGGTCGCACTGCAGCAGTGGGAAATAACGGCTGCTTTCACAGCTGGCCTGGCCTTGATAAGCCTGTGATGAGAGGATAGGAGGACAGGTATGGAGAGGGCGAGCCGGAGGTCGCACAGCAGCGGTGGGAAATAACGGCTGCTTTCACAGCTGGCCTGGCCTTGATAATCCTGTGATGAGAGGATAGGAGGAGAGGTCTGGAGAGGGTGAGCGGGAGGTCAGACGGCAGCGGTGGGAAATAACGGCTGCTTTTACAGCTGGCCTGGCCTTGATAAGCCTGTGATGAGAGGATAGGAGGAGAGGTCTGGAGAAAGCGGGCGGGAGGTCGCACGGCTGCGGTGGGAAATAACGGCTGCTTTCACAGCTGGCCTGGCCTTGATAAGCCTGTGATGAAAGGATAGGAGGAGAGGAATGGAGAGGGCGAGCGGGAGGTCGCACGGCAGCGGTGGAAATAACGGCTGCTTTCACAGCTGGCCTGGCCTTGATAAGCCTGTGATGAGAGGATAGGAGGAGAGGTCTGGAGAGAGCGAGCGGGAGGTCGCACGGCAGCAGTGGAAATAACGGCTGCTTTCACAGCTGGCCTGGCCTTGATAAGCCTGTGATGAAAGGATAGGAGGAGAGGAATGGAGAGGGCGAGCGGGAGGTCGCACGGCAGCGGTGGAAATAACGGCTGCTTTCACAGCTGGCCTGGCCTTGATAAGCCTGTGATGAGAGGATAGGAGGAGAGGTCTGGAGAGGGCGGGCGGTAGGTCGCATGGCAGCAGTGGAAATAACGGCTGCTTTCACAGCTGGCCTGGCCTTGATAAGCCTGTGATGAAAGGATAGGAGGAGAGGAATGGAGAGGGCGAGCGGGAGGTCGCACGGCAGCGGTGGAAATAACGGCTGCTTTCACAGCTGGCCTGGCCTTGATAAGCCTGTGATGAGAGGATAGGAGGAGAGGTCTGGAGAGAGCGAGCGGGAGGTCGATCGGCTGCGGTGGGAAATAACGGCTGCTTTCACAGCTGGCCTGGCCTTGATAAGCCTGTGATGAGAGGATAGGAGGAGAGGTATGGAGAGGGCGAGCGGGAGGTCGCACAGCAGCGGTGGGAAATAACGGCTGCTTTCACAACTCGCCTGGCCTTGATAAGCCTGTGGTGAGAGGATAGGAGGAGAGGTCTGGAGAGGGCGAGCGGGAGGTCAGACGGCAGCGGTGGGAAATAACGGCTGCTTTCACAGCTGGCCTGGCCTTGATAAGCCTGTGATGAGAGGATAGGAGGAGAGGTCTGGAGAGAGCGAGCGGGAGGTCGCACTGCAGCAGTGGGAAATAACGGCTGCTTTCACAGCTGGCATGGCCTTGATAAGCCTGTGATGAGAGGATAGGAGGAGAGGTATGGAGAGGGCGAGCGGGAGGTCGCACAGCAGCGGTGGGAAATAACGGCTGCTTTCACAGCTGGCCTGGCCTTGATAATCCTGTGATGAGAGGATAGGAGGAGAGGTCTGGAGAGGGCGAGCGGGAGGTCAGACGGCAGCGGTGGGAAATAACGGCTGCTTTTACAGCTGGCCTGGCCTTGATAAGCCTGTGATGAGAGGATAGGAGGAGAGGTCTGGAGAGAGCGAGCGGGAGGTCGCACGGCTGCGGTGGGAAATAACGGCTGCTTTCACAGCTGGCCTGGCCTTGATAAGCCTGTGATGAGAGGATAGGAGGAGAGGTATGGTGAGGGCGAGCGGGAGGTCGCACGGCAGTGGTGGAAATAACGGCTGCTTTCACAGCTGGCCTGGCCTTGATAAGCCTGTGATGAGAGGATAGGAGGAGAGGTTTGGAGAGGGCGAGCGGGAGGTCGCACAGCAGGGTTGGGAAATAACGGCTGCTTTCACAGCTGGCCTGGACTTGATAAGCCTGTGATGAGAGGATAGGAGGAGAGGTCTGGAGAGAGCGAGCGGGAGGTCGCACAGCAGCGGTGGGAAATAACGGTTGCTTTCACAGCTGGCCTGGCCTTGATAAGCCTGTGATGAGAGGATAGGAGGAGAGGTCTGGAGAGGGCGAGCGGGAGGTCAGACGGCAGCGGTGGGAAATAACGGCTGCTTTCACAGCTGGCCTGGCCTTGATAAGCCTGTGATGAGAGGATAGGAGGAGAGATCTGGAGAGGGCGGGCGAGAGGTCGCATGGCAGCGGTGGAAATAACGGCTGCTTTCACAGCTGGCCTGGCCTTGATAAGCCTGTGATGAGAGGATAGGAGGAGAGGTCTGGAGAGGGCGAGCGGGAGGTCAGACGGCAGCGGTGGGAAATAACGGCTGCTTTCACAGCTGGCCTGGCCTTGATAAGCCTGTGATGAGAGGATAGGAGGAGAGGTCTGGAGAGGGCGAGCGGGAGGTCAGACGGCAGCGGTGGGAAATAACGGCTGCTTTCACAGCTGGCCTGGCCTTGATAAGCCTGTGATGAGAGGATAGGAGGAGAGATCTGGAGAGGGCGGGCGGGAGGTCGCATGGCAGCGGTGGAAATAACGGCTGCTTTCACAGCTGGCCTGGCCTTGATAAGCCTGTGATGAGAGGATAGGAGGAGAGGTATTGAGAGGGCAAACGGGAGATCGCACATCAGCGGTGGGAAATAACGGCTGCTTTCACAGCTGGCCTGGCCTTGATAATCCTGTGATGAGAGGATAGGAGGAGAGGTCTGGAGAGGGCGAGCGGGAGGTCAGACGGCAGCGGTGGGAAATAACGGCTGCTTTTACAGCTGGCCTGGCCTTGATAAGCCTGTGATGAGAGGATAGGAGGAGAGGTCTGGAGAGAGCGAGCGGGAGGTCGCACGGCTGCGGTGGGAAATAACGGCTGCTTTCACAGCTGGCCTGGCCTTGATAAGCCTGTGATGAAAGGATAGGAGGAGAGGAATGGAGAGGGCGAGCGGGAGGTCACACGGCAGCGGTGGAAATAACGGCTGCTTTCACAGCTGGCCTGGCCTTGATAAGCCTGTGATGAGAGGATAGGAGGAGAGGTCTGGAGAGGGCGGGCGGGAGGTCCCACGGCAGCGGTGGGAAATAACGGCTGCTTTCACAGCTGGCCTGGCCTTGATAAGCCTGTGATGAGAGGATAGGAGGAGAGGTATGGAGAGGGTGAGTAGGAGGTCGCACGGCAGCAGTGGGAAATAACAGCTGCTTTCACAGCTGGCCTGGCATTGATAAGCCTGTGATGAGAGGATAGGAGGAGAGGTATGGAGAGGGCGAGCGGGAGGTCGCACAGCAGTGGTGGGAAATAACGGCTGCTTTCACAGCTGGCCTGGCCTTGATAAGCCTGTGATGAGAGGATAGGAGGAGAGGTCTGGAGAGGGCGAGCGGGAGATCAGACGGCAGCGGTGGGAAATAACGGCTGCTTTCACAGCTGGCCTGGCCTTGATAAGCCTGTGATGAGAGGATAGGAGGAGAGGTATGGAGAGGGCGAGTGGGAGGTCGCACGGCAGCGGTGGAAATAACGGCTGCTTTCACAGCTGGCCTGGCCTTGATAAGCCTGTGATGAGAGGATAGGAGGAGAGGTCTGGAGAGGGCGGGCGGGAGGTCGCACGGCAGCGGTGGAAATAACGGCTGCTTTCACAGCTGGCCTGGCCTTGATAAGCCTGTGATGAGAGGATAGTAGGAGAGGTCTGGAGAAGGCGGGCGGGAGGTCACACGGCAGCGGTGGAAATAACGGCTGCTTTCACAGCTGGCCTGGCCTTGATAAGCCTGTGATGAGAGGATAGTAGGAGAGGTCTGGAGAAGGCGGGCGGGAGGTCGCACGGCAGCGGTGGAAATAACGGCTGCTTTCACAGCTGGCCTGGCCTTGATAAGCCTTTGATGAGAGGATAGTAGGAGAGGTCTGGAGAAGGCGGGCGGGAGGTCGCACGGCAGCGGTGGAAATAACGGCTGCTTTCACAGCTGGCCTGGCCTTGATAAGCCTGTGATGAGAGGATAGGAGGAGAGGTATGGAGAGGGCGAGCAGGAGGTCGCACGGCAGCGTTGGGAAATAACGGCTGCTTTCACAGCTGGCCTGGCCTTGATAAGCCTGTGATGAGAGGGTAGGAGGAGAGGTATGGAGAGGGCGAGTGGGAGGTCGCACGGCAGCGGTGGAAATAACGGCTGCTTTCACAGCTGGCCTGGCCTTGATAAGCCTGTGATGAGAGGATAGTAGGAGAAGTCTGGAGAAGGCGGGCGGGAGGTCGCACGGCAGCGGTGGAAATAACGGCTGCTTTCACAGCTGGCCTGGCCTTGATAAGCCTGTGATGAGAGGATAGGAGGAGTGGTCTGGAGAGGGCGGGCGGGAGATCGCACGGCTGCGGTGGGAAATAACGGCTGCTTTCACAGCTGGCCTGCCCTTGATAAGCCTGTGATGAGAGGATAGGAGGAGAGGTATGGAGAGGGCGAGCAGGAAGTCGCACGTCAGGAGTGGGAAATAACAGCTGCTTTCACAGCTGGCCTGGCCTTGATAAGCCTGTGATGAGAGGATAGGAGGAGAGGTATGGAGAGGGCGAGCGGGAGGTCGCACAGCAGCGGTGGGAAATAACGGCTGCTTTCACAGCTGGCCTGGCCTTGATAAGCCTGTGATGAGAGGATAGGAGGAGAGGTCTGGAGAGGGCGGGCGGGAGGTCGCACGGCAGCGGTGGGAAATAACTGCTGCTTTCACAGCTGGCCTGGCCTTGATAATCCTGTGATGAGAGGATAGGAGGAGAGGTCTGGAGAGGGCGGGCGGGAGGTCGCACGGCAGCGGTGGGAAATAACAGCTGCTTTCACAGCTGGCCTGGCCTTTATAAGCCTGTGATGAGAGGATAGGAGGAGAGGTATGGAGAGGGCGAGCAGGAGGTCGCACGGCAGCAGTGGGAAATAACAGCTGCTTTCACAGCTGGCCTGGCCTTGATAAGCCTGTGATGAGAGGATAGGAGGAGAGGTATGGAGAGGGCGAGCGGGAGGTCGCACAGCAGCGGTGGGAAATAACGGCTGCTTTCACAGCTCGCCTGGCCTTGATAAGCCTGTGATGAGAGGATAGGAGGAGAGGTCTGGAGAGGGCAAGCGGGAGGTCGCATGGCAGCGGTGGAAAATAACGGCTGCTTTCACAGCTGGCCTGGCCTTGATAAGCCTGTGGTGAGAGGATAGGAGGAGAGGTATGGAGAGGGCGAGCGGGAGGTCGCACGGCAGCGGTGGAAATAACGGCTGCTTTCACAGCTGGCCTGGCCTTGATAAGCCTGTGATGAGAGGATAGGAGGAGAGGTCTGGAGAGGGCGGGCGGGAGGTCGCACGGCAGCGGTGGAAATAACGGCTGCTTTCACAGCTGGCCTGGCCTTGATGAGCCTGTGATGAGAGGATAGGAGGAGAGGTATGGAGAGGGCGAGCGGGAGGTCGCACGGCAGCGGTGGAAATAACGGCTGCTTTCACAGCTGGCCTCTCCTTGATAAGCCTGTGATGAGAGGATAGGAGGAGAGGTATGGAGAGGGCGAGCGGGAGGTCGCACGGCAGCGGTGGAAATAACGGCTGCTTTCACAGCTGGCCTGGCTTTGATAAGCCTGTGATGAGAGGATAGGAGGAGAGGTCTGCAGAGGGCGAGCGGGAGGTCGCACGGCAGCGGTGGGAAATAACGGCTGCTTTCACAGCTGGCCTGGCCTTGATAAGCCTGTGATGAGAGGATAGGAGGAGAGGTATGGAGAGGGCGAGCGGGAGGTTGCACGGCAGCGGTGGAAATAACGGCTGCTTTCACAGCTGGCCTGGCCTTGATAAGCCTGTGATGAGAGGATAGGAGGAGAGGTATGGAGAGGGCGAGCGGGAGGTCGCACGGCAGCGGTGGAAATAACGGCTGCTTTCACAGCTGGCCTGGCCTTGATAAGCCTGTGATGAGAGGATAGGAGGAGAGGTCTGGAGAAGGCGGGCGGGAGGTCGCACGGCAGCGGTGGAAATAACGGCTGCTTTCACAGCTGGCCTGGCCTTGATAAGCCTGTGATGAGAGGATAGGAGGAGACGTATGGAGAGGGCGGGCGGGAGGTCGCACAGTAGGGGTGGGAAATAACGGCTGCTTTCACAGCTGGCCTGGCCTTGATAAGCCTGTGATGAGAGGATAGGAGGAGAGTTCTGGAGAGGGCGGGCGGGAGGATACACGGCAGCGGTGGGAAATAACTGCTGCTTTCACAGCTGGCCTGGCCTTGATAAGCCTGTGGTGAGAGGATAGTAGGAGAGGTCTGGAGAGGGCGGGCGGGAGTGCGCACGGCAGCGGTGTGAAATAAATGCTGCTTTCACAGCTGGCCTGGCCTTGATAAGCTTGTGATGAGAGGATAGGAGGAGAGGTCTGGAGAGGGCGAGCGGGAGGTCAGACGGCAGCGGTGGGAAATAATGGCTGCTTTCACAGCTGGCCTGGCCTTGATAAGCCTGTGATGAGAGGATAGTAGGAGAGGTCTGGAGAGGGCGGGCGGGAGTTCGCGCGGCAGTTGTGGAAATAACGGCTGCTTTCACAGCTGGCCTGGCCTTGATAAGCCTGTGATGAGAGGATAGGAGGAGAGGTATGGAGAGGGCGAGCGGGAGGTCGCACAGCAGCAGTGGAAATAACGGCTGCTTTCACAGCTGGCCTGGCCTTGATAAGCCTGTGATGAGAGGATAGGAGGAGAGGTCTGTAGTGGGCGAGCGGGTGGTCAGACGGCAGCGGTGGGAAATAATGGCTGCTTTCACAGCTGGCCTGGCCTTGATAAGCCTGTGATGAGAGGATAGGAGGAGAGGTCTGGAGAGGGCGAGCGGGAGGTCGCACGGCAGCGGTGGGAAATAACGGCTGCTTTCACAGCTGGCCTGGCCTTGATAAGCCTGTGATGAGAGGATAGGAGGAGAGGTATGGAGAGGGGGAGCGGGAGGTCGCACGGCCGCGGTGGAAATATCGGCTGCTTTCACAGCTGGCCTGGCCTTGATAAGCCTGTGATGAGAGTATAGGAGGAGAGGTCTGGAGAGGGCGGGCGGGAGGTCGCACGGCAGCGGTGGAAATAACGGCTGCTTTCACAGCTGGCCTGGCCTTGATAAGCCTGTGATGAGAGGATAGGAGGAGAGGTCTGGAGAGGGCGGGCGGGAGGATACACGGCAGCGGTGGGAAATAACAGCTGCTTTCACAGCTGGCCTGGCCTTGATAAGCCTGTGATGAGAGGATAGTAGGAGAGGTCTGGAGAGAGCGAGCGGGAGGTCGCACGGCAGCAGTGGAAATAACGGCTGCTTTCACAGCTGGCCTGGCCTTGATAAGCCTGTGATGAGAGGATAGGAGGTGAGGTCTGGAGAGGGCGGGCGGGAGGTCGCACGGCAGCAGTGGAAATAACGGCTGCTCTCACAGCTGGCCTGGCCTTGATAAGCCTGTGATGAGAGGATAGGAGGAGAGGTCTGGAGAGGGCGGGCGGGAGGATACACGGCAGCGGTGGGAAATAACTGCTGCTTTCACAGCTGGCCTGGCCTTGATAAGCCTGTGATGAGAGGATAGTAGGAGAGGTCTGGAGAGAGCGAGCGGGAGGTCGCACGGCAGCAGTGGAAATAACGGCTGCTTTCACAGCTGGCCTGGCCTTGATAAGCCTGTGATGAGAGGATAGGAGGAGAGGTCTGGAGAGGGCGGGCGGGAGGTCGCACGGCAGCAGTGGAAATAACGGCTGCTTTCACAGCTGGCCTGGCCTTGATAAGCCTGTGATGAGAGGATAGGAGGAGAGGTCTGGAGAGGGCAGGCGGGAGGATACACGGCAGCGGTGGGAAATAACTGCTGCTTTCACAGCTGGCCTGGCCTTGATAAGCTTGTGATGAGAGGATAGGAGGAGAGGTCTGGAGAGAGCGGGCGGGAGGTCGCACGGCAGCAGTGGAAATAACGGCTGCTTTCACAGCTGGCCTGGCCTTGATAAGCCTGTGATGAGAGGATAGGAGGAGAGGTCTTTAGAGGGCGGGCGGGAGGATACACGGCAGCGTTGGAAAATAACTGCTGCTTTCACAGCTGGCCTGGCCTTGATAAGCCTGTGATGAGAGGATAGTAGGAGAGGTCTGGAGAGAGCGAGCGGGAGGTCGCACGGCAGCAGTGGAAATAATGGCTGCTTTCACAGCTGGCCTGGCCTTGATAAGCCTGTGATGGGAGGATAGGAGGAGAGGTCTGGAGAGGGCGGGCGGGAGGTCGCACGGCAGCAGTGGAAATAACGGCTGCTTTCACAGCTGGCCTGGCCTTGATAAGCCTGTGATGAGAGGATAGGAGGAGAGGTCTGGAGAGGGCGGGCGGGAGGATACTGGCAGCGGTGGGAAATAACTGCTGCTTTCACAGCTGGCCTGGCCTTGATAAGCCTGTGATGAGAGGATAGGAGGAGAGGTCTGGAGAGGGCGGGCGGGAGGTCGCACGGCAGCAGTGGAAATAACGGCTGCTTTCACAGCTGGCCTGGCCTTGATAAGCTTGTGATGAGAGGATAGGAGGAGAGGTCTGGAGAGGGCGGGCGGGAGGTCGCACGGCAGCAGTGGAAATAACGGCTGCTTTGACAGCTGGCCTGGCCTTGATAAGCCTGTGATGAGAGGATAGGAGGAGAGGTCTGGAGAGGGCGGGCGGGAGGATACACGGCAGCGGTGGAAAATAACTGCTGCTTTCACAGCTGGCCTGGCCTTGATAAGCCTGTGATGAGAGGATAGTAGGAGAGGTCTGGAGAGAGCGAGCGGGAGGTCGCACGACAGCAGTGGAAATAACGGCTGCTTTCACAGCTGGCCTGGCCTTGATAAGCCTGTGATGGGAGGATAGGAGGAGAGGTCTGGAGAGGGCGGGCGGGAGGTCGCACGGCAGCAGTGGAAATAACGGCTGCCTTCACAGCTGGCCTGGCCTTGATAAGCCTGTGATGAGAGGATAGGAGGAGAGGTCTGGAGAGGGCGGGCGGGAGGATACACGGCAGCGGTGGGAAATAACTGCTGCTTTCACAGCTGGCCTGGCCTTGATAAGCCTGTGATGAGAGGATAGGAGGAGAGGTCTGGAGAGGGCGGGCGGGAGGTCGCACGGCAACAGTGGAAATAACGGCTGCTTTCACAGCTGGCCTGGCCTTGATAAGCCTGTGATGAGAGGATAGGAGGAGAGGTCTGGAGAGGGCGGGCGGGAGGATACACGGCAGCGGTGGGAAATAACTGCTGCTTTCACAGCTGGCCTGGCCTTGATAAGCTTGTGATGAGAGGATAGGAGGAGAGGGCTGGAGAGGGCGGGCGGGAGGTCGCACGGCAGCAGTGGAAATAACGGCTGCTTTCACAGCTGGCCTGGCCTTGATAAGCCTGTGATGAGAGGATAGGAGGAGAGGTCTGGAGAGGGCGGGCGGGAGGATACACGGCAGCGGTGGGAAATAACGGCTGCTTTCACAGCTGGCCTGGCCTTGATAAGCCTGTGATGAGAGGATAGGAGGAGAGGGCTGGAGAGGGCGGGCGGGAGGATACACGGCAGCGGTGGGAAATAACTGCTGCTTTCACAGCTGGCCTGGCCTTGATAAGCTTGTGATGAGAGGATAGGAGGAGAGGTCTGGAGAGGGCGGGCGGGAGGTCGCACGGCAGCAGTGGAAATAACGGCTGCTTTCACAGCTGGCCTGGCCTTGATAAGCCTGTGATGAGAGGATAGGAGGAGAGGTCTGGAGAGGGCGGGCGGGAGGATACACGGCAGCGGTGGGAAATAACTGCTGCTTTCACAGCTGGCCTGGCCTTGATAAGCTTGTGATGAGAGGATAGGAGGAGAGGGCTGGAGAGGGCGGGCGGGAGGTCGCACGGCAGCAGTGGAAATAACGGCTGCTTTCACAGCTGGCCTGGCCTTGATAAGCCTGTGATGAGAGGATAGGAGGAGAGGTCTGGAGAGAGCGAGCGGGAGGTCGCACGGCAGCGGTGGAAATAACGGCTGCTTTCACAGCTGGCCTGGCCTTGATAAGCCTGTGATGAGAGGATAGTAGGAGAGGTCTGGAGAGGGCGGGCGAAAGGTCACGCGGCAGCAGTGGAAATAACGGCTGCCTTCACAGCTGGCCTGGCCTTGATAAGCCTGTGATGAGAGGATAGGAGGAGAGGTATGGAGAGGGCGAGCGGGAGGTCGCACGGCAGCGGTGGAAATAACGGCTGCTTTCACAGCTGGCCTGGCCTTGATAAGCCTGTGATGAGAGGGTAGGAGGAGAGGTCTGGAGAGGGCGAGCGGGAGGTCAGACGGCAGCGGTGGGAAATAACGGCTGCTTTCACAGCTGGCCTGGCCTTGATAAGCCTGTGATGAAAGGATAGGAGGAGAGGTCTGTAGAGGGCAAGTGGGAGGTCGCACGGCAGTGGTGGGAAATAACGGCTGCTTTCACAGCTGGCCTGGCCTTGTTAAGCCTGTGATGAGAGGATAGGAGGAGAGGTATGGAGAGGGCGAGCGGGAGGTCGCACGGCAGCGGTGGAAATAACGGCTGCTTTCACAGCTGGCCTGCCCTTGATAAGCCTGTGATGAGAGGATAGTAGGAGAGGTCTGGAGAGGGCGGGCGGGAGGTCACGCGGCAGCAGTGGAAATAACGGCTGCTTTCACAGCTGGCCTGGCCTTGATAAGCCTGTGATGAGAGGATAGGAGGAGAGGTCTGGATAGGGCGGGCGGGAGGTCGCACGGCAGCGGTGGGAAATAACGGCTGCTTTCACAGCTGGCCTGGCCTTGATAAGCCTGTGATGAGAGGATAGGAGGAGAGGTCTGGATAGGGCGGGCGGGAGGTCGCACGGCAGCAGTGGAAATAACGGCTGCTTTCACAGCTGGCCTGGCCTTGATAAGCCTGTGATGAGAGGATAGGAGGAGAGGTATGGAGAGGGCGAGCGGGAGGTCGCGCAGCAGCGGTGGGAAATAACGGCTGCTCTCACAGCTCGCCTGGCCTTGATAAGCCTGTGATGAGAGGATAGGAGGAGAGGTCTGGAGAGGGCAAGCGGGAGGTCGCATGGCAGCGGTGGAAAATAACGGCTGCTTTCACAGCTGGCCTGGCCTTGATAAGCCTGTGATGAGAGGATAGGAGGAGAAGTCTGGAGAGGGCGAGCGGGAGGTCGCACGGCAGCGGTGGGAAATAACGGCTGCTTTCACAGCTGGCCTGGCCTTGATAAGCCTGTGATGAGAGGATAGGAGGAGAGGTATGGAGAGGGCGAGCGGGAGGTCGCACGGCAGCGCTGGAAATAACGGCTGCTTTCACAGCTGGCCTGGCCTTGATAAGCCTTTGATGAGAGGATAGGAGGAGAGGTCTGG
This sequence comes from Locusta migratoria, assembly GCA_026315105.1. Lineage (NCBI taxonomy): Eukaryota > Metazoa > Arthropoda > Insecta > Orthoptera > Acrididae > Locusta > Locusta migratoria. The sequence continues at coordinate 572,365,371 of CM048747.1, read as the reverse complement.
AGAGGGCGGGCGGGAGGTCGCACCGCAGCGGTGGAAATAACGGCTGCTTTCACAGCTGGCCTGGCCTTGATGAGCCTGTGATGAGAGGATAGGAGGAGAGCTATGGAGAGGGCGAGCGGGAGGTCGCACGGCAGCGGTGGAAATAACGGCTGCTTTCACAGCTGGACTGGCTTTGATAAGCCTGTGATGAGAGGATAGGAGGAGAGGTCTGGAGAGGGCGAGCGGGAGGTCGCACGGCAGCGGTGGGAAATAGCGGCTGCTTTCACAGCTGGCCTGGCCTTGATAAGCCTGTGATGAGAGGATAGGAGGAGAGGTATGGAGAGGGCGAGCGGGAGGTCGCACGGCAGCGGTGGAAATAACGGCTGCTTTCACAGCTGGCCTGGCCTTGATAAGCCTGTGATGAGAGGATAGGAGGAGAGGTCTGGAGAGGGCGGGCGGGAGATTGCACGGCAGCGGTGGGAAATAACGGCTGCTTTCACAGCTGGCCTGGCCTTGATAAGCCTGTTATGAGAGGATAGGAGGAGAGGTATGGAGAGGGCGAGCAGGAGGTCGCACGGCAGCGGTGGAAATAACGGCTGCTTTCACAGCTGGCCTGCCCTTGATATGCCTGTGATGAGAGGATAGGAGGAGAGGTCTGGAGAGGGCGGGCGGGAGGTCGCACGGCAGCGGTGGAAATAACGGCTGCTTTCACAGCTGGCCTGGCCTTGATAAGCCTGTGATGAGAGGATAGGAGGAGACGTATGGAGAGGGCGGGCAGGAGGTCGCACGGCAGCGGTGGAAATAACGGCTGCTTTCACAGCTGGCCTGGCCTTGATAAGCCTGTGATGAGAGGATAGGAGGAGAGGTATGGAGAGGGCGAGCAGGAGGTCGCACGGCAGCGGTGGAAATAACGGCTGCTTTCACAGCTGGCCTGGCCTTGATAAGCCTGTGATGAGAGGATAGGAGGAGAGGTCTGGAGAGGGCGGGCGGGAGGTCGCACGGCAGCGGTGGAAATAACGGCTGCTTTCACAGCTGGCCTGGCCTTGATAAGCCTGTGATGAGAGGATAGGAGGAGACGTATGGAGAGGGCGGGCAGGAGGTCGCACGGCAGCGGTGGAAATAACGGCTGCTTTCACAGCTGGCCTGGCCTTGATAAGCCTGTGATGAGAGGATAGGAGGAGAGGTCTGGAGAGGGCGGGTGGGAGGATACACGGCAGCGGTGGGAAATAACTGCTGCTTTCACAGCTGGCCTGGCCTTGATATGCCTGTGATGAGAGGATAGGAGGAGTGGTCTGGAGAGGGCGGGCGGGAGGTCGCACGGCAGCGGTGGAAATAACGGCTGCTTTCACAGCTGGCCTGGCCTTGATAAGCCTGTGATGAGAGGATAGGAGGAGACGTATGGAGAGGGCGGGCAGGAGGTCGCACGGCAGCGGTGGAAATAACGGCTGCTTTCACAGCTGGCCTGGCCTTGATAAGCCTGTGATGAGAGGATAGGAGGAGAGGTCTGGAGAGGGCGGGTGGGAGGATACACGGCAGCGGTGGGAAATAACTGCTGCTTTCACAGCTGGCCTGGCCTTGATAAGCCTGTGATGAGAGCATAGGAGGAGAGGTATGGAGAGGGCGAGCGGGAGGTCGCACGGCAGTGGTGGAAATAACGGCTGCTTTCACAGCTGGCCTGGCCTTGATAAGCCTGTGATGAGAGGATAGGAGGAGACGTATGGAGAGGGCGGGCAGGAGGTCGCACGGCAGCGGTGGAAATAACGGCTGCTTTCACAGCTGGCCTGGCCTTGATAAGCCTGTGATGAGAGGATAGGAGGAGAGATCTGGAGAGGGCGGGTGGGAGGATACACGGCAGCGGTGGGAAATAACGGCTGCTTTCACAGCTGGCCTGGCCTTGATAAGCCTGTGATGAGAGGATAGGAGGAGACGTATGGAGAGGGCGGGCAGGAGGTCGCACGGCAGCGGTGGAAATAACGGCTGCTTTCACAGCTGGCCTGGCCTTGATAAGCCTGTGATGAGAGGATAGGAGGAGAGGTCTGGAGAGGGCGGGTGGGAGGATACACGGCAGCGGTGGGAAATAACGGCTGCTTTCACAGCTGGCCTGGCCTTGATAAGCCTGTGATGAGAGGATAGGAGGAGAGGTATGGAGAGGGCGAGCAGGAGGTCGCACGGCAGCGGTGGAAATAACGGCTGCTTTCACAGCTGGCCTGGCCTTGATGTGCCTGTGATGAGAGGATAGGAGGAGAGGTCTGGAGAGGGAGGGCGGGAGGTCGCACGGCAGCGGTGGAAATAACGGCTGCTTTCACAGCTGGCCTGGCCTTGATAAGCCTGTGATGAGAGGATAGGAGGAGACGTATGGAGAGGGCGGGCAGGAGGTCGCACGGCAGCGGTGGAAATAACGGCTGCTTTCACAGCTGGCCTGGCCTTGATAAGCCTGTGATGAGAGGATAGGAGGAGAGGTCTGGAGAGGGCGGGCAGGAGGTCGCACGGCAGCGGTGGGAAATAACTGCTGCTTTCACAGCTGGCCTGGCCTTGATAAGCCTGTGATGAGAGGATAGGAGGAGACGTATGGAGAGGGCGAGCGGGAGGTCGCACGGCAGCGGTGGAAATAACGGCTGCTTTCACAGCTGGCCTGGCCTTGATAAGCCTGTGATGAGAGGATAGGAGGAGACGTATGGAGAGTGCGGGCGGGAGGTCGCACAGTAGCGGTGGGAAATAACGGCTGCTTTCACAGCTGGCCTGGCCTTGATAAGCCTGTGATGAGAGGATAGGAGGAGAGGTCTGGAGAGGGCGGGTGGGAGGATACACGGCAGCGGTGGGAAATAACTGCTGCTTTCACAGCTGGCCTGGCCTTGATAAGCCTGTGATGAGAGGATAGTAGGAGAGGTCTGGAGAGGGCGGGCGGGAGGTCGCACGGCAGCAGTGGAAATAACAGCTGCTTTCACAGCTGGCCTGGCCTTGATAAGCCTGTGATGAGAGGATAGGAGGAGAGGTATGGAGAGGGCGAGCGGGAGGTCGCACAGCAGCGGTGGGAAATAACGGCTGCTTTCACAGCTGGCTTGGCCTTGATAAGCCTGTGATGAGAGGATAGGAGGAGAGGTCTGGAGTGGGCGAGCGGGTGGTCAGACGGCAGCGGTGGGAAATAATGGCTGCTTTCACAGCTGGCCTGGCCTTGATAAGCCTGTGATGAGAGGATAGGAGGAGAGGTCTGGAGAGGGCGAGCGGGAGGTCGCACGGCAGCGGTGGGAAATAACGGCTGCTTTCACAGCTGGCCTGGCCTTGATAAGCCTGTGATGAGAGGATAGGAGGAGAGGTATGGAGAGGGGGAGCGGGAGGTCGCACGGCAGCGGTGGAAATAACGGCTGCTTTCACAGCTGGCCTGGCCTTGATAAGCCTGTGATGAGAGTATAGGAGGAGAGGTCTGGAGAGGGCGGGCGGGAGGTCGCACGGCAGCGGTGGGAAATAACTGCTGCTTTCACAGCTGGCCTGGCCTTGATAAGCCTGTGATGAGAGGATAGGAGGAGAGGTCTGGAGAGGGCGGGCGGGAGGATACACGGCAGCGGTGGGAAATAACTGCTGCTTTCACAGCTGGCCTGGCCTTGATAAGCCTGTGATGAGAGAATAGTAGGAGAGGTCTGGAGAGGACGGGCGGGAGTTCGCACGGCAGCGGTGGGAAATAAATGCTGCTTTCACAGCTGGCCTGGCCTTGATAAGCCTGTGATTAGATAATAGGAGGAGAGGTCTCGAGTGGGCGGGCGGGAGGTCGCACGGCAGCGGTGGAAATAACGGCTGCTTTCACAGCTGGCCTGGCCTTGATAAGCCTGTGATGAGAGGGAAGGAGGAGAGGTCTGGAGAGGGCGAGCGGGAGGTCAGACGGCAGCGGTGGGAAATAACGGCTGCTTTCACAGCTGGCCTGGCCTTGATAAGCCTGTGATGAAAGGATAGGAGGAGAGGTCTGGAGAGGGCAAGTGGGAGGTCGCACGGCAGTGGTGGGAAATAACGGCTGCTTTCACAGCTGGCCTGGCCTTGATAAGCCTGTGATGAGAGGATAGGAGGAGAGGTATGGAGAGGGCGAGCGGGAGGTCGCACGGCAGCGGTGGAAATAACGGCTGCTTTCACAGCTGGCCTGGCCTTGATAAGCCTGTGATGAGAGGATAGTAGGAGAGGTCTGGAGAGGGCGGGCGGGAGGTCACGCGGCAGCAGTGGAAATAACGGCTGCTTTCACAGCTGGCCTGGCCTTGATAAGCCTGTGATGAGAGGATAGGAGGAGAGGTATGGAGAGGGCGAGCGGGAGGTCGCACAGCAGCGGTGGGAAATAACGGCTGCTTTCACAGCTGGCCTGGCCTTGATAAGCCTGTGATGAGAGTATAGGAGGAGAGGTCTGGAGTGGGCGAGCGGGTGGTCAGACGGCAGCGGTGGGAAATAACGGCTGCTTTCACAGCTGGCCTGGCCTTGATAAGCCTGTGATGAGAGGATAGGAGGAGAGGTCTGGAGAGGGGGAGCGGGAGGTCGCACGGCAGCGGTGGGAAATAACGGCTGCTTTCACAGCTGGCCTGGCCTTGATAAGCCTGTGATGAGAGGATAGGAGGAGAGGTCTGGAGAGGGCGGGCGGGAGGTCGCACGGCAGCGGTGGGAAATAACGGCTGCTTTCACAGCTGGCCTGGCCTTGATAAGCCTGTGATGAGAGGATAGGAGGAAATGTCTTCATAGGGCGGGCGGGAGGTCGCACGGCAGCAGTGGAAATAACGGCTGCTTTCACAGCTGGCCTGGCCTTGATAAGCCTGTGATAAGAGGATAGGAGGAGAGGTCTGGAGAGGACGGGCGGGAGGTCGCACGGCAGCAGTGGGAAATAACGGCTGCTTTCACAGCTGGCCTGGCCTTGATAAGCCTGTGATGAGAGGATAGGAGGAGAGGTATGGAGAGGGGGAGCGGGAGGTCGCACGGCAGCGGTGGAAATAACGGCTGCTTTCACAGCTGGCCTGGCCTTGAAAAGCTTGTGATGAGAGTATAGGAGGAGAGGTCTGGAGAGGGCGGGTGGGAGGTCGCACGGCAGCAGTGGAAATAACGGCTGCTTTCACAGCTGGCCTGGCCTTGATAAGCCTGTGATGAGAGGATAGGAGGAGAGGTATGGAGAGGGCGAGCGGGAGGTCGCACGGCAGCGGTGGAAATAACGGCTGCTTTCACAGCTGGCCTGGCCTTGAAAAGCCTGTGATGAGAGGATAGTAGGAGAGGTCTGGAGAGGGCGGGCGGGAGGTCGCGCGGCAGCAGTGGAAATAACGGCTGCTTTCCTAGCTGGCCTGGCCTTGATAAACCTGTGATGAGAGGATAGGAGGAGAGGTATGGAGAGGGCGAGCGGGAGGTCGCACAGCAGCGGTGGGAAATAACGGCTGCTTTCACAGCTGGCTTGGCCTTGATAAGCCTGTGATGAGAGGATAGGAGGAGAGGTCTGGAGAGGGCGGGCGGGAGGTCGCACGGCAGCGGTGGAAATAACGGCTGCTTTCACAGCTGGCCTGGCCTTGAAAAGCCTGTGATGAGAGGATAGTAGGAGAGGTCTGGAGAGGGCGAGCGGGAGGTCAGACGGCAGCGGTGGGAAATAACGGCTGCTTTCACAGCTGGCCTGGCCTTGATAAGCCTGTGATGAAAGGATAGGAGGAGAGGTCTGGAGAGGGCAAGTGGGAGGTCGCACGGCAGTGGTGGGAAATAACGGCTGCTTTCACAGCTGGCCTGGCCTTGATAAGCCTGTGATGAGAGGATAGGAGGAGAGGTATGGAGAGGGCGAGCGGGAGGTCGCACGGCAGCGGTGGAAATAACGGCTGCTTTCACAGCTGGCCTGGCCTTGATAAGCCTGTGATGAGAGGATAGTAGGAGAGGTCTGGAGAGGGCGGGCGGGAGGTCACGCGGCAGCAGTGGAAATAACGGCTGCTTTCACAGCTGGCCTGGCCTTGAAAAGCCTGTGATGAGAGGATAGTAGGAGAGGTCTGGAGAGGGCGGGCGGGAGGTCGCACGGCAGCAGTGGAAATAACGGCTGCTTTCACAGCTGGCCTGGCCTTGATAAGCCTGTGATGAGAGGATAGGAGGAGAGGTCTGGAGAGGGCGGGCGGGAGGATACACGGCAGCGGTGGGAAATAACTGCTGCTTTTACAGCTGGCCTGGCCTTGATAAGCCTGTGATGAGAGGATAGGAGGAGAGGTCTGGAGAGGGCGGGCGGGAGGTCGCACGGCAGCAGTGGAAATAACGGCTGCTTTCACAGCTGGCCTGGCCTTGATAAGCCTGTGATGAGAGGATAGGAGGAGAGGTCTGGAGAGGGCGGGCGGGAGGATACACGGCAGCGGTGGGAAATAACTGCTGCTTTCACAGCTGGCCTGGCCTTGATAAGCTTGTGATGAGAGGATAGGAGGAGAGGGCTGGAGAGGGCGGGCGGGAGGTCGCACGGCAGCAGTGGAAATAACGGCTGCTTTCACAACTGGCCTGGCCTTGATAAGCCTGTGATGAGAGGATAGGAGGAGAGGTCTGGAGAGGGCGGGCGGGAGGATACACGGCAGCGGTGGGAAATAACGGCTGCTTTCACAGCTGGCCTGGCCTTGATAAGCCTGTGATGAGAGGATAGGAGGAGAGGGCTGGAGAGGGCGGGCGGGAGGATACACGGCAGCGGTGGGAAATAACTGCTGCTTTCACAGCTGGCCTGGCCTTGATAAGCTTGTGATGAGAGGATAGGAGGAGAGGTCTGGAGAGGGCGGGCGGGAGGTCGCACGGCAGCAGTGGAAATAACGGCTGCTTTCACAGCTGGCCTGGCCTTGATAAGCCTGTGATGAGAGGATAGGAGGAGAGGTCTGGAGAGGGCGGGCGGGAGGATACACGGCAGCGGTGGGAAATAACTGCTGCTTTCACAGCTGGCCTGGCCTTGATAAGCTTGTGATGAGAGGATAGGAGGAGAGGGCTGGAGAGGGCGGGCGGGAGGTCGCACGGCAGCAGTGGAAATAACGGCTGCTTTCACAGCTGGCCTGGCCTTGATAAGCCTGTGATGAGAGGATAGGAGGAGAGGTCTGGAGAGAGCGAGCGGGAGGTCGCACGGCAGCGGTGGAAATAACGGCTGCTTTCACAGCTGGCCTGGCCTTGATAAGCCTGTGATGAGAGGATAGTAGGAGAGGTCTGGAGAGGGCGGGCGAAAGGTCACGCGGCAGCAGTGGAAATAACGGCTGCTTTCACAGCTGGCCTGGCCTTGATAAGCCTGTGATGAGAGGATAGGAGGAGAGGTATGGAGAGGGCGAGCGGGAGGTCGCACGGCAGCGGTGGAAATAACGGCTGCTTTCACAGCTGGCCTGGCCTTGATAAGCCTGTGATGAGAGGGTAGGAGGAGAGGTCTGGAGAGGGCGAGCGGGAGGTCAGACGGCAGAGGTGGGAAATAACGGCTGCTTTCACAGCTGGCCTGGCCTTGATAAGCCTGTGATGAAAGGATAGGAGGAGAGGTCTGTAGAGGGCAAGTGGGAGGTCGCACGGCAGTGGTGGGAAATAACGGCTGCTTTCACAGCTGGCCTGGCCTTGTTAAGCCTGTGATGAGAGGATAGGAGGAGAGGTATGGAGAGGGCGAGCGGGAGGTCGCACGGCAGTGGTGGAAATAACGGCTGCTTTCACAGCTGGCCTGCCCTTGATAAGCCTGTGATGAGAGGATAGTAGGAGAGGTCTGGAGAGGGCGGGCGGGAGGTCACGCGGCAGCAGTGGAAATAACGGCTGCTTTCACAGCTGGCCTGGCCTTGATAAGCCTGTGATGAGAGGATAGGAGGAGAGGTCTGGATAGGGCGGGCGGGAGGTCGCACGGCAGCGGTGGGAAATAACGGCTGCTTTCACAGCTGGCCTGGCCTTGATAAGCCTGTGATGTGAGGATAGGAGGAGAGGTCTGGATAGGGCGGGCGGGAGGTCGCACGGCAGCAGTGGAAATAACGGCTGCTTTCACAGCTGGCCTGGCCTTGATAAGCCTGTGATGAGAGGATAGGAGGAGAGGTATGGAGAGGGCGAGCGGGAGGTCGCACAGCAGCGGTGGGAAATAACGGCTGCTGTCACAGCTCGCCTGGCCTTGATAAGCCTGTGATGAGAGGATAGGAGGAGAGGTCTGGAGAGGGCAAGCGGGAGGTCGCATGGCAGCGGTGGAAAATAACGGCTGCTTTCACAGCTGGCCTGGCCTTGATAAGCCTGTGATGAGAGGATAGGAGGAGAAGTCTGGAGAGGGCGAGCGGGAGGTCGCACGGCAGCGGTGGGAAATAACGGCTGCTTTCACAGCTGGCCTGGCCTTGATAAGCCTGTGATGAGAGGATAGGAGGAGAGGTATGGAGAGGGCGAGCGGGAGGTCGCACGGCAGCGCTGGAAATAACGGCTGCTTTCACAGCTGGCCTGGCCTTGATAAGCCTTTGATGAGAGGATAGGAGGAGAGGTCTGGAGAGGGCGGGCGGGAGGTCGCACCGCAGCGGTGGAAATAACGGCTGCTTTCACAGCTGGCCTGGCCTTGATGAGCCTGTGATGAGAGGATAGGAGGAGAGCTATGGAGAGGGCGAGCGGGAGGTCGCACGGCAGCGGTGGAAATAACGGCTGCTTTCACAGCTGGACTGGCTTTGATAAGTCTGTGATGAGAGGATAGGAGGAGAGGTCTGGCGGGGCGAGCGGGAGGTCGCACGGCAGCGGTGGGAAATAGCGGCTGCTTTCACAGCTGGCCTGGCCTTGATAAGCCTGTGATGAGAGGATAGGAGGAGAGGTATGGAGAGGGCGAGCGGGAGGTCGCACGGCAGCGGTGGAAATAATGGCTGCTTTCACAGCTGGCCTGGCCTTGATAAGCCTGTGATGAGAGGATAGGAGGAGAGGTCTGGTGAGGGCGGGCGGGAGATTGCACGGCAGCGGTGGGAAATAACGGCTGCTTTCACAGCTGGCCTGGCCTTGATAAGCCTGTGATGAGAGGATAGGAGGAGAGGTATGGAGAGGGCGAGCAGGAGGTCGCACGGCAGCGGTGGAAATAACGGCTGCTTTCACAGCTGGCCTGCCCTTGATATGCCTGTGATGAGAGGATAGGAGGAGAGGTCTGGAGAGGGCGGGCGGGAGGTCGCACGGCAGCGGTGGAAATAACGGCTGCTTTCACAGCTGGCCTGGCCTTGATAAGCCTGTGATGAGAGGATAGGAGGAGACGTATGGAGAGGGCGGGCAGGAGGTCGCACGGCAGTGGTGGAAATAACGGCTGCTTTCACAGCTGGCCTGGCCTTGATAAGCCTGTGATGAGAGGATAGGAGGAGAGGTATGGAGAGGGCGAGCAGGAGGTCGCACGGCAGCGGTGGAAATAACGGCTGCTTTCACAGCTGGCCTGGACTTGATAAGCCTGTGATGAGAGGATAGGAGGAGAGGTCTGGAGAGGGCGGGCGGGAGGTCGCACGGCAGCGGTGGAAATAACGGCTGCTTTCACAGCTGGCCTGGCCTTGATAAGCCTGTGATGAGAGGATAGGAGGAGACGTATGGAGAGGGCGGGCAGGAGGTCGCACGGCAGCGGTGGAAATAACGGCTGCTTTCACAGCTGGCCTGGCCTTGATAAGCCTGTGATGAGAGGATAGGAGGAGAGGTCTGGAGAGGGCGGGTGGGAGGATACACGGCAGCGGTGGGAAATAACTGCTGCTTTCACAGCTGGCCTGGCCTTGATATGCCTGTGATGAGAGGATAGGAGGAGAGGTCTGGAGAGGGCGGGCGGGAGGTCGCACGGCAGCGGTGGAAATAACGGCTGCTTTCACAGCTGGCCTGGCCTTGATAAGCCTGTGATGAGAGGATAGGAGGAGACGTATGGAGAGGGCGGGCAGGAGGTCGCACGGCAGCGGTGGAAATAACGGCTGCTTTCACAGCTGGCCTGGCCTTGATAAGCCTGTGATGAGAGGATAGGAGGAGAAGTCTGAAGAGGGCGAGCGGGAGGTCGCACGGCAGCGGTGGGAAATAACGGCTGCTTTCACAGCTGGCCTGGCCTTGATAAGCCTGTGATGAGAGGATAGGAGGAGAGGTATGGAGAGGGCGAGCGGGAGGTCGCACGGCAGCGCTGGAAATAACGGCTGCTTTCACAGCTGGCCTGGCCTTGATAAGCCTTTGATGAGTGGATAGGAGGAGAGGTCTGGAGAGGGCGGGCGGGAGGTCGCACCGCAGCGGTGGAAATAACGGCTGCTTTCACAGCTGGCCTGGCCTTGATGAGCCTGTGATGAGAGGATAGGAGGAGAGCTATGGAGAGGGCGAGCGGGAGGTCGCACGGCAGCGGTGGAAATAACGGCTGCTTTCACAGCTGGACTGGCTTTGATAAGCCTGTGATGAGAGGATAGGAGGAGAGGTCTGGAGAGGGCGAGCGGGAGGTCGCACGGCAGCGGTGGGAAATAGCGGCTGCTTTCACAGCTGGCCTGGCCTTGATAACCCTGTGATGAGAGGATAGGAGGAGAGGTATGGAGAGGGCGAGCGGGAGGTCGCACGGCAGCGGTGGAAATAACGGCTGCTTTCACAGCTGGCCTGGCCTTGATAAGCCTGTGATGAGAGGATAGGAGGAGAGGTCTGGAGAGGGCGGGCGGGAGATTGCACGGCAGCGGTGGGAAATAACGGCTGCTTTCACAGCTGGCCTGGCATTGATAAGCTTGTGATGAGAGGATAGGAGGAGAGGTATGGAGAGGGCGAGCAGGAGGTCGCACGGCAGCGGTGGAAATAACGGCTGCTTTCACAGCTGGCCTGCCCTTGATATGCCTGTGATGAGAGGATAGGAGGAGAGGTCTGGAGAGGGCGGGCGGGAGGTCGCACGGCAGCGGTGGAAATAACGGCTGCTTTCACAGCTGGCCTGCCCTTGATAAGCCTGTGATGAGAGGATAGGAGGAGACGTATGGAGAGGGCGGGCAGGAGGTCGCACGGCAGCGGTGGAAATAACGGCTGCTTTCACAGCTGGCCTGGCCTTGATAAGCCTGTGATGAGAGGATAGGAGGAGAGGTATGGAGAGGGCGAGCAGGAGGTCGCACGGCAGCGGTGGAAATAACGGCTGCTTTCACAGCTGGCCTGGCCTTGATAAGCCTGTGATGAGAGGATAGGAGGAGAGGTCTCGAGAGGGCGGGCGGGAGGTCGCACGGCAGCGGTGGAAATAACGGCTGCTTTCACAGCTGGCCTGGCCTTGATAAGCCTGTGATGAGAGGATAGGAGGAGACGTATGGAGAGGGCGGGCAGGAGGTCGCACGGCAGCGTTGGAAATAACGACTGCTTTCACAGCTGGCCTGGCCTTGATAAGCCTGTGATGAGAGGATAGGAGGAGAGGTCTGGAGAGGGCGGGTGGGAGGATACACGGCAGCGGTGGGAAATAACTGCTGCTTTCACAGCTGGCCTGGCCTTGATATGCCTGTGATGAGAGGATAGGAGGAGAGGTCTGGAGAGGGCGGGCGGGAGGTCGCACGGCAGCGGTGGAAATAACGGCTGCTTTCACAGCTGGCCTGGCCTTGATAAGCCTGTGATGAGAGGATAGGAGGAGACGTATGGAGAGGGCGGGCAGGAGGTCGCACGGCAGCGGTGGAAATAACGGCTGCTTTCACAGCTGGCCTGGCCTTGATAAGCCTGTGATGAGAGGATAGGAGGAGAGGTCTGGAGAGGGCGGGTGGGAGGATACACGGCAGCGGTGGGAAATAACGGCTGCTTTCACAGCTGGCCTGGCCTTGATAAGCCTGTGATGAGAGGATAGAAGGAGACGTATGGAGAGGGCGGGCAGGAGGTCGCACGGCAGCGGTGGAAATAACGGCTGCTTTCACAGCTGGCCTGGCCTTGATAAGCCTGTGATGAGAGGATAGGAGGAGAGGTCTGGAGAGGGCGGGTGGGAGGATACACGGCAGCGGTGGGAAATAACGGCTGCTTTCACAGCTGGCCTGGCCTTGATAAGCCTGTGATGAGAGGATAGGAGGAGAGGTATGGAGAGGGCGAGCAGGAGGTCGCACGGCAGCGTTGGAAATAACGGCTGCTTTCACAGCTGGCCTGGCCTTGATATGCCTGTGATGAGAGGATAGGAGGAGAGGTCTGGAGAGGGAGGGCGGGAGGTCGCACGGCAGCGGTGGAAATAACGGCTGCTTTCACAGCTGGCCTGGCCTTGATAAGCCTGTGATGAGAGGATAGGAGGAGACGTATGGAGAGGGCGGGCAGGAGGTCGCACGGCAGCGGTGGAAATAACGGCTGCTTTCACAGCTGGCCTGGCCTTGATAAGCCTGTGATGAGAGGATAGGAGGAGAGGTCTGGAGAGGGCGGGCAGGAGGTCGCACGGCAGCGGTGGGAAATAACTGCTGCTTTCACAGCTGGCCTGGCCTTGATAAGCCTGTGATGAGAGGATAGGAGGAGACGTATGGAGAGGGCGAGCGGGAGGTCGCACGGCAGCGGTGGAAATAACGGCTGCTTTCACAGCTGGCCTGGCCTTGATAAGCCTGTGATGAGAGGATAGGAGGAGACGTATGGAGAGGGCGGGCGGGAGGTCGCACAGTAGCGGTGGGAAATAACGGCTGCTTTCACAGCTGGCCTGGCCTTGATAAGCCTGTGATGAGAGGATAGGAGGAGAGGTCTGGAGAGGGCGGGTGGGAGGATACACGGCAGCGGTGGGAAATAACTGCTGCTTTCACAGCTGGCCTGGCCTTGATAAGCCTGTGATAAGAGGATAGTAGGAGAGGTCTGGAGAGGGCGGGCGGGAGGTCGCACGGCAGCGGTGGAAATAACGGCTGCTTTCACAGCTGGCCTGGCCTTGATAAGCCTGTGATGAGAGGTTAGGAGGAGAGGTATGGAGAGGGCGAGCGGGAGGCCGCACAGCAGCGGTGGGAAATAACGGCTGCTTTCACAGCTGGCTTGGCCTTGATAAGCCTGTGATGAGAGGATAGGAGGAGAGGTCTGGAGTGGGCGAGCGGGTGGTCAGACGGCAGCGGTGGGAAATAATGGCTGCTTTCACAGCTGGCCTGGCCTTGATAAGCCTGTGATGAGAGGATAGGAGGAGAGGTCTGGAGAGGGCGAGCGGGAGGTCGCACGGCAGCGGTGGGAAATAACGGCTGCTTTCACAGCTGGCCTGGCCTTTATAAGCCTGTGATGAGAGGATAGGAGGAGAGGTATGGAGAGGGGGAGCGGGAGGTCGCACGGCAGCGGTGGAAATAACGGCTGCTTTCACAGCTGGCCTGGCCTTGATAAGCCTGTGATGAGAGTATAGGAGGAGAGGTCTGGAGAGGGCGGGCGGGAGGTCGCACGGCAGCGGTGGGAAATAACTGCTGCTTTCACAGCTGGCCTGGCCTTGATAAGCCTGTGATGAGAGGATAGGAGGAGAGGTCTGGAGAGGGCGGGCGGGAGGATACACGGCAGCGGTGGGAAATAACTGCTGCTTTCACAGCTGGCCTGGCCTTGATAAGCCTGTGATGAGAGGATAGTAGGAGAGGTCTGGAGAGGACGGGCGGGAGTTCGCACGGCAGCGGTGGGAAATAAATGCTGCTTTCACAGCTGGCCTGGCCTTGATAAGCCTGTGATTAGATAATAGGAGGAGAGGTCTCGAGTGGGCGGGCGGGAGGTCGCACGGCAGCGGTGGAAATAACGGCTGCTTTCACAGCTGGCCTGGCCTTGATAAGCCTGTGATGAGAGGGAAGGAGGAGAGGTCTGGAGAGGGCGAGCGGGAGGTCAGACGGCAGCGGTGGGAAATAACGGCTGCTTTCACAGCTGGCCTGGCCTTGATAAGCCTGTGATGAAAGGATAGGAGGAGAGGTCTGGAGAGGGCAAGTGGGAGGTCGCACGGCAGTGGTGGGAAATAACGGCTGCTTTCACAGCTGGCCTGGCCTTGATAAGCCTGTGATGAGAGGATAGGAGGAGAGGTATGGAGAGGGCGAGCGGGAGGTCGCACGGCAGCGGTGGAAATAACGGCTGCTTTCACAGCTGGCCTGGCCTTGATAAGCCTGTGATGAGAGGATAGTAGGAGAGGTCTGGAGAGGGCGGGCGGGAGGTCACGCGGCAGCAGTGGAAATAACGGCTGCTTTCACAGCTGGCCTGGCCTTGATAAGCCTGTGATGAGAGGATAGGAGGAGAGGTATGGAGAGGGCGAGCGGGAGGTCGCACAGCAGCGGTGGGAAATAACGGCTGCTTTCACAGCTGGCCTGGCCTTGATAAGCCTGTGATGAGAGTATAGGAGGAGAGGTCTGGAGTGGGCGAGCGGGTGGTCAGACGGCAGCGGTGGGAAATAATGGCTGCTTTCACAGCTGGCCTGGCCTTGATAAGCCTGTGATGAGAGGATAGGAGGAGAGGTCTGGAGAGGGGGAGCGGGAGGTCGCACGGCAGCGGTGGGAAATAACGGCTGCTTTCACAGCTGGCCTGGCCTTGATAAGCCTGTGATGAGAGGATAGGAGGAGAGGTCTGGAGAGGGCGGGCGGGAGGTCGCACGGCAGCGGTGGGAAATAACGGCTGCTTTCACAGCTGGCCTGGCCTTGATAAGCCTGTGATGAGAGGATAGGAGGAAATGTCTTCATAGGGCGGGCGGGAGGTCGCACGGCAGCTGTGGAAATAACGGCTGCTTTCACAGCTGGCCTGGCCTTGATAAGCCTGTGATAAGAGGATAGGAGGAGAGGTCTGGAGAGGACGGGCGGGAGGTCGCACGGCAGCAGTGGGAAATAACGGCTGCTTTCACAGCTGGCCTGGCCTTGATAAGCCTGTGATGAGAGGATAGGAGGAGAGGTATGGAGAGGGGGAGCGGGAGGTCGCACGGCAGCGGTGGAAATAACGGCTGCTTTCACAGCTGGCCTGGCCTTGAAAAGCCTGTGATGAGAGTATAGGAGGAGAGGTCTGGAGAGGGCGGGCGGGAGGTCGCACGGCAGCAGTGGAAATAACGGCTGCTTTCACAGCTGGCCTGGCCTTGATAAGCCTGTGATGAGAGGATAGGAGGAGAGGTATGGAGAGGGCGAGCGGGAGGTCGCACGGCAGCGGTGGAAATAACGGCTGCTTTCACAGCTGGCCTGGCCTTGAAAAGCCTGTGATGAGAGGATAGTAGGAGAGGTCTGGAGAGGGCGGGCGGGAGGTCGCGCGGCAGCAGTGGAAATAACGGCTGCTTTCACAGCTGGCCTGGCCTTGATAAGCCTGTGATGAGAGGATAGGAGGAGAGGTATGGAGAGGGCGAGCGGGAGGTCGCACAGCAGCGGTGGGAAATAACGGCTGCTTTCACAGCTGGCTTGGCCTTGATAAGCCTGTGATGAGAGGATAGGAGGAGAGGTCTGGAGTGGGCGAGCGGGTGGTCAGACGGCAGCGGTGGGAAATAATGGCTGCTTTCACAGCTGGCCTGGCCTTGATAAGCCTGTGATGAGAGGATAGGAGGAGAGGTCTGGAGAGGGCGAGCGGGAGGTCGCACGGCAGCGGTGGGAAATAACGGCTGCTTTCACAGCTGGCCTGGCCTTGATAAGCCTGTGATGAGAGGAGAGGAGGAGAGGTATGAAGAGGGGGAGCGGGAGGTCGCACGGCAGCGGTGGAAATAACGGCTGCTTTCACAGCTGGCCTGGCCTTGATAAGCCTGTGATGAGAGTATAGGAGGAGAGGTCTGGAGAGGGCGGGCGGGAGGTCGCACGGCAGCGGTGGGAAATAACTGCTGCTTTCACAGCTGGCCTGGCCTTGATAAGCCTGTGATGAGAGGATAGGAGGAGAGGTATGGAGAGGGGGAGCGGGAGGTCGCACGGCAGCGGTGGAAATAACGGCTGCTTTCACAGCTGGCCTGGCCTTGATAAGCCTGTGATGAGAGTATAGGAGGAGAGGTCTGGAGAGGGCGGGCGGGAGGTCGCACGGCAGCGGTGGGAAATAACTGCTGCTTTCACAGCTGGCCTGGCCTTGATAAGCATGTGATGAGAGGATAGGAGGAGAGGTCTGGAGTGGGCGAGCGGGTGGTCAGACGGCAGCGGTGGGAAATAATGGCTGCTTTCACAGCTGGCCTGGCCTTGATAAGCCTGTGATGAGAGGATAGGAGGAGAGGTATGGAGAGGGGGAGCGGGAGGTCGCACGGCAGCGGTGGAAATAACGGCTGCTTTCACAGCTGGCCTGGCCTTGATAAGCCTGTGATGAGAGTATAGGAGGAGAGGTCTGGAGAGGGCGGGCGGGAGGTCGCACGGCAGCGGTGGGAAATAACTGCTGCTTTCACAGCTGGCCTGGCCTTGATAAGCCTGTGATGAGAGGATAGGAGGAGAGGTCTGGAGAGGGCGGGCGGGAGGATACACGGCAGCGGTGGGAAATAACGGCTGCTTTCACAGCTGGCCTGGCCTTGATAAGCCTGTGATGAGAGGATAGGAGGAGAGGTATGGAGAAGGGGAGCGGGAGGTCGCACGGCAGCGGTGGAAATAATGGCTGCTTTCACAGCTGGCCTGGCCTTGATAAGCCTGTGATAAGAGGATAGGAGGAGAGGTCTGGAGAGGGCGGGCGGGAGGATACACGGCAGCGGTGGGAAATAACGGCTGCTTTCACAGCTGGCCTGGCCTTGATAAGCCTGTGATGAGAGGATAGGAGGAGAGGTATGGAGAGGGGGAGCGGGAGGTCGCACGGCAGCGGTGGAAATAACGGCTGCTTTCACAGCTGGCCTGGCCTTGATAAGCCTGTGATGAGAGTATAGGAGGAGAGGTCTGGAGAGGGCGGGCGGGAGGTCGCACGGCAGCGGTGGGAAATAACTGCTGCTTTCACAGCTGGCCTGGCCTTGATAAGCATGTGATGAGAGGATAGGAGGAGAGGTCTGGAGTGGGCGAGCGGGTGGTCAGACGGCAGCGGTGGGAAATAATGGCTGCTTTCACAGCTGGCCTGGCCTTGATAAGCCTGTGATGAGAGGATAGGAGGAGAGGTCTGGAGAGGGCGAGCGGGAGGTCGCACGGCAGCGGTGGGAAATAACGGCTGCTTTCACAGCTGGCCTGGCCTTGATAAGCCTGTGATGAGAGGATAGGAGGAGAGGTATGGAGAGGGGGAGCGGGAGGTCGCACGGCAGCGGTGGAAATAACGGCTGCTTTCACAGCTGGCCTGGCCATGATAAGCCTGTGATGAGAGTATAGGAGGAGAGGTCTGGAGAGGGCGGGCGGGAGGTCGCACGGCAGCGGTGGGAAATAACTGCTGCTTTCACAGCTGGCCTGGCCTTGATAAGCCTGTGATGAGAGGATAGTAGGAGAGGTCTGGAGAGGGCGGGCGGGAGTTCGCACGGCAGCGGTGGGAAATAAATGCTGCTTTCACAGCTGGCCTGGCCTTGATAAGCCTGTGATTAGAGGATAGGAGGAGAGGTCTCGAGTGGGCGGGCGGGAGGTCGCACGGCAGCAGTGGAAATAACGGCTGCTTTCACAGCTGGCCTGGCCTTGATAAGCCTGTGATGAGAGGGTAGGAGGAGAGGTCTGGAGAGGGCGAGCGGGAGGTCAGACGGCAGCGGTGGGAAATAACGGCTGCTTTCACAGCTGGCCTGGCCTTGATAAGCCTGTGATGAAAGGATAGGAGGAGAGGTCTGGAGAGGGCAAGTGGGAGGTCGCACAGCAGTGGTGGGAAATACCGGCTGCTTTCACAGCTGGCCTGGCCTTGATAAGCCTGTGATGAGAGGATAGGAGGAGAGGTATGGAGAGGGCGAGCGGGAGGTCGCACGGCAGCGGTGGAAATAACGGCTGCTTTCACAGCTGGCCTGGCCTTGATAAGCCTGTGATGAGAGGTTAGTAGGAGAGGTCTGGAGAGGGCGGGCGGGAGGTCACGCGGCAGCAGTGGAAATAACGGCTGCTTTCACAGCTGGCCTGGCCTTGATAAGCCTGTGATGAGAGGATAGGAGGAGAGGTCTGGATAGGGCGGGCGGGAGGTCGCACGGCAGCAGTGGAAATAACGGCTGCTTTCACAGCTGGCCTGGCCTTGATAAGCCTGCGATAAGAGGATAGGAGGAGAGGTCTGGAGAGGACGGGCGGGAGGTCAGACGGCAGCAGTGGGAAATAACGGCTGCTTTCACAGCTGGCCTGGCCTTGATAAGCCTGTGATGAGAGGATAGGAGGAGAGGTATGGAGAGGGGGAGCGGGAGGTCGCACGGCAGCGGTGGAAATAACGGCTGCTTTCACAGCTGGCCTGGCCTTGATAAGCCTGTGATGAGAGTATAGGAGGAGAGGTCTGGAGAGGGCGGGCGGGAGGTCGCACGGCAGCGGTGGGAAATAACGGCTGCTTTCACAGCTGGCCTGGCCTTGATAAGCCTGTGATGAAAGGATAGGAGGAGAGGTCTGGAGAGGGCAAGTGGGAGGTCGCACGGCAGTGGTGGGAAATAACGGCTGCTTTCACAGCTGGCCTGGCCTTGATAAGCCTGTGATGAGAGGATAGGAGGAGAGGTATGGAGAGGGCGAGCGGGAGGTCGCACGGCAGCGGTGGAAATAACGGCTGCTTTCACAGCTGGCCTGGCCTTGATAAGCCTGTGATGAGAGGATAGTAGGAGAGGTCTGGAGAGGGCGAGCGGGAGGTCGCACGGCAGCGGTGGAAATAACGGCTGCTTTCACAGCTGGCCTGGCCTTGATAAGCCTGTGATGAGAGGATAGTAGGAGAGGTCTGGAGAGGGCGGGCGGGAGGTCACGCGGCAGCAGTGGAAATAACGGCTGCTTTCACAGCTGGCCTGGCCTTGATAAGCCTGTGATGAGAGGATAGGAGAAGAGGTCTGGATAGGGCGGGCGGGAGGTCGCACGGCAGCAGTGGAAATAACGGCTGCTTTCACAGCTGGCCTGGCCTTAATAAGCCTGTGATAAGAGGATAGGAGGAGAGGTCTGGAGAGGACGGGCGGGAGGTCAGACGGCAGCAGTGGGAAATAACGGCTGCTTTCACAGCTGGCCTGGCCTTGATAAGCCTGTGATGAGAGGATAGGAGGAGAGGTATGGAGAGGGGGAGCGGGAGGTCGCACGGCAGCGGTGGAAATAACGGCTGCTTTCACAGCTGGCCTGGCCTTGATAAGCCTGTGATGAGAGGATAGGAGGAGAGGTCTGGAGAGGGCGGGCGGGAGGATACACGGCAGCGGTGGGAAATAACTGCTGCTTTCACAGCTGGCCTGGCCTTGATAAGCCTGTGATGAGAGGGTAGGAGGAGAGGTCTGGAGAGGGCGAGCGGAAGGTCAGACGGCAGCGGTGGGAAATAACGGCTGCTTTCACAGCTGGCCTGGCCTTGATAAGCCTGTGATGAAAGGATAGGAGGAGAGGTCTGGAGAGGGCAAGTGGGAGGTCGCACGGCAGTGGTGGGAAATAACGGCTGCTTTCACAGCTGGCCTGGCCTTGATAAGCCTGTGATGAGAGGGTAGGAGGAGAGGTCTGGAGAGGGCGAGCGGGAGGTCAGACGGCAGCGGTGGGAAATAACGGCTGCTTTCACAGCTGGCCTGGCCTTGATAAGCCTGTGATGAAAGGATAGGAGGAGAGGTCTGGAGAGGGCAAGTGGGAGGTCGCACGGCAGTGGTGGGAAATAACGGCTGCTTTCACAGCTGGCCTGGCCTTGATAAGCCTGTGATGAGAGGGTAGGAGGAGAGGTCTGGAGAGGGCGAGCGGGAGGTCAGACGGCAGCGGTGGGAAATAACGGCTGCTTTCACAGCTGGCCTGGCCTTGATAAGCCTGTGATGAAAGGATAGGAGGAGAGGTCTGGAGAGGGCAAGTGGGAGGTCGCACGGCAGTGGTGGGAAATAACGGCTGCTTTCACAGCTGGCCTGGCCTTGATAAGCCTGTGATGAGAGGGTAGGAGGAGAGGTATGGAGAGGGCGAGCGGGAGGTCAGACGGCAGCGGTGGGAAATAACGGCTGCTTTCACAGCTGGCCTGGCCTTGATAAGCCTGTGATGAAAGGATAGGAGGAGAGGTCTGGAGAGGGCAAGTGGGAGGTCGCACGGCAGTGGTGGGAAATAACGGCTGCTTTCACAGCTGGCCTGGCCTTGATAAGCCTGTGATGAGAGGGTAGGAGGAGAGGTCTGGAGAGGGCGAGCGGGAGGTCAGACGGCAGCGGTGGGAAATAACGGCTGCTTTCACAGCTGGCCTGGCCTTGATAAGCCTGTGATGAGAGGATAGTAGGAGAGGTCTGGAGAGGGCGGGCGGGAGGTCACGCAGCAGCAGTGGAAATAACGGCTGCTTTCACAGCTGGCCTGGCCTTGATAAGCCTGTGATGAGAGGATAGTAGGAGAGGTATGGAGAGGGCGAGCGGGAGGTCGCACAGCAGCGGTGGGAAATAACGGCTGCTTTCACAGCTGGCCTGGCCTTGATAAGCCTGTGATGAGAGTATAGGAGGAGAGGTCTGGAGTGGGCGAGCGGGTGGTCAGACGGCAGCGATGGGAAATAACGGCTGCTTTCACAGCTGGCCTGGCCTTGATAAGCCTGTGATGAGAGGATAGGAGGAGAGGTCTGGAGAGGGCGAGCGGGAGGTCGCACGGCAGCGGTGGGAAATAACGGCTGCTTTCACAGCTGGCCTGGCCTTGATAAGCCTGTGATGAGAGGATAGGAGGAGAGGTATGGAGAGGGCGAGCAGGAGGTCGCACGGCAGCAGTGGGAAATAACAGCTGCTTTCACAGCTTGCCTGGCCTTGATAAGCCTGAGATGAGAGGGTAGGAGGAGAGGTATGGAGAGGGCGAGCGGGAGGTCGCACAGCAGCGGTGGGAAATAACGGCTACTTTCACAGGTGGCCTGGCCTTGATAAGCCTGTGATGAGAGGATAGGAGGAGAGGTCTGGAGAGGGAGAGCGGGAGGTCAGACGGCAGCGGGGGGAAATAACGGCTGCTTTCACAGCTGGCCTGCCCTTGATAAGCCTGTGATGAGAGTATAGGAGGAGAGGTCTGGAGTGGGCGAGCGGGTGGTCAGACGGCAGCGGTGGGAAATAACGGCTGCTTTCACAGCTGGCCTGGCCTTGATAAGCCTGTGATGAGAGGATAGGAGGAGAGGTCTGGAGAGGGCGGGCGGGAGGTCGCACGGCAGCGGTGGGAAATAACGGCTGCTTTCACAGCTGGCCTGGCCTTGATAAGCCTGTGATGAGAGGATAGGAGGAGAGGTATGGAGAGGGCGAGCAGGAGGTCGCACGGCAGCAGTGGGAAATAACAGCTGCTTTCACGGCTTGCCTGGCCTTGATAAGCCTGAGATGAGAGGGTAGGAGGAGAGGTATGGAGAGGGCGAGCGGGAGGTCGCACAGCAGCGGTGGGAAATAACGGCTACTTTCACAGCTGGCCTGGCCTTGATAAGCCTGTGATGAGAGGATAGGAGGAGAGGTCTGGAGAGGGAGAGCGGGAGGTCAGACGGCAGCGGGGGGAAATAACGACTGCTTTCACAGCTGGCCTGCCCTTGATAAGACTGTGATGACAGGATAGGAGGAGAGGTCTGGAGAGGGCGGGAGGTCGCACGGCAGCGGTGGAAATATTGGCTGCCTTCACCGCTGGCCTGCCCTTGATAAGCCAGTGATGAGAGGATAGGAGGAGAGGTCTGGAGTGGACGAGCGTGTGGTCAGACGGCAGCGGTGGGAAATAACGGCTGCTTTAACAGCTGGCCCGGCCTTGATAAGCCTGTGATGAGAGGATAGGAGGAGAGGTCTGGAGAGGGCGAGCGGGAGGTGGCACGGCAGCGGTGGGAAATAACGGCTGCTTTCACAGCTGGCCTGGCCTTGATAAGCCTGTGATGAGAGGATAGGAGGAGAGGTATGGAGAGGGGGAGCGGGAGGTGGCACGGCTGCGGTGGAAATAACGGCTGCTTTCACAGCTGGCCTGGCCTTGATAAGCCTGTGATGAGAGTATAGGAGGAGAGGTCTGGAGAGGGCGGGCGGGAGGTCGCATGGCAGCGGTGGAAATAACGGCTGCTTTCACAGCTGGCCTGGCCTTGATAAGCCTGTGATGAGAGGATAAGAGGAGAGGTCTGGAGAGGACGGGCGGGAGGTCGCACGGCAGCGGTGGAAATAACGGCTGCTTTCACAGCTGGCCTGGCCTTGATAAGCCTGTGATGAGAGGATAGGAGGAGAGGTCTGGAGAGGGCGGGCAGGAGGTCGCACGGCAGCGGTGGGAAATAACGGCTGCTTTCACAGCTGGCCTGGCCTTGATAAGCCTGTGATGAGAGGATAGGAGGAGAGGTCTGGAGTGGACGAGCGTGTGGTCAGACGGCAGCGGTGGGAAATAACGGCTGCTTTCACAGCTGGCCTGGCCTTGATAAGCCTGTGATGAGAGGATAGGAGGAGAGGTCTGGAGAGGGCGAGCGGGAGGTGGCACGGCAGCGGTGGGAAATAACGGCTGCTTTCACAGCTGGCCTGGCCTTGATAAGCCTGTGATGAGAGGATAGGAGGAGAGGTATGGAGAGGGGGAGCGGGAGGTGGCACGGCTGCGGTGGAAATTACGGCTGCTTTCACAGCTGGCCTGGCCTTGATAAGCCTGTGATGAGAGTATAGGAGGAGAGGTCTGGAGAGGGCGGGCGGGAGGTCGCATGGCAGCGGTGGAAATAACGGCTGCTTTCACAGCTGGCCTGGCCTTGATAAGCCTGTGATGAGAGGATAGGAGGAGAGGTATGGAGAGGGGGAGCGGGAGGTGGCACGGCTGCGGTGGAAATAACGGCTGCTTTCACAGCTGGCCTGGCCTTGATAAGCCTGTGATGAGAGTATAGGAGGAGAGGTCTGGAGAGGGCGGGCGGGAGGTCGCATGGCAGCGGTGGAAATAACGGCTGCTTTCACAGCTGGCCTGGCCTTGATAAGCCTGTGATGAGAGGATAAGAGGAGAGGTCTGGAGAGGACGGGCGGGAGGTCGCACGGCAGCGGTGGAAATAACGGCTGCTTTCACAGCTGGCCTGGCCTTGATAAGCCTGTGATGAGAGGATAGGAGGAGAGGTCTGGAGAGGGCGGGCAGGAGGTCGCACGGCAGCGGTGGGAAATAACGGCTGCTTTCACAGCTGGCCTGGCCTTGATAAGCCTGTGATGAGAGGATAGGAGGAGAGGTCTGGAGTGGACGAGCGTGTGGTCAGACGGCAGCGGTGGGAAATAACGGCTGCTTTCACAGCTGGCCTGGCCTTGATAAGCCTGTGATGAGAGGATAGGAGGAGAGGTCTGGAGAGGGCGAGCGGGAGGTGGCACGGCAGCGGTGGGAAATAACGGCTGCTTTCACAGCTGGCCTGGCCTTGATAAGCCTGTGATGAGAGGATAGGAGGAGAGGTATGGAGAGGGGGAGCGGGAGGTGGCACGGCTGCGGTGGAAATTACGGCTGCTTTCACAGCTGGCCTGGCCTTGATAAGCCTGTGATGAGAGTATAGGAGGAGAGGTCTGGAGAGGGCGGGCGGGAGGTCGCATGGCAGCGGTGGAAATAACGGCTGCTTTCACAGCTGGCCTGGCCTTGATAAGCCTGTGATGAGAGGATAGGAGGAGAGGTCTGGAGAGGACGGGCGGGAGGTCGCACGGCAGCGGTGGAAATAACGGCTGCTTTCACAGCTGGCCTGGCCTTGATAAGCCTGTGATGAGAGGATAGGAGGAGAGGTCTGAAGAGGGCGGGCAGGAGGTCGCACGGCAGCGGTGGGAAATAACGGCTGCTTTCACAGCTGGCCTGGCCTTGATAAGCCTGTGATGAGAGGATAGGTGGAGAGGTCTGGTGAGGGCGGGCGGGAGGTCGCACGGCAGCAGTGGAAATAACGGCTGCTTTCACAGCTGGCCTGGCCTTGATAAGCCTGTGATAAGAGGATAGGAGGAGAGGTCTGGAGAGGACGGGCGGGAGGTCGCACGGCAGCAGTGGGAAATAACGGCTGCTTTCACAGCTGGCCTGGCCTTGATAAGCCTGTGATGAGAGGATAGGAGGAGAGGTATGGAGAGGGCGAGCAAGAGGTCGCACGGCAGCAGTGGGAAATAACAGCTGCTTTCACAGCTGGCCTGGCCTTGATAAGCCTGTGATGAGAGGATAGGAGGAGAGGTATGGAGAGGGCGAGCGGGAGGTCGCACAGCAGCGGTGGGAAATAACGGCTGCTTTCACAGCTGGCCTGGCCTTGATAAGCCTGTGATAAGAGGATAGGAGGAGAGGTCTGGAGAGGACGGGCGGGAGGTCGCACGGCAGCAGTGGGAAATAACGGCTGCTCTCACAGCTGGCCTGGCCTTGATAAGCCTGTGATGAGAGGATAGGAGGAGAGGTATGGAGAGGGCGAGCAAGAGGTCGCACGGCAGCAGTGGGAAATAACAGCTGCTTTCACAGCTGGCCTGGCCTTGATAAGCCTGTGATGAGAGGATAGGAGGAGAGGTATGGAGAGGGCGAGCGGGAGGTCGCACAGCAGCGGTGGGAAATAACGGCTGCTTTCACAGCTGGCCTGGCCTTGATAAGCCTGTGATGAGAGGATAGGAGGAGAGGTCTGGAGAGGGAGAGCGGGAGGTCAGACGGCAGCGGGGGGAAATAACGGCTGCTTTCACAGCTGGCCTGGCCTTGATAAGCCTGTGATGAGAGGATAGGAGGAGAGGTATGGAGAGGGCAAGTGGGAGGTCGCACGGCAGCAATGGGAAATAACAGCTGCTTTCACAGCTGGCCTGGCCTTGATAAGCCTGTGATGAGAGGATAGGAGGAGAGGTATGGAGAGGGCGAGCAAGAGGTCGCACGGCAGCAGTGGGAAATAACAGCTGCTTTCACAGCTGGCCTGGCCTTGATAAGCCTGTGATGAGAGGATAGGAGGAGAGGTATGGAGAGGGCGAGCGGGAGGTCGCACAGCAGCGGTGGGAAATAACGGCTGCTTTCACAGCTGGCCTGGCCTTGATAAGCCTGTGATGAGAGGATAGGAGGAGAGGTCTGGAGAGGGCGAGCGGGAGGTCAGACGGCAGCGGGGGGAAATAACGGCTGCTTTCACAGCTGGCCTGCCCTTGATAAGACTGTGATGACAGGATAGGAGGAGAGGTCTGGAGAGGGCGGGAGGTCGCCTGGCAGCGGTGGAAATAACGGCTGCCTTCACAGCTGGCCTGGCCTTGATAAGCCTGTGATGAGAGGATAGGAGGAGAGGTATGGAGAGGGCAAGTGGGAGGTCGCACGGCAGTGGTGGGATATAACAGCTGCTTTCACAGCTGGCCTGGCCTTGATAAGCCTGTGATGAGGGGATAGGAGGAGAGGTATGGAGAGGGCGAGCAGGAGGTCGCACGGCAGCAGTGGGAAATAACAGCTGCTTTCACAGCTGGCCTGGCCTTGATAAGCCTGTGATGAGAGGATAGGAGGAGAGGTATGGAGAGGGCGAGCAGGAGGTCGCACGGCAGCAGTGGGAAATAACAGCTGCTTTCACAGCTTGCCTGGCCTTGATAAGCCTGAGATGAGAGGGTAGGAGGAGAGGTATGGAGAGGGCGAGCGGGAGGTCGCACAGCAGCGGTGGGAAATAACGGCTACTTTCACAGCTGGCCTGGCCTTGATAAGCCTGTGATGAGAGGATAGGAGGAGAGGTCTGGAGAGGGAGAGCGGGAGGTCAGACGGCAGCGGGGGGAAATAACGGCTGCTTTCACAGCTGGCCTGCCCTTGATAAGACTGTGATGACAGGATAGGAGGAGAGGTCTGGAGAGGGCGGGAGGTCGCACGGCAGCGGTGGAAATATTGGCTGCCTTCACCGCTGGCCTGCCCTTGATAAGCCAGTGATGAGAGGATAGGAGGAGAGGTATGGAGAGGGCGAGCGGGAGGTCGCACAGCAGCGGTGGGAAATAACGGCTGCTTTCACAGCTGGCCTGGCCTTGATAAGCCTGTGATGAGAGGATAGGAGGAGAGGTCTGGAGAGGGCGAGCGGGAGGTCGCACAGCAGCGGTGGGAAATAACGGCAGCTTTCACAGCTGGCCTGGCCTTGATAAGCCTGTGATGAGAGGATAGGAGGAGAGGTCTGGAGTGGGCGAGCGTGTGGTCAGACGGCAGCGGTGGGAAATAACGGCTGCTTTCACAGCTGGCCTGGCCTTGATAAGCCTGTGATGAGAGGATAAGAGGAGAGGTCTGGAGAGGGCGAGCGGGAGGTCGCACGGCAGCGGTGGGAAATAACGGCTGCTTTCACAGCTGGCCTGGCCTTGATAAGCCTGTGATGAGAGGATAGGAGGAGAGGTATGGAGAGGGGGAGCGGGAGGTGGCACGGCTGCGGTGGAAATAACGGCTGCTTTCACAGCTGGCCTGGCCTTGATAAGCCTGTGATGAGAGTATAGGAGGAGAGGTCTGGAGAGGGCGGGCGGGAGGTCGCATGGCAGCGGTGGAAATAACGGCTGCTTTCACAGCTGGCCTGGCCTTGATAAGCCTGTGATGAGAGGATAGGAGGAAAGGTCTGGAGAGGACGGGCGGGAGGTCGCACGGCAGCGGTGGAAATAACGGCTGCTTTCACAGCTGGCCTGGCCTTGATAAGCCTGTGATGAGAGGATAGGAGGAGATGTCTGGAGAGGGCGGGCAGGAGGTCGCACGGCAGCGGTGGGAAATAACGGCTGCTTTCACAGCTGGCCTGGCCTTGATAAGCCTGTGATGAGATGATAGGAGGAGAGGTCTGGAGAGGGCGGGCGGGAGGTCGCACGGCAGCGGTGGGAAATAACGGCTGCTTTCACAGCTGGCCTGGCCTTGATAAGCCTGTGATGAGAGGATAGGAGGAGAGGTCTGGAGAGGGCGGGCGGGAGGTCGCACGGCAGCAGTGGAAATAACGGCTGCTTTCACAGCTGGCCTGGCCTTGATAAGCCTGTGATAAGAGGATAGGAGGAGAGGTCTGGAGAGGACGGGCGGGAGGTCGCACGGCAGCAGTGGGAAATAACGGCTGCTTTCACAGCTGGCCTGGCCTTGATAAGCCTGTGATGAGAGGATAGGAGGAGAGGTATGGAGAGGGCGAGCAAGAGGTCGCACGGCAGCAGTGGGAAATAACAGCTGCTTTCACAGCTGGCCTGGCCTTGATAAGCCTGTGATGAGAGGATAGGAGGAGAGGTATGGAGAGGGCGAGCGGGAGGTCGCACAGCAGCGGTGGGAAATAACGGCTGCTTTCACAGCTGGCCTGGCCTTGATAAGCCTGTGATGAGAGGATAGGAGGAGAGGTCTGGAGAGGGAGAGCGGGAGGTCAGACAGCAGCGGGGGGAAATAACGGCTGCTTTCACAGCTGGCCTGCCCTTGATAAGACTGTGATGACAGGATAGGAGGAGAGGTCTGGAGAGGGCGGGAGGTCGCCTGGCAGCGGTGGAAATAACGGCTGCCTTCACAGCTGGCCTGGCCTTGATAAGCCTGTGATGAGAGGATAGGAGGAGAGGTATGGAGAGGGCGAGCAGGAGGTCGCACGGCAGCAATGGGAAATAACAGCTGCTTTCACAGCTGGCCTGGCCTTGATAAGCCTGTGATGACAGGAAAGGAGGAGAGGTCTGGAGAGGGCGGGAGGTCGCCTGGCAGCGGTGGAAATAACGGCTGCCTTCACAGCTGGCCTGGCCTTGATAAGCCTATGATGAGAGGATAGGAGGAGAGGTATGGAGAGGGCAAGTGGGAGGTCGCCCGGCAGTGGTGGGATATAACGGCTGCTTTCACAGCTGGCCTGGCCTTGATAAGCCTGTGATGAGGGGATAGGAGGAGAGGTATGGAGAGGGCGAGCAGGAGGTCGCACGGCAGCAGTGGGAAATAACAGCTGCTTTCACAGCTGGCCTGGCCTTGATAAGCCTGTGATGAGAGGATAGGAGGAGAGGTCTGGAGAGGGCGAGCGGGAGGTCGCACGGCAGCGGTGGGAAATAACGGCTGCTTTCACATCAGGTCTGGCCTTGATAAGCCTGTGATGAGAGGATAGGACTAGAGGTATGGAGAGGGCAAGTGGGAGGTCGCACGGCAGCGGTGGGAAATAACAGCTGCTTTCATAGCTGGCCTGGCCTTGATAAGCCTGTGATGAGAGGATAGGAGGAGTGGTATGGAGAGGGCGAGCGGGAGGTCGCACAGCAGCGGTGGGAAATAACGGCTGCTTTCACAGCTGGCCTGGCCTTGATAAGCCTGTGATGAGAGGATAGGAGTAGAGGTATGGAGAGGGCGAGCGGGAGGTCGCACAGCAGCGGTGGGAAATAACGGCTGCTTTCACAGCTGGCCTGGCCTTGATAAGCCTGTGATGAGAGGATAGGAGGAGAGGTCTGGAGAGGGCGAGCAGGAGGTCGCACGGCAGCGGTGGAAATAACGGCTGCTTTCACAGCTGGCCTGGCCTTGATAAGCCTGTGATGAGAGGATAGGAGTAGAGGTATGGAGAGGGCGAGCGGGAGGTCGCACAGCAGCGGTGGGAAATAACGGCTGCTTTCACAGCTGGCCTGGCCTTGAAAAGCCTGTGATGAGAGGATAGGAGCAGAGGTCTGGAGCGGGCGAGCGGGAGGTCAGATGGCAGCGGTGGGAAATAATGGCTGCTTTCACAGCTGGCCTGGCCTTGAATAGCCTGTGATGAGAGGATAGGAGGAGAGGTCTGGAGAGGGCGAGCGGGAGGTCGCACGGCAGCGGTGGGAAATAACGGCTGCTTTCACATCAGGTCTGGCCTTGATAAGCCTGTGATGAGAGGATAGGACTAGAGGTATGGAGAGGGCAAGTGGGAGGTCGCACGGCAGCGGTGGGAAATAACAGCTGCTTTCATAGCTGGCCTGGCCTTGATAAGCCTGTGATGAGAGGATAGGAGGAGTGGTATGGAGAGGGCGAGCGGGAGGTCGCACAGCAGCGGTGGGAAATAACGGCTGCTTTCACAGCTGGCCTGGCCTTGAAAAGCCTGTGATGAGAGGATAGGAGTAGAGGTATGGAGAGGGCGAGCGGGAGGTCGCACAGCAGCGGTGGGAAATAACGGCTGCTTTCACAGCTGGCCTGGCCTTGATAAGCCTGTGATGAGAGGATAGGAGTAGAGGTATGGAGAGGGCGAGCGGGAGGTCGCACAGCAGCGGTGGGAAATAACGGCTGCTTTCACAGCTGGCCTGGCCTTGATAAGCCTGTGATGAGAGGATAGGAGGAGAGGTATGGAGAGGGTGAGCGGGAGGTCGCACAGCAGCGGTGGGAAATAACGGCTGCTTTCACAGCTGGCCTGGCCTTGAAAAGCCTGTGATGAGAGGATAGGAGCAGAGGTCTGGAGCGGGCGAGCGGGAGGTCAGATGGCAGCGGTGGGAAATAATGGCTGCTTTCACAGCTGGCCTGGCCTTGAAAAGCCTGTGATGAGAGGATAGGAGTAGAGGTATGGAGAGGGCGAGCGGGAGGTCGCACAGCAGCGGTGGGAAATAACGGCTGCTTTCACAGCTGGCCTGGCCTTGATAAGCCTGTGATGAGAGGATAGGAGTAGAGGTATGGAGAGGGCGAGCGGGAGGTCGCACAGCAGCGGTGGGAAATAACGGCTGCTTTCACAGCTGGCCTGGCCTTGAAAAGCCTGTGATGAGAGGATAGGAGCAGAGGTCTGGAGCGGGCGAGCGGGAGGTCAGATGGCAGCGGTGGGAAATAATGGCTGCTTTCACAGCTGGCCTGGCCTTGAATAGCCTGTGATGAGAGGATAGGAGGAGAGGTCTGGAGAGGGCGAGCGGGAGGTCGCATGGCAGCGGTGGGAAATAACGGCTGCTTTCACAGCTGGCCTGGCCTTGATAAGCCTGTGATGAGAGGATAGGAGGAGAGGTATGGAGAGGGTGAGCGGGAGGTCGCACGGCAGCGGTGGGATATAACGGCTGCTTTCACAGCTGGCCTGGCCTTGATAAGCCTGTGACGAGAGGATAGGAGGAGAGGTCTGGAGAGGGCGAGTGGGAGGTCGCACGGCTGTGGTGGGAAATAACGGCTGCTTTCACAGCTGGCCTGGCCTTGATAAGCCTGTGATGAGAGGATAGGAGGAGAGGTATGGAGAGGGCGAGCGGGAGGTCGCACGGCAGCGGTGGGAAATAACGGCTGCTCTCATATCTGGCCTGGCCTTGATAAGCATGTGATAAGAGGATAGGAGGAGCGGTATGGAGAGGGCGAGCGGTAGGTCGCATGGCAGCGGTGGGAAATAACGGCTGCTTTCACAGCTGGCCTGGCCTTGATAAGCCTGTGATGAGAGGATAAGAGGAGAGGTATGGAGAGGGCGAGCGGGAGGTCGCATGGCAGCGGTGGTAAATAACGGCTGCTTTCACAGTTGGCCTGGCCTTGAAAAGCCTGTGATGAGAGGATAGATGGAGAGATCTGGAGAGGGCGAGTGGGAGGTCGCACGGCTGTGGTGGGAAATAACGGCTGCTTTCACAGCTGGCCTGGCCTTGATAAGTCTGTGATGAGAATATAGGAGGAGAGGTCTGGAGAGGGCGAGCGGGAGGTCGCACGGCAGCGGTGGGAAATAACGGCTGCTTTCACAGCTGGCCTGGCTTTGATAAGCCTGTGATGAGAGGATAGGAGGAGAGGTATGGAGAGGGCGAGCGGGAGGTCGCACAGCAGCGGTGGGAAATAACGGCTGCTTTCACAGCTGGCCTGGCCTTGATAAGCCTGTGATGAGAGGATAGGAGGAGAGATCTGGAGAGGACGAGCGGGAGGTCGCACGTCAGCGGTGGGAAATAACTGCTGCTTTCACAGCTGGCCTGGCCTTGATAAGCCTGTGATGAGAGGATAGGAGGAGAGGTATGGAGAGGGCGAGCAGGAGGTCGCACGGCAGCAGTGGGAAATAACAGCTGCTTTCACAGCTTGCCTGGCCTTGATAAGCCTGAGATGAGAGGGTAGGAGGAGAGGTATGGAGAGGGCGAGCGGGAGGTCGCACAGCAGCGGTGGGAAATAACGGCTACTTTCACAGCTGGCCTGGCCTTGATAAGCCTGTGATGAGAGGATAGGAGGAGAGGTCTGGAGAGGGAGAGCGGGAGGTCAGACGGCAGCGGGGGGAAATAACTGCTGCTTTCACAGCTGGCCTGCCCTTGATAAGACTGTGATGACAGGATAGGAGGAGAGGTCTGGAGAGGGCGGGAGGTCGCACGGCAGCAGTGGAAATATTGGCTGCCTTCACCGCTGGCCTGCCCTTGATAAGCCAGTGATGAGAGGATAGGAGGAGAGGTATGGAGAGGGCGAGCGGGAGGTCGCACAGCAGCGGTGGGAAATAACGGCTGCTTTCACAGCTGGCCTGGCCTTGATAAGCCTGTGATGAGAGGATAGGAGGAGAGGTCTGGAGAGGGCGAGCGGGAGGTCGCACAGCAGCGGTGGGAAATAACGGCAGCTTTCACAGCTGGCCTGGCCTTGATAAGCCTGTGATGAGAGGATAGGAGGAGAGGTCTGGAGTGGGCGAGCGTGTGGTCAGACGGCAGCGGTGGGAAATAACGGCTGCTTTCACAGCTGGCCTGGCCTTGATAAGCCTGTGATGAGAGGATAAGAGGAGAGGTCTGGAGAGGGCGAGCGGGAGGTCGCACGGCAGCGGTGGGAAATAACGGCTGCTTTCACAGCTGGCCTGGCCTTGATAAGCCTGTGATGAGAGGATAGGAGGAGAGGTATGGAGAGGGGGAGCGGGAGGTGGCACGGCTGCGGTGGAAATAACGGCTGCTTTCACAGCTGGCCTGGCCTTGATAAGCCTGTGATGAGAGGATAGGAGTAGAGGTATGGAGAGGGCGAGCGGGAGGTCGCACAGCAGCGGTGGGAAATAACGGCTGCTTTCACAGCTGGCCTGGCCTTGAAAAGCCTGTGATGAGAGGATAGGAGCAGAGGTCTGGAGCGGGCGAGCGGGAGGTCAGATGGCAGCGGTGGGAAATAATGGCTGCTTTCACAGCTGGCCTGGCCTTGAATAGCCTGTGATGAGAGGATAGGAGGAGAGGTCTGGAGAGGGCGAGCGGGAGGTCGCATGGCAGCGGTGGGAAATAACGGCTGCTTTCACAGCTGGCCTGGCCTTGATAAGCCTGTGATGAGAGGATAGGAGGAGAGGTATGGAGAGGGTGAGCGGGAGGTCGCACGGCAGCGGTGGGATATAACGGCTGCTTTCACAGCTGGCCTGGCCTTGATAAGCCTGTGACGAGAGGATAGGAGGAGAGGTCTGGAGAGGGCGAGTGGGAGGTCGCACGGCTGTGGTGGGAAATAACGGCTGCTTTCACAGCTGGCCTGGCCTTGATAAGCCTGTGATGAGAGGATAGGAGGAGAGGTATGGAGAGGGCGAGCGGGAGGTCGCACGGCAGCGGTGGGAAATAACGGCTGCTCTCATATCTGGCCTGGCCTTGATAAGCATGTGATAAGAGGATAGGAGGAGCGGTATGGAGAGGGCGAGCGGTAGGTCGCATGGCAGCGGTGGGAAATAACGGCTGCTTTCACAGCTGGCCTGGCCTTGATAAGCCTGTGATGAGAGGATAAGAGGAGAGGTATGGAGAGGGCGAGCGGGAGGTCGCATGGCAGCGGTGGTAAATAACGGCTGCTTTCACAGTTGGCCTGGCCTTGAAAAGCCTGTGATGAGAGGATAGATGGAGAGATCTGGAGAGGGCGAGTGGGAGGTCGCACGGCTGTGGTGGGAAATAACGGCTGCTTTCACAGCTGGCCTGGCCTTGATAAGTCTGTGATGAGAATATAGGAGGAGAGGTCTGGAGAGGGCGAGCGGGAGGTCGCACGGCAGCGGTGGGAAATAACGGCTGCTTTCACAGCTGGCCTGGCTTTGATAAGCCTGTGATGAGAGGATAGGAGGAGAGGTATGGAGAGGGCGAGCGGGAGGTCGCACAGCAGCGGTGGGAAATAACGGCTGCTTTCACAGCTGGCCTGGCCTTGATAAGCCTGTGATGAGAGGATAGGAGGAGAGATCTGGAGAGGACGAGCGGGAGGTCGCACGTCAGCGGTGGGAAATAACTGCTGCTTTCACAGCTGGCCTGGCCTTGATAAGCCTGTGATGAGAGGATAGGAGGAGAGGTATGGAGAGGGCGAGCAGGAGGTCGCACGGCAGCAGTGGGAAATAACAGCTGCTTTCACAGCTTGCCTGGCCTTGATAAGCCTGAGATGAGAGGGTAGGAGGAGAGGTATGGAGAGGGCGAGCGGGAGGTCGCACAGCAGCGGTGGGAAATAACGGCTACTTTCACAGCTGGCCTGGCCTTGATAAGCCTGTGATGAGAGGATAGGAGGAGAGGTCTGGAGAGGGAGAGCGGGAGGTCAGACGGCAGCGGGGGGAAATAACTGCTGCTTTCACAGCTGGCCTGCCCTTGATAAGACTGTGATGACAGGATAGGAGGAGAGGTCTGGAGAGGGCGGGAGGTCGCACGGCAGCAGTGGAAATATTGGCTGCCTTCACCGCTGGCCTGCCCTTGATAAGCCAGTGATGAGAGGATAGGAGGAGAGGTATGGAGAGGGCGAGCGGGAGGTCGCACAGCAGCGGTGGGAAATAACGGCTGCTTTCACAGCTGGCCTGGCCTTGATAAGCCTGTGATGAGAGGATAGGAGGAGAGGTCTGGAGAGGGCGAGCGGGAGGTCGCACAGCAGCGGTGGGAAATAACGGCAGCTTTCACAGCTGGCCTGGCCTTGATAAGCCTGTGATGAGAGGATAGGAGGAGAGGTCTGGAGTGGGCGAGCGTGTGGTCAGACGGCAGCGGTGGGAAATAACGGCTGCTTTCACAGCTGGCCTGGCCTTGATAAGCCTGTGATGAGAGGATAAGAGGAGAGGTCTGGAGAGGGCGAGCGGGAGGTCGCACGGCAGCGGTGGGAAATAACGGCTGCTTTCACAGCTGGCCTGGCCTTGATAAGCCTGTGATGAGAGGATAGGAGGAGAGGTATGGAGAGGGGGAGCGGGAGGTGGCACGGCTGCGGTGGAAATAACGGCTGCTTTCACAGCTGGCCTGGCCTTGATAAGCCTGTGATGAGAGTATAGGAGGAGAGGTCTGGAGAGGGCGGGCGGGAGGTCGCATGGCAGCGGTGGAAATAACGGCTGCTTTCACAGCTGGCCTGGCCTTGATAAGCCTGTGATGAGAGGATAGGAGGAGAGGTCTGGAGAGGACGGGCGGGAGGTCGCACGGCAGCGGTGGAAATAACGGCTGCTTTCACAGCTGGCCTGGCCTTGATAAGCCTGTGATGAGAGGATAGGAGGAGAGGTCTGGAGAGGGCGGGCAGGAGGTCGCACGGCAGCGGTGGGAAATAACGGCTGCTTTCACAGCTGGCCTGGCCTTGATAAGCCTGTGATGAGATGATAGGAGGAGAGGTCTGGAGAGGGCGGGCGGGAGGTCGCACGGCAGCGGTGGGAAATAACGGCTGCTTTCACAGCTGGCCTGGCCTTGATAAGCCTGTGATGAGAGGATAGGAGGAGAGGTCTGGAGAGGGCGGGCGGGAGGTCGCACGGCAGCAGTGGAAATAACGGCTGCTTTCACAGCTGGCCTGGCCTTGATAAGCCTGTGATAAGAGGATAGGAGGAGAGGTCTGGAGAGGACGGGCGGGAGGTCGCACGGCAGCAGTGGGAAATAACGGCTGCTTTCACAGCTGGCCTGGCCTTGATAAGCCTGTGATGAGAGGATAGGAGGAGAGGTATGGAGAGGGCGAGCAAGAGGTCGCACGGCAGCAGTGGGAAATAACAGCTGCTTTCACAGCTGGCCTGGCCTTGATAAGCCTGTGATGAGAGGATAGGAGGAGAGGTATGGAGAGGGCGAGCGGGAGGTCGCACAGCAGCGGTGGGAAATAACGGCTGCTTTCACAGCTGGCCTGGCCTTGATAAGCCTGTGATGAGAGGATAGGAGGAGAGGTCTGGAGAGGGAGAGCGGGAGGTCAGACAGCAGCGGGGGGAAATAACGGCTGCTTTCACAGCTGGCCTGCCCTTGATAAGACTGTGATGACAGGATAGGAGGAGAGGTCTGGAGAGGGCGGGAGGTCGCCTGGCAGCGGTGGAAATAACGGCTGCCTTCACAGCTGGCCTGGCCTTGATAAGCCTGTGATGAGAGGATAGGAGGAGAGGTATGGAGAGGGCGAGCAGGAGGTCGCACGGCAGCAATGGGAAATAACAGCTGCTTTCACAGCTGGCCTGGCCTTGATAAGCCTGTGATGAGAGGATAGGAGGAGAGGTATGGAGAGGGCGAGCAAGAGGTCGCACGGCAGCAGTGGGAAATAACAGCTGCTTTCACAGCTGGCCTGGCATTGATAAGCCTGTGATGAGAGGATAGGAGGAGAGGTATGGAGAGGGCGAGCGGGAGGTCGCACGGCAGCGGTGGGAAATAACGGCTGCTTTCACAGCTGGCCTGGCCTTGATAAGCCTGTGATGAGAGGATAGGAGGAGAGGTCTGGAGAGGGAGAGCGGGAGGTCAGACGGCAGCGGGGGGAAATAACGGCTGCTTTCACAGCTGGCCTGCCCTTGATAAGACTGTGATGACAGGAAAGGAGGAGAGGTCTGGAGAGGGCGGGAGGTCACCTGGCAGCGGTGGAAATAACGGCTGCCTTCACAGCTGGCCTGGCCTTGATAAGCCTATGATGAGAGGATAGGAGGAGAGGTATGGAGAGGGCAAGTGGGAGGTCGCCCGGCAGTGGTGGGATATAACGGCTGCTTTCACAGCTGGCCTGGCCTTGATAAGCCTGTGATGAGGGGATAGGAGGAGAGGTATGGAGAGGGCGAGCAGGAGGTCGCACGGCAGCAGTGGGAAATAACAGCTGCTTTCACAGCTGGCCTGGCCTTGATAAGCCTGTGATGAGAGGATAGGAGGAGAGGTCTGGAGAGGGCGAGCGGGAGGTCGCACGGCAGCGGTGGGAAATAACGGCTGCTTTCACATCAGGCCTGGCCTTGATAAGCCTGTGATGAGAGGATAGGACTAGAGGTATGGAGAGGGCAAGTGGGAGGTCGCACGGCAGCGGTGGGAAATAACAGCTGCTTTCATAGCTGGCCTGGCCTTGATAAGCCTGTGATGAGAGGATAGGAGGAGTGGTATGGAGAGGGCGAGCGGGAGGTCGCACAGCAGCGGTGGGAAATAACGGCTGCTTTCACAGCTGGCCTGGCCTTGATAAGCCTGTGATGAGAGGATAGGAGGAGAGGTATGGAGAGGGCGAGCGGGAGGTCGCACAGCAGCGGTGGGAAATAACGGCTGCTTTCACAGCTGGCCTGGCCTTGAAAAGCCTGTGATGAGAGGATAGGAGCAGAGGTCTGGAGCGGGCGAGCGGGAGGTCAGATGGCAGCGGTGGGAAATAATGGCTGCTTTCACAGCTGGCCTGGCCTTGAAAAGCCTGTGATGAGAGGATAGGAGGAGAGGTCTGGAGAGGGCGAGCGGGAGGTCGCATGGCAGCGGTGGGAAATAACGGCTGCTTTCACAGCTGGCCTGGCCTTGATAAGCCTGTGATGAGAGGATAGGAGGAGAGGTATGGAGAGGGTGAGCGGGAGGTCGCACGGCAGCGGTGGGATATAACGGCTGCTTTCACAGCTGGCCTGGCCTTGATAAGCCTGTGACGAGAGGATAGGAGGAGAGGTCTGGAGAGGGCGAGTGGGAGGTCGCACGGCTGTGGTGGGAAATAACGGCTGCTTTCACAGCTGGCCTGGCCTTGATAAGCCTGTGATGAGAGGATAGGAGGAGAGGTATGGAGAGGGCGAGCGGGAGGTCGCACGGCAGCGGTGGGAAATAACGGCTGCTCTCATATCTGGCCTGGCCTTGATAAGCATGTGATAAGAGGATAGGAGGAGCGGTATGGAGAGGGCGAGCGGTAGGTCGCATGGCAGCGGTGGGAAATAACGGCTGCTTTCACAGCTGGCCTGGCCTTGATAAGCCTGTGATGAGAGGATAAGAGGAGAGGTATGGAGAGGGCGAGCGGGAGGTCGCATGGCAGCGGTGGTAAATAACGGCTGCTTTCACAGTTGGCCTGGCCTTGAAAAGCCTGTGATGAGAGGATAGATGGAGAGATCTGGAGAGGGCGAGTGGGAGGTCGCACGGCTGTGGTGGGAAATAACGGCTGCTTTCACAGCTGGCCTGGCCTTGATAAGTCTGTGATGAGAATATAGGAGGAGAGGTCTGGAGAGGGCGAGCGGGAGGTCGCACGGCAGCGGTGGGAAATAACGGCTGCTTTCACAGCTGGCCTGGCTTTGATAAGCCTGTGATGAGAGGATAGGAGGAGAGGTATGGAGAGGGCGAGCGGGAGGTCGCACAGCAGCGGTGGGAAATAACGGCTGCTTTCACAGCTGGCCTGGCCTTGATAAGCCTGTGATGAGAGGATAGGAGGAGAGATCTGGAGAGGACGAGCGGGAGGTCGCACGTCAGCGGTGGGAAATAACGGCTGCTTTCACAGCTGGCCTGGCCTTGATAAGCCTGTGATGAGAGGATAGGAGGAGAGGTATGGAGATGGCGAGCGGGAGGTCGCACGGCAGCGGTGGGAAATAACGGCTGCTTTCATAGCTGGCCTGGCCTTGATAAGCCTGTGATGAGAGGATAGGAGGAGAGGTATGGAGAGGGCGAGCGGGTGGTCGCACGGCAGCCGTGGGAAATAACGGCTGCTTTCACAGCTGGCCTGCCCTTGATAAGCCTGTGATGAGAGGATAGGAGGAGAGGTCTGGAGAGGGCGAGCGGTAGGTCGCATGGCAGCGGTGGGAAATAACGGCTGCTTTCACAGCTGGCCTATCCTTGATATGCCTGTGATGAGAGGATAGGAGGAGAGGTATGGAGAGGGCGAGTGGGAGGTCGCACGGCAGCCGTGGGAAATAACGGCTGCTTTCACAGCTGGTCTGGCCTTGATAAGCCTGTGATGAGAGGATAGGAGGAGAGGAATGGAGAGGGCGAGCGGGAGGTCGCACGGCAGCGGTGGGAAATAACGGCTGCTTTCACAGCTGGCCTGGCCTTGATAAGCCTGTGATGAGAGGATAGGAGGAGAGGTATGGAGAGGGCGAGCGGGAGGTCGCACGGCAGCGGTGGGAAATAACGGCTGCTTTCACAGCTTGCCTGGCTTGATAAGCCTGCAAAAGAAGGTGCTTGGTGGCTACAGTGGGCAGGTCTTTGAATGGCTGCAGGTGGCTGGAGTGGGGTATGGCATAGGGTTGCACTAGAATGTTATGGAGGTTACGAGGGTGATTGGGGTGGGGTGGGGAGAGGGGAAGGGATCTTGGGGAGGATGTCTTTCATTTCTGGGAATGATGAGAGAAAATCAAAATCGTGGCTAAGGAAGCAGTTTAGTTGTTCTAGTACAGGGTAGTATTGGGTGACAAGGGAATCACTATTTTCTGAGGTGGAGTGTAACATCAAGGAATGTGGTGGCTCAGTTGGTTGAGGAAGACCAGGTGAAGTGAAAAGGAATTGAGGTTGTGAAGGCAGAAGTATAGTGTATCCTGACCCTATCATGAAAATATCATCAATGAACCTGAATCACGCTAGGGTCGCTAGGAGGGCTTCCTCCAGGCGACCTGGGGGAAAGAATACAATCCAATTCTTGGCACGGTTTAACGAATCATGTTGCAATTTATTCCCATCTGCTTGCATTACTGTACATACGAGTGTTGCGTAATAATAGGTACGAACGTAACTAGTATATTATCATTTCCTTTTCGAAAACTTTGTTGTTGCAAATGTTTGTTAAGCTTATGTGTCATCAGTCCCTGAACTTACAAACTATCTATACTAAAGACAACACAACCATCCATGCCCGAGGGAGGATTCGAACCCCCGACAGGGAATGGGCTCGTGCATGAGCATAGCCTCTTGATGCACTCGCCCACTCTGTCATGACTGAAAACTTTTGTTATTCTTTTTTCTAATGTGACTAGCTGAAGTTACTTTCTATTATTTGGTGTTGCAGAGATTTGTTTAATTATTACATATTAATTAGTTCGTACCAAGAGGCGTATTGGTATATGTCAGATACTATGATCATTAGTAGATTCTATCTGATTAATATTAAAGTGGGTATTATTATATTTCACAATCAACGTTAGGAATATTATACCTTAATTAGTTTGTGTATAATTACCGTTTATGCTGAAGGCATTGTTTATCAACATATTGCAGTATACTTGCAGGTAAATCACAGTTGATATAACAGAGACTTATAAATCAATTTACTCAGTTATTGTTAACGCTACCTTTTGCTATTGCCAGTTGCATGTAATCGTTTACTTCTCCATTGTAATCAGTTTAATGTACCTAATTAACAATCTGTAATTTGCGGAGACATTGCTCAGATAGTATAAATAGTGATTTCGCGCCAATTAGGGAGTCTTGCTTCGTGTTTGATAGGAGGCACACTCCATGTCACTCTGAACTCCGAACTGAACAATTATGTTAATGTTCTTCTGTGTTAGTTGTGGAGAAAGTGTTTTTACAGTGACAAAGAACTTAATGTTGCTGCCACGCTAAATGTACCACCTCGAGAACTTTTGTCAGGCATCGTGCATACTGGGTTGTAGTGACTTTTAGACTAATATTGATGAGATTTGTACGCTAACCATAAAAGGGGACAACGGGGCACCAGTGATACACTAAACTGTCACGTGTCACCTACATCATTTGTAGCAGACTAGTGTTGCTCCATTATATTTCAGCCAGACGTTACCGAGAGCGCTGATCCGCGAAAATCTGCTAGAGGAACAAGAGGTACTTCACAACAGCCACTAGCAAATGCCAATTTATTTATGGGCCGTCTGGAGGAAATCTCCCTAGCTTTCCAAAATCCGAAACCTATGGTCTGCTTGGGGTTCATTGTTGATAATGTGGACACCTTATCCTCCTTCCTTCACAACCACATTCCTGTCCCATGCACTTCACCTGGTCTTCCGCAACCAACAAGCCACATTCCTCCACCTCACTGATGGCTGCATCCACTACCAAAAACAAGGTAGGCCTATGGGATTCATACCATTCAATATTTGCATTCATTATCAACTAAGTGATAGAGATTTGGGGTGCAACAACACAAACCAATCTTAACATAGTGTTAACACTGCATAAAAAGCTATCAGAATTATCTGTGGAGCTAAACCCCGGAGAATCATATCGAAATCGTTTTCCAAAATTGTGTGTACTTACCATTGTAGGTGTAAGTGTATTAAAAATAATCACATATGTTAAAACAATCAATCCAGACCTAACCTGTGATGTACATCAGCACAACATAAGGCAAAAAGATACTACTTAAATAGCCATAGGGCAACATTATATGACAAAAATTGTCTTAATGCTGGTCTCTAGCTAACCAATGCTCTACCAAAAAGTCTCGCAGACCTTCCAAGTAACAAATTAAAAAACCAATTACAAAGAACGTTTACTGAAAATCCCTTTTATTCCCTAGATGAATTGTATAGCTATATGAAAAATGTTTCATAATTATGTCAAGCATAAACTTTTAGGAACTGTTACAGGTCAAATGGAAAAAAAAAAAAAAAAATGTGAAACTTAAAAATTGTGTAATTTTCAAAGTACAATTTATAAAATTGTAATGTTATTCTCAAATAATAATCTTTAGTTCATATTTATATAACTGGTGTAGTCAGAACAATAATCTATGTGATGTCAAGGGACTGTATTTGATTATTCAATGTTGAATAAATATTATTATTATTACACCACCCTCTGGTACTACTTTCAGCTAAGCAAATGCTACTTCACAAATCAGGCTGTATGAATCCTCACCCCCCCCCCCCACCCCACTACCAGCTATTCTTTACACATACTGCAGTTAACCTTGCAGTAAATTCTCTGATTCTATAACTATTTTTTACTCCTTCCTCCCCTCTACATTTCTATAATTTCTGTCTTTCCACCTATTTAGAACTTCATTCTCTATAAGGCCACTCTGTATCCATCCCCACCACCACCTTGGTACGTTCCATTCTCCCCTTCCATTCATCTCTCCTCCTATCCCCTCACTGCAAAACCTTTTTCAGAGTGTGGCGACTGGAGATGACAGTTGTATGTATGTGAAGTGTGACTGTGAGAACGTCTTTTTTTCTGATAAAGGTGAATGGCTGAAGACTGAAGTTGTGTGTGTGTGTGTGTGTGTGTGTGTTTGAGAGAGAGAGAGAGAGAGAGAGAGAGAGAGAGAGAGAGAGAGAGAGAGAGAGAGAGAGAGACAGAGAGAGTTTTTATGTGCCTGTTGCAATTCAGCATACGTCTTTGTGCTAAGTTGTAAACTATTCTCATTATATAGTTGAACTCTAACCTGGGTTTTTCATTCCTAGGATACAATCTGTTATACAGTATGAACTATATGGTATTGCTGTATTTTTTTATGGGAAAACTTTACAGAAGTCGTAAAGTATCAGGATCTGATTGTTCATCTGCACTGGATTCCATCGTTTCTTTGCTATAGGCAGACATATTTAAAAAAATTATTAATATTGACTTTCTAGTTAGTGCCTCAATCAATTAATGTTGTATGTGGAAAGAAGAAGTAAAATATGGTCTCAAACTCATCTCCCCTCTCTGTTGATCACCCCTCTTTCTGACTATTTCGACCTTTCTCTGCCAATCACCCCCTCGTGTCACTTTATGAACTTCTCCTCCATTTCCTCTTTCCATTGTCTCCATCATCTGTGAAAAATTAAATAACCCTGTTGTCTTTATTATGATCAGTGAAGCCGTGTTTAAGTCTCTTCATAAATCTTAGGTAGTGTGTCGTAATTTTTTTTTAAAGAGTAAAAGGTTAAGTATGCAGAACTTCTTCAAGATTAAAATAAAATTGTGGTTTTGGTCGGAGTTCACTGGTAAAGTACCCTCTGCCATGGACCATAGAAAATGTTATGTGGACAGTGCCTTTCCTCTTTGTTTGAAGATCAAATGTGCAAAGTTTCATCAGAACGAAATAAATGGTACAGCATTGCATAAAATATGAACAAACACAGTTTTCACATGTCTCACTGTTTGACATCAAATCCCATAAACTATAAGTCTTACAATGAAATAATTTTGCAAGTACGAGGGTCACTCCAAAATAAATGCACACTATTTTTTAAAAATACCGTTTTTATTCTTCATTGTTGAAAGTTTTACGCTGTGTAGATACATCCTTTAGGAACGATAAGCCACTGTGATGGATCTATCAGCAGTCACCAGTTCGTTAACTCCCTGCACATTGTCCGGAGAGTGTGCAGTACGCACCTGCCGCTGTGAGGACGATCCTCAGTGTTGCCGTGCCGTAACCTGCGATCGAGAGCAGCATCTGCATACAAGTTTTACAACCTCTTGTCAATCTTTCCCACTGTCTGGCTTTCACGGCACAGGAATTCAATGACAGCACGTTGTTTCTGACGAACGTCAAGTGTAGCAGCCATCTTGGAGACATGCTGTGACGGCGCCACTCACGGGAACAGGTTGCATTAAGTTTGAAAACTAGTGAGAAGGTTTCCACAACACACTGTAAAATTTCAAACATGCAGAATGAAAACTGTATTTAAAAAAAAAGTGTGCATCCGTTTTGGAGTGACTCTGATACCTTCATTGGCATACATCTATACTAGATTAGATTAGATTAATTATTCGTTCCATAGATCCATGTTGAGGGGATCCTCGTGGATGTGGAACATGTCAAGAAACAAAATTTACAAGTTGAATAATAGATAATACTAATAATATAAATACAAACACATACACTTATAATATAAATACAGATACATAAATTCTTAAGGGTTTTTTTTTTGCTGATAATATAATAATACTAATATAGTATGAGTGCATGCATCATTTGGTACAATTTAGAAATTCACTAATGGAGTAGAAGGAGTTGGCCACTAGAAAGTCTTTTAGGTTCCTCTTAAACTGATCTTTATTCGTAGCTAAATTTTTTATACTTGATGGTAAATTATTGAAAATGTGTGTTCCTGAGTAGTGGACCCCTTTTTGAACTAAAGTAAGTGCTTTTAAGTCCTTGTGTAGATCATTTTTATTCCTAGTATTGTATGTATGAACTGAGCTGTTTGTTGGGAAAAAGGATATATTATTTATGACAAATTTCATTAAGGAATAAATATACTGAGAGGCTGTAGTTAATATACCCAGTTCTTTGAAGAGGCTTCTACAAGACGTCCGTGAATTTACTCCACAAATAATACGTATTACACGTTTTTGGACTCTGAAGACTTTTGACTGACTTGAAGAGTTACCCCAAAATATTATACCATATGACATTAAGGAATGAAAGTAAGCAAAGTATGCAAACTTTGTTATTTTTATGTCTCCTATGTCTGATAACACTCGTATTGAAAATACAGATTTGTTGAGTCGTTTCTGCTGTTCTGTGGTGTGCTCCTCCCAACTAAATTTATTATCAAGCTGTAATCCCAGGAATTTAATACTGTCAACCTCTTCTATCTGCTCTTCTTCATACTTAATGCATATGCTGTCAGGAAATCTCTTACATGTTCTGAACTGCATGTAGTCAGTCTTTTCAAAGTTTAATGACAATGAGTTGGCTTTAAACCATTTATAATGTTCATGAAAATATCATTAGCAGACCTTTCTATCACTATACTTGACGTACTTTTTATTGCAATACTTGTATCATCTGCAAACAAAACAAACTCTGCTTCTGGTAGTGTAACTGATGAGAGATCATTAATGTACACAAGAAAAAGCAATGGCCCTAAGATGGATCTTTGTGGGACACCACATGTAATTTCTTC
The DNA here is from genome assembly GCA_026315105.1 of Locusta migratoria. Taxonomy (NCBI): domain Eukaryota; kingdom Metazoa; phylum Arthropoda; class Insecta; order Orthoptera; family Acrididae; genus Locusta; species Locusta migratoria. The sequence continues at coordinate 572,322,039 of CM048747.1, read as the reverse complement.
CAATCCGATGATGACTGTTGGCTTAATTCACTAGTCACTTGCACTGACACCCGTTATTTCCTGTTAGTGAGGTACTACTTGAACCACTGGAATTCTTTGTTTTTAAAGATTTTATTATGGAAGTTATTTCTTCTGGTGAAGTGACTGACATATTCATGTGTGTGAAGTTATTTGCAAAAGCTAGTTTCAAATATTCAAGGGCATTATTAACTGACCCAGACAATCCCATACTATCAGTAATGGATATAAAGTACTTGTTAAATAGATTTGCCACACTATGCCCATCAGTTACTAATGTCTCAGCTACTTTTAATCCCACCTGCTCTTGTTCCTTTCTGGTTCTACCAGTCTCCTCTTTCACTATATCCCATATTGTTTTTATTTGGTTTTCTGATGTTGCTATCTTCTTTTCATAGTGCATTTGTTTAGATACCTGAATAACTTTTTAAAATATTTTACAGTATTCCTTATATTTAGTTAAATCATCATCATTGCAACTACTCTCGGCTGATAGATACATTTTCCTTTTTGTCTTACATGAAATCTTTATTCCTTGTGTAATCCAAGGTTTTATTATAGACTTCTGTTTAATTCACGTTACTTTTAGAGGAAAACAGTTTTCAAACATGATACTAACATTATTAATGAACACGTTATATTTTTCATTCATGCCATTAGCACTATATACATCTTTCCAGTTCATGTCTTTGAGGAGTTTTCTAAAATTTTCAATTTTTGGTGGGTTGACTACTCTCCTGTATTTTGCAGTCTTCATAATCTGTTTAGAAACTATACCTAAAACAAGGAGCTGCATATCGTGATCTGACAGGCCATTTATTATTGGTTTTATGATATGATTTTTTTCCTTTGATTTGTCTATAAAAATATTATCAATTGCTGTCCTAGAGGTTGTAGTTATCCTAGTTGGAAAGTTTACGGTATGTGTTAGATTGAAAGACAAAGTTACAGACTGCAATACATTTTTACTGGAGGACTGCATAAGATAATCTGTATTAAAGTCACCAGCAACCAGGATTTATTTATTTCTTCCTGTTAAATAACCCAATAGAGCTTCTAGATGATTTAGGAATAGATTATAATTTCCTGCAGGAGCTCGGTAAATAGTTAATATTCTATAGCATCTGTTATGGAATTCTAATTCTGTTGCACAAGCTTCTAAATGCTGCTCTAGACAGAATTTATTTATATCAATATTCTTGAATTTATAGCAGTTTTTAATGAATGTGGCAACTGCTCCTCCCTCCATATCTACTCTACAGAAGTGTGAGGCTAAATTAAATCCTGGAATGTTTAACATATCTATACCAGTGGCCACATGATGTTCAGAGAGGCAAATTATGTCAATTGGGTTAGAGGAATCTATTTCATTACAAATGAGTAGTTCATCAAGTTTATTTCTGAGTCCTGGAATATTTTGATATAATAAAGATAACTGATATTGCATACTAACGGCTTGAGTAAGATTTACTGGAAGTTTCTGAGTACTTTCTGTTAAACATTGTTTGCTAAAATCTATCTCCTGTTTATCTGCTTTTCCAAACTGAGGGTGTCTTACAAGCTCTCTCAAAACTGGTTTTCTTTCCCCCCTCCCTATCCTAAAAAAGGCATCCCTCTGACACCTGTAACCACTGGTATTTTACCATTTGTGACAGTGCCCCCCCCCCTGCCCGTAAGTTACTTGCAATCAAACCCAGACAGTTTTTCCTTCCTTTTCCTGTTGAGGTGAAGGCCATGCCTAGTGTAGTCCCACCTACAGATATCATCCACAGAAATCAAACCAATATGGAACCCCATATCTGACATGAGTAGCCGTTCCAACTCAAAGTTTACTCTCCTGACAGAAGAGTTCAAATGAGGCCGATCATGGCGACTCAAGACAGATACAAATCCCACACTAGTATGCTTCGTTGCCAATGATATCTTCACCAGATCATACTCTGTAGAATATTCACAGCTTCTGTCAATGCTGTTTCCCGGGCCACCCACAATAACCACGTTATCCTCCATTGTGAAATCCTTACATAAAGAACCTATATCCTCTGTTACCTGACCCAGGCCCCCATTTGGTTTGAAAAAGTTTGTGACCTGGTACTCTGGTCCTAGCTCTTCCTGCAGTAGTTGGCCAAAACCTCTACCATACGAACTACCTAACAACAAGACTTTCTTTCTTTTCTCAGTTTTCCCTACCTTTTTCAAATCCTTCTTGATAGTCTGTTGTGTCCTTTTTACAGCTTCAGCTACATGAGGCTCATCCGATCCTGATTGAGGCAACAGGTCAAATCTATTTTTCACATTAAGGACAAAGCTGTCTGAAACTGTCCTAAGTCTGTTCCCCCTCTTACCTGTTGCCACTTCCCACCGCTGTTCACCCTTCTCCCTCCTTAACCTGCTCAGAGTCTCCCTTGCCTTATCTAATTCAGCTTGAACAGCTGCAATATTCCCCTCCTGTTCCATTATTTTCCTATCTCTACTGCAGATCCTACAAAACCACTGGTGAGCCTCATTTATATCCCCATTTCCCATGCCACTACATTCGCCCCAATGAAAGAAACCACTACAACCATCACACCACACCCCGGAACTAACGATCCTAGGGCATGTCACGCACTTCTCACCCGTGGTAAAAATAGAAATCGTAAAAACTTGATTAAGTACTGACTAAAACGTAAAAGCTACACCAAGAGACACTAAAATCTGTTCACGCAAATATAATTAACTGAAAGGGCACTGGATATAAAGAAACTCGCTCACAAAAACAAAAATTAGGTCTAAAAAACACGCTCACAAAAACAAAATTTAGGACTATAAACACGGATTACTATACAGACTTTTGATAAATCACGAAATTTACGTCTGACAGACTTTATAAATCCTAACTACTGTACGCAGCGAGTGAAAAATAGAACAATGGGTAATTAGAAATAAGTTTTAGTTATTGCTTACAACGATTCGCGTGGGTTAAATTAGGCCTACAAATATGTGCTAGAGGCGAGACAGGAAAAATAAACTTTTTACACTGTTTTTTCTTATTTAACACTACACTAACACTTCCACTAATGTAAGAACATTTATATTTATAACAACTGTAAACGATTAAATATAGCTTAAAAACAACGATTTTTGTAATTATTTACTGGAGCAAATACTCGAAACGTTCGTACAGGTGCAGTGTTACCAACTCTATCTTTAAAATACTTTATGAATATATTTAGAAGCACAGAAGTAGAAAATTTAAATGGTGAAACTTCCTGGCAGATTAAAATTGTGTGCCGGAACCGGGACTCGAACCTGGGACCTTTGCCTTCCGCGGGCAAGCGCACTACCGACTGTGCTATCCCGACACGACTCACGATGCCGCCTCACAACTTTACTTCCGCCAGTACCTCGCCTCCTACTTTCCAAACTTCACAGAAGCTCTCCTGCAAACATGCAAGACTAGCACTCCTGGAAGAAAGGATATGGTGGAGTCATGGCTTAGCCACAGCCTAAGGGATGTTTCCAGAATGAAACTTTCACTCTGCAGCCGGTTCCAGCACATAATTTTAATCTGCCAGGAAGTTTCATATCAGCGCACACTCTGCTGCAGACTGAAAGTTTCATTCTGGAATTTAAATGGTGTTCATAATGTGGCAGTTTTTCATGCATTTCTGTGTTCATGAAAGCATATTTTCTCAATTATATGTCATACTGTGATATAATTAGGCCTATAACCTTCGTGGAAGTGCAAGTGTTGACAAAGTTTGATCGCAATTGGATGAATGGTATGGCAGTGCATAAAATACGAACAAACAAACATTATGCTGAAATACACCTCTCTCTGGAAATGTCATTAGTTAAGGTCAAGTTATATGGAAACTTTAAATCGATGATTTTACATAATTAACAAAATTTTATATTCAGCTGATTAACACTTTATTTTCATAACATTGTTGTTGTTGTTATGGTCTTCAGTCCGGAGACTGGTTTGGTGCAGCTCTCCACCCTACTCTATCCTGAGCAAGCCTTTTCATCTCCTCATAAGAACGACAACCCACATCCACTTGAATCTGCTCACTATACGCGTCTCTTGGTCTCCCTCTGCGATTTTTACCCCACACACTTCCCTCCAATGCTAAATTTACGATTCCCTGATGTCTATGAATGTGTCCTACCAAGCGATCCCTTCTTTTAGTCAGGGCATGCCAAAAATTCCTTTTCTCACCAATTCTGTTCAGTACCTCTTCATTAGTTATGCGATCTACCCACCTAATCTTCAGCATTCTTCTGTAGCACCACATTTCAAAAGCCTCTAGTCTCTTCCTGTCCGCACTGCTTATCGTCCATGTTTCACTCCCGTACAAGGCAACACTCCACACAAATGCCTTCAGAAAAGACTTCTTTGCCCTTAAATTAATATTCGATGTTAGCAAATTTCTCTTTTTCAAAAATGCTTTTCTTCCCATTGCCATTCTGCATTTTATGTCTTCTGTACTGCGACCATCGCATGTTATTTTACTACCCAAGTAACAAAACTCATCTACCACCTTCATTGTTTCGTTGCCTAATCTAATTCCTTCAGCATCGCCTGATTTTCTAAGACCGCATTCCATTATTTTTGTTTTGCTCTTGTTAATGTTCATTTTATACGCTCTCTTCAACACACTGTCCATTCCATTCAACTGCTCTTCCAGGTCCTTTGCTGTCTCTGACAGAATTACAATGTCATCAGCAAAACTCAATGTTTTTATTTCTTCCCCTTGAACTTTAATCCCTATTCCAAATTTTTCATTGCTTTCCTTCACCGCCTATGAAATTGAATAATATCGGAGAAAGGCTACAACCCTGTCTTACTCCCTTCCCGACGGATGCTTCCCTTTCATGCCCTTCGAGTCTAATAACTGCGGTCTGTCTTTTGTACAAGTTGTAAATAAGTCTCCTTTCCCTGTATTTTACCCCTGCTGACTTCAGAATTTGAAAGAGTGTATTCCAGTCAACACTGTCAAATGCTTTCTCCAAATCTTAAAAAGCTAAAAATGTAGGTTTGCCTTTCCTTAATCTATCTTCTAAGATAAGACGTAAAGTGAGTATTGCCTACCGGGTCCCTATGTTCCTTCTGAATCCAAACTGATCTTCCCCGAGGTCAGCTTCTACCAGCTTTTCCATTCTCCTGTAGATAATTCGTGTTAAAATTTTGGAACCATGACTTATCAAACTGATGGTTCTGTAATTTTCACACCTGTCTGCTCCTGATTTCTTTGGAATGGGGATTATTACATTTTTCTTAAGGTCTGAGGACATTTCGCCTGTCTCATACATCCTACACACCAGTTCAAATAGTTTTGTCATGGCTGGCTCTCCCAGAGACTTTAGTAGCTCTGAGGGTAAGTCATCTACTCCTGGGGCCTTGTTCCGACCTAGGTATTTCAAGGCTCTGTCAAATTCATCTTTCAGTATAGTATCTCCTATTTCATCTTGATCTACTTCCTCTTCCCGTCCTACAACATCGTCTCTAAGTTCATTTCCTTTGTAGAGCTTCTCTATATACTCTTTCCACCTTTGAGCTTTCCCTTCTTTGCTGAGAACTGGTTTCTCATCTGAGTTCTTGATATTCGTAGAGTTGCTTTTCTTGTCCCCAAATGTCTCTTTTATATTCCTGAAGCGGTATCTACTTTTTTCCTTGTTATACATTCTTCTACAAATTTGCATTTGACTTCTAGCGACTTCTGCTTAGCCATTTTTAACTTCCTGTCAATCTCATTTTTTAGTCGTCTGTACTCCATTTTGCCTGTTTCATTTACTGCAATTTTATATTTTCTCCTTTCATCAATTAAATTTAGTATTTCCTGTGATATCCAAGGATTTTTTTGTAGGTCTTGCCTTTCTACCTATTCATCTCTCAACGCTACCCATTCCTCTTCTACTGTTTTATTTCCCCCTGTTTCTGTCAATTGTTACCCAAATCTCCGCTGAAATTCTCCAGAACGTCACTTTCCTTCAATTTGTCTAAGTCCCATCTCCTTGTTTTCCTACCTTTCTTCAGTTTTTTCAGATTTAGCCTACAGTTCATGACTAACAAGTTATGGTCAGAGTCTATATCTGCCCCTGGGTATGTCTTGCAGTTTATAACCTGGTTCCGGAATCTGTCTCACCATTATAAAATCTATCTGATACCTTCCGGTGTCTCCTGGTCTCTTCCACGTATACAACCTTCTTTTGTGATTCTTAAACCACGTGTTTGTTACGATTAAATCATTTTCCGCGCAAAATTCTACTAGGCGACTTCCTCTTTCATTCCTTCTGCGCAGTCCACATTCACCTACTATTTTTCCTTCTCTTTCTTTTCCTACTACCGAATTCCAGTCTCCCATCACAATTAAGATTTCCTCTTCCTTGTTGTTGTTTGTTGTTGTGGTCTTCAGTCCAGAGACTGGTTTGATGCAGCTCTCCACCCTACTCTATCCTGAGCAAGCCTTTTCATCTCCTCATAAGAACGACAACCCACATCCACTTGAATCTGCTTATTATACGCGTCTCTTGGTCTCCCTCTGCGATTTTTACCCCACACACTTCCCTCCAATGCTAAATTCACAATTCCTTGATGTCTAAGAATGTGTCCTACCAATCTATCCCTTCTTTTAGTCAAGGTATGCCAGAAATTTCTTTTCTCCCCAATTCGGTTCAGTACCTCCTCATTAGTTACGCGATCCACCCACCTAGTCTTCAGCATTCTTCTGTAGCACCACATTTCAAAAGCCTCTATCCTCTTTCTGTCCACACTGCTTATCGTCCATGTTTCACTCCCATACAAGGCAACACTCCATACAAATGCCTTCAGAAAGGACTTCCTTAGGCTTAAATCAATATTAGATGTTAACAAATGTCTCTTTTTCAAAAACGCCTTTCTACCCATTGCCATTCTGCATTTTATATCCTCTGTACTGCGACCATCATTTGTTATTTTACTGCCCAAGTAACAAAACTCATCTACCTCCTTTATTGTTTCGTTACCTAATCTAATTCCTTCAGCATCACCTGATTTTCTTACACTGCACTCCATTACCCTAGTTTTACTCTTGTTAATGTTCATCTTATATGCACCTTTCAGCACACTGTCCATTCCGTTCAATTGCTCTTGCAGGTCATTTGCTGTCTCTGACAGAATTACTATGTCGTCGGCAAAACGCAATGTTTTCAATTCTTCACCCTGAACTTTAATTCCTTCTCCAAATTTCTCCTTGCTTTCCTTTATAGCTTGCTCAATGTACAAATTGAACAACATTAGGGAAAGGCTACAACCCTGTCTTACTCCCTTTCCAACCACTGCATCCCTTTCATGCCCTTCAACTCTGACAACCGCTGTCTGGTTTTTGTACAAGTTGTAAATAACCTTACGCTCCCTATATTTTACTCCTGCTTGCTTCAGAACTTGAAATAGTTTGTTCCAATCAACATTGTCAAAAGCCTTCTCCAAATCTACAAAAGCTAGAGATGTTGGTTTGCCTTTTCTTAATCTATCTTCTAGGATAAGCCGTAAAGTGAGTATTGCCTCCCGTGTTCCTACATTTCTCCTGAACCCAAACTGATCTTCCCCGAGGTCGGCTTCTACCAGCTTTTCCATTCTTCTGTATATAATTCGCGTTAATATTTTGCAACCATGACTTATTAAACTGATGGTTCTGTAGTTTTCACACCTGTCTGCACCCGCTTTCTTTGGAATGGGGATTATTACATTTTTCTTAAAGTCTGAGGGTACTTCACCTGTCTCATACATCTTACACACAATGTGAAACAATTTTGTCATGGCTGGTTCTCCCAGAGACTTCAGTAGCTCTGACGGGATATCATCTACTCCAGGGGCCTTGTTTCGACTTATATCTTTCAGTGCTCTGTCAAATTCATCTCTCAGTATAATATCTCCTATTTCATCATCATCTACATCCTCTTCCCTTCCTACAATAGTGTCTCGAAGTTCATTTCCTTTGTAGAGCCCCTCTATATACTCTTTCCACCTTTCAGCTTTCCCTTCTTTGCTGAGAACTGGTTTTCCATCAGTGTCCTTGATATTCATAGAGCTGTTTTTCTTATCGCCAAATGTTTCTTTTATTTTCCGGTAGGCTGTATCTATTTTCCCCCTATTTATACATTCTTCTACATCCTTGCATTTGCCTTCTAGCCATTCCTGCTTAGCCATTTTGCACTTCCTGCCAATCTCATTTCTTAGTCGTCTGTACTCCATTTTGCCTGTTTCATTTACTGCATTTTTATATTTTCTCCTTTCATCGATTAAATTTAGTATCTCCTGTGATATCCAAGGATTGTTTGTAGGTCTTGCCTTCCTACCTATTTTGTCCTCTGCTGCCTTCACTATTTCATCTCTCAATTTTACCCATTCCTCCTCAACTGTTTTATTTTCCCCTGTTTCTGTCAATTGTTGCCTGAAGCTCCCTCTGAAATTCTTAAGAACTTCAGGTTCCTTCAATTTATCCAGGTCCCATCTCCTTATTTTCCTACCTTTCTGTAGTTTCTTCAGTTTCAGCCTACTGTTCATAACCAACAAGTTATGGTCAGAGTCTATGTCTGCCCCTGGGTATGTCCTACACTTCAAAACCTGGTTCCGAAATCTATGTCTTACCATTATAAAATCTATCTGGTATCTCCCGGTGTCTCCTGGTCTCTTCCACGTATACAACCTTCTTTTGTGATTCTTAAACCAGGTGTTTGTTATAACTAAATTATGTTCCGTGCAAAATTCTACCAGGCGGCTTCCTCTTTCATTCCTTTTGCCCAGACCATATTCCCCCACTATCTTCCCTTCCCTTCCTTGTCCTACTACCGAATTCCAGTCTCCCATAACAATTAAGTTTTCCTCTCCCTTAATTGTCTGAATAATTTCCTTTAGCTCCTCATATATTTCTTCGATTTCCTCATCATCGGCAGAGCTAGTTGGCATATAAACCTGTACTATTGTTGTCGGTGTTGGCTTCGTATCTATCTTGACAATGATAATGCGATCGCTGTGCTGGTCATAGTAGTTTACCCGCATTCCTATTTTCTTATTCATTATCAATCCTACTCCTGTGATACCCCCAACTGATTTTGTATTTATAATCCTGTAGTCACCTGACCAGAAATCCTGTTCATCCTGCCACCGAACTTCACTAATCCCCACTATATCTAACTTCAACCTATCCATTTCCCTTTTTAAATTTTCTAATTTTCCTACCCGATTAAGGGATCTAACATTCCACACTCCGATCCGTAGAATGCCAGTATTGTCTTTACTGATGATCACATCCTCTTGAGTAGTCCCCGCCCGGAGATCCGAATGGGGGACTATTTTACCTCCGGAATATTTTACCCGAGAGGATGCCATCATCATATGTTCATACAGTAGAGCTGCATGTCCTCGGGAAAAATAACGGCTGTAGTTTCCCCTTGCTTTCAGCCGTTCGCAGTAGCTGTGTGGCAAAGCCGCATTAGCTGATGTTACAAGGCCAGCTCAGTCAATCATCCAGACTGTTGCCCCTGTAAGTACTGAAAAGGCTGCTGCCCCTCTTCAGGAACCACACGTTTGTCTGGCCTCTCCACAGATACCCCTCCGCTGTGGTTGCACCTACGGTACGGCTATCTGCATCGTTGAGGCACGCAAGCCACCCCACCTCGGCAATGTCTGCGGTTCATGGGGGTGGTTCATAACATTACAGAGAACATATGGTACCGAAAAATGGATTTAATTTGTAACAGGTGTATTTTCAATTTTTCTGTGATTACTTCACATATGCATACGGTGAATATATCAAAGTTTGGAAATGTAGGTACTCTTGGAAGGCAGAAAACATAGCTGTTTTTCCACCTGTGAAACAAGCAGAACAGCGAGTTACATAGTGAGTGTTTATTTTTAAACTGACAGTGTTCCGAGTTCTGGCTGCGTACAACTTTGTCGATACGTTCAGTAAACAGTGCGCTAATGGAGTTTGAGGAAAGAATTATAGTGCCACTTTCTGGATGAGGCAAAAATACAGCATTTTAAGCAGTCAGAATGTGAAATGTTTCCTTGTGTGACATCAATATGTTGTCGGTCATTTGCCGAAACTCGGTGATGTGGTGTGCGAAGTGACTGTTGGTGTAAAGGGTTAAGAAGGTTGAAGTGTTCTGTGTGAACTGCAATGGCAGTTGGGAAGAAAGACTGCACTGCCGTTAAAATTGTTTTATGAGAAAGGTCGCAGTAGCAGTAGCAGCGCTGCATTCCGGGGATATCACTCAGCTGAACAGAGGCCCAGAGCCAATAAATGGGCTAAAGGATGCGATGGAGGAATTTGAAGACACAAGTGAAGTGGCTGGGGGAGCTGCTGCAGCCGGCAAGCGCTGGCCACAGGTCTGCTAGTGGCGGGGCAAAGTAAAATCTAAATTAAGTTGTCTAGTAAAATACAATTGTTACAAACAACATTAGTTTAATTATAAACAAAAGTAACACACAATAGCGTAATTTAACATGATACGTCTTGTCAAAGTATAACTGCTTTAAAACAACGCTATGTGCCTTGCTTTCCGCCTGGCATAAATTTCTACACATTCTTCTAATTTGATGTTTTTAGCCGCTTCTTTTTCAATGGCTGGTATAGCTAAATGTGTTAAATGTTCTTGAAGCATAGAATTCCTCAAGTAGTTTTTGATCCGTTTGGGGACATTGAAAGATCGTTCTGCCGTTGCAGCGGACAGAGGGATATTCAAAAACAGTTGCAGTAGCTTGAACAAATTTGGGAATACATATTGGTTTTGAACATTTTCAGACTTAAATTGTGAAACCAAATTTGGCACAAGATGACGATCTATTTGATCTGAATCATGCTTTCTTCTTAAAAATACGTCGATTTCTGAGACTAAATGATCATTTTACAAACCAAATGCGGAACTCACAGCAAAACATGCTTCTTTGATACGGTCGTTACAAATTGAGTTGTTCATCATCGAAGCCGTCAGCAGTAGTTCCATGTTGCAGAGTAGAGCCAGCTGGTTTATTTTTTTTTTTTTTTTTTTTAAACGTGACCTAATGTTCTCACTGAGTGTATCTAACAGAGGGTAGTAAAATGTTTTTAAAAAGTAGACTTCAGGTGAATCATATTCAGGATTAACATCTCTTCCTCCTATCTTTTGCGTTGAACTGTTGGCCCCTCAAAGCCATGTCTTTCACAAAAATCAGTTGCTTCAGTCAAAAACTTTTGGAACTCTTCTTCATTTCTCAAACAATTTATGGACATAACTACGTTGTCAGCAACCAGGACTAGTTCATGAATGGATACATCATGATTATGTATGTACTTTGAAAGAATGTTAGTTTTTTCAAAATAGTACATCATAGTATTCAATACAAAAATAGACTTCAAACTTGGTAATACTTGTGATCAATCCGTGAGCATCTCCACCAGTTATGGAGTCAGTAGCTTCAACATTTTCCAGAGTATGCAGTATATCTATTAAGTGTTGTTGAACTGCTCGCAAGCTTTCATATCTGCTGCTAAATCTTGTGTCACTTAGTGCTTTCAAGGACAAATCCTTATTTACTCCTTCTTTGACTGCACATGCTGCTCTTTTTACTGCGGCAAATACTGCATGTCTTTTAGGCGAAGCCTGAATAAAACAGTATAGTTATTGGACTGTGCTAAAAACGTTGCGAACAGAAGGAATGTTTTTAGATGCATCGGCAAGTGCAAGATTTAGACAATGCATATAGTAATATACAAACATAACATACGGGTTTTGTTCTTTCATCGTCACAGCGACACCCTTGTAAGAACCACTCATGTTTCCCGCTCCGTCATAGCACTGAGCAATTATATTTTTAAGGTCAATGCCAAGTTCACCGAAAATTGACGCCGTGGAGGTTCGAGTCCTCCCTGGGGCATGGGTGTGTGTGTTTGTCCTTAGGTTAGTTTACCTAGGTTTAAGTAGTTTGTAAGTTACGGACTGATGACCACTCAGTTTGGTCCGATAGATTTACAAACAACAACAAACCGAAAATTGAAACAAGCAACTTGTATAACGTTTCACCGTCAGTGAAATCAGTTTTGTAAAAACCAAGAAAGCTTTCTTTAATTTCGAGCTTTTCTGTTACATATCTTATAACAAGAGTCAATTGTTCTTGATGTGACACATCTGGAGTTTCATCAACAATCACGGAGAATTGTTTCGATTTATTAGCATCATCAAATATGTACTGCCTGGCCAAATTTGCCATGATTTCAATCATTTCTTTTTGAACATCGTGATGAACATAACTGAAAAACCTATCTCTGTCTAAAAAATTTCTGTTGATCTTAGATTTAAGAACTCGATATAATTACCCCTGTTATCAGAGCCCTCATTTTCTCTATGACCCCGATGTGCTATTCCCTGCTTAGCCATGAAAAGTAGGGACTGGAATAATATCTTCAGATAATCACGATTTTTTTTAACTTCTTCTTGATGCTGTGTTGATATTTTGCTTACCACACTTTCTTTACTTTTAACTGCCAACGTTGAAGAGCACTGAGGTGAGAAGAAGGTTTTTCGTGCTCTTTAAAGCGTTGGACTGCTTTTTTCCAGTTTTTAAACCCATTACTTATGAATATTTCATCATAACAACCTGTGGGACCGAACAAACGACATGGGAAGCAAAAAGCTTTATCAGCAGCAACACTGTATTCCAACCAATTGTAATTTTTGTACCACATACTTCTAAACTTTCTACCCTTTGTTTCTGGGCACTTATCAATAATAGGTTGAAAAGGACCATTAAAAAAAAAAAAAAAAAAAAAAAAAAAAAAAAAAAAAAAAAACCTGTGATGCTGCTTGTCTATTAGACTGAGTAGTCTTACTTACAGCCAATACACTCACAGCACTTGAAGGTGTAGGTATACCGCTAACTATTTCAATTGTTGATTCTGTCACTGATGAAATTCTCTGTGGTTCATCTATTACTGGTGTAGCCGACACTTCAGCCAAGTCACTATCTGGATCCGTAGCAACAGCAATATTTAGGGCTGTGTGGGACTGTAATCCTTCTTAGGATTTCTGCCTTTTGCTGAAGAAATCGAATAACGTTTTTCCTGAAGAAAGCTTCATTGTTAACTAAGTGCGTACACAAACACAACTGCATTCGATTTGACCAGAACTGCGACAAACTACTTATGAACTACTTACGAACTAGGACGGCACAAATATCCATGCCCGAGGGGGGATTCGAACCCCGACCGTGGTGGCCGTGCTGACCGTACTCAGTCACCTCGGCCACCGCGGCCGGCTTGATGCAGCTCTCCATGCTACTCTATCCTACGCCAGCCTTTTCATTTCAGAATAACTACTGCAACCTACAGCCTTTTGGACCTGCTTCCTGTACTGATCACATGGTCTCCCTCTTACAGTTTTTACCCCCACACTTCCTTCCAGTAAGAAATTGGTGATACTTTGATGTCTCAGAATGTGTCCTATCAATTGCTCCCTCCTTTTAGGCAAGGTATGCCACAATGTTCTTTTATCCCAAATTCTATTCAGAAACTCTTATCTAAATTTCAGCATTCTTCTGTAACACCACATTTCAAAAGCGTCAAAATGTTCAAATGTTTGTACAACTTATGGGACTTAACTACGGGGTCATCAGTCCCTAAGCTTACAAACTACTTAAGAACTAGCTAAGACTAAAGACGGCACAAATATCCATGCCCGAGGGGGGATTCGAACCCCCGACTGCAGTGGCCGTGCTGACCGTGACTGGAGCGCCTCAGTCACCTCGGCCACCGCGGCCGGCTCAAAAGCGTCTATTCGGTTCTTGTCTTCACTATTTATCGTCCACGTTTCGCTTCCATACAAGGCTACACTCCAGACAAATACCTTCAATAAAGATTTTCTAACACTTAAATCTATATTTGATGTGAACAAATTTCCCTTCTTCAGAAATGCATTTCTTGCCATTCCGTGTCTACATTTTCTATCCTCCCTGTTTCGGCCATCGTTCCTGTGGAGGTATAGCTCATTAATGCACCGCACAGAAAATCCAGTCGGCATATGCCTTTTTTAGCGGGATAGTTCTAACTCTGGAATCATTTTACGACGATGAGGTAGTGTAATTTCAGTTAAGGGTTATGCAAATTGTTTCTGAAATTAAGAAGTGTAAAATGTCATGTGATAAAGTTAATACTGCCGCTCACCCTAGTACATCATGTGCATATGCGTCATGTTTAACCCTTTATCACTAACAAGCACTTAACAAATGCAAAAGAAAAATAATCTCTCACCCGCTACCGACACAAGACGTTACGAACGAGCAGTGTAGCAATTTTCAGGGACATGTTCCAGATCCTCCACGCCATCACAAATCTCTGAAAATTCATATATTGGGTCGTTTGATTTTTAACCTGTTTTACTTTTTTTTTAATATGATTTGAAAAATGTACATTCTTTAGAATAACAAATATTTTTAAAATTTTTGACTATTGGTTTTTCCGCTCATCGGATTGTAATTGCTAACATCTGTATAGCCTGGAAACATTCCCAGAAGGATGTGTTGCTGTGCTGAAAAGGACAGAGAATGCATCCACTTCGTCTGTTCTCGTATTGAGTGGATGAACCCAATGCAACCTTCTTCTTCTTCTTCTTTTTCTTCTTCTTCTTCTTCTTCTTCTTCTTCTTCTCTTCAAACGTCTGTACAAGAAAAGCCACGCTAATAACTGATGGTGCTCCATTTGCAGTCTGGGAGGCAACTGCAGACGGGAGGCTGTCACGGCACGGCACGGCATGCCGTGCAGCTGTTGGGTGGCTGCGAAGAGGCGAGAATCTCTTGTCGGCCCGGCAAGAATGCCGGCTGGTCGGCTGCCGGGTTGATGTGAAGTAAGCCGACCACCCGCTCACCAGAAGCCAAGTTACAGTTTGCGTATAGTACTGGCGCGCAGACAGATATTTACGATGAGGCAGTGAACATGTCACTGGGTTTGGCTACGATAGTCAACTGTCGTCAGATGACGTGTGCGAAGGCGGAGCCTCCTTCTCTACTACAATAACGCGCCAAGCATGTGTACCACCATAATTCTCACTTATAGCTATGTTACAATTGTGCAAGTCTTACTACGCTAAAAAGTGAATAATTTAGTCATATTTTTCCCAGAAAGTTTGGGGGGGGGGCAACTGCCCCCCTGCCCCCTCCTCTAATCGCCGCCACTGTGTGGGGTTCTACTCCCCCACACGTGCTGGAAGATTTCGTGCACATGTGGTTCTTGATTTGCAAGATCGGAACTGTGTCCAGACTAGAGCTCTGCATTTCGATGAAAACAACCGCTCTAGCCTTTCCCGTTTGGTGCCGCTGCTCGACGGCTGGAGTAGGCCCACGCTGCGGCCGTCTAATGCCCCGTGTGGCCGGTCGCCCTCCGCCTCTCGGTTACCGGCGGAACCGTCGAGCACTGCCGGGCGCTCGAGCGCGCTCACAAGTCTCGGCCGGTGACAGCGCGACCGCCGCACGCTCAACACTGCAGAGTCGCATTAAAAACCGCCCTGGCTTTGAGCAACGCAGTTAGCGTTATGGATCAACGAAGTATAGGTCATAAACGCTCAGTTCATGAAACAAAGAGAGGTATTATGGAGAGAATTAGGAGCGGCTCGTTACTCCTGAAAAAGAAAGACATGTCGGAAGAGGAGTCGAAAAGTGAAGCTTGGAAATCTTGTACACTTGTAGTCGATCTTGTCACCCAGGCTTCTGCTGGTTTCGTGCAATCTACCACTCTACCTCTGAAGATATCTTCCGCAGCCGAAGATGGAACGTTAGCGGAATGTTTTACAAATCGACCACGGCTTATGAGCCCGGAAGTTTTAAATGAAACACCATATACAGTTCCGTAGAGTAAATAGCACAACTCCAGTAGTAAATATAGACTTTGAACAGAAGGCTGTAGCTAAGGTAGAATTTTCAAAATTATTTATTCGTTTTGAGGGGAAACCAGAGCTTTTCAAAATTTTTAGATGTGTGAAATGATGAGTGATTAACCGTGAAGCAACACATTGATTGTCTGCTAAAACGTTTGGGTTCAGCTACGTATGCTATTAGGGTTTTTGCAAATTTCGGCGATAAGAATCTCAGTAAATTAGTTTAGTACTATTTTCATTTACTGCATGATATTCTAAAGTAATTCACCATTGAGTAAAAACGTTTTCATTGCACAAAATCGTGTAATCCGAATAATTGCTGGAGCGTACCCAAGATCGTCCTGGAACACCTATTTAAGGATTTAGATATCCTCACAGTTACTTCAGAGTATATATATATACTTATGGAATTTGTTGTTAATAATCCAACCCAGTTCACACACATGTTAACATGTTTGTAATTCTATCGGAGTCAACTGCTTGGTTATTAGTCCGTAGCTTGCAAACAATTTAATCTAAGGTAAACTAACCTTAGGACAACACCCAGGCCTGAGAGGGGACCCGAATCCCAGATAGCGAACGGGCGTGCGCATCACGCACGGCTAATCCGCCGCTGCAAACCCAGTTCAAAAGTATAGCAGTTTCTATAGGTATAACACCGAGAGAAAAGATGATATTACTGTGCAGGGTTAAATCTCACTTTGGCACAGAAAGGGGTGAATTATGCTGCCACAAAAGTCTTCGGTCACCTACCAAACAGCATCAAAAACCGACAGATAGCTAACTAGCATTTAAAAATTAATTAAAAAAATCTCTGAATAACAACTCCTTCTACTCAATGGATGAATTTTTGGATATAAATTAGTAAAATTTAAAAAAATGAATAATAATATTGAAAAGAAAAAATAATGCAAAATATCATTGTGTCATATAACATTTTATGTAATGTAATATCTTGTACAGACACCTTTTATTACACTGACACTTTCCACATCATTACGAAGTGTCGTATTCATGATCCACGGAACAAGTATTAATGTAAGCAGTGTGATGCGGTGCAGCTCGCTGGCGCTGAGTCCGCCGGTCACAGGCGACCGACCGAGCGTTCGGCGCGCTCGGCCGAGCGCTAGCGATCGGTTGTCCGCAACCGGCCCAAGAGGACGCTCGGCCGCAAACTCTCGAGAGCCAGAGGGGCGAGCGGGACTCGCCGGTAAAAATCGAGGATAATGCAGACCTCTAGTCCAGACCACTATTTTTATGCAACTTGGAGTGACACTAAATGTAAGGTATACTTCTTTAGGTGCGTGGATTTGCAAATCTCCCAAACTGATTCAATATGACTTTTGCGTTATGGGATGTTTGAATGATCGTGACTACCAGGGATGTAGCTGGACTCTCCCATATATGAAGGACGATAACATATGACCCACACTACACTGGTTACGCTGTGAGCTACTATCGACCATGCTGTGTTACAGATGCAGCATGTTGATGAGTCGGAAGACTTAATTGATCCCATATTGTAGCTTGTGACACTATCCTAATAAATGTGTCAGAACCTCCATTATCACGTGTCTGATTGCACCACCTGCCCCACAGTACATTCTGGATGCCTAAAGCATCATATTTTTGCACTGTGGCAGAGAGTGGAATACTCATTGAGTGCACTGCATTGTATGCGGCCCATGCTACAGGAACAGGATCATCATCAGTTTAATTATAACCGTGCTATATTTATACGACAATAAACAAATAGCAGGAATTCCATGAATGATATAACAGTCTTGGGACTTTTCCATAAACAGTTCTAAACTAGGTACTTATCGTTTTTCAGCAGATATGGCCGTCTAGTGGTGATTAAAATACACTTCGTCATCCCCCGAAGCTCTATGGGGTCCACCTAATAATAAATTTTCGATGGGGTAGGATTTGTACTAGAAGTACGTTAAAGATCAATACATTTCTTCTATTTCTGAGTATTTTTAATGTTCCAACAGAAAGTTAAATGAACACGCTCTTTCAATCTAGATGTCAGAATCCATCTCCTACAATGCAGTGTTTACACAAACATCCTCTAACACTCACGTGATCAAAAGGTATCTTATGTTTTGTGTAATAAGAATTTAACATTTGTTTATCTATTCCAATAAAAGCAATAGTTCTTTTTCGAATTTATACTACAACAAAATAATTCCTGTAAATAGTAAAAGCTCTTTCCTGTGATGATTTTGGCTTGAAAGGTTTAAATTTTTCCCTACTCTATTTTGACTATGCGTTTCAGTGCACACTGATGGACAATAAGCTTTTATTTATGAGTTTTGTATTAAAAATCAGATAATTTTAACGATAATTTGTGGCATATTTATACAATGAAATAAACTTTATAAAATAGGTGTGACAATGATTTGAATACG
The DNA here is from genome assembly GCA_026315105.1 of Locusta migratoria. Classification (NCBI taxonomy): domain Eukaryota; kingdom Metazoa; phylum Arthropoda; class Insecta; order Orthoptera; family Acrididae; genus Locusta; species Locusta migratoria. The sequence goes on along the minus strand of CM048747.1, from coordinate 572,303,737 downwards.
TAAAATATAGTAGTTTAAACAGTGGAGTGTAAATTGTTTATTTACATAATTGTTTGTTTATATACTCCTGTCATCTAATGTGGCTATTTGCACTAAATTCACTATTGAAATCTGCATATAGTGAACTAGTAGATTTTGCTGGGTCTAATTTATTTGGGTAATTTCAAAATACGTGTGTTAGGCTGCAAGTAGCAGCAGGAAATAAATAGTTATAAAAGATTCATATCTGGAACCTTTTGGAACCATTAGTTCATTCATCTGGTAAAAGAGTTGAAGGAAAGGGAAGAAGAACGAAGGAAAAGGACTGGTGAGATTTATGAAACGTGAAGAGCTACAGAAAGCAAAGGGCAGATACAGAATGAAGTCTTTCCTACTCTTCCAAACTGACGTGTCACCTGACGAGAGATTTTGCTTGCCATTATCTGGATGGGCAGAGATGTTAACAGAAGAGAGAAAGGAAAGAGTAATGTGTTGTATGGAGGAACAGTTTAGCAGGGATTTAGGACAGGTGATTACAAGAATGAAGGATAAGCTGGAGAGATCCGATCCAGTAGTGTAATAAATAAGATCAATTTATGTGTACAATATAGATTGTTTACATTTAAGATTTTTAACGCATTGTGCCAGTTTTAAGATTTTTAACGCATTGTGCCACTGGGCCTGAAGAAAGTTTGTAGAAATCACAAAAGTAATGCAGTCATATGTACCAAGTTTCAAGTGAATGTCTCAAGTTTTCATTTTTTATTCTCTTCATTTGTATGTTGTTTGTTGTTCACATAATCTACATATTTCTTCATATGTATATTATTCATATAATCTAATGTTTTACCTGATCAGATCAATTAGGGCTACAAAAGTACATAACAAAATCCTCGAAAATAAACAAAATTAAAAAGTTCATACAACAAGTATTTTCAGGCGAGTGAAAATGTTATGAATAATTCCAGTTACTGTCTCTTTGGAGAAACCAAACTGATTAAATACTTTAAGAGGGAAGTCAGAGCTTTTGAATAAGCTTGGTGACTTTTGAAGTAATCAGTTTTTAGCTGAAAACCTTTTCTTAATGAGAAATACCTTGTGTATGTAGTCAGTTGCAGATTTTAAGTAAAACTGAATGGGTCGTTTGATTTAGCATAGGTCAAGTAAACCACCAAACAATAAATATTAATGAACTGTTACTTAAATCTGACAAATTTGCCAATGAGATGCGAAAATATAATTTAAAAGAAGTAGAATGGCTGGCCAGTACTTACCTTAGCTCGGTTCCACCGCTAGTCATGCAAAAAAGAGGCGCCACTGGGGACGAAAATAAATAACACATACGAAGGAGCACGGAGTCCTCTACCACAGGACAATGATTGCCTCTAGGTGGACAATCCGTCTGTGAGCATCGATGGATGCAGCCAGTCTGTTGGTATCATACCAGCATGAAAGGCTGCGCAGGGAACACACGTCAGTTGGTGGATGCCAGGTGTTGTTTCACATGTGGCCCTGCCTTGAATAGTGTGGGGCCAGAGTAGGTGGCTGCGGAATGTTCTAAGGTTTGATGGGAGTGTTGTGTAGGTGGGGGGGGGGGGTGATCTCATCTCAGGGCTTGACGTGAGAAAGTCATAGTCCTAATGGGGAGATGTGTTAAGACATTACAATCTGGGACGGTACTTGGTGGCTAAGGCTTTGCTTCTGTATGGTTTGGGGTTAGGAATACTATCATTGGAAGGGGACGAATGGACTGTTCGGGAGATGTGGTTGTGGACAAGGTTGTAAGTTAGTTATGGGAGAGGAAAGCGCTGTACAGTTTGCTAGTGTAGGCGGTGAGGGATTCGTCGTTGGAGCAGATAGGTTTGTCACGGATGTCTGTCCCTTTGCTCTTCCCTTCTCTTCTACCTGATGAAAGAAAATCTTTACAAGATCTGGTGTCCTCGTTTATTTTCTGTCTCACTTTGCGTCTCTTTTGTGTGTACTCGTCAGCCACTCTGTCACTTTTCAAATGTTAGCGACATTAAAGTTCTCATACTGTCTACATATGTTATATGGTAACTATTAGGGTATTGTAGGAAGACAGGAGAAATGTCTTAAGTGATGAATAGTCTACTGCCTACTGTTGTTTTTGTACTGATGGTCTCATAACATTCGCATTCCCCTTAAGAGAGACCTAAAACCAGAATTACTAACATATAAAATAATATAGCAAGGTCACAATGTACGACAAGCATTGTCATTTGCACAATGTATAGGACCACAAAGAAATATAACGTCTTAAAAATTCATATTGTTACCTATTAGAATAGTGCATTTATCCAGATCACAAGAGGTATTTCTAGTTTCAGTAAATTCAAATTGTCGTCCTTATTCCTGAGGTACGATAAACATTAAAATTTTCCTAGAGTTTTAGAATTTCTCTCATTTAAGAATCAAGGTATAGACATTACAGTCAAATATAAGAGGAGGCCTATAGCAGAGCCCAGAATGGAATATAGATACGTCGTTAAAATCCGGTGCAATAGTCCAGTCGCACACGCTACAAGATGATTAGCAGATAACAGTGCCATCATGTACTGCCATAAAGATGGCTACAGCACTGACAGAACTCATCCAGTTCGTGTGCGGTACGTCTGTCTTCAGTTGTCAGATCTGTCTGGTTCAGATATGTAAACGCAGATGATGTTTGTGGGAGTGTCGTAAGTGAAGAAGGTGAGACTGTATTATGTTAGTCTTCATCACAACACGATTATTCCTATGTTTACTACTACTACTGCCTGTCGTGTGTCTACCTACTGGACGTGTTCTGCAGTGCACACCTGTTGGCCACAACTCCTTTTGCCTACTCTTGGGTATAAAAGGTTCGTGGCTCTAGGATAAAAATACCCCAAGCAGGCTGCCGCTAAGGACATGCATAGTGAGGAGGGAAATAGCAGGGAGCGGCAATGATAGGGAGGAAAAAAGAATGGAGAAAGACAGTCGCAAGAAAGAGAAAGTGGCGAAGTCAGTGGCAATGGGGGACACAGTTAAGAGGAAATGCAAGGCTGGTTGAGACCGAGTGGCTGTGTGGCGGGAGGGGCCGCAGTCCTGCGGCGTGAGTGGGGGGACTGAGGAAGCGACGGAGCAGAGGGTACATTTATGCTAAAGCAGTATGATTAACAACATTTTGGCAGTTCCATTTGGAGTATGTACAAAAAGATTTTCGTCTTTGCCCACTCTGGAGCAGGCCACTACAACTGTCCATGAGAGAAGCGTGGTGTCGATTAAGTACCCTCCACCATGCACTGAACAAAATTTTAGGTAGACAGTGCCCTTCCTCTTGTTTTGAAGGTCAATTATGAAAAATTTCATCAAGATCAGTGCGAACATATAGATTTACACGGACACATTGTAAACAAACTATCACTTTTTCTCCAATTTTCCGATTGTTTTTCCAAAAAATGGAACGAAAACTGTTTAAGAACCTTCCCCATGTATTTTTGTATACCAAATTTCACGTTATTTGCTTGTCTGGATCTTGAGTTATAATGTTCATGTGTTTGTTAAGCTTATGGGACTTAACTACGGGGTTATCAGTCTCTAAACTTACAAACTACTTATCAACTACCTTATACTAAAGACGGCACAAATATCCATGCCCGAGGGGGATTCGAACCACCGACCGTAGTGGCCGTGCAGACCGTGACTGGAGCGCCTCAGTCTCCTCGGCCACCGCGGCCGGCTTGAGTTATAAGAGAACAGACAGACAGACAACAAATGCGTGTTATAAGTATAGAGATAACTGGGTAAAGTTTTATAATATTCTGTGTTAAAGCAGCTCAAATCTGGCCCCATGGCAAAAAGTTTTGGAAGAAAGCGGACTGGGAATCGAGGCAGCTGTTTGAATAATTTCCTGTCAGAGTCTTTTAAGGACGATTATATTAACTTTTCATGTGCTCCAATAGACATTTGCCTTGTTGTTAGTAATTGTACTTGTTAAGTAAGAGTCCTGGATTCTGTTTCCTGTTGTGTCTTAATACAAAAACGTCAGCCAACTTATGTAACATGTTATTAACTATACACATTTCACTAATTTCTCTTCTTGATTTTTATCTGTTTCTAATTTTTTTAGAATCATATTCTATAACCAACAATTAAAGTAGAAATTCTTATGTACAGAAGAAAATACTGTACACAGTTTACTGTGCTATACTCATATTTATGTACTGACAGCTTCTTCCACTAGAAGAATCAGCGGAGGTAGATGAAGATGAAGAGGGAGCAGGTGAGAAAAGAATGGATCTTATGGAACTTCAGTACTACTTCGAACAAGCAGGAGCAGGAATATCAAAAAATGAAATGTTCTGCATATCAGCTGCTCTGTACAGTTTGGGTCAACGAGAAATAATCAAGAAGTACAGGTACTGTTACTGATTATTTGGTTTGAAATTTTTAGGAATTATTATGTAGGGTCTATACATCTTTTCACAGGATTTTAGTAATTAACTTTGTGAAACTATTTTCTTTTATTAATGTCACATTGATACTACCCTATGGATATACAGGTTTCATCCGTGGTAAGTTTGTCCATAATTGTCAAATGAAAACATTAATCACTGTTTATCAAGTGTAATACAATAACAATGTGACACTCACAAGTACATGATTTCTCTTTCAGCTAATTTTTCTTTTTACCAAACTGATCGCTTAGGGGATGGCCTTCACAAGGTCTTCAATGTTGCTAGACATTTTTGTTAGACTATTCTGATGTCACTACTTTAATATATGGTATTCAGATAAAAAGTAATGCATTTGGTTAAATTTCTCTAGAGTAACAGAAAAAAAGTTGGGTATTCAACCAAAATATAGTAGATATGTGACAGTCCAAAAGTTATGTGTCCATGGAAGTGTCAGATTATAAAAAATGTCTGAGTATCAAGACAGACGTTTTTCAAATGAATTTAGACTTCTGTAGCTAAGTTGTTTAAGCTGTTTTATGTTATCTACTACACATACTGTAATACTCCTAGTGTTACAATACACATGGAATACAATTCAACTTAGAAATAACTGATTTAAAAAAAAAAAAATTATTGTAATAATTTATCATGAATAAACAACTTACTGCCTACTCAAAAGGGTATAGAAAGATGAAATTTCCCTCTATTTACATTTATTGTCCTGCTGATAAAAAGAATTTCAAATTTTGTATATTATATAAGCCCTTGTCTTTACCGGTGATTGGATCAGTTAATGTTACTGCCTCGGGATGAGGCATTTTAGTTATTAAGATAGGTCCTACATAAAGAGGATAAAATTTACTTGTTTTCTTATCATTTATTAGAGTTTTCTTATGGCTTTTTCTCTAAACTAAATCTCCTAAATTGTATTGCACAGGAGTGCCTTTCTCCCACTATTTTTACCCTTTTATCTGCTTCCTTTATTTAACGATTATTTAATATCTGTTTGCGATACTGATTGGATACTTATATTTATCACTGGCCACTCCACCCACTATAAGAAATGTCCACCAGTCAATTGGGTTCCTACCAGTTCTAAGGGTGCATCTTTTGTAATACTATGCAGTAATTCATTTAACATATTTTCGAATCGCCATAATTCCCTCATTACTCTCTCAGCAGGACTACCTTGAGCATGGAATTTAGGTATTAAAATATGGTTAACATTCTCCACAGCTAAAATTTTTTTAAACTTTATATCTGTAATCTGTGATCCATTATCTGTTAATGAAATAAATCGCAATTTTCGATCACTTACGGCTTCACTGTACTAGGTTTAGATGTAATACCAATGTGCGGTGAATGAAAATTTGTACCCAGCCGGGATTCGAACCCGGGATCTCCTGCTCACTAGGCAGACACGTCGACCACTCCGCCACCGGGGACACGGGGACCGACCCGACTGCAGAGGACTCTTCCCTGCACCACTCCCGCCACATCCAAATCTCCATTCACACACGCTGTCTCTTTCCTATTACCACAGTCTCAAGCCGAGGCTGGGCTCCTGACGACAATTAATCGTGTCTCGATTCCTCATGTTCTGTTCTCCCTGATGCGGGAAAACAGTATTGTTGCTGCGAGCATAACAGAATTAAGAGAGTGTGGTAATAGGAGAGAGACAGTGGTGGCGAATGGAGATTTGGGTGTGGCGGGAGTGCTGCAGGGAAGAGTCCTCTGCAGTCGGGTCGGTCCCCGTGTCCCCGGTGGCGGAGTGGTCGACGCGTCTGCCTAGTAAGCAGGAGATCCCGGGTTCGAATCCCGGCCTGGTACAAATTTTCATTCGTCGCACATTGGTGTTACATCTAAACCTAGTACAGTGAAGCCATAAGTGGTTCATTAAAAATGAACGCTGTAACGTCGTCAAAAATATAAAACTATCTGTAAAATCCTAGGTTCTCCACTTCCTTAAAATCGTGATCCCTCATTTTGCTTATCTCTAATTGTAATTACTCTTTTAATTGGGTAAAGTTTAGTTAATTTGATTTTTGGCAAGATGGCCACCAGTGAGTGACGCACGCTAGTTAGGCCGTGCTGACCTTGGCTGCAGCGCCTCCCTGTCCCTCCCCTGTCTTTGAACCCAGCTGCCCTGCTTCCGCTCTCGCTCTCTCTCTCTCTGGTGTCCTGCACTCCTCCCCCGACCCCCCGGACCGCTAGCCCCCAGCCACGCCACATTCCAATGTGTCCTGCGCTCGCAGAAAAGGACGCCGCCACCCCACAGCCCGCTGCCGTTGCCCTACCGACTAGCGGTATCATCGCGCGCGCTACAACTGAACGCACAAAGCTCCACGTTGCACACGCAAATGTTCAATCTCTACAAGCTCACTTGTTGAGTTCCGCCATATATTTCAAGACTTGGTGAAAGAAATTCTGTATGGTTATTATGCAATTAATGATAGAAAAAAACATTTTAACTGGCAAAACGTATATCAGACAAACGTAACTTTATTTACACCAAAGACACTAATAATAGAATGCATAAAAGTCAGAGAGTACAAATATATAAAATCTCTTAAATGTCCATTACCAGATCGCTAAAGCCCAAAGTAGTTTGCATTCAATATCCAACATCTCCACCAGAATGCAAACCCACTTTATTTATACAGTACAAATGTTTGTCATACATTGTTCCTTTAGTTAAAATGTCAGCTGCCATCTCTTCCTTTCAAAAACACAAATTTTATCTTCTTCATCCGTACGTTCTTTCTGAGAAAATGCAGACGAATCTCAATGTGTTTCGTCTTTGAATGATAACAGTCTGTAGCGGCCAACTTTATTGCACTTTGATTGTCACAGTGTATAACCAACGCATTATTTTCTTGTTTACTGAGTTCAGTTTGCAGTTGCTGAAGCCATAAAGCTTCCTGTGCTGCTGCCGCCATCACCATATATTCTGCCTCCGCTGTAGAAAGCGCAACAGTCCGCTGTTTGCATGAATTCCAGGCAATACTGCCTTCCTGCAAAAAAAAAAAAAAAAAAAAAACACATATCCAGTGAAGGATCTTCTATCTGTAGGAGCATTGACTCAATCTGACTCACAGTGTCGGGTTATTTCTGTGATGTTTTCTTTTCTGAAACATAGTTTCAGATCCTTAGTTCCCTGAAGATATCTGAATACTCGTTTCACAACAAGCCAGTGTTTAGTCTGTGGATCGTTGCAGTACTGACTTCACTTGTTTGCAGCATACAAGATATCCGGTCTTGTTACTTGTGAAAGATACAGCAGACATCCGATTGCTTGTCTATAACGTATATTTTTACTATTTTCAGTAATATTTTCATCAAATTTTACATTCACTTCAATGGTAGTTCGGACAGGTTTGCAGTTTATCATTCCGAAGACATTCAATACTTCATTGATGTACTTCTTTTGATCTAGCTTAATCAAACCTGTTTCACGATTTATAGTTATGTTCATGCCTATACATTGTTTCACTTGACCAATATCTTTCATGCAAAATTTTTCTTTTAGTTTCTCTTTAATTTCTAGTTTGTATTGCTGATGACTAGCAAAAATTAGTATGTCATTCACCCCCACTGTAAGGAATAACATAACTGATTTATCAACAGAGTAATACATACAGGGATCTATTCTTGATCTTTTTAGTCCTATCTCAGGCAGTATATAATTCAGTTTTAGTCATCTGTCAGCTGTCGGCTAGCCTGCTTCAATCCATATAGAGATTTATGTAATAAACAAACTTGGTTGCCTTCTGAGTACATCTCCGGTTGTGACATATAAATTTCAGTGTCGATGTCTCCCTGCAGAAATGCACTAACTGCATCCATCTGATCAACGTCTAAGTCGTATTTAGCAGCCAAAGCAAACAGATAACGAACCGATGTGTACCTTACAACTGGTGAGTAGACTTCATTGTAATCAGCACCTTTCCTTTGAACACATCCTTTCACAACTAATCTTGCCTTGTATCGAATAATTTCTCCCTTCTCGTTCGTCTTCGTCTTAAATACCCACTTACAAGGCAAAACTCTTTTTCCTTTGGGTAGATCTACCAATGGCCAAGTTTGTTTCATTTTTCATTAAGGAATCATATTCTTCATCCATGGCTTCCTTCCACTTTTCATCATGAGCAGATGATATAGCTTCTTCAACAGTTTGAGGATCATTCAGACATAGAACTGGACAAAATAAACTGAATTCGTCCTCTTCCTTCTCTCTGTAGTGAATAATTCCTTTTCGTTCGTGGACGTAAATTATAATCTTGTATCGAGGTATCTGTAGATATTTCATCAGGTATGTATACATCATCATCGTCTGACTGGTATTCAGTAACATCATTCATACTTGTCTTGGAATTATCATCTGTAGAGTTACATTCTCCCTGCATTTCTTGTATATTCTCTTCTTCTGTCTTGTTATTAATATCTTCAGATGGGGTTATGCTTCTCGCAGAAGCATGATGTAAGTGAAGTTTATCACAGCTTAACACATTTTCTAAAAATAGAACGTCTCTACTCTTGATGATATTGTAAGTGTCAAGATCAACCAGACGATACCCTTTGGAAGAATCACAATAGCCAACAAATATAAGCTTTCTGGACTTTGAATCCCATTTTTGCCGTTTTTCTTTAGGAATCAAAGTCATAACTTCTGAGCCAAAAATTCGCATATGTGATAAATCAGGTTTCCTACCTGTCCACAGCTCCAAAGGCGCCCTTCCACCAATCGCTTTGGCAGGTGATCTGTTAATAATATAAGCAGTTGTCGCTGTTGCCTATACCCAGAATTGTTTAGGTAAAGCAGCATCAAATAACATACACTTTGCCCTTTCCACTAGCGTTCTATTCATATGCTCTGCGAGACCATTCTGCTGAGGAGAGTAGGGAGTAGTTATTTGATGCTTAATACCATTTTCGTTCAAGTAATCTTCGAAATTTTTGTTACAGAACTCTTTGCCATTGTCTGTGCGAATGACTTTTATTTTCTTATCTAGTTCATGTTCTACTAGGTTTTTGTAAGCCTTGAAAGCTGCCAATATACTGAGTTTGTCTTTTAAAAAATACACGTAAACATTTCTGGAATAATCATCTACGAAAGTAAGAAAATATTTCATACCTCCCAATGACGCAGTTTCCATAGGACCACATATGTCACTGTGAATGATCCGTAATGGTTGTGAAGCTCTAGAACCAGTATTATTGAAAGGCAGTCTGGTTTGCTTAGCTTCAAGACACGTTGTGCATGTAACAGGTACATTACTACCGGTAGGAGACAAACTAACACATGTTGCACAATCTGGTAGCTTATTTATATCATTAAAATTCAAATGACCCATACGGCGATGCCATAGGATAACGGAATTTAAATTCTGAGGGAAAGTTAAATTAGCGTTCACTTCTCTGTGTGTGTTTAATACATATAAATTGTTTATCAATGTCGCTGAACACAGAAAATTCCCCTCTTTGTTATATATATCACACCCATCATGCCTTTAATTTACTTGGCATCCGTTTTTGACCATAGCACTGACAGACAGAAGGTTAGCAGCAAGTTTAGGAACATATAATACGTCTCTTACCTGAATTCTTCTGTCGTCGTTACCTTTCAATATCAAATTGACACTTCCCATACTTTTCACAGGAAGCGGTGTCTTGCTGGCACCTGTTATAGTAGGTATCGCTGGACTTCGTACATTATACATCCAATCATTTCGATTTGTCATGTGCATTGATGCCCCTGAATCAACATACCACACGTCTGGATCCATCAATTATCTTGTCGTGCGCCCATAACATCATATCCATCCATCCTATCCTGGATCCATCAGTTGTGAAGAAGCAGTCAAACCAGCGACAAAAGTTTTATCTTCTTCTGATTTATTTGCCGTCTTCTTCTTTGACATGTGGCACTGCTTAGCGATATGGCCATATTTATTGCAACTGAAGCGCCGTGCCCCCTGATGTACTTCATTGCGTTTTGCTTATACACTTCTTTTCCTTGAACATGTCTTTTTCCTGTGAAAAATGCTGAACTCTCCGGATCTGTTACTTCTTGTAAAAGCTTTGTTTTTATAAGGTCTGCACAGATTTTTATTCCAGAGCTTTCAATTCCCATTATCATTGGTTTGTAAGATTCAGGCAAACCAACCAACATTAGCGTCCCTAGCCACTCATCATTGACTTCAAATTTAATGTTCCTTAATTTATGAGCGGTTGACATGATTTTGTTACATAATCTCCAAAGTAGTGGTAATAAGGTCTTTCAGTAATGCAACTCGTCTGTATAAACCACTGTCATCGAAAGCTTGCTCCAGTTTCTCTCAGACCTCCTTAGCTGTAGGTGCATTTTGTATGTGCACGCAATTGATGGGATCTAATAATAAAATGAGCCTCGATCTTGCCTTAATTTCTTTCTTCGGAGTAGTGTTGGTACCGCAAACACAGTCCCAGAGCTCGTCATGTTCTAAACATGCTTGTACTGAGAACTTCTAACTAGCATCATTATCACGGCCGGTAAGTTTCTCAATGTGAAACTGATTTTGATGAGAACCTGAATAAATACAGGGAAAAAAACAGCACGCCGTATCCGTCACTTAGCTGATAGCTGAAGTTACGTTGTTTGACCAACTGAGAATTTTTATCATTTACTGTTGCAACGGTAACTATAAAATACAACCACGCTCTGCTACCATGAAAGAAATTCTGTATGGTTATTATGCAATTAATGATAAAAAAAATTTAACTGGCAAAACGTATATCAGATAAACGTAACTTTATTTACACCAAAGACACTAATAATAGAATGCATAAAAGTCAGAGAGTACAAATATTGAAATCTCTGAAATGTCCATTACAGATCGCTAAAGCCCAAAGTAGTTTGCATTCAATATCCAACACTTGGATCTTCATATAATTCTTGTATCCTAGACCTGGTTCAAACCAAGCGTTACCACCAGTTCCGTAAATTTAGACGGCCATGTCTTCCTAAGACACGACCGATTGAACAAACGCGGAGGCGGCGTTGGAGCTTACATTCGCTCTGAATTATCTCCTGCCGTGTTGCACACGTCAAACAACGATGAAACTGAACAGGTGGAATACATGTTTATAGAGATAAAACCCCTCAAAGAAAAGTGTCTAATATGCGTCCTCTATATACCTCCGAAGGTAGGTGCGTTGGACTGCTTCGAAACTGCCCTCTCAGACCTCGAATCAACTTATGAGCACATAATTATAGCAGGTGACACTAACATAAATTTTCTGTATGACGTTCAAACGTATGCTTACGTCTTCGATTATGACTTTACTTCAGCGTGCACCCACCCATCACACAGCTGGTAGTCACACTTTAATAGATATATTTGCAACAACGTTTCCAGACAGAGTAATTCGAACGTCACAAACATCTGCACCTGGTATGTCTGCCCATGATGTAATTTTCATGACGTACTCGAAAGAATGCCCTAGGAAGAAACCACTGCTAGCTACATACCGTGACTTAAGACGCGTCAACTTACGTGAACTGACAGCTGATACACTAGAAATAATTTTCGAGCCAACCTCCGACGTCCTCCCGGACGTGAACGACAAACATCACAAAATTACAAATAAACTTAACCAACTGTATGATAAATATGCACCCATCAAGACCAAAAAAGCGAGAAGGAAACCTGCAACCTGGCTAACTGATGAACTAAAACAGCTCATGAATCTCAGAGACACTGCACATCGGACATACAAAGTGCACCCTACACCTGAAAATCACACCGCTTACAAGCAGAAAAGTAACAGTCTGTGAGAAATGCTAAACTCAGATACGCCCATTCATTAACCGTAAACATAAATAGACCGGCTGTCCTCTGGAAAAACCTGCGCAGTTTTGGGATTGGGAAAGTAAAAACTGCAGCCGAACCCACTGTCCCCATTGAGGAACTAAATCAGTATTTCACAACGCCTACCACCACAATCGATCACCAAACGAAACAAACACTTATTGACCATATCACGAGGATAAACAACGCTAACCATGATAAGTTTTGTTTTAAGCATGTTGCTGGAAGTACAGTCAAAAAAGCCATTATGCGTATTACATCAGCATCTACCGGGGATGATGGTATCACTATCCAAATGATAAAGCTGATTATTGATCCACTGCTGCCCATCATAACAGATATATTTAATCAGTCCTTAGCCACAAGTGTTTTTCCTGATGCATGGAAACGTGGACTAGTTAAGCCACTGCCAAAAAAGGACATTGCCACAGCACCCTCTGATTACCGACCTATCTGCATTCTTGCGGCACTATCCAAAGCCCTAGAATATATAGTACATGATCAGCTAACCAGCTATTTGACTATTAATAACCTTCTTGACGAACACCAATCAGGTTTTCGCAAATATCGCAGCACAACATCTGCTTTGATAAAAGTAACAGACGATCTTAAGCAGGCAATGGATAGACAAGAGGGGACTATTATGTGCTTCTTAAACTTTAGCAAAGCTTTCGACACTGTGGACTTTGATATTTTACTTGCTAAACTTAGCAGCCTAAATCTCTCTCAATGCTTGGTGCAATGGTTTCGCTCATACTTGACATCGCGTCTTCAGTGCGTCATGTGCGGCACCGAAAAGTCACAGTGGAGAAAAGTACTATCAGGCGTACCACAGGGCTCGGTATTAGGTCCAATCTCTTTTCATTGTACGTAAATGACGTATCATCGGTCTTGTCCTTTTGTAAATACCACATGTATGCCGATGACCTCCAGTTGTATTTAAGTGCAAAACCAAAAAACCTGAAGACAGCAATCGAAAATTTTAATTCTGACCTATGTGCACTATCAAAGTGGGCACAGAATATAGGATTAAAGCTCAATCCAAGTAAAACACAAGCGATTCTGGTAGGTCATCCTAGGCTCATTAACCACAAATACCGCGAATCTCAACCATCAACCATCAACACCTATCTATTTTTCGCCCTCGGCAAAAAGTCTGGGAGTGATAATAGACGACAAACTAAATTGGGCTGAGCACACAGCCGCCGTGTGTAGGAAGGCATCAGCATCTCTTCATGCCCTACAGAGATATAAGAAGTTTTTTCCCCTCGATCTTAAAAAGAAACTTATACAAACACTTGTAATTCCAATTATTGACAACAGTGATGTTATCTTGCAAGGTCTTTCTTGGGAAAGCTCACGACGTCTGGAACTAATCATGAATGCCTGCGTTCGATATATATGTAACATCCGTCTCTTTGATCACATTTCACCATCTTATAAGCAACTATCCTGGCTCCGTGTTGACAAGCGCAGAGATTTTCATACACTCTGTTTCCTCCACTCTCTTATCAACGTACACTGTCTATCATATCTTTCCTCGACCTTAACACTCTTATCTGATCAACATAACAGAACTACTCGTTCCTGTCAGAGCAAAACCCTTTCTGTCCCTATCCATCACTCAGCCGGTTTCTCAAAATCCTTTTCAGTAGCAGGAACCAGGCTCTGGAACAATCTACCTCAGAATATCAAAGAACTGAATAGCACTGCCAGCTTCAAACGACAGTTAATGGATTATCTACTAAAGCAATAATTACGTCAGTCTTTAATACCCTACGGTCCAGGTACGGCACATCCATTTCTCCTCCCAGATATTCTCTTACTGTCATTGTTCTTTTCTTAACTTCCTTCTGTCAGAATTCGCCATGTCTTAACCAGTCGATATATATTTAAAAGTACATCTTATATCTGCTAATATCAATGTTGTTACTTCTATTATTACACCAGCAGCAGCAGAAGGTGTCTCAGTGGTACTACTAGTATTAATCCTATAAGAATTAAGTCTATACCTTTTATTTACATCCTTTTACATGTAGTCAACTTGTAAAAATTATGTTATTAATTGTTTATCTGTAAAAATCATTGTTATGTTATAGGTAACTCACATGTAAAGAAATACTGTATGCGTAAAACTCTGGTCCGATGTAAGAGAGGGCCTGATGGTCCTAATCTGATCAGGCTAAATAAACAAATAAATAAATAAATAAAAATAAATCATTTGGACCAGCATTCCATTACCACTAGGATGTATTCCATACCTTTCCTCCCTCTAGGCAAAGGGTCGGTACAGGTCCAGATCCCATTGATCGTTGGGTATAGTGGGATACAACCTACTATACGCAGCCTTTGTTAGAATTTTAACTTTTTGATACATTTTACAAAATCTTCAACACCTATTTCACTTCTTATGTCATGTTTTTAAAATAATAATATTTTCTTATTTCTTAGCTCCATAATGTGCAAATCCTACATGAATGTACGAAATCAATAATTTTGTTCTATCCTGGGGTATTCTTAACAGCCAATTCACAGTAGTTAATCTTCTATGAAACAGAATTCATTTACGTATCTTTCATTGTTCATTTTCGGAATTACCACTTGTTAGTAATTTATCAAACTGATGTTTGAAACAGATGACATTTAATTGTTTGTTATGTAGATTATTACACAGTTTTTATATCTTTTTCTTATTGATTAACTTTTAATAAAGTAAATAGCATAAAGTTAAAATCACCACCTACTATTATTGTATGAGTCAGGTACGTGTTTGCAATTAGACACAGGTTTTCTTTGAACCTTTCTGCTATTATATCGTCGGGGGGGGGGGGGGGCTGGTAAAAGGAACAAATATTAACTTATTACGATTTTCAAGTACTACTTCTACCCATCACTACTCACAGGAACTATCAACTTCAACTTCACTACACAATGGCGACAAATACGCCTCCACTTATTTTGTTTAATCTATCCTTTATGAACACATAAATAATATAGTGAGGACAGTTTACAACTCACCGCAAAGACGTGGCGACGAGCTGCGACAGGCACATACAAAAGACACACACATACAACACATTCAGCTATCGGCCATGGCCTTCTTCAGAAAATAGAGCACTCACGCAATCACACAGGCACACAACACAGTCATACAACTATCACCTCCGACTGCCACACTTCGAATCACGCTCTGCAGCGAATCGGGGACGGGAGGGGAGGGGAGGGGGAGGGGATAGGAAGGTTACGTCACGGTGGTGGGGATGGGTTAGATGGGAATAACGAGATGCAGCTTAGGAATGGAGTGGGGAGGCGGGGGAGCGGATAAAATAAAATAAAATAAAATATATATAATGCATGCACACTGCAAGTACACAAGACCGCATACACACACACACACACACACACA
Source organism: Locusta migratoria (assembly GCA_026315105.1). NCBI lineage: Eukaryota > Metazoa > Arthropoda > Insecta > Orthoptera > Acrididae > Locusta > Locusta migratoria. Next base: position 572,288,063 of record CM048747.1, on the reverse strand, counting down.
CACACACACACACATATATATATATATATATATATATATATATATATATATATACACATATACGCATATATATATATATATATATATATATATATATATATATATATATATATACACACACACACACACATATATATATATATATATATACAAACACACGATCACACATTCACACACCACTCAAAATAGGTGAGGTTTGGGATAGAGAGGTAGGAACTGTAACGTATGGAAAAATATATATAGGGAAGTTATCGTAGGTTGAGGCCTGGTTGATTTCGGGATCGGAGAATGTATTGTAGGGATAACTCCCATCTGTGGAGTTCAGAAAAGCTGGTGGTGGATGGGAGGATCCAGATGGCCCGGGTTGTGAAGCAGCCATTGAAATCAAGCATGTGCTCCGCTGCATGCTGTGCCACAGGGTGGTCCACCTTGTTTTTGGCCACAGTTTGGCGGTGGCCATTCATCCTAATGGACAGCTGGTTGGTGGTCATGCCAATATAGAAAGCTGTACAGTGCTTGCAGCACAGTTGGTAAATTACGTGGCTGCTTTCACAAGTGGCCCGGCCTCTGATAGGGTAGGATAAGCCTGTGACAGGACTGGAATAGGAAGTGCTGGGTGGGTGGATTGGACAGGTCTTGCAGCGGGGTCTTCCACAAGGATATGATCCCTGTGGCAGTGAGCTGGGTTTCGGGGTGGCATAAGGATGAACTAGGATGTTGTGAAGGTTGGGAGGGCGACGGAACACCACTTTAGGAGGGGTGGGAAGGATCTTTGGCAGGATGTCTCTCATTTCAGGGCACGAGGATAGAAAATCAAAACCTTGGCGAAGGATGGAATTTAGTTGTTCGAGACCAGGGTAGTACTGGGTGATAAGGGGAGCGCTCTTTTGTGGATGGTTACTGGTGTTAGGAAGAGGATTTGGGGTGTGTGAGGATATGGCACGGGAGATTTGTTTGCGGACTAGGTCTGTGGGGTAGTTTCTGTTTGTGAAGGCCTTTGTGAGACCTTCAGCATATTCAGAAAGGGAATTCTTGTCACTGCAGATATGCCGTCCAGGCTAGGCTGTAAGGGAGGGATTTTTTGACGTGGAAGGTATGGAAACTGTCAAAATGTAGGTACTGTTGGTGGTTGGTAGGTTTAATATGGACGGAAGTGTGAATGGAGCCATCAGTGAGGTGGAGGTTGACATCCAGGAATGTGGCATGGTTGGTTGAGGAAGACCAGGTGAAGTGGATCGGAGAGAAGGAATTGAGGTTCTGAAGAAAGGAGGATAGGGTGTCCTGGCCCTGAGTCCAGATCATGAAAATATCATCAATGAACCGGAACCAGGCCAGAGGCTTGAGGTTTTGGGATGCTAGGAAGGATTCCTCCAGACGGCCCATGAACAGGTTGGCATAGGAGGGTGCCATGCGGGTGCCCATGGCTGTGCCTTGGATTTGATGGTAAACTTTCCCCTCAAAGGAAAAGTAGTTGTTAAGTAGGATGAAATTGGTAAGGGTTATGAGGAATGAGGTATCAGGCTTGCGTTCAGAGGGACGTTGGGAGAGGTAGTGTTCCAGAGCGGCAAGGCCATGGGCCATTTTATTTTATTTTATTTTATTTTCTCCGCTCACCCTCCCCACTCCATTCCTAAGCTGCATCTCGTTCTTCCCATCTAACCCATCCCCACCACCGTGACGTAACCTTTCTATCCCCTCCCCCTCCCCTCCCGTCCCCGATTCGCTGCAGAGCGTGATTCGAAGTGTGGCAGTCGGAGGTGATGGTTGTATGACTGTGTTGTGTGCCTGTGTGATTGCGTGAGTGCTCTATTTTCTGAAGAAGGCCATGGCCGATAGCTGAATGTGTTGTATGAGTGTGACTTTTGTATGTGCCTGTCGCAGCTCGTCGCCACGTCTTTGCAGTGAGTTGTAAACTGTCCTCACTATATTATTTATTCCAACCTGGACTTTCCTTTATGAACACAGTTAGATGTTTTGCAAATATTTCTTTTATATCCTGAACTGATCTCATACCAACAAGGAGCCCCTCAATAAGGAATCTGGATCTACCGGCCTGTTTAGCCGCCGCGCCGCAGCCGCAGATAAGCAGCAGGCGCCGCCTTCATAAGTGAAACCGGCGTCTGATTAGATGTGACTTATAGGATTTCGATTTTTGTCTGCGCGTTTTCGTTTCAGTTTGTAAATTTATACTGTGCCGAAAGTTCCTGGCCGATTAAAATTGTGTGCCGGAACCGGGACTCGAACCTGGGACCTTTGCGTTTCGCGGGCAAGCGCTCTACCGACTGAGCTACCCCGACACGACTCCGATCCCTCCTCACAACTTTACTTCCGCCAGTACCTCGTCCCCTACTTTCCTAACATCACAGAAGCTCTCCTGCGAAACATGCACTTAAGGCTAGTCTACATGACGACACTAGGTTGCGAAACTCGTTGCATCAAATTAATTGCGCGCAACTAATTTCGTATGTATTTAGACACCGCACCAATACCATACACTTCAGTTTCGTTGTTTTATGAGTGCCGTAGTCGCCGTAAATGAAAGTTTTGGTAGCTGTACGAGTTGTGGCGAATCTATTGCCTGTCTGTGTGAAGTCGCTGCAGAAGACTAAACATAAAAAGAATACGAAACGTGTTTGGGTTCGTGACTGGATTAAAAAAAAAAAAAAAAAAAAAAAAAAAAAAAAAAAAAAAAAAACAAAGACGTCAACTATGTTGCTCAGCGACCTTCCTGAAACAAATTGTCATTGAAGACCCTAGAAGTTATTTTAATCAACTTAGAATGTCACCAGAGCAGTTAACGTTCCTTTTAAACAGTGTTAGTAATGCAGTAAAGAAACAAGTTACCGTTATGCGCCAAGCATTGTTACCATAACTGAAATTACAAATTGCATTACGTTTCTTGTCAAGTAGATATTCGTCTCTGCAGTACTTGAGTGCCGTGTTCCGAAATCCACAATTGCCATACTTCGTTTGTATAGGTATTTCGAATTTGATTTATTTTAGTCTGCAATTCACTAATCGTCAACCCATCAATATTTAATTTCACAAATAATTGCCAGAAGAGCACTAACACGCCGTTAAAATCGCACAAACACCTACGCCACGCATATATGTTCAAAAACCGAATTATTTCTCCCGTTCCCCTCCTTTATGTTGTATTTTGTTCTGTAATGGTCATACACTAACCTAAAAACACGTGCAATCAATTTCGCCAAAGTTGGAACGTGCCGAAACTGTTTAGTTTCGTCAACGAGTTGCGCGAACGCCTGCCGCGCATGCGCATTGGCCAGTAGCGCAGTTTCATGAAACCTAGTGTCGTCGTGGAAACTAGCCTTTATACTGTGCTCTCGTACATAACAGATTCATATTCGCGTTTTGACAAACACTGTAGTCTTCCTCTGAGTGCATCGCAACAGTAGTTTCAGATTTCTCGGCACTGTAATCACGAATAGCGACTGTGACTGCTGCGTGCGGATGCAATCTGAGCTGGTGACACTTTGCTCCCAGCTTCGAGCTGTGTTGTGCTCGACTGCGCAGCTGGAGGCTACGATCGAGGGGCGTCGTCGGCAGCGCCGTGCCCTGGTACTGCCGGCGGTGGGGCTGGCTGCTGGCCGCAGTCCGCCGCTGCTCGCTCCGGCACCAGCCGCCAGCAGGCGTCCAGTTCTCCGCAAACTGTTTCGTGCCAAGGAAGTAAAGTTACACCCGGCTGTGTACCTACTTTTCCATATAAACGATTAGTTTTCGCGTAAAAAATTAAAAACCACGATTTTGGGATTCGCATCTGTTTTCTGCTATCCAATCTTTCCCAATCGATTCTGAGGAAACTATTCGATTCTTTTGATTCTTTCATACATTATAGTCACGTATCTCAGCGTCATAATGAAATGGCTCTCTTACCCTTGTTGCTCATAATTACTGTGATACTTCTCAGATAAGTAAAACATCGCGCGTCTTTCGAAAAGTTTGTAGCGTAAAATATAGTCGCTGGCCACTTAACGTTTGGTGCATTTTAGGTCATATAGAGCTGTGTGTCAAATGTAGCCAACGTTCCGAAATTGTTTTTAACGCTGGAAGAAGAGCCATATCTCCTTGGAGCCCCGAGTAAAAACGCGATATACAGTGTGTTTCACTAAGTGTGTTTGCCTCTGTAACTTATAAAATAATAGGTGACGGGAAATTTCAATGCGGTAGGTCAACACAAGAAATGTTACACTTTCTGCGGAGCTATGAACATAGTTTATTGTATCATTTTTCAAAGAGTTACAGCACAAAGATATAATTGTTTAAATGGAACAATAGTTTTTTCTATCGTGGATTGGATTCGTTAAAACAGCTGCGTCCAAATCAATTTAAACTACATTCCTATCACTGTTATTTTGGGAGCTACAACTCTTCAAAGTTTCAGGGGCAGATACCACAAACGCTGTACATAATACATGGCTGTGTGGTGGGTGATGGATGTTATGGCGGTGGGAAGTTGATTTACATGAGATGTTCAAATGTGTGTCCATGTTCCTCAATGTATAATGCAATGCGCCGTCTAAAGGATCTGCGGACGAGATGTAACAACGCCGGTGTGACGGAGCAACATGCGTCCTCTATGCGCTGTTTTAGATCATATGGGGATGTGTGCTCAGTGCCATAAACACGATCCATTAGATATCTAAGAAAAGAAATCTACTGGTGTTAAATCGGGCGACCTTGCAGGCCACGAATGAGGACCATGGCGCCCCAACCATCTTCCTACAAACCTGTTGTTTAGTTCTTCCACAACAGCACGCACAGAATGGATGGGTGACCATTGTGCTGCATCCACATATGGACTCTCGTGTGTAGACACATATATGAGACTGACACCAGCGACTGCAGCAACGGCTCGTAAGCTGACATGAGGATCGTGGTGTAGTGCAGCTAAAACAAACACCTTTGTCTCCTCACTTCTTGCAGGTCTTCGTCTGTTACTGTGGCACATTACCAAGCTGCCTGTTTCCAGAAGTCGTTGTTGGGCACGTAAGAACGTAATGGCTGCCGGGGCTCTTCGCCTAGATATCTCACGGCATACGCCGTGGCTGCTTCAGTGGCATCGTGTCGGCACTAGCCGAGCATCAGCAACATGACAACGTACTCGTTGTTCGTGTATGCCATCGTAATCCGATTATCAGGAACTGTGGTATATTGAGCCCCGGTTGTTTGTGTAGTTCCAACTGTCGGGTACACTGCCGTGTGCGGCGATAGTCGGCAGTCTAACAGCGCATCGAGGAAGCTTCTCGCTCCGTGACACCGGCGACGTTACAACTCGGCCGCACCACATTTAGAAGGCGCATTGCATAATGCGCAACGTTTGTTGTATCTACCCCTGAAACTAGGCAAGACTAACAGTGATAGAAATGCAGTTTAAATTGATTTGGACGCCTCTGGTTTCAACGAATCCAATGAACGATAGAAGAAACTATTGTTCAATTTAAAAAAAAAATTGTATCTTTGTGCTGTAACTCTTTGGAAAATGATACAATAAACTATGTTCATAGCTCCGCAGAAAGTGTATCATTTCTTGTGTTGACCTACCGCATTAAAATTTCCCGTCACCTATTATATTCTAAGTTACAGAGGCAAACACACTTAGTGATACACCCTGTATATTAGCGTCCCTCGTCAAAGGCTAGGACGCGCCCCACTCGAGACTGTGGTCACTCGTGATGCGGAGTTGCGCCTCGTGTTCCTGTTTCGTACATCGTTTACGAAGTCAGTTACAGTCACAATTTTTCGAAACATAAAGATTAATTTTCACTTTATGCCTAGAGAGAGGCATTCAACGATTTAGAGCAAGAGCTACCTAAACAATGAATGCGTCTTTCATATTTTGCCTGCAACTGCAAAAAGTTAACTTACGACTGTAATAGTAGAAATTCAAAACATGAAAGAAAAATACAATGTTCATTTAGGTACACTTCAAATATTAAGGTTTGTGGCTTCATATCTGCGAGGTCACGGATATGTACTAAATGCCTTTTCTTTATCTTTTCAGCTGTCAGTCGTGTTGTGCATTCAGCAACTTGCAGTAGAAACGTACTCGTGGATGAAAATTTTGGAAAAGAGAAAAGTATGCAGAAAGTACTGGGTGCATCGAGTAGTGACTAGTCGGTTACTACAATGACCAATTTACGTGTTGTTTATCGAGCTATGAGAGAAACATTAATTTGTAATCTGAATATCCAGTATTCTCTGGTGTATCAAATGCCAGGGAGATAGAACGAGTGAAAATAATTGTTTATAACAAAATAACTAGGGTACATTGTCCTTCGGGTATTTTAACTTCATTTCCTTTCTACCTTTGCTTCCTAGGCAGTTCGGAATCCCCCAAAGTCCTCAAAATCATTTCTCAGATTTCTTCCACATCTCTATTGTTGTCGTGGGTAAATGCTTCCGTTGCCGGCGCATTCTCGTAGTCACCGCTTGAGTGACAGCTGTGTCGTATATAATGAGCTACACAGACCATATAACAAAGGGGCCGCCGGCCACTGCCACATTGCTGCAGCTGACGCAGCCACAGCCACGGCAGCCGCTCTGCTCTGTGTAGCATCCCTTCATTTCCCGCAGAGCCCTCTGGCAGCCGCCCTGCTCTGTTTGGCATCCCTTCCCTTCCCGCTGAGCCCTCCGTCAGCTGCTCTGCTCTGTGTTGCGTCCCTTCACTTCCTGCTGAGCTCTCCAGTAGCCGCTCTGCTCTGTGTGGCGTCCCTTCACTTCCTGCTGAGACCTCCGGCAGCCGCCCTGCTCTGTTTCGCATCCCTTCCCTTCCCGCTGAGCCCTCCGGCAGCTGCTCTGCTCTGTGTTGCGTCCCTTCACTTCCCGCCAAGCACTGCAGCAGCTGCTCTGCTCTGTGTAGCGTCCCTTCATTTCCCGCAAAGCCCTCTGGCAGCCACTGTGCAGTGTGTGGCGTCCCTTCACTTTCCGCTGAGCCCTCCAGCAGCTGCTCTGCTCTGTGTGTCCTCGCTTCACGTCCCGCTGCACCATCTGGCAGCTGCTGTGCTCTGTATGGCGTCCCTTCACTTCCTGCTGAGCTCTCCAGCAACCGCTCTGCGCTGTGTGGCGTACCTTCACTTCCTGCTGAGCCATCCGGCAGCCGCCCTGCTCTGTTTGGCATCCCTTCCCTTCCCGCTGAGCCTCCGGCAGCTGCTCTGCTCTGTGCTGCGTCCCTTCACTTCCCGCCAAGCCCTGCAGCAGCTGCTCTGCTCTGTGTAGCGTCCCTTCATTTCCTGCAGAGCCCTCTGGCAGCCGCTGTGCAGTGTGTGGCGTCCCTTCACTTTCGGCTGAGCCCTCTGGCAGCCGCTCTGCTCTGTGTGTCCTCGCTTCACGTCCCGCTGAACCATCTGGCAGCTGCTGTGCTCTGTGTGGCGTCCCTTCACTTCCTGCTGAGCTCTCCAGCAGCCGCTCTGCTCTGTGTTGTCCCTTCACTTCCCGCTGAACACTCCGGCAGCCGCTCTGCTCTGTCTGGTGACCCTTCACTTCCAGCTGAGCCCTCCAGCAGCCGCTCTGCTCTGTGTGACGTCCCTTCCCTTCCCGCTGAGCCATCCGGCAGCTGCTCTGCTCTGTGTGGCGTCCCTTCACTTTCCCCCGAGTCCTGTGGCGGCCGCTCGGCTCTGTGTGGCGTCCTTCCCTTCCCGCCGAACCCTCTGGCAGTCGCTCTGCACTGTATGGATTCCCTTCACTTCCCGCCAAGCCCTCCGTAAGCCACTCTGCTCGGTGTGGTGTCCCTTCACATCCCGCCGAGCCCACTGGAAGCTGCTCTGCTCTGTGTTGTCCCTTCACGTCCCGCTGAGATCTCCGACAGCCGCTCTGCTCTGTGTGGCGTCCCATCACTTCCCGCTGAGCCCTCCAGCAGCCGCTCTGCTCTGTGTGACGTCACTTCACTTCCCGCTGAGCCTCCGGCAGCCACTCTGCTCTGTGTGACGTCCTTCCATTCCCGCCGAGACCTCTGGCAGCCGCTATGCGCTGTGTGGCGTCCCTTCACTTCCCGCCGACCCATCAGGCAGCCACTCTGCTCGATGTGGCGTCCCGTCACTTCCGTTGACCCCTCCGGATGCCGCTCTGCTCTGTTTGGTGACCATTCACTTACCCGCTAAGCCTTCCGGCAGCCGCTCTACTGTGTGGCGTCCCTTCACTTCCTGTCGAGCCCTCTGGCAGCTCCTCTGCTGTGTGTGGCGTCCCTTCACTTCCCGTCGAGCCCTCTGGCAGTCGCTCTGCTCTGTGTGGAGTCCCTTCACTTCCGGCCGAGCCCTCAGGCAGCCACTCTGCTCGGTGTGGCGTCCCGTCACTTCCCGCTGACCCCTTCAGATTCCACTCTGCTCTGTTTGGCATCACTTCAAACCTCGCTGAGTCCTCCGGCAGCAGCTCTGCTCTTTGTGGCGTCCCTTCACTTCCCGACATGACCTCCAGCAACCGCTCTGCTCTGTGTGGCGACCCTTCACTTACCCGCTGAGCCCTCCGGCAGCCGCTCTGCTCTGTGTGAAGTCCCTTCACTACCCGTCAAGCCCTCTGACAGCTGCTCTGCAGTGTTTGGCGTCCCTTCACTTCCCAACGAGCCTACGGCAGCAGCTCTGCTCTGTGTGGCGACCATTCACTTCCTGCTGAGCCCAACGGCAGCTGCTCTGTTCTGCGTGGTGTTCCTTCACAACCCGCTGAGCCCTCTGGCAGCCGGTCAGCTCAGTGTGGCATCATATCACTTCCCGCTGAGCAATCCGGCAGCCGCTCTGCTCTGTGTGCCGTCCCTTCACTTCCCCCCGAGTCCTCTGGCAGACGCTCGGCACTGTGTGGCGTCCTTCCCTTCCCGCTGAGCCATCTGGATGCCACTCTGCTCTGTGTGTCGTCCCTTCACACCACGCCGAGCCCTCCGGAAGCCGCTCTGATCTGTGTGGTGTCCATTCACTTCCTGCAGAGCCCTCCGGCAGCCACTCTGCTCTGTGTGACGTCCCTCACTTCCCGCCGAGCTCTCCAGCAGTTGCCCTGCTCTGTGTGGTATTCCCTTGACTTCCCGCCAGGCCTTCCGGCAGCCACTCTGCACTGTGTGGTGCCCCTTCACAACCAGCTGAGCCCACTGGAAGCTGCTCTGCTCTGTGTTGTCCCTTCACTTCCCCCAGAGATCTCCAGCAGCCGCTCTGCTCTGTGTGGCGTCCCTTCACTTCCCGCCGAGCCCTCTGGCAGCTGCTCTGCTATGTGGCGTCCCTTCACTTCCCGCTGAGATCCCCAGCAGCCGCTCTGCTCTGTCTGGCGTCCCTTCAGTTCCCGCCACGCCCTGCGGCAGCCACTCTGCACTGTGTGGTGCCCCTTCACTTCCAGCTGAGCCCACTGGAAGCTGCTCTGCTCTGTGTTGTCCCCTCACTTCCCCCAGAGACTTCCGGCAGCCGTTCTGATCTGTAGGGCGTCCCTAAACTTCCAGCCGAGGCCTCTGGAAGCTGCTCTGTTCTGTGTTGTCCCTTCACTTCCCCCAGAGATCTCCGGCAGCCGCTCTGCTCTGTGTGGCATCCCATCACTTCCCGCTGAGTCCTCCGGCAGTCGCTCTGCTCTGTAGGGCGTCCCGTAACTTCCCGCCGAGCCCTCCGGCAGTCGCTCTGCTCTGTGTGGCGTCCCTTCACTTCCCGCCGAGCCCTCTGGCAGCTGCTCTGCTATGTGGCGTCCCTTCACTTCCCGCTGAGATCTCCAGCAGTCGCTCTACTCTGTGTGGCGTCCCATCAATTCCCGCCGAGCCCTCTGGCAGCTGCTCTGCTATGTGGCGACCCTTCACTTCCTGCAGAGCCCTCCGGCAGCCACTCTGCACTGTGTGGTTCCCCTTCACTTCCAGCTGAGCCCACTGGAAGCTGCTCTGCTCTGTGTTGTCACTTCACTTCCCCCAGAGATCTCCGGCAGCCGATCTGTTCTGTGTGGCATCTCATCACTTCCTGCTGAGTACTCCGGCAGTCGCTCTGCTATGTAGGGAATCCCTTAAATTCCCGCCGAGCCCTCCGTCAGTCACTCTGCTCTGTGTGGCGTCCCTTCACTTCTTGCCGAGCCCTCTGGCAGCTGCTCTGCTATGTGGCGTCACTTTAATTTCCGCTGAGATCTCCAGCAGGCCTTCAGCTCTGTGTGGCGTCCCTTCACTTCCCGCCGAGTCCTCCGGCAGCCACTCAGTTCTGTGTGGTATCGCTTCACTTCCTGCCGTGCCCTCTGGAAGCTGCTCTGCCCTGTTTTGTCCCTTCACTTCCCCCAGAGATCTCCGGCAGCCGCTCTGCTCTGTGTGGCATCCCATCACTTCCCACTGAGTCCTCCGGCAGTCGCTCTGCTCTGTAGTGCGTCCCTTAACTTCCCGCCGAGCCATCCGGCAGTCGCTCTGCTCTGTGTGCCGTCCCTTCACTTCCTGCTGAGATCTCCAACAGCCGCTCTGATTTGTGTGGCGTCCCTTCACTTCCCGCCGAGCCCTCTCGCAGCTGCTCTGCTATGTGGCGTCCCTTCACATCAAGTTGAGATCTCCAGCATCCGCTCTGCTCTGTGTGGCGTCCCTTCACTTCCTGCCGGGGCCTCCGGCAGCGACTCTGCACTGTGTGGTGCCCCTTCGCTTCCAGCTGAGCCCACTGGAAGCTGCTCCGCTCTGTGTTGTCACTTCACTTCCCCCAGAGATCTCCGGCAGCCGCTCTGCTCTGTGTGGCATCACATCACTTCCCGCTGAGTCCTCCGGCAGTCGCTGTGCTTTGTAGGGCACCCATAAACGTCCCACTGAGTCCTCCGGCAGGCGCTCTGCTCTGTGTGGCGTCCCTTCACATCCCGCTGAGCCCTCTGGCAGCTGCTCTGCTATGTGGCGTCTCTTCACGTCCCGCTGAGCCCTCCGGCAGTTGCTCTGCTCTGTGTGGCGTCCCTTCACTTCCCGCCGAGCCCTCGGGTAGCTGCTCTGCTATGTGGCGTCCCTTTACTTCCCGCTGAGACCTCCAGCATCCGCTCTGCTCTGTGTGGCGTCCCTTCAATTCCCGCCGAGCCCTCTGGCAGCTGTTCTGCTATGTGGCATCCCTTCACTTCAAGTTGAGATCTCCAGCATCTGCTCTGCTCTGTGTGGCGTCCCTTCACTTCCTGCCGGGGCCTCCGGCAGCGACTCTGCACTGTGTGGTGCCCCTTCGCTTCCAGCTGAGCCCACTGGAAGCTGCTCCGCTCTGTGTTGTCCCTTCACTTCCCCCAGAGATCTCCGGCAGCCACTCTGCTCTGTGTGGCATCACATCACTTCCCGCTGAGTCCTCCGGCAGTCGCTGTGCTTTGTAGGGCGCCCATTAACGTCCCACTGAGCCCTCCGGCAGGCGCTCTGCTCTGTGTGGCGTCCCTTCACTTCCCGCCGAGCCCTCGGGTAGCTGCTCTGCTATGTGGCGTCCCTTCACTTCCCGCTGAGATCTCCAGCAGCCGCTCTGCTCTGTGTGGCGTCCCTTCATATTTTTCCGAGCCCTATGGCAGCTGCTCTGCTATGTGACGTCCCTTCACTTCCCGCTGAGATCTCCAGCAGCCGCTCTGCTCTGTGTGGCGTTCCTTTACTTCACGCCGAGCCCACTGGCAGCTGCTCTGCTATGTGGCGTCCCTTCACTTCCCGCTGATATCTCCAGCTGCCGCTCTGCTCTGTGTGGCGTCCCTTCAATTCCCGCCGAGCCCTCCGCAGACACTCTGCACTGTGTGGTGCCCCTTCACTTCCAGCTGAGCCCACTGGAAGCTGCTCTGCTCTGTGTTGTCCCTTCACTTCCCCCAGAGATCTCCGGCAGCCGCTCTGCTCTGTGTGGCATCCCATCACTTCCCGCCGAGCCCTCCGGCAGTCGCTGTGGTCTGTGTGGCGTCCCTTCACTTCCCGCAGAGCCCTCCGGCAGCCGCTATGCTATGTGGCGTCCCTTCACTTCACGCTGAGATTCCCAACAGCCGCTCTGCTCAGTGTGGCGTCCGTTCACTTCACGCCGAGCCCACTGGCAGCTGCTCTGCTATGTGGCGTCCCTTCACTTCCCGCTGATATCTCCAGCTGCCGCTCTGCTCTGTGTGGCGTCCCTTCAATTCCCGCCGAGCCCTCCGGCAGACACTCTGCACTGTGTTGTGCCCCTTCACTTCCAGCTGAGCCCACTGGAAGCTGTTCTGCTCTGTGTTGTCCCTTCACTTCCCCCAGAGATATCCGGCAGCCGCTCTGCTCTGTGTGGCACCCCATCACTTCCCGACGAGCCCTCCGGCAGTCGCTCTGGTCTGTGTGGCGTCCCTTCACTTCCCGCAGAGCCCTCCGGCAGCCGCTATGCTATGTGCCTGCCCTTCACTTCACGCTGAGATTCCCAACAGCCGCTCTGCTCAGTGTGGCGTCCGTTCACTTCATGCCGAGCCCTCTGGCAGCTGCTCTGCTATGTGGCAACCTTTCACTTCCCGCTGAGATCTCCAGCAGCCGCTCTGCTCTGTGTGGCGTCCCTTCACTTCCCGCCGCGCCCTCCGGCAGACACTCTGCACTGTGTGGTGCCCCTTCACTTCCAGCTGGGCCCACTGGAAGCTGCTCTGCTCTGTGTTGTCCATTCACTTCCCCTAGAGATCTCCGGCAGCCACTCTGCTCTGTGTGGCATCCCATCACTTCCCGCTGAGTACTCCGGCATTCGATCTGCTCTGTAGGGCGTCCCTTAACTTCCCGCCGAGCCCTCCAGCAGCTGCTCCGCTATGTGGCGTCCCTTTAATTTCCGCTGAGATCTCCAGCAGCCGTTCAGCTCTGTGTGGTGTCCCTTCACTTCCCGCCGCGCCCTCCGGCAGCCACTCAGTTCTGTGTGGTGTCACTTCACTTCCCGCCGAGCCCTCTGGAAGGTGCTCTGCTCTGTTTTGTCCGTTTACTTCCTCCAGAGATCTCCGGCAGCCGCTCTGCTCTGTGTGGCATTCCATAACTTCCATCTGAGTCCTCCGGCAGTCGCTCTGCTCTGTAGGGCTTCCCTTAACTTCCCGCCGTGCAATCCGGCAGTCACCCTGCTCTGTGTGGCGTCCCGTCACTTCCTGCTGAGATATCCAGCAGCCGCTCTGCTCTGTGTGGCGTCCCTTCACTTTCCGCCGAGCCCTCTGGCAACTGCTCTGCTATGTGGCGTCTCTTCACTTCCCACTGAGATCTCCAGCAGCCGCTCTGCTCTGTGTGGCGTCCCTTCACTTCCCGCCGAGCCCTCTGGCAGCTGCTCTGCTATGTGGCGACCCTTCACTTCCCGCTGAGATCTCCAGCAACCGCTCTGCTCTGTGTGGCGTCCCTTCACTTCCCGCCGAGCCCCCCGGCAGCCACTCTGCACTGTGTGGTTTCCCTTCACTTCCAGCTGAGCACACTGGAAGCTGCTCTGAGCTGTGTTGTCCCTTCACTTCTCCCAGAGATCTCCGGCAGCCGCTCTGCTTTGTGTGGCATCCCATCACTTCCCGCTGAGTCCACCGGCAGTCGCTCTGCTCTGTAGTGCGTCCCTTAACTTCCAGCCGAGCCCTCTGGCAGTCGCTCTTCTCTGTGTGGCGTCCCTTCACTTCCCGCCAAGCCCTCTGGCAGCTGCTCTGCTATGTGGCGTCCCTTTACTTTCCGCTGAGATCTCCAGCAGGCCTTCAGCTCTGTGTGGCGTCCCTTCACTTCCCACCGAGCCCTCCGGCAGCCACTCAGTTCTGTGTGGTGTCATTTCACTTCCCGCCGTGCCCTCTGGAAGCTGCTCTGCTCTGTTTTGTCCCTTCGCTTCCCCCAGAGATCTCCGGCAGCCGCTCTGCTCTGTGTGACATCCCATCACTTCCCGATGAGTCCTCCGGCAGTCGCTCGGCTCTGTAGGGCGTACCTTAACTTCCCGCCGAACCATCCGGCAGTCGCTCTGCTCTGTGTGCCGTCCCTTCACTTCCTGCTGAGATCTCCAGCAGCCGCTCTGCTCTGTGTGGCGTCCCTTCACTTCCAGCCGAGCCCTCTCGCAGCTGTTCTGCTATGTGGTGTCCCTTTACTTGCCGATGAGATCTCCAGCATCCGCTCTGCTCTGTGTGGCGTCCCTTCACTTCCCGCCGAGCCCTCTGGCAGCTGCTTTGCTATGTGTCGTCCCTTCACTTCCCACTGAGATCCGCTCTGCTCTGTGTGGCGTCCCTTCACGTCCCGCCGAGCCATCTGGCAGCTGTTCTGCTATGTAGTGTCCATTCATTTCACGCTGAGATCTCCAGCAGCTGCTCTGCTCTGTGTGGCGTCCCTTCATTTCACGCCGAGCACTCTGGCAGCTGCTCTGCAATGTGACGTCCCTTCACTTCCCGCCGAGACCTCTGGCAGCTGCTCTGCTATGTGGCGTATCTTCACTTCCCGTTGAGATCTCCAGCAGCCGCTCTGCTCTGTGTGGCGTCCCTTCACTTCCCGCCGAGCCCTCTGGAAGCTGCTCTGCTATGTGGCGTCCCTTCACTTCTCGCTGAGACCTCCAGCAGCCGCTCTGCTCTATGTGGCGTCCCCTCACTTCCCGCCGAGCCCTCCGGCAGCCACTCTGCTCTGTGTGGTGTCCCTTCACTTCCCGCTGAGCCCTCTGTAAGAGCTCTGCTGTGTGTTGTCTCGTCACTACCCGCTGAGATCTCCGACAGCCGCTCTGCTCTGTGTGGCGTCCCTTCACTTCCCGCCAAGCCCTCCGGCAGCCACTCTGCTCTGTGTGGTGTCCCTTCACTTCCCGCTGAGCCCTCTGGAAGCTGCTCTGCTCTGTGTTGTCCCTTCACTTCAGCTGCGATCTCCAGCAGTCGCTCTGCTCTGAGTGGCGTCCCTTCACTTCCCGCCGAGCCCTCCGGCAGCCACTCTGCTCTGTGTGGTGTCCCTTCACTTCCCGCTGAGCCCTCTGGAAGCTGCTCTGCTCTGTGTTGTCGCTTCACTTCCGCTGCGATCTCCAGCAGTCGCTCTGCTGTGTGTGGCGTCCCTTCACTTCCCGCCGAGCCCTCCGGCAGCCACTCTGCTCTGTGTGGTGTCCCTTCACTTCCCGCTGAGCCCTCTGGAAGCTGCTCTGCTCTGTGTTGTCCCTTCACTTCCGCTGCGATCTGCAGCAGCCGCTCTGCTCTGTGTGGCGTCCCTTCACTTCCTGCCGTGCCCTCTGGAAGCTGCTCTGCTATGTGGCGACCCTTCACTTCACGCTGAGACCTCCAGCAGCGGCTCTGCTCTATGTGGCGTCCCCTCACTTCCCGCCGAGCCCTCCGGCAGCCACTCTGCTCTGTGTGGTGTCCCTTCACTTCCCGCTGAGCCCTCTCTAAGAAGCTCTGCTGTGTAATGTCCCTTCACTTCCCGCTGAGATCTCCAGCAGCCACTCTGCTCTGTGTGGCATCCCTTCACTTCCCACTGAGATCTGCAACAGCCGCTCTGCTCTATGTGGCGTCCCTTCACTTCCCGCCGAGCCCTACGGCAGCCACTCTGCTCTGTGTGGTGTCCCTTCACTTCCCGCTGAGCCCTCTGGAAGCTGCTCTGCTCTGTGTTGTCCCTTCACTTCCGCTGCGATCTCCAGCAGTCGCTCTGCTCTGTGTGGCGTCCCTTCACTTCCCGCCGAGTCCACCAGCAGCCACTCTGCTCTGTGTGGTGTCTCTTCACTTCCCGCTGAGCCCTCTGGAAGCTCCTCTGCTCTGTGTTGTCCCTTCACTTCCCGCTGAAATCTTCAGCAGCCGCTCTGATCTGTGTGGCGTCCCTTCACTTCCTGCCGAGCCCTCCGGCAGCCACTCTGCTCTGTGTGGTGTCCCTATACTTCCTGCCGAGCCCTCTGGAAGATGCTCTGCTCTGTGTTGTCCCTTCACTTCCTGCTGAGATTTCTGGCAACCGCCCTGCTTTGTGTGACGTCCCATCAAATCCCGCCGAGCCCTCCGGCAACTACTCTGCTCTGTGTGATGACCCTTCATTTCCCGCCGAGCCCTCTAGGAGCTGCTCTGCTCTGTATTGTCCCTTCACTTGCCGCTGAGATCTCCAGCAGCCGCTCTGCACTGTGTGGCGTCCCATCACATCCCGCCGAGTCCTCCGGCAACTACTCTGCTCCGTGTGGTGTCCCTTCATTTCCCGCTGAGCCTCTGGAAGCTGCTCTGCTCTGTGTTGGTCCCTTCACTTCTCGCTGAGATCTCCGGCAACTGCTCTGCTCTGTGTGGCGTCCCATCACTTTCCGACGAGCTCTCTGGCAGCTGCTCTGCTATGTGGCGTCGCTTCACTGACCGCTAAGATCTCCAGCAGCCACTCTGCTCTGTGTGGCGTCCCTTCACTTCACAACGAGGCCACTGGCAGCTGCTCTACTATGTGGCGACCCTTCACTTCCCGCTGAGATATCCAGCAACCGCTCTGCTCTGTATGGCGTCCCTTCATTTCCCGCTGACCCCCCCGGCAGCCACTCTGCACTGTGTGGTGCCCCTTCACTTCCAGCTGAGCACACTGGAAGCTGCTCTGCAATGTGGCGTCCCTTCACTTCCCGCTGAGATCTCCAGCAGCCGCTCTGCTCTGTGTGGCGTCCCTTCACTTCCCGCCGAGCCCTCTGGAAGCTGCTCTGCTCTGTGTTGTCCCTTCACTTCCGCTGCGATCTGCAGCAGCCGCTCTGCTCTGTGTGGCGTCCCTTCACTTCCCGCAGAGCCCTCTGGAAGCTGCTCTGCTATGTGTTGTCCCTTCACTTCCGCTGCGATCTGCAGCAGCCGCTCTGCTCTCTGTGGCGTCCCTTCACTTCCCGCAGAGCCCTCTGGCAGCTGCTCTGCTATGTGGCGTATCTTCACATCCCGTTGAGATCTCCAGCAGCCGCTCTGCTCTGTGTGGCGTCCCTTCACTTCCCGCCGTGCCCTCTGGAAGCTGCTCTGCTATGTGGCGTCCCTTCACTTCACGCTGAGACCTCCAGCAGCCGCTCTGCTCTATGTGGCGTCCCCTCACTTCCCGCCGAGCCCTCCGGCAGCCACTCTGCTCTGTGTGGTGTCCCTTCACTTCCCGCTGAGCCCTCTGGAAGAGCTCTGCTGTGTGTTGTCCCGTCACTTCCCGCTGAGATCTCCAACAGCCGCTCTGCTCTGTGTGGCGTCCCTTCACTTCCCGCCAAGCCCTCCGGCAGCCACTGTGCTCTGTGTGGTGTCCCTTCACTTCCCGCTGAGCCCTCTGGAAGGTGCTCTGCTCTGTGTTGTCCCTTCACTTCCGCTGCGATCTCCAGCAGTCGCTCTGCTCCGTGTGGCGTCCCTTCACATCCCGCCAAGCCCTCCGGCAGCAACTCTGCTCTGTGTGGTGTCCCTTCACTTCCCGCTGAGCCCTCTGGAAGCTGCCCTGCTCTGTGTTGTCCCTTCACTTCCCGCTGAGATCTCCAACAGCCGCTCTGCTCTGTGTGGCGTCCCTTCACTTCCCGCCGATCCCTCCGGCAGCCACTCTGCTCTGTGTGGTGTCCCTTCACTTCCCGCTGAGCCCTCTGGAAGAAGCTCTGCTGTGTAATGTCCCTTCACTTCCCGCTGAGATCTCCAGCAGCCACTCTGCTCTGTGTGGCATCCCTTCACTTCCCGCTGAGATCTGCAACAGCCGCTCTGCTCTATGTGGCGTCCCTTCACTTCCCGCCGAGCCCGCCAGCAGCCACTCTGCTCTGTGTGGTGTCCCTTCACTTTCGCTGAGCCCTCTGGAAGCTGCTCTGCTCTGTGTTGTCCCTTCAATTCCGCTGCAATCTCCAGCAGTCGCTCTGCTCTGTGTGGCGTCCCTTCACTTCCCGCCGAGTCCTCCAGCAGCCACTCTGCTCTGTGTGGTGTCCCTTCACTTCCCGCTGAGCCCTCTGGAAGCTCCTCTTCTCTGTGTTGTACCTTCACTTCCCGCTGAAATCTTCAGCAGCCGCTCTGATCTGTGTGGCGTCCCTTCATTTCCTGCCGAGCCCTCCGGCAGCCACTCTGCTCTGTGTGGTGTCCCTATACTTCCCGCCGAGCCATCTGGAAGATGCTCTGCTCTGTGTTGTCCCTTCACTTCCTGCTGAGATTTCTGGCAACCGCCCTGCTTTGTGTGACGTCTCATCAAATCCCGCCGAGCCCTCCGGCAGCCACTGTGCTCTGTGCGGTCTCCCTTCACTTCCTGCCGAGGTCTCTGGAAGCTGCTCTGCTCTGTGTTGCCCCTTCACTTCCCGCTGAGATTTCCAGCAGCTACTCTGCCCTGTGTGGCGTCCTTTCACTTCCCGCCGAGCCCTCCGGCAGCCACTGTGCTCTGTGTGGTGACCCTTTACTTCCCGCCGAGCCCTCTGGAAGCTGCTCTGCTCTGTTTTGTCCCTTCACTTCCCCCAGAGATCTCCGGCAGCCGCTCTGCTCTGTGTGGCATCCCATCACTTCCCGCTGACTCCTCCGGCAGTCGCTCCGCTCTGTAGGGCTACCCTTAACTTCCCGCCGTGCCATCCGTCAGTCGCCCTGCTCTGTGTGGCGTCCCTTCACTTCCTGCTCTGATATCCAGCAGCCGCTCTGCTCTGTGTGGCGTCCCTTCACTTTCCGCCGAGCTCTCTGGCAGCTGCTCTGCTATGTGGCGTCCCTTCACTTCCCGCTGAGATCTCCAGCAGCCACTCTGCTCTGTGTGGGGTCCCTTCACTTCACAACGAGGCCACTGGCAGCTGCTCTACTATGTGGCGACCCTTCACTTCCCGCTGAGATATCCAGCAACCGCTCTGCTCTGTGTGGCGTCCCTTCATTTCCCGCCGACCCCTCCAGCAGCCACTCTGCACTGTGTGGTCCCCCTTCACTTCCAGCTGAGCACACTGGAAGCTGCTCTGCAATGTGGCGTCCCTTCACTTCCCGCTGAGATCTCCAGCAGCCGTTCTCCTCTGTGTGGCGTCCCTTCACTTCCCCCCGATCCCTCTGGCAGCTGCTCTGCTATGAGGCGTCCCTTCACTTCCCCTTGAGATCTCCAGCAGCCGCTCTGCTCTGTGTGGCGTCCCTTCAATTCTCGCCGAGCCCTCTGGCAGCTGCTCTGCTATGTGGCGTCCCTTCACTTCCCGCTGAGATCTCCAGCAGCCGTTCTGGTCTGTGTGGCGTCCCTTCACTTCCCGCCGAGCCCTCTGGCAGCTGCTCTGCTATGAGGCGTCCCTTCACTTCCCGCTGAGATCTCCAGCAGCCGCTCTGCTCTGTGTGGCGTCCCTTCACTTCCCGCCGAGCCCTCTGGCAGCTGCTCTGCTATTTGGCGTCCCTTCACTTCCCGCTGAGATCTCCAGCACCCGTTCTGCTCTGTGTGGCGTCCCTTCACTTCCCGCCGAGCCCTCTGGTAGCTGCTCTGCTATGTGGCATCCCTTCACATCCCGCTGAGATCTCCAGCAGCCGCTCTGCTCTGTGTGGCGTCCCTTCACGTCCCGCCGAGCCATCTGGCAGCTGTTCTGCTATGTGGTGTCCATTCATTTCACGCTGAGATTTCCAGCAGCCGCTCTGCTCTGTGTGGCGTCCCTTCACTTCACGCCGAGCCCTCTGGCAGCTGCTCTGCAATGTGGCGTACCTTCACTTCCCGTTGAGATCTCCAGCAGCCGCTCTGCTCTGTGTGGCGTCCCTTCACTTCCCACCGAGCCCTCTGGAAGTTGCTCTGCTATGTGGCGTCCCTTCACTTCACGCTGAGACCTTCAGCAGCCGCTCTGCTCGGTGTGGCGTCCCCTCACTTCCCGCAAAAGCCTTCCGGCAGGCACTCTGCTCCGTGTGGTGTCCCTTCACTTTCCGCTGAGCCCTCTGGAAGAAGCTCTGCTGTGTGTTGTCCCTTCACTTCCCGCTGAGATCTCCAGCAGCCGCTCTGCTCTGTGTGGCGTCCCTTCACTTCCCATCGAGCCCTCCGGCAGCCACTCTGCTCTGTGTGGTGACACTTCAATTCCCGTTGAGCCCTCTAGAAGCTGCTCTGCTCTGTGTTTTCCCTTCACTTGCGCTGCCATCTCCAGCAGCCGCTCTGCTCTGTGTGGCGTCACTTCACTTCCCGCCGAGCCCTCCGGCAGCCACTCTGCTCTGTGTGGTGTCCCTTTACTTCCCGCCGAGCACTCTGGAAGCTGCTCTGCATTGTGTTGTCCCTTCACTTCCCGCTGAGATCTCTGGCAACCGCTCTGCTTTGTGTGGCGTCCCATCACATCCCGCCGAGCCCTCCGGCAACTACTCTGCTCTGTGTGATGCCCCTTCACTTCCCGCCGAGCCCTCTAGGAGCTGCTCTGCTCTGTGTTGTCCCTTCACTTCCTGCTGAGATCTCCAGCAGCTGCTCTGCTGTGTGTGGCGTCCCATCACATCCCGCCGAGTCCTCCGGCAAACTACTCTGCTCCGTGTGGTGTCCCTTCACTTCCCGCCGAACCCTCTGGAAGCTGCTCTGCTCTGTGTTGTCCCTTCACTTCCCGCAGAGATCTCCAGCAGCCACTCTGCTCTGTGTAGCGTCCCATCACATCCCGCCGAGCACTCGGGCAACTACTCTGCTCTGTGTGGTGTCCCTTCACTTCCCGCTGAGCCTCTGGAAGCTGCTTTGCTCTGTGTTGTCCCTTCACATCCCGCTGAGATCTCTGGCAGCCGCTCTGCTCTGTGTGGCATCCCATCACTTCCCGCTGACTCCTCCGGCAGTCGCTCCGCTCTGTAGGGCTACCCTTAACTTCCCGCCGTGCCATCCGTCAGTCGCCCTGCTCTGTGTGGCGTCCCTTCACTTCCTGCTCTGATATCCAGCAGCCGCTCTGCTCTGTGTGGCGTCCCTTCACTTTCCGCCGAGCTCTCTGGCAGCTGCTCTGCTATGTGGCGTCCCTTCACTTCCCGCTGAGATCTCCAGCAGCCACTCTGCTCTGTGTGGGGTCCCTTCACTTCACAACGAGGCCACTGGCAGCTGCTCTACTATGTGGCGACCCTTCACTTCCCGCTGAGATATCCAGCAACCGCTCTGCTCTGTGTGGCGTCCCTTCATTTCCCGCCGACCCCTCCAGCAGCCACTCTGCACTGTGTGGTCCCCCTTCACTTCCAGCTGAGCACACTGGAAGCTGCTCTGCAATGTGGCGTCCCTTCACTTCCCGCTGAGATCTCCAGCAGCCGTTCTCCTCTGTGTGGCGTCCCTTCACTTCCCCCCGATCCCTCTGGCAGCTGCTCTGCTATGAGGCGTCCCTTCACTTCCCCTTGAGATCTCCAGCAGCCGCTCTGCTCTGTGTGGCGTCCCTTCAATTCTCGCCGAGCCCTCTGGCAGCTGCTCTGCTATGTGGCGTCCCTTCACTTCCCGCTGAGATCTCCAGCAGCCGTTCTGGTCTGTGTGGCGTCCCTTCACTTCCCGCCGAGCCCTCTGGCAGCTGCTCTGCTATGAGGCGTCCCTTCACTTCCCGCTGAGATCTCCAGCAGCCGCTCTGCTCTGTGTGGCGTCCCTTCACTTCCCGCCGAGCCCTCTGGCAGCTGCTCTGCTATTTGGCGTCCCTTCACTTCCCGCTGAGATCTCCAGCACCCGTTCTGCTCTGTGTGGCGTCCCTTCACTTCCCGCCGAGCCCTCTGGTAGCTGCTCTGCTATGTGGCATCCCTTCACATCCCGCTGAGATCTCCAGCAGCCGCTCTGCTCTGTGTGGCGTCCCTTCACGTCCCGCCGAGCCATCTGGCAGCTGTTCTGCTATGTGGTGTCCATTCATTTCACGCTGAGATTTCCAGCAGCCGCTCTGCTCTGTGTGGCGTCCCTTCACTTCACGCCGAGCCCTCTGGCAGCTGCTCTGCAATGTGGCGTACCTTCACTTCCCGTTGAGATCTCCAGCAGCCGCTCTGCTCTGTGTGGCGTCCCTTCACTTCCCACCGAGCCCTCTGGAAGTTGCTCTGCTATGTGGCGTCCCTTCACTTCACGCTGAGACCTTCAGCAGCCGCTCTGCTCGGTGTGGCGTCCCCTCACTTCCCGCAAAAGCCTTCCGGCAGGCACTCTGCTCCGTGTGGTGTCCCTTCACTTTCCGCTGAGCCCTCTGGAAGAAGCTCTGCTGTGTGTTGTCCCTTCACTTCCCGCTGAGATCTCCAGCAGCCGCTCTGCTCTGTGTGGCGTCCCTTCACTTCCCATCGAGCCCTCCGGCAGCCACTCTGCTCTGTGTGGTGACACTTCAATTCCCGTTGAGCCCTCTAGAAGCTGCTCTGCTCTGTGTTTTCCCTTCACTTGCGCTGCCATCTCCAGCAGCCGCTCTGCTCTGTGTGGCGTCACTTCACTTCCCGCCGAGCCCTCCGGCAGCCACTCTGCTCTGTGTGGTGTCCCTTTACTTCCCGCCGAGCACTCTGGAAGCTGCTCTGCATTGTGTTGTCCCTTCACTTCCCGCTGAGATCTCTGGCAACCGCTCTGCTTTGTGTGGCGTCCCATCACATCCCGCCGAGCCCTCCGGCAACTACTCTGCTCTGTGTGATGCCCCTTCACTTCCCGCCGAGCCCTCTAGGAGCTGCTCTGCTCTGTGTTGTCCCTTCACTTCCTGCTGAGATCTCCAGCAGCTGCTCTGCTGTGTGTGGCGTCCCATCACATCCCGCCGAGTCCTCCGGCAAACTACTCTGCTCCGTGTGGTGTCCCTTCACTTCCCGCCGAACCCTCTGGAAGCTGCTCTGCTCTGTGTTGTCCCTTCACTTCCCGCAGAGATCTCCAGCAGCCACTCTGCTCTGTGTGGCGTCCCATCACATCCCGCCGAGCACTCGGGCAACTACTCTGCTCTGTGTGGTGTCCCTTCACTTCCCGCTGAGCCTCTGGAAGCTGCTTTGCTCTGTGTTGTCCCTTCACATCCCGCTGAGATCTCTGGCAGCCGCTCTGCTCTGTGTGGCATCCCATCACTTCCCGCTGACTCCTCCGGCAGTCTCACCGCTCTGTAGGGCTTCCCTTAACTTCCCGCCATGCCATCCGTCAGTCGCCCTGCTCTGTGTGGCGTCCCTTCACTTCCTGCTCTGATATCCAGCAGCCGCTCTGCTCTGTGTGGCGTCCCTTCACTTTCCGCCGAGCTCTCTGGCAGCTGCTCTGCTATGTGACGTCCCTTCACTTCCCTCTGAGATCTCCAGCAGCCACTCAGCTCTGTGTGGCGTCCCTTCACTTCACAACGAGGCCACTGGCAGCTGCTCTACTATGTGGGGACCCTTCATTTCCCGCTGAGATATCCAGCAACCGCTCTGCTCTGTGTGGCGTCCCTTCAATTCTCGCCGAGCCCTCTGGCAGCTGCTCTGCTATGTGGCGTCCCTTCACTTCCCGCTGAGATCTCCAGCAGCCGTTCTGCTCTGTGTGGCGTCACTTCACTTCCCGCCGAGCCCTCTGGCAGCTGCTCTGCTATGAGGCGTCTCTTCACTTCCCGCTGAGATCTCCAGCAGCCGCTCTGCTCTGTGTGGCGTCCCTTCACTTCCCGCCGTGCCCTCTGGCAGCTGCTCTGCTATGTGGCGTCCCTTCACTTCCCGCTGAGATCTCCAGCAGCCGTTCTGCTCTGTGTGGCGTCCCTTCACTTCCCGCCGAGCCCTCTGGTAGCTGCTCTGCTATGTGGCGTCCCTTCACTTCCCGCTGAGATCTCCAGAAGCCGCTCTGCTCTGAGTGGCGTCCCTTCACTTCCCGCCGAGCCCTCCGGCAGCCACTCTGCTCTGTATGGTGTCCCTTCACTTCCCGCTGAGCCCTCTGGAAGCTGCTCTGCTCTGTGTTGTCCCTTCACTTCCGCTGCGATCTCCAGCAGTCGCTCTGCTCTGTGTGGCGTCCCTTCACTTCCCGCTGAGCCCTCCGGCAGCCACTCTGCTCTGTGTGGTGTCCCTTCACTTCCCGCTGAGCCCTCTGGAAGAGCTCTGCTGTGTGTTGTCCCGTCACTTCCCGCTGAGATCTCCAACAGCCGCTCTGCTCTGTGTGGCGTCCCTTCACTTCCCGCCAAGCCCTCCGGCAGGCACTCTGCTCTGTGTGGTGTCCCTTCACTTCCCGCTGAGCCCTCTGGAAGCTGCTCTGCTATGTGGCGTATCTTCACTTCCCGTTGAGATCTCCAGCAGCCGCTCTGCTCTGTGTGGCGTCTCTTCACTTCCCGCCGTGCCTCTGGAAGCTGCTCTGCTATGTGGCGTCCCTTCACTTCACGCTGAGACCTCCAGCAGCAGCTCTGCTCTATGTGGCGTCCCCTCACTTCCCGCCGAGCCCTCCGGCAGCCACTCTGCTCTGTGTGGTGTCCCTTCACTTCCCGCTGAGCCCTCTGGAAGAGCTCTGCTTTGTGTTGTCCCGTCACTTCCCGCTGAGATCTCCAGCAGTCGCTCTGCTCTGTGTGGCGTCCCCTCACTTCCCGCCGAGCCCTCCGGCAGCAACTCTGCTCTGTGTGGTGTCCCTTCACTTCCCGCTGAGCCCTCTGGAAGCTGCTCTGCTCTGTGTTGTCCCTTCACTTCCCGCTGAGATCTCCAACAGCCGCTATGCTCTGTGTGGCGTCCCTTCTCTATCCGCCGAGCCCTCCGGCAGCCACTCTGCTCTGTGTGGTGTCCCTTCACTTCCCGCTGAGCCCTCCGGAAGAAGCTCTGCTGTGTAATGTCCCTTCACTTCCCGCTGAGATCTCCAGCAGCCACTCTGCTCTGTGTGGCATCCCTTCACATCCCGCTGAGATCTGCAACAGCCGCTCTGCTCTATGTGGCGTCCCTTCACTTCCCGCCGAGCTCTCCGGCAGCCACTCTGAACTGTGTGGTGTCCCTTCACTTCCCGCTGAGCCCTCTGGAAGCTGCTCTGCTCTATGTTGTCCCTTCACTTCCGCTGCGATCTCCAGCAGTCGCTCTGCTCTGTGTGGCGTCCCTTCACTTCCCGCCGAGTCCTCCAGCAGCCACTCTGCTCTGTGTGGTGTCCCTTCACTTCCCGCTGAGCCCTCTGGAAGCTCCTCTGCTCTGTGTTGTCCCTCCACTTCCCCCTGAAATCTTCAGCAGCCGCTCTGATCTGTGTGGCGTCCCTTCACTTCCTGCCGAGCCATCCGGCAGCAACTCTGCTCTGTGTGGTGTCCCTATACTTCCCGCCGAGCCCTCTGGAAGCTGCTCTGCTCTGTGTTGTCCCTTCACTTCCCGCTGAGATCTCCAGCAGCCACTCTGCTCTGTGTGGCGTCCCATCACATCCCGCAGAGCACTCGGGCAACTACTCTGCTCTGTGTAGTGTTCCTTCACTTCCCGCCGAGCCTCTGGATGCTGCTCTGCTCTGTGTTGGTCCCTTCACTTCTCGCTGAGATCTCCGGCAACTGCTCTGCTCTGTGTGGCGTCCCATCACATCCCGCAGAGCCCTCCGGCAGCCACTGTGCTCTGTGCGGTCTCCCTTCACTTCCTGCCGAGGTCTCTGGAAGCTGCTCTGCTCTGTGTTGCCCCTTCACTTCCCGCTGAGATTTCCAGAAGCCACTCTGCCCTGTGTGGCGTCCTTTCACTTCCCGCCGAGCCCTCCGGCAGCCACTGTGCTCTGTGTGGTGTCCCTTTACTTCCCGCTGAGCCCTCTGGGAGCTGCTCTGCTCTGTTTTGTCCCTTCACTTCCCCCTGAGATCTCCGGCAGCCGCTCTGCTCTGTGTGGCATCCCATCACTTCCCGCTGACTCCTCCGGCAGTCGCTCCGCTCTGTAGGGCTTCCCTTAACTTCCCGCCGTGCCATCCGGCAGTCGCCTTGCTCTGTGTAGCGTCCCTTCACTTCCTGCTCTGATATCCAGCAGCCGCTCTGCTCTGTGTGGCGTCCCTTCACTTTCCGCCGAGCTCTCTGGCAGCTGCTCTGCTATGTGGCGTCCCTTCACTTCCCGCTGAGATCTCCAGCAGCCACTCTGCTCTGTGTGGCGTCCCTTCACTTCACAACGAGGCCACTGGCAGCTGCTCTACTATGTGGCGACCCTTCACTTCCCGCTGAGATATCCAGCAACCGCTCTGCTCTGTGTGGCGTCCCTTCCTTTCCCGCCGACCCCCCCGGCGGGCACTCTGCACTGTGTGGTGCCCCTTCACTTCCAGCTGAGCACACTGGAAGCTGCTCTGCAATGTGGCGTCCCTTCACTTCCCGCTGAGATCTCCAGCAGCCGTTCTCCTCTGTGTGGCGTCCCTTCACTTCCCCCCGAGCCCTCTGGCAGCTGCTCTGCTATGAGGCTTCTCTTCACTTCCCCTTGAGATCTCCAGCAGCCGCTCAGCTCTGTGTGGCGTCCCTTCATTTCTCGCCGAGCCCTCTGGCAGCTGCTCTGCTATGTGGCGTCCCTTCACTTCCCGCTGAGATCTCCAGCAGCCGTTCTGCTCTGTGTGGCGTCCCTTCACTTCCCGCCGAGCCCTCTGGCAGCTGCTCTGCTATGAGGCGTCCCTTCACTTCCCGCTGAGATCTCCAGCAGCCGCTCTGCTCTGTGTGGCGTCCCTTCACTTCCCGCCGAGCCCTCTGGCAGCTGCTCTGCTATGTTGCGTCCCTTCACTTCCCGCTGAGATCTCCAGCAGCCGTTCTGCTCTGTGTGGCGTCCCTTCACTTCCCGCCGAGCACTCTGGTATCTGCTCTGCTATGTGGCATCCCTTCACATCCCGCTGAGATCTCCAGAAGCCGCTCTGCTCTGTGTGGCGTCCCTTCACTTCCCGCCGAGCCCTCTGGCAGCTGCTCTGCTATGTGGCGTCCCTTCACTTCCCGCTGAGATCTCCAGCAGCCGCTATGCACTTTGTGGCGTCCCTTCATATTTTGCCGAGCCCTATGGCAGCTGCTCTGCTACGTGGCGTCCCTTCACTTCCCGCTGAGATCTCCAGCAGCCGCTCTGCTCTGTGTGGCGTCCCTTCACTTCCCGCCGAGCCCTCCGGCAGCTGCTTTGCTATGTGGCATCCCTTCACATCCCGCTGAGATCTCCAGCAGACGCTCTGCTCTGTGTGGCGTCCCTTCACGTCCCGCCGAGCCATCTGGCAGCTGTTCTGCTATGTGGTGTCCATTCATTTCACGCTGAGATCTCCAGCAGCTGCTCTGCTGTGTGTGGCGTCCCATCACATCCCGCCGAGTCCTCCGGCAAACTACTCTGCTCTGTGTGGTGTCCCTTCACTTCCCGCCGAAACCTCTGGAAGCTGCTCTGCTCTGTGTTGTCCCTTCACTTCCCGCAGAGATCTCCAGCAGCCACTCTGCTCTGTGTGGCGTCCCATCACATCCCGCCGAGCACTCGGGCAACTACTCTGCTCTGTGTGGTGTCCCTTCACTTCCCGCTGAGCCTCTGGAAGCTGCTTTGCTCTGTGTTGTCCCTTCACATCCCGCTGAGATCTCTGGCAGCCGCTCTGCTCTGTGTGGCATCCCATCACTTCCCGCTGACTCCTCCGGCAGCCGCTCCGCTCTGTAGGGCTTCCCTTAACTTCCCGCCGTGCGATCCGGCAGTCGCCCTGCTCTGTGTGGCGTCCCTTCACTTCCTGCTCTGATATCCAGCAGCCGCTCTGCTCTGTGTGGCGTCCCTTCACTTTCCGCCGAGCTCTCTGGCAGCTGCTCTGCTATGTGGCGTCCCTTCACTTCCCGCTGAGATCTTTAGCAGCCACTCTGCTCTGTGTGGCGTCCCTTCACTTCACAACGAGGCCACTGGCAGCTGCTCTACTATGTGGCGTCCCTTCACTTCCCGCTAAGATCTCCAGCAGCCGCTCTGCTCTGTGTGGCGTCCCTTCACTTCCCGCCGAGCCCTCTGGCAGCTGCTCTGCTATGTGGTGTCCCTTCACTTCCCGCTGAGATCTCCAGCAGCCGTTCTGCTCTGTGTCGCGTCCCTTCACTTCCCGCCGAGCCCTCTGGTAGCTGCTCTGCTATGTGGCATCCCTTCACTTCCCGCTGAGATCTCCAGAAGCCGCTCTGCTCTGTGTGGCGTCCCTTCACTTCCCGCCGAGCCCTCTGGCAGCTGCTCTGTTATGTGGCGTCCCTTCACTTCCCGCTGAGATCTCCAGCAGCCGCTATGCACTGTGTGGCGTCCCTTCATATTTTGCCGAGCCCTATGGCAGCTGCTCTGCTATGTGGCGTCCCTTCACTTCCCGCTGAGATCTCCAGCAGCCGCTCTGCTCTGTGTGGCGTCCCTTCACTTAACGCCGAGCCCTCCGGCAGCTGCTTTGCTATGTGGCATCCCTTCACATCCCGCTGAGATCTCCAGCAGCCGCTCTGCTCTGTGTGGCGTCCCTTCACGTCCCGCCGAGCCATCTGGCAGCTGTTCTACTATGTGGTGTCCATTCATTTCACGCTGAGATTTCCAGCAGCCGCTCTGCTCTGTGTGGCGTCCCTTCACTTCACGCCGAGCCCACTGGCAGCTGCTCTGCAATGTGGCGTACCTTCACTTCCCGTTGAGATCTCCAGCAGCCGCTCTGCTCTGTGTGGCGTCCCTTCACTTCCCACCGAGCCCTCTGGAAGTTGCTCTGCTATGTGGCGTCCCTTCACTTCACGCTGAGACCTCCAGCAGCCGCTCTGCTCTGTGTGGCGTCCCCTCACTTCCTGCCGAGCCTTCCGGCAGGCACTCTGCTCTGTGTGGTGTCCCTTCACTTTCCGCTGAGCCCTCTGGAAGAAGCTCTGCTGTGTGTTGTCCCTTCACTTCCCGCTGAGATCTCCAGCAGCCGCTCTGCTCTGTGTGGCGTCCCTTCACTTCCCACCGAGCCCTCCGGCAGCCACTCTGCTCTGTGTGGTGACACTTCACTTCCCGCTGAGCCCTCTAGAAGCTGCTCTGCTCTGTGTTGTCCCTTCACTTGCGCTGCCATCTCCAGCAGCCGCTCTGCTCTGTGTGGCGTCACTTCACTTCCCGCCGAGCCCTCCGGCAGCCACTCTGCTCTGTGTGGTGACCCTTTACTTCCCGCCGAGCACTCTGGAAGCTGCTCTGGATTGTGTTGTCCCTTCACTTCCCGCTGAGAACTCTGGCAACCGCTCTGCTTTTTGTGGCGTCCCATCACATCCCGCCGAGCCCTCCGGCAACTACTCTGCTCTGTGTGATGCCCCTTCACTTCCCGCCGAGCCCTCTAGGAGGTGTTCTGCTCTGTGTTGTCCCTTCACTTCCCGCTGAGATCTCCAGCAGCTGCTCTGCTGTGTGTGGCGTCCCATCACATCCCCTGAGTCCTCCGGCAAACTACTCTGCTCCGTGTGGAGTCCCTTCACTTCCCGCCGAACCCTCTGGAAGCTGCTCTGCTCTGTTTTGTCCCTTCACTTCCCGCAGAGATCTCCAGCAGCCACTCTGCTCTGTGTGGCGTCCCATCACATCCCGCCGAGCACTCGGGCAACTACTCTGCTCTGTGTGGTGTCCCTTCACTTCCCGCTGAGCCTCTGGAAGCTGCTTTGCTCTGTGTTGTCCCTTCACATCCCGCTGAGATCTCTGGCAGCCGCTCTGCTCTGTGTGGCATCCCATCACTTCCCGCTGACTCCTCCGGCAGTCGCTCCGCTCTGTAGGGCTTCCCTTATCTTCCCGCCGTGCCATCCGGCAGTCGCCCTGCTCTGTGTGGCGTCCCTTCACTTCCTGCTCTGATATCCAGCAGCCGCTCTGCTCTGTGTGGCGTCCCTTCAATTTTCGCCGAGCCCTCTGGCAGCTGCTCTGCTATGTGGCGTCCCTTCACTTCCCGCTGTGATCTCCAGCAGCCGTTCTGCTCTGTGTGGCGTCCCTTCACTTCCCGCCGAGCCCTCTGGCAGCTGCCCTGCTATGAGGCGTCTCTTCACTTCCCGCTGAGATCTCCAGCAGCCGCTCTGCTCTGTGTGGCGTCCCTTCACTTCCCGCCGTGCCCTCTGGCAGCTGCTCTGCTATGTGGCGTCCCTTCACTTCCCGCTGAGATCTCCAGCAGCCGTTCTGCTCTGTGTGGCGTCCCTTCACTTCCCGCCGAGCCCTCTGGTAGCTGCTCTGCTATGTGGTGTCCTTTCACTTCCCGCTGAGATCTCCAGAAGCCGCTCTGCTCTGTGTGGCGTCCCTTCACTTCCCGCCGAGCCCTCTGGCAGCTGCTCTGCTATGTGGCGTCCCTTCACTTCCCGCTGAGATCTCCAGCAGCCGCTATGCACTGTGTGGCGTCCCTTCATATTTTGCCGAGCCCTATTTCAGCTGCTCTGCTATGTGGCGTCCCTTCACTTCCCGCTGAGATCTCCAGCAGCCGCTCAGCTCTGTGTGGCGTCCCTTCACTTCCCACCGAGCCCTCCGGCAGCTGCTTTGCTATGTGGCATCCCTTCACATCCCGCTGAGATCTCCAGCAACCGCTCTGCTCTGTGTGGCGTCCCTTCACGTCCCGCCGAGCCATCTGGCAGCTGTTCTGCTATGTGGTGTCCATTCATTTCACGCTGAGATTTCCAGCAGCCGCTCTGCTCTGTGTGGCGTCCCTTCACTTCACGCCGAGCCCCCTGGCAGCTGCACTGCAATGTGGCGTACCTTCACTTCCCGTTGAGATCTCCAGCAGCTGCTCTGCTCTGTGTGGCGTCCCTTCACTTCCCACCGAGCCCTCTGGAAGTTGCTCTGCTCTATGTTGTCCCTTCACTTGCGCTGCCATCTCCAGCAGCCGCTCTGCTCTGTGTGGCGTCACTTCACTTCCCGCCGAGCTATCCGGCAGCCACTCTGTTCTGTGTGGTGTCCCTTTACTTCCCGCCGAGCACCCTGGAAGCTGCTCTGCATTGTGTTGTCCCTTCACTTCCCGCTGAGATCTCTGGCAACCGCTCTGCTTTGTGTGGCGTCCCATCACATCCCGCCGAGCCCTCCGGCAACTACTCTGCTCTGTGTGATGCCCCTTCACTTCCCGCCGAGCCCTCTAGGAGCTGCTCTGCTCTGTGTTGTCCCTTCACTTCCCGCTGAGATCTCCAGCAGCTGCTCTGCTGTGTGTGGCGTCCCATCACATCCCGCCGAGTCCTCCGGCAAACTACTCTGCTCCGTGTGGTGTTCCTTCACTTCCCGCCGAACCCTCTGGAAGCTGCTCTGCTCTGTGTTGTCCCTTCACTTCCCGCAGAGATCTCCAGCAGCCACTCTGCTCTGTGTGGCGTCCCATCGCATCCCGCCGAGCACTCGGGCAACTACTCTGCTTTGTGTGGTGTCCCTTCACTTCCCGCTGAGCCTCTGGAAGCTGCTTTGCTCTGTGTTGTCCCTTCACATCCCGCTGAGACCTCTGGCAACCGCTCTGCTCTGTGTGGCGTCCCATCACATCCCGCCGAGCCCTCCGGCAGCCACTCTGCTCTGTGTGGTCTCCCTTCACTTCCTGCCGAGCCCTCTGGAAGCTGCTCTGCTCTGTGTTGCCCCTTCACTTCCCGCTGAGATTTCCAGCAGCCGCTCTGCCCTGTATGGCGTCCCTTCACTTCCCGCCGAGCCCTCCGGCAGCCACTGTGCTCTGTGTGGTGTCCCTTCACTTCCCGCCGAGCCCTCTGGAAGCTGCTCTGCTCTGTTTTGTCCCTTCACTTCCCCCAGAGATCTTCGGCAGCCGCTCTGCTCTGTGTGACATCCCATCACATCCCGCTGAGTCCTCCGGCAGTCGCTCTGCTCTGTGGGGCTTCCCTTAACTTCCTGCCATGCCATCCAGCAGTCGCTCTGCTCTGTGAGGCGTCCCATCACTTCTTGCCGAGCCCTCCGGCAGCCACTCTGCTCTGTGTGGATTCCCTTTACTTCTCGCCGTGCACTCTGGAAGCTGCTCTGCTCTGTGTTGTCCCTTCACTTCCCGCTGAGATCTCTGGCAACCGCTCTGCTTTGTGTGGCGTCCCATCACATCCCGCCGAGCCGTCCGGCAACTACTCTGCTCTGTGTGATGCCCCTTCACTTCCCGTCGAGCCCTCTAGGAGCTGCTCTGCTCTGTGTTTTCCCTTTACTTCCCGCTGAGATCTCCAGCATTCGCTCTGCTCTGTGTGGCGTCCCTTCACTTCCCGACGAGCCCTCTGGCAGCTGCTCTGCTATGAGGCGTCCCTTCACTTCCCGCTGAGACCTCCAGATGCCGCTCTGCTCTGTGTGGCGTCCCTTCACTTCCCGCCGAGCCCTCTGGCAGCTGCTCTGCTATGTGGCGTCCCTTCACTTCCCGCTGAGATCTCCAGCAGCCACTCTGCTCTCTGTGGCGTCCCTTCACATTTTGCCGAGCCCTATGGCAGCTGCTCTGCTATGTGGCGACCTTCACTTCCCGCTGAGATCTCCAGTAGCCGCTCTATTCTGTGTGGCGTCCCTTCACTTCCCGCCGAGCCCTCCGGCAGCCACTCTGCTCTGTGTGGATTACCTTTACTTCCCGCCGTGCACTCTGGAAGCTGCTCTGCTCTGTGTTGTCCCTTCACTTCCCGCTGAGATCTCTGGCATCCGCTCTGCTTTGTGTGGCGTCCCATCACATCCCGCCGAGCCCTCCGGCAACTACTCTGCTCTTTGTGATGCCCCTTCACTTCCCGCTGAGCCCTCTAGGAGCTGCTCTGCTCTGTGTTGTCCCTTCACTTCCCGCTGAGATCTCCAGCAGCCGCTCTGCTATCTGTGGCGTCCCTTCACATTTTGCCGAGCCCTATGACAGCTGCTCTGCTATGTGGCGTCCCTTCACTTCCCGCTGAGATCTCCAGCAGCCGCTCTGCTCTGTGTGGCGTCCCTTCACTTCCCGCCGAGCCCTCCGGCAGCTGCTTTCCTATGTGGCGTCCCTTCACTTCCCGCTGAGATCTCCAGTTGCCGCTCTGCTCTATGTGGCGTCCCTTCACGTCCCGCCGAGCCGTCTGGCAGCTGCTTTGCTATGTGGCGTCCCTTCACTTCCCGCTGAGATCTCCAGCAGCCGCTCTGCTCTGTGTGGCGTCCCTTCACTTCACGCCTAGCCCTCTGGCAGCTGCTCTGCAATGTAGCGTACCTTCACTTCCCGTTGAGATCTCCAGCAGCCGCTCTGCTCTGTGTGGCGTCCACTCACTTCCCTCCGAGCCCTCCGGCAGCAACTCTGCTCTGTGTGGTGTCCCTTCACTTCCCGCTGAGCCCTCTGGAAGAAGCTCTGCTGTGTGTTGTCCCTTCACTTCCCGCTGAGATCTCCAGCAGCCGCTCTGCTCTGTGTGGCGTCCCTTCACTTCCCGCCGAGCCCTCCGGCAGCCACTCTTCTCTGTGTGGTGACCCTTCACTTCCCGCTGAGCCCTCTAGAAGCTGCTCTGCTCTGTGTTGTCCCCTCACTTCCGCTGCGATCTCACCAGCCGCTCTGCTGTGTGGCATCCCTTCACTTCCCGCCGAGTCCTCCGGCAGCCACTTTGCTCTGTGTGGTGTCCCTTCACTTCCCGCTGAGCCCTCTGGAAGCTTCTCTGCTCTGTGTTGTCCCTTCACGTCCCGCTGAATTCTCCAGCAGCCGCTCTGATCTGTGTGGCGCCACTTCACTTCCCGCCGAGCCCTCTGGCAGCCACTCTGCTCTGTGTGGTATCCCTTTACTTCCCGCCGAGCACTCTAGAAGCTGCTCTGCTCTGTGTTGTCCCTTCACTTCC
This sequence comes from Locusta migratoria, assembly GCA_026315105.1. Lineage (NCBI taxonomy): Eukaryota > Metazoa > Arthropoda > Insecta > Orthoptera > Acrididae > Locusta > Locusta migratoria. The sequence goes on along the minus strand of CM048747.1, from coordinate 572,254,895 downwards.
CGCTGAGATCTCTGGCAACCGCTCTGCTTTTTTGTGGCGTCCCATCACATCCCGCCGAGCCCTCCAGCAACTACTCTGCTCTGTGTGATGCCCATTCACTTCCCGCCGAGCCCTCTAGGAGCTGCTCTGCTCTGTGTTGTCCCTTCACTTCCCGCTGAGATCTCCAGCAGCCGCTCTGCTCCGTGTGGCGTCCCTTCACTTCCCGACGAGCCCTCTGGCAGCTGCTCTGCTATGAGGCGTCCCTTTACTTCCCGCTGAGACCTCCAGATGCCGCTCTGCTCTGTGTGGCGTCCCTTCACTTCCCGCCGGGCCCTCTGGCAGCTGCTCTGCTATGTGGCGTCCCTTCACTTCCCGCTGAGATCTCCAGCAGCCGCTCTGCTCTCTGTGGCGTCCCTTCACATTTTGCGCGAGCTTATGGCAGCTGCTCTGCTATGTGGAGTCGCTTCACTTCCCGCTGAGATCTCCAGCAGCCGCTCTGCTCTGTGTGGCGTCCCTTCACTTCCCGCCGAGCCCTCCGGCAGCCACTCTGCTCTGTGTGGATTCCCTTTACTTCCCGCCGTGCACTCTGGAAGCTGCTCTGCTCTGTGTTGTCCCTTCACTTCCCGCTGAGATCTCTGGCAACCGCTCTGCTTTGTGTGGCGTCCCATCACATCCCGCCGAGCCCTCCGGCAACTACTCTGCTCTGTGTGATGCCCCTTCACTTCCCGCTGAGCCCTCTAGGAGCTGCTCTGCTCTGTGTTGTCCCTTCACTTCCCGCTGAGATCTCCAGCAGACGCTCTGCTCTGTGTGGCGTCCCTTCACTTCCCGACGAGCCCTCTGGCAGCTGCTCTGCTATGAGGCGTCCCTTCACTTCCCGCTGTGACCTCCAGATGCCGCTCTGCTCTGTGTGGCGTCCCTTCACTTCCCGCCGAGCCCTCTGGTAGCTGCTCTGCTATGTGGCGTCCCTTCACTTCCCGCTGAGATCTCCAGCAGGCGCTATGCTATCTGTGGCGTCCCTTCACATATTGCCGAGCCCTACGGCAGCTGCTCTGCTATGTGGCGTCCCTTCACTTCCCGCTGAGATCTCCAGCAGCCGCTCTGCTCTGTGTGGCGTCCCTTCGCTTCCCGCCGAGCCCTCCGGCAGCTGCTTTCCTATGTGGCGTCCCTTCACTTCCCGCTGAGATCTCCAGTTGCCGCTCTACTCTGTGTGGCGTCCCTTCACGTCCCGCCGAGCCATCTGGCAGCTGCTTTGCTATGTGGCGTCCCTTCACTTCCCGCTGAGATCTCCAGCAGCCGCTCTGCTCTGTTTGGCGTCCCTACACTTCACGCCGAGCCCTCTGGCAGCTGCTCTGCAATGTGGCGTACTTTCACTTCCCGTTGAGATCTCCAGCAGCCGCTCTGCTCTGTGTGGCGTCCACTCACTTCCCTCCGAGCCCTCCGGCAGCCACTCTGCTCTGTGTAGTGTCCCTTCACTTCCCGCTGAGCCCTCTGGAAGAAGCTCTGCTGTGTGTTGTCCCTTCACTTCCCGCTGAGATCTCCAGCAGCCGCTCTGCCCTGTGTGGCGTCCCTTCACTTCCCGCCGAGCTCTCCGGCAGCCACTCTTCTCTGTGTGGTGACCCTTCACTTCCCGCTGAGCCCTCTAGAAGCTGCTCTGCTCTGTGTTGTCCCTTCACATCCCGCTGAAATCTTCAGCAGTCGCTCTGATCTGTGTGGCGTCCCTTCACTTCCTGCCGAGCCCTCCGGCAGCCACTCTGCTCTGTGTGGTGTCCCTATACTTCCTGCCGAGCCCTCTGGAAGATGCTCTGCTCTGTGTTGTCCCTTCACTTCCTGCTGAGATTTCTGGCAACCGCCCTGCTTTGTGTGACGTCCCATCAAATCCCGCCGAGCCCTCCGGCAACTACTCTGCTCTGTGTGATGACCCTTCACTTCCCGCCGAGCCCTCTAGGAGCTGCTCTGCTCTGTGTTGTCCCTTCACTTCCCGCTGAGATCTCATGCAACCGCTCTGCTTTGTGTGGCGTCCCATCACATCCCGCCGAGCCCTCCAGCAACTACTCTGCTCTGTGTGATGCCCCTTCACTTCCCTCCGAGCCCTCTGGAAGCTGCTCTGCTCTGTTTTGTCCCTTCACTTCCCCCAGAGATCTTCGGCAGCCGCTCTGCTCTGTGTGGCATCCCATCACTTCCCGCTGAGTCCTCCGGCAGTAGCTCTGCTCTGTAGGGCTTCCCTTAACTTCCTGCGGTGCCATCCAGCAGTCGCTCTGCTCTGTGAGGCGTCCCTTCACTTCCCGCCGAGCCCTCCGGCAGCCACTCTGCTCTGTGTGGATTCCCTTTACTTCCCGCCGTGGACTCTGGAAGCTGCTCTGCTCCGTGTTGTCCCTTCACTTCCCGCTGAGATCTCTGGCAACCGCTCTGCTTTGTGTGGCGTCCCATCACATCCCGCCGAGCCCTCCGGCAACTACTCTGCTCTGTGTGATGCCCCTTCACTTCCCGTCGAGCCCTCTAGGAGCTGCTCTGCTCTGTGTTGTCCCTTTACTTCCCGCTGAGATCTCCAGCATTCGCTCTGCTCTGTGTGGCGTCCCTTCACTTCCCGACGAGCCCTCTGGCAGTTGCACTGCTATGAGGCGTCCCTTCACTTCCCGCCGAGATCTCCAGATGCCGCTGTGCTCTGTGTGGCGTCCCTTCACTTCCCACCGAGCCCTCTGGCAACTGCTCTGCTATGTGGCGTCCCTTCACTTCCCACTGAGATCTCCAGCAGCCACTCTGCTCTCTGTGGCGTCCCTTCACATTTTGCCGAGCCCTATGGCAGCTGCTCTGCTATGTGGCGTCCCTTCACTTCCCGCTGAGATCTCCAGCAGCCGCTCTACTCTGTGTGGCGTCCCTTCACTTCCCGCCGAGCCCTCCGGCAGCCACTCTGCTCTGTGTGGATTACCTTTACTTCCCGCCGTGCACTCTGGAAGCTGCTCTGCTCTGTGTTGTCCCTTCACTTCCCGCTGAGATCTCTGGCAACCGCTCTGCTTTGTGTGGCGTCCCATCACATCCCGCCGAGCCCTCCGGCAACTACTCTGCTCTGTGTGATGCCCCTTCACTTCCCGCTGAGCCCTCTAGGATCTGCTCTGCTCTGTGTTGTCCCTTCACTTCCCGCTGAGATCTCCAGCAGTCGCTCTGCTCTGTGTGGCGTCCCTTCACTTCCCGACGAGCCCTCTGGCAGCTGCTCTGCTATGAGGCGTCCCTTACCTTCCCGCTGAGACCTCCAGATGCCGCTCTGCTCTGTGTGGCGTCCCTTCACTTCCCGCCGAGCCCTCTGGCAGCTGCTCTGCTATGTGGCGTCCCTTCACTTCCCGCTGAGATCTCCAGCAGCCGCTCTGCTATATGTGGCGTCCCTTCACGTTTTGCCGAGCCCTATGGCAGCTGCTCTGCTATGTGGCGTCCCTTCACTTCACGCTGAGATCTCCAGCAGCCGCTGTGCTCTGTGTGGCGTCCCTTCACTTCCCGCCGAGCCCTCCGGCAGCTGCTTTCCTATGTGGCGTCCCTTCACTTCCCGCTGAGATCTCCAGTTGCCGCTCTGCTCTGTGTGGCGTCCCTTCACGTCCCGCCGAGCCGTCTGGCAGCAGCTTTGCTATGTGGCGTCCCTTCACTTCCCGCTGAGATCTCCAGCAGCCGCTCTGCTCAGTGTGGCGTCCCTTCACTTCACGCCGAGCCCTCTGGCAGCTGCTCTGCAATGTAGCGTACCTTCACTTCCCGTTGAGATCTCCAGCAGCCGCTCTGCTCTGTGTGGCGTCCACTCACTTCCCTCCGAGCCCTCTAGGAGCTGCTCTGCTCTGTGTTGTCCCTTCACTTCCCGCTGATATCTCATGCAACCGCTCTGCTTTGTGTGGCGTCCCATCACAACACGCCGAGCCCTCCAGCAACTACTCTGCTCTGTGTGATGTCCCATCACTCCCCGCCGAGCCCTCTGGAAGCTGCTCTGCTCTGTTTTGTCCCTTCACTTCCCCCAGAGATCTTCGGCAGCCTCTCTGCTCTGTGTGGCACCCCATCACTTCCCGCTGAGTCCTCCGGCAGTCGCTCTGCTCTGTAGGGCTTCCCTTAACTTCCTGCCGTGCCATCCAGCAGTCGCTCTGCTCTGTGAGGCGTCCCTTCACTTCCCGCCGAGCCCTCCGGCAGCCACTCTGCTCTGTGTGGATTCCCTTTACTTCCCGCCATGCACTCTGGAAGCTGCTCTGCTCTGTGTTGTCCCTTCACTTCCCGCTGAGATCTCTGGCAACCGCTCTGCTTTGTGTGGCGTCCCATCACATCCCGCCGAGCCCTCCGGCAACTACTCTGCTCTGTGTGATGCCCCTTCACTTCCCGTCGAGCCCTCTAGGAGCTGCTCTGCTCTGTGTTGTCCCTTTACTTCCCGCTGAGATCTCCAGCATTCGCTCTGCTCTGTGTGGCGTCCCTTCACTTCCCGATGAGCCCTCTGGCAGCTGCTCTGCTATGAGGCGTCCCTTCACTTCCCGCTGAGATCTCCAGATGCCGCTCTGCTCTGTGTGGCGTCCCTTCACTTCCCGCCGAGCCCTCTGGCAGCTGCTCTGCTATGTGGCGTTCCTTCACTTCCCGCTGAGATCTCCAGCAGCCACTCTGCTCTCTGTGGCGTCCCTTCACATTTTGCCGAGCCCTATGGCAGCTGCTCTGCTATGTGGCGTCCCTTCACTTCCCGCTGAGATCTCCAGCAGCCGCTCTACTCTGTGTGGCGTCCCTTCACTTCCCGCCGAGCCCTCCGGCAGCCACTCTGCTCTGTGTGGATTACCTTTACTTCCCGCCGTGCACTCTGGAAGCTGCTCTGCTCTGTGTTGTCCCTTCACTTTCCGCTGAGATCTCTGGCAACCGCTCTGCTTTGTGTGGCGTCCCATCACATCCCGCCGAGCCCTCCGGCAACTACTCTACTCTGTGTGATGCCCCTTCACTTCCCGCTGAGCCCTCTAGGATCTGCTCTGCTCTGTGTTGTCCCTTCACTTCCCGCTGAGATCTCCAGCAGCCGCTCTGCTCTGTGTGGCGTCCCTTCACTTCCCGACGAGCCCTTTGGCAGCTGCTCTGCTATGAGGCGTCCCTTCACTTCCCGCTGAGACCTCCAGATGCCGCTCTGCTCTGTGTGGCGTCCCTTCACTTCCCGCCGAGCCCTCTGGCAGCTGCTCTGCTATGTGGCGTCCCTTCACTTCCCGCAGAGATCTCCAGCAGCCGCTCTGCTATCTGTGGCGTCCCTTCACATTTTGCCGAGCCCTATGGCAGCTGCTCTGCTATGTGGCGTCCCTTCACTTCACGCTGAGATCTCCAGCAGCCGCTCTAATCTGTGTGGCGTCCCTTCACTTCCCGCCGAGCCCTCCGACAGCTGCTTTCCTATGTGGCGTCCCTTCACTTCCCGCTGAGATCTCCAGATGCCGCTCTGCTCTGTGTGGCGTCCCTTCACGTCCCGCCGAGCCGTCTGGCAGCTGCTTTGCTATGTGGCGTCACATCACTTCCCGCTGAGATCTCCAGCAGCCGCTCTGCTCTGTGCGGCGTCCCTTCACTTCACGCCGAGCCCTCTGGCAGCTGCTCTGCAATGTAGCGTACCTTCACTTTCCGTTGAGATCTCCAGCAGCCGCTCTGCTCTGTGTGGCGTCCACTCACTTCCCTCCGAGCCCTCCGGCAGCCACTCTGCTCTGTGTGGTGTCCCTTCACTTCCCGCTGAGCCCTCTGGAAGAAGCTCTGCTGTGTGTTGTCCCTTCACTTCCCGCTGAGATCTCCAGCAGCCGCTCTGCTCTGTGTGGTGTCCCTTCACTTCCCGCCGAGCCCTCCGGCAGCCACTCTTCTCTGTGTGGTGACCCTTCACTTCCCGCTGAGCCCTCTAGAAGCTGCTCTGCTCTGTGTTGTCCCTTCACTTCCGCTGCGATCTCCAGCAGCCGCTCTGCTCTGTGTTGCATCCCTTCACTTCCCGCCGAGTCCTCCGGCAGCCACTCTGCTCTGTGTGGTGTCCCTTCACTTCCCGCTGAGCCCTCTGGAAGCTTCTCTGCCCTGTGTTGTCCCTTCACGTCCCGCTGAATTCTCCAGCAGCCGCTCTGATCTGTGTGGCGCCACTTCACTTCCCGCCGAGCCATCTGGCAGCCACTCTGCTCTGTGTGGTGTCCCTTTACTTCCCGCCGAGCACTCTGGAAGCTGCTCTGCTCTGTGTTGTCCCTTCACTTCCCGCTGAGATCTCTGGCAACCGCTCTGCTTTGTGTGGCGTCCCATTACATCCCGCCGAGCCCTCCAGCAACTACTCTGTTCTGTGTGATGCCCCTTCACTTCCCGCCGAACCCTCTAGGAGCTGCTCTGCTCTATGTTGTCCCTTCACTTCCCGCTGAGATCTCCAGCAGCCGCTCTGCTCCGTGTGGCGTCCCTTCACTTCCCGACGAGCCCTTTGGCAGCTGCTCTGCTATGAGGCGTCCCTTCACTTCCCGCTGAGACCTCCAGATGCCGCTCTGCTCTGTGTGGCGTCCCTTCACTTCCCGCCGAGCCCTCTGGCAGCTGCTCTGCTATGTGGCGTCCCTTCACTTCCCGCTGAGATCTCCAGCAGCCACTCTGTTCTGTGTTGTGTCCCTTCACATTTTGCCGAGCCCTATGGTAGCTGCACTGCTATGTGGCGTCCCTTCACTTCCCGCTGAGATCTCCAGCAGCCGCTCTGCTCTGTGTGGCGTCCCTTCACTTCCCGCCGAGCCCTCCGGCAGCCACTCTGCTCTGTGTGGATTCCCTTTACTTCCCGCGTGCACTCTGGAAGCTGCTCTGCTCTGTGTTGTCCCTTCACTTCCCGCTGAGATCTCTGGCAACCGCTCTGCTTTGTGTGGCGTCCCATCACATCCCGCCGAGCCCTCCGGCAACTAATCTGCTCTGTGTGATGCCCCTTCACTTCCCGCTGAGCCCTCTAGGAGCTGCTCTGCTCTGTGTTGTCCCTTCACTTCCCGCTGAGATCTCCAGCAGACGCTCTGCTCTGTGTGGCGTCCCTTCGCTTCCCGACGAGCCCTCTGGCAGCTGCTCTGCTATGAGGCGTCCCTTCACTTCCCGCTGAGACCTCAGAGATGCCGCTCTGCTCTGTGTGGCGTCCCTTCACTTCCCGCCGAGCCCTCTGGTAGCTGCTCTGCTATGTGGCGTCCATTCACTTCCCGCTGAGATCTCCAGCAGGCGCTATGCTATCTGTGGCGTCCCTTCACATTTTGCCGAGCCCTATGGCAGCTGCTCTGCTATGTGGCGTCCCTTCACTTCCCGCTGAGATCTCCAGCAGCCGCTCTGCTCTGTGTGGCGTCCCTTCACTTCCCGCCGAGCCCTCCGGCAGCTGCTTTCCTATGTGGCGTCCCTTCACTTCCCGCTGAGATCTCCAGTTGCCGCTCTGCTCTGTGTGGCGTCCCTTCACGTCCCGCCGAGCCATCTGGCAGCTGCTTTGCTATGTGGCGTCCCTTCACTTCCCGCTGAGATCTCCAGCAGCCGCTCTGCTCTGTTTGGCGTCCCTTCACCGCACGCCGAGCCCTCTGGCAGCTGCTCTGCAATGTGGCGTACCTTCACTTCCCGTTGAGATCTCCAGCAGCCGCTCTGCTCTGTGTGGCGTCCACTCACTTCCCTCCGAGCCCTTCGGCAGCCACTCTGCTCTGTGTAGTGTCCCTTCACTTCCCGCTGAGCCCTCTGGAAGAAGCTCTGCTGTGTGTTGTCCCTTCACTTCCCGCTGAGATCTCCAGCAGCCGCTCTGCCCTGTGTGGCGTCCCTTCACTTCCCGCCGAGCCCCCCGGCAGCCACTCTTCTCTGTGTGGTGACCCTTCACTTCCCGCTGAGCCCTCTAGAAGCTGCTCTGCTCTGTGTTGTCCCTTCACTTCCCGCTGAAATCTTCAGCAGCCGCTCTGATCTGTGTGGCGTCCCTTCACTTCCTGCCAGGCCCTCCGGCAGCCACTCTGCCCTGTGTGGTGTCCCTATACTTTCCGCCGAGCCCTCTGGAAGATGCTCTGCTCTGTGTTGTCCCTTCACTTCCTGCTGAGGTTTCTGGCAACCGCCCTGCTTTGTGTGACGTCCCATCAAATTCCGCCGAGCACTCCGGCAACTACTCTGCTCTGTGTGATGACCCTTCACTTCCCGCCGAGCACTCTAGGAGCTGCTCTGCTCTGTGTTGTCCTTTCACTTCCCGCTGAGATCTCATGCAACCGCTCTGCTTTGTGTGGCGTCCCATCACATCCCGCCGAGCCCTCCAGCAACTACTCTGCTCTGTGTGATGCCCCTTCACTTCCCGCCGAGCCCTCTAGGAGCTGCTCTGCTCTGTGTTGTCCCTTCACTTCCCGCTGAGATCTCCAGCAGCCGCTCTGCTATGTGTGGCGTCCCATCACATCCTGCCGAGTCCTCCGGCAAACTACTCTGCTCCGTGTGATGTCCCTTCACTTCCCGCCGAACCCTCTGGAAGCTGCTCTGCTCTGTGTTGTCCCTTCACTTCCGCTGCGATCTCCAGCAGCTGCTTTGCTCTGTGTGGCGTCCCTTCACTTCCCGCCGAGTCCTCCGGCAGCCACTCTGCTCTGTGTGGTGTCCCTTTACTTCCCGCCGAGCACTCTGGAAGCTGCTCTGCTCTGTGTTGTCCCTTCACTTCCCGCTGAGATCTCTGGCAACCGCTCTGCTTTGTGTGGCGTCCCATCACATCCCGCCGAGCCCTCCAGCAACTACTCTGCTCTGTGTGATGCCCCTTCACTTCCCGCCGAGCCCTCTAGGAGCTGCTCTCCTCTGTGTTGTCCCTTCACTTCCCGCTGAGATCTCCAGCAGCCGCTCTTCTATGTGTGGCGTCCCATCACATCCTGCCGAGTCCTCCGGCAAACTACTCTGCTCTGTGTGATGTCCCTTCACTTCCCGCCGACCCCTCTGGAAGCTGCTTTGCGCTGTGTTCTCCCTTCACATCTCGCTGAGATCTCTGGCAACCGCTCTGCTCTGTGTGGCGTCCCATCACATCCCACCGAGCCCTCCGGCAGACACTCTGCTCTGTGTGGTCTCCCTTCACTTCCTGCCGAGCCCTCTGGAAGCTGCTCTGCTCTGTGTTGCCCCTTCACTTCCCGCTGAGATTTCCAGCAGCCGCTCTGCCCTGTGTGGCGTCCCTTCACTTCTCGCCGAGCCTCCGGCAGTCACTGTGCTCTGTGTGGTGTCCCTTCACTTCCCGCCGAGCCCTCTGGAACCTGCTCTGCTCTGTTTTGTCCCTTCACTTCCCCCAGAGATCTTCGGCAGCCGCTCTGCTCTGTGTGGCATGCCATCACTTCCCGCTGAGTCCTCCGGCAGTCGCTCTGCTCTGTAGGGCTTCCCTTAACTTCCCGCCGTGCCATCTGGCAGTCGCCCTGCTCTATGTGGCGTCCCTTCACTTCCTGCTCTGATATCCAGCTTTCGCTCTGCTCTGTGAGGCGTCCCTTCACTTCCCGCCGAGCTCTCCGGCCGCCACTCTGCTCTGTGTGGTGTCCTTTTACTTCCCCCCGAGCACTCTGGAAGCTGCTCTGCTCTGTGTTGTCCCTTCACTTCCCGCTGAGATCTCTGGCAACCGCTCTGCTTTGTGTGGCTTCCCATCACATCCCGCTGAGCCCTCCGGCAACTACTCTGCTCTTTGTGGCGTCCCTTAACTTCCCGCCGAGCCCTCTGGCAGCTGCTCTGCTATGTGGCGTCCCTTCACTTCCCGCTGAGATCTCCAGCAGCCGCTCTGCTCTGTGTGGTGTCCCTTCACTTCCCGCTGAGCCCTCTGGAAGAAGCTCTGCTGTGTGTTGTCCCTTCACTTCCCGCTGAGATCTCCAGCAGCCGCTCTGCTCTGTGTGGTGTCCCTTCACTTCCCGCCGAGCCCTCCGGCAGCCACTCTTCTCTGTGTGGTGACCCTTCACTTCCCGCTGCGCCCTCTAGAAGCTGCTCTGCTCTGTGTTGTCCCTTCACTTCCGCTGCGATCTCCAGCAGCCGCTCTGCTCTGTGTTGCATCCCTTCACTTCCCGCCGAGTCCTCCGGCAGCCACTCTGCTCTGTGTGGTGTCCCTTCACTTCCCGCTGAGCCCTCTGGAAGCTTCTCTGCCCTGTGTTGTCCCTTCACGTCCCGCTGAATTCTCCAGCAGCCGCTCTGATCTGTGTGGCGCCACTTCACTTCCCGCCGAGCCCTCTGGCAGCCACTCTGCTCTGTTTGGTGTCCCTTTACTTCCCGCCGAGCACTCTGGAAGCTGCTCTGCTCTGTGTTGTCCCTTCACTTCCCGCTGAGATCTCTGGCAACCGCTCTGCTTTGTGTGGCGTCCCATTACATCCCGCCGAGCCCTCCAGCAACTACTCTGTTCTGTGTGATGCCCCTTCACTTCCCGCCGAACCCTCTAGGAGCTGCTCTGCTCTATGTTGTCCCTTCACTTCCCGCTGAGATCTCCAGCAGCCGCTCTGCTCCGTGTGGCGTCCCTTCACTTCCCGACGAGCCCTCTGGCAGCTGCTCTGCTATGACGCGTCCCTTCACTTCCCGCTGAGACCTCCAGATGCCGCTCTGCTCTGTGTGGCGTCCCTTCACTTCCCGCCGAGCCCTCTGGCAGCTGCTCTGCTATGTGGCGTCCCTTCACTTCCCGCTGAGATCTCCAGCAGCCACTCTGTTCTGTGTTGTGTCCCTTCACATTTTGCCGAGCCCTATGGTAGCTGCTCTGCTATGTGGCGTCCCTTCACTTCCCGCTGAGATCTCCAGCAGCCGCTCTGCTCTGTGTGGCGTCCCTTCACTTCCCGCCGAGCCCTCCGGCAGCCACTCTGCTCTGTGTGGATTCCCTTTACTTCCCGCGTGCACTCTGGAAGCTGCTCTGCTCTGTGTTGTCCCTTCACTTCCCGCTGAGATCTCTGGCAACCGCTCTGCTTTGTGTGGCGTCCCATCACATCCCGCCGAGCCCTCCGGCAACTAATCTGCTCTGTGTGATGCCCCTTCACTTCCCGCTGAGCCCTCTAGGAGCTGCTCTGCTCTGTGTTGTCCCTTCACTTCCCGCTGAGATCTCCAGCAGACGCTCTGCTCTGTGTGGCGTCCCTTCACTTCCCGACGAGCCCTCTGGCAGCTGCTTTCCTATGTGGCGTCCCATCACATCCCGCCGAGCCCTCCAGCAACTACTCTGCTCTGTGTGATGCCCCTTCACTTCCCGCCGAGCCCTCTAGGAGCTGCTCTGCTCTGTGTTGTCCCTTCACTTCCCGCTGAGATCTCCAGCAGCCGCTCTGCTATGTGTGGCGTCCCATCACATCCTGCCGAGTCCTCCGGCAAACTACTCTGCTCCGTGTGATGTCCCTTCACTTCCCGCCGAACCCTCTGGAAGCTGCTCTGCTCTGTGTTGTCCCTTCACTTCCGCTGCGATCTCCAGCAGCTGCTTTGCTCTGTGTGGCGTCCCTTCACTTCCCGCCGAGTCCTCCGGCAGCCACTCTGCTCTGTGTGGTGTCCCTTTACTTCCCGCCGAGCACTCTGGAAGCTGCTCTGCTCTGTGTTGTCCCTTCACTTCCCGCTGAGATCTCTGGCAACCGCTCTGCTTTGTGTGGCGTCCCATCACATCCCGCCGAGCCCTCCAGCAACTACTCTGCTCTGTGTGATGCCCCTTCACTTCCCGCCGAGCCCTCTAGGAGCTGCTCTCCTCTGTGTTGTCCCTTCACTTCCCGCTGAGATCTCCAGCAGCCGCTCTTCTATGTGTGGCGTCCCATCACATCCTGCCGAGTCCTCCGGCAAACTACTCTGCTCTGTGTGATGTCCCTTCACTTCCCGCCGACCCCTCTGGAAGCTGCTTTGCGCTGTGTTCTCCCTTCACATCTCGCTGAGATCTCTGGCAACCGCTCTGCTCTGTGTGGCGTCCCATCACATCCCACCGAGCCCTCCGGCAGACACTCTGCTCTGTGTGGTCTCCCTTCACTTCCTGCCGAGCCCTCTGGAAGCTGCTCTGCTCTGTGTTGCCCCTTCACTTCCCGCTGAGATTTCCAGCAGCCGCTCTGCCCTGTGTGGCGTCCCTTCACTTCTCGCCGAGCCTCCGGCAGTCACTGTGCTCTGTGTGGTGTCCCTTCACTTCCCGCCGAGCCCTCTGGAACCTGCTCTGCTCTGTTTTGTCCCTTCACTTCCCCCAGAGATCTTCGGCAGCCGCTCTGCTCTGTGTGGCATGCCATCACTTCCCGCTGAGTCCTCCGGCAGTCGCTCTGCTCTGTAGGGCTTCCCTTAACTTCCCGCCGTGCCATCTGGCAGTCGCCCTGCTCTATGTGGCGTCCCTTCACTTCCTGCTCTGATATCCAGCTTTCGCTCTGCTCTGTGAGGCGTCCCTTCACTTCCCGCCGAGCTCTCCGGCCGCCACTCTGCTCTGTGTGGTGTCCTTTTACTTCCCCCCGAGCACTCTGGAAGCTGCTCTGCTCTGTGTTGTCCCTTCACTTCCCGCTGAGATCTCTGGCAACCGCTCTGCTTTGTGTGGCTTCCCATCACATCCCGCTGAGCCCTCCGGCAACTACTCTGCTCTTTGTGGCGTCCCTTAACTTCCCGCCGAGCCCTCTGGCAGCTGCTCTGCTATGTGGCGTCCCTTCACTTCCCGCTGAGATCTCCAGCAGCCGCTCTGCTCTGTGTGGTGTCCCTTCACTTCCCGCTGAGCCCTCTGGAAGAAGCTCTGCTGTGTGTTGTCCCTTCACTTCCCGCTGAGATCTCCAGCAGCCGCTCTGCTCTGTGTGGTGTCCCTTCACTTCCCGCCGAGCCCTCCGGCAGCCACTCTTCTCTGTGTGGTGACCCTTCACTTCCCGCTGCGCCCTCTAGAAGCTGCTCTGCTCTGTGTTGTCCCTTCACTTCCGCTGCGATCTCCAGCAGCCGCTCTGCTCTGTGTTGCATCCCTTCACTTCCCGCCGAGTCCTCCGGCAGCCACTCTGCTCTGTGTGGTGTCCCTTCACTTCCCGCTGAGCCCTCTGGAAGCTTCTCTGCCCTGTGTTGTCCCTTCACGTCCCGCTGAATTCTCCAGCAGCCGCTCTGATCTGTGTGGCGCCACTTCACTTCCCGCCGAGCCCTCTGGCAGCCACTCTGCTCTGTTTGGTGTCCCTTTACTTCCCGCCGAGCACTCTGGAAGCTGTTCTGCTCTGTGTTGTCCCTTCACTTCCCGCTGAGATCTCTGGCAACCGCTCTGCTTTGTGTGGCGTCCCATTACATCCCGCCGAGCCCTCCAGCAACTACTCTGTTCTGTGTGATGCCCCTTCACTTCCCGCCGAACCCTCTAGGAGCTGCTCTGCTCTATGTTGTCCCTTCACTTCCCGCTGAGATCTCCAGCAGCCGCTCTGCTCCGTGTGGCGTCCCTTCACTTCCCGACGAGCCCTCTGGCAGCTGCTCTGCTATGACGCGTCCCTTCACTTCCCGCTGAGACCTCCAGATGCCGCTCTGCTCTGTGTGGCGTCCCTTCACTTCCCGCCGAGCCCTCTGGCAGCTGCTCTGCTATGTGGCGTCCCTTCACTTCCCGCTGAGATCTCCAGCAGCCACTCTGTTCTGTGTTGTGTCCCTTCACATTTTGCCGAGCCCTATGGTAGCTGCTCTGCTATGTGGCGTCCCTTCACTTCCCGCTGAGATCTCCAGCAGCCGCTCTGCTCTGTGTGGCGTCCCTTCACTTCCCGCCGAGCCCTCCGGCAGCCACTCTGCTCTGTGTGGATTCCCTTTACTTCCCGCGTGCACTCTGGAAGCTGCTCTGCTCTGTGTTGTCCCTTCACTTCCCGCTGAGATCTCTGGCAACCGCTCTGCTTTGTGTGGCGTCCCATCACATCCCGCCGAGCCCTCCGGCAACTAATCTGCTCTGTGTGATGCCCCTTCACTTCCCGCTGAGCCCTCTAGGAGCTGCTCTGCTCTGTGTTGTCCCTTCACTTCCCGCTGAGATCTCCAGCAGACGCTCTGCTCTGTGTGGCGTCCCTTCACTTCCCGACGAGCCCTCTGGCAGCTGCTTTCCTATGTGGCGTCCCTTCACTTCCCGCTGAGATCTCCAGCAGGCGCTATGCTATCTGTGGCGTCCCTTCACATTTTGCCGAGCCCTATGGCAGCTGCTCTGCTATGTGGCGTCCCTTCACTTCCCGCTGAGATCTCCAGCAGCCGCTCTGCTCTGTGTGGCGTCCCTTCACTTCCCGCCGAGCCCTCCGGCAGCTGCTTTCCTATGTGGCGTCCCTTCACTTCCCGCTGAGATCTCCAGTTGCCGCTCTGCTCTGTGTGGCGTCCCTTCACGTCCCGCCGAGCCATCTGGCAGCTGCTTTGCTATGTGGCGTCCCTTCACTTCCCGCTGAGATCTCCAGCAGCCGCTCTGCTCTGTTTGGCGTCCCTTCACCGCACGCCGAGCCCTCTGGCAGCTGCTCTGCAATGTGGCGTACCTTCACTTCCCGTTGAGATCTCCAGCAGCCGCTCTGCTCTGTGTGGCGTCCACTCACTTCCCTCCAAGCCCTTCGGCAGCCACTCTGCTCTGTGTAGTGTCCCTTCACTTCCCGCTGAGCCCTCTGGAAGAAGCTCTGCTGTGTGTTGTCCCTTCACTTCCCGCTGAGATCTCCAGCAGCCGCTCTGCCCTGTGTGGCGTCCCTTCACTTCCCGCCGAGCCCTCCGGCAGCCACTCTTCTCTGTGTGGTGACCCTTCACTTCCCGCTGAGCCCTCTAGAAGCTGCTCTGCTCTGTGTTGTCCCTTCACTTCCCGCTGAAATCTTCAGCAGCCGCTCTGATCTGTGTGGCGTCCCTTCACTTCCTGCCAGGCCCTCCGGCAGCCACTCTGCTCTGTGTGGTGTCCCTATACTTTCCGCCGAGCCCTCTGGAAGATGCTCTGCTCTGTGTTGTCCCTTCACTTCCTGCTGAGGTTTCTGGCAACCGCCCTGCTTTGTGTGACGTCCCATCAAATTCCGCCGAGCCCTCCGGCAACTACTCTGCTCTGTGTGATGACCCTTCACTTCCCGCCGAGCACTCTAGGAGCTGCTCTGCTCTGTGTTGTCCTTTCACTTCCCGCTGAGATCTCATGCAACCGCTCTGCTTTGTGTGGCGTCCCATCACATCCCGCCGAGCCCTCCAGCAACTACTCTGCTCTGTGTGATGCCCCTTCACTTCCCGCCGAGCCCTCTAGGAGCTGCTCTGCTCTGTGTTGTCCCTTCACTTCCCGCTGAGATCTCCAGCAGCCGCTCTGCTATGTGTGGCGTCCCATCACATCCTGCCGAGTCCTCCGGCAAACTACTCTGCTCCGTGTGATGTCCCTTCACTTCCCGCCGAACCCTCTGGAAGCTGCTCTGCTCTGTGTTGTCCCTTCACTTCCGCTGCGATATCCAGCAGCTGCTTTGCTCTGTGTGGCGTCCCTTCACTTCCCGCCGAGTCCTCCGGCAGCCACTCTGCTCTGTGTGGTGTCCCTTTACTTCCCGCCGAGCACTCTGGAAGCTGCTCTGCTCTGTGTTGTCCCTTCACTTCTCGCTGAGATCTCTGGCAACCGCTCTGCTTTGTGTGGCGTCCCATCACATCCCGCCGAGCCCTCCAGCAACTACTCTGCTCTGTGTGATGCCCCTTCACTTCCCGCCGAGCCCTCTAGGAGCTGCACTGCTCTGTGTTGTCCCTTCACTTCCCGCTGAGATCTCCAGCAGCCGCTCTTCTATGTGTGGCGTCCCATCACATCCTGCCGAGTCCTCCGGCAAACTACTCTGCTCTGTGTGATGTCCCTTCACTTCCCGCCGACCCCTCTGGAAGCTGCTTTGCGCTGTGTTCTCCCTTCACATCTCGCTGAGATCTCTGGCAACCGCTCTGCTCTGTGTGGCGTCCCATCACATCCCACCGAGCTCTCCGGCAGACACTCTGCTCTGTGTGGTCTCCCTTCACTTCCTGCCGAGCCCTCTGGAAGCTGCTCTGCTCTGTGTTGCCCCTTCACTTCCCGCTGAGATTTCCAGCAGCCGCTCTGCCCTGTGTGGCGTCCCTTCACTTCTCGCCGAGCCTCCGGCAGTCACTGTGCTCTGTGTGGTGTCCCTTCACTTCCCGCCGAGCCCTCTGGAACCTGCTCTGCTCTGTTTTGTCCCTTCACTTCCCCCAGAGATCTTCGGCAGCCGCTCTGCTCTGTGTGGCATGCCATCACTTCCCGCTGAGTCCTCCGGCAGTCGCTCTGCTCTGTAGGGCTTCCCTTAACTTCCCGCCGTGCCATCCGGCAGTCGCCCTGCTCTATGTGGCGTCCCTTCACTTCCTGCTCTGATATCCAGCTTTCGCTCTGCTCTGTGAGGCGTCCCTTCACTTCCCGCCGAGCTCTCCGGCCGCCACTCTGCTCTGTGTGGTGTCCTTTTACTTCCCCCCGAGCACTCTGGAAGCTGCTCTGCTCTGTGTTGTCCCTTCACTTCCCGCTGAGATCTCTGGCAACCGCTCTGCTTTGTGTGGCTTCCCATCACATCCCGCTGAGCCCTCCGGCAACTACTCTGCTCTTTGTGGCGTCCCTTCACTTCCCGCCGAGCCCTCTGGCAGCTGCTCTGCTATGTGGCGTCCCTTCACTTCCCGCTGAGATCTCCAGCAGCCGCTCTGCTCTGTGTGGCGTCCCTTCACTTCCCGCCGAGCCCTCCGGCAGCTGGTTTGCTATGTGGCGTCCCTTCACTTCCCGCTGAGATCTCCAGTTGCCGCTCTGCTCTGTGTGGCGTCCCTTCACGCTCGCCGAGTCATCTGGCAGCTGTTCGGCTATTTGGTGTCCATTCATTTCACGCTGAGATCTCCAGCAGCCGCTCTGCTCTGTGTGGCGTCCCTTCACTTCACGCCGAGCCCTCTGGCAGCTGCTCTTCAATGTGGCGTACCTTCACTTCCCGCTGAGATCACCAGCAGCCGCTCTGCTCTGTGTGGCGTCCCTTCACTTCACGCCGAGCCCTCTGGCAGCTGCTCTGCTATGTGGCGTCCCTTCACTTCCCGCTGAGATCTCCAGCAGCCGCTCTGCTCAATGTGGCGTCCCTTCACTTCCCGCCGAGCCCTCTGGCAGCTGCTCTGCTATGTGGCGAATCTTCACTTCCCGTTGAGATCTCCAGCAGCCGCTCTGCTCTGTGTGGCGTCCCTTCACTTCCCGCCGAGTCCTCTGGAAGCTGCTCTGCTATGTGGCGTCCCTTTACTTCACGCTGAGACCTCCAGCAGCCGCTCTGCTCTGTGTGGCGTCACCTCACTTCCCGCCGAGCCCTCCGGCAGCCACTCTGCTCTGTGTGATGTCCCTTCACTTCCCGCTGAGCCCTCTGGAAGAAGCTCTGGTGTGTGTTGTCCCTTCACTTCCCGCTGAGATCTCCAGCAGCCGCTCTGCTCTGTGTGGCGTCCCTTCACTACCCGCCGAGCCCTCCGGCAGCCACTCTGCTCTGTGTGGTGTCCCTTCACTTCCCGCTGAGCCCTCTGGAAGCTGCTCTGCTCTGTGTTGTCCCTTCACTTCCGCTGCGATATCCAGCAGCCGCTCTGCTCTGTGTGGGCTCCCTTCCCTTCCCGCCGAGTCCTCCGGCAGCCACTCTGCTCTGTGTGGTGTCCCTCCACTTCCCGCTGAGCCCTCTGGAATCTTCTCTGCTCTGTGTTGTCCGTTCACTTCCCGCTGAAATCTCCAGCAGCCTCTCTGATCTGTGTGGCGTCCCTTCACTTCCCGCCGAGCCCTCCGGCAGCCACTCTGCTCTGTGTGATGCCCCTTCACTTCCTGCCGAGCCCTCTAGGAGCTGCTCTGCTCTGTGTTGTCCCTTCACTTCACGCTGAGACCTCCAGCAGCCGCTCTGCTCTGTGTGGCGTCCCTTCACTTCCCGCCGAGCCCTCCGGCAGCTGCTTAGCTATGTGGCGTCCCTTCACTTCCCGCTGAGATCTCCAGTTGCCGCTCTGCTCTGTGTGGCGTCCCTTCACGTCCCGCCGAGTCATCTGGCAGCTGTTCTGCTATGTGGTGTCCATTCATTTCACGCTGAGATCTCCAGCAGCCGCTCTGCTCTGTGTGGCGTCCCTTCACTTCACGCCGAGCCCTCTGGCAGCTGCTCTTCAATGTGGCGTACCTTCACTTCCCGCTGAGATCACCAGCAGCCGCTCTGCTCTGTGTGGCGTCCCTTCACTTCACGCCGAGCCCTCTGGCAGCTGCTCTGCTATGTGGCGTCCCTTCACTTCCCGCTGAGATCTCCAGCAGCCGCTCTGCTCAATGTGGCGTCCCTTCACTTCCCGCCGAGCCCTCTGGCAGCTGCTCTGCTATGTGGCGAATCTTCACTTCCCGTTGAGATCTCCAGCAGCCGCTCTGCTCTGTGTGGCGTCCCTACACTTCCCGCCGAGTCCTCTGGAAGCTGCTCTGCTATGTGGCGTCCCTTTACTTCACGCTGAGACCTCCAGCAGCCGCTCTGCTCTGTGTGGCGTCCCTTCACTACCCGCCGAGCCCTCCGGCAGCCACTCTGCTCTGTGTGGTGTCCCTTCACTTCCCGCTGAGCCCTCTGGAAGCTGCTCTGCTCTGTGTTGTCCCTTCACTTCCGCTGCGATATCCAGCAGCCGCTCTGCTCTGTGTGGGCTCCCTTCCCTTCCCGCCGAGTCCTCCGGCAGCCACTCTGCTCTGTGTGGTGTCCCTCCACTTCCCGCTGAGCCCTCTGGAAACTTCTCTGCTCTGTGTTGTCCGTTCACTTCCCGCTGAAATCTCCAGCAGCCTCTCTGATCTGTGTGGCGTCCCTTCACTTCCCGCCGAGCCCTCCGGCAGCCACTCTGCTCTGTGTGATGCCCCTTCACTTCCTGCCGAGCACTCTAGGAGCTGCTCTGCTCTGTGTTGTCCCTTCACTTCACGCTGAGACCTCCAGCAGCCGCTCTGCTCTGTGTGGCGTCCCTTCACTTCCCGCCGAGCCCTCCGGCAGCTGCTTAGCTATGTGGCGTCCCTTCACTTCCCGCTGAGATCTCCAGTTGCCGCTCTGCTCTGTGTGGCGTCCCTTCACGTCCCGCCGAGTCATCTGGCAGCTGTTCTGCTATGTGGTGTCCATTCATTTCACGCTGAGATCTCCAGCAGCCGCTCTGCTCTGTGTGGCGTCCCTTCACTTCACGCCGAGCCCTCTGGCAGCTGCTCTTCAATGTGGCGTACCTTCACTTCCCGCTGAGATCACCAGCAGCCGCTCTGCTCTGTGTGGCGTCCCTTCACTTCACGCCGAGCCCTCTGGCAGCTGCTCTGCTATGAGGCGTCCCTTCACTTCCCGCTGAGATCTCCAGCAGCCGCTCTGCTCAATGTGGCGTCCCTTCACTTCCCGCCGAGCCCTCTGGCAGCTGCTCTGCTATGTGGCAAATCTTCACTTCCCGTTGAGATCTCCAGCAGCCGCTCTGCTCTGTGTGGCGTCCCTACACTTCCCGCCGAGTCCTCTGGAAGCTGCTCTGCTATGTGGCGTCCCTTTACTTCACGCTGAGACCTCCAGCAGCCGCTCTGCTCTGTGTGGCGTCACCTCACTTCCCGCCGAGCCCTCCGGCAGCCACTCTGCTCTGTGTGATGTCCCTTCACATCCCGCTGAGCCCTCTGGAAGAAGCTCTGGTGTGTGTTGTCCCTTCACTTCCCGCTGAGATCTCCAGCAGCCGCACTGCTCTGTGTGGCGTCCCTTCACTACCCGCCGAGCCCTCCGGCAGCCACTCTGCTCTGTGTGGTGTCCCTTCACTTCCCGCTGAGCCCTCTGGAAGCTGCTCTGCTCTGTGTTGTCCCTTCACTTCCGCTGCGATATCCAGCAGCCGCTCTGCTCTGTGTGGGCTCCCTTCACTTCCCGCCGAGTCCTCCGGCAGCCACTCTGCTCTGTGTGGTGTCCCTCCACTTCCCGCTGAGCCCTCTGGAAACTTCTCTGCTCTGTGTTGTCCGTTCACTTCCCGCTGAAATCTCCAGCAGCCGCTCTGATCTGTGTGGCGTCCCTTCAATTCCCGCCGAGCCCTCCGGCAGCCACTCTGCTCTGTGTGATGCCCCTTCACTTCCTGCCGAGCCCTCTAGGAGCTGCTCTGCTCTGTGTTGTCGCTTCACTTCCCGCTGAGATCTCCAGCAGCCGCTCTGCTCTGTGTGGCGTCCCATCACATCCCGCCGAGTCCTCCGGCAACTACTCTGCTCCGTGTGGTGTCCCTTCACTTCCCGCCGAGCCCTCTAGGAACTGCTCTGCTCTGTGTTGTCCCTTCACTTCCCGCTGAGATCTCCAACAGCCACTCTGCTCTTTGTGGCGTCCCTTCACTTCCTGCTGAGATCTGCAACAGCCGGACTGCTCTATGTGGCGTCCCTTCTCTTCCCGCCGAGCCCTCCGGCAGCCACTCTGCTCTGTGTGGTGTCCCTTCACTTCCCGCTGAGCCCTCTGGAAGAAGCTCTGCTTTGTAATGTCCCTTCACTTCCCGCTGAGATCTCCAGCAGCCACTCTGCTCTGTGTGGCGTCCCTTCACTTCCTGCTGAGATCTGCAACAGCCGGTCTGCTCTATGTGGCGTCCCTTCACTTCCCGCCGAGCCCTCCGGCAGCCACTCTGCTCTGTGTGGTGTCCCTGCACTTCCCGCTGAGCCCTCTGGAAGTTGCTCTGCTCTGTGTTGTCCCTTCACTTCCGCTGCGATCTCCAGCAGTCCCTCTGCTCTGTGTGGCGTCCCTTCACTTCCCGCCGAGTTCTCCAGCAGCCACTCTGCTCTGTGTGGTGTCCCTTCACTTCCCACTGATCCCTCTGGAAGCTCCTCTGCTCTGTGTTGCCCCTTCACTTCCCGCTGAAATCTTCAGCAGCCGCTCTGATCTGTGTGGCGTCCCTTCACTTCCTGCCGAGCCCTCCGGCAGCCACTCTGCTCTGTGTGGTGTCCCTTTACTTCCCGCCGAGCCCTCTGGAAGCTGTTCTGCTCTGTTTTGTCCCTTCACTTCCCCCAGAGATCTTCGGCAGTCGCTCTGCTCTGTGTGGCATCCCATCACTTCCCGCTGAGTCCTCCGGCAGTCGCTCTGCTCTGTAGGGCTTCCCTTAACTTCCCGCCGTGCCATCCGGCAGTCGCCCTGCTCTATGTGGCGCCCCTTCACTTCCTGCTCTGATATCCAGCAGTCGCTCTGCTCTGTGAGGCGTCCCTTCACTTCCCGCCGAGCCCTCCGGCAGCCACTCTGCTCTGTGTTGTGTCCCTTCACTTCCCGCCGAGCCCTCTGGAAGCTTCTCTGCTCTGTGTTGTCCCTTTACTTCCCGCTGAGATCTCCAGCAGCCGCTCTGCTCTGTGTGTCGTCCCTTCACTTCCCGCCGAGCCCTCCGGTAGCCAATCTGCTCTGTGTTGTGTCCCTTCACTTTCCGCCGAGCCCTCTGGAAGCTTCTCTGCTCTGTGTAGTCCCTTCACTTCCCGCTGAGATCTCCAGCAGCCGTTCTGCTCTGTGTGGCGTCCCTTAACTTCCCGCCGAGCCGTCCAGCAGCCACTCTGCACTGTGTTGTGTCCCTTCACTTTCCACCGAGCCCTCTGGAAGTTTCTCTGCTCTGTGTTGTCCCTTCACTTCCCACTGAGATCTCCAGCAGCCGTTCTGCTCTGTGTGGCCTCCCTTAACTTCCCGCCAAGCCCTCCAGCAGCCACTCTGCTCTGTGTTGTGTCCCTTCACTTTTCGCCGAGCCCTCTGAAACCTTCTCTGCTCTGTGTTGTCCCTTCACTTCCAGCTGAGATCTCCAGCAGCCGTTCTCCTCTGTGTGGTGTCCCTTAACTTCCCGCCGAGCCCTCCAGCAGCCACTCTGGTCTGTGTTGTGTCCCTTCACTTTCCGCCGAGCCCTCTGGAAGCTTCTCTGCTCTGTGTTGTCCCTTCACTTCCCGCTGAGATCTCCAGCAGCCGTTCTGCTCTGTGTGGCGTCCCTTAACTTCCCGCCGAGCCCTCCAGCAGCCACACTGTTCTGTCTTGTGTCCCTTCACTTTCCGCCGAGCCCTCTGGAAACTTCTCTGCTCTTTTTTGTCCCTTCACTTCCCACTGAGATCTCCAGCAGCCGCTCTGCTCTGTGTGGCGTCCCTTTACTTCCCGCCGAGCCCTCTGGAAGCTGCTCTGGCAAGTCTTGTCCCTTCACTTCCCGCTGAGATCTCCGGCAACTGCACTGCTCTGTGTGGCATCCCTTAACTTCCCGCCGAGCCCTCCAGCAGCCACTCTGCTCTGTGTTGTGTCCCTTCACTTTCCGCCGAGCCCTCTGGAAGCTTCTCTGCTCTGTGTTGTCCCTTCACTTCCCGCTGAGATCTCCGGCAACTGCTCTGCCCTGTGTGGCGTCCCTTCACTTCCCGCCGAGCCCTCCGGCAGCCACTCTGCTCTGTGTTGTGTCCCTTCACTTTCCGCCGAGCCCTCTGGAAGCTTCTCTGCTCTGTGTTGTCCCTTCACTTCCCGCTGAGATCTCCAGCAGCCGTTCTGCTCTGTGTGGCATCCCTTCACTTCCCGCTGAGCACTTTGGCATCCGCTCTGCTCTGTGTGGCGTCCCATCACTTCCCATTGAGTTTGCCGGTAGCCGCTCTGCTCTGTGTGGCGTCCCTTCACATCCCGCCGAGCCCTCCGGCAGCCGATCTGATCTGTGTGGTGTCCCTTCACTTCCCGCCGGTCTCCCCAGCAGCCGCTCTGCTCTGTGTGGCGTCTTTTCAGTTCCCGCCAGTGCCATCCGGCACACGCTCTGCCTCTCTACGGTCCCTTCATTTCCCCCCGAGTCCTCCGGCAGCAGCTCTGCACTGCGTGGCGTTCTTTCCTTAACGCCGAGCCCTCTGGCAGCTGCACTGCACTGTGTGGGGTACCTTCACTTCCGCCGATCCCTCCAGCAGCCACTCTGCTCTGTGTGACGTCCCTTCACTTCCCGCCGAGCTCCCCGGCAGATGCTTTGCTCTGTATGGTATTCCGTTCACTTCCCGCCGAGCTCTCCTGCAGCCACTCTGTTCTGAGTGGCGACACTTCACTTCCCGCGGAGCCCTCATGCAGCCGCCCTGCTCTGTGTGGCGTCCCTTCACCTTCCATTGAAACCTCTGGCAGCCTTTCTGCTCTGAGTTGCGTCAATTCACTTCCCGTCGAGCCCTCCGGCAGCTGCTCTGCTCTGTGTGACATCCCTTCACTTCCGGCCGAGTTTGCCGGTACCCGCTCTGCTTTGTGTGGCGTCCCTTCACTTCCTGCCAAGCCCTCCGGCAGTCGCTCTGTTCTGTGTGGCGTCCCTTCACTTCCCGCCGAGCCATCCGGCAGCTGCTCTGGTCTGTGTGGCGTCCTTCCCTTTCCGCCGAGACCTCTGTCATCCGCTCTGCACTGAGTGGAGTCCTTTCATTTCCTGCCAAACCCTCCTGCAGCTGCTCTGCTCTGTGTGGCATCCCTTCACTTCCCTCTGAACACTCCGGCAGCCGCTCTGCTCTGTGTGGTGACCCTTCACTTCCCGCTGAGCCCTCCAGCAGCCGCTTTGCTCTGTGTGGCGTCCCTTCACTTCCCACAGAGCCCTCCGGCAACTGCTCTGCTCTGTGTAGCATCCCTTCACTTTCTGCTGAGCACTCCGGCAGCCGCTCTGCTCTGTGTGCCGTGACTTTGCTTCCCGCCAAGCCATCTGGCAGCCGCTCTACTCTGTGTAGCGTCCCTTCACTTCCCCCCGAGTCCTCCGGCAGCCGCTTCGCTCTGTGTGGCGTCCTTCCTTTCCAGCCGAGCCCTCTGGCACCCACACTGCACTGTGTGGCGTCCCTTCACTTCCCGCCGAGCCCTCTGTCATCAGCTCTGCTCTTTGTGGTGTCTCTTCACTTCCCACCGAGCACTCCGGCAGCTGCTCTGCTCTGTATGGCGTCCCTTCCCTTCCCGCCGAGCCCTCTGGCAGCCGTTCTCTTCTGTGTGGCGTCCCGTCACTTCCTGCTGAGCCCTCCTGCATCCGCTCTTCTCTGTGTGTTGTCCCTTCACTTCCCACCGATCCCTCCGGCAGCTTCTCTGCCCTGTGTGGCATCCCTTCATTTCCCGCCGAGTTTACCGGTAGCCGCTCTGCTCTATGTGGCGTCCCTTCAGTTCCCGCCGAGCCCGCTGGCAGCCGCTTCGCTCTGTGTGGCGTCCGTCCTTTCCAGCCGAGCCCTCTGGCAGCCACGCTGCACTGTGTGGAGTCCCTTCAATTCCCGCCGAGCCCTCCTACATCAGCTCTGCTCTGTGTGGCGTCCCTTCACTTCCCACCGAGCCCTCTGGCAACTGCTCTGCCCTGTGTGGCATCCCTTCACTTTCCCCCAAGTTTGCCGGTAGCCGCTCTGCTCTGTGTGGCGTCACTTCACTTCCCGCTGAGCACTCTGTCATCCGCTCTGCACTGAGTGGAGTCCCTTCACTTCTTGCCGAAACCTCCTGCTGCCACTCTGCTCTGTGCGGCGTCCATTCACTTCTCTCTGAACACTCCGGCAGCCGCCCTGCTATGTGTGGTGACCCTTCACTTCCCGCTGAGCCCCCGGATGCCACTCTGCTCTGTGTGGCGTCCCTTCAAATCCCGCTGAGACCTACGGCAGCCGCTCTGCTCTGTGTGGCGATCATTCACTACCCTCTGAGCCCTACGGCAACTGCTCTGTTCTGAGTGATGTCCCTTCACTTCACGCCGAATCCTCCAGCAGCCGCTCTGCTTTGTGTGGCATCACTTCACTTCCCGCTCAGCCCATCGGCAACATCTCTGTTCTGTGTTGCGACCCTTCACTTCCCGCTGAGCCCTCTGCAGCCGCTCTGCTCTGTGTGGCGTCACTTGACTTCCCGCCGAGCCCTCTGGTAGCCGCTCTGTTCTGTGTGGCGTCCCTTCACTTCGTGCTAAGCCCTCCTGCATCCGCTCTGCTCTGTGTGGCGTCCCTTCACTTCCCGACGAGCAGTCCGGCAGCCGCTCTGCTCTGTTTGGTGACCCTTCACTTTCTGCTGAACCCTCCAGTAGCTGCTCTGCTCTGTGTGGCATCCCTTCTCTTCCCGACGAGCAGTCCGGCAGCCGCTCTGCACTGTGTGGCGTCCCTTCACTTTCCGCTGAGCCCTCCTGCAACCGCTCTGCTCTATGTGGCTATCATTCACTTCCCTCTGAGCTCTACGGCAGCTGCTCTGTTCTGAGTGGTGTTCCTTCACTTCCCGCCCAATCCTCCTGCAGCCGCTATGGTCTGTGTGACATAAATTCAATTCCCGCTGAGCCCACCGGCAGCCGCTCTGCTCTGTGTGGCGTCCCTTCACTTTCCGCTGAGCCCTCCTGCAACCGCTCTGCTCTGTGTGGCGTCTCTTCACTTCCTGCCAAGGCATCCGGCAGCCGCTCTGCTCTGTGTGTCGACCCTACACTTACCTGCTGAGCCCTCCGGCAGCTGCTCAGCTCTGTGTGACATCTCTTCAAATCCCGCCGAGCCCTCCGGCAGCCACTATGCTCTGTGTGGCGTGCTTCCCTTCCCGCTGAGCCCTCTGGCAGCCGCTATGCACTGTGTGGAGTTCCTTCACTTCCCGCTGAGCCCTCCGGAAGCCGTTCTGCTCTGTGTGGTGACCGTTCATTTCCCGCCGAGCTCTCCGGCAGCTGCTCTGCTCTGTGTGGCGTCACTTCACTTTCCGCCAGTGCCCTCCGGCAGCCGCTCTGTTCTGTGTGCCATCCCTTCACTTCCCCCTGATTCATCCGGCAACCGCTCGGCACTTTGTGGCGTCCTCTCCTTCCCGCCGAGCACTCTGGCAGCCGGTAGGCACTGTGTGTCGTCCTTCCCGTCCCACCGAGCCCTCCGGCAGTGGCTCTGCTCTGTGTGGTATACCCTTCACTTCCCGCCGAGATCTCCGGCAGCCACTCTGCTCTGTGTGGCGTCCCTTGACTTCCCGCCCAGCCCTCCAGCAACCACTCTGTTCTGTGTGGCGTCCATTGAGGTCTCGATGAAAGCTCCGGCAGCCGCTCTGCTCTATGTGGCGTCACTTCCCTTCCCTTGGAGCCCTCCCGCAGCCGCTCTGCCCTGTTGGCGTCCCTTGACTTTTCCTGCTGAGACCTCCCGCAGCCGCTCTGCTCTGTTGGCGACCCTTCACTTCCCGCCGAGCCCTCAGGCAGCCACTCTGCTCTGTGCGGCGACCCTTATCTTCCCGATGACCCCTCCAGATGCCGCGTTGCGCTGTGTGGCTCCCCTTCACATTTCGCTGAGCCCTCCACGAGCTGCTCTTCTCCGGCAGCCGCTCTGCTCTGTGTGGCGTCCCTTCACTTCCCCCCGAGTCCTCCGACTGCCACTCGGCTCTGTGTGGCGTCCTTTTACTTCCCGCCGAGCCCTCCGGCTGCCGCACTTCTCGGTGTAGCGTCCGTTCACTTCCCACAAAACCCTCCGGCAGCCTCACTGCTCGTTGTGACGTCCCTTCACTTCCCACCGAGCCCTCCGGCAGCCGCTCTGCACTGTGTGGCGTCCCTTCACTTCCCGCCGAGCCCCCCGGCAGCTGCTCTGCTCTGTGTGGCATCGCTTCTCTTCCCGCCGAGTTTGCCAGTAGCCGCTCTGCTCTGTGTGGCGTTGCTTCACTTCCCGCCGAGCCCTCCAGCAGCCGCTCTGTTATGTGTGGCATCCCTTCTCTACCTGCCGAGCCCTCCGGCAGCTGCTCTACTCTGTGTGGCATCCCTTTACTTCCTGCCGTGTTTGCCGGTAACCACTCTGCTCTGTGTGACGTCCCTTCACTTCCCGCTGAGCTCTCCGTTTGCCACTCTGCTCTGTGTGGCGTCCCTTTACATCTTGCCGAGCCCTCTGTCAGGCAGTCTGCTCTGTGTGGCGTCCCGTTACTACCCGTTGAGACGTTTCGCAGCCGCTCTGCTCTGTCTGGCGTCCCTTCACTTCCTGCCGAGCCCTCTGGGAGCCACTCAGCTCTGTGTGGCGTCCCTTCATATCCGGCCGCGGCATCCGGCAGCCGCTCTGCTCTTTGTGGCGTCACTTCACTTGCAGCTGAGCCCAACGGGAGCCACTCTGCTGTGTGTGGCGTCCCTTCACTTCCCGCCGAAACCTCTGGCAGCCGCTCTGCTGTGTGTGGCGTCCCTTGACTTTCTGCAGAGACCTCGGGCAGCCGCTCTGCTCTTTGTGGCGTCCCTTCACTTCCCGCCGAGCCCTCTGACAGCTGCTCTGCTCTTTGTCGTCGCTTCACTTGCCGCAGAGATCTCTGGCAGCCGCTCTGCTCTGAGTGGCATCCCTTCACTTCCCGCCGAGCCATCTGGCAAACGCTCTGCTCTGTGTGGCAACATTTCACTTCCCGCGAGCAATCCAGCAGCCGCTCTGCTCTGTGTGGCGACCTTTCACTTACCCGCTGAGCCCTCCTCCAGCCACTCTGCTCTGTGTGACGTCCATTCACTTCCCGCCGAGCTCTCTGGCAGCTGCTCTGCTCTGTGTGGCAACCCTTGACTTCCCGCTGACCCCTCTTGATGCCGCTCTGCGCTGTGTGGCGTCCCTCCACATCTCCCTGAGCCCGCCGGCAGCCACTCTGCTCTGTGTTGCGACCCTTCACGTCCCTCCGAGCGCTCCGGCAGCCGCTCTGCTCTGTGTGGCGTCCCTTCACTTCCCGCTGAGGCTTCCGGATGCTATTCTGCTCTGTTTGGCGTCCCTTCACTTCCCACCGAACACTCCGGCAGCCGCTCTACTGTGTGTGGCGTCTCTTCAGTTCCCCCCGAGTCCTCCGGAAGCCGCTCAGCTCTGTGTGGCGTCTATCCCTTCCAGCCGAGCCCTCTGGCAGCCACTCTGCACTGTGTGGAGTCCCTTCACTTCCCGCTGAGCCCTCTTGATTCCACTCTGCTCTGTGTGGCGTCCCTTTACTACCCGCTGAGACCTCTGGCTACCGCTCTGCTCTGGTTGGAGTCCCTTCACTTCCTGCAGAGCCCTCTGGCAGCCGCTCTGTTCTGTGTGGCGTCCCTTCACTTCCGGCTGAGGCATCCGGCAGCCGCTCTGCTCATTGTGGGGAACCTACACTTCTCGCTGAGCCCTCCGGTAGCCACTCTGCTCTGTTTGCCGTCCCTTCACTTCCCACCAAGCCCTTCCCGCTGAGCCCTCCAGATGCCAATCTGCTCTGTGTGCCGTAACTTCACTTCCCGCCGAGCCCTTTGGTAGCCGCTCTGCTATGTGTGGCATCCCTGCTCTTCCTGCCGATCATCTGGCAGCTGCTCTGCACTGTGTGGTGACCCTACACTTCCCGCTGAGCCCTCCGGCACTCACTCTACTCTGTGTGGTGTCCCTTCACTTCCCGCCGAGACCTCTGGCAGCTGCTCTGCTCTGTGTTGTCACTTCACTTCCCTCTGAGATCTCCGGCAGCCGCTGTGCTCTGTGTGGCGTCCCTTCACTTCCCGCTGAGCCCTCCGGCAGCTGCTCTGCTGAGTGTGGCGTCCCTTCCCTTCCTGCCGAACCCTCTGGCAGCCACTCTGCTGTGTGTGGCGTCCCTTCACTTCCCACCGAGCCCTCCGCCAGCCGCTCTGTTCTGTGTGGCGTCGCTTGAGTTCCCCCTGAGCACTCCGGCAGCCGCTCGGCTCTGTGTGGCGTCCTTCCCTTCCATCCGAGCCCTCTGGCAGCCGCTCCGCACTGTGTGGAGCCCTTCACTTCCCGCCAAGCCCTCCGGCGGCCGCTCTGCTCTGTGAGCCGTCCCTTCACTTCCCGCTGAGCCCTCCTGATGCCACTCTGCTCTGTGTGGCGTCCCTTCACTTCCCGCCGACCCCTCTGGATGCCGCTCTGCGCTGTGTAGCGTCCCTTCAAATCTCGCTGATCCCTCCGGCAGCCGCTCTGCTCTGTGCAGCGACCATTCACTTTCCGCCGAGCACTCCGGCAGCCGCTCTGCTCTTTGTGGCGTCACTTCGCTTCCCGCGGAGCCATCCAGCAGCCGCTCTACTCTGTGTGGCGTCCTTTCACTTCCCGCTGAGCTCTCTTGATTCCACTCTGCTCTGTGTGGCGTCCGTTTACTACCCGCAGAGACCAATGGCTGCCGCTCGGTTCTGTGTGCCCTCCCTTCACATCATGTCGAGGAATCCGGCAGCCGCTCTGCTCTTTGTGGGGAACCTACACTTCCCGCTGGGCCCTCCGGCAGCCACTCTGCTCTGTGTGCTGTCCTTTCACTTCCCGCTGAGCCCTTCCCGTTGAGCCCTCCGGATGCCAATCTGCTCTGTGTGGCATCACTTCACATTGCCCCGAGCCCTCTGGCAGCCGGTCTGCTCTGTGTGGCGTCGCTTCACATTCCCCCGAGCCCTCTGGCAGCCGGTCTGCTCTGTGTGTCGTCCCTTTACAACCCGCTGAGACCTCTGGCAACCGCTCTGCTCTGTGTGGCGTAACTTCACTTTCCGCCGAGCCTTTCAGCAGCCGCTCTGCTCTGTGTGGCATCCCTGCACTTCCTGCCGAATCATCCAGCAGCCGCTCTGCACTGTGTGGCGACATTTCACTTCCCGCTAAGCCATCCGCACTCACTCTGCTCCGAGTGGTGTCCCTTCACTTCCCGCCGAGCCCTCTGGCAGCTGCTCTGATCTGTGTTGTCACTTCACATCCCTCTGAGATCTCCGGCAGCCGCTGTCCTCTGTGTGGCGTCCATTCACTTCCCACTGAGCCCACCGGCAGCCGCTCTGCTGGGTGTGGCGTCCCTTCAATTCCCGCCGAACCCTCTGGCAGCCGCTCTGTTCTGTGTGGCGTCGCTTGAGTCCCTGCTGAGCCATCCGGCAGCCGCTCTGCTCTTTGGGGCGTTCCTTCACTTCCCGCTGAGCCCTCCGGATGCCACTCTGCTCTGTGTGGCATCCCTTCACATCCCGCCAAGCACTCTGTCAGCCGGTCTCCTCTGTGTGGCGTCCCGTTACTACCCGCTGAGACATCTGGCAGCCGCTCTGCTCTATGTGCCGTCCCTTCACTTCCTGCCAAGGCATCCGGCAGTCGCTCTGTTCTGTGTGGCGACCCTACACTTCCCCTGAGCTCTCCGGCAGCCGCTCTGCTCTGTGTGGCGTCACTTCGCTTCCCGCCGAGCCATCCAGCAGCCGCTCTACTCTTTGTGGCGTCCCTTCAATTCCGCCCGAGTCCACTGGCAGCCGCTCGGCTCTGTGTGGCGTCCTTCCTTTCCAGCCGAGCCTTCTGGCAGCCACTCTTCCATTGTTGGAATCCCATCACTTCCCTCCGAGCCGTCCGGCTGCCGCTCTGCTCTGTGTGGCGTCCCTTCACTTCCCGCTGAGCCCTCCGGATGCCACTCTCCTCTTTTTGGCGCCGCTTTACATACCACCGAGCCATTCGGCAGCGCTCTGATCTGTGTGGAGCCCCTACACTTCCCACTGATCCCTCCGGCAGCCGCTCTCCTCTGTGTGGCGTCATTTCCCTTCCCGCTGAGCTCTCTTGATTCCACTCTGCTCTGTGTGCCGTCCTTTACTACCCGCTGAGACCTCTGGCTGCCGCTCTGCTCTGGTTGGTGTCCCTTCACTTCCTGCAGAGCCCTCTGGCAGCCGCTCTGTTCTGTGTGGCCTCCCTTCACTTCATGCCGAGGCATCCGGCAGCCGCTCTGCTCTTTGTGGGGAACCTACACTTCCCGCTGAGCCCTCCGGCAGCCACTCTGCTCTGTGTGCTGTCCTTTCACTTCCCGCCGAGCCCTTCCCGCTGAGCCCTCCGGATGCCAATCTGCTCTGTGTGGCATCACTTCACATTCCCCCGAGCCCTGTGGCAGCCGGTCTGCTCTGTGTGGCGTCCCTTTACAACCCGCTGAGACCTCTGGCAACCGCTCTGCTCTGTGTGGCGTAACTTCACTTTCCGCCGAGCATTTCAGCAGCCGCTCTGCTCTGTGTGGCATCCCTGCACTTCCTGCCGAATCATCCAGCAGCCGCTCTGCACTGTGTGGCGAAATTCACTTCCCGCTAAGCCATCCGCACTCACTCTGCTCCGAGTGGTGTCCCTTCACTTCCCGCCGAGCCCTCTGGCAGCTGCTCTGATCTGTGTTGTCACTTCACATCCCTCTGAGATCTCCGGCAGCCGCTGTCCTCTGTGTGGCGTCCATTCACTTCCCGCTGAGCCCACCGGCAGCCGCTCTGCTGGGTGTGGCGTCCCTTCAATTCCCGCCGTACCCTCTGGCAGCCACTCTGTTCTGTGTGGCGTCGCTTGAGTCCCTGCTGAGCCATCCGGCAGCCGCTCTGCTCTTTGGGGCGTCCCTTCACTTCCCGCTGAGCCCTCCGGATGCCACTCTGCTCTGTGTGGCGTCCCTTCACATCCCGCCAAGTACTCTGTCAGCCGGTCTCCTCTGTGTGGCGTCCCATTACTACCCGCTGAGACCTCTGGCAGCCACACTGCTCTGTGTGGCGTCCCTTCACTTCCTGCCGAGGCCACCGGCAGCCACTCTGCTCTGTGTGGCGAAACTTCATTTCCCACTGAGCCCTCCGGAAGCCACTCTGCTCTGTGTGAAGTCCCTTCACTTCCCACTAAGCCATCCGCCAGCCACTCTGCTCTGTGTGGAGTCCCTTCACTTCCCGCTGATCCCTCTGGCTGCTGCTCTGAGCTGTGTGGCACCCTTACCTTTCCTCCGAACCCTCCGGCAGCCGCTTTGCTCTGTGTGGCGTCCCTTCACTTCCCGCTGAGCCCTCCGGATGCCAGTCTGCTCTGTGTGGCGTCCCTTCACATCCCGCCGAGCCCTCTGGCATCCGGTCTCCTCTTTGTGGCGTCCCTTTACTACCCGCTGAGACATCTGGCAGCCGCTCTGCTCTATGTGCCGTCCCTTCACTTCCTGCCAAGGCATCCGGCAGTCGCTCTGTTCTGTGTGGCGACCCTACACTTCCCCTGAGCTCTCCGGCAGCCGCTCTGCTCTGTGTGGCGTCACTTCGCTTCCCGCCGAGCCATCCAGCAGCCGCTCTACTCTGTGTGGCGTCCCTTCAATTCCGCCCGAGTCCAGTGGCAGCCGCTCGCCTCTGTGTGGCGTCCTTCCTTTCCAGCCGAGCCTTCTGGCAGCCACTCTTCCATTGTTGGAATCCCATCACTTCCCTCCGAGCCCTCCGGCTGCCGCTCTGCTTTGTGTGACGTCCCTTCACTTCCTGCTGAGCCCTCCGGATGCCACTCTGCTCTTTTTGGCGCCCCTTTACATACCGCCGAGCCATTCGGCAGCGCTCTGATCTGTGTGGAGTCCCTACACTTCCCACTGATCCCTCCGGCAGCCGCTCTCCTCTGTGTGGCATCATTTAACTTCCCGCTGAGCTCTCTTGATTCCACTCTGCTTTGTGTGGCGTCCTTTACTACCCGCTGAGACCTCTGGCTGCCGCTCTGCTCTGGTTGGTGTCCCTTCACTTCCTGCAGAGCCCTCTGGCAGCCGCTCTGTTCTGTGTGACGTCCCTTCACTTCCTGCCGAGGCATCCGGCAGCCGCTCTGCTCTTTGTGGGGAACCTACACTTCCCGCTGAGCCCTCTGACAGCCACTCTGCTCTGTGTGCTGTCCTTTCACTTCCCGCCGAGCCCTTCCCGTTGAGCCCTCCGGATGCCAATCTGCTCTGTGTGGCATCACTTCACATCCCGCCGAGCCCTCCAACAGCCGCTCTGCTCTGTGTGGCGTCCCTTCACATTCCGCCGAGCACTCTGGCAGCCGGTCTGCTCTGTGTGGCGTCCCTTTACAACCCGCTGAGAGTCTGGCAACCGCTCTGCTCTGTGTGGTGTAACTTCACTTCCCGCCGAGCCTTTCGGCAGTCGCTCTGCTCTGTGTGGCATCCCTGCACTTCCTGCCGAATCATCCAGCAGCCGCTCTGCACTGTGTGGCGACCCTACACTTCCCGCTAACCCATCCGCACTCACTCTGCTCCGTGTGGTGTCCCTTCACTTCCCACCGAGCCCTCTGGCAGCTGCTCTGCTCTGTGTTGTCACTTCACTTCCCTCTGAGATCTCCGGCAGCCGCTGTCCTCTGTGTGGCGTCCATTCACTTCCCGCTGAGCCCACCGGCAGCCGCTCTGCTGGGTGTGGCGTCCCTTCACTTCCCGCCGAACCCTCTGGCAGCCGCTCTGTTCTGTGTGGCGTCACTTGAGTTCCCGCTGAGCCATCCGGCAGCCCCTCGGCTCCTTGTGGCGTCCTTCCCTTCCAGCCGAGCCCTCTGGCAGCCACTCTGCACTGTGTGGAGTCCCTTCACTTGCCGCCGAGCTCTCCGGCAGCCGCTCTGCTCTGTGGGGCTTCTCTTCACTTCCCCTTGAGCGCTCCGGATGCCACTCTGCTCTGTGTGGCGTCCCTTCACATCCCGCCAAGCACTCTGTCAGCCGGTCTCCTCTGTGTGGCGTCCCGTTACTACCCGCTGAGACCTCTGGCAGCCACACTGCTCTGTGTGGCGTACCTTCAATTCCTGCCGAGGCCACCGGCAGCCACTCTGCTCTGTGTGCCGACACTTCATTTCCCACTGAGCCCTCCGGGAGCCACTCTGCTCTGTGTGGAGTCCCTTCGCTTCCCACTAAGCCCTCCGGCAGCCACTCTGCTCTGTGTGGAGTCCCTTCACTTCCCGCTGACCCCTCTGGATGCTGCTCTGAGCTGTGTGGCATCCTTCCCTTCCCTCTGAAACCTCCGGCAGCCGCTTTGCTCTTTGTCGTGTCCCTTCACTTCCCGCTGAGCCCTCCGGATGCCAGTCTGCTCTGTGTGGCGTCACTTCACATCCTGCCGAGCCCTCTGGCATCTGGTCTCCTCTTTGTGGCGTCCCTTTACTACCCGCTGAGACATCTGGCAGCCGCTCTGCTCTATGTGCCGTCCCTTCACTTCCTGCCAAGGCATCCGGCAGCCGCTCTGTTCTGTGTGGCGACCCTACACTTCCCCTGAGCTCTCCGGCAGCCACTCTGCTCTGTGGGGTGTCTCTTCACATCCCGCCGAGCCCTCTGGCATCTGCTCTGCTCTGTGATGTCACTTCACTTCCTGCTGAGATCTCCAACAGCCGCTCTGCTCCAGGTGGCGTCCCTTCACATCCCGCTGAGCCCACCGGCAGCTGCTCCGCTCTGTGTGGCGTCCCTTCACTTCCCGCCGAACCCTCTGGCACCCACTCCTCTGTGTGTGGCGTCCCTTCACTTCCCGCCGAGTCCTCCGGCAGCCGCTCTGCTCTGTGTGGCTACACTTCACTTACCCGCTGAGCCCTCCGGGAGCCATTCTGCTCTGTGTGGCATCCCTTCACTTCCCGATGAGCCCTCTGGCTGCCGCTCTGCTCTGTGTGGCGACCCTTCACTTACCGGCTGAGCTCTCCGGCAGCCACTCTGCTCTGTGTGATATACCTTCACTTCCCGCCGAGCCCTCTGGCAGATACTCTGCTCGGTGGCGCCCCTTCACTTGCCGCCTAGTTCTCTGGCAGCCGCTCTGCTCTGTGTGGCGTCCCTTAACTTCCCACTGTGCCCTCTGGCAGCCGCTCTGCTCTGTGTGGCTACACTTCACTTACCCGCTGAGCCCTCCGGCAGCCATTCTGCTCTGTGTGGCGTCCCTTCACTTCCCGATGAGCCCTCTGGCTGCCGCTCTGCTCTGTGTGGCGACCCTTCACTTACCGGCTGAGCTCTCCGGCAGCCACTCTGCTCTGTGTGATATACCTTCACTTCCCGCCGAGCCCTCTGGCAGATACTCTGCTCGGTGGCGCCCCTTCACTTGCCGCCTAGTTCTCTGGCAGCCGCTCTGCTCTGTGTGGCTACACTTCACTTACCCGCTGAGCCCTCCGGCAGCCTTTCTGCTCTGTGTGGCGTCCCTTCACTTCCCGATGAGCCCTCTGGCTGCCGCTCTGCTCTGTGTGGCGACCCTTCACTTACCGGCTGAGCTCTCCGGCAGCCACTCTGCTCTGTGTGATATCCCTTCACTTCCCGCCGAGCACTGCGGCAGCCACTCTGCTCTGAGTGGCGTCGTTCTTTTCCCACCGAGCCATCTGGCAGCCGCTATGCATTGTGTGGAGTCCTTCCCTTCCAGCCGAGCCCTCTGGCAGCCACTCTGCACTGTGTGGAGTCCCTTCACTTCCCCCCGAGCCCTCCTGCAGCTGCTCTGCTCTGTGTGGCATCCCTTCACTTCCCGCTTAGCCCTCCGGATGCCACTCTGCTCTGTTTGCCGTCCCTTCAAATCCCGCCGATTCCTCCGGCAGCCGCTCTGCATTGTGTGGAGTCCCCTCACTTCCCGCCGAGCCCTCCAGCAGCCTGCCTGCTCTGTGTGGCGTCCCTTTACTACCCGCTGAGACCTCTGGCAGCCGCTCTGCTCTGTGTGGCGTCCCTTCACTTCCCGCCAAGCCCTTTGGCAGCCGCTCTGCTCCGTGTTACGTCCCTTCACTTCTTGCCGAAGCATCAAGCTACCGCTCTGCTCTGTGTGGCGACCCTACACTTCCTGCTGAGTCCTCCGGCAGCCACTCTACTCTGTGCGATGTCCCTTCACTTCCCGCCAAGCCCTCTTGCAGTTGCTCTGCTCTGTGTTGTCACTTCACATCCCGCTGAGATCTCCGGCAGTCGCTCTGCTCTGTGTGGTGTCCCTTCACATCCCGCCGAGCCCTCCGGAATCTGCTCCGCTGTGTGTGGCATCCCTTCACTTCCCCCCAAGTCCTCCAGCAGCCGCTCGGCTCTGTGTGGCGTCCTCCCCGTCCCTCTGAACCCTCCGGCAGCCACTCGGGTCTTTGTGGTGACCTTTCACTTCCCGCTGAGCCCTCCAGCAGCCGCTCTGCGCTGTGTGGCGTCCCTTCACTTCCCGCCGAGCCCTCTGGTATCTGCTCTGCTGTGTGTGGCATCCCTTCACTTCCTGCTGAGCACTCCGGCAGCCGCTATGCTCTGTGTGACGTCCCTTTACTTCCTGCTGAGACCTCCGGCAGCTGCTGTGCTCTGTGTGGTGTCCCTTCACTTCCCACCGAGCCCTCCGACAGCCACTCTGCTCTGTGTGCCGTCCCTTCACTTCCCGCTGAACCCTCCGTCAGCTGCCTTGTGTTGTCACTTCACTTACCGCTCAGATCTCCAGCCGCCGCTCTGCTCTGTGTGGCGTCCCTTCACTTCCCACCGAGAACTCCGGCAATCGCTTTGCTCTGTGTGGCGACCCATCACTTCCCGCCGAGCCCTCCGGCAGCCGCTTTGTTTTGTGTGGCGTCTCTTGAGTTCCCGCTGAAGCGTCCGGCAGCAACTCTGCTCTGTGTGGCGTCCCTTCACTTACCCGCTCAGCCCTCCGTCAGCCGCTCAACTCTCTGTGACGCCCCTTCACTTCCCGCCGAGCACTCCGGCAGGCACTCTGTTCTGTGTGGCGATCATTTACTTCCCTCTGAGCCCTACGGCAGCTGCTCTGTTCTGAGTGGTGTCCCTTCACTTCCCGCTGAGCCCTACGGCAGCTGCTCTATTCTGAATGGTGTCCCTTCACTTTCCGCCGAACTTTCTGGCAGCCGCTCTTCTCCTTCTGCCATACCTTCACTTACTGCCAAGCTCTCCAGCAGCCGCTCTGCTCTTTGTGCCGACCATTCACTTCCCACCGAGATCTCTGGCAGCCGCTCTGCTCTGAGTTGCGTCCCTTCACTACCCGCTGAGCCCTTTAGCAGCCCCTCTGCTCTGTGTGGCGTCGCTACACTTCCCACTAAGCCCTCCGGCAGCCACGCTGCTCTGTGTGGCGTTCCTTCACTTCCCGATGAGCCCTCTGGCAGCCGCTCTGCTTTGTGTGGCGTCCTTCCCGTCCTGCTGAGCCCTCTGACAGCCGCTCTGCACTGTGTGGAGTCCCTTCACTTCCTGCCGAGCCCTCCTGCAGCCACTCTGCTATGTGTGGCGATTCTTCACTTTCCGCCAAGCCCTCCGGCAGCTGCTCAGCTCTGCGTCGTACCCCTTCACTACCCGCTGAGCCTTCCGGCACCCGTTCTGCTCTGTGTGACGTCACTTCACTTCCCACTGAGCCCTCCGGCACCCGTTCTTTTAAATATGGCGTCCCTTGACTTCCCGCTGAGCCTTCCGGCAGCTGCTCTCCTCTGTCTGGCGTCTCCTCACTTCCCCCCGATCCTTCCGGCCGCCACTCTGTTCTGTGTGGCGTCACTTTACTTCCCACAGATCCCTCCGGCAGTCGCTCTGCTCTGTGTGGCGACCCTACAGTTCCCGCCGAGCCCTCCGGCAGCTGCTCTGCTGTGTGTGGCGTCCCTTTACTACACGATGAGCCCTCTGGCAGCAGATCTACTCTGTGTGCCGTCCCTTCACTTCCTGTCAAGCCGTGTGGCACCCATCACTTCCCGCTGAGCCCTCCGGCAGCCACTCTGGTCTTTGTGGTGTCCTTTCACTACCCGCCGAGCCCTCTGGCAGCCGCTCTGCTCTGAGCGGCGTCCTTCGCTTCCCGCTGAGCCCTCCGGCAAACGCTATACTCTGTGTGGCGTCCAGTCACTTAAAACCGAGCCCTACGGCAGCCACTCTGCTCTGTGCGGCGTCAAGTCACATCCTTCTGAGCCCTCTGACAGCCGCTCTGCCCTGTGTGACGTCCCTTCACTTCCCGCTGAGGCTTCCAGCAGCCACTCTGATATGAGTGGCGTCCATTCACTTCCCGCTGAGCCCTTCGGCAGCCGCTCTGCTCTGTGTGGCGTACCTTCACTTCCTGCTGAGCCCTCCGGCAGCCGCTCTTCCCTGTGTGGTGTCCATTCACATCCCGCTGAGCCCTCTAACCACCGCACTGCTCTATGTGGTGACCCTTCACTTTCTGCTGAGCCCTCCGGCAGCCACTCTGCTCTGTGTGTCGTACCCCTCCTTCCCGCTCAGCCCTCTGGCATCCGCTCTGCTCTGTGTGGCGTCCCTTCACTTCCTTCAGAGCCTTCTGGCATCCGCTCTGCTCTGTGTGGCGTCCCTTCACTTCCTGCAGAGCCTTCCGGCAGCCGCTCAGCTCTGTGTGGCGTCCCTTCACTTCCTGCCAAGCCCTCCGGCAGCCATTCTGCTTTGTGTGGCGTCCCTTCACATCCCGGTGAACCCTCCGGAAGCCGTTCTGCCCTGTGTGGCGTCCTTTCACATTCCGCCGAGACTTCCGGAAGCCGCCCTGCTATGTGTAGCTTCCCTTCACTTCCCGCCTAGTCCTCCAGAAGCAGGTCTGCTAAGTGTGGCGTATGTTCACTTCCCCCTGAACGTTCCTGCAGCCGCTCTGCTCTTTGTGGCGTCCCTTCACTTCCCGCTGAGACATCTAGCACCCGCTCTGCTTTGTGTGACAGCCCTTCACGTCCGGCCACCAATCCGGCATCCGCTCTGCTCTGTGTGGCGTCCCTTCAACTCCCGATTAGCCCTCTGACAGCCACTCTGCTCTGGTGGCGTCCCTTCACTTCCCGCTGAACGATCCTGCAGCTGCTCTGCTCTGCGTGGCTTCTCTTCACATCCCGCCGAGCCCTCTGGCGGGCGCTCTGCGAGTTGTCGCGTCACTTCACTTCCCGCTGAGCATCTGGCAGTCGCTTTGCTGTGAGTGGTGTCCCTGCACTTCCCGCCGAGCCCTCCGGCAGCTGATCTGCTCTATCTGGCGTCTCTTCACTTCCCGCTGAACCCTCCGGTAGCTGCTCTGCTCTGTGTGGCATCCCTTCACTTCCCGCTGAACGCTATTGCAGCCGCTCTGCTCGTGCGTGTCATCCCTTCACTTCTCGCCGAGCCATCCGTCAGCCGCACTGCTCTGTATGGCGTCCTTTCACTTCCCGCCAATCCATCCGGCAGCCAATCTCCTATTTGTGGCATCCCATTACTTCCCGCTGAACGCTCCTGCAGCCGCTCTGCTCTGTGTGGCGTCCCTTCACCTCCTGCCGAGCCCTCAGGCCACCGCTTTGCTGTGTGTGGCATCCCTTCACTTCCCGCCAAGCCCTCCGGCAGCCGCTCTGCTCTGTGTGACGTCCCTTCACTTCCCGCTGAGACCTCCGGCAGCCGCTGTGCTCTGTGTGGTGTCCCTTCACTTCCCACCGAGCCCTCCGACAGCCACTCTGCTCTGTGTGGCGTCCCTTCACTTCCCGCTGAACACTCCGGCAGCTGCTCTCCTCTGTGTGGCGTCCATTCCTTTGCCGCCAAGCCCTTAAGCAGCTGCTCTGCTCCGTGTGACGTCCCTTCACTTCTCGCTGAGCCCCCCCGGCAGCTGCTCTGCTCTGTGTGTCCTCGCTTCACGACCCACTGAGGTCTCCAGCAG
The DNA here is from genome assembly GCA_026315105.1 of Locusta migratoria. Classification (NCBI taxonomy): domain Eukaryota; kingdom Metazoa; phylum Arthropoda; class Insecta; order Orthoptera; family Acrididae; genus Locusta; species Locusta migratoria. The sequence continues at coordinate 572,216,099 of CM048747.1, read as the reverse complement.
CTGCTGTGCTCTGTGTGGCGTCCCTTCACTTCCCACCGAGAACTCCGGCAACCGGTTTGCTCTGTGTGGCGACCCATCACTTCCCGCCGAGCCCTCCGGCAGCCGCTTTGTTCTGTGTTGCGTCTCTTGAGTTCCCGCTGAAGCGTCCGGCAGCCACTCTGCTCTGTGTGGCGTTCCTTTACTTACCCGCTCAGCCCTCCGTCAGCCGCTCAACTCTCTGTGACGCCCCTGCACTTCCCGCCGAGCACTCCGGCAGCCACTCTGTTCTGTGTGGCAATCATTTACTTCCCGCTGAGCCCTACGGCAGCTGCTCTATTCTAAGTGGTGTCCCTTCACTTTCCGCCGAGCTTTCTGGCAGCCGCTCTTCTCATTCTGCCATACGTTCACTTACTGCCAAGCTCTCCAGCAGCCGCTCTGCTCTTTGTGCCGACCATTCACTTCCCACCGAGATCTCTGGCAGCCGCTCTGCTCTGAGTTGCGTCCCTTCACTACCCGCTGAGCCCTTTAGCAGCCCCTCTGCTCTGTGTGGTGTCGCTTCACTTCCTGCTAAGACCTCCGGCAGCCACGCTGCTCTGTGTGGCGTTCCTTCACTTCCCGATGAGCCCTCTGGCAGCCGCTCTGCTTTGTGTGGCGTCCTTCCCGTCCCGCTGAGTTCTCTGGCAGCCGATCTGCACTGTGTGGAGTCCCTTCACTTCCCGCCGAGTCCTCCAGGATTCGCTCTGCCCTGTGTGGCGTCCTTCCCTTCCCGCTGAGCCCACTGACAGCCGCTCTGATCTGTGTGGTGTCCCTTCACTTCCTGCCGAGCCCTCCTGCAGCCACTCTGCTCTGTGTGGCGATTCTTCACTTTCCGCCAAGCCCTCCGGCAGCTGCTCAGCTCTGCGTCGTACCCCTTCACTACCCGCTGAGCCTTCCGGCACCCGGTCTGCTCTGTGTGACGTCACTTCACTTCCCACTGAGCCCTCCGGCACCCGTTCTTTTAAATATGGCGTCCCTTGACTTCCCGCTGAGCCTTCCGGCAGCTGCTCTCCTCTGTCTGGCGTCTCCTCACTTCCCCCCGATCCCTCCGGCAGCCACTCTGTTCTGTGTGGCGACACTTTACTTCCCACAGAACCCTCCGGCAGTCGCTCTGCTCTGTGTGGCGACCCTACAGTTCCCGACGAGCCCTCCGGCAGCTGCTCTGCTGTATGTGGCGTCCCTTTACTACACGATGAGCCCTCTGGCAGCAGATCTACTCTGTGTGGCGTCACTTCACTTCCTGTCGAGCACTGTGGCACCCATCACTTCCCGCTGAGCCCTCCGGCAGCCACTCTGGTCTGTGTGGTGTCCTTTCACTACCCGCCGAGCCCTCTGGCAGCCACTCTGCTCTGTGCGGCGTCCTTCGCTTCCCGCTGAGCCCTCCGGCAAACGCTATACTCTGTGTGGCGTCCAGTCACTTAAAACCGAGCCCTACGGCAGCCACTCTGCTCTGTGTGGCGTCAATTAACATCCTTCTGAGCCCTCCGACAGCCGCTCTGCCCTGTGTGACGTCCCTTCACTTCCCGCTGAGGCTTCCAGCAGCCACTCTGATATGAGTGGCGTCCATTTACTTCCCGCTGAGCCCTTCGGCAGCCGCTCTGCTCTGTGTGGCGTACCTTCACTTCCTGCTGAGCCCTCCGGCAGCCGCTCTTCCCTGTGTGGTGTCCATTCACATCCCGCTGAGCCCTCTAACCACCGCACTGCTCTATGTGGTGACCCTTCACTTTCTGCTGAGCACTCCGGCAGCCACTCTGCTCTGTGTGTCGTATCCCTCCTTCCCGCTGAGCCCTCTGGCATCCACTCTGCTCTGTGTGGCGTCCCTTCACTTCCTGCAGAGCCTTCCGGCAGCCGCTCAGCTCTGTGTGGCGTCCCTTCACTTCCTGCCAAGCCCTCCGGCAACCATTCTGCTTTGTGTGGCGTCCCTTCACATCCCGGCGAACCCTCCGGAAGCCGTTCAGCCCTGTGTGGCGTCCTTTCACATTCACCCGAGACTTCCGGAAGCCGCCCTGCTATGTGTAGCTTCCCTTCACTTCCCGCCTAGTCCTCCAGAAGCAGGTCTGCTAAGTGTGGCGTATGTTCACTTCCCGCTGAACGTTCCTGCAGCCGCTCTGCTCCCGCTAAACCCTTTGCCAGCGGCTGTGCTCTTTGTGGCGTCCCTTCACTTCCTGCTGATCCCTCCGGCAGCCGCCCTGCTCTGTGTGGCATCCCTTTCCTTCCCGCTCAGCCCTCCGGCAGCTGCTCTGCTCTGTGTTGCGTCCCTTCACTTCCCGCCAAGCCCTGCAGCAGCTGCTCTGCTCTCTGTAGCGTCCCTTCATTTCCAGCAGGGCCCTCTGGCAGCCGCTGTGCAGTGTGTGGCCTCCTTTCACTTTCTGCTGAGCCCTCCAGCAGCCGCTCAGCTCTTTGTGTCCTCGCTTCGCGTCCTGCTGAGACTTCTGGCAGCCCCTGTGCTCTGTGTGGCGTCCCTTCATTTCCCGCCTATCCATCCGGCAGCTGCTCAGCTCTGTGTGTCCTCGCTTCACATCCCGCTAAACCATTTGCCAGCGGCTGTGCTCTTTGTGGCGTCCCATCACTTCCTGCTGAGCTATCCAGTAGCTGCTCTGCTCTGTGTTGCGTCCCTTCACTTCCCGCCAAGCCCTGCAGCAGCTGCTCTGCTCTGTGTAGCGTCCCTTCATTTGCCACAGAACCCTCTGGCAGCTGCTGTGCTGTGTGTGGCGTCCCTTCACATTCCGCTGAGCCCACCGGCAGCCACTCTCTTCTATGTATCCTCGCTTCACGTCCCGCTGAGCCCTCCGGCAGCCGCTCTGCTGTGTGTGTCCTAGCTTCACGTTCTGCTGAACGATCTGGCAGCCGCTGTGCTCTGTGTGGCATCCCTTCACTTCCTGCTGAGCTCTCGAAGCCGCTCTGCTCTGTGTGGCGTCCCTTCACTTCCTGCTGAGCCCTCCGCCAGCTGCTCAGCTCTGTGTTGTGTCCCTTCACTTCCCGCCACGCCCTGCAGCAGCTGCTCTGCTCTGTGTTGCTTCCCTTCACTTCCCGCCAAGCCCTGCAGCAGCTGCTCTGCACTTTGTAGCATCCCTTCATTTCCCACAGAGAGCTTTGGCAGCCGCTGTGCTCTGTGTGGCGTCCCTTCACTTTCCGCTGAGCCTTCCAGCAGCTGCTCTGCTCTGTGTGGCGTCCCTTCACTTCCTGCTGAGCCCTCCAGCAGCTGCTCTGCTCTGTGTTGCGTCCCTTCACTTCCCGCCAAGACCTGCAGCAGCTGCTCTGCTCTGTGTAGCGTCCCTTCATTTCCCGCTGAGCCCTCGGGCAACCGCTCTGCTCTGTGTGTCCTCGCTTCATGTCCCGCTAAACCATCTGGCAGCCGTTGTGCCCTCTGTGGCGTCCCTTCACTTCCTGCTGAGCTCTCCAGCAGCTGCTCTGCTCTGTGTGGCGTCCCTTCACTTCCTGCTAAGCCATCCGGCAGCTGCTCTGCTCCTTGTTGCGTCCCTTCACTTCCCGCCAAGCCCTGCAGCAGCTGCTCTGCTCTGTGTAGCGTCCCTTCATTTGCTGCAGAGCCCTCTGGCAGACGCTGTGCTGTGTGTGGCGTCCCTTCACTTTCCGCTGAGCCCTCCAGCAGCCGCTAAGCTCTGTGTGTCCTCGCTTCACGTCCTGCTGAACAATCTAGCAGCCGTTGTGCTCTGTGTGGCGTCAATTCACTGCCTACAGAGCTCTGCAGCAGCCGCTCTGCTCTGTGTGGCGTCCCTTCAATTCCTGCTGAGCTCTCCAGCAACCGCTCTGCTCTATGTGGCGTCACTTCACTTCCTGCTGAGCCCTCCGGCAGCCGCCCTGCTATGTTTGGCATTCCTTCCCTTCCCGCTGAGCCTTCCGGAAGCTGCTCTGCTCTGTGTTGTGTCCCTTCATTTCCTGCCAAGCCCTGCAGCAGCTGCTCTGCTCTGTGTGGCGTCCCTTCACTTGCTGCTGAGCTCTCCAGCAGCCGCTCTGCTCTATGTGACGTCACTTCACTTCCTGGTGAGCCCTCCAGCAGCCACCCTGCTATGTTTGGCATCACTTCCCTTCCCGCTGAGCCTTCCGGCAGCTGCTCTGCTCTGTGTTGCGTCCCTTCATTTCCCGCCAAGCCCTGCAGCAGCTGCTCTGCTCTGTGTAGCGTCATTTCATTTCCCGCAGAGCCCTCTGGCAGCCGCTGTGCTGTGTGTGGCGTCCCTTCACTTTCCGCTGAGCCCTCCAGCAGCCGCTCTGCTCTGTGTGTCCTCACTTCACGGCCTGCTGAACCATCAGGCAGCCGCTCTGCTCTGCTTGGCGTCCCTTCACTTTCTGCTGAGCCCTCCAGCAGCCGCCCTGCTCTGTTTGGGATCACTTCCCTTTCCTGCTGAGCCCTCCGGCAGCCGCGCTGCTCTGTTTGGCATCCCTTCGATTCCCGCTGAGCACTCCGGCAGTTGCTCAGCTCTGTGTTGCGTCGCTTCACTTCCCACCAAGCCCTGCAGATGCTGCTCTGCTCTGTGTAGCGTCCCTTCATACCCTGCAGAGCCTTCTGGCAGCCGCTGTGCAGTGTGTGGCGTCCCTTCACTTTCTGCTGATCCCTCCGGCAGCCGCACTGCTCAGTTTGGCATCCCTTCCCTTCCTGCTGAGCCCTCCGGCAGCTGCTCTGCTCTGTGTTGCGTCCCTTCACTTCCCACCAAGCCCTGCAGCAGCTGCTCTGCTCTGTGTAGCGTCCCTTCATTTCCCGCAGAGCCCTCTGTCAGCCGCTGTGCAGTGTGTGGCGTCGCTTCACTTTCCGCTGAGCCCTCCGGCAGCCACTCTGCTCTTTGTGTCCTCGCTTCACGTCCTGCTGAGCCCTTTGGCAGCCCCTGTGATCTGTGTGGCGTCCCTTCACTTCCCGCTGAGCCCTCCGGCAGCCGCTCTGCTCTGTGTGTCCTCGCTTCACGTCCCGCTGAAACCTCTGGCAGCCGCTGTGCTCTGTGTGTCGTCCCTTCACTTCCTGCTGAGCTCTCCAGTAGCTGCTCTGCTCTGTGTGGCGTCCCTTCACTTCCCGATGAGCCCTCCGGCAGCTGCTCTGCTCTGTGTAGCGCCCCTTCATTTCCTGCAGAGCCCTCTGGCAACCGCTGTGCTGTGTGTGGCGTCCCATCACTTTCCGCTGAGCCCTCCAGCAGCCGCTCTGCTCTGTGTGTCCTCCCTTCACGGCCCGCTGAACCATCTGGCAGCCGCTGTGCTCTGTGTGACATCCCTTCACTTCCTGCTGAGCTCTCCAGCAGCCGTTCTGCTCTGTGTTGCGTCCCTTCACTTCCTGCTGACCCCTCCGGCAGCCGCTCTGCTCTGTGTTGCGTCCCTTCACTTCCCGCCAAGCCCTGCAGTAGCTGCTCTGCTCTGTGTAGCGTCCCTTCATTTCCCACAGAGCCCTCTGGCAGCCGACGTGCTGTGTGTGGCGACCCTTCACTTTCCGCTGAGCACTCTGGCAGCAGCCCTGCTTTGTTTGGCATCCCTTTCCTTCCCACTGAGCCCTCCGGCAGCTGCTCTGCTCTGTGTTGCGTCCCTTCACTTCCTGCTGAGCCCTCCGCCAGCTGCTCAGCTCTGTGTTGTGTCCCTTCGCTTCCCGCCATGCCCTGCAGCAGCTGCTCTGCTCTGTGTAGCGCCCCTTCATTTCCCACAGAGCCCTCTGGCAGCCGCTGTGCTGTGTGTGGCGTTCCTTAACTTTACGCTGAGCCCTCTGGCAACCGCCCTGCTCCGTTTAGCATCCCTTCCCTTCCCGCTGAGATTTCCGGTTGCTGCTCTGCTGTGTGTTTCGACCCTTCACTTCCTGCTGAACTGTCCAAAACCGCTCTGCTCTGTGTGGCGTCCTTGAACTTCCTGCTGAGCCCTCCGGCAGCCGCCCTGCTCTGTTTGGCATTCCGTCCCTTCCCGCTGAGCCCTCCGGCAGCTGCTCTGCTCTGTGTTGCTTCCCTTCTCTTCCCGCCAAGCCCTGCAGCAGCTGCTCTGCTCTTTGTAGCATTCCTTCATTTCCCGCAGAGACCTTTGGCAGCCGCTGTGCTCTGTGTGGTGTCCCTTCACTTTCCGCTGAGCCTTCCAGCAGCTGCTCTGTTCTGTGTGGCGTCCCTTCACTTTCCGCTGAGCCTTCCAGCAGCCGCACTGCTCTGTGTGGCGTCCCTTCACTTTCCGATGAGCCCTCTGGCAGCCCCTCTGCTCTCTGTATCCTCGCTTCACGTCCCGCTGAACCCTCTGGCAGCCCTTTCCTCTGTGTGGCGTCCCTTCACTTCCTGCTGAGCTCTCCGGCAGCCGCCATGCTCCATTTGGCAGCTCTTCCCTTCCCGCTGAGCCCAACGGCAGCTGCTTTGCTCTCTGTTGCGTCCCTTCATTTCACGCTGAGCCCTCTGGCAGCCGCTGTGCAGTGTGTGGCGTCGCTTCACTTTCCGCTGAGCCCTCCGGCAGCCGCTCTGCTCTTTGTGTCCTCGCTTCACGTCCTGCTGAGCCCTTTGGCAGCCCCTGTGATCTGTGTGTCGTCCCTTCACTTCCCGCTGAGCCCTCCGGCAGCCGCTCTGCTCTGTGTGTCCTCACTTCACGACGCGCTGAACCATCTGAAAGCCGCTTTGCTCTGTGTGGCGTCGCTTCACTTCCTGCTGAGCTCTCCAGCAGCCGCTCTGCTCTGTGTGGCGTCCCTTCATTTCCTGCAGAGCCCTCTGGCAGCCGATGTGCTGTGTGTGGCGTCCCTTCACTTTCGGCTGAGCCCTCCGGCAGCCGCTCTGCTCTATGTGGCGTCACTTCACTTCCTGCTGAGCCCGCCGGCAGCCGCCCTGCTCTGTTTGGCATCCCTTCCCTTCCCGCTGAGCCCTCCAGCAGCTGCTCTGCTCTGTGTTGCGTCCCTTATTTTCCCGCCAAGCCTGCAGCAGCTGCTCTGCTCTTTGTAGCGTCTCTTCATTTCCCGCAGAGCCCTCTGGCAGCCGCTGTGCTGTGTGTGGCGTCCCTTCACTTTCCGCTTAGCCCTCTGGCAGCCGCCCTGCTCTGTTTGGCATCCCTTCCCTTCCCGCTGAGCACTCCGGCAGCTGCTCTGCTCTGTGTTGCGTCCCTTCACATCCTGCTGAGCTCTCCAGCAGCCGCTCTGCTCTGTGTGCCGTCCCTTCACTAACTGCTGAGCTCTCCAGCAGCCGCTCTGCTCTGTGTGGCGAAACTTCAATTCCTGCTGTGCCCTCCGGCAGCCGCTCTGCTCTGTTTGGCATCCCTTCCCTTCCCGCTGAGCCCTCCGGCAGCTGCTCTGCTCTGTTTCGTCCCTTCACTTCCCGCCAAGCCCTGCAGCACCTGCTCTGCTCTGTGTAGCGTCCCTTCATTTCCCACACAGCCCTCTGGCAGCCGCTGTGCTCTGTGTGGCGTCCCTTAACTTTCCGCTGAGCCCTCCGGCAGCCGCTCTGTACTGTGTATCCTCGCTTCACGTATCGCTGAACCCTCTGGCAGCCGCTTTGCTCTGTGTGCCGTCCCTTCAATTCCTGCTGAGCTCTCCAGTAGCCGCTCTGCTCTGTGTGGCGTCCCTTCACTTCCTGCTGAGCCCTCCGGCAGCCGCCCTGCCCAGTTTTTATATCCCTTCCCGCTGAGCCCTCGGGCAGCTGCTCTTCTCTGTTTTGTCCCTTCACTTCCCGCCAAGCCCCGCAGCAGCTGCTCTGCTCTGTGTAGCATACCCTTCATTTCCCGCTGAGCACTCTGGCAGCAGCTGTGCTGTGTGTGGCGTCCCTTCACTTTCCGCTGAGCCCTCCGGCAGCCGCCCTGCTCTGTTTGGCATTCCGTCCATTCCCGCTGAGCCCTCCGGCAGCTGCTCTGCTCTGTGTTGCTTCCCTTCACTTCCCGCCAAGCCCTGCAGCAGCTGCTCCGCTCTTTGTAGCATCCCTTCATTTCCCGCAGATACCTTTTTCAGCCGCTGTGCTCTGTGTTTCGTCCCTTCACTTTCCGCTGAGCCTTCCAGCAGCTGCTCTGCTCTGTGTGGCGTCCCTTCACTTCCTGATGAGCCCTCCAGCAGCTGCTCTGCTCTGTGTAGCGTCCCTTCATTTCCCACAGAGCCCTCTGGCAGCCGCTGTGCTGTGTGTGGCGTCGCTTCACTTTCCGCTGAGCCCTCTGGCAGCCGCTCTGCTCTCTGTATCCTCGCTTCACGTCCCGCTGAACCCTCTGGCAGCCCTTTCCTCTGTGTGGCGTCCCTTCACTTCCTGCTGAGCTCTTCGGCAGCCGCCATGCTCCATTTGGCATCCCTTCCCTTCCCGCTGAGCCCTCCGGCAGCCGCTCTGCTCAGTGTGTCCTCGCTTCACGTCGCGCTGAACCATCTGGAAGCCGCTTTGCTCTGTGTGGCGACCCTTCACTTCCTGCTGAGCCCTCCAGCAGCCGCTCTGCTCTGTGTGGCGCCCCTTCATTTCCTGGAGAGCCCTCTGGCAGCCACTGTGCTGTGTGTTGCGTCCCTTCACTTTCCGCTGAGCCCTCCGGCAGCCGCTCTGCTCTATGTGGCGTCACTTCACTTCCTCCTGAGCCCGCCGGCAGCCGCCCTGCTCTGTTTGGCATCCCTTCCCCTCCCGCTGAGCCCTCCGGCAGCTGCTCTGGTCTGTGTTGCGTCCCTTCATTTCCCGCCAAGCCCTGCAGCAGCTGCTCTGCTCTTTGTAGCGTCCCTTCATTTCCTTTAGAGCCCTCTGGCAGATGCTGTGCGGTGTATGGCGTCCCTTCACTTTCCGCTTAGCCCTCTGGCAGCCGCCCTGCTCTGTTTGGCATCCCTTCCCTTCCCGCTGATCCCTCCGGCAGCTGCTCTGCGCTGTGTTGCGTCCATTCACATCCCGCCAAGCCCTGCAGCAGCTGCTCTGCTCTGTGTAGCGTCCCTTCATTTCCCGCAGAGCCCTCTGGCAGACGCTGTGCTGTGTGTGGCGTCCCTTCACATTCCGCTGAGCCCTCCGGCTGCCGCTCTGTTCTGTGTGTCCTCGCTTCACGTCCTGCTGAACCATCTGGCAGCCGTTGTGCTCTCTGTGGCGTCCCTTCACTTCCTGCTGAGCTCTCCAGCTGCCGCTCTGCTCTGTGTGGCGTCCCTTCACTTACTGCTGAGCCCTCCGGCAGCAGCCCTGCTCTGTTTGGCATCGCTTCTTTTCCCGTAGAGCCCTCTGGCAGCCGCTGTGCAGTGTGTGGCTTCCCTTTACTTTCTGCTGAGCCCTCTGGCAGCCACTCTGCTCTGTGTGTCCTCGCTTCACGTCCCGCTGAACTCTATAGCAGCCGCTGTGCTCTGTGTGGCGTCCCTTCACTTCTTGCTGAGCTCTCCAGTAGCCGCTCTGCTCTGTGTGGCGTCCGTTCACATCCTGCTGAGCCCTCCGGCAGCCGCCCTGCTCAGTTTGGCATCCCTTCCAGCTGAGCCCTCCGACAGCTGCTCTGCTCTGTGTAGCGTCCCTTCACTTCCCGCTAAGCCCTGCAGCAGCTGCCCTGCACTGTGTAGCGTCTCTTCATTTCCCGCAGAGCCCTCTGGCAGCCGCTGTGCTGTGTGTGGCGCCCCTTCACTTTCCGCTGAGCCCTCCGGCAGCCGCCCTGCTCTGTGTGTCCTCCCTTCACGGCCCACTGAACCATCTGGCAGCAGCTGTGCTCTGTGTGGCATCCCTTCACTTCCTGCTGAGCTCTCCAGCAGCCGCTCTGCTCTGTGTTGCGTCCCTTCACTTCCTGCTGAGCCCTCCGGCAGATGCTCTGCTCTGTGTTGCGTCCCTTCACTTCCCGCCAAGCCCTGCAGCAGCTGCTCTGCTCTGTGTAGCGTCCCTTCATTTTGCCACAGAGCCCTCTGGCAGCCACTGTGCTGTGTGTGGCGTCCCTTCACTTTCCGCTGAGCCCTCCGGCAGCTGCTCTGCTCTGTGTATCCTCGATTCACGTATCGCTGAACCCTCTGGCAGCCGCTGTGCACTGTGTGGCGTCGCTTCACTTCCTGCTGAGCTCTCCGGTAGCCGCTCTGCTCTGTGTAGCTTCCCTTCACTTCCTCTGAGCCCTCCGGCAGCCGCTCTGCTCTGTGTTGCGTCCCTTCAGTTCCCGCCAAGCCCTGCAGCAGCTGCTCTGCTCTGTGTTCTGTCCCTTCATTTCCCGCAGAGCCCTCTGGCAGCCGCTGTGCAGTGTGTGGCGTCGCTTCACTTTCCGCTGAGCCCTCCGGCAGCCGCTCTGCTCTTTGTGTCATCGCTTCACGTCCTGCTGAGCCCTTTGGCAGCCCCTGTGATCTGTGTGGCGTCCCTTCACTTCCCGGTGAGCCATCCGGCAGCCGCTCTGCTCAGTGTGTCCTCGCTTCACGTCCTGCTGAACCCTCTGGCAGCCGCTGTGCTCTGTGTGGCGTCCCTTCACTTCCTGCTGAGCTCTCCAGTAGCTGCTCTGCTCTGTGTGGCGTCCCTTCACTTACTGCTGAGCCTTCCGGCAGCCGCCCTGCTCAGTTTGCAATCCTTCCCGCTGAGCCCTCCGGCAGCTGCTCTGCTCTCTTTCGTCCCTTCACTTCCCACCAAGCCCTGCAGCAGCTGCTCTGCTCTGTGTAGCGTCCCTTTATTTCCCACACAGCCCTCTGGCAGCCGCTGTGCTCTGTGTGGCGTCACTTAACTTTCCGCTGAGCCCTCCGGCAGCCGCTCTGCACTGTGTATCCTCGCTTCACGTATCGCTGAACCCTCTGGCAGCCGCTGTGCTCTGTGTGCCGTCCCTTCACTTCCTGCTGAGCTCTCCAGTAGCCGCTCTGCTCTGTGTGGCGTCCCTTCACTTCCTGCTGAGCCCTCCGGCAGCCGCCCTGCCCAGTTTGACATCCCTTCCCGCTGAGCCCTCGGGCAGCTGCTCTGCTCTGTTTTGTCCCTTCACTTCCCGCCAAGCCCCGCAGCAGCTGCTCTGCTCTGTGTAGCATACCCTTCATTTCCCGCTGAGCACTCTGGCAGCAGCTGTGCTGTGTGTGGCGTCCCTTCACTTTCCGCTGAGCCCTCCAGCAGCCGCCCTGCTTTGTTTGGCATTCCGTCCATTCCCGCTGAGCCCTCCGGCAGCTGCTCTGCTCTGTGTTGCTTCCCTTCACTTCCCGCCAAGCCCTGCAGCAGCTGCTCGGCTCTTTGTAGCATCCCTTCATTTCCCGCAGAGACCTTTTTCAGCCGCTGTGCTCTGTGTTTCGTCCCTTCACTTTCCGCTGAGCCTTCCAGCAGCTGCTCTGCTCTGTGTGGCGTCCCTTCACTTCCTGATGAGCCCTCCAGCAGCTGCTCTGCTCTGTGTAGCGTCCCTTCATTTCCCACAGAGCCCTCTGGCAGCCGCTGTGCTGTGTGTGGCGTCCCTTCACTTTCCGATGAGCCCTCTGGCAGCCGCTCTGCTCTCTGTATCCTCGCTTCACGTCCCGCTGAACCCTCTGGCAGCCCTTTCCTCTGTGTGGCGTCCCTTCACTTCCTGCTGAGCTCTTCGGCAGCCGCCATGCTCCATTTAGCTTCCCTTCCCTTCCCGCTGATCCCTCCGGCAGCCGCTCTGCTCAGTGTGTCCTCGCTTCACGTCGCGCTGAACCATCTGGAAGCCGCTTTGCTCTGTGTGGCGACCCTTCACTTCCTGCTGAGCCCTCCAGCAGCCGCTCTGCTCTGTGTGGCGCCCCTTCATTTCCTGGAGAGCCCTCTGGCAGCCGCTGTGCTGTGTGTGGCGTCCCTTCACTTTCCGCTGAGCCCTCCGGCAGCCGCTCTGCTCTATGTGGCGTCACTTCACTTCCTCCTGAGCCCGCCGGCAGCCGCCCTGCTCTGTTTGGCATCCCTTCTCCTCCCGCTGAGCCCTCCGGCAGCTGCTCTGGTCTGTGTTGCGTCCCTTCATTTCCCGCCAAGCCCTGCAGCAGCTGCTCTGCTCTTTGTAGCGTCCCTTCATTTCCTTTAGAGCCCTCTGGCAGATGCTGTGCTGTGTGTGGCGTCCCTTCACTTTCCGCTTAGCCCTCTGGCAGCCGCCCTGCTCTGTTTGGCATCCCTTACCTTCCCACTGATCCCTCCGGCAGCTGCTCTGCGCTGTGTTGCGTCCATTCACATCCCGCCAAGCCCTGCAGCAGCTGCTCTGCTCTGTGTAGCGTCCCTTCATTTCCCGCAGAGCCCTCTGGCAGACGCTGTGCTGTGTGTGGCGTCCCTTCACATTCCGCTGAGCCCTCCGGCTGCCGCTCTGTTCTGTGTGTCCTCGCTTCACGTCCTGCTGAACCATCTGGCAGCCGTTGTGCTCTCTGTGGCGTCCCTTCACTTCCTGCTGAGCTCTCCAGCAGCCGCTCTGCTCTGTGTGGCGTCCCTTCACTTACTGCTGAGCCCTCCGCAGCAGCCCTGCTCTGTTTGGCATCGCTTCTTTTCCCGCTGAGCCCTCCGGCAGCTGCTCTGCTTTGTGTTGCGTCCCTTCACTTCCGGCCAAGCCCTGCAGCAGCTGCTCTGCTCTGTGTAGCGTCCCGTCATTACCCGCAGAGCCCTCTGGCAGCCGCTGTGCAGTGTGTGGCTTCCCTTTACTTTCTGCTGAGCCCTCTGGCAGCCGCTCTGCTCTGTGTGGCGTCCCTTCACTTCTTGCTGAGCTCTCCAGTAGCTGCTCTGCTCTGTGTGGCGCCCCTTCACTTCCTTCTGAGCACTCCGTCAGCCGCTCTGCTCAGTTTGGCATCCCTTCCCTTCCAGCTGAGCCCTCCGGCAGCTGCTCTGCTCTGTGTTGCATCCCTTATCTTCCCACCAAGCCCTGCAGCAGCTGCTCTGCTCTGTGTAGCGTCCCTTCATTTCCCGCAGAGCACACAGGCAGCCGCTGTGCAGTGTGTGGCGTCGCTTCACTTTCCGCTGAGCCCTCCGGCAGCCACTCTGCTCTGTGTGTCCTCGCTTCACGTCCCGCTGAACCCTATAGCAGCCGCTGTGCTCTGTGTGGCGTCCCTTCACTTCTTGCTGAGCTCTCCAGTAGCCGCTCTGCTCTGTGTGGCGTCCGTTCACATCCTGCTGAGCCGACCGGCAGCCGCCCTGCTCAGTTAGAAATCCCTTCCAGCTGAGCCCTCTGACAGCTGCTCTGCTCTGTGTAGCGTCCCTTCCCTTCCCGCTAAGCCCTGCAGCAGCTGCCCTGCACTGTGTAGCGTCCCTTCTTTCCCGCAGAGCCCTCTGGCAGTCGCTGTGCTGTGTGTGGCGTCCCTTCACTTTCCGCTGAGCCCTCCGGCAGCCGCTCTGCTCTGTGTGTCCTCCCTTCACGGCCCACTGAACCATCTGGCAGCCGCTGTGCTCTGTGTGGCATCCATTCACTTCCTGCTGAGCTCTTCTCCAGCAGCCGACTGCTCTGTGTTGCGTCCCTTCACTTCTTGCTGAGCCCTCCGGCAGATGCTCTGCTCTGTGTTGCGTCCCTTCACTTCCCGTCAAGACCTGCAGCACCTGCTCTGCTCTGTGTAGCGTCCCTTCATTTTGCCACAGAGCCCTCTGGCAGCCACTGTGCTGTATGTGGCATCCCTTCACCTTCCGCTGAGCCCTCCGGCAGCTGCTCTGCTCTGTGTATCCTCGATTCACGTATCGCTGAACCCTCTGGCAGCCGCTGTGCTCTGTGTGGCGTCCCTTCACTTCCTGCTGAGCCCTCCGGCAGACGCCCTGCTCAGTTTGGCATCCCTTCCCGATTAGCCCTCCGGCAGCTGCTCTGCTCTGTGTTGCGTCTCTTCACTTCCCGCCAAGCCCTGCAGCAGCTGCTCTGCTCTGTGTAGCGTCCCTTCATCGCGCACAGAGCCCTCTGGAAGCCGCTGTGCTGTGTGTGGCGTCCCTTCACTTTCCGCTGAGCCCTCCGGCAGCCGCTCTGCTCTGTGTATCCTCGCTTTACGTATCGCTGAACCCTCTGGCAGCCGCTGTGCACTGTGTGGCGTCGCTTCACATCCTGCTGAGCTCTCCGGTAGCTGCTCTGCTCTGTGTGGCGTCCCTTCACTTCCTGCTGAGCCCTCCGGCAGCCGCCCTGCCCAGTTTGACATCCCTTCCCGCTGAGCCCTCGGGCAGCTGCTCTGCTCTGTTTTGTCCCTTCACTTCCCGCCAAGCCCCGCAGCAGCTGCTCTGCTCTGTGTAGCATACCCTTCATTTCCCGCTGAGCACTCTGGCAGCAGCTGTGCTGTGTGTGGCGTCCCTTCACTTTCCGCTGAGCCCTCCAGCAGCCGCCCTGCTTTGTTTGGCATTCCGTCCATTCCCGCTGAGCCCTCCGGCAGCTGCTCTGCTCTGTGTTGCTTCCCTTCACTTCCCGCCAAGCCCTGCAGCAGCTGCTCGGCTCTTTGTAGCATCCCTTCATTTCCCGCAGAGACCTTTTTCAGCCGCTGTGCTCTGTGTTTCGTCCCTTCACTTTCCGCTGAGCCTTCCAGCAGCTGCTCTGCTCTGTGTGGCGTCCCTTCACTTCCTGATGAGCCCTCCAGCAGCTGCTCTGCTCTGTGTAGCGTCCCTTCATTTCCCACAGAGCCCTCTGGCAGCCGCTGTGCTGTGTGTGGCGTCCCTTCACTTTCCGATGAGCCCTCTGGCAGCCGCTCTGCTCTCTGTATCCTCGCTTCACGTCCCGCTGAACCCTCTGGCAGCCCTTTCCTCTGTGTGGCGTCCCTTCACTTCCTGCTGAGCTCTTCGGCAGCCGCCATGCTCCATTTAGCTTCCCTTCCCTTCCCGCTGATCCCTCCGGCAGCCGCTCTGCTCAGTGTGTCCTCGCTTCACGTCGCGCTGAACCATCTGGAAGCCGCTTTGCTCTGTGTGGCGACCCTTCACTTCCTGCTGAGCCCTCCAGCAGCCGCTCTGCTCTGTGTGGCGCCCCTTCATTTCCTGGAGAGCCCTCTGGCAGCCGCTGTGCTGTGTGTGGCGTCGCTTCACTTTCCGCTGAGCCCTCCGGCAGCCGCTCTGCTCTATGTGGCGTCACTTCACTTCCTCCTGAGCCCGCCGGCAGCCGCCCTGCTCTGTTTGGCATCCCTTCTCCTCCCGCTGAGCCCTCCGGCAGCTGCTCTGGTCTGTGTTGCGTCCCTTCATTTCCCGCCAAGCCCTGCAGCAGCTGCTCTGCTCTTTGTAGCGTCCCTTCATTTCCTTTAGAGCCCTCTGGCAGATGCTGTGCTGTGTGTGGCGTCCCTTCACTTTCCGCTTAGCCCTCTGGCAGCCGCCCTGCTCTGTTTGGCATCCCTTACCTTCCCACTGATCCCTCCGGCAGCTGCTCTGCGCTGTGTTGCGTCCATTCACATCCCGCCAAGCCCTGCAGCAGCTGCTCTGCTCTGTGTAGCGTCCCTTCATTTCCCGCAGAGCCCTCTGGCAGACGCTGTGCTGTGTGTGGCGTCCCTTCACATTCCGCTGAGCCCTCCGGCTGCCGCTCTGTTCTGTGTGTCCTCGCTTCACGTCCTGCTGAACCATCTGGCAGCCGTTGTGCTCTCTGTGGCGTCCCTTCACTTCCTGCTGAGCTCTCCAGCAGCCGCTCTGCTCTGTGTGGCGTCCCTTCACTTACTGCTGAGCCCTCCGCAGCAGCCCTGCTCTGTTTGGCATCGCTTCTTTTCCCGCTGAGCCCTCCGGCAGCTGCTCTGCTTTGTGTTGCGTCCCTTCACTTCCGGCCAAGCCCTGCAGCAGCTGCTCTGCTCTGTGTAGCGTCCCGTCATTACCCGCAGAGCCCTCTGGCAGCCGCTGTGCAGTGTGTGGCTTCCCTTTACTTTCTGCTGAGCCCTCTGGCAGCCGCTCTGCTCTGTGTGGCGTCCCTTCACTTCTTGCTGAGCTCTCCAGTAGCTGCTCTGCTCTGTGTGGCGCCCCTTCACTTCCTTCTGAGCACTCCGTCAGCCGCTCTGCTCAGTTTGGCATCCCTTCCCTTCCAGCTGAGCCCTCCGGCAGCTGCTCTGCTCTGTGTTGCATCCCTTATCTTCCCACCAAGCCCTGCAGCAGCTGCTCTGCTCTGTGTAGCGTCCCTTCATTTCCCGCAGAGCACACAGGCAGCCGCTGTGCAGTGTGTGGCGTCGCTTCACTTTCCGCTGAGCCCTCCGGCAGCCACTCTGCTCTGTGTGTCCTCGCTTCACGTCCCGCTGAACCCTATAGCAGCCGCTGTGCTCTGTGTGGCGTCCCTTCACTTCTTGCTGAGCTCTCCAGTAGCCGCTCTGCTCTGTGTGGCGTCCGTTCACATCCTGCTGAGCCGACCGGCAGCCGCCCTGCTCAGTTAGAAATCCCTTTCAGCTGAGCCCTCTGACAGCTGCTCTGCTCTGTGTAGCGTCCCTTCCCTTCCCGCTAAGCCCTGCAGCAGCTGCCCTGCACTGTGTAGCGTCCCTTCTTTCCCGCAGAGCCCTCTGGCAGTCGCTGTGCTGTGTGTGGCGTCCCTTCACTTTCCGCTGAGCCCTCCGGCAGCCGCTCTGCTCTGTGTGTCCTCCCTTCACGGCCCACTGAACCATCTGGCAGCCGCTGTGCTCTGTGTGGCATCCATTCACTTCCTGCTGAGCTCTTCTCCAGCAGCCGACTGCTCTGTGTTGCGTCCCTTCACTTCTTGCTGAGCCCTCCGGCAGATGCTCTGCTCTGTGTTGCGTCCCTTCACTTCCCGTCAAGACCTGCAGCACCTGCTCTGCTCTGTGTAGCGTCCCTTCATTTTGCCACAGAGCCCTCTGGCAGCCACTGTGCTGTATGTGGCATCCCTTCACCTTCCGCTGAGCCCTCCGGCAGCTGCTCTGCTCTGTGTATCCTCGATTCACGTATCGCTGAACCCTCTGGCAGCCGCTGTGCTCTGTGTGGCGTCCCTTCACTTCCTGCTGAGCCCTCCGGCAGACGCCCTGCTCAGTTTGGCATCCCTTCCCGATTAGCCCTCCGGCAGCTGCTCTGCTCTGTGTTGCGTCTCTTCACTTCCCGCCAAGCCCTGCAGCAGCTGCTCTGCTCTGTGTAGCGTCCCTTCATCGCGCACAGAGCCCTCTGGAAGCCGCTGTGCTGTGTGTGGCGTCCCTTCACTTTCCGCTGAGCCCTCCGGCAGCCGCTCTGCTCTGTGTATCCTCGCTTTACGTATCGCTGAACCCTCTGGCAGCCGCTGTGCACTGTGTGGCGTCGCTTCACATCCTGCTGAGCTCTCCGGTAGCTGCTCTGCTCTGTGTAGCTTCCCTTCACTTTCTCTGAGCCCTCCCGCAGCCGCTCTGCTCAGTTTGGCATCCCTTCCAGCTGAGCCTTCCGGCAGCTGCTCTGCTCTGTGTTGCGTCCCTTCAGTTCCCGCCAAGCCCTGCAGCAGCTGCTCTGCTCTGTGTTCTGTCCCTTCATTTCCCGCAGAGCCCTCTGGCAGCCGCTGTGCAGTGTGTGGCGTCGCTTCACTTTCCGCTGAGCCCTCCGGCAGCCACTCTGCTCTTTGTGTCTTCGCTTCACGTCCTGCTGAGCCCTTTGGCAGCCCCTGTGATCTGTGTGGCGTCCCTTCACTTCCCGGTGAGCCATCCGGCAGCCGCTCTGCTCAGTGTGTCCTCACTTCACGTCCTGCTGAACCCTCTGGCAGCCGCTGTGCTCTGTGTGGCGTCCCTTCACTTCCTGCTGAGCTCTCCAGTAGCCGCTCTGCTCTGTGTGGCGTCCTTTCACTTCCTGCTGAGACTTCCGGCAGCCGCCCTGCACAGTTTGCAATCCTTCCCGCTGAGCCCTCCGGCAGCTGCTCTGCTCTGTTTCGTCCCTTCACTTCCCACCATGCCCTGCAGCAGCTGCTCTGCTCTGTGTAGCGTCCCTTCATTTCCCACACAGCCCTCTGGCATCCGCTGTGCTCTGTGTGGCGTCCCTTAACTTTCCGCTGAGCCCTCCGGCAGCCGCTCTGCACTGTGTATCCTCGCTTCACGTATCGCTGAACCCTATGCCAGCCGCTGTGCTCTGTGTGCCTTCCCTTCACTTCTTGCTGAGCTCTCCAGTAGCCGCTCTGCTCTGTGTGGCGTCCCGTCACTTCCTGCTGAGCCCTCCTGCAGCCGCCCTGCTCAGTTTGGCATCCCTTCCAGCTGAGCCCTCCGGCAGCTGCTCTGCTCTGTTTCGTCCCTTCACTTCCCGCCAAGCCCTGCAGCAGCTGCTCTGCTCTATGTAGCGTACCTTCATTTTGCCACAGAGCCCTCTGGCAGCCGCTGTGCTGTGTGTGGCGTCCCTTCACTTTCCGCTGAGCCTTCCGGCAGCCGCTCTGCTCTGTGTATCCTCGCTTCACGTATCGCTGAACCCTCTGGCAGCCGCTGTGCTCTGTGTGGCGTCTCTTCACTTCCTGCTGAGCCCTCCGGCAGCCGCCCTGCTCAGTTTGGCATCCTTTCCCGATGAGCCCTCCGGCAGCTACTCTGCTCTGTGTAGCGTCCCTTCATTTCCCACAGAGCCCTCTGGCAGCCGCTGTGCTGTGTGTGGCGTCCCTTCACTTTCCGCTGAGCCCTCCGGCAGCCGCTCTGCTCTGTGTATCCTCGCTTCACGTATCGCTGAAACCTCTGGCAGCCGCTGTGCACTGTGTGGCGTCGATTCACTTCCTGCTGAGCTCTCCGGTAGCCGCTCTGCTCGGTGTAGCTTCCCTTCACTTCCTCTGAGCCCTCCGGCAGCCGCTCTGCTTAGTTTGGCATCCCTTCCCTTCCCGCTGAGCCCTCCGGCAGCTGCTCAGCTCTGTGTTGCGTCCTTTCACTTCCCGCAGAGCCCTCTGGCGGCCGCTGTGCAGTGTGTGGCGTCGCTTCACGTTCCGCTGAGCCCTCCGGCAGCCACTCTGGTCTTTGTGTCCTCGCTTCACGTCCTGCTGAGCCCATTGGCAGCCCCTGTGATCTGTGTGGCGTCCCTTCACTTCCCGCAGAGCCCTCCGGCAGCCGCTCTGCTAAGTGTGTCCTCGCTTCACGTCCCACTGAACCCTCTTGCAGCCGCTGTGCTATGTGTGGCGTCCCTTCACTTCCTGCTGATCTCTCCAGTAGCCGCTCTGCTCTGTGTGGCGTCCCTTCACTTCCTGCTGAGCCCTCCGGCAGCCGCCCTGCTCAGTTTGGCAACCCTTCCCGCTGTGCCCTCCGGCAGTTTCTCTGCTCTGTTACGTCTCTTCACTTCCCGCCAAGCCCTGCAGCAGCCTCTCTGCTCTGTGTAGCGTCATTTAATTTCCCACACAGCCCTCTGGCAGCCGCTGTGCACTGTGTGGCGTACCTTAACTTTCCGCTGAGCCCTCCGGCAGCCGCTCTGCACTGTGTATCCTCGCTTCACGTATCGCTGAACCCTCTGCCAGCCGCTGTGCTCTGTGTGCCGTCCCTTCACTTCCTGCTGAGCTCTCCAGTAGCCACTCTGCTCTGTGTGGCGTCCCTTCACTTCCTGCTGAGCCCTCCGGCAGCCGCCCTGCTCAGTTTGGCATCCCTTCCCGCTGAGCCCTCCGGCAGCTGCTCTGCTCTGTTTCTCCCTTCACTTCCCGCCAAGACCTGCAGCAGCTGCTCAGCTCTGTGTAGCGTCCCTTCATTTCCCGCAGAGCCCTCTGGCAGACGCTGTGCTGTGTGTGGCGTCCCTTCACTTTCCGCTGAGCCCTCCGGCTGCCGCTCTGCTCTGTGTGTCCTCGCTTCACGTCCTGCTAAACCATCTGGCAGCCGTTGTGCACTGTGTGGCGTCCCTTCACTTCCTGCTGAGCTCTCCAGCAGACGCTCTAATCTTTGTGGCGTCCCTTCACTTACTGCTGAGCCCCTCTCGCAGCTGCCCTGCTCTGTTTGGCATCGCTTCTTCTCCCGCTGAGCCCTCCGGCAGCTGCTCTGCTTTGTGTTGCGTCCCTTCACTTCCGGCCAAGCCCTGCAGCAGCTGCTCTGCTCTGTGTAGCGTCCCTTCATTTCCCGCAGAGCACACTGGCAGCCGCTGTGCAGTGTGTGGCGTCCTTTCACTTCCCGCTGAGCCCTCCGGCAGCCGCTCTGCTCTATGTGTCCTCGCTTCACGTCCCGCTGAACCCTATGGCAGCCGCTGTGCTCTGTGTGGCGTCCCTTCACTTCCTGCTGAGCTCTCCAGTAGCCGCTCTGCTCTGTGTGGCGTCCCTTCACATCCTGCTGAGCCCTCCGGCAGCCGCCCTGCTCAGCTTGGCATCCCTTCCAGCTGAGCCCTCCGGCATCTGCTGTGCTCTGTGTTGCGTCCCTTCACTTCCCGCAAAGCCCTGCAGCAGCTGCTCTGCTCTGTGTAGCGTCCCTTCATTTCCCGCTGTGCCCTCTGGCAGCACTGGGCTGTGTGAGGCGACCCTTCACTTTCCGCTGAGCCCTCCGGCAGCCGCTCTGCTCTTTGTGTCCTCGTTTCACGTCCTGCTGAGCCCTCTGGCAGCCCCTGTGCTCTGTGTGGCGTCCCTTGACTTCCTGCTGAGCTCTCCAGTAGCCGCTCTGCTCTGTGTGGCGTTCCTTCACTTTCTGCTGAGCACTCCGGCAGCCGCCCTGCTCAGTTAGGCATCCCTTCCCGCTGAACCCTCTGGCAGCTGCTCTGCTCTGTGTTGCGTACCTTCACTTCCCGTCAAGCCCTGCAGCAGCTTCACAGCTCTGTGTAGCGACCCTTCATTTCCCGCAGAGCCCTCTGGCAGCCGCTTTGCTCTGTGTGGCGTCACTTCACATTCCGCCTTAGCCCTCCGTTAGCCGCTCTGCTCTGTGTGTCCTTGCTTCAGATCCTGCTGAACCCTCTGGCAGCCCCTGTGCTCTGTGTGGCGTCCCTTCACTTCCTGCTGAGCCCTCCGGCAGCTGCTCTGCTCTGTGTAGCGTCCCTTCATTTCCCACAGAGCCCTCCGGCAGCCGCTGTGCTGTGTGTGGCGTCCCTTCACTTTCCGCTGAGCCCTCTGGCAGCCGCCCTGCTCTGTTTGGCATTCCTTCTCATCATGCTGAGACCTCCAGCAGCTGTTCTGCTCTGTGTTGCGTCCCTTCACTTCCTGGTGAGCTCTCTAGCAGCCGCTCTGCTCTGTGTGGCGTTCCTTCACTTTCTGCTGAGCCCTCCGGCAGCCGCCCTGCTCTGTGTGGCACACTTTCCTTC
Organism: Locusta migratoria; assembly: GCA_026315105.1. Taxonomy (NCBI): domain Eukaryota; kingdom Metazoa; phylum Arthropoda; class Insecta; order Orthoptera; family Acrididae; genus Locusta; species Locusta migratoria. The sequence continues at coordinate 572,195,259 of CM048747.1, read as the reverse complement.
CCGCTGAGCCTTCCAGCAGCGGCTCTGCTCTGTGTTGCGTCCCTTCACTTCCCGCCAAGCCCTGCAGCAGCTGCTCTGCTCTGTGTAGCGTCCTTCATTTCCCGGAGAGCCCTCTGGCGGCCGCTGTGCTCTGTGTGGCGTCCCTTCACTTCCTGCTGAGCTCTCCGGCAGCCGCCATGCTCCATTTGGCAGCTCTTCCCTTCCCGCTGAGCCCAACGGCAGCTGCTTTGCTCTCTGTTGCGTCCCTTCATTTCACGCTGAGCCCTCTGGCAGCCGCTGTGCAGTGTGTGGCGTCGCTTCACTTTCCGCTGAGCCCTCCGGCAGCTGCTCTGCTCTGTGTATCCTCGATTCACGTATCGCTGAACCCTCTGGCAGCCGCTGTGCACTGTGTGGCGTCGCTTCACTTCCTGCTGAGCTCTCCGGTAGCCGCTATGCTCTGTGTAGCTTCCCTTCACTTCCTCTGAGCCCTCCGGCAGCCGCTCTGCTCTGTGTTGCGTCCCTTCAGTTCCCGCCAAGCCCTGCAGCAGCTGCTCTGCTCTGTGTTCTGTCCCTTCATTTCCCGCAGAGCCCTCTGGCAGCCGCTGTGCAGTGTGTGGCGTCGCTTCACTTTCCGCTGAGCCCTCCGGCAGCCACTCTGCTCTTTGTGTCATCGCTTCACGTCCTGCTGAGCCCTTTGGCAGCCCCTGTGATCTGTGTGGCGTCCCTTCACTTCCCGGTGAGCCATCCGGCAGCCGCTCTGCTTAGTGTGTCCTCGCTTCACGTCCTGCTGAACCCTCTGGCAGCCGCTGTGCTCTGTGTGGCGTCCCTTCACTTCTTGCTGAGCTCTCCAGTAGCTGCTCTGCTCTGTGTGGCGTCCCTTCACTTACTGCTGAGCCTTCCGGCAGCCGCCCTGCTCAGTTTGCAATCCTTCCCGCTGAGCCCTCCGGCAGCTGCTCTGCTCTCTTTCGTCCCTTCACTTCCCACCAAGCCCTGCAGCAGCTGCTCTGCTCTGTGTAGCGTCCCTTTATTTCCCACACAGCCCTCTGGCAGCCGCTGTGCTCTGTGTGGCGTCACTTAACTTTCCGCTGAGCCCTCCGGCAGCCGCTCTGCACTGTGTATCCTCGCTTCACGTATCGCTGAACCCTCTGGCAGCCGCTGTGCTCTGTGTGCCGTCCCTTCACTTCCTGCTGAGCTCTCCAGTAGCCGCTCTGCTCTGTGTGGCGTCCCTTCACTTCCTGCTGAGCCCTCCGGCAGCCGCCCTGCCCAGTTTGACATCCCTTCCCGCTGAGCCCTCGGGCAGCTGCTCTGCTCTGTTTTGTCCCTTCACTTCCCGCCAAGCCCCGCAGCAGCTGTTCTGCTCTGTGTAGCATACCCTTCATTTCCCACTGAGCACTCTGGCAGCAGCTGTGCTGTGTGTGCCGTCCCTTCACTTTCCGCTGAGCCCTCCAGCAGCCGCCCTGCTTTGTTTGGCATTCCGTCCATTCCCGCTGAGCCCTCCGGCAGCTGCTCTGCTCTGTGTTGCTTCCCTTCACTTCCCGCCAAGCCCTGCAGCAGCTGCTCGGCTCTTTGTAGCATCCCTTCATTTCCCGCAGAGACCTTTTTCAGCCGCTGTGCTCTGTGTTTCGTCCCTTCACTTTCCGCTGAGCCTTCCAGCAGCTGCTCTGCTCTGTGTGGCGTCCCTTCACTTCCTGATGAGCCCTCCAGCAGCTGCTCTGCTCTGTGTAGCGTCCCTTCATTTCCCACAGAGCCCTCTGGCAGCCGCTGTGCTGTGTGTGGCGTCCCTTCACTTTCCGATGAGCCCTCTGGCAGCCGCTCTGCTCTCTGTATCCTCGCTTCACGTCCCGCTGAACCCTCTGGCAGCCCTTTCCTCTGTGTGGCGTCCCTTCACTTCCTGCTGAGCTCTTCGGCAGCCGCCATGCTCCATTTAGCTTCCCTTCCCTTTCCGCTGAGCCCTCCGGCAGCCGCTCTGCTCAGTGTGTCCTCGCTTCACGTCGCACTGAACCATCTGGAAGCCGCTTTGCTCTGTGTGGCGACCCTTCACTTCCTGCTGAGCCCTCCAGCAGCCGCTCTGCTCTGTGTGGCGCCCCTTCATTTCCTGGAGAGCCCTCTGGCAGCCGCTGTGCTTTGTGTGGCGTCCCTTCACTTTCCGCTGAGCCCTCCGGCAGCCGCTCTGCTCTATGTGGCGTCACTTCACTTCCTCCTGAGCCCGCCGGCAGCCACCCTGCTCTGTTTGGCATCCCTTCTCCTCCCGCTGAGCCCTCCGGCAGCTGCTCTGGTCTGTGTTGCGTCCCTTCATTTCCCGCCAAGCCCTGCAGCAGCTGCTCTGCTCTTTGTAGCGTCCCTTCATTTCCTTTAGAGCCCTCTGGCAGATGCTGTGCTGTGTGTGGCGTCCCTTCACTTTCCGCTTAGCCCTCTGGCAGCCGCCCTGCTCTGTTTGGCATCCCTTACCTTCCCACTGATCCATCCGGCAGCTGCTCTGCGCTGTGTTGCGTCCATTCACATCCCGCCAAGCCCTGCAGCAGCTGCTCTGCTCTGTTTAGCGTCCCTTCATTTCCCGCAGAGCCCTCTGGCAGACGCTGTGCTGTGTGTGGCGTCCCTTCACATTCCGCTGAGCCCTCCGGCTGCCGCTCTGTTCTGTGTGTCCTCGCTTCACGTCCTGCTGAACCATCTGGCAGCCGTTGTGCTCTCTGTGGCGTCCCTTCACTTCCTGCTGAGCTCTCCAGCAGCCGCTCTGCTCTGTGTGGCGTCCCTTCACTTACTGCTGAGCCCTCCGCAGCAGCCCTGCTTTGTTTGGCATCGCTTCTTTTCCCGCTGAGCCCTCCGGCAGCTGCTCTGCTTTGTGTTGCGTCCCTTCACTTCCGGCCAAGCCCTGCAGCAGCTGCTCTGCTCTGTGTAGCGTCCCGTCATTACCCGCAGAGCCCTCTGGCAGCCGCTGTGCAGTGTGTGGCTTCCCTTTACTTTCTGCTGAGCCCTCTGGCAGCCGCTCTGCTCTGTGTGGCGTCCCTTCACTTCTTGCTGAGCTCTCCAGTAGCTGCTCTGCTCTGTGTGGCGCCCCTTCACTTCCTTCTGAGCACTCCGTCAGCCGCTCTGCTCAGTTTGGCATCCCTTCCCTTCCAGCTGAGCCCTCCGGCAGCTGCTCTGCTCTGTGTTGCATCCCTTATCTTCCCACCAAGCCCTGCAGCAGCTGCTCTGCTCTGTGTAGCGTCCCTTCATTTCCCGCAGAGCACACAGGCAGCCGCTGTGCAGTGTGTGGCGTCGCTTCACTTTCCGCTGAGCCCTCCGGCAGCCACTCTGCTCTGTGTGTCCTCGCTTCACGTCCCGCTGAACCCTATAGCAGCCGCTGTGCTCTGTGTGGCGTCCCTTCACTTCTTGCCGAGCTCTCCAGTAGCCGCTCTGCTCTGTGTGGCGTCCGTTCACATCCTGCTGAGCCGACCGGCAGCCGCCCTGCTCAGTTAGAAATCCCTTCCAGCTGAGCCCTCTGACAGCTGCTCTGCTCTGTGTAGCGTCCCTTCCCTTCCCGCTAAGCCCTGCAGCAGCTGCCCTGCACTGTGTAGCGTCCCTTCTTTCCCGCAGAGCCCTCTGGCAGTCGCTGTGCTGTGTGTGGCGTCCCTGCACTTTCCGCTGAGCCCTCCGGCAGCCGCTCTGCTCTGTGTGTCTTCCCTTCACGGCCCACTGAACCATCTGGCAGCCGCTGTGCTCTGTGTGGCATCCATTCACTTCCTGCTGAGCTCTTCTCCAGCAGCCGACTGCTCTGTGTTGCGTCCCTTCACTTCCTGCTGAGCCCTCCGGCAGATGCTCTGCTCTGTGTTGCGTCCCTTCACTTCCCGCCAAGCCCTGCAGCACCTGCTCTGCTCTGTGTAGCGTCCCTTCATTTTGCCACAGAGCCCTCTGGCAGCCACTGTGCTGTATGTGGCATCCCTTCACCTTCCGCTGAGCCCTCCGGCAGCTGCTCTGCTCTGTGTATCCTCGATTCACGTATCGCTGAACCCTCTGGCAGCCGCTGTGCTCTGTGTGGCGTCCCTTCATTTCCTGCTGAGCCCTCCGGCAGACGCCCTGCTCAGTTTGGCATCCCTTCCCGATTAGCCCTCCGGCAGCTGCTCTGCTCTGTGTTGCGTCTCTTCACTTCCCGCCAAGCCCTGCAGCAGCTGCTCTGCTCTGTGTAGCGTCCCTTCATCGCGCACAGAGCCCTCTGGAAGCCGCTGTGCTGTGTGTGGCGTCCCTTCACTTTCCGCTGAGCCCTCCGGCAGCCGCTCTGCTCTGTGTATCCTCGCTTTACGTATCGCTGAACCCTCTGGCAGCCGCTGTGCACTGTGTGGCGTCGCTTCACATCCTGCTGAGCTCTCCGGTAGCTGCTCTGCTCTGTGTAGCTTCCCTTCACTTTCTCTGAGCCCTCCGGCAGCCGCTCTGCTCAGTTTGGCATCCCTTCCCGCTGAGCCTTCCGGCAGCTGCTCTGCTCTGTGTTGCGTCCCTTCAGTTCCCGCCAAGCCCTGCAGCAGCTGCTCTGCTCTGTGTTCTGTCCCTTCATTTCCCGCAGAGCCCTCTGGCAGCCGCTGTGCAGTGTGTGGCGTCGCTTCACTTTCCGCTGAGCCCTCCGGCAGCCGCTCTGCTCTATGTGGCGTCACTTCACTTCCTCCTGAGCCCGCCGGCAGCCGCCCTGCTCTGTTTGGCATCCCTTCTCCTCCCGCTGAGCCCTCCGGCAGCTGCTCTGGTCTGTGTTGCGTCCCTTCATTTCCCGCCAAGCCCTGCAGCAGCTGCTCTGCTCTTTGTAGCGTCCCTTCATTTCCTTTAGAGCCCTCTGGCAGATGCTGTGCTGTGTGTGGCGTCCCTTCACTTTCCGCTTAGCCCTCTGGCAGCCGCCCTGCTCTGTTTGGCATCCCTTACCTTCCCACTGATCCCTCCGGCAGCTGCTCTGCGCTGTGTTGCGTCCATTCACATCCCGCCAAGCCCTGCAGCAGCTGCTCTGCTCTGTGTAGCGTCCCTTCATTTCCCGCAGAGCCCTCTGGCAGACGCTGTGCTGTGTGTGGCGTCCCTTCACATTCCGCTGAGCCCTCCGGCTGCCGCTCTGTTCTGTGTGTCCTCGCTTCACGTCCTGCTGAACCATCTGGCAGCCGTTGTGCTCTCTGTGGCGTCCCTTCACTTCCTGCTGAGCTCTCCAGCAGCCGCTCTGCTCTGTGTGGCGTCCCTTCACTTACTGCTGAGCCCTCCGCAGCAGCCCTGCTCTGTTTGGCATCGCTTCTTTTCCCGCTGAGCCCTCCGGCAGCTGCTCTGCTTTGTGTTGCGTCCCTTCACTTCCGGCCAAGCCCTGCAGCAGCTGCTCTGCTCTGTGTAGCGTCCCGTCATTACCCGCAGAGCCCTCTGGCAGCCGCTGTGCAGTGTGTGGCTTCCCTTTACTTTCTGCTGAGCCCTCTGGCAGCCGCTCTGCTCTGTGTGGCGTCCCTTCACTTCTTGCTGAGCTCTCCAGTAGCTGCTCTGCTCTGTGTGGCGCCCCTTCACTTCCTTCTGAGCACTCCGTCAGCCGCTCTGCTCAGTTTGGCATCCCTTCCCTTCCAGCTGAGCCCTCCGGCAGCTGCTCTGCTCTGTGTTGCATCCCTTATCTTCCCACCAAGCCCTGCAGCAGCTGCTCTGCTCTGTGTAGCGTCCCTTCATTTCCCGCAGAGCACACAGGCAGCCGCTGTGCAGTGTGTGGCGTCGCTTTACTTTCCGCTGAGCCCTCCGGCAGCCACTCTGCTCTGTGTGTCCTCGCTTCACGTCCCGCTGAACCCTATAGCAGCCGCTGTGCTCTGTGTGGCGTCCCTTCACTTCTTGCTGAGCTCTCCAGTAGCCGCTCTGCTCTGTGTGGCGTCCGTTCACATCCTGCTGAGCCGACCGGCATCCGCCCTGCTCAGTTAGAAATCCCTTCCAGCTGAGCCCTCTGACAGCTGCTCTGCTCTGTGTAGCGTCCCTTCCCTTCCCGCTAAGCCCTGCAGCAGCTGCCCTGCACTGTGTAGCGTCCCTTCTTTCCCGCAGAGCCCTCTGGCAGTCGCTGTGCTGTGTGTGGCGTCCCTGCACTTTCCGCTGAGCCCTCCGGCAGCCGCTCTGCTCTGTGTGTCCTCCCTTCACGGCCCACTGAACCATCTGGCAGCCGCTGTGCTCTGTGTGGCATCCATTCACTTCCTGCTGAGCTCTTCTCCAGCAGCCGACTGCTCTGTGTTGCGTCCCTTCACTTCCTGCTGAGCCCTCCGGCAGATGCTCTGCTCTGTGTTGCGTCCCTTCACTTCCCGCCAAGCCCTGCAGCACCTGCTCTGCTCTGTGTAGCGTCCCTTCATTTTGCCACAGAGCCCTCTGGCAGCCACTGTGCTGTATGTGGCATCCCTTCACCTTCCGCTGAGCCCTCCGGCAGCTGCTCTGCTCTGTGTATCCTCGATTCACGTATCGCTGAACCCTCTGGCAGCCGCTGTGCTCTGTGTGGCGACCCTTCACTTCCTGCTGAGCCCTCCGGCAGACGCCCTGCTCAGTTTGGCATCCCTTCCCGATTAGCCCTCCGGCAGCTGCTCTGCTCTGTGTTGCGTCTCTTCACTTCCCGCCAAGCCCTGCAGCAGCTGCTCTGCTCTGTGTAGCGTCCCTTCATCGCGCACAGAGCCCTCTGGAAGCCGCTGTGCTGTGTGTGGCGTCCCTTCACTTTCCGCTGAGCCGTCCGGCAGCCGCTCTGCTCTGTGTATCCTCGCTTTACGTATCGCTGAACCCTCTGGCAGCCGCTGTGCACTGTGTGGCGTCGCTTCACATCCTGCTGAGCTCTCCGGTAGCTGCTCTGCTCTGTGTAGCTTCCCTTCACTTTCTCTGAGCCCTCCGGCAGCCGCTCTGCTCAGTTTGGCATCCCTTCCCGCTGAGCCTTCCGGCAGCTGCTCTGCTCTGTGTTGCGTCCCTTCAGTTCCCGCCAAGCCCTGCAGCAGCTGCTCTGCTCTGTGTTCTGTCCCTTCATTTCCCGCAGAGCCCTCTGGCAGCCGCTGTGCAGTGTGTGGCGTCGCTTCACTTTCCGCTGAGCCCTCCGGCAGCCACTCTGCTCTTTGTGTCTTCGCTTCACGTCCTGCTGAGCCCTTTGGCAGCCCCTGTGATCTGTGTGGCGTCCCTTCACTTCCCGGTGAGCCATCCGGCAGCCGCTCTGCTCAGTGTGTCCTCACTTCACGTCCTGCTGAACCCTCTGGCAGCCGCTGTCCTCTGTGTGGCGTCCCTTCACTTCCTGCTGAGCTCTCCAGTAGCCGCTCTGCTCTGTGTGGCGTCCTTTCACTTCCTGCTGAGACTTCCGGCAGCCGCCCTGCACAGTTTGCAATCCTTCCCGCTGAGCCCTCCGGCAGCTGCTCTGCTCTGTTTCGTCCCTTCACTTCCCACCATGCCCTGCAGCAGCTGCTCTGCTCTGTGTAGCGTCCCTTCATTTCCCACACAGCCCTCTGGCATCCGCTGTGCTCTGTGTGGCGTCCCTTAACTTTCCGCTGAGCCCTCCGGCAGCCGCTCTGCACTGTGTATCCTCGCTTCACGTATCGCTGAACCCTATGCCAGCCGCTGTGCTCTGTGTGCCTTCCCTTCACTTCTTGCTGAGCTCTCCAGTAGCCGCTCTGCTCTGTGTGGCGTCCCTTCACTTCCTGCTGAGCCCTCCAGCAGCCGCCCTGCTCAGTTTGGCATCCCTTCCAGCTGAGCCCTCCGGCAGCTGCTCTGCTCTGTTTCGTCCCTTCACTTCCCGCCAAGCCCTGCAGCAGCTGCTCTGCTCTATGTAGCGTACCTTCATTTTGCCACAGAGCCCTCTGGCAGCCGCTGTGCTGTGTGTGGCGTCCCTTCACTTTCCGCTGAGCCTTCCGGCAGCCGCTCTGCTCTGTGTATCCTCGCTTCACGTATCGCTGAACCCTCTGGCAGCCGCTGTGCTCTGTGTGGCGTCTCTTCACTTCCTGCTGAGCCCTCCGGCAGCCGCCCTGCTCAGTTTGGCATCCTTTCCCGATGAGCCCTCCGGCAGCTACTCTGCTCTGTGTAGCGTCCCTTCATTTCCCACAGAGCCCTCTGGCAGCCGCTGTGCTGTGTGTGGCGTCCCTTCACTTTCCGCTGAGCCCTCCGGCAGCCGCTCTGCTCTGTGTATCCTCGCTTCACGTATCGCTGAAACCTCTGGCAGCCGCTGTGCACTGTGTGGCGTCGATTCACTTCCTGCTGAGCTCTCCGGTAGCCGCTCTGCTCGGTGTAGCTTCCCTTCACTTCCTCTGAGCCCTCCGGCAGCCGCTCTGCTTAGTTTGGCATCCCTTCCCTTCCCGCTGAGCCCTCCGGCAGCTGCTCAGCTCTGTGTTGCGTCCTTTCACTTCCCGCAGAGCCCTCTGGCGGCCGCTGTGCAGTGTGTGGCGTCGCTTCACGTTCCGCTGAGCCCTCCGGCAGCCACTCTGGTCTTTGTGTCCTCGCTTCACGTCCTGCTGAGCCCATTGGCAGCCCCTGTGATCTGTGTGGCGTCCCTTCACTTCCCGCAGAGCCCTCCGGCAGCCGCTCTGCTAAGTGTGTCCTCGCTTCACGTCCCACTGAACCCTCTTGCAGCCGCTGTGCTATGTGTGGCGTCCCTTCACTTCCTGCTGATCTCTCCAGTAGCCGCTCTGCTCTGTGTGGCGTCCCTTCACTTCCTGCTGAGCCCTCCGGCAGCCGCCCTGCTCAGTTTGGCAACCCTTCCCGCTGTGCCCTCCGGCAGTTTCTCTGCTCTGTTACGTCTCTTCACTTCCCGCCAAGCCCTGCAGCAGCCTCTCTGCTCTGTGTAGCGTCATTTAATTTCCCACACAGCCCTCTGGCAGCCGCTGTGCACTGTGTGGCGTCCCTTAACTTTCCGCTGAGCCCTCCGGCAGCCGCTCTGCACTGTGTATCCTCGCTTCACGTATCGCTGAACCCTCTGCCAGCCGCTGTGCTCTGTGTGCCGTCCCTTCACTTCCTGCTGAGCTCTCCAGTAGCCACTCTGCTCTGTGTGGCGTCCCTTCACTTCCTGCTGAGCCCTCCGGCAGCCGCCCTGCTCAGTTTGGCATCCCTTCCCGCTGAGCCCTCCGGCAGCTGCTCTGCTCTGTTTCTCCCTTCACTTCCCGCCAAGACCTGCAGCAGCTGCTCTGCTCTGTGTAGCGTCCCTTCATTTCCCGCAGAGCCCTCTGGCAGACGCTGTGCTGTGTGTGGCGTCCCTTCACTTTCCGCTGAGCCCTCCGGCTGCCGCTCTGCTCTGTGTGTCCTCGCTTCACGTCCTGCTAAACCATCTGGCAGCCGTTGTGCACTGTGTGGCGTCCCTTCACTTCCTGCTGAGCTCTCCAGCAGACGCTCTAATCTTTGTGGCGTCCCTTCACTTACTGCTGAGCCCCTCTCGCAGCTGCCCTGCTCTGTTTGGCATCGCTTCTTCTCCCGCTGAGCCCTCCGGCAGCTGCTCTGCTTTGTGTTGCGTCCCTTCACTTCCGGCCAAGCCCTGCAGCAGCTGCTCTGCTCTGTGTAGCGTCCCTTCATTTCCCGCAGAGCACACTGGCAGCCGCTGTGCAGTGTGTGGCGTCCTTTCACTTCCCGCTGAGCCCTCCGGCAGCCGCTCTGCTCTATGTGTCCTCGCTTCACGTCCCGCTGAACCCTATGGCAGCCGCTGTGCTCTGTGTGGCGTCCCTTCACTTCCTGCTGAGCTCTCCAGTAGCCGCTCTGCTCTGTGTGGCGTCCCTTCACATCCTGCTGAGCCCTCCGGCAGCCGCCCTGCTCAGTTTGGCATCCCTTCCAGCTGAGCCCTCCGGCATCTGCTGTGCTCTGTGTTGCGTCCCTTCACTTCCCGCAAAGCCCTGCAGCAGCTGCTCTGCTCTGTGTAGCGTCCCTTCATTTCCCGCTGTGCCCTCTGGCAGCACTGGGCTGTGTGAGGCGACCCTTCACTTTCCGCTGAGCCCTCCGGCAGCCGCTCTGCTCTTTGTGTCCTCGTTTCACGTCCTGCTGAGCCCTCTGGCAGCCCCTGTGCTCTGTGTGGCGTCCCTTGACTTCCTGCTGAGCTCTCCAGTAGCCGCTCTGCTCTGTGTGGCGTTCCTTCACTTTCTGCTGAGCACTCCGGCAGCCGCCCTGCTCAGTTAGGCATCCCTTCCCGCTGAGCCCTCTGGCAGCTGCTCTGCTCTGTGTTGCGTACCTTCACTTCCCGTCAAGCCCTGCAGCAGCTTCACAGCTCTGTGTAGCGACCCTTCATTTCCCGCAGAGCCCTCTGGCAGCCGCTTTGCTCTGTGTGGCGTCACTTCACATTCCGCTGAGCCCTCCGGTAGTCGCTCTGCTCTGTGAGTCCTCGCTTCACGTCCTGCTGAACTATCTGGCAGCCGCTCTGCTCTTTCTGGCGTCCCTTCATTTAACGCAGAGCCCTCTGGCAGCCGCTGTGCTCTGTGTGGCGTCCCTTCACTTCCGCCTTAGCCCTCCGTTAGCCGCTCTGCTCTGTGTGTCCTTGCTTCAGATCCTGCTGAACCCTCTGGCAGCCCCTGTGCTCTGTGTGGCGTCCCTTCACTTCCTGCTGAGCCCTCCGGCAGCTGCTCTGCTCTGTGTTGCGTCCCTTCACTTCCTGCCAAGCTCTTCAGCAGCTGCTCTGCTCTGTGTAGCGTCCCTTCATTTCCCACAGAGCCCTCCGGCAGCCGCTGTGCTGTGTGTGGCGTCCCTTCACTTTCCGCTGAGCCCTCTGGCAGCCGCCCTGCTCTGTTTGGCATTCATTCTCATCATGCTGAGACCTCCAGCAGCTGTTCTGCTCTGTGTTGCGTCCCTTCACTTCCTGGTGAGCTCTCTAGCAGCCGCTCTGCTCTGTGTGGCGTCCCTTCACTTCCTGCTGAGCCCTCCGAAAGCCGCCCTGATCAGTTTGGCATCCCTACCTTTCCCGCTGAGCCCTCCGGCAGCGGGTCTGCTCTGTGTAGCGTCCCTTCATTTCCCGCCAAGCCCTGCAGCAGCTACTCTGCTCTGTGTAGCGTCCCTTCATTTCCCGCTGTGCCCTCTGGCAGCACTGAACTGTGTGTAGCGTCCCTTCACTTTCCGCTGAGCCCTCCGGCAGACGCTCTGCTCTGTGTGTCCTCGCTACACGTCCCGCTGACCCATCTGGCAGCCGCTGTGGTCTGTATGGCGTCACTTCACTTCTATGCTGAGCTCTCCAGCAGCCGCTCTGCTCTGTGTGGCGTCCCTTCACATACTGCTGAGCCCTCCGGCAGCTGCTCTGCTCTGTGTTGAATCCCTTCACTTCCCGCCAAGCCCTTCAGCAGCTGCTCTGCTCTGTGTAGCGTCTCTTCATTTCCCACAGAGTTCTCTGGCAGCCGCTGTGCTGTGTGTGGCGTCCCTTCACTTTCCCCTGAGCCCTCTGGCAGCCGCCCTGCCCTGTTTGGCATCCCTTCCCTTCCCACATAGCCCTCTGGCAGCTGCTCTGCTCTGTGTTGCGTCCCTTCACTTCCTGCTGCGCTCTCCAGCTGCCGCTCTGCTCTGTGTGGCGTCCCTTCATTTCCTGCTGAGCCCTCCGGCAGCCGCCCTGCTCTGTGTGGCACACTTTCCTTCCCGCTGAGCCTTCCAGCAGCGGCTCTGCTCTGTGTTGCGTCCCTTCACTTCCCGCCAAGCCCTGCAGCAGCTGCTCTGCTCTGTGTAGCGTCCTTCATTTCCCGGAGAGCCCTCTGGCGGCCGCTGTGCTCTGTGTGGCGTCCCTTCACTTCCCGCTGAACCTTCCGGCAGCCGCTTTGCTTATTGTGTCCTTGCTTCACGTCCTGCTGAGCCCTCCGGCAGACCCCGTGCTTTGTGTGGCGTCCCTTCACTTCCCGCATAGCCCTCCGGTATCCGCTCTGCTCTGTGTGTCCTCGCTTCACGTCCCGCTGAACCCTCTGGCAGCCGCTGTGCACTGTGTGGCGTTTCTTCACTTCTTGCTGAGCCCTCCGGCAGCCGCCCTGCTCAGTTTGGCATCCCTCCCCTTCCCGCTGATCCCTCTGGCAGCTGCTCTGCTCTGTGTAGCGTCCCTTTACTTTCCGCCAAGCCCTGCAGCAGCTGCTCTGCGCTGTGTAGCGTCCCTTCATTTCCCGCAGAGCCTCTAGCAGCCGCTGTGCAGTGTGTGGCGTCCCTCCACTTTATGCTGAGCCCTCCGGCAGCCGCTCTGCTCTTTGTGTCCGCGCTTCACGCCCTCCTGAGAACCTGGCAGCCCTGTGATCTGTGTGGCGTCCCTTCACTTCCCGCTGGGCCCTCCGGCAACCGCTCTGCTCTGTGTGTCCTCGCTTCACGTCCTGCTGAACCCTCAGCAATACTGTGCTCTGTGTGGCGTCCCTTCACTTCCTACTGAGCTCCCCATTAGCCTCTCTGCTCTGTGTGGCGTCCCTTCACTTCCCGTTGAGCCCTCCGGCAGCCGCCCTGCTCAGTTTGGCATCCCTTCCCTTCCCGCTGAGCCCTCCGGCAGCTGGTCTGCTCTGTGTTGCGTCACTTCATTTCCCGCAGAGCACTCTGGCAGCCGCTGTGCTGTGTGTGGCATCCCTCCCCTTCCCGCTGATCCCTCTGGCAGCTGCTCTGCTCTGTGTAGCGTCCCTTTACTTTCCGCCAAGCCCTGCAGCAGCTGCTCTGCGCTGTGTAGCGTCCCTTCATTTCCCGCAGAGCCTCTAGCAGCCGCTGTGCAGTGTGTGGCGTCCCTCCACTTTATGCTGAGCCCTCCGGCAGCCGCTCTACTCTTTGTGTCCGCGCTTCACGCCCTCCTGAGAACCTGGCAGCCCTGTGATCTGTGTGGCGTCCCTTCACTTCCCGCTGGGCCCTCCGGTATCCGCCCTGCTCTGTGTATCCTCGCTTTACGTATCGCTGAACCATCTGGCAGCCGCTGTGCTCTGTGCGACGTCCCTTCACTTCCTGCTGAGCCTTCCGGCAGCCGCCCTGCTCAGTTTGGCATCCCTTCCCTTCCCGCTTATCCCTCCGGCAGCTGCTCTGCTCTGTGTAGCTTCCCTTCACTTCCCGCCAAGATCTGCAGCAGCTGCTCTGCTCTGTGTAGCGTCCCTTCATTTCCCGCTGTGCCCTCTGGCAGCACTGGGCTGTGTGTGGCGTCCCTTCACTTTCCGCTGAGCCCTCCGGCAGCCGCTCTGCTCTGTGTGTTCTCGCTTCACGTCCCGGTGAACTATCTGGCAGCCACTGTGCTCTGTGTGGCGTCCCTTCACTTCCTGCTGAGCTGTCCAGCAGCCGCTCTGCTCTGTGTGGCGTCCCTTCACTTCCTGCTGAGCTCACCAGTAGCCACTCTGCTCTGTGTGTCGTCCCTTCACTTCCTGCTGAGCTTTCCAGCAGCCGCTCTGCTCAGTGTGGCGTACCTTCACTTTCTGCTGAGTGCTGAGCCCTCCGGCAGCAGCCCTGCTCCGTTTGGCATCCCTTTTCTTCCCGCTGAGCCCTCCGGCAGCTGCTCTGCTCTGTGTTGCGTCCCTTCATTTCCCGCCAAGCCCTGCAGCAGCGGCTCTGCTCTGTGTAGCGTCCCTTCATTTCCCGCAGGGCCCTCTGGTAGCCGCTGTGCTGTGTGTGGCGTCCCTTCACTTTCTGCTGAGCCCTCCTGCAGCCGCCCTGATCTGTTTGGCATCCCTTCCCTTCCCGATGAGCACTCCGGCAGCTGCTCTGCACTGTGTTGCGTCCCTTCTCTTCCTGCTGAGCTCTCCAGCAGCCGCTCTGCTCTGTGTGGCGTCCCTTCACTTCCTGCTGAGCCCTCCGGCAGCCGCCCTGATCTGTATGGCATCACTTCCCTTCCCGCTGAGCCCTCCGGCAGCTGCTCTGCTCTGTGTTGCTTCCCTTGACTTCCCGCCAAGCCCTGCAGCAGCTGCTCTGCTCTTTGTAGCATCCCTTCATTACCTGCAGAGCCCTCTGGCAGCCGCAGTGCTATGTGTGACGTCCCTTCACTTTCCGATGAGTTCTCTGGCAGCCGCTCTGCTCTCTGTATCCTCGCTTCACGTCCCGCTGAACCCTCTGGCAGCCCTTTCCTCTGTGTGGCGTCTCTTCACTTCCTGCTGAGCTCTTCGGCAGCCGCCATGCTCCATTTGGCATCCCTTCCCTTCCCGCTGAGCCCTCCGGCAGCCGCTCTGCTCTGTGTGTCCTCGCTTCACGTCGCGCTGAAACATCTGGAAGGCGCTTTGCTCTGTGTGGCGTCCCTTCACTTCCTGCTGAGATCTCCAGCAGCCGCTCTGCTCTGTGTAGCGTCCCTTCATTACCTGCAGAGCCCTCTGGCAGCCGCTGTGCTGTGTGTGGCGTCCATTCATTTTCCGCTGAGCCCTCCGGCTGCCGCTCTTCTTTATGTGGCGTCACTTCACTTCCTCCTGAGCCCGCCGGCAGCCGCCCTGCTCTGTTAGGCATCCCTTCCCTTCCCGCTGAGCCCTCCGGCAGCTGCTCTGCTCTGTGTTGCGTCCCTTCATTTCCCGCCAAGCCCTGCAGCAGCTGCTCTGCTCTTTGTAGCGTCCCTTAATTTCCTTTAGAGCCCTCTGGCAGCTGCTGTGCTGTGTGTGGCGTCCGTTCACTTTCCGCTTTGCCCTCTGGCAGCCGCCCTGCTCTGTTTGGCATCCCTTCCCTTCCCGCTGAGCCCTCCGGCAGCTGCTCTGCGCTGTGTTGCGTCCCTTCACATCCCGCCAAGCCCTGCAGCAGCTGCTCTGCTCTGTGTAGCGTCACTTCATTTCCCGCAGAGCCCTCTGGCAGACGCTGTGCTCTGTGTGGCGTCCCATCACATCCTGCTGAGCTCTCCAGCAGACGCTCTGCTCTGTGTCGCGTCCCTTCACTTACAGCTGAGCCCTCCGACAGCAGCCCTGCTCTGTTTGGCATCGCTTCTTTTCCCGCTGAGCCCTCCGGCAGCTGCTCTGCTTTGTGTTGCGTCCCTTCACTTCCCGCCAAACCCTGCAGCAGCTGCTCTGCTCTGTCTTGCGTCCCGTAATTACCCGCAGAGCCCTCTGGCTGCCGCTGTGCTCTGTGTGGCGTCCCTTCACTTTCCGCTGAGCCCTCCAGCAGCCGCTCTGCTCTGTCTGTCCTCGCTTCACGTCCTGCTGAACCATCGTGCTGCCGTTGTGCTCTGTGTGACGTCCCTTCACTTTCCGCTGGGCCCTCCGGCAGTCGCTCTGCTCTGTGTGTCCTCGCTTCACGTCCTGCTGAACCATCAGGCAGCCGCTCTGCTATGTGTGGCGTCCCTTCACTTTCTTCTGAGCCCTCCGGCAGCCTCCCTGCTCTGTTTGGCATCCCTTCCCTTCTCGCTGAGCCCTCCGGCAGCCGCGCTTCTGTGTTTGGCATCCCTTCCCTTCCCGCTGAGCACTCCGGCAGCTGCTCAGCTCTGTGTTGCTTCCCTTCACCTCCCGCCAAGCCCTGCAGAAGCTCCTCTGCTCTGTGTATCGTCCCTTCATTCCCCGCAGAGCCCTCTGGCAGCCGCTGTGCAGTGTGTGGCTTCCCTTTACTTTCTGCTAGGCCGTCTGGCAGCCGCTCTGCTCTGTGTGGCGTCACTTCACTTCTTGCTGAGCTCTCCAGTAGCTGCTCTGCTCTGTGTGGCGTCCCTTCACTTCCTGCTGAGCACTCCGTCAGCCGCTCTGCTCTGTGTTGCATCTCTTATCTTCCCACCAAGCCCTGCAGCAGCTGTTCTGCTCTGTGTAGCGTCCCTTCATTTCCCGCAGAGCACACAGGCAGCCGCTGTGCAGTGTGTGGCGTCGCTTCACTTTCCGCTTAGCCCTCCGTCAGCCACTCTGCTCTGTGTGTCCTCACTTCACGTCCCGCTGACCCTATAGCAGCCGCTGTGCTCTGTGTAGCGTCCCTTCATTTCCTGCGGAGCTCTCCAGTAGCCACTCTGCTCTGTGTGGCGTCCCTTCACATCCTGCTAAGCCCCCCGGCAGCCGCCTTGCTCAGTTTGGCATCCCTTCCAGCTGAGCCCTCCGGCAGCTGTTCTGCTCTGTGTTGCGTCCCTTCACTTCCCACCAAGCCCTGCAGCAGCTGCTCTGCTCTGTTTCGTCCCTTCACTTCCCACCAAGCCCTGCAACAGCTGCTCTGCTCTGTGTAGCGTCCCTTCATTTCCCACACAGCCCTCTGGCATCCGCTGTGCTCTGAGTGGCGTCCCTTAACATTCCGCTGAGCCCTCCGGCAGCCGCTCTGCATTGTGTATCCTCGCTTCACGTATCGCTGAACCCTCTGCCAGCCGCTGTGCTCTGTGTGCCGTCCCTTCACTTCCTGCTGAGCTCTCCAGAAGCGGCTCTGCTCTGTGTGGCGTCCCTTCACTTCCTGATGAGCCCTCCGGCAGCCGCCCTGCTCAGTTTGGCATCCCTTCCCGCTGAGGCCTCCGGCAGCTGCTCTGCTCTGTTTCGTCCCTGCACTTCCCGCCAAGCCCTGCAGCAGCTGCTCTGCTCTGTGTAGCGTCCCTTCATTTCCCGCAGAGCCCTCTGGCAGACGCTGTGCTGTGTGTGGCGTCCCTTCACTTTCCGCTCAGCCCTCCGGCTGCCGCTCTGCTCTGTGTGTCCTCGCTTCACGTCCTGCTGAACCATCTGGCAGCCGTTGTGCTCTGTTTGGCATCCCTTCATTTCCTGCTGAGCCCTCCGGCAGCTGCTCTGCTCTGTTGCGTCCCTTCACTTCCCGCCAAGCCCTGCAGCAGCTGCTCTGCTCTGTGTAGCGTCCCTTCATTTTGCCACAGAGCCCTCTGGCAGCCGCTGTGCTGTGTTTGGCGTCCCTTCACTTTCCGCTGAGACCTCCGGCAGCCGCTCTGCTCTGTGTATCCTCGCTTCACGTATCACTGAACCCTCTGGCAGCCGCTGTGCTCTGTGTGGCGTCCCTTCACTTCCTGCTGAGCCCTCCGGCAGACGCCCTGCTCAGTTTGGCATCCCTTCCCGATGAGCCCTCCGGCAGCTGCTCTGCTCTGTGCAGCGTCCCTTCTTTTCCCGCAGAGCCCTATGGCAGCCGCTGTGCTGTGTGTGGCGTCCCTTCACTTTCCAGTGAGCCCTCCGGCAGCCGCTCTGCTCTGTGTATCTTCGCTTCACGTATCGCTGAACCCTCTGGCAGCCCCTGTGCACTGTGTGGCGTCGCTTCACTTCCTGCTGAGCTCTCCGGTAGCCGCTCTGCTCTGTGTAGCTTCCCTTCAATTCCTCTGAGCCCTCCGGCAGCCGCTCTGCTCAGTTTGGCATCCCTTCCCTTCCCGCTGAGCCCTCCGGCAGCTGCTCAGCTCTGTGTTGCGTCCTTTCTCTTCCCGCAGAGCCTTGTGGAAGAAGCTGTGCTGTGTGTGGCGTCCCTTCACTTTCCGCTGAGCCCTCCGGCTGCCCCTGTGCTCCGTGTGTCCTCGCTTCACGTCCTGCTGCACCATCTTGCAGTCGTTGTGCTCTGTGTGGCGTCCCTTCACTTCGTGCTGAGCTCTCCAGCAGCCGCTGTGCTCTGTGTGGCGTCCCTTCAATTCCTGCTGAGCCCTCCGGCAGCCACCCTGCTCAGTTTGGCATCCCTTCCCGCAGAGCCCTCTGGCAGCCGCTTTGCTCTGTGTGGCGTCATTTCACATTTCGCTGAGCCCTCCAGCAGTCGCTCTGCTCTGTGTGTCCTCGCTTCACGTCCTGCTGAACTATCTGGCAGCCGCTCTGCTCTTTGTGACGTCCCTTCATTTCACGCAGAGCCCTCTGGCAGCCGCTGTGCTCTGTGTGGCGTCCCTTCACTTCCGCCTAAGCCCTCCGTTAGCCGCTCTGCTCTGTGTGTCCTAGCTTCAGATCCCGCTGAACCCTCTGGCAGCCGCTGTGCTCTGTGTGGCGTCCCTACACTTCCTGCTGAGCCCTCCGGCAGCTGCTCTGCTCTGTGTTGCGTCCCTTCACTTCCCGCCAAGCTCTTCAGCAGCTGCTCTGCTCTGTGTAGCGTCCCTTCATTTCCCACAGAGCCCTCCGGCAGCCGCTGTGCTGTGTGTGGCGTCCCTTCACTTTCCGCTGAGCCCTCTGGCAGCCGCCCTGCTCTGTTTGGCATTCCTTCTCATCATGCTGAGACCTCCAGCAGCTGCTCTGCTCTGTGTTGCGTCCCTTCTCTTCCTGGTGAGCTCTCCAGCAGCCGCTCTGCTCTGTGTAACGTCCCTTCACTTCCTGCTGAGCCCTCCGGCAGCCGCCCTCCACTGTGTGGCAACCTTTCCTTCCCGCTGAGCCCTCCGGCAGCTGCTCTGCTCTTTGTTGCGTCCCTTCACTTCCCGCCAAGCCCTGCAGCAGCTGCTCTGCTCTGTGTAGCGTTCCTTCATTTCCCGGAGAGCCCCCTTGCAGCCGCTGTGCTGTGTGTGGCTACCCTACACTTTCCGCTGAGCCCTCTGGCTGTCGCACTGCTCCGTGTGTCCTCGCTTCACGTCCTGCTGCACCATCTGGCAGCCGTTTTGCTCTGTGTGGCGCCCCTTCACTTTCCGCTGTGCCCTCCGGCAGTCGCTCTGCTCTGTGTGTCCTCGCTTCACGTCCTGCTGATCTATCTGGCAGCCGCTCTGCTCTCTGTGGCGTCCCTTCACTTCGCGCTGAGCTCTCCAGCAGCCGCTCTGCTCTGTGTGGGGTCCCTTCACTTCCCGCTGGGCCATCCGGCAGGCGCTCTGCACTGTGTGTCCTCGCTTCACGTTAAGCTGAACCCTCTGGCAGCCGCTGTGCTCTGTGTGGCGTCCCTTCACTTCCTGCTGAGCTCTCCAGTAGCCTCTCTGCTCGGTGTGGCGTCCCATCACTTCCCGCTGAACCCTCCGGCAGCCGCTCTGCTCTGTGTGTCCTTCCTTCACGTCCCGCTGAACCCTCTGGCAGCCGTTGTGCCCTGTGTGGCGTCCCTTCACTTCCTGCTGAGCTCTCCAGCAGCCGCTCTGCTCTGTGTGGCGTCCCTTCAGTTCCTGCTGAGCCCTCCGGCGGCCCCCCTGCTCAGTTTGGGATCCCTTCCCGCTGAGCCCTCCGGCAGCTGCTCTGCTCTGTGTTGCGTCCCTTCACTTCCCGCCAAGCCCTGCAGCAGCTGCTCTGATCTCTGTAGCGTCCCTTCATTTCCCACAGAGCCCTCTGGCAGCCGCTGTGCAGTGTGTGGCGTCCCTTCACTTTCCGCTGAGCCCTCCGGCAGCCGCTCTGCTCTTTGTGTCCTCGCTTCACGGTCAGTTGAGCCCATTGGCAGCCCCTGTGATCTGTATGGCGTCCCTTCACTTCCCGCTGGGCCCTCCGGCAGGCGCTCTGCACTGTGTGTCCTCGCTTCACGTTCCGCTGAACCCTCTGGCAGCCGCTGTGCTCTGTGTGGCGTCCCATCACTTCCTGCTGAGCTCTCCAGTAGCCTCTCTGCTCTGTGTGGCGTCCCATCACTTCCCGCTGAGCCCTCCGGCAGCCGCTCTGCTCTGTGTGTCCTCGCTTCACGTCCCGCTGAAACCTCTGGCAGCCGCTTTGCTCTGTGTGGCGTCCCTTCACTTCCTGCTGAGCCCTCCGGCAGCTGCTCTGCTCTGTGTTGCATCCCTTCACTTCCCGCCAAGCCCCTGCAGCAGCTGCTCTGCTCTGTGTAGCGTCCCTTCATTTCCCGCAGAGCCCTCTGCCAGCCGTTGTGCTCTGTGTGGCGTCCCTTCAGTTCCTGTTGAGCCCTCCGGCAGCCGCCCGGCTCTGTTGGGCATCGCTTCTTTCCCCGCTGAGCCCTGCGGCCGCTGCTCTGCTCTGTGTTGCGTCCCTTCACTTCCCGCCACGCCCCTGCAGCAGCTGCTCTGCTCTGTGTAGCGTCCCTTCATTTCCCGCAGAGCCCTCTGCCAGCCGCTGTGCTGTGTGTGGCGTCCCTTCACTTTCCGCTGAGCCCTCCGTTTGCTGCTCTGCTCCGTGTGTCCTCGCTTCACTTCCTGCTGAACAATCTGGCAGCCGTTGTGCTCTGTGTGGCGTCCCTTCACTATCTGCTAAGCTCTCCGGCAGCCGCTCTGCTCTGTGTGGCATCCCATCACTTCCTGCTGAGCTCTCCGGCAGCTGCCCTGCTCTGTTTGGCATCCCTTCCCTTCCTGCTGAGCCCTCAGGCAGCTGCTCTGCTCTGTGTTGTGTCACTTCACTTCCCGCCAAGCCCCCGCAGCAGCTGCTCTGCTCTGTGTAGCGTCCCTTCATTTCCCGCAGAGCCCTCTGCCCGCCGCTGTGCTGTGTGTGGCGTCCCTTCACTTTCCGCTGAGCCCTCCGGCTGCCGCTCTGCTCCGTGTGTCCTTGCTTCTCGTCCTGCTGAACCATCTGGCAGCCGTTGTCCTCTGGGTGGCGTCCCTTCACTTCCCGCTGAGCTCATTAGCAGCCGCTCTGCTCTGTGTGGCGTCCCTTCGGTTCCTGCTGAGCCCTCCGGCAGCCGCCCTGCTCTGTTTCGCATCGCTTCTTTTCCCGCTGAGCCCTCCGGCCGCTGCTCTGCTCTGTGTTGCGTCCCTTCACTTCCCGCCACGCAATGCAGCAGCTGCTCTGCTCTGTGTAGCGTCCCTTCATTTCCCGCTGAGCCCTCCGGCAGCCGCTCTGCTCTGTGTGTCCTCGCTTCACGTCCTGCTGGCAGCCGTTGTGCTCTGTGTGGCGTCCCTTCACTTTCCGCTGAGCCCTCCGGCAGTCGCTCTGCTCTGTGTGTCCTTGCTTCATGTCCTGCTGAACTATCTGGAAGCCGCTCTTCTCTCTGTGGCGTTCCTTTACTTCCTGCTGAGCCCTCCGGCAGCCGCCCTGCTCAGTTTGGCATCCCTTCCCGATGAGCCCTCCGGCAGCTGCTCTGCTCTGTGTTGCGTCCCTTCACTTACCGCCAAGCCCTGCAGCAGCTGCTCTGCTCTGTGTAGCGTCCCTTCATTTGCCGCAGAGCCCTCTGGCAGCCGCTCTGCTGTGTGTGACGTCCCTTCGCTTTCCGCTGAGCCCTCCGGCAGCCGCTCTGCTCTGTGTGTCTTCGCTTCACGTCCCACTGAACCATCTGGCAGCCTCTGTGCTCTGTGTGACGTCCCTTCACTTCCCTGCTGAGCTCTCCAGCAGCCGCTCTGTTCTGTGTGGCGTACCTTCACTTCCTGCTGAGCCCTCCGGCAGCTGCTCTGCTCGGTGTTGCGTCCCTTCACTTCCCGCCAACCCTTCAGCAGCTGCTCTGCTCTGTGTAGCATCCACCATTTCCCGCAGAGCCCTTTGTCAGCCGCTGTGCTCTGTGTGGCGTCCCTTCACTTCCCGCCAAGCCCTGCAGCAGCTGCTCTGCACTGTGTAGCGTCCCTTCATTTCCCGCAGAGCCCTCTGGCAGACGCTGTGCTGTGTGTGGCGTCCCTTCACTTTCCGCTCAGCCCTCCGGCTGCCGCTCTGCTCTGTGTGTCCTCGCTTCACGTCCTGCTGAACCATCTGGCAGCCGTTGTGCTCTGTTTGGCATCCCTTCATTTCCTGCTGAGCCCTCCGGCAGCTGCTCTGCTCTGTGTTGCGTCCCTTCACTTCCCGCCAAGCCCTGCAGCAGCTGCTCTGCTCTGTGTAGCGTCCCTTCATTTTGCCACAGAGCCCTCTGGCAGCCGCTGTGCTGTGTTTGGCGTCCCTTCACTTTCCGCTGAGCCCTCCGGCAGCCGCTCTGCTCTGTGTATCCTCGCTTCACGTATCACTGAACCCTCTGGCAGCCGCTGTGCTCTGTGTGGCGTCCCTTCACTTCCTGCTGAGCCCTCCGGCAGACGCCCTGCTCAGTTTGGCATCCCTTCCCGATGAGCCCTCCGGCAGCTGCTCTGCTCTGTGCAGCGTCCCTTCTTTTCCCGCAGAGCCCTTTGGCAGCCGCTATGCTGTGTGTGGCGTCCCTTCACTTTCCACTGAGCCCTCCGGCAGCCGCTCTGCTCTGTGTATCCTCGCTTCACGTATCGCTGAACCCTCTGGCAGCCCCTGTGCACTGTGTGGCGTCGCTTCACTTCCTGCTGAGCTCTCCGGTAGCCGCTCTGCTCTGTGTAGCTTCCCTTCAATTCCTCTGAGCCCTCCGGCAGCCGCTCTGCTCAGTTTGGCATCCCTTCCCTTCCCGCTGAGCCCTCCGGCAGCTGCTCAGCTCTGTGTTGCGTCCTTTCTCTTCCCGCAGAGCCTTGTGGAAGAAGCTGTGCTGTGTGTGGCGTCCCTTCACTTTCCGCTGAGCCCTCCGGCTGCCCCTGTGCTCCGTGTGTCCTCGCTTCACGTCCTGCTGCACCATCTTGCAGCCGTTGTGCTCTGTGTGGCGTCCCTTCACTTCGTGCTGAGCTCTCCAGCAGCCGCTGTGCTCTGTGTGGCGTCCCTTCAATTCCTGCTGAGCCCTCCGGCAGCCACCCTGCTCAGTTTGGCATCCCTTCCCGCAGAGCCCTCTGGCAGCCGCTTTGCTCTGTGTGGCGTCATTTCACATTTCGCTGAGCCCTCCAGCAGTCGCTCTGCTCTGTGTGTCCTCGCTTCACGTCCTGCTGAACTATCTGGCAGCCGCTCTGCTCTTTGTGACGTCCCTTCATTTCACGCAGAGCCCTCTGGCAGCCGCTGTGCTCTGTGTGGCGTCCCTTCACTTCCGCCTAAGCCCTCCGTTAGCCGCTCTGCTCTGTGTGTCCTTGCTTCAGATCCCGCTGAACCCTCTGGCAGCCGCTGTGCTCTGTGTGGCGTCCCTACACTTCCTGCTGAGCCCTCCGGCAGCTGCTCTGCTCTGTGTTGCGTCCCTTCACTTCCCGCCAAGCTCTTCAGCAGCTGCTCTGCTCTGTATAGCGTCCCTTCATTTCCCACAGAGCCCTCCGGCAGCCGCTGTGCTGTGTGTGGCGTCCCTTCACTTTCCGCTGAGCCCTCTGGCAGCCGCCCTGCTCTGTTTGGCATTCCTTCTCATCATGCTGACACCTCCAGCAGCTGCTCTGCTCTGTGTTGCGTCCCTTCACTTCCTGGTGAGCTCTCCAGCAGCCGCTCTGCTCTGTGTAACGTCCCTTCACTTCCTGCTGAGCCCTCCGGCAGCCGCCCTCCACTGTGTGGCAACCTTTCCTTCCCGCTGAGCCCTCCGGCCGCTGCTCTGCTCTTTGTTGCGTCCCTTCACTTCCCGCCAAGCCCTGCAGCAGCTGCTCTGCTCTGTGTAGCGTTCATTCATTTCCCGGAGAGCCCCCTTGCAGCCGCTGTGCTGTGTGTGGCTACCCTACACTTTCCGCTGAGCCCTCTGGCTGTCGCACTGCTCCGTGTGTCCTCGCTTCACGTCCTGCTGCACCATCTGGCAGCCGTTTTGCTCTGTGTGGCGCCCCTTCACTTT
Source organism: Locusta migratoria (assembly GCA_026315105.1). NCBI lineage: Eukaryota > Metazoa > Arthropoda > Insecta > Orthoptera > Acrididae > Locusta > Locusta migratoria. The sequence continues at coordinate 572,172,207 of CM048747.1, read as the reverse complement.
CCGCTGTGCCCTCCGGCAGTCGCTCTGCTCTGTGTGTCCTCGCTTCACGTCCTGCTGATCTATCTGGCAGCCGCTCTGCTCTGTGTGGCGTCCCTTCACTTCCTGCTGAGCTCTCCAGTAGCCTCTCTGCTCGGTGTGGCGTCCCATCACTTCCCGCTGAATCCTCCGGCAGCCGCTCTGCTCTGTGTGTCCTTGCTTCACCTCCCGCTGAACCCTCTGGCAGCCGTTGTGCCCTGTGTGGCGTCCCTTCACTTCCTGCTGAGCTCTCCAGCAGCCGCTCTGCTCTGTGTGGCGTCACTTCAGTTCCTGCTGAGCCCTCCGGCGGCCCCCCTGCTCAGTTTGGGATCCCTTCCCGCTGAGCCCTCCGGCAGCTGCTCTGCTCTGTGTTGCGTCCCTTCACTTCCCGCCAAGCCCTGCAGCAGCTGCTCTGATCTCTGTAGCGTCCCTTCATTTCCCACAGAACCCTCTGGCAGCCGCTGTGCAGTGTGTGGCGTCCCTTCACTTTCCGCTGAGCCCCCCGGCAGCCGCTCTGCTCTTTGTGTCCTCGCTTCACGTTCAGTTGAGCCCATTGGCAGCCCCTGTGATCTGTATGGCGTCCCTTCACTTCCCGCTGGGCCCTCCGGCAGGCGCTCTGCACTGTGTGTCCTCGCTTCACGTTCCGCTGAACCCTCTGGCAGCCGCTGTGCTCTGTGTGGCGTCCCATCACTTCCTGCTGAGCTCTCCAGTAGCCTCTCTGCTCTGTGTGGCGTCCCATCCATCACTTCCCGCTGAGCCCTCCGGCAGCCGCTCTGCTCTGTGTGTCCTCGCTTCACGTCCCGCTGAAACCTCTGGCAGCCGCTTTGCTCTGTGTGGCGTCCCTTCACTTCCTGCTGAGCCCTCCGGCAGCTGCTCTGCTCTGTGTTGCATCCCTTCATTTCCCGCCAAGCCCCTGCAGCAGCTGCTCTGCTCTGTGTAGCGTCCCTTCATTTCCCGCAGAGCCCTCTGCCAGCCGTTGTGCTCTGTGTGCCGTCCCTTCAGTTCCTGTTGAGCCCTCCGGCAGCCGCCCGCCTCTGTTGGGCATCGCTTCTTTCCCCGCTGAGCCCTGCGGCCGCTGCTCTGCTCTGTGTTGCGTCCCTTCACTTCCCGCCACGCCCCTGCAGCAGCTGCTCTGCTCTGTGTAGCGTCCCTTCATTTCCCGCAGAGCCCTCTGCCAGCCGCTGTGCTGTGTGTGGCGTCCCTTCACTTTCCGCTGAGCCCTCCGTTTGCTGCTCTGCTCCGTGTGTCCTCGCTTCACTTCCTGCTGAACAATCTGGCAGCCGTTGTGCTCTGTGTGGCGTCCCTTCACTATCTGCTGAGCTCTCCGGCAGCCGCTCTGCTCTGTGTGGCGTCCCATCACTTCCTGCTGAGCTCTCCGGCAGCTGCCCTGCTCTGTTTGGCATCCCTTCCCTTCCTGCTGAGCCCTCAGGCAGCTGCTCTGCTCTGTGTTGTGTCACTTCACTTCCCGCCAAGCCCCCGCAGCAGCTGCTCTGTTCTGTGTAGCGTCCCTTCATTTCCCGCAGAGCCCTCTGCCCGCCGCTGTGCTGTGTGTGGCGTCCCTTCACTTTCCGCTGAGCCCTCCGGCTGCCGCTCTGCTCCGTGTGTCCTTGCTTCTCGTCCTGCTGAACCATCTGGCAGCCGTTGTCCTCTGGGTGGCGTCCCTTCACTTCCCGCTGAGCTCTTTAGCAGCCGCTCTGCTCTGTGTGTCGTCCCTTCACTTCCCGCTGAGCTCTTTAGCAGCCACTCTGCTCTGTGTGGCGTCCCTTCGGTTCCTGCTGAGCCCTCCGGCAGCCTCTCTGCTCTGTGTGTCTTCGCTTCACGTCCCACTGTACCATCTGGCAGACTCTGTGCTCTGTGTGACGTCCCTTCACTTCCCTGCAGAGCTCTCCAGCAGCCGCTCTGTTCTGTGTGGCGTACCTTCACTTCCTGCTGAGCCCTCCGGCAACTGCTCTGCTCGGTGTTGCGTCCCTTCACTTCCCGCCAACCCTTCAGCAGCTGCTCTGCTCTGTGTAGCATCCACCATTTCCCGCAGAGCCCTTTGTCAGCCGCTGTGCTCTGTGTGGCGTCCCTTCACTTCCCGCCAAGCCCTGCAGCAGCTGCTCTGCACTGTGTGGCGTCCCTTCACTTTCCGCTGAGCCCTCCGGCAGGCGCTCTGCTTTGTGTGTCCTCGCTTCACGTCCTGCTGAGGCCATTGGCAGCCCCTGTGATCTGTATGGCGTCCCTTCACTTCCGGCTGGGCCCTCCGGCAGCCGCTCTGCTCTGTGTCTCCTGGCTTCACGTCCCGCCGAACCCTCTGGCAGCCGCTGTGCTCTGTGTGGCGTCCCTTCACTTCCTGCTGAGCTCTTCAGCTGCCGCTCTGCTCTGTGTGGCGTCCCTTCACTTCCTGCTGAGCCCTGCAGCAGCTGCTCTGCTCTGTGTAGCGTCCCTTCATTTCCCGCAGAGCCCTCTGGCAGCCGCTGTGCTCTGTGTGGCGTCCCTTCACTTCCTGCTGAGCTCTTCAGCTGCCGCTCTGCTCTGTGTGGCGTCCCTTCACTTCCTGCTGAGCCCTGCAGCAGCTGCTCTGCTCTGTGTAGCGTCCCTTCATTTCCCGCAGAGCCCTCTGGCAGCCGCTGTGCTCTGTGTGTCGTTCCTTCACTTCCTGCTGAGCTCTCCAGCAGCCACTCTGCTCTGTGTGTCGTCCCTTCACTTCCTGCTGAGCTCTCCAGCAGCCGCTCTGCTCTGTTTGGCGTCCCTTCACTTCCTGCTCAGTGCTGAGCCCTCCGGCTGCCGCCCTGCTCTGTTTGGCATCCCTTCCCATCCCGCTGAGCCCTCCGGCAGCTGCTCTGCTCTGTGTTGCGTCCCTTCATTTCCCGCCAAGCCCTGCAGCAGCTGCTCTGCTCTGTGTAGCGTCCCTTCATTTCCCGCAGAGCCCTCTGGCAGCCGCTGTGCTGTGTGTGGCGTCCCTTCACTTTCCGCTGGGCCCTCCGGCAGCTGCCCTGATCTGTTTGGCATCCCTTCCCTTCCCGCTGAGCTCTCCGGCAGCTGCTCTGCACTGTGTTGCGTCCCTTCACTTCCTGCTGAGCTCTCCAGCAGCCACTCTGCTCTGTGTGGCGTCCCTTCACTTCCTGCTGAGCTCTCCAGCAGCCGCTCTGCTCTGTGTGTCGTCCCTTCACTTCCTGCTGAGCCCTCCGGCAGCCGCCCTGCTCTGTTTGGCATCCCTTCCCTTCCCGCTGAGCCCTCCGGCAGCTGCTCTGCTCAGTGTTGCGTCCCCTCACTTCCCGCCAAGCCCTGAAGCAGCTGCTCTGCTCTGTGTGGCGTCCCTTCATTGGCCGCAGAGCCCTCTGGCAGCCGCTGTGCTGTGTGTGTCCTCGCTTCACGTCGTGCTGAACCATCTGGCAGCCGTTGTGCTCTGTGTGTCGTCCCTTCACTTCCTGCTGAGCTCTTTAGCAGCCGCTCTGCTCTGTGTGGCGTCCCTTCACTTCCTGCTGAGCCCTCCGACAGCTGCCCTGCTCTGTTTGGCATCCATTCCCTTCCCACTGAGTCCTCCAGCAGCTGCTCTGCTCTGTGTTGCGTCACTTCACTTCCCGCCAAGCCCAGCAGCACCTGCTCTGCTCTGTGAAGCGTCCCTTCATTTCCCGCAGAGCCTTGTGGAAGAAGCTGTGCTGTGTGTGGCGTCCCTTCACTTTTCGCTGAGCCCTCCGGCTGCCGCTCTGCACCGTGTGTCCTCGCTTCACGTCCTGCTGAACAATCTGGCAGCCGTTGTGCTCTGTGTGGCGTCCCTTCACTTCCTGCTGAGCTCTCCGGCAGCCGCTGTGGTCTGTGTGGCGTCCCATCACTTCCTGCTGAGCTCTCCGGCAGCTGCCCTGCTCTGTTTGGCATCCCTTCCCTTCCTGCTGAGCCCTCAGGCAGCTGCTCTGCTCTGTGTTGTGTCACTTCACTTCCCGCCAAGCCCCCGCTGCAGCTGCTCTGCTCTGTGTAGCGTCCCTTCTTTTCCCGCAGAGCCCTCTGCCAGCCGCTGTGCTGTGTGTGGCGTCCCTTCACTTTCCGCTGAGCCCTCCGGCTGCCGCTCTGCTCCGTGTGTCCTTGCTTCACGTCCTGCTGAACCATCTGGCAGCCATTGTCCTCTGGGTGGCGTCCCTTCGGTTCCTGCTGAGCCCTCCGGCAGGCGCCCTGCTCCTTTTGGCATCGCTTCTTTTCCCGCTGAGGCATCCGGCCGCTGCTCTGCTCTGTGTTGCGTCCCTTCACTTCCCGCCAAGCAATGCAGCAGCTGCTCTGCTCTGTGTAGCGTCCCTTCATTTCCCGCAAAGCCCTCTGGCAGCCGCTTTGCTCCGTGTGGCGTCCCTTCACATTCCGCTGAGCCAACCGGCAGCCGCTCTGCTCTGTGTGTCCTCGCTTCACGTCCTGCTGCACCATCTGGCAGCCGCTCTTCTCTCTGTGGCGTCCCTTTACTTCCTGCTGAGCCCTCCGGCAGCCGTCCTGCTCAGTTTGGCATCCCTTCCCGCTGAGCCCTCCGGCAGCTGCTCTGCTCTGTGTTGCGTCCCTTCACTTCCCGCCAACCCTTCAGCAGCTGCTCTGCTCTGTGTAGCATCCACCATTTCCCGCAGAGCCCTTTGTCAGCCGCTGTTCTCTGTGTGGCGTCCCTTCCCTTCCCTGCTGAGCTCTCCAGCAGCCCCTCTGTTCTGTGTGGCGTCCCTCCACTTCCTGCTGAGCCTTCCGGTAGCTGCTCTGCTCTGTGTTGCCAGCCTTCACTTCCCGCCAAGCCCTTCAGCAGCTGCTCTGCTCTGTGTAGCATCCCATCATTTCCCGCAGAGCCCTTTGTCAGCCGCTGTGCTCTGTGTGGCGTCCCTTCACATCCCGCCAAGCTCTGCAGCAGCTGGCCTTCATTTCCCGCAGAGCCCTCTGGCAACCGCTGTGCAGTGTGTGGCGTCCCTTCCCTTTCCGCTGAGCCCTCCGGCAGACACTCTGCTCTTTGTGTCCTCGCTTAACGTCCTGTTGAGCCCATTGGCAGCCCCTGTGATCAGTATGGCGTCCCTTCACTTCCCGCTGGGCCCTCCGGCAGGCGCTCTGCCCTGTGTGTCCTCGATTCACGTCCTGCTGAACCCTCTGGCAGCCGCTGTGCTCTGTGTGGCGTCCCTTCACTTCCTGCTGAGTTCTCCAGTAGCCTGTCTGCTCTGTGTGACGTCCCTTCACTTCCCGCTGCGCCCCCCGGCAGCCGCTCTGCTCTGTGTGTCCTCGCTTCACGTCCCGCTGAACCCTCTGGCAGCCGCTGTGCTCTGTGTGGCGTCCCTTCACTTCCTGCTGAGATCTCCAGCAGCCGCTCTGCTCTGTGTGGCATCCCTTCACTTCCTGCTGAGCCCTCCGGCAGCCGCTCTGCTCTTTGTGTCCTCGCTTCACGTCCTGCTGAACTATCTGGCAGTCGTTGTGCTCTGTGTGCCGTCCCTTCACTTCCTGCTGAGCTCTCCAGCAGCCGCTCTGCTCTGTGTGGCATCCCTTCACTTCCTGCTGAGCCCTCCGGCAGCCGATCTGCTCTTTGTGTCCTCGCTTCACGTCCTACTGTGCCCTCCGGCAGACCCCGTGCTCTGTGTGGCGTCCCTTCGCTTCCTGCTAAGCTCTCCAGTAGCTGCTCTGCTCTGTGTGGCGTCCCTTCACTTCCCGCTGAGCCCTCCGGCAGCCGCTCTGCTCTTTGTGTCCTCGCTTCACGTCCTACTGTGCCCTCTGGCAGACCCCGTGCTCTGTGTGGCGTCCCTTCACTTCCCGCTTAGCCCTCCAGTAGCCGCTCTGCTCTGTGTGCCCTCGCTTCACGTCCCGTTGAACAATCTGGTAGCTGCTGTGCTCTGTGTGGCGTCCCTTCACTTCCTGCTGAGGTCTCCAGTAGCCGCTCTGCCCTGTGTGGCGTCCCTTCACTTCCTGCTGAGCCCTCCGGCAGCCTCCCAGCTCAGTTTGGCATCCCTTCCCTTCCCGCTGATCCCTCCAGCAGCTGCTCTGCTCTGTGTGGCGTCCCTTCACTTCCTGCTGATCCCTCCGGCAGCCGCCTTGCTCAGTTTGACATCCCTTCCATTCCCGCTGAACCCTCCGGCAGCTGCTCTACTCTGTGTTGCGTCCTTTCACCTCCCGCCAAGCCCTGCAGCAGCTGCTCTGCTCTGTGTAACGTCCCATCATTTCCCATAGAGCCCTCAGGCAGCCGCTGTGCTGTGTGTGGCGTCCCTTCTCTTTCCGCTGCGTCCTCTGGTAGCCACTCTGCTCTTTGTGTAATCGCTTCACGTCCTGCTGAGCCCATTGAAAGCCCCTGTGATCTGTATGGTGTACCTTCACTTCCCGCTGCGCCCTCCGGCAGCCCCTCTGCTCTGTGTGTCCTCGCTTCACCTCCCGCTGAACCCTCTGGCAGCCGCTGTGCTCTGTGTGGCGTCCCTTCACTTCCTGCTGAGCCCTCCGGCAGCCGCTCTGCTCTGTGTGTTCTCGCTTCACGTAACGCTGAACCCTCTGGCAGCCGCTGTGCTCTGTGTGGCGTCCCTTCACTTCCTGCTGGGCTCTCCAGTAGCCGCTCTGCCCTGTGTGGCGTCCCTTCACTTCCTGCTGGGCTCTCCAGTAGCCGCTCTGCCCTGTGTGTCGTCACTTCACTTCCCGCTAAGCCCTCCAGTAGCTGCTCTGCTCTGTGTGGCGTCCCTTCACTTCCCGCTGAGCCCTCCGGCAGCCGCTCTGCTATTTGTGTCCTCGCTTTACGTCCTGCTGAGCCCTCCGGCAGACCCCGTGCTCTGTGTGGCGTCCCTTCACTTCCCGCTTAGCCCTCCGGTAGCCACTCTGCTCTGTGTGTCCTCGCGTCACGTCCCGCTGATCCCTCTGGCAGCCGCTGTGCTCTGTGTGGCATCCCTTCACTTCCTGCTGATGTCTCCAGTAGCCGCTCTGCCCTGTGTGGCGTCACTTCACTTCCTGCTGTGCCCTCCGCCAGCCTCCCTGCTCAGTTTGGCATCCCTTCCCTTCCCGCTGATCCATCCGGCAGCTGCTCTTCTCTGTGTGACGTCTCTTCACTTCCCGCTGAGCCCTCCGGCAGCCGCTCTGCTCTGTGTGTCCTCGCTTCACGTCCCGCTGAACACTCTGACAGCAGCTGTACTCTTTGTGGAGTCCCTTCATCCCTTCACTTCCTGTTGAGTTCTCCAGTAGCTGCTCTGCTCTGTGTGGCGTCCCTTCACTTCCTGCTGAGCCTTCCGGCAGCCGCCTTGCTCAGTTTGTCATCCCTTCCATTCCCGCTGAGCCCTCCGGCAGCTGCTCTACTCTGTGTTGCGTCCTTTCACTTCCCGCCAAGCCCTGCAGCAGCTGCTCTGCTCTGTGTAGCGTCCATTAATTTCCTGCAGAGCCCTCTGGCAGCCGCTGTGCAGTGTGTGGCGTCCCTTCACTTTCCGCTGAGCCCTCTGGCAGCCACTCTGCACCTTGTGTCCTCGCTTCACGTCCTGCTGAGCCCATTGGAAGCCCCTGTGATCTGTATGGCGTCCCTTCACTTCCCGCTGAGCCCTCCGGCAGCCGCTCTGCTCTGTTTGTCCTCGCTCACGTCCCGCTGAACCCTCTGGCAGCCGCTGTGCTCTGTGTGGCGTCCCTTCACTTCCTGCTGAGCTATCCAGTAGCCGCTCTGCCTTGTGTGGCGTCCCTTCACTTCCTGCTGAGCTCTCCGGCAGCTGCCCTGCTCTGTTAGGCATCCCTTCCCTTCCCGCTGAGCCCTCAGGCAGCTGCTCTGCTCTGTGTTGTGTCACTTCACTTCCCGCCAAGCCCCTGCAGCAGCTGCTCTGCTCTGTGTAGCGTCCCTTCATTTCCCGCAGAGCCCTCTGCCAGCCGATGTGCTGTGTGTGGCGTCCCTTCACTTTCCGCTGAGCTCTCCGGCTGCCGCTCTGCTCCGTGTGTCCTCGCTTCACGTCCTGCTGAACCATCTGCCAGTTGTTGTGCTCTGTGTCGCGTCCCTTCACTTCCTGCTGAGCTCTCCAGCTGCCGCTCTGCTCTGTGTGGCGTCCCTTCAGTTCCTGCTGAGCCCTCCGGCAGCCGCCCTGCTCTGTTTGGCATCGCTTCTTTTCCCGCTGAGCCCTCCGGACGCTGCTCTGCTCTGTGATGCGTCCCTTCACTTCCCGCCAAGCCCTGCAGCAGCTGTTCTGCTCTGTGTAGCGTCCCTTCATTTCCCCCAGAGCCCTCTGGCAGCCGCTTTGCTCTTTGTGGAGTCCCTTCAATTTCCGCTGAGCCCTCCGGCAGCCGCTCTGCTGTGTGTGTCCTCGCTTCACGTCCTGCTGCACCATCTGGCAGCCGCTGTGCTCTGTGTGGCGTCCCTTCACTTTCCGCTGAGGCCTCCGGCAGTCGTTCTGCTCTGTGTGTCCTCGCTTCACGTCCTGCTGAACTATCTGGCAGCCGCTCTGCTCTGTGTAGCGTCCCTTCACTTCCTGCTGAGCCCTCCGGCAGCACCCTGCTCAGTTTTCCACACCTTCCCGCTGAGCCCTCCGGCAGCTGCTCTGCTCTGTGTTGCGACCCTTCACTTCCCGCCAAGCCCTGCAGCAGCTGCTCTGCTCTGTGTAGCGTCCCTTCCTTTCCCGCAGATCCCTCTGGCAGCCGCTCGGCTGTGTGTGGTGTCCCTTCGCTTCCCTGCTGAGCTCTCCAGCAGCCGCTCTGTTCTGTGTGGCGTCCCTTCACTTCCTGCTGAGCCCTCCAGCAGCTGCTCTGATCTGTGTTGCGTCCCTTCACTTCCCGCCAAGCCCTTCAGCAGCTGCTCTGCTCAGTGTAGCATCCCATCATTTCCCGCAGAGCCCTTTTCAGCCGCTCTGCTCTGTGTGGCGTCCCTTCACTTCCCTGCTTAGTTCTCCAGCAGCCGCTCTGTTCTGTGTGGCGTCCCTTCACTTCCTGATGTGCCCTCCGGCAGCTGCTCTGCTCTGCGTTGCGTCGATTCACTTCCCGCCAAGCCCATCAGCAGCTGCTCTGCTCTGTGTAGCATTCCATCATTTCCCGAAGAGCCCTTTCTCAGCCGCTGTGCTCTGTGTGGCGTCTCTTCACTTCCCGCCAAGCCCTGCAGCAGCTGCTCTGCACTGTGTAGCGTCCCTTCATTTCCGGCAGAGCCCTCTGGCAGCCACTGTGCAGTGTGTGGCGTCCCTTCACTTCCCGCTGGGCCCTCCGGCAGGCGCTCTGCTCTGTGTGTCCTCGCTTCACGTCCCGCTGAACCCTCTGGCAGCCGCTGTGCTCTGTGTGGCGTCCCTTCACTTCCTGCTGAGCACTCCAGTAGCCTCTCTGGTCTGTGTGGTGTCCCTTCACTTCCCGCTTAGCCCTCCGGCAGCCGCTCTGCTCTGTGTGTCCTCGCTTCACATCCCGCTGAACCCTCTGGCAGCCGCTGTGCTCTGTGTGGCGTCACTTCACTTCCTGCTGAGCTCTCCAGTAGCCGCACTGCCATGTGTGGCGTTTCTTCACTCCCTGCTGAGCTCTCCAGCAGCCGCTCAGCTCTGTGTGGCGGACGTTCACTTCCTGCTGAGCCCTCCGGCTGCTGCTCTGCTCTGTGTTGCGTCCCTTCGTTTCCCGCCAAGCCCTTCAGCAGCTGCTCTGCTCTGTGTAGCGTCCCTTCATTTCCCACAGAGCCCTCTGGCAGCCGCTGTGCTGTGTTTGGCGTTCCTTCATTTTGCACTGCGCCCCCTGGCAGCCGCCCTGCTCTGTTTGGCATCCCTTACCTTCCCGCTGAGCCCTCCGGCAGCTGCTCTGCTCTGTGTTTCGTCCCTTCACTTCCTGCTGAGCTCTCCAGCAGCCGCTCTGCTCTGTGTGGCGTCCCTTCACTTCCTGCTGAGCCCTCTGGCAGCCTCCCTGCTCAGTTGGGCATCCCTTCCATTCCCGCTAAGCCCTGCAGCAGCTGCTCTGCACTGTGTAGCATCCCTTCATTTACCGCAGAGCCCTCTGGCAGCCTCTGTGCAGTGTGTGGCGTCCCTTCACTTCCTGCTGAACTCTCCAGTAGCCTCTCTGCTCTGTGTGGCGTCCCTTCACTTCCCGCTGAGCCCTCCGGCAGCCGCTCTGCTCTGTGTGTCCTCGCTTCACGTCCCGCTGAACCCTCTGGCAGCCGCCCTGCTCGTTTTGGCATCCCTTCAATTTCCGCTGAGCCCTCCAGCAGCTGATCTGCTCTGTGTTGCGTCATTTCTTATCCCGCAGAGCCATCTGGCACCCGCTGTGCTGTGTTTGGCGTCCCTTCACTTTCTGCTGAGCCCTCATGCAGCCGCTCTGCTCTGTGTGTCCTCGCTTCACGTCCCGCTGAACCATCTGGCAGCCGCTGTGCTCTGTGCAGCGTCCCTTCACTTCCTGCTGAGGTCTCCAACAGCCGCTCTGCTGTGTGTGGCGTCCCTTCACTTCCTGATGAGCCTTCCGGTAGCTGCTCTGCTCTGTGTTGCGTCCCTTCACCTCCCGCCAAGCCCTGCAGCAGCTGCTCTGCTCTGTGTAGCGCCCCTTCATTTCCCACAGAGCCCTCTGGCAGCCTCTCTGCTCTGTGTGGCGACCCGTCACTTCCCGCTGAGCCATCCGGCCGCTTCTCTGCTCTGTGTGTCCTCGCTTCACGTCCCGCTAAACCGTCTGGCAGCCGCTGTGCTCTTTGTAGCGTCCTTTCGCTTCCTGCTGAGCTCTCCAGTAGCTGCTCTGCTCTGTGTGACGTCCCTTCATTTCCTGCAGAGCCCTATGGCAGCCGCTGTGCTGTGTGTGGCGTCCCTTCACTTTCCGCTGAGCCCTCCGGCAGCCGCTCTGCTCTCTGTGTCCTCGCTTCACGTCCCGCTGAACCCTCTGGCAGCCGCTGTGCTCTTTGTGGCGTCCCTTCAGTTCCTGCTGAGCTCTCCAGTAGCTGCTCTGCTCTGTGTGGCGTGCCTTCACTTCCTTCTGAGCCCTCCGGCAGCCGCCTTGCTCAGTTTGGCATCCCTTCCATTCCCACTGAGCCCTCCGGCAGCTGCTCTACTCTGTGTTGCGTCCCTTCATTTCCCGCCAAGCCCTGCAGCAGCTGCTCTGCTCTATGTAACGTCCCTTCATTTCCCACAGAGCCCTGTGGCAGCCGCTGTGCTGTGTGTGGCGTATCTTCACTTTCCGCTGAGCACTCTGGCAGCCACTCAGCTCTTTGTGTTCTCGCTTCACGTCCTGCTCAGCCCATTGGCAGCCCTGTGATCTGTATGGCGTCCCTTCACTTCCCGCTGGGCCCACCGGCAGCCGCCCTGCTCGGTTTGGCATCCCTTCCCTTCCTGCTGAGCCCTCCGGCAGCTGCTCTGCTCTGTGTTGCGTCCCGTTCATTTCCCACAGAGCCCTCTGGCACCCGCTGTGCTGTGTGTAGCGTCCCTCCACTTTCCGCTGAGCCCTCCAGCAGCCGCTCTGCTCTGTGTGTCCTCGCTTCACGTCCCGCTGAACCCTCTGGCAGCCGTGTTGCTCTGTGTGTCGTCCCTTCACTACCTGCTGAGCTCTCCGGCAACCGCCCTGCTCCGTTTGGCATACCTTCCCTTCCTGCTGAGCCCTCCGGCAGCTGCTCTGCTCCGTGTTGCTTCCCTTCACTTCCCACCAAGCCCTGCAGCAGCTGCTCTGCTCTGTGTAGCGTCCCTTTATTTCCCGCTGTGCACTCTGGCAGCAGCTGTGCTGTGTCTGGCGTCCCTTCACTTTCCGCTGAGCTCTCCGGCCGCCACTCTGCTCTGTGTGTCCTCGCTTCAAGTCCCGCTGAACCATCTGGCAGCCGCTGTGCTCTTTGTGGCGTCCCTTCACTTCCAGCTGAGATCTCCAGCAGCCGCTCTGCTCTGTGTGGCATCCCTTCACTTCCCGCCAAGCCCTGCAGCAGCTGCTCTGCTCTGTGTAGCGTCCCTTCATTTCCCACAGAGCTCTATGGCAACCGCTGTGCTGTGTGTGGCGTACCTTCACTTACCGCTGAGCCCTCTGGCAGCAGCCCTGCTCTGTTTGGCATCCCTTCCCTTCCCGCTGAGCCCTCCGGCAGCTGCTCTGCTCTGTGTTGCGTCCCTTCACTTCCTGCTGAGCTCACCAGCAGCCGCTCTGCTCTGTGTAGCGTCCCTTCATTTCCCGCTGAGCCCTCCGGCAGCCGCTCTGCTCTGTGTGTCCTCGCTTCACGTCCTGCTGAACCATCTGGCAGCCGTTGTGCTCTGTGTGGCGCCTCTTCACTTCCTGCTGAGTTCTACAGTAGCCCCTCTGCTCTGTGTGGTGTCCCATCATATCCTGCTGAGCCCTCCGGCAGCCGCCCTGTTCTGTTTGGCATCCCTCCTCTTCCCGCGGAGCCCTCTGGCAGCTGCTCTGCTCTGTGTTGCGTGCCTTCACTTCCTGCTGAGCTCTCCAGCAGCCGCTCTGCTCTGTGTGGCGTGCCTTCACTTCCTGTTGAGATCTCCAGCAGCCGCTCTGCTTTGTGTGGCGTCCCTTCACTGCCTGCTGAGCCCTCCGGCAGCCGCCCTGCTCTGTTTGGCATCCCTTCCCTTCCCGCTAAGCCCTCCGACAGCTGCTCTGCTCTGTGTGGCGTCCCTTTACTTCCTGCTGAGCTCTCCAACCGCCGCTCTGCTCTGTGTGGCGCCCCATTCACTTCCTGCTGAGCTCTCCGGCAGCCGCCCTACTCTGTTTGGCATCTCTTCACTTCCCGCTGAGCTCTCCGGCAGCTGTTCTGCTCTGTGTGTCCTCGCTTCACGTCCTTCTGAACCATCTGGCAGCCATTGTGCTCTGTGTGGCATACCTTCTCTTTCCCCTGATCCCTCCGGCAGCCGCTCTGCTCTGTGTGTCCTCGCTTCAAGTCCTGCTGAACCATCTGGCAGCCGTTGTGCTCTGTGTGGCGTCCCTTTACTTCCTGCTGAGCTCTCCAACAGCCGCTCTGCTCTGTGTGGCGCCCCATTCACTTCCTGCTGAGCCCTCCGGCAGCCGCCCTGCTCTTTTTGGCATCCCTTCCCTTACCGTTGAGCCCTCCGGCAGTTGCTCTGCTCTATGTTGCGTCCATTCACTTCCCGCCAAGCCATGCAGCAGCTGCTATGCTCTGTGTAGCGTCCCTTTATTTCCCGCTGTGCCCTCTGGCAGCAGCTGTGCTGTGTCTGGCGTCCCTTCACTATCCGCTGAGCCCTCCGGCAGCCACTCTGCTGTGTGTGTCCTCCCTTCACGTCCCGCAGAACCATCTGGCAGCCGCTGTGCTCTTTGTGGCGTCCCTTCACTTCCTGCTGAGCTCTCCAGCAGCCGCTCTGCTCTGTGTGGCGTCCCTTCACTTCCCGCCAAGCCCTGCAGCAGCTGCTCTGCTCTGTGTAACGTCCCTTCATTTCCCACAGAGCCCTGTGGCAGCCGCTGTGCTGTGTGTGGCGTATCTTCACTTTCCGCTGAGCACTCTGGCAGCCGCCTGCTCTGTTTGGCATCCCTTCCCTTCCCACTGAGCCCTCCGGCAGCTGCTCTGCTCTGTGTTGCGTCCCTTAACTTCCTGCTGAGTTCTCCAGCAGCCGCTCTGCTCTGTGTGGCGTCCCTTCACTTCCTGCTGAGCCCACCGGCAGCCTCCCTGTTCTGTTTGGCATCCCTTCCCTTCCCGCTGGCCCTCCGGCAGCTGCTCTGCTCTGTGTTGCGTCCCTTCACTTCCTGCTGAGCTCACCAGCAGCCGCTCTGCTCTGTGTGGCGTCCGTTCATTTCCTGTTAAGCCCTCCGGCAGCCGCCCTGCACTGTTTGGCATCCCTTCCCTAACCGTTGAGCCCTCCGGCACCTGCTCTGCTCTGTGTTGCATCACTTCACTTCCTGCTGAGCTCTCCAGCAGCCGCTCTGTTCTGTGTGGCGCCCCATTCACTTCCTGCTGAGCCCTCCGGCAGCCGCCCTGCTCTTTTTGGCATCCCTTCCCTTACCGTTGAGCCCTCCGGCAGTTGCTCTGCTCTGTGTTGCGTCCATTCCCTTCCCGCCAAGCCCTGCAGCAGCTGCTCTGCTCTGTGTAGCGTCCCTTCATTTCCCACAGAGCCTTCTGGCAGCCGTTGTGCTGTGTGTGGCGTCACTTCACTATCCGCTGAGCCCTCCGGCAGCCACTCTGCTCTTTGTGTCCTCGCTTCACGTCCTGCTGAACCATCTGGCAGCCGCTGTGCTCTATGTGGCCTCACTTCACTTCCTGCTGAACTCTCCAGCAGCCACTCTGCTCTGTGTGGCGTCCCTTCACTTCCTGCTGAGACCTCCTGCAGCCGCCCTGCTCTGTTTGGCATCCCTTCCCTTCCCGCTGAGCCCTTCGGCAGCTGCTCTGCTCTGTATTGCGTCCCTTCACTTCCTGCTGAGCTCTCCAGCAGCCGCTCTGCACTGTGTGGCGTCCGTTCATTTCCTGCTGAGCCCTCCGGCAGCCGCCCTGCTCTGTTTGGCATCCCTTCCCCTCCCGCTGAGGCCTTCGGCAGCTGCTCTGCTCTGTGTTGCGTCCCTTCACTTCCTGCTGAGCTCTCCAGCAGCCGCTCTGATCTGTGTGGTGTCCCTTCACTTCCCGCCAAGCCCTGCAGCAGCTGCTCTGCTCTGTGTAGCGTCCCTTCATTTTCCGCAGAGCCATCGTGCAGTCGCTTTGCTGTGTGTGGCGTCCCTTCACTTTCCGCTGAGCCCTCCGGCAGCCACCCTGCGCTGTTTGGCTTCCCTTCCCTTCCCGCTGAGACTTCCGGCAACTGTTCTGCTCTGTATTGCATCCCTTCACTTCCTGCGGAGCTCTCCAGCAGCCGCTCTAATTTCTGTGGCGTTCCTTCACTTCCTGCTGAGCTTTCCAGCAGCCGCTCTGCTCTGTGTTGCGTCCCTTCACTTCCTGCTGAGACCTCCTGCAGCCGCCCTGCTCTGTTTGGCATCCCTTCCCTTCCCGCTGAGCCCTTCGGCAGCTGCTCTGCTCTGTATTGCGTCCCTTCACTTCCTGCTGAGCTCTCCAGCAGCCGCTCTGCACTGTGTGGCGTCCGTTCATTTCCTGCTGAGCCCTCCGGCAGCCGCCCTGCTCTGTTTGGCATCCCTTCCCCTCCCGCTGAGGCCTTCGGCAGCTGCTCTGCTCTGTGTTGCGTCCCTTCACTTCCTGCTGAGCTCTCCAGCAGCCGCTCTGATCTGTGTGGTGTCCCTTCACTTCCCGCCAAGCCCTGCAGCAGCTGCTCGGCTCTGTGTAGCGTCCCTTCATTTTCCGCAGAGCCCTCTGGCAGTAGCTGTGCTGTGTCTGGCGTCCCTTCACTTTCCGCTGAGCCCTCCGGCAGCCACTCTGCTGTGTGTGTCCTCGCTTCACGTCCCGCTGATCCATCTGGCAGCCGCTGTGCTCTTTGTGGCGTCCCTTCACTTCCTGCTGAGCTCTCCAGCAGCCGCTCTGCTCTGTGTGGCGTCCCTTCACTTCCAGCTGAGCCCTCCGCCATCCGCCCTGTTCTATTTGGCATCCGTTCCCTTCCTGCTGAGCCCTCCGGCAGCTGCTCTGCTCTGCGTTGCATCCCTTCAATTCCCGCCTAGCCCTGCAGCAGCTGCTCTGCTCTGTGTAGCGTCCCTTCATTTCCCGCAGAGCCCTCTGGCAGCTGCGGTGCTGTGTGTGGCGTCCCTTCACATTCCGCTGAGCCCTCCGGCAGCCGCTCTGCTCTGTGTGTCCTCGCTTCATGTCCTTCTGAACCATCTGGCAGCCGTTGTGCTCTGTGTGGCGTACCTTCTCTTTCCCCTGATCCCTCCGGCAGCCGCTCTGCTCTGTGTGTCCTGGCTTCCAGCCCTGCTGAAATATCCGGCAGCCGTTGTGCTCTGTGTGGCGTCCTTCAATTCCTGCTGAGCTCTCCAGTAGCAGCTCTGCTCTGTTTGGCATCCGTTCCCTTCCTGCTGAGCCCTCCGGCAGCTGCTCTGCACTGTGTTGCATCCCTTCAATTCCCGCCTAGCCCTGCAGCAGCTGCTCTGCTCTGTGTAGCGTCCCTTCATTTCCCGCTGTGCCCTCTGGCAGTAGCTGTGCTGTGTCTGGCGTCCCTTCACTTTCCGCTCAGCCCTCCGGCAGCCACTCTGCTGTGTGTGTCCTCGCTTCACGTCCCGCTGAACCATCTGGCAGCCGCTGTGCTCTTTGTGGCGTCCCTTCACTTCCTGCTGAGCTCTCCAGCAGCCGCTCTGCTCTGTGTGGCGTCCCTTCTCTTCCCGCCAAGCCCTGCAGCAGCTGCTCTGCTCTGTGTAGCGTCCCTTCATTTCCCACAGAGCCCTGTGGCAGCCGCTGTGCTGTGTGTGGCGTCCCTTCACTTTCCGCTGAACCCTCTGGCAGCTGCCCTGCTCTGTTTGCCATCCCTTCCCTTCCCGCTGAGCCCTCCGGCAGCTGCTCTGCTCTGTGTTGCGTCCCTTCACTTCCTGCTGAGCTCTCCAGCAGCCGCTCTGATCTGTGTGGCGTCCCTTCACTTCCCGCCAAGCCCTGCAGCAGCTGCTCTGCTCTGTGTAGCGTCCCTTCATTTTCCGCAGAGCCCTCTGGCAGTCGCTTTGCTGTGTGTGGCGTCCCTTCACTTTCCGCTGTGCCCTCCGGCAGCCACCCTGCGCTTTTTGGCATCCCTTCCCTACCCGCTGAGGCCTCCGGCAGCTGTTCTGCTCTGTATTGCGTCCCTTCACTTCCTCCTGAGCTCTACAGCAGCCGCTCTACTCTGTGTGGCGTCACTTCACTTCCTGCTGAGCTTTCCAGCAGCCACTCTGCTCTGTGTGGCGTCCATTCACTTCCTGCTGAGACCTCCAGCAGCCGCCCTGCTCTTTTTGGCATCCCTTCCCTTCCCGCTGAGCCCTTCGGCAGCTGCTCTGCTCTGTGTTGCGTCCTTCACTTCCTGCTGAGCTCTCCAGCAGCCGCTCTGATCTGTGTGGCGTCCCTTCACTTACTGCTGAGCTATCCATCAGCTGTTCTGCTCTGATTGGCGTCCCTTCCCTTCCTGCTGAGCTCTCCAGCAGCCGCTCTGTTCTGTGTGGCGTCCCTTCACTTCCTGATGAGCCCTCCGCCATCCGCCCTGTTCTGTTTGGCATCCGTTCCCTTCCTGCTCAGCCCTCCGGCAGCTGCTCTGCTCTGTGTTGCATCCCTTCAATTCCCGCCTAGCCCTGCAGCAGCTGCTCTGCTCTGTGTAGCGTCCCTTCATTTCCCGCAGAGCCCTCTGGCAGCCGCGGTGCTGTGTGTGGCGTCCCTTCACATTCCGCTGAGCCCTCCGGCAGCCGCTCTGCTCTGTGTGTCCTCGCTTCACGTCCTTCTGAACCATCTGTCAGTCGTTGTGCTCTGTGTGGCGTGCCTTCTCCTTCCCCTGATCCCTCCGGCAGCCGCTCTGCTCTGTGTGTCCTCGCTTCAAGTCCTGCTGAACCATCTGGCAGCCGTTGTGCTCTGTGTGGCGTCCCTTCAGTTCCTGCTGAGCTCTCCAGTAGTAGCTCTGCTCTGTGTGACGTCCGTCCACTTCCTGCTGAGCCCTCCGGCAGCCGCCCTGCTCTGTTTGGCATTCCTTCCCCTCCCGCTGAGCCCTCCGGAAGCTGCTCTGCTCGGTGTTGCTTCCCTTCACTTCCCACCAAGCCCTACAGCAGCTGCTCTGCTCTGTGTAGCGTCCCTTCATTTCCCGCTGTGCCCTCTGGCAGTAGCTGTGCTGTGTCTGGCGTCCCTTCACTTTCCGCTGAGCCCTCCGGCACCCATTCTGCTGTGTGTGTCCTCGCTTCACGTCCCGCTGAACCATCTGGCAGCCGCTGTGCTCTGTGTGGCGTCCCTTCACTTCCCGCCAAGCCCTGCAGCAGCTGCTCTGCTCTGTGTAACGTCCCTTCATTTCCCACAGAGCCCTGTGGGAGCCGCTGTGCTGTGTGTGGCGTATCTTCACTTTCCGCTGAGCACTCCTGCAGCCGCCCTGCTCTGTTTGGCAACCCTTCCCTTCCCGCTGAGCCCTCCGGCAGCTGCTCTGCTCTGTGTTGCGTCCCTTAACTTCCTGCTGAGTTCTCCAGCAGCCGCTCTGCTCTGTGTGGCGTCCCTTCACTTCCTGCTGAGCCCTCCGGCAGCCTCCCTGTTTTGTTTGGCATCCCTTCCCTTCCCGCTGAGCCCTCCGGCAGCTGCTCTGCTCTGTGATGCGTCCCTTCACTTCCTGCTGAGCTCACCAGCAGCCGCTCTGCTCTGTGTGGCGTCCGTTCATTTCATGTTGAGCCCTCCGGCAGCCGCCCTGCTCTTTTTGGCATCCCTTCCCGTACCGTTGAGCCCTCCGGCAGCTGCTCTGCTCTGTGTTGCGTCCCTTCACTTCCTGCTGAGCTCTCCAGCAGCCGCTTTGCTCTGTGTGGCGTCCCTTCACTTCCCGCCAAGCACTGCAGCAGCTGCTCTGCTCTGTGTAGCGTCCCTCCATTTCCCACAGAGCCCTCTGGCAGCCGTTGTGCTGTGTGTGGCGTACCTTCACTTCCTCCTGAGCTCTACAGCAGCCGCTCTACTCAGTGTGGCGTCACTTCACTTCCTGCTGAGCTCTCCAGCAGCCACTCTGCTCTGTGTGGCGTCCCTTCACTTCCTGCTGAGACCTCCGGCAGCCGCCCTGCTCTGTTTGTCATCCCTTCCCTTCCCGCTGAGACCTCCGGCAGCTGCTCTGCTCTGTGTTGCGTCCCTTTACTTCCTGCTGAGCTCTCCAGCAGCTGTTCTGCTCTGATTGGCGTCCCTTCACTTCCTGCTGAGCTCTCCAGCAGCCGCTCTGCTCTGTGTGGCGTCCCTTCACTTCCTGCTGAGCCCTCCACCATCCGCCCTGTTCTGTTTGGCATCCGTTCCCTTCCTGCTGAGCCCTCCGGCAGCTGCTCTGCTCTGTGTTGCATCCCTTCATTTCCCGCCTAGCCCTGCAGCAGCTGCTCTGCTCTGTGTAGCGTCCTTCTTTTCCCGCAGGGCCCTCTGGCAGCCGCGGTGCTGTGTGTGGCGTCCCTTCACATTCCGCTGAGCCCTCCGGCAGCCGCTCTGCTCTGTGTGTCCTCGCTTCTCGTCCTTCTGAACCATCTGGCAGCCGTTGTGCTCTGAGTGGCGTACCTTCTCTTTCCCCTGATCCCTCCGGCAGCCGCTCTGCTCTGTGTGTCCTCGCTTCAAGTCCTGCTGAAATATCTGGCAGCCGTTGTGCTATGTGTGGCGTCCCTTCAGTTCCTGCTGAGCTCTCCAGTAGCAGCTCTGCTCTGTGAGGCGTCCGTCCACTTCCTGCTGAGCCCTCCGGCAGCCGCCCTGCTCTGTTTGGCATGCGTTGCCTTCCTGCTGAGCCCTCCGGCAGCTGCTCTGCTCTGTGTTGCATCCCTTCAATTCCCGCCTAGCCCTGCAGCTGCTGCTCTGCTCTGTGTAGCGTCCCTTCATTTCCCGCTGTGCCCTCTGGCAGTAGCTGTGCTGTGTCTGGCGTCCCTTCACTTTCCGCTGAGCCCTCCGGCAGCCACTCTGCTGTGTGTGTCCTCGCTTCACGTCCCGCTGAACCATCTGGCAGCTGCTGTGCTCTTTGTGGCGTCCCTTCACTTCCTGCTGAGCTCTCCAGCAGCCGCTCTGCTCTGTGTGGCGTCCCTTCACTTCCCGCCAAGCCCTGCAGCAGCTGCTCTGCTCTGTGTAGCGTCCCTTCATTTCCCACAGAGCCCTCTGGCAGCCGCTGTGCTGTGTGTGGCGTCCCTTCACTTTCTGCTGAGCCCTCTGGCAGCTGCTCTGCTCTGTTTGCCATCCCTTCCCTTCCCACTGAGCCCTCTGGCAGCCGCTCTGCTCTGTGTGTCCTCGCTTCACGTCCTGCTGAAGCATCTGGCAGCCGTTGTGCTCTGTGTGGCGACTCTTCACTTCCTGCTGCGTTCTACAGTAGCCGCTCTGCTCTGTGTGGTGTCCCATCACAACCTGCTGAGCTTTCCGGCAGCCGCCCTGCTCTGTTTGGCATCCCTTCTCTTCCCGCGGAGCCCTCTGGCAGCTTCTCTGCACTGTGTTGCGTGCCTTCACTTCCTCCTGACCTCTCCAGCAGCCGCTCTGCTATGTGTGGCGTGCCTTCACTTCCTGCTGAGATCTCCAGCAGCCGCTCTGCTTTGTGTGACGTCCCTTCACTTCCTGCTGAGCCCTCCGGCAGCCACACTGCTCTCTTTGACATCCCTTCCCTTCCTGCGGAGCCCTCCGGCAGCTGCTCTGCTCTGTGTTGCGTCCCTTTACTTCCCGCCAAGACCTGCAGCAGCTGCTCTGCTCTGTGTAGCGTCACTCCATATCCCACAGTGCCCTCTGGCAGCTGCTCTGCTGTGTGTGGCGTCTCTTCAATTTCCGCTGAGACCTCCGGCAACCGCTCTGCTCTGTGTGTCCTCGCTTCACGTCCTGCTGAACCATCGGGCAGCCGTTGTGCTCTATGTGGCGCCCCTTCACTTCCTGCTGAGCTCTCCAGCAGCCGCTCTGCTCTTTGTGGCGTCACTTCACTTCCTGCTGAGCTGTCCAGCAGCTGCTCTGCTCTGTGTAGCGTCCCTTCACTTCCTGCTGAGAACTCCGGCAGCCGCCCTGCTCTGTTTGGCATTCCTTCCCTTCCCGCTGAGCCCTCCGGCAGCTGTTCTGCTTTGTATTGCGTCACTTTACTTCCTGCTGTGCTCTCCAGCACCCGCTCTGCTCTGTTTGGCATCCCTTCACTTCATGCTGAGCTCTCTAGCATTCGCTCTACTTTATGTGGCGTCCCTTCACTTCCTGCTGAGCCCTCCGGCAGCCGCCTAGCTCTGTTTCGCATCAGTTCCCTTCCCGCTGAGCCCGCTAGCAGCTGCACTGCTCCGTGTTGCGTCCCTTCACTTCCCGCCAAGCAGCAGCAGCTGTTCTGCTCTGTGTAGCGTCCCTTCATTCGCCGCAGAACCCTCTGGCAGCCGCGGTGCTGTGTGTGGCGTCCCTTCAGTTTCCGCTGAAAATTCTTGCAGCCGCTCTGCTCTGCGTGTCCTCGCTTCACGTCCTGCTGAACCATCTGGCAGCCGTTGTGCTCTGAGTGGCGCCTCTTCACTTCCTGCTGACCTCTACAGTAGCCGCTCTGCTCTGTGTGGTGTCCCATCACATCCTGCAGATCCCTCCGGCAGCCGCCCTGCTCTGTTTGTCATCCCTTCTCTTCCCGCGGAGCCCTCTGGCAGCTGCTCTGCTCTGTGTTGCGTGCCTTCACTTCCTTCTGAGCTCTCCAGCAGCCGCTCTGCTCTGTGTGGCGTGCCTTCACTTCCTGCTGAGATCTCCAGCAGCCGCTCTGCTTTGTGTGGCGTCCCTTCACTTCCTGATGAGCCCACCGGCAGCCGCCCTGCTCTGTTTGGCATCCCTTCCCTTCCTGCGGAGCCCTCCGGCAGCTGCTCTGCGCTGTGTTGCGTCCCTTCACTTCCCGCCAAGACCTGCAGCAGCTGCTCTGCTCTGTGTAGCGTCCCTTCATTTCCCGCAGTGCCCTGTGGCAGCCGCTGTGCTCTGTGTGGCGTCCCTTAACTTCCTGCTGAGCTCTCCAGCAGCCGCTCTGCTCTGTGTGGCGTGCCTTCACTTCCTGCTAAGGTCTCCAGCAGCCGTTCTGCTTTGTGTGGCGTCCCTTCACTTCCTGCTGATCCCACCGGCAGCCGCCCTGTTCTGTTTGCCATCCCTTCCCTTCTCACTAAGCCCTCCGGCAGCTGCCCTGCTCTGTGTGGCGTCCCTGTACTTCCTGCAGAGCTCTCCAGCAGCCGCTCTGCTCTGTCTAGCGTCCCTTCATTTCCCGCAGACCCCTCTGTCAGACGCGGTGCTGTGTGTGGCGTCCCTTCACTTTCCGCTGAGCCCTCCGGCAGCCGCTCTGCTCTGTGTGTCCTCGCTTCACGTCCTGCTGAACCATCTGGCATCCGCTGTGCTCTGTGTGGCGTCCCGTCACTTATTGCTGAGCTCTCCAGCATCCGCTCTGCTCTGTCTGGCGTCCCTTCTCTTCCTGCTGAGCCCTCTGGTAGCCGCCCTGCTCTGTTTGGCATCCCTTCCCTTCCCGCTGACCCCTCCGGCAGCTGCTCTGCTCTGTGTTGCTTCCCTTCACTTCCCGCCAAGCCATGCAGAAGCTGCTCTGCTGTGTGTAGCGTCCCTTCATTTCCCGCAGAGCCCTCTGGCTGCCGCTGTGCTCTGTGTGGCGTCTCTTCACTTCCTGCTTAGCTCTCCAGCAGCCGCTCTGCTCTGTGTGGCGTCCCTTCACTTCCTGCTGAGCCCTCCGGCAGCCGCCCTGCTCAGTTTGGCATCCCTTCCCTTCACGCTGAGTCATCCAGCAGCTGTTCTGCTCTGTGTTGCGTCCCTTCACTTCCCGCCAAGCCCTGCACCAGCTGCTCTGCTCTGTGTAGCGTCCCTTCATTTCCCGCAGAGCCATCTGGCAGCCGCTGTGCTGTGTGTGGCGTCCCTTCACACTGCGATGAGCCCTCCGGCAGCCGCTCTGCTCTGTGAGTCCTCGCTTCACGTCATTTTGAACCATCTGGCAGCCGTTGTGCTCTGTGTGACGTCCCGTCTCTTTCCCCTGAGCCCTCCGGCAGCCGCTCTGCTCTGTGTGTCCTTGCTTCACGTCCTGCTGAACCATCTGGCAGCCGTTCTGCTCTGTGTGGCGTCCCTTCACTTAGTGCTGAGCACTCCAGTAGCTGCTCTGCTCAGTGTGGCGGCCCTTCCCTTCCTGCTGAGCCCTCCGGCAGCCGCCCTGCTCTGTGTGGCGACCCTTCACTTCCTGCTGAGCCCTCCGGCAGCCGCCCTGCTCTGTTTGGCATCCCTTCCCTTCCTGCAGAGCCCTCCGGCAGCTGCTCTGCTCTGTGTTGCGTCCCTTCACTTCCCGCCAATACCTGCAGCAGCTGCTCAGCTCTGTGTAGCGTCACTTCATATCCTGCAGTGCCCTCTGGCTGCCGTTGTGCTCTGTGTGGCGCCCCTTCACTTCCTGCTGAGCTCTCCAGCAGCCGTTCTGCTCTGTTTGGCGTCCCTTCACTTCCTGCTGAGCTCTCTAGCAGTCGCTCTGCTTTGTGTGGCGTCCCTTCACTTCCTGCTGAGCCCTCCGGCAGCCGCCTTGCTCTGTTTGGCTTCCGTTCCCTTCCCGCTGAGCCCTCCAGCAGCTGCTCTGCTCTGTGTTGCGTCCCTTCACTTCCCGCCAAGCCCTGCAGCAGCTGCTCTGCTCTGTGTAGCGTCCCTTCATTTCCCGCAGAGCCCTCTGGCAGCCGCGGTGCTGTGTGGCGGCACTTCAAATTCCATTGAGATTTCCGGCAGCCGCTCTGCTCTGTGTGTCCTCGCTTCACGTCTTGCTGAACCATCTGGCAGCCGTTGTGCTCTGCGTGGCGCGTCTTCACTTCCTGCTGAGCTCTACAGTAGCCGCTCTGCTCTGTGTTGTGTCCCATCACATCCTGCAGAGCCTTCCGGCAGCCGCCCTGCTCTGTTTGTCATCCCTTCTCTTCCCGCGGCGCCCTCTGGCAGCTGCTCTGCTCTGTGTTGCGTGCCTTCACTTCCTGCTGAGCTCTCCAGCAGCCGCTCTGCTCCGTGTGGCGTGCCTTCACTTCCTGCTGAGATCTCCAGCAGCCGCTCTGCTCTGTGTTGCGTCCCTTCACTTCCCGCCAATACCTGCAGCAGCTGCTCAGCAATGTGTAGCGTCACTTCATATCCTGCAGTGCCCTCTGGCAGCCGCTGTGCTGTGTGTGGCGTCCCTTCACTTTCTGCTGAGTCCTCCGGCAACCGCTCTGCTCTGTGTGTCCTCACCTCACGTCCTGCTGAACCATCGTGCAGCCGTTGTGCTCTGTGTGGCGCCCCTTCACTTCCTGCTGAGCTCTCCAGCAGCCGCTCTGCTCTGTGTGGCGTCCACTTCCTGCTGAGCTGTCCAGCAGCCGCTCTGCTCTGTGTGGCGTCCCTTCACTTCCTGCTGAGAACTCCGGCAGCCGCCCTGCTCTGTTTGGCATTCCTTCCCTTCCCGCTGAGCCCTCCGGCAGCTGTTCTGCTTTGTACTGCGTCCCTTCACTTCCTGCTGTGCTCTCCAGCAGCCGCTATGCTCTGTGTGGCGTCCCTTCACTTCCTGCTGAGCTATCCAGCAGCCGCTCTGCTCTGTGTGCCGTCCCTTCACTTCCTGCTGAGACCTCCGGCAGCCCCCCTGCTCTGTTTGGCATTCCTTCCCTTCCCGCTGAGCGCTCCGGCAGCTGCTCTGCTCTGTGTTGCGTCCCTTCACTTCCTGCTGAGCTCTCCAGCAGCCGTTCTGCTCTGTTTGGCGTCCCTTCACTTCCTGCTGAGCTCTCTAGCAGTCGCTCTGCTTTGTGTGGCGTCCCTTCACTTCCTGCTGAGCCTCCCGGCAGCCGCCCTGCTCTGTTTGTCATCCCTTCCCTTCCTGCAGAGCCCTCCGGCAGTTGCTCTGCTCTGTGTTGCGTTCCTTCACTTCCCGCCAAGACCTGCAGCAGCAGCTCTGCTCTGTGTAGCGTCCCTTCATTTCCCGCAGTGCCCTGTGGCAGCCGCTGTGCTCTGTGTGGCGTTCCTTCACTTCCTGCTGAGCTCTCCAGTAGCCGCTCTGCTCTGTGTGGCGTCCCTTCACTTCCTGCTGAGCCCTCTGGCAGCCGCCCTGCTCTGTTTGTCATCCCTTCCCTTCCCTCTGAGCCCTCTGGCAGACGCTCTGCTCTGTGTGTCCTCGCTTCACGTCCCGCTGAACCATCTGGCAGCCGCTGTGCTCTGTGTGGCGTCCCTTAACTTTCTGCTGAGCTCTCCAGCAGCCGCTCTGCGCTGTGTGGCGTCCCTTCCCTTCCTGCGGAGCCCTCCGGCAGCTGCTCTGCTCTGTGTTGCTTCCCTTCACTTCCCGCCAAGACCTGCAGCGGCTGCACTGCTCTGTGTAGCGTACTTAATATCCCGCTGTGCCCTCTGGCAGCCGCTGTGCTGTTGTGTGGCGTCCCTTCACTTTCCGCTGAGCCCTCCGGCAACCGCTCTGCTCTGTGTGTCCTCGCTTCACGTCCTGCTGAACCATCGGGCAGCCGTTGTGCTCTGTGTGGCGCCCCTTCACTTCCTGCTGAGCTCTCCAGCAGCCGCTCTGCTCTGTGTGGCGTCACTTCACTTCCTGCTGAGCTATCCAGCAGCCGCTCTGCTCTGTGTGCCGTCCCTTCACTTCCTGCTGAGACCTCCGGCAGCCGCCCTGCTCTGTTTGGCATTCCTTCCCTTCCCGCTGAGCGCTCCGGCAGCTGCTCTGCTCTGTGTTGCGTCCCTTCACTTCCTGCTGAGCTCTCCAGCAGCCGTTCTGCTCTGTGTGGTGTCCCATCACATCCTGCAGAGCCTTCCGGCAGCCGCCCTGCTCTGTTTGTCATCCCTTGTCTTCCCACGGAGCCCTTCGGCAGCTGCCCTGCTCTGTGTGGCGTCCCTGTACTTCCTGCTGAGCTCTCCAGCAGCCGCTCTGCTCTGTGTAGCGTCCCTTCATTTTCCGCAGAGCCCTCTTTTAGCCGCGGTGCTGTGTGTGGCGTCCCTTCACTTCCCGCTGAGCCCTCCGGCAGCTGCTCCGCTCTGTGTTGCGTCCCTTCACTTCCTGCCAAGCCCTGCAGCAGCTGCTCTGCTCTGTGTAGCGTCGCTTCATTTCCCGCAGAGCACTCTGACAGCAGCTGTGCTGTGTGTGGCGTCCCTTCCCTTTCTGCTGAGCTCTCCAGCAGCCGCTCTGCTCTGTCTGGCGTCCCTTCACTTCCCGCTGAGCCCTCCGGCAGCCGCCCTGCTCAGTTTGGCATCCCTTCCCTTCCCGCTGAGCCCTCTGGCAGCTGCTCTGCTCTGTGTTGCGTCCCTTCACTTCCCTTCACTCTGTGTGGCGTGCCTTCACTTCCTGCTGAGCTCTCCAGCAGCCGCTCTGCTCTGTGTGACGTCCCTTCAGTTCCCGCTGAGCCCTCTGGCAGACGCTCTGCTCTGTGTGTCCTCGCTTCACGTCCCGCTGAACCATCTGGCAGCCGCTGTGCTCTGTGTGGCGTCCCTTAACTTCCTGCTGAGCTCTCCAGCAGCCGCTCTGCGCTGTGTGGCGTCCCTTCACTTTCCGCTGAGCCCTCCGGCAGCCGCCCTGCTCTGTTTGGCATCCCTTCCCTCCCCGCTGACCCCTCCGGCAGCTGCTCGGATCTGTGTTGCTTCCCTTCACTTCCCACCAAGCCCTGCAGCAGCTGCTCTGCTCCGTGTAGCGTCCCTTCATTTCCCGCAGAGCCCTCTGGCTGCCGCTGTGCTCTGTGTGGCGTCCCTTCACTTCCTGCTTAGCTCTCCTGCAGCTGCTCTGCTCTGTGTGGCGTCCCTTCACTTCCTGCTGAGCCCTCCGGCAGCCGTCCTGCTCAGTTTGGCATCCCTTCCCTTCACGCTGAGCCCTCCAGCAGCTGTTCTGCTCTGTGTTGCATCCCTTCACTTCCTGCCAAGCCCTGCAGCAGCTGCTCTGCTCTGTGTAGCGTCCCTTCATTTCCCGCAGAGCCATCTGGCAGCCGCTCTGCTCTGTGTGTCCTTGCTTCACGTCCTTCTGAACCATCTGGCAGCCGTTGTGCTCTGTGTGGCGTCCCTTCACTTCCTGCTGAGCTTTCCAGTAGCCTCTCTGCTCTGTGTGGCGTTCCTTCACTTCCTGCTGAGCCCTTCGGCAGCCGCCCTGCTCTGTGTGGCGACCCTTCACTTCCTGCTGAGCCCTCCGTCAGCCGCCCTGCTCTGTTTCGCATTCCTTCCCTTCCCGCTGAGCCCTCTGGCAGCTGCTCTGCTCTGTGTTGGGTCCCATCACTTCCCGCCAAGCCCTGAAGCAGCTGCTCTGCTCTGTGTAGCGTCCCTTCATTTCCCACAGGGCCAACTGGCAGCCGCTGTGCTCTGTGTGACGTCCCTTCACTTCCTGCTGAGCCCTCCGGCAGCCGCTCTGCTTTGTGTGTCCTCGCTTCACGTCCCGCTGAACCCTGTGGCAGCCGCTCTGCTATGTGTGGCGTCCCTTTACTTCCTGATGAGCCCTCCGGCAGCCGCCCTGCTCTGTTTGGCAACCCTTCCCTTCCCGCTGAGCCATCCGGCAGCTGCTCTTCTATGTGTTGCGTCCCTTTACTTCCCGCCAAGCTCTCTGGCAGCTGCTCTGCTCTGTGTAGCGTCCCTTCATTTCCCGCAGAGCCCTCTGGCTGCCACTGTGCTGTCTGTGAAGTCCCTTCACTTTCCGCTGAGCCCTCCGGCAGCTGCTCTGCTTTGTGTGTCCTCGCTTCACGTCCCGCTGAACCCTCTGGCAGCCGCTCTGATCTGTGTGGCGTCCCTTCACTTTCTGCTGAGCCCTCCGGCAGCTGCCCTGTTCAGTTTGGCATCCCTTCCCTTCCCGCTGAGCCCTCCGACAGCTGCTCTGCTCTGTGTTGCGTCCCTTCACATCCCGCCAAGCCCTGCAGCAGCTGCTCTGCTCTGTGTAGCGTCCCTTCATTTCCCGCAGAGCCCTCTGGCTGCCACTGTGCTGTCTGTGAAGTCCCTTCACTTTCTGCTGAGCCCTTTGGCAGCCGCTCTGCTCTGTGTGTCCTCGCTTCACGTCCAGCTGAACCATCTTGCAGCCGCTGTTCTCTGTGTGGCGTTCCTTCACTTGCTGCTGAGCTCTCCAGCAGCCACTCTGCTCTGTGTTTCCTCGCTTCACGTCCCGCTGACCATCAGGCAGCCGTTGTGCACTGTGTGACGTCCCTTCACTTCCTGCTGAGCCCTCCAGCGGCCGCTCTGCTCTGTGTGGCGTCCCTTCACTTCCTGCTGAGCCCACCGTCAGCCGCCCTTCTCTGTTTGGCATCCCTTCCCTTCCCGCTGAGCCCTCCGGCAGCTGCTCTGCTCTGTGTTTCGTCCCTTCACT
The DNA here is from genome assembly GCA_026315105.1 of Locusta migratoria. Taxonomy (NCBI): domain Eukaryota; kingdom Metazoa; phylum Arthropoda; class Insecta; order Orthoptera; family Acrididae; genus Locusta; species Locusta migratoria. Next base: position 572,144,611 of record CM048747.1, on the reverse strand, counting down.
TCCCGCCATGCCCTGCAGCAGCTGCTCTGCTTTGTGTAGCGCCCCTTCATTTCCCGCAGAGCCCACTGGCAGCTGCTGTGCTGTGTGTGGCGTCCCTTCACTTTCCGCTGAGCCCTCCGGCAGCCACCCTGCTCTGTTTGGCATCCCTTCCCTTCCCGCTGAGCCCTCCGGCAGCTGCTCCGCTCTGTGTTGCGTCCCTTCACTTCCTGCCAAGCCCTGCAGCAGCTGCTCTGCTCTGTGTAGCGTCCCTTCATTTCCCGCAGAGCCCTCTGGCTGCCACTGTGCTGTCTGTGAAGTCCCTTCACTTTCTGCTGAGCCCTCCGGCAGCTGCCCTGTTCAGTTTGGCATCCCTTCCCTTCCCGCTGAGCCCTCCGACAGCTGCTCTGCTCTGTGTGGCGTCCCTTTACTTCCTGCTGAGCTCTCCAACCGCCGCTCTGCTCTGTGTGGCGCCCCATTCACTTCCTGCTGAGCTCTCCGGCAGCCGCCCTACTCTGTTTGGCATCTCTTCACTTCCCGCTGAGCTCTCCGGCAGCTGTTCTGCTCTGTGTGTCCTCGCTTCACGTCCTTCTGAACCATCTGGCAGCCATTGTGCTCTGTGTGGCATACCTTCTCTTTCCCCTGATCCCTCCGGCAGCCGCTCTGCTCTGTGTGTCCTCGCTTCAAGTCCTGCTGAACCATCTGGCAGCCGTTGTGCTCTGTGTGGCGTCCCTTTACTTCCTGCTGAGCTCTCCAACAGCCGCTCTGCTCTGTGTGGCGCCCCATTCACTTCCTGCTGAGCCCTCCGGCAGCCGCCCTGCTCTTTTTGGCATCCCTTCCCTTACCGTTGAGCCCTCCGGCAGTTGCTCTGCTCTATGTTGCGTCCATTCACTTCCCGCCAAGCCATGCAGCAGCTGCTATGCTCTGTGTAGCGTCCCTTTATTTCCCGCTGTGCCCTCTGGCAGCAGCTGTGCTGTGTCTGGCGTCCCTTCACTATCCGCTGAGCCCTCCGGCAGCCACTCTGCTGTGTGTGTCCTCCCTTCACGTCCCGCAGAACCATCTGGCAGCCGCTGTGCTCTTTGTGGCGTCCCTTCACTTCCTGCTGAGCTCTCCAGCAGCCGCTCTGCTCTGTGTGGCGTCCCTTCACTTCCCGCCAAGCCCTGCAGCAGCTGCTCTGCTCTGTGTAACGTCCCTTCATTTCCCACAGAGCCCTGTGGCAGCCGCTGTGCTGTGTGTGGCGTATCTTCACTTTCCGCTGAGCACTCTGGCAGCCGCCTGCTCTGTTTGGCATCCCTTCCCTTCCCACTGAGCCCTCCGGCAGCTGCTCTGCTCTGTGTTGCGTCCCTTAACTTCCTGCTGAGTTCTCCAGCAGCCGCTCTGCTCTGTGTGGCGTCCCTTCACTTCCTGCTGAGCCCACCGGCAGCCTCCCTGTTCTGTTTGGCATCCCTTCCCTTCCCGCTGGCCCTCCGGCAGCTGCTCTGCTCTGTGTTGCGTCCCTTCACTTCCTGCTGAGCTCACCAGCAGCCGCTCTGCTCTGTGTGGCGTCCGTTCATTTCCTGTTAAGCCCTCCGGCAGCCGCCCTGCACTGTTTGGCATCCCTTCCCTAACCGTTGAGCCCTCCGGCACCTGCTCTGCTCTGTGTTGCATCACTTCACTTCCTGCTGAGCTCTCCAGCAGCCGCTCTGTTCTGTGTGGCGCCCCATTCACTTCCTGCTGAGCCCTCCGGCAGCCGCCCTGCTCTTTTTGGCATCCCTTCCCTTACCGTTGAGCCCTCCGGCAGTTGCTCTGCTCTGTGTTGCGTCCATTCCCTTCCCGCCAAGCCCTGCAGCAGCTGCTCTGCTCTGTGTAGCGTCCCTTCATTTCCCACAGAGCCTTCTGGCAGCCGTTGTGCTGTGTGTGGCGTCACTTCACTATCCGCTGAGCCCTCCGGCAGCCACTCTGCTCTTTGTGTCCTCGCTTCACGTCCTGCTGAACCATCTGGCAGCCGCTGTGCTCTATGTGGCCTCACTTCACTTCCTGCTGAACTCTCCAGCAGCCACTCTGCTCTGTGTGGCGTCCCTTCACTTCCTGCTGAGACCTCCTGCAGCCGCCCTGCTCTGTTTGGCATCCCTTCCCTTCCCGCTGAGCCCTTCGGCAGCTGCTCTGCTCTGTATTGCGTCCCTTCACTTCCTGCTGAGCTCTCCAGCAGCCGCTCTGCACTGTGTGGCGTCCGTTCATTTCCTGCTGAGCCCTCCGGCAGCCGCCCTGCTCTGTTTGGCATCCCTTCCCCTCCCGCTGAGGCCTTCGGCAGCTGCTCTGCTCTGTGTTGCGTCCCTTCACTTCCTGCTGAGCTCTCCAGCAGCCGCTCTGATCTGTGTGGTGTCCCTTCACTTCCCGCCAAGCCCTGCAGCAGCTGCTCTGCTCTGTGTAGCGTCCCTTCATTTTCCGCAGAGCCATCGTGCAGTCGCTTTGCTGTGTGTGGCGTCCCTTCACTTTCCGCTGAGCCCTCCGGCAGCCACCCTGCGCTGTTTGGCTTCCCTTCCCTTCCCGCTGAGACTTCCGGCAACTGTTCTGCTCTGTATTGCATCCCTTCACTTCCTGCGGAGCTCTCCAGCAGCCGCTCTAATTTCTGTGGCGTTCCTTCACTTCCTGCTGAGCTTTCCAGCAGCCGCTCTGCTCTGTGTTGCGTCCCTTCACTTCCTGCTGAGACCTCCTGCAGCCGCCCTGCTCTGTTTGGCATCCCTTCCCTTCCCGCTGAGCCCTTCGGCAGCTGCTCTGCTCTGTATTGCGTCCCTTCACTTCCTGCTGAGCTCTCCAGCAGCCGCTCTGCACTGTGTGGCGTCCGTTCATTTCCTGCTGAGCCCTCCGGCAGCCGCCCTGCTCTGTTTGGCATCCCTTCCCCTCCCGCTGAGGCCTTCGGCAGCTGCTCTGCTCTGTGTTGCGTCCCTTCACTTCCTGCTGAGCTCTCCAGCAGCCGCTCTGATCTGTGTGGTGTCCCTTCACTTCCCGCCAAGCCCTGCAGCAGCTGCTCGGCTCTGTGTAGCGTCCCTTCATTTTCCGCAGAGCCCTCTGGCAGTAGCTGTGCTGTGTCTGGCGTCCCTTCACTTTCCGCTGAGCCCTCCGGCAGCCACTCTGCTGTGTGTGTCCTCGCTTCACGTCCCGCTGATCCATCTGGCAGCCGCTGTGCTCTTTGTGGCGTCCCTTCACTTCCTGCTGAGCTCTCCAGCAGCCGCTCTGCTCTGTGTGGCGTCCCTTCACTTCCAGCTGAGCCCTCCGCCATCCGCCCTGTTCTATTTGGCATCCGTTCCCTTCCTGCTGAGCCCTCCGGCAGCTGCTCTGCTCTGCGTTGCATCCCTTCAATTCCCGCCTAGCCCTGCAGCAGCTGCTCTGCTCTGTGTAGCGTCCCTTCATTTCCCGCAGAGCCCTCTGGCAGCTGCGGTGCTGTGTGTGGCGTCCCTTCACATTCCGCTGAGCCCTCCGGCAGCCGCTCTGCTCTGTGTGTCCTCGCTTCATGTCCTTCTGAACCATCTGGCAGCCGTTGTGCTCTGTGTGGCGTACCTTCTCTTTCCCCTGATCCCTCCGGCAGCCGCTCTGCTCTGTGTGTCCTGGCTTCCAGCCCTGCTGAAATATCCGGCAGCCGTTGTGCTCTGTGTGGCGTCCTTCAATTCCTGCTGAGCTCTCCAGTAGCAGCTCTGCTCTGTTTGGCATCCGTTCCCTTCCTGCTGAGCCCTCCGGCAGCTGCTCTGCACTGTGTTGCATCCCTTCAATTCCCGCCTAGCCCTGCAGCAGCTGCTCTGCTCTGTGTAGCGTCCCTTCATTTCCCGCTGTGCCCTCTGGCAGTAGCTGTGCTGTGTCTGGCGTCCCTTCACTTTCCGCTCAGCCCTCCGGCAGCCACTCTGCTGTGTGTGTCCTCGCTTCACGTCCCGCTGAACCATCTGGCAGCCGCTGTGCTCTTTGTGGCGTCCCTTCACTTCCTGCTGAGCTCTCCAGCAGCCGCTCTGCTCTGTGTGGCGTCCCTTCTCTTCCCGCCAAGCCCTGCAGCAGCTGCTCTGCTCTGTGTAGCGTCCCTTCATTTCCCACAGAGCCCTGTGGCAGCCGCTGTGCTGTGTGTGGCGTCCCTTCACTTTCCGCTGAACCCTCTGGCAGCTGCCCTGCTCTGTTTGCCATCCCTTCCCTTCCCGCTGAGCCCTCCGGCAGCTGCTCTGCTCTGTGTTGCGTCCCTTCACTTCCTGCTGAGCTCTCCAGCAGCCGCTCTGATCTGTGTGGCGTCCCTTCACTTCCCGCCAAGCCCTGCAGCAGCTGCTCTGCTCTGTGTAGCGTCCCTTCATTTTCCGCAGAGCCCTCTGGCAGTCGCTTTGCTGTGTGTGGCGTCCCTTCACTTTCCGCTGTGCCCTCCGGCAGCCACCCTGCGCTTTTTGGCATCCCTTCCCTACCCGCTGAGGCCTCCGGCAGCTGTTCTGCTCTGTATTGCGTCCCTTCACTTCCTCCTGAGCTCTACAGCAGCCGCTCTACTCTGTGTGGCGTCACTTCACTTCCTGCTGAGCTTTCCAGCAGCCACTCTGCTCTGTGTGGCGTCCATTCACTTCCTGCTGAGACCTCCAGCAGCCGCCCTGCTCTTTTTGGCATCCCTTCCCTTCCCGCTGAGCCCTTCGGCAGCTGCTCTGCTCTGTGTTGCGTCCTTCACTTCCTGCTGAGCTCTCCAGCAGCCGCTCTGATCTGTGTGGCGTCCCTTCACTTACTGCTGAGCTATCCATCAGCTGTTCTGCTCTGATTGGCGTCCCTTCCCTTCCTGCTGAGCTCTCCAGCAGCCGCTCTGTTCTGTGTGGCGTCCCTTCACTTCCTGATGAGCCCTCCGCCATCCGCCCTGTTCTGTTTGGCATCCGTTCCCTTCCTGCTCAGCCCTCCGGCAGCTGCTCTGCTCTGTGTTGCATCCCTTCAATTCCCGCCTAGCCCTGCAGCAGCTGCTCTGCTCTGTGTAGCGTCCCTTCATTTCCCGCAGAGCCCTCTGGCAGCCGCGGTGCTGTGTGTGGCGTCCCTTCACATTCCGCTGAGCCCTCCGGCAGCCGCTCTGCTCTGTGTGTCCTCGCTTCACGTCCTTCTGAACCATCTGTCAGTCGTTGTGCTCTGTGTGGCGTGCCTTCTCCTTCCCCTGATCCCTCCGGCAGCCGCTCTGCTCTGTGTGTCCTCGCTTCAAGTCCTGCTGAACCATCTGGCAGCCGTTGTGCTCTGTGTGGCGTCCCTTCAGTTCCTGCTGAGCTCTCCAGTAGTAGCTCTGCTCTGTGTGACGTCCGTCCACTTCCTGCTGAGCCCTCCGGCAGCCGCCCTGCTCTGTTTGGCATTCCTTCCCCTCCCGCTGAGCCCTCCGGAAGCTGCTCTGCTCGGTGTTGCTTCCCTTCACTTCCCACCAAGCCCTACAGCAGCTGCTCTGCTCTGTGTAGCGTCCCTTCATTTCCCGCTGTGCCCTCTGGCAGTAGCTGTGCTGTGTCTGGCGTCCCTTCACTTTCCGCTGAGCCCTCCGGCACCCATTCTGCTGTGTGTGTCCTCGCTTCACGTCCCGCTGAACCATCTGGCAGCCGCTGTGCTCTGTGTGGCGTCCCTTCACTTCCCGCCAAGCCCTGCAGCAGCTGCTCTGCTCTGTGTAACGTCCCTTCATTTCCCACAGAGCCCTGTGGGAGCCGCTGTGCTGTGTGTGGCGTATCTTCACTTTCCGCTGAGCACTCCTGCAGCCGCCCTGCTCTGTTTGGCAACCCTTCCCTTCCCGCTGAGCCCTCCGGCAGCTGCTCTGCTCTGTGTTGCGTCCCTTAACTTCCTGCTGAGTTCTCCAGCAGCCGCTCTGCTCTGTGTGGCGTCCCTTCACTTCCTGCTGAGCCCTCCGGCAGCCTCCCTGTTTTGTTTGGCATCCCTTCCCTTCCCGCTGAGCCCTCCGGCAGCTGCTCTGCTCTGTGATGCGTCCCTTCACTTCCTGCTGAGCTCACCAGCAGCCGCTCTGCTCTGTGTGGCGTCCGTTCATTTCATGTTGAGCCCTCCGGCAGCCGCCCTGCTCTTTTTGGCATCCCTTCCCGTACCGTTGAGCCCTCCGGCAGCTGCTCTGCTCTGTGTTGCGTCCCTTCACTTCCTGCTGAGCTCTCCAGCAGCCGCTTTGCTCTGTGTGGCGTCCCTTCACTTCCCGCCAAGCACTGCAGCAGCTGCTCTGCTCTGTGTAGCGTCCCTCCATTTCCCACAGAGCCCTCTGGCAGCCGTTGTGCTGTGTGTGGCGTACCTTCACTTCCTCCTGAGCTCTACAGCAGCCGCTCTACTCAGTGTGGCGTCACTTCACTTCCTGCTGAGCTCTCCAGCAGCCACTCTGCTCTGTGTGGCGTCCCTTCACTTCCTGCTGAGACCTCCGGCAGCCGCCCTGCTCTGTTTGTCATCCCTTCCCTTCCCGCTGAGACCTCCGGCAGCTGCTCTGCTCTGTGTTGCGTCCCTTTACTTCCTGCTGAGCTCTCCAGCAGCTGTTCTGCTCTGATTGGCGTCCCTTCACTTCCTGCTGAGCTCTCCAGCAGCCGCTCTGCTCTGTGTGGCGTCCCTTCACTTCCTGCTGAGCCCTCCACCATCCGCCCTGTTCTGTTTGGCATCCGTTCCCTTCCTGCTGAGCCCTCCGGCAGCTGCTCTGCTCTGTGTTGCATCCCTTCATTTCCCGCCTAGCCCTGCAGCAGCTGCTCTGCTCTGTGTAGCGTCCTTCTTTTCCCGCAGGGCCCTCTGGCAGCCGCGGTGCTGTGTGTGGCGTCCCTTCACATTCCGCTGAGCCCTCCGGCAGCCGCTCTGCTCTGTGTGTCCTCGCTTCTCGTCCTTCTGAACCATCTGGCAGCCGTTGTGCTCTGAGTGGCGTACCTTCTCTTTCCCCTGATCCCTCCGGCAGCCGCTCTGCTCTGTGTGTCCTCGCTTCAAGTCCTGCTGAAATATCTGGCAGCCGTTGTGCTATGTGTGGCGTCCCTTCAGTTCCTGCTGAGCTCTCCAGTAGCAGCTCTGCTCTGTGAGGCGTCCGTCCACTTCCTGCTGAGCCCTCCGGCAGCCGCCCTGCTCTGTTTGGCATGCGTTGCCTTCCTGCTGAGCCCTCCGGCAGCTGCTCTGCTCTGTGTTGCATCCCTTCAATTCCCGCCTAGCCCTGCAGCTGCTGCTCTGCTCTGTGTAGCGTCCCTTCATTTCCCGCTGTGCCCTCTGGCAGTAGCTGTGCTGTGTCTGGCGTCCCTTCACTTTCCGCTGAGCCCTCCGGCAGCCACTCTGCTGTGTGTGTCCTCGCTTCACGTCCCGCTGAACCATCTGGCAGCTGCTGTGCTCTTTGTGGCGTCCCTTCACTTCCTGCTGAGCTCTCCAGCAGCCGCTCTGCTCTGTGTGGCGTCCCTTCACTTCCCGCCAAGCCCTGCAGCAGCTGCTCTGCTCTGTGTAGCGTCCCTTCATTTCCCACAGAGCCCTCTGGCAGCCGCTGTGCTGTGTGTGGCGTCCCTTCACTTTCTGCTGAGCCCTCTGGCAGCTGCTCTGCTCTGTTTGCCATCCCTTCCCTTCCCACTGAGCCCTCTGGCAGCCGCTCTGCTCTGTGTGTCCTCGCTTCACGTCCTGCTGAAGCATCTGGCAGCCGTTGTGCTCTGTGTGGCGACTCTTCACTTCCTGCTGCGTTCTACAGTAGCCGCTCTGCTCTGTGTGGTGTCCCATCACAACCTGCTGAGCTTTCCGGCAGCCGCCCTGCTCTGTTTGGCATCCCTTCTCTTCCCGCGGAGCCCTCTGGCAGCTTCTCTGCACTGTGTTGCGTGCCTTCACTTCCTCCTGACCTCTCCAGCAGCCGCTCTGCTATGTGTGGCGTGCCTTCACTTCCTGCTGAGATCTCCAGCAGCCGCTCTGCTTTGTGTGACGTCCCTTCACTTCCTGCTGAGCCCTCCGGCAGCCACACTGCTCTCTTTGACATCCCTTCCCTTCCTGCGGAGCCCTCCGGCAGCTGCTCTGCTCTGTGTTGCGTCCCTTTACTTCCCGCCAAGACCTGCAGCAGCTGCTCTGCTCTGTGTAGCGTCACTCCATATCCCACAGTGCCCTCTGGCAGCTGCTCTGCTGTGTGTGGCGTCTCTTCAATTTCCGCTGAGACCTCCGGCAACCGCTCTGCTCTGTGTGTCCTCGCTTCACGTCCTGCTGAACCATCGGGCAGCCGTTGTGCTCTATGTGGCGCCCCTTCACTTCCTGCTGAGCTCTCCAGCAGCCGCTCTGCTCTTTGTGGCGTCACTTCACTTCCTGCTGAGCTGTCCAGCAGCTGCTCTGCTCTGTGTAGCGTCCCTTCACTTCCTGCTGAGAACTCCGGCAGCCGCCCTGCTCTGTTTGGCATTCCTTCCCTTCCCGCTGAGCCCTCCGGCAGCTGTTCTGCTTTGTATTGCGTCACTTTACTTCCTGCTGTGCTCTCCAGCACCCGCTCTGCTCTGTTTGGCATCCCTTCACTTCATGCTGAGCTCTCTAGCATTCGCTCTACTTTATGTGGCGTCCCTTCACTTCCTGCTGAGCCCTCCGGCAGCCGCCTAGCTCTGTTTCGCATCAGTTCCCTTCCCGCTGAGCCCGCTAGCAGCTGCACTGCTCCGTGTTGCGTCCCTTCACTTCCCGCCAAGCAGCAGCAGCTGTTCTGCTCTGTGTAGCGTCCCTTCATTCGCCGCAGAACCCTCTGGCAGCCGCGGTGCTGTGTGTGGCGTCCCTTCAGTTTCCGCTGAAAATTCTTGCAGCCGCTCTGCTCTGCGTGTCCTCGCTTCACGTCCTGCTGAACCATCTGGCAGCCGTTGTGCTCTGAGTGGCGCCTCTTCACTTCCTGCTGACCTCTACAGTAGCCGCTCTGCTCTGTGTGGTGTCCCATCACATCCTGCAGATCCCTCCGGCAGCCGCCCTGCTCTGTTTGTCATCCCTTCTCTTCCCGCGGAGCCCTCTGGCAGCTGCTCTGCTCTGTGTTGCGTGCCTTCACTTCCTTCTGAGCTCTCCAGCAGCCGCTCTGCTCTGTGTGGCGTGCCTTCACTTCCTGCTGAGATCTCCAGCAGCCGCTCTGCTTTGTGTGGCGTCCCTTCACTTCCTGATGAGCCCACCGGCAGCCGCCCTGCTCTGTTTGGCATCCCTTCCCTTCCTGCGGAGCCCTCCGGCAGCTGCTCTGCGCTGTGTTGCGTCCCTTCACTTCCCGCCAAGACCTGCAGCAGCTGCTCTGCTCTGTGTAGCGTCCCTTCATTTCCCGCAGTGCCCTGTGGCAGCCGCTGTGCTCTGTGTGGCGTCCCTTAACTTCCTGCTGAGCTCTCCAGCAGCCGCTCTGCTCTGTGTGGCGTGCCTTCACTTCCTGCTAAGGTCTCCAGCAGCCGTTCTGCTTTGTGTGGCGTCCCTTCACTTCCTGCTGATCCCACCGGCAGCCGCCCTGTTCTGTTTGCCATCCCTTCCCTTCTCACTAAGCCCTCCGGCAGCTGCCCTGCTCTGTGTGGCGTCCCTGTACTTCCTGCAGAGCTCTCCAGCAGCCGCTCTGCTCTGTCTAGCGTCCCTTCATTTCCCGCAGACCCCTCTGTCAGACGCGGTGCTGTGTGTGGCGTCCCTTCACTTTCCGCTGAGCCCTCCGGCAGCCGCTCTGCTCTGTGTGTCCTCGCTTCACGTCCTGCTGAACCATCTGGCATCCGCTGTGCTCTGTGTGGCGTCCCGTCACTTATTGCTGAGCTCTCCAGCATCCGCTCTGCTCTGTCTGGCGTCCCTTCTCTTCCTGCTGAGCCCTCTGGTAGCCGCCCTGCTCTGTTTGGCATCCCTTCCCTTCCCGCTGACCCCTCCGGCAGCTGCTCTGCTCTGTGTTGCTTCCCTTCACTTCCCGCCAAGCCATGCAGAAGCTGCTCTGCTGTGTGTAGCGTCCCTTCATTTCCCGCAGAGCCCTCTGGCTGCCGCTGTGCTCTGTGTGGCGTCTCTTCACTTCCTGCTTAGCTCTCCAGCAGCCGCTCTGCTCTGTGTGGCGTCCCTTCACTTCCTGCTGAGCCCTCCGGCAGCCGCCCTGCTCAGTTTGGCATCCCTTCCCTTCACGCTGAGTCATCCAGCAGCTGTTCTGCTCTGTGTTGCGTCCCTTCACTTCCCGCCAAGCCCTGCACCAGCTGCTCTGCTCTGTGTAGCGTCCCTTCATTTCCCGCAGAGCCATCTGGCAGCCGCTGTGCTGTGTGTGGCGTCCCTTCACACTGCGATGAGCCCTCCGGCAGCCGCTCTGCTCTGTGAGTCCTCGCTTCACGTCATTTTGAACCATCTGGCAGCCGTTGTGCTCTGTGTGACGTCCCGTCTCTTTCCCCTGAGCCCTCCGGCAGCCGCTCTGCTCTGTGTGTCCTTGCTTCACGTCCTGCTGAACCATCTGGCAGCCGTTCTGCTCTGTGTGGCGTCCCTTCACTTAGTGCTGAGCACTCCAGTAGCTGCTCTGCTCAGTGTGGCGGCCCTTCCCTTCCTGCTGAGCCCTCCGGCAGCCGCCCTGCTCTGTGTGGCGACCCTTCACTTCCTGCTGAGCCCTCCGGCAGCCGCCCTGCTCTGTTTGGCATCCCTTCCCTTCCTGCAGAGCCCTCCGGCAGCTGCTCTGCTCTGTGTTGCGTCCCTTCACTTCCCGCCAATACCTGCAGCAGCTGCTCAGCTCTGTGTAGCGTCACTTCATATCCTGCAGTGCCCTCTGGCTGCCGTTGTGCTCTGTGTGGCGCCCCTTCACTTCCTGCTGAGCTCTCCAGCAGCCGTTCTGCTCTGTTTGGCGTCCCTTCACTTCCTGCTGAGCTCTCTAGCAGTCGCTCTGCTTTGTGTGGCGTCCCTTCACTTCCTGCTGAGCCCTCCGGCAGCCGCCTTGCTCTGTTTGGCTTCCGTTCCCTTCCCGCTGAGCCCTCCAGCAGCTGCTCTGCTCTGTGTTGCGTCCCTTCACTTCCCGCCAAGCCCTGCAGCAGCTGCTCTGCTCTGTGTAGCGTCCCTTCATTTCCCGCAGAGCCCTCTGGCAGCCGCGGTGCTGTGTGGCGGCACTTCAAATTCCATTGAGATTTCCGGCAGCCGCTCTGCTCTGTGTGTCCTCGCTTCACGTCTTGCTGAACCATCTGGCAGCCGTTGTGCTCTGCGTGGCGCGTCTTCACTTCCTGCTGAGCTCTACAGTAGCCGCTCTGCTCTGTGTTGTGTCCCATCACATCCTGCAGAGCCTTCCGGCAGCCGCCCTGCTCTGTTTGTCATCCCTTCTCTTCCCGCGGCGCCCTCTGGCAGCTGCTCTGCTCTGTGTTGCGTGCCTTCACTTCCTGCTGAGCTCTCCAGCAGCCGCTCTGCTCCGTGTGGCGTGCCTTCACTTCCTGCTGAGATCTCCAGCAGCCGCTCTGCTCTGTGTTGCGTCCCTTCACTTCCCGCCAATACCTGCAGCAGCTGCTCAGCAATGTGTAGCGTCACTTCATATCCTGCAGTGCCCTCTGGCAGCCGCTGTGCTGTGTGTGGCGTCCCTTCACTTTCTGCTGAGTCCTCCGGCAACCGCTCTGCTCTGTGTGTCCTCACCTCACGTCCTGCTGAACCATCGTGCAGCCGTTGTGCTCTGTGTGGCGCCCCTTCACTTCCTGCTGAGCTCTCCAGCAGCCGCTCTGCTCTGTGTGGCGTCCACTTCCTGCTGAGCTGTCCAGCAGCCGCTCTGCTCTGTGTGGCGTCCCTTCACTTCCTGCTGAGAACTCCGGCAGCCGCCCTGCTCTGTTTGGCATTCCTTCCCTTCCCGCTGAGCCCTCCGGCAGCTGTTCTGCTTTGTACTGCGTCCCTTCACTTCCTGCTGTGCTCTCCAGCAGCCGCTATGCTCTGTGTGGCGTCCCTTCACTTCCTGCTGAGCTATCCAGCAGCCGCTCTGCTCTGTGTGCCGTCCCTTCACTTCCTGCTGAGACCTCCGGCAGCCCCCCTGCTCTGTTTGGCATTCCTTCCCTTCCCGCTGAGCGCTCCGGCAGCTGCTCTGCTCTGTGTTGCGTCCCTTCACTTCCTGCTGAGCTCTCCAGCAGCCGTTCTGCTCTGTTTGGCGTCCCTTCACTTCCTGCTGAGCTCTCTAGCAGTCGCTCTGCTTTGTGTGGCGTCCCTTCACTTCCTGCTGAGCCTCCCGGCAGCCGCCCTGCTCTGTTTGTCATCCCTTCCCTTCCTGCAGAGCCCTCCGGCAGTTGCTCTGCTCTGTGTTGCGTTCCTTCACTTCCCGCCAAGACCTGCAGCAGCAGCTCTGCTCTGTGTAGCGTCCCTTCATTTCCCGCAGTGCCCTGTGGCAGCCGCTGTGCTCTGTGTGGCGTTCCTTCACTTCCTGCTGAGCTCTCCAGTAGCCGCTCTGCTCTGTGTGGCGTCCCTTCACTTCCTGCTGAGCCCTCTGGCAGCCGCCCTGCTCTGTTTGTCATCCCTTCCCTTCCCTCTGAGCCCTCTGGCAGACGCTCTGCTCTGTGTGTCCTCGCTTCACGTCCCGCTGAACCATCTGGCAGCCGCTGTGCTCTGTGTGGCGTCCCTTAACTTTCTGCTGAGCTCTCCAGCAGCCGCTCTGCGCTGTGTGGCGTCCCTTCCCTTCCTGCGGAGCCCTCCGGCAGCTGCTCTGCTCTGTGTTGCTTCCCTTCACTTCCCGCCAAGACCTGCAGCGGCTGCACTGCTCTGTGTAGCGTACTTAATATCCCGCTGTGCCCTCTGGCAGCCGCTGTGCTGTTGTGTGGCGTCCCTTCACTTTCCGCTGAGCCCTCCGGCAACCGCTCTGCTCTGTGTGTCCTCGCTTCACGTCCTGCTGAACCATCGGGCAGCCGTTGTGCTCTGTGTGGCGCCCCTTCACTTCCTGCTGAGCTCTCCAGCAGCCGCTCTGCTCTGTGTGGCGTCACTTCACTTCCTGCTGAGCTATCCAGCAGCCGCTCTGCTCTGTGTGCCGTCCCTTCACTTCCTGCTGAGACCTCCGGCAGCCGCCCTGCTCTGTTTGGCATTCCTTCCCTTCCCGCTGAGCGCTCCGGCAGCTGCTCTGCTCTGTGTTGCGTCCCTTCACTTCCTGCTGAGCTCTCCAGCAGCCGTTCTGCTCTGTGTGGTGTCCCATCACATCCTGCAGAGCCTTCCGGCAGCCGCCCTGCTCTGTTTGTCATCCCTTGTCTTCCCACGGAGCCCTTCGGCAGCTGCCCTGCTCTGTGTGGCGTCCCTGTACTTCCTGCTGAGCTCTCCAGCAGCCGCTCTGCTCTGTGTAGCGTCCCTTCATTTTCCGCAGAGCCCTCTTTTAGCCGCGGTGCTGTGTGTGGCGTCCCTTCACTTCCCGCTGAGCCCTCCGGCAGCTGCTCCGCTCTGTGTTGCGTCCCTTCACTTCCTGCCAAGCCCTGCAGCAGCTGCTCTGCTCTGTGTAGCGTCGCTTCATTTCCCGCAGAGCACTCTGACAGCAGCTGTGCTGTGTGTGGCGTCCCTTCCCTTTCTGCTGAGCTCTCCAGCAGCCGCTCTGCTCTGTCTGGCGTCCCTTCACTTCCCGCTGAGCCCTCCGGCAGCCGCCCTGCTCAGTTTGGCATCCCTTCCCTTCCCGCTGAGCCCTCTGGCAGCTGCTCTGCTCTGTGTTGCGTCCCTTCACTTCCCTTCACTCTGTGTGGCGTGCCTTCACTTCCTGCTGAGCTCTCCAGCAGCCGCTCTGCTCTGTGTGACGTCCCTTCAGTTCCCGCTGAGCCCTCTGGCAGACGCTCTGCTCTGTGTGTCCTCGCTTCACGTCCCGCTGAACCATCTGGCAGCCGCTGTGCTCTGTGTGGCGTCCCTTAACTTCCTGCTGAGCTCTCCAGCAGCCGCTCTGCGCTGTGTGGCGTCCCTTCACTTTCCGCTGAGCCCTCCGGCAGCCGCCCTGCTCTGTTTGGCATCCCTTCCCTCCCCGCTGACCCCTCCGGCAGCTGCTCGGATCTGTGTTGCTTCCCTTCACTTCCCACCAAGCCCTGCAGCAGCTGCTCTGCTCCGTGTAGCGTCCCTTCATTTCCCGCAGAGCCCTCTGGCTGCCGCTGTGCTCTGTGTGGCGTCCCTTCACTTCCTGCTTAGCTCTCCTGCAGCTGCTCTGCTCTGTGTGGCGTCCCTTCACTTCCTGCTGAGCCCTCCGGCAGCCGTCCTGCTCAGTTTGGCATCCCTTCCCTTCACGCTGAGCCCTCCAGCAGCTGTTCTGCTCTGTGTTGCATCCCTTCACTTCCTGCCAAGCCCTGCAGCAGCTGCTCTGCTCTGTGTAGCGTCCCTTCATTTCCCGCAGAGCCATCTGGCAGCCGCTCTGCTCTGTGTGTCCTTGCTTCACGTCCTTCTGAACCATCTGGCAGCCGTTGTGCTCTGTGTGGCGTCCCTTCACTTCCTGCTGAGCTTTCCAGTAGCCTCTCTGCTCTGTGTGGCGTTCCTTCACTTCCTGCTGAGCCCTTCGGCAGCCGCCCTGCTCTGTGTGGCGACCCTTCACTTCCTGCTGAGCCCTCCGTCAGCCGCCCTGCTCTGTTTCGCATTCCTTCCCTTCCCGCTGAGCCCTCTGGCAGCTGCTCTGCTCTGTGTTGGGTCCCATCACTTCCCGCCAAGCCCTGAAGCAGCTGCTCTGCTCTGTGTAGCGTCCCTTCATTTCCCACAGGGCCAACTGGCAGCCGCTGTGCTCTGTGTGACGTCCCTTCACTTCCTGCTGAGCCCTCCGGCAGCCGCTCTGCTTTGTGTGTCCTCGCTTCACGTCCCGCTGAACCCTGTGGCAGCCGCTCTGCTATGTGTGGCGTCCCTTTACTTCCTGATGAGCCCTCCGGCAGCCGCCCTGCTCTGTTTGGCAACCCTTCCCTTCCCGCTGAGCCATCCGGCAGCTGCTCTTCTATGTGTTGCGTCCCTTTACTTCCCGCCAAGCTCTCTGGCAGCTGCTCTGCTCTGTGTAGCGTCCCTTCATTTCCCGCAGAGCCCTCTGGCTGCCACTGTGCTGTCTGTGAAGTCCCTTCACTTTCCGCTGAGCCCTCCGGCAGCTGCTCTGCTTTGTGTGTCCTCGCTTCACGTCCCGCTGAACCCTCTGGCAGCCGCTCTGATCTGTGTGGCGTCCCTTCACTTTCTGCTGAGCCCTCCGGCAGCTGCCCTGTTCAGTTTGGCATCCCTTCCCTTCCCGCTGAGCCCTCCGACAGCTGCTCTGCTCTGTGTTGCGTCCCTTCACATCCCGCCAAGCCCTGCAGCAGCTGCTCTGCTCTGTGTAGCGTCCCTTCATTTCCCGCAGAGCCCTCTGGCTGCCACTGTGCTGTCTGTGAAGTCCCTTCACTTTCTGCTGAGCCCTTTGGCAGCCGCTCTGCTCTGTGTGTCCTCGCTTCACGTCCAGCTGAACCATCTTGCAGCCGCTGTTCTCTGTGTGGCGTTCCTTCACTTGCTGCTGAGCTCTCCAGCAGCCACTCTGCTCTGTGTTTCCTCGCTTCACGTCCCGCTGACCATCAGGCAGCCGTTGTGCACTGTGTGACGTCCCTTCACTTCCTGCTGAGCCCTCCAGCGGCCGCTCTGCTCTGTGTGGCGTCCCTTCACTTCCTGCTGAGCCCACCGTCAGCCGCCCTTCTCTGTTTGGCATCCCTTCCCTTCCCGCTGAGCCCTCCGGCAGCTGCTCTGCTCTGTGTTTCGTCCCTTCACTTCCCGCCATGCCCTGCAGCAGCTGCTCTGCTTTGTGTAGCGCCCCTTCATTTCCCGCAGAGCCCACTGGCAGCTGCTGTGCTGTGTGTGGCGTCCCTTCACTTTCCGCTGAGCCCTCCGGCAGCCACCCTGCTCTGTTTGGCATCCCTTCCCTTCCCGCTGAGCCCTCCGGCAGCTGCTCCGCTCTGTGTTGCGTCCCTTCACTTCCTGCCAAGCCCTGCAGCAGCTGCTCTGCTCTGTGTAGCGTCCCTTCATTTCCCGCAGAGCCCTCTGGCTGCCACTGTGCTGTCTGTGAAGTCCCTTCACTTTCTGCTGAGCCCTCCGGCAGCTGCCCTGTTCAGTTTGGCATCCCTTCCCTTCCCGCTGAGCCCTCCGACAGCTGCTCTGCTCTGTGTTGCGTCCCTTCACATCCCGCCAAGCCCTGCTGCAGCTGCTCTGCTCTGTGTAGCGTCCCTTCATTTAACACAGAGCCATCTGGCAGCCGCAGTGCAGTGTGTGGTGTCCCTTCACTTTCCGCTGAGCCCTTTGGCAGCCGCTCTGCTCTGTGTGTCCTCGCTTCACGTCCAGCTGAACCATCTTGCAGCCGCTGTTCTCTGTGTGGCGTTCCTTCACTTGCTGCTGAGCTCTCCAGCAGCCACTCTGCTCTGTGTTTCCTCGCTTCACGTCCCGCTGACCATCTGGCAGCCGTTGTGCACTGTGTGACGTCCCTTCACTTCCTGCTGAGCCCTCCAGCAGCCGCTCTGCTCTGTGTGGCGTCCCTTCACTTCCTGCTGAGCCCACCGTCAGCCGCCCTGCTCTGTTTGGCATCCCTTCCCTTCCCGCTGTGCCCTCCGGCAGCTGCTCTGCTCTGTGTTTCATCCCTTCACTTCCCGCCATGCCCTGCAGCAGCTGCTCTGCTTTGTGTAGCGCCCCTTCATTTCCCGCAGAGCCCACTTGCAGCTGCTGTGCTGTGTGTGACGTCCATTCACTTCCTGCTGAGCCCTCCAGCAGCCGCTCTGCTCTGTGTGGCGTCCCTTCACTTCCTGCTGAGCCCTCCGGCAGCCACCCTGGTCTGTTTGGCATCCCTTCCCTTCCCGCTGAGCCCTCCGACAGCTGCTCTGCTCTGTGTTGCGTCCCTTCACATCCCGCCAAGCCCTGCTGCAGCTGCTCTGCTCTGTGTAGCGTCCCTTCATTTAACGCAGAGCCATCTGGCAGCCGCAGTGCAGTGTGTGGTGTCCCTTCACTTTCCGCTGAGCCCTTTGGCAGCCGCTCTGCTCTGTGTGTCCTCGCTTCACGTCCAGCTGAACCATCTTGCAGCCGCTGTTCTCTGTGTCGCGTTCCTTCACTTGCTGCTGAGCTCTCCAGCAGCCACTCTGCTCTGTGTTTCCTCGCTTCACGTCCCGCTGACCATCTGGCAGCCGTTGTGCACTGTGTGACGTCCCTTCCCTTCCCGCTGAGCCCTCCAGCAGCTGCTCTGCTCTGTTTTGCGTCCCTTCACTTCCCGCCAGGCCCTGCAGCAGCTGCTCTGCTCTGTGTAATGCCCCTTCATTTCCCGCAGAGCCCTCTGGCAGACGCTGTGCTCTGTGTGGCGTCCCTTCACTTCCTGCTGAGCTCTCCGGCAGCCGCTCTGCTCTGTGTGGCGTTCCTTCACTTGCTGCTGAGCTCTACAGCAGCCACTCTGCTCTGTGTTTCCTCGCTTCACGTCCCGCTGACCATCTGGCAGCCGTTGTGCACTGTGTGACGTCCCTTCACTTCCTGCTGAGCCCTCCAGCAGCCGCTCTGCTCTGTGTGGCGTCCCTTCACTTCCTGCTGAGCCCACCGTCAGCCGCCCTGCTCTGTTTGGCATCCCTTCCCTTCCCGCTGAGCCCTCCGGCAGCTGCTCTGCTCTGTGTTTCGTCCCTTCACTTCCCGCCATGCCCTGCAGCAGCTGCTCTGCTTTGTGTAGCGCCCCTTCATTTCCCGCAGAGCCCTCTGGCAGCCGCTGTGCTGTGTGTGGCGTCCCTTCACTTCCCGCTGAGCCCTCCGGCAGCCGCTCTGCTCTGTGTGTCCTCGCTTCACGTCCCGCTGAACCATCTGGCAGCCGCTGTGCTCTGTGTGGCGTCCCTTCACTTCCTGCTGAGCTCTCCGGCAGCCACTCTGCTCTGTGTGGCGTCCCTTCACTTCCAGCTGAGCCCTCCGGCAGCCGCCCTGCTCTGTTTGGCCTCCCTTCCCTTCCCGCTGAGCCCTCCGGCAGCTGCTCTGCTCTGTGTTGTTTCCCTTCACTTCCCGCCAAGCCCTGCAACAGCAGCTCTGCTCTGTGTAGCGTCGCTTCATTTTCCGCAGAGCCCTCTGGCACCCGCTGTGCTCTGTGTGGCGTCCCTTCACTTTCCGCTGAGCCCTCCGGCAGCCGCTCTGCTCTGTGTGTCCTCGCTTTACGTCCCGCTGAACCCTCTGGTAGCCGCTGTGCTCTGTGTCGCGTCCCTTCACTTTCCGCTGAGCCCTTTAGCAGCCCCTCTGCTCTGTGTGGCGTCCCTTCACTACCCGCTGAGCCCTCCAGCAGCCGCTCTGCTCTGTGTGGCGTCCTTTCACTTCCTGCAGATTTTCGAGTCCTCCCTGGGTCATGGGTGTGCGTTTGTATGTGTGTGTGTGTGTGTGTGCGTGTGTGTGTGTGCGTGTGTGTGTGTGTTAGTCCTGAAATCAATTTATCCTTAGTTTAAGTAGTTTGTTAGCCATGGACTGATGACCACGCAGTTTTGTTAGAGAGATCTACAAACATTTGAGCAGCCACCACCACCCGTGGTTGCGTGGGAAGTTGCTCCATTGCTTGGCAGTCGGCACAAGAATTCCTGGGGATCGATCGTGAGGCCTCCCCGTTTCGTTTTGCGAACAGGTTTGAGGTGCTACCTGATCACGACAACCCTCCTGAGCTGGATGATGCTTCTCATTCTGAGGTCACCACACAGCCTGCAAGATCCATGCTTTCAGAGAGGGTTGGTTTGCTTGTAGTTGGGAGCTCCAACGTTAGGCGGGTGATGGAGCAACTTAGCCCTAGGATGTACGGGTGGGGTCTGCGAGACCCAAGTGGATTTTGTTTTATATTTATCTTCAAAATTACACTACTTACGAGCGAGCCACTTGCTAGAGGCAACTACTTGTTCTATTATTCGTCTATATTCGCTAGTTGATTGTTGGAGTGGGAAAAAACGTGTTGTGGGTCTGACAGACCCAGCCTGTCCGCTTACGTTAGCTTTTATTTGCTTGAGTAGATTTATTGTTGTATTGACTGTGATGTGCCCAAAAATCTATAATGACGGTTAGGATATAAATCCTGATATTCCTCCTGATAGTGATGCACGATACAGACTGTGAAATAAGTGATGAGCATCTGCTATCTGGACATTTTTTAATTTCATCGTACTATGGACTAAATGTGTAATATGGTGTGGGATAGTCCTAAATTCATTACGTATAAAAATATGAACGTTGAAAATAAAAACCGATGTAAGTGTTCAGGAAGATACGTAAATACAGCAGTAGAATGCAAAAGTTGATACTTGGGCCAAAATAATGAAATTGATATCAAATTAATTAGAGTAATTGCATAATTAGAGTAATTACAATTACTTGTACCTAGAGTAATTACGTGTCCCGAGAGTACTTGCAATTACATGTACTAAGTGTAATTGTTTATTTATTTATTTGTTGTTTATTGTTATTGCATGTGTTCACTGCTCCAAGGTCTGGCGTGGAACTGAGCTCACCCCAAGGGATCACATGACTACGTCACCCCCTCCGCCCCACCATAACACGTGATCACCACTGACCAATAAGAGCCTAGCAAGTGACCATCCCCAACCGATATTCTGTATTCAGACGCAGAGTGCCAGAGGGACAGCAGCATAGGAAGGATGCATATACCAGAATGAAACTTTCACTCTGCAGCGGAGTGTGCGCTGATATGAAACTTCCTGACAGATTAAAATTGTGTGCCGGAACCGGGAATCGAACCTGGGACCTTTGCTTTTCGCGGGCAAGCGCACCACCGACTGTGCTATCCCGACACGGCTCACGATGCCGCCTCACAACTTTACTTCCGCCAGCACCTCGCCTCCTACTTTCCAAACTTCACAGAAGCTCTCCTGCGAACCATGCAAGACTAGCACTCCTGGAAGAAAGGATATGGCGGAGACATGGCTTAGCCACAGCCTAAGGGATGTTTCCAGAATGAAACTTTCACTCTGCAGCGGAGTGTGCGCTGATATGAAACTTCCTGGCAGATTAAAATTGTGTGCCGGAACCGAGACTCGAACCTGGGACCTTTGCCTTTCGCGGGCAAGCACACCACCGACTGTGCTATACCGACACGACTCACGATGCCGCCTCACAACTGGTACTGGGGGAAGTAAAGTAAATGATAAAAGAGCCTCAATTAGAGCTCATATCGCATCCCAAATTAGATGTGCATATAGATGAATCATATATAAGGTCATCTGTAATGCCATACATATTATAACGTTTTTATATTTCATTCTACCAGTTCCAAACGAGATACTCAGCTTTTCAAGATTACGAAGCATGGGGGTTCTGCTCGCTACAACATTATTCTCCTGGGGCATAAATACTGGTAGGTACAATTTTTCACATCTTCTTTAATTTGCAATCAAACCTCTTCTCCACCAAAACATTGCAAATTCAAAACATGCACAATACAACAGAACTTAGTTGATAGTACTTCCATTTAAGACAACAGACTGACATAGCTTCCAGAGCACTCGACAAATGACAAAACTCGAACTCCCCCACGCAAGGTGGTGAGGCAAATATATAACATCGACAATAATGACATTACATTATGCATTGTTCGTAACAATTGAATATACTAATTTACAATTAACAAACACACAAATAAAACATTTCATGTATACAAAAATAATCACAATATAAAATGTAAACTATACATACAATAATTTTAGGTAGTGTAAATCTTTTTAAGTCTTAATCACGGTACTTGCTGTTTCATAACGAAGTGCGATGTTAAATGTCAATTAATTTGTTAATGAGTACATCATACATGTTCCTAACATAAATTGGATTATCAAATATCGCCGTAAATCTGAAAATAGGTTCAAAATCCAACGTCAGTCAATATATACAAAGAATTACAATAATGAATTTTGACTATATATTAATTAACACAATTATCTGGTCAATACAACTTGTTTATGAGCCTAAGCTATATACAATACCATTTAATTTCATGACTTTATGTTTTACATAAGTTTGTAACCTTCGTCTGTCTATTTATTAAAATAATGTGCAATGACAAAAGTATTGTTTATAGAACTGTCTGGAAACGTCTTATACAAATCTCTTAATTAATGTAATCTATCACTTGTTTTGATCACAGTATCACCGAGACACTGTCCTACACTGATTCCTAGACTGGCTATTTCGTTTGTAACTTCACACACAACATGTATCACTATTAAACCACACGATTCCGGGTCTGATGCAGACGGTATCCTACGATAATATTGAGATGAGAGGGCCAGCAGTATCATCTCAATACCCCCCTCCCATCAGCTCAACGATGCCCTCATAAGTCGAGGTGATGTAAGAGTAGAGCACCTACTTTGGACGGCTTGGACCCGGTTGCTGGCTTGGCTGCATCAGTACCTCACTTAGTCTTGTCTGGGGTTGGCACAGCACAGTCCACACATGCAGCACCACCAGATCCTGAAAGTTCCAAGTGCCGTAAGTAGGTGACAAGGGTATGGCCTCCCAAGAGCAGAGGGCAGAATCGGGAACAGCTGACACTCAAGAATCTGCCACACTGAACTTGACCTTTTTAAGCATCAAAACAAAATACACAAGAAACATATGACAAAAAATATCCACATAACTATACTGTCAAATTTATTGTTCTCACTTTCTGAATTGGATTTTTTAAAACTTAGAGGACATGAAACTTTGTATCTTACAATATCATTAGACACTAACATTAATTAACTGATTCTATCATGACTTCTATCAATATCTCAAATACTTTAGCTCTTTAATACTCAGGCAACAATTTGAATTCAAATTTTAACTGTGACAAATTAATACATTGAAAGGTGTAACTGAACAAACTATATTGAATTCAATATTCTTATTAACATGAAAAAATTACATACACACATTTCATACCTTAACACTAAAGAAGAAAGACAGAATGATAGATATATTTGAACAGATTACAGAATGAGTAGGAGATGTGGCACCAGAAACCAAAATCTGAAGTATGCTACCATATAGCTAGAAACCCAGTGCTTGCCAACACTCTTAGCACACACAGAATGTGTACTTTCCTGAGGTTTACAAAAGTTTATATACAACATATTGACAATAAAAGTTTCAAGATATTCATCAACTAATATATACATACAAAACACTTATAACTACAATAAATGTTACAAAATTACCACCTGTACAAAGTATTAATAATTTCCCACTACTGTCTGAATGGCTTGAGTTCTGTTATATTCCTCAGTACAAATGGCTTTCCTGACTTAGGATACTCTAACCTGTAAGCATTAGGATGAGGGTTTCCCACAACTTTGAAGGGACCTATATATATATCAAAGAATTTCTTGACTTCATGGTTGATAGCCTTAGATCTTTCTTGGGCTTTGACCAAAACCATTTGTCCGGTATCAAAACTGGTAGTTTTCAAATTTCTGTCATGTCTTCTCTTCCTGGCTTCAGCTTGTTCCTTCATAGTTCTACATACGATCTCCTCTCTCTCTTGTTTGCTCAATTCTTTACAAGGAGGATAGTTGACGAGTTCACTGATTATGTTAGGCGATGATTTTCCAAACATGATTTTGTAAGGGCAGAATTTCGTGGAAGTATGTTGGAGGCTGTTCAAAATCTCTTCAAATTCATACACATAATCTATCCATGATGCATGATTTTTGTTGCAATAAGTCCTGAACAATCTGCCAATTTCCCTCATGTATCTTCCTGCCGGATTACTGGGGTGGTATGCTGAAATCAATATGTGTCTTGTATTAATGATTTCCAATGCTTCGAGGTAAACTGAGTTCCATTACCAGACAAGATATTCTTAGGTTTGCCGACTGTCTGAAAGTAGTCATTCCTAAATTTGTTGATTATGGATTTGCTGATGGCTTTCTTCACATGGTACAATTTAATAAATTTGGAGAACAGCAATAAATATATGGCTATAACCCCTCTGGTCTTGGGAAGAGTTCCATAAAAATCCATAGGTACAGTTTCAAGCAATTCTTGTGGCAAGATGTTCTGCATGAGGCCTTTACATGTCTGATTGGACACCTTGACTCATCGGCATCTGTGACATGTAGTCACTTATTTCTTAACTCTCCTGGCAATGTTATAAAAATATATGTTCTCTTGTATTTTCTGTATACACTTTTGAATACCACAGTGGCCAAAACTTTCGTGTACATACTTTATTAATACATCAACACAGTTCTCGGGCCAACACAACTTCCATTTATCACCGTCGACATTCATACGTCTGAACAACATTCCCTTGTATGTCTTATAGTATTGCCCTACCTTGTCTTCCCCTTTTTTGCCTAACAAGCTCTTGACTAATCTCCAATTATCATCATGGTTTTGGTATCTCCTAATCTTGTCACAAATTTTTCCGATTTCTGCTTCTTCTTTAATACCTTTCAGGTACATGACTCTGAATTCTTTTTCACAGGCTCCACTGACATCTTCAAATTCACCCCCCACTGGCAAACGAGAGAGTGAATCCGCAACAAGATTGTCTTTGCCCTTAATGTATTCCACAGAGAAATGAAACTGTTGCAAGAACAGTGCCCGTCTGGTAATCCGGTTATGGTAAAGTTTGCACTCCTGAATGTAGTCAAAGCCTTATGGTCTGAGAATACAATAGTTTTGTGGCCTAACAAGTAGTTACTGAATTTTTTGAAAGCCCAAAAAATTGCTAAAAGTTCCTTTTCTGTAGCGGTGTATGCCTTCTCGTGCTTCTATAATGTCCTGCTTGCAAATGAAATGATCCAGTGTTCTGGCTGGTTATCAACTTCAATGGCTTGTATGCATTCTTCTGACCAATTCCAAGCAGTATTTTTCTTCAGAAGGTTGTTCAAACATGGGGCATTCAAGGCTTGAGTACTTATATATTTGCCGTAGAATCCACACATGCCAAAGAAAGATTTGAGTTGTTTCTTGGTTTTGGGCACAGGAAACTTTGCTATTGCTTCAATTTTCTCATTGTCTGAGAGTACACCTTCTTCAGTTACAATGTGACCAAGAAATTTTAACTGTTCCACAGCAAATTTACGTTTTTCTAGCTTAAGAGGCATCCCTCCTGCTCTTAATCTTCTGCACAATTCTTCCAGTAAGCTTATATGTTCTTCCCAGGTTTGACCAGTGACAAGGATATCGTCCACATACACAGTTAACTTTTCAACAAGATCTTTGCTTAATACCAAATCCAAAGCTCTGATAAATTCAGCTACAGAAACATTTAATCCGAATGGGACCACGCAGTACTAATAGCTTCTTCCGTTATACAAGAAAGCAGTGTACTTCCTTGAGTCTCTGTCAAGTGGCACCTGATGAAAACCAGAAGTCAAGTCCAGGCTAGTCATATATTTTATATTTTCAAATTTATACAATAGTTCGCCGATGCTCTCTGGATGGTCAGTTTCCCTTTCTAAAAACTTGTTCAGATGTCTGGAGTCAAGTACAATTCTCACATCTCCATTCTTCTGGGATATCAAGATTATCGGGTTGTTGTATTCACTAGTACTCCTCTCAATTATGTTCCAGTTTTCCATCTTTTCAAGTTTTTTCTCTACAGCTTTCCCTTTTGCAATGGGGACACTGTATGGTTTGATGTAACATGGTTCATGTGGTTTGACCCACAAGGTACACTGGTAGTTTTTCACTTTCCCCAGTCTGTCATCGAACACATCATGATAGTCCCACAAGACTCTTCTCAGCTCTTCTTTTTGTTCTTTGTCTAATTTGTTGGCTTCCTCCACTTTTCTTATTTAGGAGTTCATGATAGTTTATATCCTCCATGGCTTCTTCAGGCTCTGCATGCATGTCTTCTACATCTCTATTATGATGTAATAAATCTAATTCTAGACTCTACTTACTCAGACTATTCCCATTTTTCAATATCATAGCAATACAATGTAAAACACCAGTCTTCGGGTCCACAAACATAACTTTTTTTCCTCCCCAGTCAAATAGAGCATTCACTTTCATGATCCAGTTAGTTCCTAGCAAGATATCCTCAGACAGATTTGGTATTACAAGACATCCTTGACATAGATTGACATCATTCACACTAAAGTTCAACAAGGCTTGCCGGTTAACTAACTTGCTGTTTCTGCCAGTAGCACCCTTGACCTTGATTCCTACTACAGGCATCTCCATGTAGTCCAGTACATCTTTCACACAATCTCTAAATTGTTCAGAAATTCCACTCATTGGACTACCTGTATCAACTATCGCTTCCTTGCCTTTTCCATTAATAAACACGGTCATATATGGGCATCCAGTGACATCATATTTCTCTTCTTCATGAGTAATATCTTCAATAATATCTTCATATTTTATAGTACAGGAATCGTCATTAGCTTGAACATGATTCAAGGACACATTACTTTCAACAGGTTGACAAGCCATACATCCATTAGCAACACAATTATCATGGATAACACACTGCTCTAACCTAGGCACATTATCTTCTAGCTCAGTTACACAGTTACACAGTAACTTATCTAGAACATTGGCTTTCTCTTCCTTATCAATGTAGCTCTGTATGACACAATGCAAGATTTCTTTCCCTACTGTTTGTCTGTTTCTGCTTGGACAACTTTCAGTACTGCTCAGTTTCACTGGTACGACTTGATTCTCACAAGACTTGACATCATCTACAACACACATTGTGTCACACTGGCCATCAGACACGATGCAACCTTCCTTGATTTCAACATAAATTATCCCATCAAGTTCCTTCTCCAAATCTTCAAACTCCATGACCTCCACATCTTCTTCACTATCTTCAACACTGTCATCCTCTGACTTCTCTGAACTCACACTAGACAAAATATCAAAATCTTCATGATTCTCAGTCTTCACAGTTTCATGAGCAGTAAAATTCAGTCTGTCTTCAGCATCTTCAACCTTATCATTTAGCAAATTACACAGTCCAAACACATCTTGTTCTTCACTTATTTTGGGTTCTTCTACGGAAATATCTTCACTTGCATTATACATATTGGCTACAGTATCATCATCTAGTACAACCTCTTCTGGTTCTATACACTTGTCCTCTTCTTTCCAAGCCTGGTTCTTAATGACTGCCCATAGTTCTTTGTCAAACTTGAGCCGATTTACCCTGTGTGTTACCTTCTGCCCCTGTCTATATTGCTCATTTTCCCCATTTGTGTCCAAATCTGATCCTATTTGTGGTAACCTGATTTCTTGTCTTATTTCTCACCCCAACCTGACAGGTTTCCATAGGGGAGACAGTTAGTTTTCCTGTCCGTTTCCATAAGACTTGTTGGTTCCTATCGTTTCTTCCTTGTCTGTTCCTATAATCCATACTCCCACCTTGCTGTCTACTTCAGTTCTCACGACTATCTTCTTGGTGATCATCTCTTCTGTCTCTTCCATGATGGTCTTCTTGGTACCGGTTTCTACCCCTTTCTCTCTCATAACTTCTGTCTAATCTTCCAACAAATCTTAAGAAGTCCTCAACTGAATCGTCAGGTCCACAATCTAACGCTTGCTGTTTTCTTCCTGGTAATCTTCTACGTAGGGTGTCCACCAATGCTATTTCATCTAAATGTGAGTCAAGATGCACTAATTTTCTGATTTCAGCCCCACAAAAGTCCCTCATATTGTCATAACTTTCCCTGTACTTTCCCCCATGCAACAAATCACTTTTTACTCTAGCCTGCTTGCTTTTGGACCAGAATTTATTCAAAAATCACCTCTCAAACTAACTATATGACATGTCCTCTGTATCTAATTGATTGACCCAAGTATAAACTTCATTGCCCAAAAATCTCTTTATAAATTTAATTTTCATTGCATCAGTCATTTCTACAGTGAAGTTGCCAGAACAATGATGAGAAAAGTCTTTAGGATGAATTTTTCCTTCCCCAGGGTGTGTCTTTATTACTATATTTGCCTAATTAAGGCCACAACAGATCGACATTTTGCTATTTACTAAACTTTCTTGCAATAAACTGACCCTTTGTCTGAGGTTATACAAATCCTTCTTAATAACACCTTCAGAATTTGACACACTTTCACTAAATCTATTTTCTAATGACATTTTAACTTCCTGAATTTCAGTTTTTCTAAGTTTTTTTCCTGGTCAAAATACTATTCTACAGTATTAATTTTGTTTTCAAGGTCAGACTCAACATTACTGATTTTACTTTCTGCTACAGTCACACGAGTGTCCTAAATTCATTGCCCTTTCGAGATCACATGTTTGTTTCCTGATTTCGTCAACTGCTCTGTTTGTTTCGTTTATCTGAGACTTTAAATCTGCTAAACCGTCATCTATCTTTTTGCGCAGATCATCCTTCACTGCGTTCAGTTATTTGTTCTGTTAATCGATTTAATAACTCTATAAGACCTGATGATGCAAGAATTATTTCTTCACTATTTGATACATTCCTACGAAGTGTACCGGCCATCACATCCTGATCTGACATGTCCACACTAGATTTCCTATTCTCGGTTGACATCGTCTTTTACAGTGCCAAACAACCCAGACTACAAATACAAATTAATAAGCGTTGCTGTACTTATCTTGTTATTCAGTGTCCAGCGATGTGACGATCCGGGCCCAAGCATCCAATTTCCAAGTTAGGTGCTCCGTGTTTCTTTGCCGTATAGTTCCAGATTCACGTCCTCCTTGGTTTTTCCAACATCGATTATATACATCCAAACATACTTCTCTTGCAACACAAACACTCTGTAGGCACTGTATATGACGCAATCCCAGCTCCTCCACCATTTATAACATTTATATGCTATATAAGTAATTACAGTTCCTTTCTACCACTTCCAAACGAGATACTCAGCTTTTCAAGATTATGATGTATGGGGATTCTGCTCGCTGCAACATGAGATGGCCAGCATTATCGTCACAATATGTACTCCCATTACTCTAGTAATTACACCGAATTTTCAATCCATGGCCATTGAAATCGGTTGCTAGGCTGTCTCAATGAAAGATGCAGTTCCAACCGCTGACAACGGATGGCTCTCCCCCCTCCCCCCACCCAGCGCCTATACAATGAAGCAGCATCTGCCTCTGGAGCTGACCAGCCTCTATTGTGCGCCTCAGTCCGCCGGCCGTAGCCGCTGCGACCGTGGAGACGGGACACACAGGCCAACAGCCCACTCACCCAGCTTCAGCCCCCTGAGAGTCATGTACATATGCGAAAAAACTACCGCAGTCCACTTACGGAGCCCACCGTGTCGCGCGCACAATTTTTCCGGTCGACCCCAGCGTGCCTGCCGGGCTGCGCCCCACACCTTGCAAAAGAATTGCTGCAGACCCCGCGCCGAAATTATTATTTAACAGTGGCACTAGCCATTCCGGCGACGCCGACACAGCGATACGACCGCCCCGATTATTATTTTATTTTGCATTACATTTTTTTTTCTACGAACGCTGTAGCACCTTGTACTATCTCTACACCAACGTCTGCGCGGTTCTAATTTGCAGTGGGACAGTCAACGCCCAAGAAAAAATATTGCTTTGTTTCTCCTGGCGAGAAAAGCAGAACTTTGACAGACAACAGTGGCCGTCCTCTCCATTCAACTCCTTGCTGATACCTGCTCCCCCTCAGCCTTTTAAAACAACGGGCGCAGCTGCGGGCTAGCCAACAGGCGGCTGTGAATCACACACATGCTCTAACCGAGCGTTACCTGTAAAAGCTAATAGTTCCACTCGACATGCGCGAAGAAGAAGCGCTCGTCACTGCACTCTGCGGAGAAACCTTAAAAATTATCAAACGTATATCGCTTCTCAACAACAGTGGCAGCAACGACCGAATAATGCTTTTTTACAAACCTCTCCCTCTCTTTCCTATTCCCCTAAAATAAATACCTGCAATTCCGTATGGAGCACTAGGTTATGCATAAAACGACCGCTTGATAACTGTGGTTATTATTCCATATTTTTCTTCAACTCTGTAAATGGTTGCTCCTCCATTTAGATACAATGCAACCCTTCTCCAAACGAGGACTGTAACACGTTTGACGTGTGTTCTGCTAATTTTTTTGGTTAATACAATGACCAATTTCCTCCGGCTGTTTAGTGTAAAAGTAAATATTTTTGTCCACACTATCTGTTTAAACCGGGCTGCACATATGAAGTGGCATCCTTTAAAGCCTGTCTCTTCACCATATGACCCAGTTTTCGTATACCCTTCTTCTTATGAGTTGTGGAATAATGTAGGCGATATCTACGTCCATGGAGAATAAAGTACTGGAATGCTAAAAAATATAGCTCCTTGCTGGACTCTCCAAGTAATCTCTCCAACTGATCTTTAAAAGCGTATGTTAGCCCGGAGCGATGCAGAGTACAACGGCGCACTTTAAGTGTTCTAAAAGAGAAGATACGGTATTTTTACAATCTTCTTCTTGCACATTCCTCCATCCTGGTTATCCCATCTTCTCGACCCAGCGAAAAAGTAAAAGTCCTCACTATCGCCTGTCTGGACACTTTATAAAATCGAAATTATTGTTCTTCGGTCGAGAAGCATAGGGTTCGACATAACTCAGATAGTTTGGTGTCTTGAATGCATCTTGCTAGCGTTGTGGTGGTGTTTGCGATGGTAAATTATTGTCCTTCGCTCGATAAGCATCGAATTCAATAAAACCTATGGTTAGGTGATTTAAAGCTGGGTAGTGACCTTCTTTTGGAGGTGTGTTTAATCGTTTGTTTAGACTCTAAAGGACTGCTCTTGGCGTTCCTTGTTAGCTGTTCTATGTGTGTCAGTCATATTTACGATGTAATTGTGTGTGTTACAGATGTTTATCGAGAGTATTGATTTGTTTTACAAGTGGAATACGGCGACTGTTTGTGCTCGAATGCTCGAGGTATTTAGTATATTGACTGACAGAAAGCGTTCCAGAAATACTGTCTGGTGGAGTATGCAATGCAAAAGAGAAGAGGTGCATGATCAATCGGTTAGATGTTCAGAAAGCATCTACCAACGACATAGCGTTAGCGAGTTGTCGTCTGCTAGTTAGTTTAGAACTTTAGTAGAAAAGACCTGGGTTGGAGATCGCTGTTGTTACATAGAGTGCCGTATGCTAGGTGGAGTAGAATTTAAGTAAAAGTGTTTGAAATATGCGCTACAGTTGTGTTGCGATTGAGCTCTAAAGAAATCGCTTTAGGATTATGTTCTTAAAAGTTTGCGCTGTGTACGCTACGAAGTATTGTCTGTTTGGTCGTATGCTAGCGTTGTCTGGTGTGCATTACGTTACGTAGCGGATGTGCCTACTGTGGTAAATCATAATTCTCTCATCGGAAGTTAACGTGTTTCATCTAAACTCCTATAGTTTAGTAACTTAAAGTGCGCTAGTTGTAGTGAATGGAATGCGTGTGTGCGGATCTACATGCGTAGTAAATTCAGCAAATTCGATACTGCAAACGCTGGAGATACGACGAAGCTACTATTTCTGGAATACAGTGGGGAAATATGTATGTCCTGTGGGTATATATCTTATAAAGTGCAATTAATCGATGTGTTTTAATGGAGATGCCCGCATCTATACTACAGCAGCATCTTCGTGTAGATGGCTCTATCTCCTGGATTTTTGGATGACACACAAGATATTGAAGGGATTTTTTAAACCGAGCATGACTTTAGGATGGAAGGAGCAACAGCAACGTCGTTGCGGGCGATGATAAGACATTTGGAAACGACTGCTTTACGTTGTTGGTGTCGAATTGTAGAACCAAAATAAATTTTTGTCGAAACATCACGAGCCCTGGTGTAAGCAAGGGCGCTCCACCGGATCGGAGGGGCGAAAGCCTTCCAGGGCAACCAGAAATTGGTCTTCCCGCCAATTTGTGGTTGTACCAGGAACCTCTCAACTACTTGAGTCAAATGCAATTACCGTAATTGCATCCTTCCTATGCTGTAGCTGTCTCTGCGACACTCTGGTAGGATGGGGGAGAGGGTGGTCACGTGCTGGGCTCTCATTGGTCAGTGGTGGTCACGTGGTAGGGTGGGGGGTGACATAGATAGTCACGTGATGCCTTGGAGGAGGAGTGAACACATGCAATAACAATAAACAATAAATAAATAAATAAACAATTACTCTAAGTACACGTAATTGCAAGTACTCTTGGTACATGTAATTACTCTAAATACATGTAATTGAAATTATGCAAATACTCTTAGTACATGTAATTGCAATTACTTTAATTACCCAATTACTCTAATTATTTTGATATCAATTTGATTATTTTGGCCCCATTCTACTTACAGAATAATAGGATGTTGAGATTTTTGATGGGCTACACTATTAATACTTTTTAAAAATCTGTGCATAACAATAATAAACAATAAAAGAAATATTTTTGGTACTTTTGTGGAATGCATGTTTTTTACTTGTTTTAGAATGTAAATAAGGCTTTGAGTCTGTCAGACCCACCCCGTCTGGTTGTTTTTTGTTTTGTTTTTTTTTCGCCCGTCCGTTCTAGGGTTAGACAGAGGAAGAAGGCCAACGTGCACTCCATATGCTTACTGGGTGGGGTCATTCCAGATGTGGAACGAGTCCTTCTGGACGCTATGAAGGGTAAGGGATGCAGCCAACTGTAGGTGGTGGCTCATGTCAGTACCAATGATGTGTGTGACTTCGGATCTCTGGTTTTGAGCGGCTATCTGAAGTGGTAAAGACAGCCAGTCTTGCTTGCAATATGAAAGTAGAGGTCACCATCTGCAGCATAATTGACAGGACCCACTGTGGACCTCTGGTACAGAGCTGAGTGGAGGGTCTGAATCAGAGGCTCCGACGGTTCTGCGGCCGTGGAGGCTGCAGATTCCTTGACTTGCGCCATCGGGTGGTGGGTTTCTGGGTTCCGCTTAATAGGTCCGGAGTCCACTTATATGCAGGAAGCGCCAACACGGGTAGCGGGGGCTGTGTGGCGTGGACTGGGCGGTTTTTAGGGTAGGGGCCTTTGGGGAAACACTAAATTGGCTGTCTCAAAGGGTGCAGGTCGATCACAGGAAGAATATACATCTAGGAACTATCAATATAATAACTGTAAATTGTCGAAGCTGTGTAGGGAAAGTACCAGAACTCCAAGCGTTAACTAGAAAGCACCGAAATATATATCATTACAGGTAGCGGTCGTTGGCTTAAGGCGCAAATAAGTACAGCGGAAATATTTGCAACCACGGTGGAGTAACCGAGTGGTCTAAGGCACCTCGCTGCGGAGCGTGCAGTTGCTCGCCGTCGGAGGTTCGAGTCCTCCCTCGGGAATTGGTGTGTGTGTTTGTCCTTAGGCTAATTTAACTTAGTTTAAGTAGTTTGTAAGCTATGGACTGATGACTACGCAATTTGGTCCGATAGATTTACAAACTTTTTATTTTGAAATATTTGCAAAACATCTAACTGTGTTCAAAATAAGTGGAGGAGTGTTTGTTGCCATCAAAAGTAGTCTATCGTGTAGTGAAGTTGAAGTTGATAGTTCCTGTGAGTTTTTATGGGTAGAAGTAGTACTCGAAAATCGTAAAAAGTTAATATTGGTCATTTACCGCCCCCCCCCCCCGACTCCGATGATACAATAGCAGAAAGATTCAAAGAATACCTGTCTCTAATTGCAAACACATATCCGACTCACACAATAATAATAGGTGATTTTAACTTACCTTCAATCTGTTGGCGAAATTATATTTTCAAATCAGGAGGTACGCATAAAACATCGTGAAAATTTGCACTCAACGCATTGCCTGAGAATTACTTCGAACAATTAGTTTATGAGCCAACTAGAATTGTAAATTGATCTCAAAACACACTTGATATCTTAGCAACAAATAATCCTGACCTCATAATGAGCATCAAAACGGATACAGGTATTAGTGTACGCAGAGCTGTCGTAGAGAGATTGAATATTGAAAGTGCCAAAGTTAGCAAAAATAGACGAAAAGTATATTTGTTCAGGAAATCAAATAGAAATACAGTACATTGCTTCTTGAAAGACAGTTTCCACTCGTTCCTAACACTAATCGTAAGTGTAGACCAGATGTTGCTCAAATTCAAAGAAGTGGTATCGACAGCAATTGACAGTTTTTAAATTAATAAAAGAAGGTGATATCCCTTGGTACACAAAACAGGTCAGGACACTGTTGCAAAAGCAACGGAAAAGGCATGCTAAATTTAAACGGACACATAATCCCCAGGATTGGCGTTCCTACACAGGAGCTCGAAATTTAACGAGGACTTCAATGCGAGATGGCTACAATACTTATCACAAAGAAACTCTTTCTCGAACTTTGACTGAATACCCGAAGAGATCTTGGTCATATGTTAAATATACTAGGTGCAAAACACAAACAATACCCTCACTACGTGATAGTAATAGCAGAGATAGTAAACATAGCATTTAGAAACTCATTCACCAAAGAAGAAGAAACCAATATTCCAGATTTCGAATTACGAACAGAGGCCGTAATGAGTAACGTAGAAGTAGATATCCTCGGACTAGGGAAGCAACTAAAATCTATACAAATTGCAACTAAAATCACTTAACAAAAAGAAGTCTTATGGTCCGGACTGTATACCCATTTGATTTCTATCTGATTATGCTGAATCGATAGCTCCTCAGTTAACAGCCATATACAACCTCTCTCTCAAAGAAGGATCTGTACCAAAAGATTGGAAAGTTGCACAGGTCACACTGATATTCGAGAAAGGCAGTAGGAGTAACCCATTAAACTACAGGCCTATTTCATTGACTTCAATTTGCAGCAGAGTTTTGGAACATATCCTGTGTTTAAATATTATGAATTGTCTCGAACAGAATGATCTATTGGCCCAAGGTCAACACGGATTTAGAAAATATCGTTCATGCATAACACAACAGTAATGAGTGCTGTCGACAAGGATTCTGAAGATGATTCCGTATTTCTTGATTTCCAGAAGTCATTTGACAAAGCACCTCACAAACGGCTTTTAACCAAATCATTTGGTTGTGGTATATCGCCCAAATTTACGACTGGATCGGGGATTTCCTGTTAGAGAAGTCACAGTTTGCAGTAATCGATGGTAAAGCATCGACAAAATCAAAGGCGATTTCGGACGTTCCACAGGGCAGTGTTATTGGTCCTCCGTTATTACTTATTTACATAAACGATTTCGGAAAGATGTAAGAAGCTCTCTTAGTTCGTTTGCAGATGACGCCATCATTTACCGTCTAGTAAAATCATCTGAATATCAAAAGCAACTGCGGAACGATCTAAATAAAATGTCACTATGATGTAAAAATTGGCAATCGACTCTAAATAATGAGAAGTGTGAAGTCGTCCACATGCGTACGAAAAGAAATCTGTTAATCTTTGTTTACAAGATAAATCAATCAAAAGTGAAGACCATAAACTCCATAAAACACCTAGGAATTACTACTAATTCATACTTAAACTGGAAAGAACACGTTGATAATGTCGTGGGATTGGCGAACCAGAGACTGCGTTTTATTGGCAGAACCCTTAAAAGCTGCAACAGAACAACTAAAGAAACTGCATACACTAAACTTGTCCGTCCTTTCTTGGAGTTTGCTGCTTAGTGTGGGATCCTTATCAGGTGAGTTTGACGGAGGACATCAAAAGAGTCCAAAGAATGGCAGCTCGTTTTGTATTGTCACGATACAGGGGAGACAGCGTTACGGAAATGATACTGGATCTGGGATGGGAATCATTACAACAGCGGCGCTTATCGCTGCGGCGTGGGCTAGTTGTGAAACTCCAATCGCCAACATTCTCCTCCAAATGCGAGAATATATTGTTGACTTCCACTTATGTAGGTAGAAGAGATCATCAGAAAAAATACGAGAAATCAGAGCTCTAACAGAGAGATTCAGGTGTTCTTCTTCCTGTGCGCTATTTGAGAATGGAATGGGAGATAAATGGTAGGAGATAAATAGTGGTTCGATGAACCCTCTGCCAGGCACTTAAATGTGATTTTCAGAGTATCCTATGTAGATGTAATCTGCTTTGTACAAAAATATTAATGCACTGTGGTCTGTGTATAATCGTATAATTATCTGCAAATAAATATTTGAGTGTTTTAAAAGCCCATGTTTCTGGTAATGCCTCTTTTTCTGTAAAGGCATAGTTTATTTCATGTTTGGTGTGCATCCTCTTTGCAAAAGCTATTCGTCTTTGCTCTCTGTTATCTTGTATTACACATTCTTGAAAAATACTATAACCTAAACCGAATTCAGAGGCGTCTACAGCTAGATGAAAAGGATAATTAATGTGCAAGGATTGGTGCTTGTGCAAATGTTTCTTTAATTATATTGAATTCTTCTTTGCAGTTACAATCCCATTTCTGCACTGTTTTATTTTTAGAACATTTAACAGGTGTGGTACATTTAATACTGATGATAGAAAAAACTTTCTATACTATCCCACCATACCCAAGTAAGCTTTCAACTGTCTTTTGTTTGAACGTTCAGGGCATAAATGACTGCATCTAATCTAGTTGGATCTGGTTTAGTTCCAGTAGTACTAATGATGTGTCCTGCAAACTTCTTGTCATACCTACCAAACTGATATTTTGAAAGTTTGATTGTTACTCGTTGAGAAATTAATAAAAAAAACATGAACAAATACTTTTTCTTTTAAGTTTTGACATATAGCTTTATCAAGTGCTCTAATGAAAACTGAGACTGTTATATTAATACCAGAAGGAAGTACCTGACACTGATATGACCTTCCCTCAAATAAGCTTGTATATTTTAAGGCCTCTTTATGAAGAACAATTTGCCAGTATCCAGAAGTTAGATTTAGTAATATACTTTGCCCCTGTGAATCTGGTTAGTATTACTTATATTTTTGATGGTCTGTCTCTTTGAGGGTCTATGATTTTATTTACTCTGTGGGCATCCAACACCAACCTTACTGTATTATCAGGTTTCTCAAGCACAATTAATGGGTTATTGTATGGACTATCAGATTCTTCAATAATATTCTGTGTTGACATTCTATGTATTTCTTCCTTACTGGTGGTATTGTAAGAGTACACCTGTCGCTGTATCTTAGTTTGATTTAACGTAATGTATATATTGTCTTAAATTTGTTTATTTCATGTATTTTTCATTTCATGTATGCTAGATATATTTCTTATGTAACGTCATTTTCTATATTGAATCTTTTAGTGTAAACATGTACTATGTGTGTAAACCCACATGGATGCACGGACATTCTTATGCTGTAAGTTAGCAATGCGCCAGAGAAAATGTTGAACCTGTTGCAAAGACTGTCTTTGGTACAGAAGTAGTAGCTGTGAGTGTCGCGCTGCTGAAGCAGTCGCGGAGCGGACTCCCTATAGTAAACACATAAATGTTTTGTTGATGGTGCAGAGGCACGGTAGGCGCAGTGTGGCGCGAGTTTAATGCGATTGAAATAAGCCTGAGAGGCGTACTGTTTAATGTATTGAACGAAGTGCGAAATAAGTTTATTTATGTTCGAAAGTGATCAGAGTAATGTTTTTTCATGTGTGCAAGAAAAGTAATTGTTTGGTATCGAGTCTATTGTCACCGAGTGTGATCGTTGTTGTAGTAAGAGTACCTATTGTAATCATATCTGTCTTGTTTGGACTTCACGACGAAGACGACGAAAGCAGATGAGTACTTTTGTAACATTTTATTTTCTATGCATGTAAATGTAGTGTCAACCCAATCAGAACTTTGGTTCAATTATACATGACTTATTTTGAAACCAGTCTTAATTTTGTAAGTAGTTTTAGTCACCCCATTATCACCATTATTAGATTATGTTGATTATGCAAGCCTGTACATTGACTAACAAGTTCAATCATTTTCAAAGTAATTACGATCAGTTATAAAGAAATTGCTAGACGAGTTAAAGAATTGCTAAACGTGTTGCAACCACAGAGACTAGTAATTAAAGTGCAACAGAGTTTGTAAGTAAAGTAAAGTTGGTTTTATTTATGTAGAAAGTAACCAGGCTAACAGTAGTCAAAGTATTATAGTAGTTTACCAGACTTGACTGAAGTAATTTTTTATGAAATACGTTAAATGCCAAACTCTGCTCAGCCAGTTACACGCGTACGCCACCCAGGCCCTGGAACCAATAAAAAAAATAGTTTACGTAAAGTTTTATAAGGAACTTGAATGCTTTAAACAATAATATCAAAATTATTGAGAACTTTGACTGTAGTATTTGTGAAGCTCATAGCACCACGGAGTTTCACTGTATTGAGCTATTAGCATTGCAATCAGAATCTATCTGCTATTACAATTTTGATTATAACACGAACACGCCATCACCACTACATGAATTCTGACACATTTATTGGTGAAGTTGTGCTGTTCGTGAACCGTAAGAGGTGCTAGTTGGAGGCTGTAGTCAATGCTAAGTCAGATAGGGCCAAGCTTAATTAATTACCACAGTGATTGTTTCAAGTTAATTAATATCTTTTTTTTATTCAAATTTTTTAACTTTCACTGTGAAAGTGTTGTTGCGACCCATTAGTTGTGATTTGTTGCAAATTCAATAACGAAATTATTATTACTAGAGTATACTATTACGCATTCTAAATTTTGAGATTATTTGACGACCTCCAACAGGCAATTTTCTTACAGTTGGCGACACCACTGCCAGGATAGTTTGGGCGCCTACGTTTGTAACTGGTTTGGCACGAAATTTGTTAATTAAGTAAGAGTAATTAAGTTATCATCAAATTTTGATTTATTATTTTATTCTGTATATTGATTGACTGATTATTGGATTTGAAATTTGTATATCGTTTGTTGATTTTGAAACATTGTTGAAAAGTGTAAACATGGCACCCGTAGGGCAGCGTCAACGTGACGCAACAATAGAGAAAAGTAGGGTCCTTACTAGGAACGCGACAACGCGTAGAAGCCAGGTATTAACAATGGATTCAAGATTAGAAAAAGTAACCGAAATGGAAAACGTACCGGAAATGGAACATGCAAATTTGAGCGTAGATCGACAAGAAATTACGCGTGATCAAAATGAGGTTCGAAGAAGTAGTACGGATTTGAGACACTCAAACGATCGCAGGTTAGCGATAAACGTGGGTCACGTAATTAATGGAGAGAAAACTAACGTGGATGAGGTCGCGGACAATGTTAGTGATCAGCAAAAGGTAATTGACGAACATCAGAACGAATCGGAGACTAAATGTTCATCAGAAGATCTGTCATCAAGTAGTGAGGAGGAACGGAAAATCGACAGAAATAAAAAGGATAGACGAAGGGCAAAAAGATGGATGCTGTGTCTCAAGGAAATGCAGACATAAGTGCGTTAATGCAAATTATGCAAAATATGAGCCCGAATTTTGAAAAGTCACAGTTAGAAATGAGCCAGAATTTTTAAAAGTCACAGTTAGAAATGAGCCGGAATCTTGAAAATTCACAGTTAGAAATGAGCCGGAATCTTGGACAGGAAATAAAGAAAATAGATCAAATAATCGAAAAATCACAGTTAGAACTAAGACGGGAACTTGGACAGGACATAAAGAAAATAGATATAAAAATCGAAGAAATAAAAAAGGAAAATGAACACGTCAGGAAGCAAATAAGTAAACAGGACAAAAGGATAGATGATTTAGCCACGCAAACGGAACAACAGATTACGCAGGCGCAAAAAATTTGTGAGGAGCGTCACACCGAGTACAGTAACAAAGTCACTTTAGTTAAAAAATCATTAAACAGAACCAAAGACAAAGTCGCGGGACTCGAACAGGGATTAAAACACACTGAGCAAAGAATTGTTCAGATGCAAAGAGAAATCCAGCGTGTTGTGGAACATGAAAACAATACGTGGACCCAGCCTAGTACAGAAGCGCAAGTTGGCAGTCAGAATGATGATGCAACAGATAATTGTTATCGTCTCACGAGACAGACTGCTGCAGGAAACGTCAGCTTTGAAACGACAAAATCTGTCACCGAAACCAGTAACGGGAATTCGCATTACGAAATAAATTTGAACGGAACTATACCGGAGCAAAGCAATGTTGCGCCATTGCGTTGTGTTGACAATAATGAGGAGGCAAGGCGCACCGAAAATGATAGACGAATGGAAAAGTATTTGCGTAGTATCAGACCGCCACTATTCAAACCAGATGGCGACATCCATATAATGAAATTTTTCAATCATATCGAACAAACTTTACCGCGAGATTGGTCGGATCGCATGTGTATAAATTATATTCTGTCCAACGTGCATGAAAGTATTCATTATGGACATGAGTAGCGAGAGCAGAAGCTACCGCGAATTTAAGGATCAACTAATACGAAAATATTGGTCATCAGCAAAGCAGGATGAAGTTTATGAAGATATTCACACAGCACCGATGTTTAACGCAAATAAATTCAGTACGATGGAGAAATATGTGAAACATTAATGGAATAAGAATAGGTATCTTAGCTATCCAATACCAGAGTGAGCTTTCATTTCAGTAATGCTGGCAAAATTGCCCAGACGTTTGCGAGATCTTTTTATTGTACAACCAGTTTTATCTATAGAAAAATTTATGGAAGTCTTGGAAAGATGTGATCGAAGCTGGGAAAATGGAGACCGACCCAACCGACAGGACAGAGGGAATAGGAATGGAACAGATGATCGACATTATCGGAGGGACGAAGGTACTCGCCGTGAAGATAACGGATACGGGCACCGACAAGCGGATACACGGGAGGATAGGTCACGAGGACGTTATACCAATAACGGCCGACAAGATGATCGACGGCAACGTCATCAGAGAGAAGAAGAACCGACACAAGACCGACAGGAAAATCGTAATAGAGAGAGAAACTATCGAAATGATTGGCAAAACACTGGCGCTAGGCCCAAAGAATACAATCAGTCACGTAAAGTAGACAGAAGTAGAGGAGACGGAAGAACAGTCTACGAGAAACCGGTACCTCGTGACAAACAGGTTTATGTGTTAGAAGCATGCACAGTAGATAATGGAGACACCAACCACGAAACACGTAATCAAAGTACGAACAATCATGAAGGAAACACACGATATTAAACTAATTAAGCGGCCTGCTTTGCCCCGCGGCGAGGCCGCAAAGCATTTAAAGGGGACTGAAGGACCGACGAGCTCAGACGAAAATGCAAAGAAAGTAGACTCCGATAATGAATGGATAACGACAGATGATGAAGAAGAATCTGACGTTATATACAATACTACGAACGTAATTGAACATGACAAGAATGAACGAACAACAACTGTAGAAGCAAAGAAGCTTGAGGGCGCGCAAATAAACAAAGTTATCGACGCATCAGCGCAAATAGATAAAGCAACAGTTGGGCCAGAAACGGAACAAGAATACCATGAAAGAATGTTCGTTGAAGCAATAGATGCGTTACTGGACAACAATGACCAAGATAAGAAAACTTGTTGTGTTCAACTGGAAGAAGATACTGACGTGGAAGAGACGGAAGACAGTGACGAATCGGATACGACAGAAGATGAGCAGGGAGAACCAGAAAACAAAGCAGCAGATACCGTAACCACCTGTACGGAAGAAGTAGCAGAAAATTATGATTCGTTGCAGAATGAGCTTCCTGACATCATCGAACATATCGAAATTTGGAGCCACCACGACGTTGCAACGACAGCACCGCAGATGAGACAATGAATGCCATCCGAACGTCAGATGAACAACAAAGGTTATCAACGGAAGAATAAAATGTGCTTAGAACTGAAATACGAGTATTGAGAGACGCAAAACAGAGCGAAAGAATACATGTCCGAAACTAAAACTGGTAATCGGAAGCAAGGATTATGAAGCATTAATTGATACTGGGTCGATGATTTCAATTTTGACACGATCGATTTATGAGGATGTTAAGAAAACCTTGCATAGAATAGAGGAACTTCCAGCAACTAGATTTAAAATATATGGAGCTTTCAATTCTAAATTTGTGGAATCAAAGAAGAAGATTTTCTTGCCGTTTAAAATCAATCAGCTTAACCAATTATTTTACCATGAGTTTCTAGTAGTGGAAGAAATAAATATTCCGTTGATAATTGGAGCTGATTGGCTACAGAAAGTTAGAGCGGTCGTGGACCTAAAAATAAATATGTTGACTGTTGAAAACGAAGGAAACCAGTACACCACCGAATTATTACAGCAAGTGCAACATCCAGTAAAGACATTTAATATCAGATGCAGCCAGGAAGACATAAAAACAAGTCATGACAAACAAAGGCAAAGAGAAAGGTTAAAAGAGAAGGACGAACAATTTGAAGATCTTAAAGGTATATGCAACGTGCCGACAACAATGAGCCGTGACGCGCCGCGAGCCGGCACAGAGTACTGGAGAAGACGACGCGTGAAAATGAAACACTCAACTGTAAATGAACCGTCTGACTGTAGTTATGTGCATCAAGAGCATTGCAGCGGACGAGGAAGTGTTACACAGCAAAATGAAACCTTACTTGGATTGACACACAAAGAAAGGACACATTTTTTACTCGAAGAAGACGGCACCCAAGAGGACACCGAAATGAACTTCATGATTACCGGATTTGTAGGAGAACGGATTGTTACTGTGACACCGGAAGCCAGTACAATGCAATCGAAGAGGATTTGTACGTAATTAGCCGCAAGCAGTAGCTAATTATCAAAGAAGACTATTGTAATACAAACACATCATCTATTATATCAAAGCAAAGCGTGCAAGTACGGAAACGAGTAATGTTAGAGATTATTGTATGTGAACAGGCCATAGTGGCAGAATTTTTAGTTGTCAGAGGATTAAAGACCGACGTCGTGATTGGTGCGGACACGATGCGGAAGTTAGAAATGAAGATTAATTATTATGAAAAATATATAGAATGGAATGTGGGTGGAATCAAGACGAAATGGAACTTATTTGAAAAGAAAGAGAAAACAGACGGAGAGATGCAACACTACGTTGACTCTGTGTACCTTAACGAAGAAGAGGAGACTAATTATTACGACGTAAATCATTCTACTGTTGAAGAGGAAGAGATAAGACAAAGGATTCGTCAGAAAGTGGTTAATATTGAAAACATTCCTGAGGAGAGGCTAATCGAGCTAGAGCAGCTTCTGTATCAATATCACGTAGTCTTTAAAGAAAAGGTGGGATGTATTAAAGATTACAAGTACAGTTTCAAGGTGAACAGTCAACAGAAGTTCTACAAGAAACCATATATTATTTCCTTCGCGATGAATGAGAAAGTAGACAAGGAAATTCAAAGAATGCTTAAGAATAACATTATTGAAAGGAGTACCTCTAACTTTAACAATCCTATCATACCAGTGGTGAAGAGGAACGGCGAGATACGTCTAGTACTGGACGCCAGGAAATTAAACGAAATTATTGAAGCAGAAAATGACCGACCCCTGAGCGTAGACGAATTATTATCAAGATTTCATGATAAGAAAATTTTAGCAGGATTAGATCTGATCAGTGCCTTTTGGCAAATAGAATTGAGTAGAGAATGTCTGCAATATACAGCCTTTCTGGTAAATGGCAAATCATACCAATTCTGTCGCTTACCTTTTGGACTAAAAATTAGTACGGCCGCATTTATTCGAGCAATGGATCACGTTTTGGGAGAGGAGCTGCTGAACAAAATAATTGTCTACGTGGATGATGTGGTTATTGGAGCGCAAAATTGGGATAATTACTTTGGATTGTTGGGTGAAGTACTGAGCAAATTTAGAGAGTTCGGAATGACTATAAACGTGGAGAAATCACTGTTTTGCAAGTTCGAGTTAAAATTCTTGGGCCCCATAATTACGCAGGAAGGAATAAAGCCAGACGTGGAAAAGATCGCGGCTATCAGAGACTGTCCAGCGCCAGTAACGAGGAAGCAATTAAAATCATTTATGGGA
Source organism: Locusta migratoria (assembly GCA_026315105.1). NCBI lineage: Eukaryota > Metazoa > Arthropoda > Insecta > Orthoptera > Acrididae > Locusta > Locusta migratoria. The sequence goes on along the minus strand of CM048747.1, from coordinate 572,101,980 downwards.
GCCGTGGGCTATTATCTTCGATTCGCAACAATTGAGGCACTTGTAGCGCCGAATATGCATGAGCTACGAAAAAATATATAAACCCTGGAAGTGGACCCCTGAATGCTAACAAGAATTTATCAAAATTAAAGAAAGTCTCGTTAAGGCACCAATACTATGTCATCCTGATATGTCATTAGATTGTTGTTTAGCAATTGACTCTAGTGGCGTTGTAATAGGAGCAGAACTCTACCAAATTAATGAACAGGGAAAACATTGCACAGTAGCTTTCGCCAGTAGGGTACTTAGCCCAGCAGAAAAGAGATACACTGTCACAGAACAATCGTGCTTGGCGGCAGTGTGGGCGTTTAAGAAATTTCATCTCTTTCTGGCAGGAAGAAAGACCACAGTGTATACTGATCATCGAGCTCTGCAATTTATGAAACAAAGCAAGCTAATGCCAGGAAGATTAACACGCTGGACGCTATTCTTGCAACAATATGATTTCGATATAAAGCACGTAGCCGGAAAAGAAAATGTTGTAGCTGACTGTTTGTCAAGATTGCCGATACAAGAAAGTAATAAGGACAAAGCGGACAGAATAACAGATGAAGTAACGGTGATGCTTATACAAAATGTGCCGTTTGAAAATTATCTTAGAGAAAACTTTAGGTCAATAGTGGATTTGCAGAAGAAAGACGAGCGAATCAGAACAATAGTGCAAAAGATCTCCAATCCAGAGAATGTGCATTTACGCCAATACCACAAAATTTTTAGAGGAGCATTATACTTCAGGAAAGGCAACGATGATCAAGGCTGGAAGATATATGTAGCAGAAGAAATTATAAACAAGCTTATTTGGTTCATACATCTGAAATTCGGACACTGCGGACCTGTTAGATGCAAAGCAAAATTGGAGGAAGTTACTTATTTTCCAGATATGTTGCGAAGGGTCAGAAAAGTTCTAAGAATTTGTAAAATTTGCCAAACGATGAAGCCCAGTACAACCACAATTCAAACCAAGTGGAATGCCATTTTGCCAGCACAGGTGAATAAAATTATAGCAACCGATTTGTACGGACCAGTTATCAAATCTAGAGGTGGTTATCGATATGTTCTAGTGGCGATAGATGTACTATCGAAATACGTGATCATACGGCCGTTAAAGAGAGAAACAGCGAAGACCGTCAGCAAAGAATTTGAGAAATATATACTGCCGAAGTACCGTAATATTAAGAAAGTGTTAAGCGATAATGGACCGCAGTATGTGTCCGAGACTTGGAAGCAGATGCTGAGGAGAAATAAAACCAAGCCGATTTACATTTCACGGTACAGACCTCAGAGTAACATTTGCGAGTGGGTGATGCGAGAATTGGGCCGATTTTTACGCACGTATGCCTACAAGAATAAAAAATCCTGGGACTTATACCTGAACGAATTTGAAGATGTTACCAACAACCTTGTACACACCTCAACTGGGTACGAACCAATCAAGATACAACAGGGTATACCCGCAAAGAACCCCATCCGAAGTATGATTGAGCTGCCAGTGAATAACGTCCATATAAACAAAAGAAGAATACGATCTTTAGCTGTGCAGAATTTAAAGAAAAGTGCTGAGGCCAGGAACAGAACCCATAATAATAGATATCCAGAAAGAAAATTTGAAAAGGGAGACCTTGTCTTACTACGAAACAAAAAGCTGGGTAAACCACATGATAACGGATGCAAGAAGTTTTACCGATGGTATTTGGGACCCTACCGTGTAAACAAAGTCAAACATACTAATGCTATGAAACTGGTGTCCATAAAGAACAATAAAAATGTAGGACTCAGACACGTTTGTGACATTAAAAAATTTTATCACTAGTATGTAAGTTGTAATCATAATATTGTAAGGGGAACTACACTACAACTGAAAGACTGATGTGATAAACATGACTTGTAAATATTAATGTATTGTATAACTTATCATTTATTTTAATTACTGTGAATGTGAATGCGAGATGAAAGACTGAAGCTAAGCCCCGTTTGCAGGTTAGCACACAATAAACAAGACAGGTGGATGAGAGCTTGGTATGCGGGCCTGCGGAGCGGCGACAATGCGCTCTTGGACATTAGACGTGCCGCCAGCGGCAGCCGCTACCAGAGGCAACAATTGCGTCGCGCCGGCGCGAGCGACTTGAAAGCAGCCGACAGCCATGGGCGGTAGCGACTTCAAAGGAACACACACACCGCTTCATCCAACGGGACTACGAAACGTAGCGTGTGAAGTGATGTGCAATAAAGTGGAGCTATCAAGCTCGGCCATGAAGGTCAATTCAGTGCAGTGCTATTTTTTGCAGGTTTATACGCCGATAACGTCACACACCGACGCATCCCAACATATCAAATTTTGTAAATAATGTGATGCAACTTCATACCTTTTTATCTTATGTAATGCATTGTAACAAATATTATGTATCTTTATTTTATGTCATGTAATTTTTCCTATGTGAAATATGTGTTATAAAATTAAAAAAAAAAAAAAAAAAATTTGTTTCTCAACCTGCACAGGATGTAAGAGTACACCTGTCGATGTATCTTAGTTTGATGTAACGTAATGTATATATTGTCTTAAATTTGTCTATTTCATGTATTTTTCATTTCATGTATGCTAGATATACTTCTTATGTAACGTCATTTTCTATATTGAATCATTTAGTGTAAACATGTACTACGTGTGTAAACCCATATGGATGCACGGACATTCTTATGCTGTAAGTTAGGAATGCGCCAGAGAAAATGTTGAACCTGTTGTAAAGACTGTCTTTGGTACAGAAGTAGTAGCTGTGAGTGTCCCACTGCTGAAGCAGTCGTGGAGCGGACTCGCTATAGTAAACACATAAATGTTTTGTTGATGGTGCAGAGGCACGGTAGGCGCAGTGTGGCGCGAATTTAATGCGATTGCAATAAGCCTGAGAGGCGTACTGTTTAATGTATTGAACGAAGTGCGAAATAAATTTATTTATGTTCGAAAGTGGTCAGAGTAATGTTTTTTCATGTGTGCAAGAAAAGTAATTGTTTGGTATCGAGTCTATTGTCACCGAGTGTGATCATTGTTGTAGTAAGAGTACCTATTGTAATCATATCTGTCTTGTTTGGACTTCACGACGAAGACGACGAAAGCAGATGAGTACTTTTGTAACATTTTATTTTCTATGCATGTAAATGTAGTGCCAACCCAATCAGAACTTTGGTTCAATTATACATGACTTATTTTGAAACCAGTCTTAATTTTGTAGTTGTAGTCACCCCATTATCACCATTATTAGATTATGTTGATTATGCAAGCCTGTACATTGACTAACAAGTTCAATCATTTTCAAAGTAATTACGATCAGTTATAAAGAAATTGCTAGACGAGTTAAAGAATTGCTAAACGTGTTGCAACCACAGAGACTAGTAATTAAAGTGCAACAGAGTTTGTAAGTAAAGTAAAGTTGGTTTTATTTATGTAGAAAGTAACCAGGCTAACAGTAGTCAAAGTATTATAGTAGTTTACCAGACTTGACTGAAGTAATTTTTTATGAAATACGTTAAATGCCAAACTCTGCTCAGCCAGTTACACGCGTACGCTACCCAGGCCCTGGAACCAATAAAAAAAAATAGTTTACGTAAAGTTTTATAAGGAACTTGAATGCTTTAAACAATAATATCAAAATTATTGAGAACTTTGACTGTAGTATTTGTGAAGCTCATTGCACCACGGAGTTTCACTGTATTGAGCTATTAGCATTGCAATCAGAGTCTATGTGCTATTACAATTTTGATTATAACACAAACACGCCATCACCACTACATGAATTCTGACACATTTATTAGTGAAGTTGTGCTGTTCGTGAACCGTAAGAGGTGCTAGTTGGAGGCTGTAGTCAATGCTAAGTCAGATAGGGCCAAGCTTAATTAATTACCACAGTGATTGTTTCAAGTTAATTAATATCCTTTTTTATTCAAAATTTTTAACTTTCACTGAGAAAGTGTTGTTGGGACCCATTAGTTGTGATTTTCTGCAACATTCAATAACGAAATTATTATTACTAGAGCATACTATTACGCATTCTAAATTTTGAGATTATTTGACGACCTCCAACAGGCAATTTTCTTACAGTATTATCATTACTGGTATGGAGTAAGGTTTTCTGTAGAATCAAGTGTGAGCTTTTACCATAAAAAAACTAAATCTTTAATTGTTCCTGGTCATAAAAAAAACATGTCTGTGTTTTTACACAGCAATAAAAAGAAATCCTGTTTTTATAATTTACTCTAGTTATTTGATTAATTTAAATTATTTATTATATCACTATCCTGTATTTTTGAGACTAGAGTAGTAGTATGTTCCTTGGTGAACAGACAAACAGACTTAAACAGTCTGTTGATGTGTTACTTTTATAAAATTCTACTAAATTACTTTTATGGCCATAAGGGAAAACCATTGATCTATTATAAAAATGTAATGACACATTATAGTCTAACAACCAGTCCTTGCAAAAAATGATATGTACATTAAACTGCATACTACAAACATAAGTTGCTGATAAACATAAGACTTAATATTAAATGTGACAAATATTTCCTTATCTACAGATTTCGTTGATAATTCTGTCACTCCAGTAATTTTAACATCAGTAACTGGTGATTCTGAAATGCATGTTATTTTCTAATAAATTGTAGTCAATGAGTGAAACGTCACTTCCTGAGTCCAATATAAATTTAGCTTTTACCTGTAATAGAGTACCTTCTATTTCTGGCTTAATGTATTCCTTTCTAGATTGTGTACATTCACCTAATATGTCATCTGATAAAAGAGCTTCCTTATCCTGTCTAATTAAATTCATGACATTAGTATGTCGCTTGTTATTTTGCACTTCTGGTGCATGAGCCCTATCCCAGAAACTATCTAGTTTTCCTGATCAAAGTTATTTTCAATTCTATTTCTATAGTTATTTCTGTATGTATGTGTGTGTTTCTGCCTTTATCATTCGACCTAAATCGCTTTTTGTAGGAAATTCGTCCATTTCTTTCAATATTTTCATTTACCTTACATTCATTATTGTATAATTATATAATGGATGATCGTCTTATTGCCTGTCAATAGTATCTATTTGTTCCAGGTAATCTAACAAGTTGTTTGTATTTGGCCAATATTTCACTAATTATTTATCACATACTTTCCATGGTAGTCTACTTTTAACCACTTCCAAACAGGTGAGCTTCTCATCTGGGGCCATCAAGGAAGTTAGTGTGATTTATATGCCATTCTACAAAATTCCTGCAACATTTCCAAAACTTACTATTATGTGCTTTAGTATCTAATAGTTCAAAGCATATTTACTTTTGTGCTACCGCACTCCAATATTTAGCTTCAAAGGCTGTCTCAAACTCTTGGTATGTTGTAAACTCATCTAAATTTAAGATGTGCCCCATCACCCGAGAAATGGATTACCACAAAGTGAATGTTTTTATATTCAGACCAAGAGCCAGGCAACATGCATCTGAAAGATTTTAGAAATGAAACCAGCTGGACGAAATGTGGGGTAGTTAAGCTCAGTTCTTCAATTAATGAACTACTTTAAACTTCATTTCGATCCTCACATCTTTTTTTGTTACTTATATAATTTAAAACGAAAAGTGAAATTACGGGTTGTTTTGATGAAGTATAAACGTTCTCATTTCTACTTGCTGAAAGATTTCCTGCAGCTACTAAAGCCATAGGTGGCAATGAGACATATGTGTTAAAATTGCCTGTCATTATACTATTATCTCAGAATGAAACTTCACTCTGCAGCAGAGTGTGCGCTGATATGAAACTTCCTGGCAGATTAAACTTGTGTGCTAGAACCGGGACTCGAACCTGGGACCTTTGCCTTTCGCAGGCAAGCGCACTACCGACTGTGCTATCCCGACATGACTCACGATGCCGCCCGATAACTTTACTTCTGCCAGTACCTCGCCTCCTACTTTCCAAACTTCACAGAAACTCTCCTGCAAACACGCAAGACTAGCACTCCTGGAAGAAAGGATATGGTGGAAACATGGCTTAGCCACAGCCTAAGGGATGTTTCCAGAATGAAACTTCACTCTGCAGCGGAGTGTGCACTGATATGAAACTTCCTGGCAGATTAAAATTGTGTGCCGGAACCGGGACTCAAACCTGGGATCTTTGCCTCTCGCGGGCAAGCGCACTACTGACTGTGCTATTCCGACACGACTCACGATGCCGCCCGACAACTTTACTTCTGCCAGTACCTCCCCTCATACTTTCCAAACTTCACAGAAGCTCTCCTGCAAACACGAAAGACTAGCACTCCTGGAAGAAAGGATATGGTGGAGACATGGCTTAGCCACAGCCTAAGGGATGTTTCCAGAATGAAACTTCACTCTGCAGCGGAGTGTGCGCTGATATGAAACTTCCTGGCAGATTAAAATTGTGTGCCGGAACCGGGACTCAAACTTGGGATCTTTGCCTCTCGCGGGCAAGCGCACTACCGACTGTGCTATCCCGACACGACTCACGATGCCGCCCGACAACTTTACTTCTGCCAGTATCTCGCGTCCTACTTTCCAAACTTCACAGAAGCTCTCCTGCAAACATGCAAGACTAGCACTCCTGGAAGAAAGGATATGGTGGAGACATGGCTTAGCCACAGTCTAAGGGATGTTTCCAGAATGAAACTTCACTCTGCAGCGGAGTGTGCGTTGATATGAAACTTCCTGGCAGATTAAAATTGTGTGCTGGAACCAGGACTCGAACCTGGGACCTTTGCCTTTCGCGGGCAAGCGCTTGCCCGCAAAAGGCAAAGGTCCCAGGTTCGAGTCCCGGTTCCAGCACACAATTTTAATCTGCCAGGGAGTTTCATACTATTATCTGTTTTTGTGTACTTTGATTACATTCAATTTTTTGTAATCAAGGTTCTAATTCATTCATGATTGAGGATAGCACATGAATATTCTGATTTGTGTATTTGTTTACCTTTTCTTTCGGTAAGATCTGTTTCTAAATTGTTAATCGTTTGTCCTAAAGTAACTGAGTGTATATGTTCCTTCACGTTTGGCTTCAACCATTTCCAGTTGTTGATTAGTTTCATTTTCAAGGTCGAAACCTGTGTTAAATCTGTGTTGCAATCTGTCCATATATCCGGTATTTGGCTAATGAAATTGTTAAGAGTTTCATCTATATTATTCAATCTATAATTTATAATGTGTGTTATTTTGTTATACGTATGTATGAAAGTGTTTTCTAAGTAACTACTCTCAATTTGTTGTAATATTATTTGCATATAACTGTCCATGATCTTGTTTATTTCTGATCAATCCATTTTGTAAAATATACGGTAGTTACATCATATATCAAAGTAATTATCTGATTGCAGTAACTTTATATTTAAATATAAATACGACTAGTATGTGTGAAAAATAGTGCAATATTAACTCTTCGTATAGTTTGCAACTGCACACGTTTTACTACTCGTGTGCAAGAATTAATCTAAGTGTGTAATCACTTTGAGTGATTTCTATAAATAGTGGAACCCTGTCATGGTGTATATTCTGACACTGCACACTTTAGCAACGAAATACAAAGAGTATGATCACCACCGTTATTTTCCTGAGATGCATTGCGTTGACAGCATGATGCTCTCGTTGATGACACTGCTTGTCAGCTGTGTGCGACTAGTAGAGAGGGCAGAACTGCAACTCGTTGTTCAAAGTGTTGCCACCTTGACTGGGCACTCCTACTTTATGCAGATGGTTCCCGTTTCAAGAGGGCAGTGAAATGTAGTTCCAAAATTGGGTAGGTCATTGCATTTCAACAAACCTGTGCATCATCAATCTTCTTCATATTTTTTCTGTATTATGGAATGAAGTAATACAAGTGTAGCCTCAATTGTGTGTTCATACTCACAAACACAAAATAAATAAATAAAACAAATAAAAAATAAAACAGCTTACTGATGCACTTACTGTACTCTTGAACCAACATTAAATTATGTAGCAACCATTTGTTTATTCTGCTGCTATGTGGTGTTATTACTTGCAAATCAATTAAAATCGGTTGAAACTATTTTTCTTTAAATGATTTAACTCTTTAAGTGATAATACATCCCCCTTCTAAAATTTGAGTACTGGTTCTGAGATTATAAATTTTTATAGTTGTTTATTCTGCATCACTGCTTGTCGCTGTATCCTTCACTGTACAAAGCAGTGTTTTTAATGCATTTGTTTCTTTAACAGGGTTGCCATGTGAGAGATCCTACACACACACACACACACACACACACACACACACATATATATATATATATATATATATATATATATATATATATATATATATATATATATATGTGTGTGTGTGTGTGTGTGTGTGTGTGTGTGTGTTTGTGTGTGTGTGTGTGTGTGTGTGCAGTAACACAAAGTAAGCATCAAACAAAAAAACACAAAGAACAAAACTTATCTAGCTAGAAAGGGCAAAACAGATGGCACTATCGTTGGCCCGCATACATATATATCTAGCTTTCTAGCTAGATAAGTTTTGTTCTTTGTGTTTTTTTGTTTGATGCTTACTTTGTGAGATATTTGGTCCGGTCACTATAGATGGACCACCCTGTGTACACACACACACACACACATATATATATATATATATATATATATATATATATATATATATATATATATATATGGTGTCCCAGCTATCTTGTCCACCCAAAACATCTCTGTAACAATAACAGCTATTGGAAAACGACTATCACTGGTGTCGATGTACGGCTGGGGCGCATGAATGTACATATTTGGAAACATTCTAAAACGAAAGCAATATGTTTTTTTAACACAAACTTATGTTTTTTTTAATGGGTACCCTATATTTTTTCTTCAGCAATCTATAGCATGACAAATCACATAAACAATGGCGTTGATTGCATCGCAATATTCCAATTACATCCTGAGATATTGCGACGAGAAGATGACGCTTGAAAAACCCGAAGTACACTGCTAGCACACATCCTGAGGCTCAGGCGTGAACCCCATGCTGCCCGTAATCGCGATGTGATTGCCATGCGTAATCGTGCTTCCATACTTATCAAGAGGTCCGAAACGAATAAAACGGTCTGCTGCCATCCTGCATTAAAGTCGTACACTCCAGCAGGCATTTATCTGATAGGCTAGGGGTGATGCGGTTGGGCCTTCGAAGGTGGAGGGAGACGATCTTCCAGAAGATACTAGGAGGAAACTGAAACCCGCACATATAAGAAGATACTTTAAACTTTTTGTGTCTCTTCGTTAGCTATTTTACTGCATCCGACGTGAGTAGGAGGGTGTGGTTAGTGCACCTGTCTGCAGGCCTGGTGGCCCTTGTTCCTGTGGCAGGTGGCCCGACGGGTGCTGGGTGGCTGCGAAGGCTGGCCACCGGAACAGCTAAGCGGCGGCGACTGAGACCAGCACGGCCGCATCTTTTGTGTGTGCCTACAGCCAGTAGCGCTGTGTTCCAAATAAAATATTTATATTCATTTACGTACTAGACGAATATCTAATAAAATTGGGGGTACATATTTAAAAAATGCTGTTGATATCCGTTTGACCTATGGCAGCGCCATCTGGCGGGACAATCATAGCGCCATCTATTTCCCCCCTCAAGCTATAAAAGTTTTGTTCTTCTACAATTCGACTTCTTTATTATAACTCTTACATCAGTAGTTATGTTGTTGTTGTTGTCTTCAATCCGCAGACTGGTTTGATGCAGCTCTCCACGCTACCCTATCCTGTGCAAGTCTCTTCATCTGAGAATACGTTCGGCAACCTACATCCTTTTGAATCTGCTTACTATATTCATTCCTCGGTCTCCCTCTACGATTTTTACCCCACGCTTCGTTCTAATGCTAAGTTAACAATTCCTTGATGTCTCAGAATGTGTCCAACTAATACATCCCTTCTCTTAGTCAGGTTATGCCAGAAATTCCTTTTCTCCCCAATTCGGTTAAGCACCTTCTCATTAGTTACGTGATCTACCCATCTAATTTTCATCATTCGTCTGTAACACCACATTTCAAAAGCTTCTATCATCTTTTTATCTGAACTCCTTTTCGTCCACGTTTCACTCCCATACAGTGCTACACGCAAGACAAATGCTTTCAGATAGGACTTCTTGACATTTAAATTAATATTGGATGTTAACAAGTTTCGCTTCTTTAGAAACGCTTTTCTCCCCATAGCCATTCTGCATTTTATATCTTCTTTACTTCAGCCATCAGAAGTTATCCTGCTACCCAAATAACAAAATTCATCTACTACTTTTATTGTCTCATTACCTAATCTAATTCCTTCAGCATCGCCTGATTTTTTGACATTGCAGTCCATTACCTTCGTTTTACTCTTGTTAATGTTCATCTTATATCTTCCCTTCAAGACACTGTCCATCCCATGCAATCGTCTTCCAGATCTTTTGCGGTCTCTGACAGAATTAGTATGTCATCAGCAAACCGCAATATTTTTTTCTCTTCTCCATTCCCTCTCCAAATTTCTCCTTCCATTCCTTCACTGCCTGCTCAATGTAGAGATTGAACAGTATTGGGGAAAGGCTACAACCTTGTCTTACTTCCTTCCCAACCTCTACATCCTTTTCTCGCCCTTAGACTCTAATAACCGCTGTCTGGTTTTTGTATAGGTTGAATATAACTCTTCACTCTCTATGTTTTACCCCTGATACCTTCAGAATTTGAAAGAGTGTATTCCATTCGACACTGTCAAAAGCTTTCTCCAAATCGACAAACCCTTAAAATGTAGGTTTCCCTTTCCTTAGCCTATCTTCTAAGATAAGTTGTAATGTGAGTATTGCCTCTCATGTTCCTACATTTCTCCTAAATCCAAACTGATCTTCCCCTAGGTTGGATTCCTCAAGTTTTTCCATTCGTCTGTAACTTATTTGTGTTAGTATTTTGCACCCATGACTTATTAAACTGTTAGTACTGTAATTTTCACACTTGTCTGCACTTGCTTTCTTTGGAATTGGAATTACGATAATCTTCTTGAAGTCGGAGGATGTTTCCCCTGTCTCATACATTTTGCATACCAGGTGATACAATTTTTTCACGACTGGCTCTCCTAACGACATCAGCAGTTCAGACGGAATATCATCTACTCCAGGGGCCTTGTTTCGATTCAGGGTAGCGTGGAGAGCTGCATCAAACCAGTCTGCAGACTGAAGACCACAACAACAAGAACAATAACATCTACATGATACATCTGGCTTATACCAAGACAATATCAAAACTGCCTAGTAGTCCCTCTTCTTTGCAAAGTGTGTGTCTGCTCATAAATATTTTCTTCTTTGCTCTTGGTGCTCCTGGGAACCCAGTACGATGATAAAATCCCTTTAACGTGCCTGTAATAATGTCAGGCCACCGCACAATCACGCTGTCACACCGAGTCCAGAACACCTTGAAAAAAAAAAAAAAAAAAAAAAACACACCCCCAACATAATATATTTAAACATAAAATTATCTACTAAGAAACATCCCTATTTTCAACAAATATATTGGATCGTTTATTATGCAATTATTATTTCATTGTTTAATAATCTGTTCCCTAACATCAGGCACCATGTCACGGATTGTACAGCCTCTCCTGCTGCAGGTTCGTCCTTCGGCCATGTGTGTATGTGTCGTTTGCATCAGTTAGTTTAAATAGTGTGTGCACCTAAGAACTGATTCCTCAGTGGCTTGATCCCTTAGGAATTCACACACACACTTCATTATGAGGTGTGAGGCACGGGGTAGACAGCATGTGTCAGCCTGTATGTTCCTTAAGCAGTACTGTCAAAAGTCGAATTATTGCGAGTCTACTGTAATTAAAGGTAAAATTATGATAAAACAAAATAAAATTCCTCGTGTGTCGAAAATCCTCATCCTACTGTCTGTGTATGTATCTGCGCATAAAGGTTATGACGACTGCTGTAATCATCTCGTACGGTAAAAACATCCTTTGTGTCAACTGCGAGGAAATGTTGCAGTATTTGTCGGTAATACCCATGTGTGCGGTTGTCTCTTTATGGGTTGTAGAGGCTGTCTTTATTGGGCTGATGATGTATTAAGACGTATGGTATAGCTGTGGAATTTCGATTATTATTATGTCTGTTGTTACAATCTTCGTAAAAATAGCTCATATGTATTCGTAATCTGGTGCTGCGAGGAAAAATTAACCCGATAACTTCCCCTGGTCATGTTCGAGCGTCGACTGGTATGTTTACATGTATAGGACGTACACGCTCCAAACCAGCGTCTACGATGAGTCAAGAGGTCCGCACTCGCTTGCAGCCGGAAACAGCATGGAATGTGAGTATGCATGCTAGCTTGCGCGAAATACCTATCTCGAACTGTTTAGTCGTGCGATTAGATGCAACGCAGATGTGATCCATAATTGTGGAAATGCATATAGATACTTAGTAACATGGTTATGTGCTATGGATGTGGGATATTTAATTCTTCCTTTAGCTGTGTTTACGAATAGACGTCTCACGGTAGCGTATCGGAGATGTTTGCAGTGGTAAATTAATGTTCTTTGGTCGATAAGCATCGAGTTAGATAACTTAAAGAGGATTAGTTACCTACGTTGGGAGGTGCGTTTAATCGTATGTTTAGTCTCTAAAGGAATGCTCTTGGAGATCGATAACAAATCCGGTGTTGTATTAGTTCGAAATGTAGTAGATTATTTTGCGTTGCTGATTGTAAGGATTATAAGAACTTGGCTTTGATCTAGATCTTTTCTTGTTAGCTGTTCTGTGCGCGTGCACGTAGATCATTTTTACACTGTGTTACAGATGTTTATCGAGAGTAATTATTTGTTAGAAGGAGTGGAATACGATGGTGGTTTGTGCACGAATGCTCGTTAAACGCACGAGGTATATAGTCTATTGACTAACAGAAAGCGTTCCAGAAATATTGTCTGGCGAGCTATCCATTAGAAACAAAGTTGTGGTTGGATGTTTGGGACGGGTCAAGCAACCAATGCAGTTATTGGGCGGGGAGAGATTGAAACTTTATTAAAATGCGCTGTGTCTGGGAGATCTTGTCTGTTACTGATCTCTGTTATAACACCGTCTGTGGAAACTTGCTTATGCGGAGTGTATGTGGAGGAACTTAGATTTGGTACTGGTTTAGTGACGACTGTAGGGATAGCCCTGCCTGGGTTGCGTTTGGAGGTTGTTACGGACGTATACAGACCTTGTAGCGTGATAGTTGGTCACAAATTTTGTAAAAAGCGAGTTGGAATGGCTTGATCCGTATGTTGTAGGTTATTGCTGACTGCAGGTGTATTTCTGTTACTGTATTGGAAATGTTTGGCGCTTACAGAGAGTGCTGTAGGCTAGATGGGATGTAATTTAAGCAAAAAGTGTTGATATACTCTAAATACACGTCGCAGTAGAGCTCTAAAGAAGCAGACTTTGGTGGTTGTAAAAAAACTTTGTAGTGTGTACATTATCTGATCTTTCGTCGAAGCATCGCCTGTTTAATCGTATGCTAGTGTTGTCTAGCGTGGTCACGTGTGTATCTCCGAGGATCGGATCCCCGTCAGTTTCGAACTGGAGGAGGAAGGGTTGGGGGATCTCGTGCTTAGGTGTGTGGTGGAGAGATGACTATGTAGTCTAAGATCCAGCATAAGAAATATATACCTTCATCTGTTATTTAATTTTGATCAAGTGTATATGGTAGACAATGTGTAGATTGATATGTCGCTAATAGGTTGTCTAGCGAAATCTGGTGCCAATGATGTTAAACAATAAAATGTTTCATTAAATTTTTTCAATCAACTTCCATTATGAAAGTCAAGCGTCAGCTGAGAGAATATATCCCAATGAACTGAAAAAATAAAAGTTGCCTACTGTCACATGTATCTAACTATAGGGGTGCCTAGTATTAAGAGGTAAGTAAGCAAAGTTAATGTACCCTCATATGTTATTTAATCGAATTACTTTTCAAATGAAAGGTTATTTTATTCCAAATTCAACTGTAATAGGTTGCGTTATCAAAAAGTTTGCTAAATCCATGGTTGCCTAGTATATTAATACATGATGAAAATTAAATTATTATTCTTTCGTTGTTGAATATTTTTATATTATATTATTATAAATATAATTTTTTAGTGATTTTATTACTATTTGGTTCAAAAGTTAGTATTTGAAGGTAATTAATTACATGCTTGAATACTGACTATTTACTATTTCTGGATACTCAGGGCTTGTGGGGTTGGCCAGTTATAAATGAATTCGTCACTAATAAATGAAAAGACTTCTTTCTTGAGAGAAAAACAGAAAATTTAACAGGCGAAAGTTTTACAAAATGAAACTCTTACAGGATTGGCTTGCTCCCATCACTTCAGATAATTAAACAAGACTGACTAATTCCACTCTTATGTCTAAAACATAAGAAAGCACCACTGTTTTTTGTTCTCTGAGATTAATTTATATATCTCATTTTATGAATTATCTATGGTCTATCAACAGACAGTAAATATATCGTAAATTAATCAGTTAACTATTTAATTATGATTTTCTTTTAAATTCAAGTAAAATATTCCTCTCCCCTACTCTCCTTCTTACCAATATGTCTCCTGCCTCATGTATCATCACATCTGCCCCCATACTTCTGGCAGACTTCATCCACATACAGCAGAAGTATCCTTTTGGATAGGAAGTGGTAGGTCTTATTATTCAATTATTTTAACCATAATTCATACTAATAATAACAATTTCATCTATATAAAATTTCATGTTTGCTCTTTTGGGAGGTTCAATTTCATTCAAATCACTCATATAGTTACGTACATATAAAAATTTTCTTTCTCTTATTTCAAAGACTCAATATTTATGTTCAAACAAATTGCAAAAGACACAACATATAGTTACACATATAAGGTCATATATCAGTCTACCAGAATACACATATATACAGAGCCCCATATAGATAAATAATTAAAAATTGTACACATTTTATGTCCATGCCACAGGGGATTATGGTGTTTTATGTCTGATGAGACGTTTTGTCTACACTTAAGTTTATTTGTCCAGAGCACTTTCTTTTATATTTCCCACCCTGATGAATTTCAAATTGCACCTATTGGTGCCCTTGAAAGTATTACGCCATAGGCGTCCATCCACAACAGTACTGGCACCTTAATTCCACCACGTGCCGGGGATTATTTGTCTCTGCCTAGTAGTGTCCAAAGTTGGCAGAACACCACCAGAGCGTGTGATATACTGTGTTGGTGCACCAGATGTAACCTTCCAACATGTGTGTGTGTGTGTGTGTGTGTGTGTGCATCATAACACGCATGGACCTGGGTGTCTACAGTGTCGATTGCTGTTTCCTCATTGTTTGGATTGCTGTCTGGATTACTCCCCAAGGATAACATCACTAACACCGTCACATTGCACTTCAAGGTGTAAATAAAGGTAAAATCCTTTCACCATTCACCTAATGCAATACCTGTGAACACAGCACACATGGCAACACCGATCGCTCATCATGATTACTGGTCTCAGTCACCGTCTTTAATTAAAAAAATAATTTTGTTATGTTCACTATAATTCCACTTAATGGTTTTAGATGAATAGCCCTACTAAAACTTTTGAATTGCGTTCGCAACAGACAATATTAATTGTTATGTCACATAGCACCTTATGACACTATTTTAAATCAGTTAACATTGTGTTATGGTGAGTGCTTTAACTAAACTTTGTAACCTTTTCTGAATTAAGTTCTTTCATTATTTTTCTTATGACAATAAATATCTACATATCAAATAAGTGTGACAACAAATGATACAAGATTATTTAGGATTTCAACAAAACCACCAAAAATTATCAATTCTTTCGAATTTCAGATCTCAGAATCGATTGATCATCGCACATCCTCTGATACAGGACTAACTGTAACACCCTCCAACTACTTCTATGAAAAAGGAAGCTTATCCAATTCCCAGAGATATATGTAGTTAGAGCAGTGTTCATGTGGACTGTTTGGATTTGGTCTAAGTGTGTATCTAATTCTGAAGCATAAGAATCTACTTCTATAAATCATTATCAACACACTTCACTTGCTAGACTAGTATTTACAGACTTGTAATACTCCAATCGAATATATTGGACAAGCGTAATTCAAATATTTTAATCTATTTTTAGTTTTTATTTGTGTAATACGGAAACATTCCTTCTGTCCTTCATTTTAGTTCAACTAAACAATTAACATATGTACAAAATTTGCTTTGAGACAAAGAAATATTTGGTGATAAATTATTCTCTACCAGGGTATTCTGTTTTAGATCTTCTTCATGAGAAAATGTGCTTAATTTATATATCATTCCCTTACTGTATCATGAATGTAAGTTCATAATAGCTTCAGATATTTGTGTACTCCATGATGGTTTGTCATTCATTCTTCAATATCTTATCCCATTCATTTTAAAGATATTATGTTATAATATTGGTAGGCATATTATTTGCCATTTTGATGCACCTCTTGCATTCATCATAATTCACACATTCATACTTTGACATTCATATACTTGCGGACTAAAATCATAGAAAGGAAAGGTCAGACTTGTGGAGGCCACAATAATTCATTTCAGATACCATCTCGCAAATGTCGGACAAAGACGCAAATAGGCACCACGTGCCATAGCACATTACATCTAATAATTAAAGCCTGTAAAGTATCACACAACTTGTTGTATCACTAGGCACTGCATCTCAAACTATATCCACAATAATATCCAAAATTATATACATACACACACACATATATATACACACACACACACACACACACACACACACACACACACACACACACAAAAGTCTGGAATTCTTTTAGTTATTATTTTTATTGATATAGTTTGTAGGGCACTATTATTTCTAGTTAGTATTAGATCGCATTTTACATAAAGTTTTGTAATGGTACACACACACACACACACAGATATATATATATATATATATATATATATATATATATATATATATATATATATATCTGTGTGTGTGTGTGTGTACCATTACAAAACTTTATGTAAAATGCGATCTAATACTAACTAGAAATAATAGTGCCCTACAAACTATATATATATATATATATATATATATATATATATATATATATATATATATATATTGGTCTTGTAAATATCGTGTAAATAATTTTAGTCCCACATGAATCATGTAAATATCTTTATTTTAATTTATACTGTGTATATAATTTGTAAATATCTTCGGTTTTATATTTAGCCCTTGTTTAGTACCGTACTGGATATTTGGTGTCACGATACTGGTGCTTCCCTCGTTTTGTTTACATGTACTATGTCACACCCCCACATTTAATTAGACTTTTTGCTAGCAAACAACTTTGGTCATCAACTGTCTCAGCTGTCTCAGCTGTTCACTCCCATGACTCAGTTACTGTTAGCTAAAATCTAACGCCACAGCACAACTAAGTTGATACTAAGTTTGTAGGGTGCATACCGTCCTGGGACTGACATGCAACATGATTTTGTCTAATTCAGTGTAGGTGTCCTACCCATGTTGTTGTATGTAAGGTTTAAGGTCCTTATGTGGATGTAAACCTTTCACCTTTCCTAAACCAGGATAGGCTAATAGGTAACTTACCAGATGTGAGATTTTATGACAAATGGTCCTGTATATAGTAATTGCCATTTAGCATTTAACTTTCTCAGTTTATCTACCCGTGGGTGTCCTCTAAGCAAAACTAAATCCCCATGTGTCAAACTTATTGATTTTTCCCAACCTGCTGTCATATTTCTTTTTTCTTCATCCTCTGTTAGAATATTAAAGGCTTGTCTGATCTTATCTTCCATTCTTACAATGGGTGTGGGTATACTAAGCAAAGGTTTTGACCACTCATCATCATTTATTTCTGAATAAATCAACTCTACAGGTGTAAAACTAATTAATGGATGAGGAATATTATTAACAATCTGCATAAATGGTGTTATCAATTCTACCCACTTAGTCTGTTTGCTGGCTGCATTGGTCCGCATAAAGCGGTTAAATTCTTTAAATATTCTCTCCACTGGAATAGCTTCTGGATGGTAAAGTGAAACCAAAATATGTTTGATGTTATTTTCCTTAAGAAATTTCTTCCATTTACCACTTGTAAAATTCGTGGCACTGTCTGTTATGACAACCTTAGGTTTTCCCACATTAACAAACTAATCTTCTGTGAGCCTTTTGATAATTGTACTAGAAGTTATAGTCTTAGTGGCATACATACATGCGTATTTTCTAAAAACATCATACACAGCCACTAAATACTTAACACCACCTCGTGCTTGGGGCATTGGACCAGCTGTATCTATTGATACCATAGCGAGGGGTTCCTTTGGCACAATTGGATTTAAATTAGTCAGTCTAGACATATTTCAATATTTAACCTTTTGACAAGTTGTACATGTTCTAATAATCTGATAGGCTTGGCGAAATAGTTTAGGCACATTGCAATATGATCCAATTTTTGACACACTTTTTGACACCATAGTGTCCCCAAGCATTGTTTGTATACCTAATGAGGTTTTCTAGACATTTATTTGGTATACAAACTCTCCAAAGATTTGAACCAGGTTCACTTCAGTAAAAGAAAACACCTTCATTCAGTTTCTAATACTCATTTAACTGTGGATTATTGTTTTTCCTTAAACTTTGCCTGACCTTTCTATACCTCTCGTCCTCCTCCTCCTCCTCCCAACACATTTTCAAGTAGAAAGGACGAAACATGCCGTCATGCATCAAAAGAATCCGAAAATCGGATACTGTTTGGAAAGCTCCCGAAATTCTTGTAGTCCAATAGGCAAACGAGAGAGGCAGTCCGCAATGACATTGTGCTCTCCCTTGATATAAATGATTTTGTAACTGAACTCCTGTAGAAAGAGTGACCATCTTGCCAATCTCTTATGCAGTAGCTTACAAGTTTGCAAAAAAGTAAGTTCCTGGTGGTCGCAGTAAACACGAGTATGCTTGCCCCAAAGGTAATAATGAAATTTGCGAAATACCCAGACAACAGCTAGTGCTTCTAGCTCTGTTACTGAGTAAACTCTTCCACTTTCAGTTAGAGTTCTACTTGCAAAGCTAACCACACATGGTTCAACTTCTTCTTCCACAGTCCGCCACTGAAACAGGCAGGCTCCCACCCCGTGAACCGAGGTGTCTGTGGTTAGGCAAAAGTCCTTAGTCATACCTGGGTGATATAATAAATTAGCATTAACCAGGGCCTTTTTAATGGCTTGAAAATCACACTCGCATTCCTGTGTCCACCTCCACACCTGACCCTTTCACAACAAATTCAAAAGGTTGTCATTATTCAAAAGTAGATTTGGCAGAAATTTCCGGAAGAAAGATGGTTGCCCTAGGAAGGCTTTTCGCTGCCTTTTATTTTCTGGAGCAGGTGCATATTTCATAGCTTTGATCTTATCCGGGTCAGGAACTATACCTTCTGTTGAAATTAAGTGTCCCAGAAATTTGATTTTTTGTTGTCCAAACAAAGATTTATTTAAGTTTACTATCCCCCCTGCTCGTTTGAATCTCTAAAGAACCTGAGTTATTAGATCTTAGTGTTCCTGCCAAGTAGAAGTCGCAATCAGCAAATCATCTACGTATAGAGTTATTTTTCTTCATAGCTCTGGGCCCAACAGTTTATCCAGAGCTGCGATAAATACTCCTGCAGAAATATTCAACCCAAAGGGTAAAACGCAAAATTGATAGCTTCGCTCTAGACAATGAATACGGTGTATATTCTGCTATCCTTGTGCAATTTTATTTGCCAATATGATGACCTCAGATCGAGAGCAGTAAAATAGTTGACATTATAACACTTCAATAGTTGTTCCTCCAAACTCTCAGGTCTTGTTATGATAGGCACTATGATTTTGTTAATGTTCCTAGCATCCAATACTAATCTCACACCACCATCTGGCTTGTTCACAGCCAGAATGGGACTGAAGTAAGGTGATTCAAATGTTCAAATTTTGTCGTCTGCCTGGTCCTCCCATCTCAATGTTACCATACGATACAGTCTGCGTCTGACCCGGAATCGTGTGCTGTAATAGTGATATATTTTGCGTGTGAAGTTAAAAACGAAATAAACAGTCTAGGAATCAGTGTAGGACAGTGTCTTGGTGATACTGTGATCAAAACAAATGATAAATTTCATTAATTAAGAGATTTGTATAAGACGTTTCCAGACAGTTCTATAAACAATACTTTTGCCATTGTACATTATTTTAATAAATAGACGAAGGGTACAAACTTATGTAAAACATAAATTCATGAAAATAAATAGCATTGTATATAGGTTAGGCTCATAAACAAGTTGTGTAGACCAGCTAATTGTATTAATTAATTTAATTGTCGAAATTCAATATTGTAATTCTTTGTATACATTGACTGACATAAGATTTTGAACTTATTTTGAGAATTACCAATATAATTGATAGTTCAATATATGTTAGGAACATGTATGATGTACTCATTAACTAATTAATTGACATTTAACATTTTGGTTTGTTGTCAAACAAATAGTAGCGTGATTAAGTCTTAAAACGATAGGTGCCTTTTAAAATTATTGTATGTATAGTTTTCATTTTATATTGTGATTATTTTTGTGTACATGAAATGTTTTCTTTGTGTGTTTGCTCATTGTAAATTAGTATATTCAATTGTTGTGAACAATGCATAATGTAAGGTCATTATTGCCGATGTTATATATTTGCCTCACCGCCTTGCGTGGAGGAGTTCGTGTTTTGGCCTTTACAAAGTGCACTGGAATCTATGTTAGTCTGCGTTTTGAAATGGAAATACTACCGTTCTGATGCTTTGAAATTTGTATATGTTTTGAAATTGTATCTACGAGTGTTTATTTCTACCACGACGCTCCAGGAGAATAATGTTGCAGCATGCAGAACCCCCATACAACGTAATGTTGAAAATATGAGTATCGGTAGAATAAAGTGTAATTACTCAAAAATATAGTAAAACATTTTAAAATGTTTGTAAATCTATTGGACCAAACTGTGTGGTCACCAGTCTGGAGCTTACAAACTACTTAAACCTAGGTAAACTAACCTAAGGACAAACGCATACACCCATGCGCCAGGGAGGACTCGAACCTCCACGGCGAGCAACCGTGCGCTCTGCAGCAAGACGCTTCAGACCGCTCGGCTACTCCACCGCGGCTACAGTAAGGTGAGTTGGAAGGTTCTATTATCTTTCAACTGACCATGCCATTTATTTCGGTATTCACTGCTTCTCGTTTGGACCAAGACACTGGGTGTGAGTAATGGCAGTAGGTATCATGTGGTATTGTCTACATACGATAAAAGTACCCTTTTATTGCAACTGGTCTTTTGCTGAAAACTTGAGAAAATTTTGCCAATATTTGCTGTAACTCTTGTTGTTGTTTCTGAGTTAAATACTGTGCATCTCTACCTTTATCTGTAGCAAAAATCACTCTCCCTCAAATTCATCATTAGTTTGAGCTTCTATAAATAATACTTCTGGGTAAAGAATATGAAAATTTATAGCATATGACAATTGTGTTATACTCTCTTTAGTTCTAACCAAATCAAGTGAGATGGTTTCTTTTTCTACATCAAAACAACATTTTGCTTGTCCTACGTCTATTGTTTCATTTACTTTGCGAAAATAACCCATGCCTAAGACACACACTACTATTAAACCATCCAACAGAAGAAAATTACATATGATTGTGTTGTTGTTGGTTTTTGACGGGACTAAACATGTAGATCATCAGTCGCTGATTGTGTCTTTACCAAAAGTTAATGGAAGACGAACTTGCCACTTCACACTCTGTGCCTTGTGTCCTACAATCTTTGCAGTTTTGAACTTTGTGCTGTCACCGTGTATTTTTCGTTCAGTATTTCCACAGCACAAATAATATCTTTGCCTGTTCATTTCAGGATATAATATATAGTTCAACTGTTCTTCCCACAAGGTCCGGCTACTCCGTATCTTGTATTAAAGGTAGGTGACATGAAGCCCTTCCTTGACTGTACACCCCTCTGTGAATTGTCAGATCTTCTCTTTTAGACCCATGACCTAGGATAGCAGCCTCTTTCTTGGGTCTGCTTAACCTACTAATAACACACAACAACCACTCTCTTCACGTCTTAGCTCACTGAGGACAGCTCCTTTCCACCTACTTCACAATGTTACACTACAAATAGAAAGGTTGGTATTTGCATAGATTATGCTATCTCTTTTAAGAAACCATTTGAAACAACACTGATCGTGGCACCAGTATCCAGTACCACCTGAATTGGAACCTCTCCTATGTTTCCGTGTACCAAATCCTGTACTATTTCTACTGTTCTTATTTCCGGTAGTCTCTCTTCCTCTAATAATTCCTGTCGTAAGTCCTGTTTTTCGCTGAAACTCATGAAATTCAGTTGTTGACAGCTATCCCCCGCATTATCTGACACCGACGGGATATGGGGGCCTAACCCGACTGGAACTACTTTTCCTGTGTTTGGGTACCTGCATCAGTGTTAGGTGCAATTTAAATTATCTGTACTTGATTGTGTTCTTGTTGCCATGTATGGTTTTCTCTCCCTCTATTACTTTGATTTCCCTGGTGACCTGTATTACCCCATCTTCTTGTACCTGATTGTACTGGCTGTTGCTGTTTTCTGTGAGGGCTATTACGTGACTGTGACTGCATGTTGTTATTGTGATTCCTATGAAAAGAGTTTTGTTGTTGCCCATGTTGGTAACCAGGGTTATATCTGTTACCATCTCTCCTATAGTTACTACTTCGGACCCTGTAACCACTGTTACTATTACCATTGCCATTACTGAAATTAGCATTCTGTCCACTGTCTGAATTACCCTGCATGCATGTAGTGTTTTGGCTATAATTGCCATTGTTCATATAATACTCATTCCCCCAGTAACTTTCTTGATTTGGATTACGGTTTGAATTTCTGTGGCCGGCCGCGGTGGGCAAGGGGACTGAGGCGCTCCAGTCACGGTCTGCACGGCCACTACGGTCGGGGATTCGAATCCCCCCACGGGCATGGATATTTGTGCCGTTCTTAGTCTTAGCTAGTTGGTAAGTAGTTTGTAAGCTTAGGGACTGATGACCCCATAGTTAAGTCCCATAAGTTCTACAAACATTTGAACATTTTTTTGAATTTCTGTGTCCCTCATGAATAAGGTCATAATTGACAAGAGCATCAAGAAAGTTAGCTAGATTATATTCCGGTACCCACATTAGTTTTTCTACTACTTCAGTTGGTAATTTGGATTTCAATATTCTAATTACATCCACATGAGACTTGGGAGTTGTCCAGTACAAAGTCTTGAAACTTCCTGGCAGATTAAAATTGTGTGCCGGAACCGGGACTCGAACCTGGGACCTTTGCCTTTCGCGGGCAAGCGCTCTACCACTGAGCTACCCCGACACGACTCACGATGCCGCCTCACAACTTTACTTCCGCCAGTACCTCGCCTCCTACTTTCCAAACTTCACAGAAGTTCTTCTGTGAAACTTGCAAGACTAGCACTCCTGGAAGAAAGGATATGGTGGAGACATGGCTTAGCCACAGCCTAGGGGATGTTTCCAGAATGAAACTTTCACTCTGCAGCGGAATGTGCGCTGATATGAAACTTCCTGGCAGATTAAAATTGTGTGCCGGAACCGGGACTCGAACCTGGGACCTTTCCGCTGCAGAGTGAAAGTTTCATTCTGGAGTAAAAAGTCTTGTTAAGTATTTACGGAGGCTTCCGGCTCGCCTGTTGTTAGGTTCTGGATTAAATACGTGCTGCCTTAGCCTCTCCTGTGCTGATTGTGACCAGAAATGTGCTAGAAATTCTTGCTCAAATTGAGCATATGTGTAGCATCTATTTATTGCACTAGCTGCCCATGCAGATGCATTACCCTCAATGTGGCTGATTACCTCTAGTATTTTTTGTCTGACCATGACTGTGGCAATATATTTCTAAACGTTTGTAGAAAAACAACTGGATGGGTCTTCTCATTTTCTTCTGAAAATGTAGGGAATTTTCGGTATCCTAATAACCCATCCTCTATTGTGATAGTAGTAACTTGTTCACCATTATTTGTAGGTTGTGATCATTTCACTACTGTTGACACGCCTGGTACTCTATGTGTATGTGGCATGTTTGGGCTAGGAGGAATTGTTACATTCTCAACAGTTGATCTCAGCACTTCCTGCGTTTAAGTACTTTGCAACGGTGAAGTTGCGTGCTCATGCGTTGCAAATAGTAGTGGATCTACTCTCTCTGTTGCCGGGTTGTATACCGGCTGTTCGTTATTTATAGGAAATGTCGGGAGTTGATTAGGTGGCACTTCGTCTTTAGTTTGGCGAGCTATTAACTTTACCTCTCGCTTAATGTCCTTCAAAATTTGATCACCCCTTTCATTTATCCATCTTTCTACCTCCTCTTTACAGGTTCGGTGTTCACTGCTACTATCGCACTCATCTTCTTGAATTTGTCGTTTCATATCCTGTATCTCTGTGTTAGTACCTCTTTATTCAACTTTTAATGAACCAATTGTTTCAAGCGATCTACTAAAGGATTGTAGTTTTCTCTCAGTCCACTTACGTTTCGTTCGATTAAATGAATTGATCGTTCGACCGATTGTTTATCCTATCCACCTGTTGACCTAAGTGGTCTTGACGTAAATTTAATCTTTCGAACTTTGCATTCATCTCATGTAAATTACGTTCCAAACCCACCTGCATGTTAGGCATCTGTTCCTGCATATTTGTTTGCAAATTAGTAACAGATTAATTCGTTGTTGCCATTTGCTTTCGCATTGCATGTATCTCGGTTTGAATACCGGCAATTTGTGACTGAATTTGAGTTTGCATTTGTGCTGACTAAGTTTTCATTTGTGCAAACATCTGTTGTGCTCAATTAGGCACACTTTCAGCTGCAGATTGGCTTTCTATTTCCACGTCTATCCTGTGTGAATTATTAATTGATATATTACTCATATCGGAACTCGCGTCTCTGTCGACACAGGAGTTTGCCATTTGTTGTGAGGTCTTATTATCCGCCTCACCAAGATGTTCAGACATTCGAGATGATTCCATTGTCAGTGAAATTGGCGAATCTTGAATAGGATTCAGTAGGGGGTCATTGTTAGTATTTAATGGAAAATTGTGTTCAGTACTAGATTCAGGAGGTAAAGGATAATTTTCTAATCCTGACCATTCCCTCAACAATTGTTTGTTAAAACTAACTTCATCATCAGATGTTGATGATCTATCTGTAAAATTATCCAGTTTTTTATTGTCAGACATTTTGGCTAAATTTTTAATTACGGCCTCAAAAACAATGAAGAATTTTTCACAATCATCAATTGTTCACAATTACACACAGAATTCAAATTTTTATTAATAAAATGAAACTGTTAAATTTTGACCAATAAATAAATTGATTTTCCATACAGAAACACAACTGTTGTATATTCCGACATACACCAACGACTTACCAAAAATGTACTCACTAACTACTGAAGCTATTGAAGCATAAACGTTTTGTAAAGTTTATTCTACTGTTACAAACTGAAAGTCAATTTCTTTAAAATATTATAAAGAAGTGGAGGATGCTAAAGTCAGTCATGCATCAAGAGACTAGTAGAAAAAACTTTTATTTTTATACGTTACCAACTGCTGTCTTCTTCTGCTACAGTTACGTATTTTATTTCTTGTTTTTGTATTTTCTTCCTTTCATCGTATTGCACGTGCATGTAAAGAAAATAACATACATTAGATTATTGTACAACAAATGGCCCCATGTTGGGCGCCATTTTATATTAATACATAATGAAAATTAAATTATTTGTCTTTTGTTGGTGAATTTGTTTATATTACATTACTATAAATAAAGTATTTTAGTGATTTTATTACTATTCGATTCAAAAGTTAGTAATTGAAGGTAACTAATTACATGCTTGAATACCGACAATTTACCATTTCTTAATACTCAGGGTTCGTGGGTTGGCCAATTATAAATGAATTAGTGACTAATAAATGACGAAACTTTTACAAAATGAAACTCTTACAAGATTGGTTTGCTCCCATCACTTCAGATAATTAAACAAAATTGACTAATTCCACTCTTATGTCTAAAACATAAGAAAGCACCACTGGTTTCTGTTCTCTAAGATTAATTTCATATGTCTCATTTTATGAATTATCTATGGTTTATCAATTGATAGAAAGTATATCGTAGATTAATCAGTTAAATAAGTAATTATGATTTTCTTTTAAATTCAAGTAAAAAATTCCTCTCCCCTACTCTCCTTCTTACCCATATATCTCCTGCCTCACGTATCATCACACTAGATTTAAGATGTTAATTTTTAGTCCAGTCAAATTAGGCTCAATTTTGTCGTTTAGAGGAAGA
Organism: Locusta migratoria; assembly: GCA_026315105.1. NCBI lineage: Eukaryota > Metazoa > Arthropoda > Insecta > Orthoptera > Acrididae > Locusta > Locusta migratoria. The sequence goes on along the minus strand of CM048747.1, from coordinate 572,075,507 downwards.
AGTTACTGATAAGCTGGATTTTTGCACAGATGTACCTTGTACCTTTGTAAACATCCCCATCGATTGGGTTGGAGCTTTATCCGCCATATTTGAAAATGGCGGTACAGAATCATATTTTTGCATTTATGAGAAAATTACTTCTGCACAAAATTAAAGACGACAAAATTGTCTACAAGAAAGGTCCCATACACTTTCTTCATAGGATTAACAGTTTTCTCACAATTGACATGCATTCACACATTAAGAAACAGCGCCTTGCTGCATTTTGAAAATCTATTCAGTCGGTATCCCACAAAATACTAAAATGTTTCGTATGCCAAATTTCAATATTTACATGTATATAGTGTCTTGTTAAGGGGTGCACCATTTATATTTCCTCTATGTCTATTTTGCAGGAATTAAACGCAGAGTGATGATGAGACATCATGATGATTTTAATGCACTTTCTAGGTGCTTCAGTACTGATATTCTACTGCGAAAATAGTTGTGGATGAAAAATAACAATATTTGAAATGGAGAATCACGAAAAGTGTTTGATTTGTCATTGACTACTTTCTGAAGGGACTACTTGTACAGTTCAGATAAAGGCCTTCGTACATCGATAAATGCCAGTGTGAAATGTAGTGATGGAAAACGTGAAGCTCTTAAAAGATCATTGAGTGTGAAACTCCACGTACATTGCTGGAAAGATTATACAAGAGAGAGTAGTATAAAGAAGCGTGAGAGACAACCTTCTGTTAGTACGAGCAACACATACCTACTCTTTTCACCAACCAAGGGTATATTGAAATCTGCTAAAGAGTTTGCTATTAAAGACAAATGTTCGTTTTGCCCGGATGAAATAAACGAGGAAACATTTCAAATGGAGAACACAAAACTAGTACAAAGACGACAGAAATTAACAAATGTAGAAACTGTAGCATGTAAAGATTCAATAATTGCAGCAGCTCAAAAGAGGAACGATGAGTGGAGTAAAAGTGTTAAGAAACGTCTTGATAACACCACTGACCTAGTAGCTGCAGATGGAGTTAGTAGCTGCCATGGGAGCTGTTTTGTTGAATTTTTTACGGGACCGACTGGTGGAAACAGTCGGCCAGGTCGCCCTCCTGATTTGGAAGTAGGCGAGGTGATGCAGAGAATCTTCAATAAAGTCGAAAACAGTAATGATGGCGGATGAAATGCAGCCCAATCGGTGGGGACTTTAAGTATGTTGCTTACAAAAGAATAAGGATCATCTGTGCAAAATCCAGCTTATTCGTGTTTTTCCCCGCTAACCGTCAAAATTGAGCCTTAAATCTAGGCAACCATGGATTTGGCAAACTTTTTGATAAGGCAACCTATTACAGTTGGATTTAAAATAAAATAACGTTTCACTTGAAATGTATTTGAATTAAATAACATATGAGGATATATTAACTACCCTTACTTACCTCTTCATACTAGACAACCCTATAGTTGGCAACATGTGACAGTAGGCAAACTTTATTTTTCAGTTCATTGGGGTATATTCCCTCAGCTGAAGCTTGACTTTCGTAACGGATGGGGGAAGTTGATCGAAAAATTTAATGAAACATTTTATTTTTTAACATCATCGGCACCAGATTTAGCCAGATTAGCGATATATCAATCTATACATTATCTACCACATATATGTCATTAAAGTTAAATAAATTAATACCGGATCTCGGACTAATGCGTCTTGGAGTCAGAACTTTCCCCGTATCTGTCGATTTACTGGTTGGGGGTTAGGAGATAAAAGGCGCTTGTACATCGAAGGTTGTGACGTGTAATTCGTTGATCTGCGTTTCTATTTACCTAAAAAAATTCTCGCTAAAGAGACATGGTATTACGATCTTCAAATTGATTTTTAGCATTACACCGAAATTCTTATTACATACGAAGAACAATGTGGTAGCTTTATTTTTCCCCAGAATAATAAACGGCGGAAACTGTTACATAGGTTGTCAGACTTAAAAATTTTATATGCGAATTTAAAAAATCGAGATATGGCGTAGGGATCGCTGCGGCGCGCTTAATAAATATGCAGTTTAATTGGCTGCTGACCTGGCGGGGCGCGGTCGCCGTAAAAAGAGTGCAGTACGCCCCTGTCCTGGGTGTAGGGGGCGGTGTCGTTTAGAGACGTCGATGCGGTCGTCGCGAAGTGCGGTACCGTTTGTTCTGTCCTCGCGGGAAGGGCGGGTGGCGGTTGGCGGTGCGAGGTGTTACTGCACGGCCGCGTTGAGTGCATCGGCCTGCGGCTCGAGAGCAGCGGTAAGTGCACGACGAGGTGGGCAGGTCTGGACATGACGTGGGTGGCACGGGCAGGCCTGTCAAATGCGGACGGATTTCGTAAGGATAGCATCGGAGGGTACGCGTAAGTGCCGACCGAACAGTAGCGACTGCACGAGCGCTGACTTCCCCGTGCGTAGAGGAACCGGCTACGGTCTCCCTTTCTTCCTGAACTGTCTGAGCAGCTTACGCCTTGTGCTCGGTCGGCCACTTTCGGGTCTATCGTCTAAACAACCCGTGGCTATGAACTTCGAAATCATTCTCGCCACAGCTGCATTTGTCAAGGGACCTAAAAGTACGTGATCTTTAAAATATATGAATGTTATATGTAAAACTAAGTTCCTTATTGGATTGATGCAATTATTTTCCTTCTACCTCTGTGGAAATCTGATTTAAGGGTCGCCACTAGCTTTTATTTATAAGATAAAACAAATTAAAAAACTACAATATATATATATATATATATATATATATATATATATATATATATATATATATATATATATATATATTGTTACTAACTGTGTGCACTGGCGACAGGCAAGTATATAAAATTTCCAAATAGATCAGTTTTCAAAGACAATAAAAACACTTAATATCTAAATGGGTGACTTTACATGAAAATTAGAAATTAAATAAGCTTGGTACACGAAATAAAATGTTTTGACTGGCTAATCACAGGAGAGAAGTGGCAAACCCATGAAGTATAAAATTAAATACAAAAATGAAAATTTACCCCAACTCTGATCAAGTCTATTTCTGATCTACAAGAATAAGGACGTCCCTTCTGGCACACGATAAACTCCCACTTAATACTATCATTCAACTCCCATTTCTCAGCAGATGCATTGGCACAACCTTACTGCCTTTCTGTTGAACGGCGTTGCAGATGGAGAAGACCAGCTGAGGGCAGTGCAGTGTTGACAGCAGTGATCGCGAATGTGGATTGATGCGATTGGAAACGTTTTGTCGGTTCAGCCGACGACAATACTAAAGTGAAAATAAAACTGTACTCTCAAGAAACGGTAAAAATTCTGATTACGAGTGGTGTAGCTGACAGCAAACATGCACTTCAGAATATTACAAGTTTCAATTTACTCTATAGTAGCCACGCAGGACTAACACCTGACTGTGCAGAAAACACAAAGTTAACACCGATAATCACACAACTCAAAACAGCGTGATCTGGTCAGGAGCGTGGCCTAGACCAGAGTCCTCTCTCCACAGCAAAATTCCACAACTCCAAAATCTTCCTCTCAAGTCCCTCCCACAGGTGACGTCAAGCCAATCACAAAATTTCCTTAATGGTCAAATCAACGGAATATGAGAGCTATTGTTCAACACGCCAGTCTCCTTCCCCACAAAACTGTCCCACGCTGCATTCTGCACGTAAGCCAGCATTTTTCAGAAAACCATAGAATTTGCGGACTACTGGAACGAATCTGCAAACACCGAAATGACTTTACTGTCGACCAGACGCCAGCGCCCCGTCGCGAGAGCGCCGCTATAACTTCCCCAGAAATAACCTCTAGCAATTTACACAAACATTCGCAGTCGCCCGCCCCTGGCGTTCCAAACCTCAGGTGCACGTGCAGACCAGAACGACGCCAACTTGTACTGCCTCTGCTCATTGTACTTCAGCGCGCTTCCGGTGCGTCGTGACCGGAGAGCCTCCCTACACAAAAGTAGCATCGAAGCAGTAAACAAACTGCCTGGGCTCAGGTCAGCCACAGACGTGCCCAGCCCAAATATAAGTGTCCGCCTGCAGACGGAGTGGTGGCAGAATGCCTCGAAGGCAACACCAGAGAACGCGCCGCTGCCGCCAGCGACCCCCACCCCCTCGCGGGCTCTGCCGGCCTGCGGGTGTCGCCAGCGCCTTCCGCCTCGGAAGACAGTTATCCCATCGGCGATACTTACAGTAATCGAAAACAGTGTCATACTCCGAGAGAACAGAAATTTACCTCCCAAACTCCTATACTCTGATAATTACAAGACAAAATGAAAGAAATTGAACATAAACAAGATAATACTATTGATATCCTTCGGGAATAAATCCAAACTATATTATCCAAGTAAAAATGTAATTCTGAAAGTAGGACCACCACCTCTCAAACCTTTACCCGTTCGAATCCCCTTCCTATGTGCGGTAGGATCGTAATGCTGAACTAGCACATTCCCCATTCTGATAATACAGCTTCATTAAAAGCACCTTTTCAGGTAATGTCAACGTGCTGCGACTGTTGGTGCGTCTGATTCTCTCTCTCATTACATCTCCCTTTATACACGATTTTCATGTGCAGTCACTGACGTTTTGCTGTCCAGCGCCATCTGTCGGACATTTTTTTTTGTTCTAATAAAACCCATGTCATTCCAAGTATGTGTGTTAATTTTTACCTCTCTATCTACATTATTCCGTGATTTATCAAGTTTTCAAATTTATACTGAGTTTTTGATCACTCGGGACTGGCTGATGTTTTAGGTTGAAGAGCCTTGGGAACACACACAAAGTGTTTCAGTCTCAAAGGGTACAGATCAAAGATATAAAAACCATTGGTCTAACAGTTGTTAATTGTTTTAGCTGTGTGGGGAAAGTATAGAAGCCCCAAACAATAATAGAAGGCACTGAAGATCAAATCATTATATGCAGCGACAGCTGGCTAAAGCTGGAGATAAGTACAACTGAAACTTTTACACACGGTGCTCAGAAATGGTAGACTGAATAAAACTGCTGGTGGCGAATTTATTGCTCTCACAAGCGTTTTATCTTGTAGAGAAATTGAAGTAGATAGTTCCTGTAAGTTGGTATGGACAGATGTTATATTTGACAACTGAACTAATTAGATTTCAGATTTCAAAAACGTACCCAAAGCATACAATTTTAATTCATGGTGACTTTAACTTACCCTCAGTATGTTGGCAAAAGTACATGTTCAAAACCATAGGCAAACATAAAACATCAAAGTTGTACTGAATGCATTCTCTGAAAATTGTCTCGAGCAGTTAGTTCATAACCCGCTAGAATAGTAAATGATTGTAAAAAGGTACTTGACCTCCTAGCAACAAATAGTTCAGAGCCATTTAGAGCATCAAAACAGACACTGGATCAGTGAACACAGAATAATTGTAGGAAGACTGAATATCGAAATTCTCAAACCTACCAAGACTAAACGACACAAAATTTGAATAACTTTTTACTGAGTGACAATCTCGAGTCTTTCAAATCTAACAATATGAGTGTAGATCAGACATGGTTTGAATTCAAATAAATAACGTCGACAGCTATTGAAAGATTTATATCAAATAAATTAACAAAAGGGACGGATGACCCACCGTGCCAGCTGCTGTCAGTGTCAGATCCTATCATAATTTAATTTGTATGAAATTTAATTTGCCAGTGAAGTTTTTTATTTTCATTAGTGCTTCTGTTTCAAGAGGTTTATTCTCACGTACTTAGCAGATTTCGTTTCTGCTACTGTTTTAATAGTTTATTCTCGCGTATTTGATAGATAGTGTTGGGCGCCAGCCATAGAGTCAGCAACACCAGAAGAGTAGAAGTGAAACTTTTATAAACTCGCACTAGTATTAAGTTGATACTTAACTCTCTACAGGCAATTGTTCAATTGTTAGGATAGTTAAGATGTGTGACTGCTGCGTACAGATGCAGGAGGATCCGGCGCCGGCCGCGGTGGCCGAGGGGACTGAGGCGCTTCAGTCACGGTCCGCACGACCACTATGGTCGGGGGTTCGAATCCCCCCTCGGGCATGGATATTTGTGCTGTCCTAGTTCGTAAGTAGTTCATAAGTAGTTTGTAAGTTTAGGGACTGATGACCCCGTAGTTAAGTCCCATAAGCTGTACAAACATTTGAACATTTGAACATCTGAGGATCCGGGGCCGCGGCAGAGCGGCCGAGCGCACTGAGGCCCTATGCTACGATGCACGGTGCCGTTCCCTGTAGGGGGTTCGATCCCCCCTCGGACATGGACGTTTGTGCCGTCTTTAGTATAAGTCAGTTCACAATTAGTTTGTAAGTTTAGTGAGTGATGACCCCGCAGTTAAGTCCCATAAGCTTTACAAACATATGAAAATGTTTTTTTGGATCTTGCCGCTGTTACCGAGCAGCTGAGCACTGCGGCAGTGGGGGCTCTGGTGTGTCGCATGAGACACCACAGGTGTTACTTGCTTCACCCAAGGTCCCTGCTGTCGGGACATCTTCGTGTGTGCCGGAGGTATTTCAGTCACCCTCTCCTCAAGGGGTGTGGCAGGCTCAATGGCATTCTCGTCGCACGGGGGAAAACGTCAATGTGGAGGCTGGCCGTGCAGCGTCTCCCGTTATGCCTGTGAGTGGACATGTGGCCGCTCCTTGAGTAGGGTCCGAGCAGGCACACGGTGTGTATTAGTGATTGGGAGCTCCAATTTTAGGCGGGTGAAGGAGCCCCTTCGGGAAATAGCGGAAAGGTCGGGGAAGAAGGCCAGTGTGCACTCTGTTTGCTTGATGGGGGTCTCATCCGAGATGTGGAGGAGGCCCTTCCGGCGGTGATAGTGAGCACTGGGTGCACCCGACTGCAAATAGTTGCTCATGTCGGCAACAATGTCTCCTGCCATCTTGGTTCAGAGTTAACTATTTGTAGTGTCATTCCAAGAACCGATGTCGGTCCTCTGGTTTGGAGCCCAGTGGAAGGCTGAAACCAGACACTCAGACGATTCTGTGGAGATCTGGGGTGCAAATTTCTCCACCTCCACTATCGCGTGGAGAAATGTGGGGTTCCCCTGAATAGGTCAGGCGTGCACTTCACGCAGGAAGTGGCTACGAGGGTAGCGGAGTACGTGTGGAGTGCACATGGGGGTTTTTTAGGTTAGAGAATTCCCTCCCTAGGCCCGACAAGTTGCCTCCTGAGCTTCGACAAGGTAGCAGTAGGCAGAACACAACAGGGAATGAAAGGACTAATTTACTATTAGTTAACTGGGTCCTATAGAAAGGACCCAGAACTGTTCTCATTAATAAACGGTCACAATGCCCACATAGTGCAAGGGACAGAGAGTTGGCTGAAACCAGATGTAAAAAGTAATGAGATTCTAAACTCAGACTGGAAAGTACACCGCAGAGATAGGCTGGACGGTGAAGGAGGAGGCGTGATTATAGCGATAAAGGTGCACTAGTATCAAAGGAAATAGACGGAGATGTGACGTGCGAATTAATTTGGGCGAAGGTTAAAAGTGGGGTACTGTACGAAATAAAAGCTTAATTCTGATAGGAGGTACCCAGATAAGAGTTTGTTGATATAAAAAAACTTAATTTCAGCTGTAAAATTAGCAAAAGGTCCGTGTGTACTACCGTCTACTCCCTGCTGCAACACCTTATTCCCTGGCCCAAATTAAGAACTGACTTGGTTCAAATTACTCTAACAACAGGAAGTTAACGATACAGTGGCCAATATACGTATGAGCTCACACGAAATTACACACAGGCATTAATTAACAAACCACCACATTTAAAGTTATTTTATAAAGGTGGCTAAAAAACATTTATGGCGCAACGTAACTTAAAAAAATAAATAAATAAATAAATGCATCTGAGCTTACTCTCAGCACTGGTGAAAAACAATATTAAATAAAAGAGGGAAGGTGCTCGAAAACTACAATTTATAGGCAAGTCAAAATTATACTGAACTTAACTTGTTTATTTAGCTCGAACGCAATCAAAATGGGTAAACAATTTTGTTAATACAATAAAAAAAAAGCATCCCATTTATAGAAACTAATACTGACGATGCCCACCATTGAAATTAACATAAATTACACCGAACTTAACGCTACTGGGGGAAGGATTTACAAACAACAATCACTCGCTCACACACACGCAATGCAACAGTGAAACTCACCAAAATCAGCGTGCTGAAACGAGGCAGAAGCAGGTGCCGCTATCGTAGGTGAAATTCAGCAAACCCTGAGGTATCACACAAGACAATCATCAATATACAAACATAAAAATGGAACGTGGGACGTGTGTCCGTATATTTCACTTGGTAGCCAAAATTATTCACTGCAGCCCAATGGCGGTTATGTATGAGAATAGCCTTTAGGTTCGTGGTGTGCACTATGGTGTTTTGGTGGCGATGTGTTGCGGTGGGTGAGTATGGCGAACAAAAATATGTAAAATGTGGAGCAATACGACGATCAACAGATGCTCAAATATAAAACGACTCAAAGATAAAACACTGGGATGCACAGACATATATTAACTAAGCATTAACTACGCTGGCAATACACTAATGATCTCAATATAAACACTGGAAAGAAAAGTGTAGTGTTTAGGATAAAAATAATAGACATAAACATACGTAGACAGACGTTAATGTACGTCTGTGACGGAAAGTTCGTAAGTCATATTGTCGAGTTGACATGGAAATTGGCTTGACTTCGAAGGCAACTGAACACAGCACTTATACTGAAAGCACGTTTATTACGAACTTAACATACACGATGCGCTGACTGCCTCTCGGGTAGAGTGCTCTGCTATTTATACACAGACAGAATGTACCAGAATTTAGAAGAATAGTTAACATAAGAAACAAGTAGAAGTTATAAGTGAACATAAGAAAGATATAGAACACTCTCGAATTGTTAATTACAAATATATATTTTTTTGCCAGTGGTCGGAATTGATACGGCGACCTTCAGCACCACAGTCAGTAACGCTATCCCCTGCGCCACGCCGGCAGTTGGTGTTCGTGGTCTCTCGTGGCATTGCTCCCTCTCCTGGAGAAACAGAGACGCACTGTTATGTTCCCTGTGGAGCCAGCTGAAATGCCCTGGATCTTGACCTTGTTATGGGTCCTCTGTATAGCAGTTCTAGAGAATGCTTCCCTTCTCCTCGATTATCGACGACAGACGTTCCTGTCGTGCCTTCATCAGTAACATTACCGTCCTTAGAGTTCTTGAACAAGAAGCCATTGTCGTCTATCTGCTCTTCAGGATCATAATAAGGCTTCATGCGCAGGACGTGAACAATGTCTCTTCGTTTTTGCCGTTTCGACGACGGCTCATAATCCTCAACTTCGTATGCGACCTCTGACAGGCGGCGTATGACACGATAAGGACCAAAGTATAGCTTCAAGAACTTTTCTGACAGTCTAACCTTCCGTAAAGGGGTAAAAATTTATACCAGATCTCCTGGGCTGTACTCAACAGGTCGGTGCTTGTTGTTATACCGCTGACGGTTCTTCTCCTGGGCGTCCAGTGTCCGAATGCGAGACGGCTTGCTTCTTCGACCTTAGTGATAAGCTGTTTGACATAATTATTCTGAGTGTCATCCGGTTGGAATGGGAACAGTGTATCGATTGTCGTGTCAGCTTCACGGTCATGGAGCAGGGAAAACGGCATCAAGCCTGTGGTGTCTTGTCTTGCGGTATTGTAAGCAAAAGTCACGACTGGCAGAATTGTATCCCAACCTTCTGCTCAACATCGACGTACATCGAAAAGCATATCGGGTAACGTCTTGTTAAAACGTTCTGTAAGACCATTTGTCTGAGGATGGTATGCAGTTGTCATTCTGTGGACAATGTGGCACCGTTACATTACCTCTGATACTAGTTTTGACTGGAATACTTTTCCACGATCAGATATTATGACACGTGGTGCTCCATGCTTCAAAATAATGTCTTCTACAAGGAATTTTGCAATCTCTGAAGCTTCTGCAGTTGGTACAGGTTTGGTGACAGTGTAACGTGTGAGGTAGTCAGTGCAGATTATAATCCATTGGTTACCGGTTGCCGACTTCGGGAACCTCCCTGAAAGATCGATCGCAACTCGGTGGAATGGAGCTGCAGTCGGTGTAATCGATACGAGGTGCCCTGGAGGTAATTGCGGCACATGCTTCCATCGCGGGCACTCTTTAAAGTGACTCACATAGTTCTTGACAGATAGGTAGAGACCTTTCCAGTAATACTCTTCACGAATCCCAGATGACCGGATATCGGAGCATCATGGAAATATTTGAGAATAGCAGGCTGGAGATGAGCTGGAACGACCAGTAGCCATTTGGGGACCAGTGGATCGTAGTTGCTCTTATACAATGTTCCGTTTATAAGTTGAAACTCTCCATTGGTCGGTTCTCCTTTCTCCAAGGCCTCTATCGTTTTTAATAGAGCTGTATCTTCCCTCTGTTCAGCTGTAACGTCATCTAATTCAATTAGGGCTGAAATTTTATTCATGCTGTTGTGTTCCACTAATGGATTCCTCGAAAGGCAGTTGGCATCCTTGTGTTTGCGCCAGTTCTTGAATACCACTGTGACGTCGTACTCTTGGAGTCTTAGTGCCCTTCTTGCTAGTCGACCTGATGGATCCTACAAGCTAGTCAGCCAACACAAAGAATGATGGTCTGTCACGACGGTGAATGGTTTGCCGAATAAATACGGCTGGAACTTGTTGATAGCCCAGATAACTGTGAGACATTCTTTTTCAGTTGTAGCGTAGTTTATATCGGACTTTGAGAGTACTCGTGATGCATAGGCTATCACTTTTTCAGCACCTTCTTGAACTTGTACAAGCACTGCACCAATCCCATAACCACTGGCATCTGTGTGTAGTTCCGTTTCCGTATTCTCGTCGTACAAGGCTAGCACTAGTGCGAAGTTATAGCCCCCTTAAGTGCCCGGAAAGTACTTTCTTTTGGCTCATCACAGTAAAATTTGACGTCTCCTTGCAGAAGGTCTTGCAATGGATGTGCCTTGTTACAAAATCCTTTTATGAAACGTCAGTAGTAAGAGCACAGCCCGAGAAAACTTCTCACATCACGAATTTGCTGAGGAGTTGGAAATTCTGTGACTGCCCTTACTTTATCTGGATCAGGACGGACACCCTCTCCGTTGACTAGGTGCCCCAGGAATTTTATTTCTTTGTCGACGAATAGGCACTTCTTTGGATTGAGGCAGAGTCCTGCAGCCTGAACACACTTCAACACAGTTGACACGCGACTCAGATGTTCTTCAAATGTTTTAGAGGAAACGACAATGTCATCTAAATAGCAAAGACACGTCGTCCACTTAAGTTGTCGAAGCAAGTTCTCCATCATGCGTTCGAATGTGGTCGGAGTGTTACATAATCCAAATGGCAATTCTTTGAATTCATAGAGGCCGTCAGGTGTAATAAAAGCCGTCTTCTCCCTTTCAGCTTCGTCAGCCTCAATTTGCCAGTAACCTGTCTGCATGTCCATAGTTGAGAGGAATGTAGCTCCTTTCAAGCAGTCTAACGTGTCGTCAACGTGCGGCAGTGGGTAGACATATTTATTTGTGATTTTGTTCAGCCGCCGATAATCGACACAGAATCGCCACGTGCCATCCTTCTTCTTTACAAGGACCACTGGAGACGACCAAGGACTGTCTGAAGGTTGAATAATGTCATCTTGCAACATCTTTTCCACTTCGTTCGAAATTATCCGTCTTTCAGCTGGCGACACTCTATACGAACGCTGGGTAATTGGTGGATGATCTCCAGTATTTATACGGTGCCTTATCGTGGGCCGTTTCCTCTGACTTTTCCCCTGCTGAGGTGTGAATGCACCCGCAAATTGGCTTAGTATACCTAACACCCGCTGGCGTTGTTCCTTGCTCAGTCCGGACCCTATTGGCACTTCCACGTTTGTTTCCTCCAGCGTGTTGTCTGTTCTAACAGCAGAACATGGGTCTTCGTTGATGACGTTGAGCTCACCGTCCTGGATTGGTTCAGCTGTCCCGATACACATTCCCTTGGGGATAAGTTGCGACTGCTCGTGACAATTAGTGATCCAAATCTCTCCTCGACATCCTGTAATGCTTATGATAGCCGCTGGTATGTAAATTTCTTGGTGAGCCTGATAAACTTTTTACTATCAACAAGCACTTCACAGTTTAATCGCCCATCTGTATTTGTGACTGTAACTCTTCTCATCGTCAACGGTGGGATCGTCACATTGTCAACGGCAAATAACTTCCCAGAAAATTCTGTATTACGTGTACCCGTCGGAACAACTTCTTCAATTTGCAGCTCTTCCACATTCAATGATAGCTTGGGATGCCTGAAGGAAGTCCCATCCGAGGATGACATTGTGACTACATTCTGTTAACACGACAAATTCAAACGGCTGGGTCCTGTTGTTGATGGTTATTCTTGCGACACAAATTCCTTCTGGCTAGATGTACTTTCCATTCGCGATCTTCAGCACAGTGGACCCCGTATCACAGAACATTGTCTTCTTTAGTGTACGGCGGTAATTATCTGACAATACAGAGGAAGACGCTTCCGAATCAACCAGTTCCCGGACAGATTGGCCGGCGATTATGATGAGATTTCCCGACATCTTAGCGACTGTCGTCCATGGAGGATTTTCATCTGCGGCGGCATCACCTCTGTAGATGGTCGCCTCGCTTAGTTTCCCTAGGCGCGGTGGCTAGGGGAGCGGCTGGTACCTCTGTACGGCGACGGTGAACGGCTGTGGCGCGTCAGAGAGCGACCTCGTCTAGGGTACGGCGATGGACTTCTTCCCATAGGACGACTGAACTCATCAGCAGGTGATTGCCTGGGATAGAACTGCTCTGATGGCTGACGTCTTGCGGCAAAGTAATCGTCGAATACTCGCCTTGTCTCTCTGCAGTAGCGTACGACATGTCCAGGGCGTCCACAGTGGAAACACAGTGGTGTGTTGTCTTCCGTCCTCCAGACGAATGTTCTTCTGCGGGGCGTCATAGTTGCCGGGGAAATTGGATGTGGCCACATCGGCCGGTTCATAGGCTGCCGTTTGGCGGCTGCAAAGTAAGTCATAGCTGGACGACGCCATTCTTCACGTCAGGTGCGATTGGCGAGGCAGACAGGTACTATTGCCTGAAATACCTCTTCCTCAGCGGCGTCGGCTCCCTCGTGACTTACATGGCTTACATCCATAGCCATGATCTGATGCTCGTTCTGTCTAATAGTGCCAGCTGCCATAAACTGTTGTAATTCTTCTCTCACAATTTGTCATATGAGGGAAGCGAAGTCATGCTGGTCTTCCACAACTGCCATAGGGACTACATTTGGGAGTCTGTCATACTTCTTTCGTCCAACCCTCCTTTGTTGCATCTCTTCAATACGCTGGCACCACTTAATTAACTCTTCCATCGTAGTGACTTCTTTGATCAGAAGAGCTCGGTACTTGTCTTCTGCAATACCCTTCATCAGGTGCGTGATTTTGTTGGCTTCAGTCATATTTGGATTCACTATGTTACACTGAGCCAAAACATTCTGTGTCGGCTCACCATGTCATTGGGCCCGATTCTTCAGTTGTTCTTCCGCCGAGCGGATTTGTCGCTGGAGGTCTCCAAACGTCTTTTTAAGTTCCTCCTGGAACGTCTCCCAGTCATTCAACTTGTCCTCGTTGTTTTCGAACCATTGCTGGGCTGTTCTGTCCAGGTAGAAATAAACGTTGGCCAATCACATCGTATGATCCCACCTGTTGTACCTGGAGACTCGGTCGAACCCTTTTAGCCATTTGTTGGGGTCCTGTCCAGCATCTCCAGAGAACACCGATGGGTGTCTGATGTGCAGCTGGCTTATTGCTGGGTTCGTCCCCATCGTTCTTCTGATAATACGGACTTTTGGAAGGATGTACTCGATGTATCCCTTGTATTCCGGTTCCAGTCCGTGTAAGCGACGGCTTTTACGTTGCCTAATCGGAGCCACGGTAATGCAGCTGTTGCAGTGTACCCGGCGCCTCCACCAAACAACGTCGTGTTGAAATGGAAACAGGCTTGACTTCGAAGGCAACTAAACACAGCACTTATACTGAAAGCACGTTTATTAGGACTGACTGCCTCTCGGGCAGAGTGCTCTGCTATTTATACACAGACAGAATGTACCAGAAATTAGAAGAATATTTAACATAAGAAACAAGTAGAATTTACAAGTGAACATAAGAAAGATACAGAACATTCTGGAATTGTTAATTACAAAAGGTATAAATTTTTGCCGGTGGTCGGAATTGAACCAGCAATCTTTAGTGCTGCAGTCTGTGGTACTATCCCCAGCGCCACGCCGGCATTCTGCTTACATGGTGTCTCGCGGCAATATGTTACTTTGGTTTAGCGAACAGTATCACGTTACTAACAGATTAACAACATTCGGTTAGGTGACTAACATCTATGTTTGTATTCTTTCTTTTAGCTTTTCTAGAGCAACAAATAAATGGTGGAATTGAATTTAATGCGGCACGGCTAGCGCTCGCTACGTGGCGTCGCATGTACCGATTCACAGGGAATGAGAAGATTACTAATTTACTAACCGGACAAGAGAAGTTGCCAACCATAGAGCAGGAACAGCAAACAATTCACAGGGAATGAGAGGAATTGCTTTTACTACGCCACCAAGGAAGCAGTAGCCGTGCCACATTAAATGCAGTTGTACGAAACACTTTTAGGAAAAGCCACATACTACGAGACTTGTTATTGTATAATTTTGAAATCGAGATACATTTAAAGGAAAACACAGAAATACATTAACTACACAGGCAATACACAGACTGTAGACATACGTCAACGTATGTCTGTGAGGGAAAGTATATGCTGTTCGAGTGAAGTGGTAAAATGGCATTGCCAGTTCCAAAATTGCTTCGATCTGAATTTCTTGAATATATTTACATAAGAAATCTTGGCAGGAAAATCGAATTTATGTAGTTTCCTTTCTGATTTCAGTGTAGGCCTATCCTCATTAGATTTTGAGTTCGTTATTGTTGTTGTGGTCTTCAGTCCAGAGACTGGTTTGATGCAGCTCTCCACCCTACTCTATCCTGAGCAAGCCTTTTCATCTCCTCATAAGAACGACAACCCACATCCACTTGGATCTGCTTACTATACGCGTCTCTTGGTCTCCCTCTGCGATTTTTACCCCACACACTTCCCTCCAACGCTAAATTCACAATTCCTTGATGTCTAAGAATGTGTCCTACCAATCTATCCCTTCTTTTAGTCAAGGTATGCCAGAAATTTCTTTTCTCCCCAATTCGGTTCAGTACCTCCTCATTAGTTACGCGATCCACTCACCTAATATTCAGCATTCTTCTGTAGCACCACATTTCAAAAGCCTCTATCCTCTTTCTGTCCACACTGCTTATCGTCCATGTTTCACTCCCATACAAGGCAACACTCCATACAAATGCCTTCAGAAAGGACTTCCTTAGGCTTAAATCAATATTCGATGTTAACAAATTTCTCTTTTTCAAAAACGCCTTTCTACCCATTGCCATTCTGCATTTTATATCATCTGTACTGCGACCATCATTTGTTATTTTACTGCCCAAGTAACAAAACTCATCTACCTCCTTTATTGTTTCGTTACCTAGTCTAATTCCTTCAGCATCACCTGATTTTTTAACACTGCACTCCATTACCCTAGTTTTACTCTTGTTAATGTTCATCTTATATGCACCTTTCAGCATACTGTCCATTCCGTTCAATTGCTCTTCCAGGTCCTTTGCTGTATCTGACAGAATTACTATGTCGTCGGCAAAACGCAATGTTTTTAATTCTTCACCCTGAACTTTAATTCCTTCTCCAAATTTCTCCTTGCTTTCCTTTATAGGTTGCTCAATGTACAAATTGAACAACATTGGGGAAAGGCTACTACCCTGTCTTACTCCCTTTCCAACCACTGCAACCCTTTTATGCCCTTCAACTCTGACAACCGCTGTCTGGTTTTTGTACAAGTTGCAAATACCCTTACGCTCCCTATATTTTACTCCTGCTTGCTTCAGAACTTGAAAGAGTTTATTCCAATCAACATTGTCAAAAGCCTTCTCCAAATCTACAAAAGCTAGAAATGTTGGTTTGCCTTTTCTTAATCTATCTTCTAGGATAAGCCGTAAAGTGAGTATTGCCTCCCGTGTTCCTACATTTCTCCTGAACCCAAACTGATCTTCCCCGAGGTCTGCTTCTACCAGCTTTTCCACCCTTCTGTATATAATGACTTATTAAACTGATGGTTCTGTAGTTTTCACACCTGTCTGCACCCGCTTTCTATGGAATGCGGATTATAACATTTTTCTTAAAGTCTGAGGGTACTTCGCCTGTCTCATACATCTTACACACAATGTGAAACAATTTTGTCATGGCTGGTTCTCCCAGAGACTTCAGTAACTCTGACGGGATATCATCTACTCCAGGGGCCTTGTTTCGACTTAGATCTTTCAGTGCTCTGTCAAATTCATCTCTCGGTATAGTATCTCCTATTTCATCTTCATCTACATCCTCTTCCCTTCCTACAATAGTGTCTCGAAGTTCATTTCCTTTGTAGAGCCCCTCTATATACTCTTTCCACCTTTCAGCTTTCCCTTCTTTGCTGAGAACTGGTTTTCCATCAGTGTCCTTGATATTCATAGAGCTGTTTTTCTTATCGCCAAATGTTTCTTTTATTTTCCGGTAGGCTGTATCTATTTTTCCCCTATTTATACATTCTTCTACATCCTTGCATTTGTCTTCTAGCCATTCCTGCTTAGCCATTTTGCACTTCCTGTCAATCTCATTTCTTAGTCGTCTGTACTCCATTTTGCCTGTTTCATTTACTGCATTTTTATACATTCTCCTTTCATCGATTAAATTAGTATCTCCTGTGATATCCAAGGATTCTTTGTAGGTCTTGCCTTCCTACCTATTTTGTCCTCTGCTGCCTTCACTATTTCATCTCTCAATTTTACCCATTCCTCCTCAACTGTTTTATTTTCCCCTGTTTCTGTCAATTGTTGCCTGAAGCTCCCTCTGAAATTCTTAAGAACTTCAGGTTCCTTCAATTTATCTAGGTCCCATCTCCTTATATTCCTACCTTTCTGTAGTTTCTTCAGTTTCAGCCTACAGTTCATAACCAACAAGTTATGGTCAGAGTCTATATCTGCCCCTGGGTATGTTTTACACTGTAAAACCTGGTTCCGAAATCTATGTCTTCGAAATATAAAATCTATCTGGTATCTCCCGGTGTCTCCTGGTCTCTTCCACGTATGTAATCTTCTTTTGTGATTCTTGAACCAGGTGTTTGTTGTAACTAAATTATGTTCTGTACAAAATTCTACCAGGCGGCTTCCTCTTCTATTCCTTTTGCCCAGACCATATTCACCTACTATCTTCCCTTCCCTTCCTTGTCCTACTACCGAATTCCAGTCTCCCATAACAATTAAGTTTTCCTCTCCCTTAATTGTCTGAATAATTTCCTTTAGCTCCTCATATATTTCTTCGATCTCCTCATCATCGGCAGAGCTAGTTGGCATATAAACCTGTACTACTGTTGTCGGTGTTGGCTTCGTATCTATCTTGACAATGATAATGCGATCGCTGTGCTGGTCATAGTAGTTTACCCGCATTCCTATTTTCTTATTCATTATCAATCCTACTCCTGTGATACCCCCAACTGATTTTGTATTTATAATCCTGTACTCACCTGACCAGAAATACTGTTCATCCTGCCACCGAACTTCACTAATCCCCACTATATCTAACTTCAACCTATCCATTTCCCTTTTTAAATTTTCTAATTTAACATTCCACGCTCCGACCCGTAGAATGCCAGTATTGTCTTTCCTGATGATCACATCCTCCTGAGTAGTCCCCGCCCGGAGATCCGAATGGGGGAGTATTTTACCTCCGGAATATTTTACCCGAGAGGATGCCATCATCATATGTTCACACAGTAGAGCTGCATGTCTTCGGGAAAAAGTAACGGCTGTAGTTTCCCCTTGCTTTCAGCCGTTCGCAGTAGCTGTGTGGCAAGGCCACATTAGCTGATGTTACAAGGCCAGCTCAGTCAATCATCCATACTGTTGCCCCTGTAACTACTGAAAAGGCTGCTGCCCCTCTTCAGGAACCACACGTTTGTCTAGCCTCTCCACAGATACCCCTCCGCTGTGGTTGCACCTACGGTACGGCTATCTGTATCGTTGAGGCACGCAAGCCACCCCACCTCGACAATGTCTGTGGTTCATGGGAGTGGTTGAGTTCGTTATGATTCGGAATTCGTAGAAAACGCCATAGTACAAGGAAGGACAAATTAATCTCAACTCATATGCCGTTTTCTTTTATAAGATTACAATATCCTGTGAAATTAGCTTACAGTATGACAATCAGTAAGGCTCAGGGCCAACATTTCGCTACTGCAGAGTCAATTTGAAGGAAGACTGTTTGTCACATCGTCAACTCTACATTGCATTTTCACGTGTTGTAGTAGCACAAAATATATATGCGCCACAAAATAATATGCGCCACACAACCAAACATCAATTTCCGGAAAATAAAGAAAATTAACTACGGCATGCAACCCCTAGAACTGCGTAGAATTTCACAAGGAAGCTACTGAAATGCGATTGGGAGCGTTCACAGAGATGGAAGAGGTGCAGTCACAAAACCCGGAGAAGTGAAATAATTACGAAGTCGGAAAAATAAAAATAAAAACTACGGCATGCAACCCATATAAATGATTAGAATTACAATGAAATGCAGCTACACGTGATAGGGAGCGATTACAGAGACGGATGAAGTCCAGTTTCAAAACACCAGAAAAGTGAAATAATTACAAAAGACAGAACAGTGAGAATAAAAACTATGGCATGCAACGCTTACAGATACATAGAATTTCATAAGCAAGCTATTGAAGGCTCGGAGAGAATTTCTGACAAAGACTGAGTGCATACTACAAGTTCGGAGAAGAAATAGCAAAATTAAAACAGGCGGGGAAAGCGAATCGTGAAATATTTGTGGAAATCAGACGGATACACGCATAGTTACTTGCTTGATGGTCATGGAACAAACAATAGAGGAAGCTGAAGGCTTTGTTCTAAGAACCAACCACATGGAACACATATCACTTACGGAAGGAAATGATAGGAAAGATTTTACATGCACTGTACAAAAATGAACATATCATCTGTTAGAAATCGGGCCCCACAAAGCTAGAAAGAATTTACACGGAGTTCGTACACCGCCACATAATCACTAAAGATTTGAATATACCAGGCTGTTATCAAACTTCAACTAGTAACACATACACCCTGTTTATCTGTTGGGAATCACTGGATTGAAACACTAGAACACATTTCCGCGCACGATCAGAAAAAAATTCCGAAAAATGAATCTAAATTCAAGAGTCTTCGTTAAACATGCTAGACAACGAATCGCTACCATCTGTGCGGATAAAAGAGCAGAACTAACCTTACCTCACCACAATCCGAGCAGAAAGTGAAGACCGAGCGGCCAGGAGGCGCGAAGATACCAGAAACTGGCAAAACCCAAGAAACAGCGCTGATGGGGACGTGGGACTCGCCCTGGAGAGTGCATGTCGACTGGCTTCTAACCAAAGAGTGTAGAAACCTCTTTGATAGCACCAGCAGCAGAGGTTGGTAGCGACTAACTATCGACTCTGAGCCCCAGACAGAACCATGCAAAGCGAGCTATTACTACCCAAATTCAGGCACCCATTAGATTCTCGCACATCCACTTAACAGTAAGACAAGCTCACATTCTCACAGGGACAGTGGCATAGCAGAGAAGCCATACTTAGTCCCACATTCATGAATACAATAATAAATTATTAAATTAAGAAAATTCTAGTAATATTAACAAACATTTCAGAACTAATATTTTAATATATGAAATAAAAATGCTATTCCTCATGCCTCGAAAAGAGTGGGGTTCTAGCTTTAACAAAATGCTAATCTAGCGACATCAAATAAATTACAATTTTATAAAAAAACCATATGGAAGACGACAGACGGTCATCTTTCAAGGTCACAGTTAAAACAGTCTCGAACATGGTAATTGGATGTTGCTATAGGCCTTCTAGAGCAGCAGCTGTTGTGGATGTACACCTGAAGGAAAGACTCACACGCTTATGACAGGTGGCAGGGACAAAGAATCCAGTAAAATTGTTTTGACTGCATTATCTGAAAATTACCTTGAGCAGTTAAACAGAGAACCGACTTGTGGCGACAGCATATTAGACCTTATGGTGACTAACAGACCCAAACTATTCGAAATAGTTCACGCAGAACAGGAAATCGGCGATCATAAAGCGGTTACAGAATCGATAATTTCAGCCAAAAATAGAAATACTAAAAAATGTAGGAAAATTTTTCTGTTCCCAACAAGTGACAAAGAAAATGAAACACGTCCACTGAATGTGTGGGTCGTGTCCAATTTTGAGTTATTCATTACTATTAAGTGTTTCTCCACCATTAATATTGTCTATTTGTATGTCAATTACTTTATTCTTTTATTAATGGTCAATGCCCCATGTTTATATAATTTCCACCCGTGGATTGAACTTGTGCGTTCATGAGAATGTGGAAGGTTGCTTTTCATATTAACTGACTGCCGCGCAACGGCTTACAGTCGCCCCTTGCGCCTTAGGCCTCGTTTACTTCAGTTAAGAACGCATGGCTTCAGATGTCGTCTGCACGTCGTCTGCTGGGTGGCCAGAGACAAACTTACTTGGCAATATGGCGAGGTGGCCTGTCCGTAGTGTAGTACCAACATAACCATGGTCGAAAGAGGCGACAAAAGAGACCTCTCTGGAGCTGTAGAAGAGGGTATTATGTTCTTCAGGTAGCAAGGGTTTGGCAGACAGTGACCTCTGAACGCGCTCTGCATCGTTTCCTGGTGGGGATGGCTTCTGGCGTGGCCATAGGGTTCACTCTTGCTGCGACCGTCGAAGTAAGTACACCATTGGAATCATGCTGATGGGATGGCAAGCGCTTATAATTTCGCCTTTTTGTGATCAGGCGGTCTTGATTTATCAGTGATAGTTTTAAGTAATTCTTTTGCTATGCGAGGCAAAGTGTTTCTTCATTTACAGAACTCGAGTAATTCAGTCTAAATTTCGTATTTGCATTCTCATCTGTTGATGATTTTGTGTCTGGTTTTTCTCAAGTTGGAATACACGTGTGTGGCCTTCAGCCTTTGTGTAAACTTAGTCTGTTTGAATTTTCTTGCTGTTTTTTCTTTAACTAACGTTTTGGCGTCGTGTCTGTATACACGAGTATGCTAAATATTCCTCAGATTTTCTGGATTGATTTCGTCTTTCCTGTCTTGGCATGACCGCTTGTGCTTTTGTAACGGTATTTACGTTGGCCTTCATCCATGTTTTTACTAATACTAGATTTCTTCTATATGATTTCTCACATGTGCTTTACTAGCTCATTTTAAATTTATTTCATTTTGTAAATTCTATGTAATTCACCATGGTCGCACACCACATGGTGCTTACGAGTAGTATGCCGCTGCCTCCTCGCACATGAATCCGTTTGGTGCATAGTGTGCTGTTAATAAGTGCTTCAAGACACCCGCCATCTCGTCAAAACGCCACCGACGCTTTGTTTTGCTGCTGATATCAAGTGTTGCTGCATGAGTAATGTGTCGCAAGCATTGTGCATGTGTCTGTGAGTGAATGAATATGTTTTCCTTTGCCTACTATCTATTTGCAAATTTCCTCCCACGTTATCTCCATATTAATAAAGGACAGAAACAATTTTATTAAATGCAGTAACTTCATGTTGTAGTGTGACCATGTTCTTGTCTCCTTGAGAACCACCACATAATTTCTTTATAATCCTTTAGATATACTTCCAAGACAATAGTTCATTTATCAGAGGACCAGTTCCCTGTTCCTCAATACTTTGAAGTACTGTTCTTGATTGTGTAGTCAGACTTCTCCTTGCTAAAGTTAATATATAAAAAGAAAGAACTGCTCCTTATTCTGTAGGCATCGACTACTAAATAACTGCAGCCCACAAATTCAGTTGAATGAAAAACAATGGGATCTAGTATGAGCTTCTACAGCAAATCTAACAGTAATAACAAATCCAATCAACTTAACATAGAAATTATAATATTAAGATCCACGGTTCTTTTTCGTCTATACATATTGTCCAAGCAGCGTCTATGATGCAAATACTCTAGTGTATTTAGCAGTTTGAAATCATTGATCCAAAAAAGTGTGCTTCTTTTAGATAACATTTCGCAGCACTTTGATCAATACTTTTTTCATTAAACTGCAGTCTTTTTATTTGTCACGATAAACTGTAAAAATGAACTGTCAATGATTTACCGCAGTGATACATTTAGAGGCATTACATAGGTTTGTGAGCTGTTTACTTCCTTGTGGAACATTCTTCTGAAGAATCGTTCATTGAAGTGCACAAAACATCAAAAAATCATTTATATTTGGACATCACAATCAGTACACAAAAGTACAACTACAGTAAGTACGAACTTCAGCATGAGAAGAGCTGGTGAACTTTGGCTCGAATCCAAACACCTCCGAGCCCCAAAGTGTTTAAATAAATTGTTAGGTCAAGCGACATATCTGATTGTAGTTGTGTGTTTGCTTGTTCCTTATTGTTCTGGAAGAAGTCCTGTGTGTTACCTTTACGCTTGGGTACTTCTTTTGTAAGGCGTTTGTAATCGTTTGAATAACATACATAAAGCGATATTTATTCGATTCCAGTTGTGAATGTTCTTTCTGACTACATGAATATATTTTTATTTGCCCTGGGGCGGGAGGCGGCGGCGACCTGTATTACTTTCGTCGTTTTGCTGCATAAGTCGAGCGAAATATTCCAATTCATTTGTGTGTTTTAAAATTTTCGCCCGGTTTATCCTGGAATAAATCATGTCCGTTACCTTCCGATTATGTCGTTGCTTTGGAATGACGTTAGGTCTATTATCAACTTTTCTATCTTGTCTCCTCCCGAAGCGCCTTATCTATATCATCTCTCAATCTGGAAAGAGGTAATTGGACCGTCATTAAATGTTATCTGTGGGTGTCTCGTCTAAACATATTTATCATATATTGGTCAAATAAATGGACTAAAGCAAAGCGACTCTTGTCGATAGGATATAATTATTAGCAAAGGAGTAATCAATTAAAACTTCATAAATGATGCGGTAGTGTTTTAACACAAGAGTGTTCATGACTTCATATGTCATGAACTATGTACCATACAGTGTCATAACTTTGCAGGAACATGCACTGGTGAATGTGAATATCGTCTTCAAAATGTGTGTCACATATTTCTTGTAGTACGGAAGCAATAAATTAAAACGTCACGACAGATGCTTAAGTTTTCCCCCACCAGGCGATTGATAACCTCTGCGGTTTAGTCCCTATGAAGCACAGACATTGCCAAGGCGGGGGTGGCTTGCATGCCTCAAAGATACAGATAGCTGTACCCTAGGTGCAATCAAAGTGTAAGGGTATTTGTGGAGACGCCTGGTTCTTAAAGAGGGGCAGCAGGCTTTTCACTAGTTGCAGGGGCAACAGTCTGGATGATTGACTGAGCTGGCATTGTAACATCAACTATTGTGTTTTTGCCATGCAGTTACTGCGAACGGCTGAAAGCAAGGGGAAACTACAGATGTTACTTTTCCCAAGGACATGCAGCTCTACTGTAAGAATATACGATGATGGTATCCTCTCAGGTAAAATATTGTGGAGATAAAATAGTCCCCCATTCGGATCTCCGGGTGGGGACTACTCAGATAAAACTTTATATGTAGGGCAACCACAGTCGAAAGATACCATAATTTATTTTAAAAAGAACGGGTCCGCTGCGATTGTTAAATTCCTTTATTGAAAGACACACATGACCGGTTTCGTAACTTAAAGTAGCATCCTCAGGTGTTTACAAAAAACTGGTGTAGCTATCATTTGATTTCGGGCTTCTAATATTTACATGTGGCGATATTTGAAGCCATCCAAGTATCTCCTTTGAAGATGATGTGGAGGGCTACTTGATGTTAATCGCCACATAATACTAGAAGCCCAAAATCAAATGATAGGGAATGAGCTTCACCAGTCCTTTGTAATGATTTAATATAACACCTCAGGATGCAACTCTAAGTTGCGAAACCGGTTGTTTGTGTCTTTCAATATAGGAATTTAACAATGGCAGCGGACAGGATTTCTGGTCCAGTGAGTACAGGTGTATAAATACAAAATAAGTCGGGGGTGTAACAGGAATGGTTC
Source organism: Locusta migratoria (assembly GCA_026315105.1). Lineage (NCBI taxonomy): Eukaryota > Metazoa > Arthropoda > Insecta > Orthoptera > Acrididae > Locusta > Locusta migratoria. The sequence continues at coordinate 572,051,211 of CM048747.1, read as the reverse complement.
TAATAATAAAATAGCAATGCGAATAAACTACTATGAGCAGCACAGTGATCGCATTACCACAGTCAAGATAGATACGAAGCCAACACTGACAACAGTAGTACTGGTTTATATACCACCTAGCCCTGTAGATGATGAGAAGATTGAAGAAATGTATGAGGAGTTAAAGGAAATTATTCAGACAGTTAAGGGAGACGAAAACGTAATTGTGATGGGGGACTGGAATTCGGTAGTAGGTAAAGGAAGGGAAGGCAAAATAGTAGGTGAATATCCACTGGGGAAGAGAAATGAAAGAGGAGATAGCCTGGTAGAATTTTGCACGGAACATGATTTAATCATAACAAACACCTAGTTTAAGAATCATGAAAGAAGGTTGTATAGCTGGAAGAGGCCAGGAGACACTGGAAGCCACTAGATAGATTTTATAATGGTAAGACATAGATTTCGAAAGCAGGTTTTAAACTGTAAGACATATCCCGGAGCAGATATTCACTCTGACGATAACTTACTGATCATGAACTGTAGACTAAATCCACCTCCGGCCACCCAGATTTAGGTTTTCCCTGATTTTCCTAAATCACTCCAGGCAAATGCCGGGATGGTTCCTTTCAAAGGGAACGTCCGATTTCCTTCCACATCCTTACCGAAAAGCGTAAACTCCGTCTCTAATGAGCACGCTGTCGACGGGACGTTAAATTCCAAGCTTCCTTCTTCCTCCTCCTCCTCTTCTTCCTCCCCCCCCCCCCATATCTTAATCAGATAAACGTTATGGAAGCTCATGAAATACGAGAGGGGAATAAGAGAAGAGTATTATGGATTCCAACCTGGGAGATCGACAGTGGACCTGATATATGCAGTAAATCAACTCTGAGAATATTGGTAGACATAGGAAATGTGTATGATAGTATGTGTTTGGGGAGCACTTGAAATTATGAGAGTGGAAAAAGAGACTGTAAGCAGGGTGAAGGAGATGTATTTCGGAAGTCTGAGTTCTGTGAAAGTGGGAGAGGGAAGAACAGAAGTTTTCAAAGAAGTGAGCAGCTGAAGCAAGTCTGCGCACTGTCACCCCTTATCTTCATTGTGGTCATGGATAACATAATAACGATGGTATCAAGGAAAATTGGGCAAGAAAAGATTAAAACAACGCTGTTAGCAGAGGATCTGATGGTCTGGGTCAACAAGGAGAAGGAAATCCTGGAGCATCTGGACGCTTGGGAAGAAACAGTGGGAGAATACGAATGGAATTTCAATATCCACAAATGTTAGTTCATGTTAATCACGAGAAAAAAGAAATTTTGATACCTTCATATATATATATAACGAAAGCATTCTTCATTATTTACTCTTTCAATCCGAAACTAAACATATTGACTGAAAATTGCAATTAAGATCAAGGAAACATTAGGCTACCAGTATAAGATTATCATTAAGCATACAGCATAACATAGAGCCAAGAGATTTTCTGAAGAGTAATTTTCTACGTAATTTATGCGGTTAAATTTTCAGTTAATCTGACAGAAAATCTCAAATTCCATATATTGCTCTTCATTCCATCGTTACCAACGGCCTAGGTTGTGAATAAACCTTCCCTTCTATATCATATCTCCTTCCTCATCTGTACTACCTGGTGAAGGGTATTTAATTGGGCAGATTTGAAGTTGTGAGGACAAACCATGAGTTGTGTTGGGATAGTTCAGTTGTAGAGTGCTTGCCCACAAAAGGCATAGGTCGCAGGTTCGAGTCCTGGATGTGGCAGACAATTTAATCTGCCAGGAAGTTTCATATCTGCTCACACTACGATATTGATAGTTTCTTTCTGGGGTATTTACTTTCCAAAAGCTGAGCCCCATTTTTTTCCATTTTCGTCTTTTTTTGTGACTGTTAGTGGTACTTATCTGAAGTAAGTACTGGCCAGCCTCAATTAAATTTAATGGGCATAACCATGGAAAACATTAAGGAAGTGTAGTATTACAGAATTAACTACATTTTCTTCTAGTATCGACCTGAGTTAATCAAGGCGTTAATTTGTGTGTGAGCGGCATAGCAATGCAGTGTCTACCATGAGTATCTGTCTTTATTGCTGATATGTCAAGTGTTCGGCATTGCAAAGTGGATTGTAAGAGAAGAGGGCAGAAGAGATTCATGGAGTAAACGATATACAAACTCAGTGTTTATATATGAACTCCATGTGTGAAAGCTTTTGTTTTAATTCTTCTGGTTTTTAACTCTGGTGAGATTGGACATAATGTGCAAAAGAGATATGTGTACTTTTTCTAGCATTGTATCTAATTGCCAATAAAAGTGTCATAATTAATCAGAATAAATGATGTGTTGTTCAGCAGTTATTTTATGCAATAGCGTAAATTTACGAATATCTTTGAAGTGTAATAATTTGAAGGAATTTAAAGGCACAGAATAGCTGGACCTTGTTTTATTATTAACACCTTCAAATATAAAGAGGAAGTTGCAAATACGGACTTGAAGGGAACTGTACACCATATAATCCATAACTGAAATTGAAGTAACAACGCAATGTGGCGACCGTGACAGGACGCGAAATACCAGTCTTTGGATACATATATAATACAGTAAGGCGACTGATGGGCAACACGAACTTGAACTAAGAGGGTAAACAAGTAAGTTGAGATCTCACAGAAATCATTTGTGCAAAACTAGAAGAACAGAAGAGAAAGCGGTTCCTGTTGGGATGAAACATCACGCCTACACACCGAGACGCCGCACTAGAAATTTGATTTGCGGCCTACTGTCCTTACTGGCTGACCAGTGCTGCCACTGTGGTTCTAGACATACTCCGTGGTGAGTGTATAAATTCTAAGTCTGTGACTAAGTCTTTTGGTGTGTGTAGAAGTGGTTTTAATTTATGCCAGTGACAAGGTCACAAACCAAAGTAATGGCTGAAGAGAATGTTGCTGGTGCAGATTCACCTTCAATGGCGATGTTACAAGAAATTAGTAGCAGGATTGACAGTCAATCTAGTGAAATTAGTAGCACGATTGACATTAAATCTAAAGATTTGAGGGAGAGCTTAATAAAACTAAAAAATAACATTGATCTGAAATTAGAAACAGTTACTAATGATGTTTACAGTAGATTAGACAAGCAAGACAGTAAGCTTGAAAAATTTCAAACTGTTATAGAATCCTATGTAGACAAATGTCACCAAAATTACAACTCTTTAAGTGCTGAAGTAGATACTTTAAAACAAAAAATAGTATCACCTGACAATGTAGTCAAGTTGTCAACAAGAGTAGTAGGAGCTCATCTAGATAAGGAAAGACAGAACCTGAAGGAAGAGATTTTGGGGAGCCTTAAGGAAGGGGATTATTGTGCGGCTGAGGTACATAAAGAATTTATGGAAAATTTGTCCTTGATAGAGAGAAATGTGTCCAAGTGTGACACAAGGGTCAAAGCTTTAGAAGAAACCTCTAATGTACAATTCATGAAATTGATTGAAAGGGTCTATAGGGCGGAGAATAAACTTGATAACATTGAGAGAGGAAAGCAAGTGGATGAAGAGGGTTGGTCCTTAGGGTTTGATACCAACTGGGAACAAAGGGTAGAAGAATTAAAGCAAAAGCTTTCACACATGGAGTTCATATATAAACACTGAATTTCTATATCGTTTACTCCATGGTTCTCTTTTGCCCTATCCTCTTTCAATCCGGTATGCAATGGCGACCACTTGACATATCTACAACAAAGACAGATACTCGCGGTAGACACTGCATTGCTATGCCGCTCACATACAAATTAACGCCTTGATTAACTCAAGTCGATGTATAGTTTTCATTTTTTATTGCGATTATTTTTGTGTATATGAAATGTTTGTCTATTATGTTTGTTAATTGTAAATCAGTATATTCCATTGTTATGAAAAATGCTTAATGTAATGCCATTATTGTCAAATGGAAGTTCTACCGTTATGATGTTTTGTTTATGTTCGTAAGTTGTAATGTTTTGGTGGAGAAGTTTTGATTCAAATTAAAGAAGAAGTGAAAAATTGTATATGTCGAGTGTTTATTTCTACCACGACGCCCCAGGAGAATAATGTTGCAGCGAGCAGAACCCCCATACATCGAAATATTAAAAGCTGAGTATCGGTAGAATAAACTGTAATTACTTAAAATGTATTAATATATTTCAATCTTCACGCAACACTAAACCTTTCTCTGTGTCGCTCTCCATCTCACCCATAAGACTATGGAACACACTGCTGTGTGATCTACATCGTACACTAAACCACTCGACAATCAAGAGGAAACTCAAAATTCACATATTAACGATGTCATACCCTCTATTGTTACCCTGCTCTCTCCATCATAGCTTTGAATCTTACCATTCTATTTCTCTTCCTCTAACCAGTCTCTCACTACATTCTATCGTCTGTGCTTGATGTAAATTACTCACAATCTGTAAGAACATAACGAGGCAATTCGTAAGTTGTAATTGCACACGTGTGCATCCTATTTCCCTGTGTCGGTCTCTCTCTATTCAGCCACTGACACCCAGGACAACCGGCGGAAACGAGACACGAAAGTGGCGACGAGGATGGGATACAAAATACGGAGCAATTTAGCACAGCTTGTATATGCGCCGCCATCTTGACTACTTCTATATCTCTGAAGTTTATCCTTCTCGACGTGATCCTTTGACTATGATGAATAACAGTCTTTGGTTCCTTACACTTTACTGCCATGCACCTTCCATTTCTATAATGATCTGTGTGTTTGAACAAAAGTGAACAAGGCTCTGTAGTATGCGGGTTTCTTCAAAATGTGTATGTGATTAAGTTCCACCTTTAATTTTCATTCTAAAACATCCTTGCAGGATGGTCATGGAAATATTCAATTGGTACTACCCGTATATGGCATTTTATCACTTTAGATTTTATCTGTAAATTATGAGCTGTGCTCAGTTTCAACTCCCAGTGCAATGAACCCTATGCTTTGTTACATACTATCTACAGATATATCAGGTAATAATAACTTTCACTCAACAGGTGATGGTTGTTTATGTGGTGAATGTATATTACTTTTGTTCTTCAGTGATATCTTATTGTTGAAATTTCGTTTTTGATTTAGGTTCTGGGGAAAAATATTTGGTCTTGAAAAGAATTACATCGTTGCTGAAGTCGACCTAACAGAAGAAGAGGTTACGCAACGTATTGAGGTATTTTGGTTAAGCTGTGAATTTAAATAGCCAAATACAAATAAAAATATACACAAGTATCAATTGTTAATTGTCATAAAATAATTAGGTAAGCTTCTTAATTCATTGTTTTTATAATGAAGATAGTAAAACTTACAATGTTTCCAATTTAATTTCTATCACTAAACCCTCAAGGCCCTCAGCATTTACTTGCTGAATATGGGCATGACGACACCAAGGTCCCTGAGCTAGAGAGTAGTAAGTGCTGCTAGTCGTCTGGGCATGTTTCAGCTCCCACTATTCCTCAGGGAATGGGGATCTTGGCTTAAGGAAGGAAAATACCTCTATAACAAACCCCTCAATTACAATGTGTTCTATGGGCTGATGGGACGTGTGGCTTTTGAGGTGGAACAGTCACTAGTGGCCAACCTCTGGGATACTGTCGAAACACAGTTGTATAAGGCTTACCTACACATGTGGTGCTTTGTCTAGGCTAAGCCTTCCCAACAACCTTGTCCGTGAGCAAGAGTACATGTGAGCGCTCACTACACCAGCTCAGCACCACAGTGATAATCCATCTTCTTGTGATAATTGTAAAGTATTTTAAGGTACTTCTATCTAAACAAATACATTACATCACATCTTCTGCAATGCTGTCATCTCACCTGCAATCATTATTTATTATACTTCCAGGATTTTTGGGTGTCAAAGGAACTTTAAAATTTGACTACATGATGTATTATTGTTTGTTGCATCGGAAACTGTTCATTTGATGATTACTAAGTACTGAGTCCATGACTACTAGACATGACTACTCATGTGCTCTAACATACCCATATATATATAAACGTAACTGGTTTCCAGAACGTTCCATAACAAAATTAAAACAATCACAATACCCTTATTCAATATCCGCTAAACAAGAGATATAACAGATTATTCAGAATAATGTAATAAATCAAAACAGAAATTAGATACCTATGTAAATTACGGTTAGAGCTTCTGATAGCCATGGTATTTACTTGACCAAAGAAATAGGTTCCTTAAGGCTAAATTCATTACAGTACCTCCCTTGTGCAATGTCAGACATCACATGTAATTGTAATTGTATTTTTTTATTTATCCTGCAGATCATATATTATGTCAAGAGAAACACATGATGATATAGGCCACATCAAAATGAAGATGAGGATATATGTTTAAAATGATTACAACAGTGGTATTATGATGATACAATTTTTCATACAAAACACATGAGGTACCAAGAAACGCAAAAGCAAATAATATGATAAGTCCAAAGTACCATACATATTTAAAATTAATAGCTAAAGTAAAACACTAAGGGTAGCATACTTCTGTATTAACGCATTAAGGTCTACATACAAAATATAGAGTACATAAAGAACAGTATGTGACAGTGCATGATAACAAAATTGTGGAGTATTTACAAGTTAATAACTTTATACATCATGGAATAATTAAGGAAAATTTCAGTAGAAATTGAAAAATGAAACATATGTTGATTCAGCCATGTGCCAAAAAAAATGTTATTTCACATGAAAAGAAGCAGCTTACAAGGTTGCTTTTGTCTTCTGTGTGTCCTTCTCTGACGATAGGTTTGTTCTGCTGTTCACAATTTTTTTCTTATATACAATATTATTAATTTTTACAAGAATTTTAAGTACTAAGAATTTGAAGTATCTATATGGTTTGTTATCATCAGTGTGTACTTAAATTTTACCTATGGTACAAAACACTTTTCATAATATAGTAAATACAGTTTTCATACACATTTGTTTAATGTAATACAACAGATTATTTTTCATGTAAAAATTTTCATATAGAGACAAACAATAATACAGTTTACATGTAACATGTAGATTGGAAAGTTCAATCGCATATGCAGTTAAAATATTTAAAACAGTAGTGTTTATGTAGTGATTAGTGCTCAGTGAGTGAACAGTCATAAGATTAATTTTGGAAATATATAAATGCTTAATATAAATACTAACAGAACTATAAATTATTCATTATGATAAGTTAGTTTACTTCTGATACATATACAAATAGCATACAAATAATTCCTTTTTGGTCACAAGAACAGTCAGTACCCATTAAGTTACCTGTTTGATCCATGCACAAATAGCATACAAATCTTTAAAAAGAAATTAATAAGAAATGTGTTGAATTATTCCTTCTGCAATTTGAGTGGTTATGAACACCCACAAGTGAATATAAATCACATAAAAATACCATGAGGCCAAATGATGTACTACCTTTATAGTCTTGATACTTGTGTGAACCGCACACGAGCATCTCAAAAAAATTAAGAAACAATATGCTACATTATTTACTTTTAGAATCTGCATAGCTACAGATATGAAAAAGGGTACATGTCCGATAAAGACAACTGTTGAATTCACCAAATAGTTAAAATGCAATAACGACATTAAAAATTCTCAAAAATTAGACATTCCAGTTATTGAATAGTGACTTCACATCATACATCACGTGTTTCTGCAACAGAATATGTGTGGTAGCTACATGCCCCAGGTGACAAAAGTAAACACTCTCTACCATGTCAATATCCATATTTCTTAAAATTTGAATATTAGTTTACAATGTACACAGCCAACATATATGATTAAGCAGACTATCCAACCAGTGAGAGAAAAACAATACTTTTCACTAGTTTTGAATTATCAATGATGACAAGTTAAGTGTACAAATTGGTACAGGAAAATTATTTGCCCCCTCCCACTTTATTAATATTTTGAATAAAACTGTTACCAAAATGAATAATATAAATTGCTTACAAAGATTGGTAATCAATTTGAAACGAAAAATATTTTGTGGACCTCTGGTACAGAGCCGAGTGGACGGTTCTGTGACTGTGTAGGCTGCAGATGCCTTGACTTGCGCCATCGGGTTCCACTGAAAAGGTCAGGAGTCCTCTATATGCTGGAATGGCTGCACGGGCAGATGGGACTGTGTGGCGTGGATTGGCGTGGACTGGGAAGAGGCTTGAACATTGCACCTAGGCCGAGATCTCTCCGGACTTTATCAGCGCGGTTGAAGAAGCCGTTAGACCTCTTCCCAGTGATGTTGCAGAAGAAATAAGATATGAAACACGTCGCACACTCACCAAAGCTCCGCCTCAGAAGACCAACATTTCCGCCATGGAAATGGCCACACAACGCAAGTTACGAGATCTTCACACAGTGGTCCTAGCCCACCCAGTCAAACTGTCAGAAAAATGGCCTATACCTTGCAAAAGGTACTTATGACCGGTTTAGGCTTAGGACAAGGCATCCAAAACTTATTTTTTTAAAGCCAGGAAGAGGAAGTAAAGATGGCAAGTGGTTTTCCACTGCGTCTTACAAGTTTGGCAGTGAGTATATTCTGTTTACTCACGCTTTTAGCGGATGTGATACAATATCCGCTTTTTATCGGTCAAGGAAGAATTAAGGAAAACGAACAGCTAAACTCAGCTCTTTGCATGTTCAATAAACCACATGATACCCGTGAAGAAATATAACAGCAGCAGAACAGGTTGGTATCGCATTGTATAGTGGAGGTGTCAGCATTTCCCACTCGCTAGACCATTTTCGGCACCAGCTATTCCCCAAGTCTACCATAAAAAGCAAATTTAATCTTGTAAGGTTGCCACATACAGAAGATGCTGCGCAACATGATTCGTTACGGACTTACCAGTAAGGGCAAAGTTGGAATGGGAAACTGGAAACTTCCTTAGAAATGGGGCTGGAATCACAGTGACAACGGTCCGATACCCGTTACAATGAGCCAAGCTCCAGCACCTGAAGCACTTCTTCACATTGTTTCATACTCATGCAAGGTGAGCTGTGGCGAAACGTACTCCTGCAGAAAAGTGGGTTTGAAATATTCTTCAATTTGCAAGAAATGTATTGGGATCAACTGTGAAAACGTGCCACAATTTTTATATGAAGACAGTGAAGAAGAGTGATGGAGGATGTTGAGGAAACTGACGGAGAAACCTACAAACTTGAATAGGCTGACTCGCTGTTTACAGAAGACGTCAACCTGGGACCAAATCCATGTTCATACCCTGAATCTGCAACCCAAGGTATTTCTGGTGACACCAAGGAACTGGCACATCAAAACGTCGGAAGGGGTGCTCATATCCCTCTCATGTGCGCTAAAGTTGAAGTACAATATTACGAGTATTACACACCCAGAAGTGCCAATATTTTTTAGTATTTCATTATGTATTTTAATAATTAATTTATGTAGTAAAGCTTCATTTATGTAGTAAAGCTTGTTATAGGTATCGATATATCTTTGGAATATATCTTCTGTGAGTGTTTTATTATTCATGTGTCTTTAGTTAGTCAATGCTCAGTGCTCAATAAAGTAACAAATAAAAGAAGACTAAAGGTTATTAGCCCAGTTTACCATGCCAAAGCGGATTCGAATAGTGTTGAAAGATGTGACGGTTAAAAGTTATGAAAACATGGTCAGCCAAAAACAAAATCTTCAATGTATCCAAAATGTTGGAAGTAAGCATCACTGTGCCTATATTAACTGGAACAAGATCAATAATTGGAAATTTAGAATTCGTTCACTTTTGGAGAAGGACGCCAAAGCAAAAGCAAGGTATAACTGACAAACATTTAGACATTGTTAAAGATGCAAAGACAGCAAGAAAAATGTTAGCAGCTCTCCAATTTTCGTTCGATCAAGTGCTTTCAGAAAACTTACCCTTTGGAGAAAATTATGAATTTAAAATGTAATAGTAGAGACAGCTTAGAGGATCATTTTCTAAAATTTCACACACTCACACGAGAATTCGAAGATCTAGGTACAAAAATCGATGAATCAGACAAGGTGTGTATTCTTTTACTTACTTTAGGCAAGGAATATGAAACTGTGATAACAGCTCTACAGCGAAAGTGAAAATGAAGTGAGCTTTAAAGCATCAAGCAGTGGAACAAGAAATGACAGTGTTTGCTTTAAGTGGTGTGATAAAAATCATTTCATTGCTCAGTGTCCTAAGAAGACTGTCTTTCATGGAAGAAGAGGTAACAAAACATCATTCCATGGTTATGGAAATTATAATAGTCATAGGAGAAGTAACGTTTTTTTCTAGTTATGCACAAAATGATGAAATTACATTTGTAGCCTTTACAGACAGTGTTGATGTTTAGTGTAATGAAGAGTTTATTATTGATTCCAGTGCTAGTGATATGTTGAAAGAGGATCTGAGAGATAATATGTTTGATATTAAGACAATTGACAAGAAGGTGACTATATACATTGAAAATGGTGAAATTATGGAAGCAAGTGTGAAAGGTAAAGTCAGAATTTCGTGTCAGAATAAAACTATTGCTATAGAAGCATTGATTGTACCTGGATTAAGGCATAATTTGTTAGCATTAAGCAAAATAGTTTCTAGAAATTTGAAAGTGGCTTTTGATAAAACGTGTATGACTATAAATGGACTTGATTGTTTGTCAATTGTTTGTTAAGCTTATGGGACTTAACTATAAATGGACTTGACTGGAAAATATTTTGTGTTTATGTGAGAGGACTTTATGTACTGAAAGCTAGTATTTTGAAGACAGTTGAAAATTGTTTGACTGTTCAATCTACTGGTGTGGAAAATATGTGGCACTGGTGATTAGGACATTTGAATAATGAACCATGTGAAGTGTACATTGAAGGTAAAGCAACTCGATTGCCTTTCAATAAGCAACTAAAATCAACCAACAGGATTGGAGAATTAATTTAGTCAGATATTTGTGGACCAGTAAATCCTATGACTCAAGATGGTGAAACAGATTTTCAGGTAATTATTGATGATTTTTCAAAATTTGTAGTTATTAATACTTTAAAAACAAAAACTGAAGCTGAAAATAATTTAATTGAGTAGAAAAATGAACTGGAGCAGCAACGTGGGATTTATGTGAAACGAATTAGATTGGATAATGGTGGCGAATTTAATTCAACTTTATTCAAACATTATGCAAGATCAAATGGTATAAAACTGGAATATAATATGAGCTAAAGTCCTCAAAGTAATGGTAAATGTGAGCGAATGAACCAGGCATTGACAAACATGGTAAGAACAAAACTGATTGACTCAGGTGTGCCAAAATTTTTGTGGGGTGAAGCAATAAGATGCAGTGCTTATGAGCTTCATAGAAGCCCATCTTCAACACTTGGAAAGGGTGAAACACCATCACTTCTTTGGAATGGAAAACAAGATATATCAAAACTAAAAATTTTTGGATGCAGAGGTTGGTATACTGTACCACCAAAGTATAATTAATTTGACTCTAGGGCAAAATCTGCTGTAATGATAGGATATTGTGAAGGTGGCTATAGGCTTTGGTCACCAGAAGAACACAAAGTGATATGTTCAAGGGATGTTAGATTTGATGAGACAATTTTTTTTTTTCAAAGACCAGCAAAGTTTAAATTGAGTTTTTGAATTTGAAGATTGCAGAAAACAACAGGCCTATGAATTAAAAGAAGAGAAAAATGAAATTGATGATACAAGAAAAAAATTCTTCTGAATGTTCAGAAGAAGAAATTATTCAAGACTCTCAAGAAGGAGAAGGAAACTTCAAAAGATCAATAAGAAAGATTAACACTCCAAGTTATCTACAAGACTATGAACTATACTCAGCTTTCTGTCTCCTGACACAAACAGATGAACCTACCAATTACGAGGAAGCTGTGAACATTCCAGAGGGTAAGACTGCAATAGAAAAGAAGGTAGACACACACAAGGATTTAGGAACTTGGAGTATATCTCAACTATCAAGAGGAAAGGTGGAAATCGACACAATTGGGTATTCAGATCGAACGAAGACGGCACTAAGAAGGCAAGACTTGTTGCTAGGGGATTCCAGCTGAGAGAAGACGAATCCAGTAAATACTCTTATGCTCCAGTATGCAGAATGGCTACATTAAGAATTCCTATTTCACAATCGGTAAGAAATGACTGGATAATACGTCAAGTAGATGTTCCAAAAGCATTTTTGAATAGTACACTCAAAGAACAAGTTTACATCAGAAAACCAAAAGGAACCAATTATTCTGATAAAATCTTTCAATTAAATCGTGCCTCAAAATTTCCCAAAAATGTTGGAATGATAAATTTAATGAAATAATGGAAACAAATGGTTTCAAGAGATCACAATATGATTATTGTTTGCATTATACAAAAGATGTTTATCTTATGTTATTTGTATACGATGCTTTGATTACAAATAAAACAGAAAAAGTAGAGAATCTGGTAATCATTTTGTATAAAAATTTCAAAGTCTAGGATATGGGTGAGTCAAATTCTTTCCTATGAACGCAGTTTAACAGAACAGATGATAGTTTGATAATCATGCAAAATTAAATCATAAATAAGTTGTTGAAAGAATTTAATATGGAAAATTGTCATAGTGTAGCCACACCAATGGAGGTTTGATTTAAAATAGAAGATTCTGAAATGATTATTGATGTTCCTTATAGACAGTTGGTATGTAGTTTGATGTATATCGCAGTAATGACAATGCCAGATTTATTATATGCAGTTTCAATGTTGAGTAGAATCTTGGATAGAACTACTAGTCAAACTTGGAAGGCTGCTAAGAGAGTTCTCAGGTATTTAAACGCTACTAAAGATATGGGGTTGAAATTTGAAAAGAGTAAAGGAAAAAAAATTAGCTATTCAGATGCAGATTGGGCAGCTGGTACAGTATCAATCAAAAGTGTTAGTGGTTTTGTAGCTTTTGATGGTTCTAATTCAAATGCTTGGTTCTCTGAAAAAAAATTATGTTGCTGTTTCAACTATGGAAGCAGAATTTTGTGCAGCATCACCAGCAGCGCAAGAACGTATAAATTTGGAAGGTATACTATGTCAATTTAATAAATCTTATGGTGAGAAATTCGTAATTAAAATTAATAATAGTAGTGCTATATCATTAATTAAGACATTTGAAAACTCAAAAAGAGCAAAACACATTGATATAAAAATGCACTTTATTAGAAACTTGTTTGCTAAAAAAATTCTTTATGTTGAGTATATTGAGTCTGATTGTATTCATTAAACATAGAAAAATAATTCTAAAGAATGATGTTTTGAGTTGAATGTCATTATTGTGTTCTTTCATTACATTTATTGAAACTAAATTTTTGTATGAAACATTCGATTGAAAGTTTCACTTTTATATAATGTGTGTTTTTGTTATTTTGATTTTCAGTGTACTGATAAACTATCAATCGAGAGGAAGTGTTATAGGTATCGATATATCTTTGGAATATATCTTCTGTGTGTGTTTTATTATTCATGTGTATTTAGTTAGTCAATGCTCAGTGCTCAATAAAGTAACAAATAGAATGAAGACAAAAAAGCTACTAATTTTTAATGGCAACAGCGAGCTTTCTTTGATATACGAATCATAGTAGGTAGCTGCCAAGAAATCACCATGTTGCATACTGAAAAATTGAATAAGTGAAAATGAGATGGTAAATTCCAACATATAACATGATATTATACCATATTTATATTACAGAAACTGAAATAACAGTGTTGAAAAATGAGGTATTTTGACTATATGCACGAATTTTGAAAAATTGTAATTTTTTGACGCATTGTAGTGCCTTGGGTACTGGGAGTAGAAAAATTTGTAAAGAATTTTGTGCTCCTTAAGAAATAACTGAGACGTAAAACCGGTAGGAGCACAAAAAACGGAGATATTTTGCAAAGAGTGAAAAAAGTCCGAAATTTACGAAGTTTTTTGACTACAGAAAGTTTTCCCAAGAGAAATTTTGTTGGCAAAAGTTGGTTTTCTAATCCTTCCAACCATATGAACGAGTTAAAAAAATAAAATATTCTACCCAATCTTTTGCAAGTTATAGTTACTATTTGACTGGACTATCTCTCGAACAGAAACGCTACTGTGCTTTTGCCAAAGGAAGTCTATAATCAGAAGATTTAGAGCTTACTGAGTGAACCAATGTATCGGAAGATCGATAAAGATCCCCCAGAGAGAGTAGAAAACGGCCGTGGGGGAGTAGCCGAGCGGTCTAAAGCGTCTCGCTGTGGAACGCGCGGTTGCTCGCCATGGAGGTTCGAATCCTCCCTGGGGCATGGGTGTGTGTGTTTGTCCTTAGGTTAGTTTACCTAGGTTTAAGTACTTTGTAAGCTACGGACTGATGACCACGCAGTTTGGTCCGATAGATTTACAAACATTTGAACATTTAGAGTAGAAAGGAAAACAGCATCACTGCTGAATTCTTCTTCGCTTCAGCAAGAAGTGGTCAAAAGATTAAAACTTCACAACTCTGTGAAAGTACGTGGTCTTCAAAATAAGAATCTTATATGTGAAACTAAGTTCCTTATTGTATTGATGTAATGATTTTTGCTTCGACCTCTGTGGAAATCTGATTTAAGGGTCGCCACTAGCTTTTATTTATTAGATAAATAAAAATAAAACTAGAAAAAAATATATATCCATAGACTGAATTGACTATATACTGTTACTAATAGATCAGTTTTCAAAGACAATAAAAACACTTAGTATCTAAATGGGTGACTTGACATGAAAATTAGAAATTAAATAAGCTTGGTACACGAAATAAAATGTTTTGACTGGCTAATCACAGGAGGGAAGTGGCAAACCCATGAAGTATAAAATTAAATACAAAAATGAAAATTTACCCCAACTCTGATCAAGTCTATTTCTGATCTACAAGAATAAGGACGTCCCTTCTGGCACACGATAAACTCCCACTTAATACTATCATTCAACTCCCATTTCTCAGCAGATGCATTGGCACAACCTTACTGCCTTTCTGTTGAACGGCGTTGCAGATGGAGAAGACCAGCTGAGGGCAGTGCAGTGTTGACAGCAGTGATCGCGAATGTGGATTGATGCGATTGGAAACGTTTTGTCGGTTCAGCCGACGACAATACTAAAGTGAAAATAAAACTGTACTCTCAAGAAACGGTAAAAATTCTGATTACGAGTGGTGTAGCTGACAGCAAACATGCACTTCAGAATATTACAAGTTTCAATTTACTCTATAGTAGCCACGCAGGACTAACACCTGACTGTGCAGAAAACACAAAGTTAACACCGAAAATCACACAACTCAAAACAGCGTGATCTGGTCAGGAGCGTGGCCTAGACCAGAGTCCTCTCTCCACAGCAAAATTCCACAACTCCAAAATCTTCCTCTCAAGTCCCTCCCACAGGTGACGTCAAGCCAATCACAAATTTTGCTTAATGGTCAAATCAACGGAATATGAGAGCTATTGTTCAACACGCCAGTCTCCTTCCCCACAAAACTGTCCCACGTTGCATTCTGCACGTAAGCCAGCATTTTTCAGAAAACCATAGAATTTGCGGACTACTGGAACGAATCTGCAAACACTGAAATGACTTTACTGTCGACCAGACGCCAGCGCCCCGTCGCGAGAGCGCCGCTATAACTTCCCCAGAAATAACCTCTAGCAATTTACACAAACATTCGCAGTCGCCCGCCCCTGGCGTTCCAAACCTCAGGTGCACGTGCAGACCAGAACGACGCCAACTTGTACTGCCTCTGCTCATTGTACTTCAGCGCGCTTCCGGTGCGTCGTGACCGGAGAGCCTCCCTACACAAAAGTAGCATCGAAGCAGTAAACAAACTGCCTGGGCTCAGGTCAGCCACAGACGTGCCCAGCCCAAATATAAGTGTCCGCCTGCAGACGGAGTGGTGGCAGAATGCCTCGAAGGCAACACCAGAGAACGCGCCGCTGCCGCCAGCGACCCCCACCCCCTCGCGGGCTCTGCCGGCCTGCGGGTGTCGCCAGCGCCTTCCGCCTCGGAAGACAGTTATCCCATCGGCGATACTTACAGTAATCGAAAACAGTGTCATACTCCGAGAGAACAGAAATTTACCTCCCAAACTCCTATACTCTTATAATTACAAGACAAAATGAAAGAAATTGAACATAAACAAGATAATACTATTGATATCCTTCGGGAATAAATCCAAACTATATTATCCAAGTAAAAATGGTGCAAATAATTCGAAAAATAGGAACACTTACCTCTCAATATGGTCTTCCGAAGATCCATAAAAAGAGTGATCCCTTTAAGAACGATAGTCAGCAACACTGATGCCCCCACATATGATTTAGCTCTACATCTTGCCTCTTTACTGAGACCTTTTGCGGTGATATGTCCCCGTCATATTCTTAACTCAGCTGACTTTATCAATAGACTGAAGGCACTTCAACTTCATGAAGCTGTTATATTAGTGAGCTTCAATGTCGCCTCACATTACACTAAAGTTCCTCTCTTGGGCTCATTGTCAAAAAGTTCACAGCCAATGTAACAGCACTTTTTCATCATGTCCTTTTGTCAACTCACTTTTTATTCAACAATGAATATTTTGAATATACCGACGGTGTTCCCATGGGCAGTCCCATCTCCCCTCTGGTAGCTAACTTTTTATGGGAGATTTTGAGGAAAGGGCACTTGATTCGGTAGAACATAAACCAACTGTCTGTTGGCGATATGTTGATGACACGTTTGTAGTGTGGCCCCATGGTGAAGAAGAATTATCACGTTTTCTGCAACACCTGAATTCAATCCACGATCATACCCAGTTCACGATGGAAACTGAGAAAGACGGCTGCTTACCATTTCTTGATATCCTAAACAATAGGAAAGTGAATGGCGCCTGGGGCATTCTGTGTACCGGAAAACCACTCATACGGACAGCTACCGGCGCAATCTACTGGCGTCCTTCGAACGTTGGTGCATCTCGCACATGTTGTGTTTGATGGAGAAAGCCTTCCTGCGGAGCTACAACATCTAAAGTCCGTTTTCAAAGATAATGGATATTCTCAACACCAGATCAGCGCAGCATTGAAGAGGAAGAAACGTGACGATCCTCAACATCAAGAGGATAATGTGTTCAAGTCAACAGCTTTCCTTCCATACATCTGAAACCTTTCGTCGAAACTAGGCAGAATTTTAAGAAAACGTCAAGTCATCTTCCGGCCTCCTGCGAAGATTATACACTTCTCGGCTCGGTTAAGGATGATCTTGGATTGAGGAAAGCCGGAATTTACAGAATACCTTGCCAGTGTGGAAAAGCTTACATTGGACAGACTACACGCACTTTACAGAAAAGGTGCGTTCAACATGAATGCCACACTCGTCTGTTGCAGCCCAGTGAGTCGGCCGTAGCCGAGCATTGTATTACCACAGGACATTCTGTGTATTACTCCGCCACTGAAATCTTGGCCACGACGAGATCATATTGCGATTCGTCAATCAAAGAAACTATGGAAATATGTTTAGCCCAAGATCTTATTACACTACTGGACAATAAAATTGCTATATCAAGAAGAAATGCGGATGAAAAATGACTATTCATTGGACAAATATATTATACTAGAACTGACATATGATTACATTTTCACGCAATTTGGGTTCATAGATCCTGAGAAATCAGTACCCAGAACAACCACCTCTGGCAGTAATAACGGCATTGATACGCCTGGGCATTCAGTCAAACAGAGCTTGGATGGTATGTACAGGCACAGATCCCCATGTAACTACAACGCGATACCACAGTTCATCAAGAGTAGTTACTGGCATATTGTGACGAACCAGTTGCGCGGCCACCATTGATCAGACCTTCTCAGTTGGTGAGTGATCTGTAGAATGTGCTGGCCACATTCTGTATCCAGAAAGACCCGTACAGGACCCGCAACATGCAGTCGTGCATTATCCTGCTGAAATGTGTTTCACGAGGATCATATGAAGGATAGAGCTACGGGTCGTAACACATCTTAAATGTAACGGCTACTGTTCAAAGTGCCGTCGATGCGAACAGGAGGTGACCGAGACATGTAACCAAAGGCACCCCATTACTATCACGCCCTGTTCGTCGTTGCATACACCATCGCAGGCGCTCCCGTCTGTGATGCAGCGTTAAGGGTAACCGCAGTTTCTGAATGCTCTGAAAAGCTAATCATTTGCATATCACAGCATCTTCTTCCCGTCGGTTAAATTTTTCGTCTGTAGCGCGTCATCTTCGTGGTGTAGCAATTTTACTGGCCAGTAGTGTAATCGTGACGGCGGCTTTCATCTGGGCAAGGCTTGGGACCCGGTGATTTCTTTCATATCATCTGAGAGGAAACATTTTATGCAGGACGACGCTTCTAGCGATAAATAAAAAATTTTATACGTCCGACAAGCAAATCAAACAGAGGGTTGACGTGTACTGTATTTCCACCTTATTCAGTACTAATGCGTCCCGATAGATGGCGGACATGCAGTTTTAACTTCACACAGGCGTGCGCGCGCCGCTTGTGGACTGTTTTACGAAAGAGGGCGCGCTTTGGATGGTTTTATTTTGGGCAATGAGCCTCGCCCACATTGAGGTTGTGGGGCCCTACAATCTGTGGCTCATATCTTACTGGAATGTCCGCTCCTCTAGGCGCTTCGTGCCAAATACGGAATTCCGCACTCACTGGCCTCGGTTTTGTCGGATGATTCACGGATGGCTGACAGGGTCCTTGTGTTTCTCCATGAAAGCGGATTTTACCCTCATCTGTAAGATTCTATCTCCGACACTTGGACAGGACGGATGGGTTTGTGGCTCCCCCTGCGAGCGGCAGGATTTGCAGGTCTCCTTCCTCCCTTGAAGACGTCCATTTATCCTTTTAATTTGCTTTATAATTGTTTCTTTTTTTACATTTTTAGACTTTAGGAACATACACTGTTCACCTGTCCCTGCTCGTCGTTAAGAAATGGGGGTTCTAGATCTGTGCATTGCAGAATTGCGCTTTTGCTGTTGCTTTTGGTCCTGTTCTAACTGCTTTTTATTTCCATTTAGTTCCTCCATTTTCCTGTCGGTATGTCCTAGGCGACCACACCCTTGCGTGCATTTTTATTCAGAGGTAATACGACTGATGACCTAGCTGTTTTTGTACCCTCGTTCCCATCAACCGCAGCCGGCGCGAAAGACAGGCCTGGGCACTCAACCAGGTAACGTGGCGATCGCGGATGTGACTGGTTAGCTGCTAAGAGGCAACAAATGTGGCTCGCTGTGTTGAGTACGATCAGCTGAAGCGAATGGAGGAAAAGCTGGAAGTGGAATGAGGTTTCTAAGGAATGTGTATAGTTTGTCCTCACCTTTAGTCCAAATTATGTTGATATCATCAATGAATCTGAACCATATGAGGCACTTTGCGATTCTGGATAGTCAGGAAGGATTCCTCGAGATGGCCCATGAATATTTCGGTATATGAAGGTGGCATATGGGTGTCCATGGGCAAATGCATCTGAATTGTGGGGTTGGAAGCAAGAATGCGGTTTCCATCGTAAGGATCAGGAGAAGGATAGAAAATCCTTAAGAAGTCTACTGTGGTTGACTTTGGAAGAGGGACAAAAGGTAAGGCCTTTGGAGAGGACTGATACTTCTAGGGACTGAGGCTTTTGGAGGAGGGGACATGACTCTGTTTCTGGTCTGCTTAGGTTATGGATTGTGTTGGGTGGTGTGGAGGACTTTCTGAGCGTGTGGTAAATGTAAAAGGTGTGCAAGGTAGGGTTTGTTGGCTATGAAGGGTTGTGGGGTATGTTTGGAGGCTCTCGTTGAGAGAGTGGATAATGGTAACGAAAGGTGGATGTAGGAGATGAAAATTTAGAGAGTTTTTAAGGTGGCTTTGAGCATGCTGCTTTAGTACTTGGAGAGCTATATACATAAAAACTCCAAAATCTCGACCAGTCTTTGTTGCTCACAAAACTAATATTATAAAATCACATCTTCATAGTAGAGGCATCCTACATCCCAAACTGAATCCCTTGCACCCCAGCAGCTGGAGAAGCATCATAAACACCACCTTCATAAATTATCCAGCCTGCTGACACCCTACTGTACCACAAGCCAACCCTTATCCCACGCAAACTGTACCTCCTCATGAACACCTCACAGCCCTTAGATCTTGCCTTGCTGACCTTTTCCAATTGCCATGTGCCCCCCCCCCAAAGCTCCCCATCAACAATACACAATACCCAAATCCTAAACAACAGCAGAATGCTGTTCTTAACCTTTCTGCCAAAAACCTCAAATCAAGCGAAGTTTCAGTTTTATCAAAATGTCTCTCCTTTGTCATCAATGCCAATCTAATTGCAACATTGAACCATCCCTCTCCCAATTCATACCACCAAACAACCAGGTCCCTCTTTCACTCCACCTAACCAAACTGTGGTCACCTTCCAGGAATTCCTCACTTCCAGCTTGGCTCAGTGAGGTCCCTTCCTAAGGATACCAACCTTTTGGCACAAGAAAGGACAGCCTTACACAACCTCAAACAGATGCCAACTTGACCCTCTTATTCCCACATTATAAATTCCGCTTTGGAAAAATACAAATTCAGTGATTTCTGTATTAATAGAGTGCAGCAAAAATCAAAATATGTTTTAAAATTTTTGATCAAACTATTGCTTTTTTATGTCATGTATTTCATACACTACACACGTTTGTATCGAGTTATTTTATCACTTGGGACATTATTTTGTTGATAGTTAATACTGTCAGATCAATATTTCTAGCATAATCTTCCAAACAGCACAAAATACAAGACAATTCACTGCTAAAATAAAATAACATTAATCACACTCACAGCCACCTACAGACGGCAATGTAACACAATCTCCAAGACAGATAGGTTACTGCCTCAGATGTGGCTACACGCCATACCAAGCAGCAACATGTCGTACTAGAAGCATGTTATTCATCAGAAACAAAGTGGCTTTAAGGACTGATACACAAAATGCGGTATAAATCAGCATTTAATACGTTGTCGTCGAGGAACAACACTGGGATAACCATTCTCTCTGAAGACAAATGGCAGGTAGTGTAGTCAGTTGTCTGAGTCCTCCACCTGCAAGTTGTGCCAGGAGAACCCATACCAAAAGACCAAAATGACCTACAATCCCTGCTAAAATCTTATGGTCATTTTCAGAACCTTTCCCCCAAACCCGTCTGCCTCCTCACCCCAACAAACCCTGCACACCTATCTCTTACATGTCCCCAAGAATTCAAAAACCCTAACATTCCCGGACGCCAGATTGTGACTGGTTACTGTGCTCCCACAGAAAGAATTTCAGTCCCATTTGACCAGCACTTGCAGCCAACAGTTCGAAAGCTAGCCTCCCAAGAAATCAACAACCTCCTTCACTGACTCTGCTCCATACTCATCCCCTTTACCTCCTGGATCCTTACATGTCACTGTTGATGCCATCCCCCACCAATAACCCACATACCCATAGCCTTGCTGCTGTCAAACAGCGTTATTCAGACTCCAAGCACAATACCTTCTTCCTTATATCAAATAACCAACCACATACTAACAAACAATTAATTTGAAGGAAAGTTACAGAAACAAATCTGTGGCAAAGCATTGGGCACCTGTATTACAACCGCCTATGCCAACCTATTTATGGGCCATCTAGAAAAATCTTTCCTAACTAGAGTGCAGGTTCATTCATGATTTGGAATCAGGGCCAGGTGATCTTATCCTCATTTCTTCACAATCTCAAGTCCTTCTCTCCCATCAACTTCACTAGGTCCTTCTCACCCCAACATGCCACCTTTTCCATCTTAACCTACAACTCACTGATGGCTCCATCCACATTAAGTCTAGCACTTACGAGAAATACCTGCACTTTGACAGCTGCCATCCATTCCATATAAAAAAATCCCTGCCATATGGCCTTGCCACCTAAAGACGACAAATTTGCCGAAGGCCTCACAAAGGTTTTCACAGGCAGACGTTACCTTCCTGACATAGTCCGCAAACAGGAATCCTGTGCCATATCCGTACACACCACCAAATCCTCGCCTCCACCCTCAATAACCAGTCACAAAGGTATTTTGTTTGTATAGCTTATGGGACTTAACTTCGGGGTCAACAGTCCCTAAACTTACAAACTACTTATGAACTAACTAAGACTAAGAACGGCACAAATATACATGCCCAAGGGGGGATTCGAACCCCCAACTGTAGTGATCGTGCAGACCGTGACAGGAGCGCCTCAGTCCTCTCGGCCACCACGGCCAGCTCACAAAGGAGTATCATCCTCGTTACCCAATTCCACGCTGTGCTGGAACAATTAAATCATATTCTTCATAAAGGCTTTGATTACCTATTATTGCGCCTTCGAATAATTCATGGAAGATATGAAAATATAGCAAATGAAGCAGACAAAATGGAGTATAGCCGCCTAAGAAATTAAATTGACAGGAAGTTCAGAATGGCTAAGCAAGATTGACTAGAAGTCAAATGCAAGTCTTTAGAAATATGTATAACTAGGGGAAAAACTGACACTTTCTACAGGAAAATAAGAGTTTTGTAGACAAGAAAAGCAGCTGTATGAATATAAAAACTCAAACGGAAAACCAGTTCTCAGCAAACAAGGAAAAGCTGAAAGGTACAGATTGAAAAACAGTGGGCAAAGGCTACAGCCCAGACTTACTGCCTTCACGATCTCTGCGACCCTTTCATGCTCTTCGACTGTAAATAACTACTGTCTGATTTTTGTACAAGTTGAATATAACTCTTCGCTCTCTATATTTTTCGCCCACTACCTTCAGAATATGAAAGTGTGTATTACAGTCAACATTGTCGAAAGCTTTTACCATATCTACAAATGCTAAAAATGTAGGTTCTCTCTCCTTAAGCTATTGTCTTAGATAAGTAGTAATTTATTGCTTCATGTGTTATTACATTTCTCCTAAGTCCAAACTGATCTTCTACATCTACGTCAGGAGGGGGAAAATTGGGCATTCTGGGTCATAAATTGATATAAAATTGATTATGTAATATTTTTGATAAATTATGCAAATTTTATAATAATTATTTTTTATTTATTTTACAATTACTGTAATTGCAGTCATACATTAATTTATTGTAATTATTATGAATTACAATTGAATTGTAATTACATTTCACTCCATTCCATGATGGTGGTGATGGTGGCTGGTGCAGCAACAGTGTTGAATATTAAAAAATGCTCAGTCTCTGTTGCAGTATTTTATTTACCAATTACGCGTTTCGCGCTGTTAGCGCATCGTCAGACTGGAAAAAGACAAATATTTTATTACCGTCCGTGTACCTGGTGCGCAGCGAACCTAATGTGGCTAAGGTGAGTAAATTTGGAAATTCGGACTTACTTGGGCGGAGATGGAGTCGCAGAAGTATCTATTGCTGTCTAGGAGGTATCTTAACAATTTGTGTTATTGGGCGCCTGCAAAGAGGTAAACGTACAAAGTGCGTAAGGGTTATTTGAACTATAATAATTAGGGACTAAAGGGGTGTGGTATGGAAATTAATAAAACGCTTTATATGATAAAACTCACCATAGCAGCAGAGGAGTCGCTGTCGCGGCAGGTCCACGTTTACAACTGGTAGTATTCTTAATAACTACGGAACATGAATGCGACCGTTAAACAGAGCGGTATGGGCAGAGTTACGCCTGCGAGAATGAGCGGCTAGAGATGTTTGTGACGTGAGGGAATAAATCTTGTGAAATGATACATGTTGGTATGAAATAATAATAGATGAATGAAAACGAAATTATTAAAGGCCTGAGGGTGGGGTGGGAGAAAGATGTTCTGAATTGTCAGAAGGGGGGTCATTTTGGAAAAAGATAGATAACATGATGTCGTAAAAAGATTGATTTTTTGTGATGAGCTGTTCGTTGAGACTGTGTTCTGGGGACCGTTTTACAAACTTAGTGATTTCTAATTCTTCAAGAAGTGAGAGTTTTTTACCTTTGGGGGCGATGTGAAGAACTTGTAATTTGTCAAGGGGGGGCTGAATGTGTTTGCTTCTTTTGAGGTGCTCTGAAAAGGCCGAATTATTTTTGGCAGCGCCTTTCTTAGTTAAAAGATGTTCTTGGAACCTAGTTTTGAAGGCTCGTCCAGTTTGGCCAATGTAAGATAAGGGGCACTGCAAACATTGTATTTTGTAGACGCCTGACTGGCTAAAAGAGTCTTTAATTAGCCGTTCACTGTGGTGAAAGCGATACTGGATCTTGTCATTGATCGTGAAGGCTACTTTTATGTGGGTGGTTTTAAGAAGTGCGGCGAGTCTGTAAGAAAGATTTCCTATGAATGGTAAGGAGACGTAGATGGATTCAGTAGTGATGGTGCTAGGGAGGAGGGAGGTGTTATTTTTAGAGATTTTTCTGCTGTACAATCGGTCGACCAGGCTCGCCTGGTATCCGTTGGTTCCAGCAATGTGCCGCAGGTTAGCTAGTTCTTGCTCAACTGTTTCACTGTTTAAAGGGAGGTCGCATAAGCGGTCGATCATTGACGAGAAAAAGCTTACTTTATGACTGTACGGGTGACAGGATGTTGAGTGGATGACAGCGTCACTGGTTGTGGGCTTCCTGTAAATCGCAAATGTGATGTGATTGTTGGATAAGGTGAGAGTTAGGTCCAAGTAGTTGATGGAGCAGTCGGCTGACATGATCTGATGGGTGAAAATCATTTTTGGATGCAGACTGCAAAATTCGTTCGAAAGGGATGGTACTTCAGCTGTGGCTGCATTGATTATGATGAGAATGTCATCCACGTATCTGCAATAGAAGAGTATTTTTTTGCACATAGAGGAGGCTTGCGTAATTGTAATTACAGTTGAATGTGGTCACTCTTACACAGCCCGACTGCCACTGAGCTATCCACATGTCCCCCACCACAGTGTGATCACATGACCATCGACCAATCAGAGATACCCCCCCCCCCCCCCGTAAAACACCGACCGTAAAGACCTGTTGTTGTTGCTGTGGTTGTTGTAGTCTTCAGTGCGGAGACTGGTTTGATGCAACGCTCCACAATACCCTATCCTGAGCAAGCCTTTTCATCTCCTCATAAGAACAACAACCCACATCCACTTGAATATGTTTACTATACACGTCTCTTGGTCTCCCTCTGCGATTTTTACTCCACACACTTCCTTCCAACGCTAAATTTACAATTCCTTGATGTTTAAGAATGTGCCCTACCAATCTATCCCTTCTTTTAGTCGAGGTATGCCAAAAATTCCTTTTCTCTCCAATTCTGTTCAGTACCTCCTCATTAGTTACGCGATCCACCCACCTAATCTTCAGCATTCTTCTGTAGCACCACATTTCAAAACCATCAATCCTCTTGCTGTCCGTAGTGTTTATCGTCCTTGTTTCACTCCCATACAAGGCAACACTCCATACAAATGCCTTCAGAAAGGACTTCCTTAGGCTTAAATCAATATTCGATGTTAGCAAATTTCTCTTTTTCAAAAACGCTTTTCTATCCATTGCCATTCTGCATTTTATATCCTCTGTACTGCGACCATCATTTGTTATTTTACTCATCTACCTCCTTTATTGCTTCGTTACCTAATCTAATTCCTTCAGCATCACCTGATTTTCTTAGACTGCACTCCATTACCCTAGTTTTCCTCTTCTTAATGTTCATCTTATATGCACCTCACAGCACACTGTCCATTCCGTTCAATTGCTCCTCTAGTTCCTTTGCTGTATCTGACAGAATTACTATGTCGTCGGCACAACGCAATGTTTTTAGTTCTTCCCCCTGAACTTTAATTCCTTCACGAAATTTCTCCTTGCTTTCCTTTATAGCTTGCTCAATGTACAAATTGAATAACTCTGGAGAAAGGCTACAAACCTGTCTTACTCTCTTTCCAACCACTGCATCCCTTTCCTGACCTTCATCTCTGACAACCGCTCTCTGGTTTTTGTACAAGTTGTAAGTAACCTTACGCTCCCTATATTTTACTCCTGCTTGCTTCAGAACTTTAAAGAGTTTATTCCAATCAACATTGTCAAAAGCCTTCTCCAAATATACAAAAGCTAGAAATGTAGGTTTGCCTTTTCTTAATCTAACTTCTAGGATAAGCCGTAAAGTGAGTATTGCCTCCCAAGTTCCTACATTTCTCCTGAACCCAAACTGATCTTCCCCGAGGTCGGCATCTACCAGCTTTTCCATCCTTCTGTAAATAATACGTTTTAATATTTTGCAACCATGACTTATTAAACTGATGGTTGTGTAGTTTTCACATCTGACTTCACCTGCTTTCTTTGGAATGGGGATTATAACATGTTTCTTAAAGTCTGAGGGTACTTCACCTGTCTCATATATGTTACACACCAGGTGAAACAATTTTGTCATGGCTGGTTCTCCCAAAGACTTCAGTAGGTCTTAGGGAATATCATCTACTCCAGGGGCCTTGTTTCGACTTAGGTCTTTCAGTGCTCAGTCAAATTCATCTCTCAGTATAGTTTCTCCTATTTCATCCTCATCCACTTCTTCTCCTCTTTCTACAATATTGCCGCTAAGTTCATTTCCTTCGTAGAGTCTCTCTATATATAGTCTTTCCACCTTTCAGCTTTCCCTTCTTTGCTGAGAACTGATTTTCCAACGGAGCCCTTGATATTCATAGAGCTGTTTTTCTTATCTCCAAATGTTTCTTTTATTTTCCTGTAGGCTGTATCTATTTTTCCCCTATTTATACATTCTTCTACATCCTTGCATTTGCCTTCTAGCCACTCCTGCTTAGGTATTTTGCACTTCCTGTCAATCTCATTTCTTAGTCGTCTGTACTCCATTTTGCCTGTTTCATTTACTGCATTTTTATATTTTCTCCTTTCATCGATTAAATTTAGTATCTCCTGTGATATCCAAGGATATTTTGTAGGTCTTGCCTTCCTACCTATTTTGTCCCCTGCTACCTTCACTATTTCATCTCTCAATTTTACCTATTCCTCCTCTACTGTTTTATTATCCCCTGTTTCTCTCAATTGTTGCCTAAAGCTCCCTCTGAAATTCTTAAGAACCTCTTAAGTCCCATCTCCTTACTTTCCTACCTTTTTGTAGTTTCTTCAGTTTCAGCCTACAGTTCATAACCAACAAGTTATGGTCAGAGTCTATATCTGCCCCTGGGTATGTCTTAGAGTTTAAAACCTGGTTCTGAAATCAATGTCTTACCGTAAAGACCTACGTCATCCAAAACGGCGGGAAGCCCCCAGCAGGTGCAGACTGGTCCGTCCCCCCACCCCACCCACTCTGCCATCTACCAATGAGCAGCATTCAGTACTTATAGGGACTCTGCGCCTGCACCTATAGCTCTAACACTGGTATGAGACGACTTCCACATGCAGAGGTGCTGTTAAAGTAAGCAGGCAAGCAAAGGCCCCCTGGTACATTATACAGAATAAGTAGCCACCCATCCTCCATAACCAACAATGTTTGTTATAAAGAAGGAAATAAAATAGGGAAGGGAGTATTTATTTATTTAGTGCTGCACATATAATTTTTGTTTTTCTTTTCACACTGATCATCTGTATACAGGAGCACATAAACAAACCTGAACTCTTACCAGTTGCAGTGAGCGTAAGCAAAGTATCACAACTACGAAGAAAATAACTGGTGTTACCTCACAAGTCGTAAATGGTATCTACTGTGTTCACACTTCCACATCCCGACTGTCACTGAACGATCTACATGTCCCCCCACCACCACAACATGATCACGTGACCATTGACCAATGAGAGCACAGCAGCATGTGACTACGTCAGAGGCTCTGCTCCTCCGGCACATTGAGACACGTCCTCAAGGCTCCCGTCTGGCTGTCGCTCCCCCCTGCACCTGGACGACCGTGTACTTGCAAACACTACCGTAGAGCACTTACAGGGTGCGCGCACAGCCTACCGGCATTCGTGCAGGTGGCAGATGGAAATTAAAACTCCGCGCCCCGCACCTCACAGTGAAAGAATTGTCGCAGGGCGTTTATGGTGCCGCCGTTGCAGAGACGTATATAAGGGTGCCCCGATTATTATTTCTTTTTTCTGCATTACAATTTTTTCTGTGGAAACTCGTCTAATTATTTTTCTTCGCACGTTATAGCTCCTTGTATTGCCTCCACACCAACGCCATCCAACCATCCAGGGTAATTTTATTAAATTTTGTTTCCAGTGGAACTATAACTGACTACCAGACGCTAAGATCACATGATCCCATCCACGACGACGAAATTGGTGGGAATGTCGGTCAGTCTGGTCCTAGAGGACCAAGTCCCTCCAAGAACATCTGCAATGGTGGTCATAAGTTAAAAGCCCGACCACTGTATGAAACAAGAGCTTTGTCTTATCATTAAAATTAGTAAATGAGGTCCGTGTGTACTACCGGTTACTCCCTGCTACGAAACCTTGTTCCCTGGCCCAAACTGAGAACTAAATCGTTTCAAATTACTTCAATAACAGGACATTAATACTACAGTGGTCAATACAAATAGCAGCTCACACGTTATTACACACAGACATTAATAAGCAAGCCACCACAGTTAAAGTTATCTTAGAAAGTTGGCCAAGAAAACATTTATAGCGCAACGGAATTTAGGCATAAATTGCATCTGAGCTAGTTCTCATCACTTGTGAAGAACAATATTAAATAAAAGAGGGAAGGTGCTCTAAAACTACAATTTATAGGAAACTTACGGATTATGCTGAACTTAGACTTGTTCATTCAGGTAGAAAACAAGCAAAATGGGGAACCAATTTCGTTAACACAATAACAATGCATCTCTTACATGGATTAATGCAGGCGGTGCCCAGCCTAAATTATACATGATTTAACGCTACTGGGGGGAAGGATTCACAAACAACACTCATTCCCTCTCACACACGCAATGACACAGCGAAACTCACCAAAAACAGTGTCCTGAGACGAGGTGGAAGCAGGCGCCGCTATCGTAGGTGAAATTCAGCAAGTCGAAGGTAGCACAAAACACAATATACAAAAACACTTTGAAGCTGTCTCTGGTCTGTCATGCTTGTTTTGAGATGGTGCGTGTGTATAAGCAAGTTAAATTACATCTGAACCGGACCGCGAGCAAACTCGCTAACGGCGACACACGGCTACGTTACATGAACGCACTCCACTGAAGGTGAAGTGGTTCAAAAGCGGATTCATTGTACAAAATCACGGTGGATTCTTAAGTTGCACTCTGTTAGAAAACTATCTAGGTACTGGCTTTATATGAGAAGTGACGTGAATGCAGGCGACTAGCTGCAAACCCCGGAAGTCGGAGCTCCGACCCACGTGGTTCCGAAAATCGATAAAATTGAATAAATTCAGTTTCCGAAAAATAAAAAAAATCAACTACAGCATGCATCCCATAGAAATGCTTGGAACTGTATAAGGAAGCGAATGAAATACAGCTACACACGATAGGGGGCGATTACAGAGACGGATGAGATCCTCTCTCAGAAAAACCACAAAAATGAAAAATTACAAAGTCGGAAAAATAAAATTAAGAATTACAGCATGCAACCCATAGAAATGTTTAGAATTACATGAAAGAAAAATGCTGTTCCTCATGCCTCGAAAAGAGTGGAGTTCCAGTTTTAACAAAATGCTAATCTACCGACATTAAATAAATTATAACTTCACAGAAATATACAAAAAACATATGGAAGACGAAAGACGGTCCTCTTTCAAAGTACCGTTTAAAAAATTATGAAAAATTTGCGGAACAGCGGAAATCGCTAGCTACATACGAAAGGAGCAACCAGACACAAAGTACAAGAAATCAGTCCCCGCTAATCTATGTGACTGGTGAGGAAAGGAAACACCTAAAGCAACCACGAATTGTTGGGTAACCAATTCCTGGTTGGTCTGGAAAAGCTTTCGCCTCCAGACAGGTGGATACGCACTCACTAAGGCCGATTCTATATGTACTATAAAGTTATTTTTTTTTTTTTCCTTTATTGTATTTTTACGCCAACTGTAAACAGTTGGCGGACTGGCAGCAGCTGCGGTGGCTGCTCTTCAGCCATGTGACATACATGAAATGACAAGAATGGAGAAAAACAATATACAAAATAGAGGGATAAAATTGCGGAAAAAGACATCGACACACTGAGTTTTTGACGGACTAAAACGTACATGGACAAACGGGACAAACATATGTCAGAAAACGAGAAACAGGCGAGTAGTAATAAAACACACATAGTTCGTAAAAACAGTTGGCCACGGCGACAATTTAAAAGTACATCGCAGAAACACTATGGATAAAAACGAAGATAGTGGACGGCACACAAAATAAAACTTGGGGACGACGATCACGGAAGCACTGATTAAAAACACACGACACTGGACACACTGGCACTGTACACGAGACGCCCCGGCAGGGGGTGGGGAGGGGGATGGTGGGGGGGAGGTGGAACAGGGATGGGGGAAGTGCGGGGGGGAGGGGAGGGAAGAGAGAGAAAGGAGGGGAGAGAAGGATGGACGAGACTCTGGGCATGGGAGAAGGGTAGCCAAGCGGGTGGGAAGGAAAAGGGACAGGAGAGAGGGGAGGGGTGCTGATGCTATGGGGAAGGGATCAGAGTTGGTAGGAGGGGTAGATATCGGGACGAAGTTCGGTATCCGGTAGAGGAAGGGTGCGGAAGTTGCCCTGGGAGAGGATACGGAGCGTATGTAGGTGAAGGCCGGGAGGAACGGTTTGGCGGAGGCGTGGCAGAGGCCCGGGATTGGTGAGAATAGGGTATACCCCCTGGTATTGTTTTGGGACTCGATTTCTCGGGTTGTGTAAAAGAGACGGAGATGTTCGAGGTGTTGTAGGAGAGGAGGGAAGGGGATCCGCGTGGTGGAAGGGAGTCTGATACGGTATGCGAGGCGGAGGACATGGCGTTCTAGGATCCGGAGGGATTTGTAGAAGGTAGGAGGGGCTGATATCCAGACGGGGTGGAAGGAACAAAGGACGGGGCGCATGATTGATTTGTAGGTGTGAAGGACAGTGGAATGGTGGAGGCCTCACGTCTGGCTGGTAAGGAGTTTTAGGAGGTTGAGGCGGGACAGAGCTTTCTCACGGAGGGATTTGAGGTATGGAGTCCAGGACAGGTGGCGGTCAAGGGTAAGGCCAAGGTATTTTAGGGTGGGGGTGTGACGGATTTAGCGGTTGTGGAGGGTAAGATAGAAATCGTGGAGGCGGAAGGAGCGGGTAGTACGACCTATGACTAGTGCCTGGGATTTTTCGGGATTGACGGAGAGGAGCCACCGGTTCCATCAGGAGGCGAACTCGGTGGGGTGGGACTGGAGCAAAACCTGGGAATGGGCAAGGGAGGGGGCGAGGGCCAGGAAGGCGGTGTTGTCAGCATATTGGAGGAGATAGACGGGGGGTTTGGGTTGAGGTATGTCGGCAGAGTAGAGGAGATAGAGGAGGGGAGAGAGGACTGAGCCTCGGGACACCCCGGCGGAGGGGTAAGACATACGGGAGTCGGAGTTGCAGACAGTGACAAAGGAGGGGCGGCGAGTAAGGAAGGAAGCGATGAGGCGGACGTAATTAAGGGAAGGGCGTAGAACTGGATCTTGAAGAGGAGACCGGAATGCCATTCCTGGTCGTAGGCTTTTTGGATGTCAAGGGATACAAAAATTGCGGAGCGACGGGAGTTGAGTTGGCCGTACTATAAAGTCTGTACAATCAATTTTAGTAACATAATAAGAAGCACATTAATTAGAGATCATTTTTGCATAAAAATTAGATGTACATACCGATGAGTCATATAGAAAATCATCTGTAAAGCCATGTGCATATACCCTAATTATGCAACTACATATGCAGTCATTTACAAAATCACGTGCAAGAAATGATTTGCTGTGTCTCTCCTGGTGAGAAAAGCAGACCTCTGGCAATACAGGCCGCTGATACCTGCTTGCCCCTCCCTCCAGTGTCAGCAATACCACGTAGAGAGAAGGCCGGGGCGCTCTCGTGTGACGTTGCGCGCGCACAGCTGACTGGGTAGCCGCTGGGGCACGGCCCTCTATGCTGAAGCAGCGCTACCCACTCTGCCTGACGTCACACGAGAGCGCCACGGGCCTCTCTCTAGGTGGTGGTCTAAGCCTTTCAAAACAAGACGTGCGGCCGCATCGCTAGCCGGCAAGCGGCGGTGAAGACACGTGCTCGGGCAGACCGTTACCTGTACAGGCTAAGCCACACACGAAGAGGACAAACCTTAAAAGTTATCGTATATTGCTTCTCAATAACAGTGACAGCAATGAACGAATCATTCGTCTCTATAACCATTATTATTTTTACCAACCTGTCTGTCTTTCCTATTCCACAAATGACCTAAAATAAATAAATGCACAGCACAGTAACAACATAAGTAAAACAATCCAGCAGGAATAACGTCCTGGAAAGAGAGAAATATGTTTATAATTGTTTTAATGTAGCTTATGTCTTCTTTTCTGGAACCAGTATTATGTAGGAACGCGTCAGGAAAGACACGCATACGTCATTTTCCAATACATTTTTCCGATTACGCTCCTCTAAACAATTACGCAAAACAAAGATAGCTGCGATCACACAACGCATGATAATCG
The DNA here is from genome assembly GCA_026315105.1 of Locusta migratoria. Classification (NCBI taxonomy): domain Eukaryota; kingdom Metazoa; phylum Arthropoda; class Insecta; order Orthoptera; family Acrididae; genus Locusta; species Locusta migratoria. Next base: position 572,018,610 of record CM048747.1, on the reverse strand, counting down.
TAAACTTAAAATAGATCCAATCTTTCTTTCTTCAATGACTATCAACGCTCGTAAAATCCCAAAACGAGCTAATAAAACTCCGAAATATACTACCTACGTAACAGTTCTAGAGCAAAGAGGCAATGCTCCGATGAAAGATCAAATAATATACACAGTGCAAAGTTTTTCCAACCGCCGTAGTCGACTTCTTTAGAGCTATAACGCAACACAACATCATCCACAACTGTAAACACACTGCATCGCATATTTCAGTCACTTGTCTTAAAATCTATCCCAACTCGCTTGTGAGACTCTAAGTAACAAAACCATCTCCAACCCAACGACCGAACTATAGCAAAAGGATCTATCCATCCCAGCTCTTTTCTAATAAAGTTATAAACTAACTAGCGTGTAATAATCTCCGTATACCATCGTAAGAAACTCCAAACGCAACCCAGGCAGAACTATCCTTACAGTCATCACGAACCCAGCACAGTCGAACATAACCAACTCCAAGTTCCCCACAGACACTCTGTATAAGCGAGTTGCCACAGACGGCGTTATGGCAGCGATCGGTAACAAGCAAGATCTCCCTGTTTCCATAAACGCCATTTAATAAAGTTTCAGTCATCATCAACATACTAAATAACAACTTATGACTAAAGTGGAGGAAAAAATGATTTAAATAAAAACAAGGTTTCTTAGCTAAAATTTAATTTATTATTAATTTCTTTCATCCATCATTACAGAATATGTACATTATCATTTGCATACACAACACTGTTCTTCTTCTGCTTGAGTCTGTGGATGGCAGGGCAGCCAATGGAACCCAGCTCTTGAAAAACAGCATGCTTGTAGAGTTGTCGCAGCCAGGTAATCTGCACTTCTCCTTTGACAAAAATTAATGTGCCACAGTTGTCGAAGGCTTGGAGAGATGTTAGCAAGTCTTTATAGTGAATTCCAGACTTGTCCCAGTGAATTCCAGGCTTGTCCCAGGGAATTCAGTGGTAGGCAAGTGTTAGCCACATAGCGCAAGTCTTGGTTTTAACATATCCACCTCCTTGTACTGTCTTGATGAAGCGATTCTTGCAGAGAACATTTTTATCACTTCATATTCTTCTGTGAATGCTATGAGTGCAATTTCTTTAAATATGAAAAGATTGCGCTCATGGTCTTTTAAGCCTTGAACGTCAGCAATGATGTGTATACTTCGAGAGCACATGATGAACTGATAATTTTTATACTGAGCGCTGCGCAATATTAGTAAGCGGGCTATAGTTAATTACCCGATCGTGTAGGAATAGGGCATATGCAGCAGTCAGATGTGGGGAATTTGTGCAGCGTCAAATTCAATCCTCACATCTGTAGCCCCAGATTTAATTACCTCGTTCTGTTTAGAGCAGTCATTTATGATTATAGGTGTCAGTTCCTTGAATTTTCGTGGACTGAGTAGACATCCATCTCTTTCTTCGACATCGTCATAGTAGCTAGATCGGAACCTTGCGTACATGTCATATGCTAGACTGTACATATTTCTGTCCCACTGCAGATGTAAGTTGTCATAACGGTAGAATTCTGAATTAAGGTAGACTCTTGCATTAGTTAAGTTGCAGTTGTCGAATAGAGATGAATAAATTGACAGATTCCCTCGTCTGTTTGTCTGAAATGCCAGTATGATGAATCGAGGCGTCTCCATTTGAATAGTGGTTTTAATATCCCAGATCCGTCTACTGTCTGTAGGAAGCAAGGGGTAATCGAACAGCTCCCATGAGCGGAAATGTAGCGGTAATAAAGCACCTGTATTCAATATATCTAAAAGCTTCAAACGCTCCTCGTCCGATACATTGATGTGGGGCATTTTCCATGTTAGAGAGTTTATGATGAACTTGATTGAATGTATGAGTTGCTGTCCGTCGCACTTTGCATCAGAATAAGTTCCTGTTTGGCGTTCACGATAATTCCATGCATCTCCTCAAAGTATCCCATTAACAGTTTCAGAGGTATGCCCACCGCAAACCGCAGGTAATCAGCCGATGCTGATCTGTAGGGTCATCGATGTACCATCCTGCGTTTTCCAGCGAGTCACCCTCAGTAGGAGCTGCGGAGATGTAGGTTTTAAGAGCCGATGCTATTCATTCCAACGTTTCTTGTACGGTCGATTTCAACTCCGTTAAGTTCATAGCATATCTCTTGAAACAGGAATTCTAGAGCATTACATCTGCTGCAACAGGTTGATTAACATTTTTCTTCCTAACCGATCCATCCAAGTATAGGAAACTCCGAAACAGCTGGGTTAGAGCGTTCTGGTGTTGAATGACGATCCTAATGTCATCGTTTTTGTTAAATATAGTTGAAGCAAATGGTTTAATCGGTAAGTATTCTTGACAAATAGTCCGCTCATCATGAGATGGCGCTTCACTTATAACTTAACAACGACATCTTTGCAAGGTTTCAGTCCAATTGATTTAAGGAACTCTTAGTTCACACGTGTTATCGCTTTGAGGTTCAATGGTAAACTGACGCTAGCTGCTATACGTGTAGAGGCTTTAAACCTTATACCCATCCTGCCTTAGATGTAGCCGTACAATGATTTCCTCTCCTCTGAAGTCGACAAGACGGTTATTCTGGTCTACGATGCGCAGCTCTAGGTAGTCCAGCGTCTGCACCGTCACTGGAAGGTATATTGCGTTTGTAGGGTTTTCAATAATCTTGTATCTGGAACCAACAGATGTAAATTGTATGAACCAGTCTGTCGTTTTAGTATCAATGCGTTGTGATGTTACACTCAACACGAATAGTGCTGACTGGGAGTATATCTAGAGTCTGATTGGAACTGTAGAATTTATTGGAGTCCTTCTACAAGACTTGTCCCTTGGTGAAACCTAGTAGCTGTACTATTGAACCTTTCTGTCTGAAGTCGATCCTCGCATTCAGAATCCTTATTTCAGATTTAAGAGTGCTGATGTTTGCACATAGTTCAGTCCCTTTACCGAGCTGCTTTAAAACTTCATATAGGTACGAAAAGTGGTTGCAGTGCCTTTTGGCTACCTAGTTTCAGCTACTTTCATCATTACCCAACACATTACTTTGCATCCCTAAATTTAAGCATGTAAAATAATGCATTATTTTCGTTCTATCTTCCTGTAATTTTTTTTTTTACGTTTGGTGTAGCTTTTATAACATCCAGATTAGTTTTTAAAACTTATAGCTAATATCTACATCTATTTCTTGTATTTCCGCATGCAGCCATTAAATCGGTAAGTACATGGAAAGTAAGTTTTTTCGAAATCTAATAATATCTGATTTGTCTACATCTGTTACTGCTTCAATAGAAATTACATGTAATTTTACCAGTGGAGAGTATTACTTGCCTTTAATTGTACATTTTATTTACTACATAATACGACTGTTAAAGAAGTCTAGTCCACACTCCAGAGAAATTCCTGTTTAGGATTTTAAGGCTACATTTCCTGCAGACAGCTGGGTATTCCACCCAAAATATATGCTTGCACATAGATCACAGTAAATAAAGGATTTTTGGCAAGTTATAAAATAAGTACAGAAATATTCGTTTACAGAAAACGTTTATTAATTCCTTCTACATATACATTTACACACAGAATACAACTCTTTCTTTATCTTTGTTTGGAGTGGTTTTAATAACATCCAGCTTAATTTTTAACTTGTAGTTCAAATCGGCATCGGAATCTTCGATCTCATTCTCCAACCAGTAATTCGACAGGTACAGGGAGGGAATGCTTTCAAACTCCAGTACGTATCTTCCTGTATTCTACCTCTCTTACGGCTTTAATTACCAGTTCCACACCTTCGGCAATTCTTCTAGCCGAGAGCATTGAGGTAGTTCATTTTACCTCTTATTCCCTGCATAACACAACCGTTAAAACTCTCCACATCTTCTTGCGTGTACACTACCCGCTCTTCTAGAACACATTCATGTGGAATTTCTATATGAAATTTTAAATTTACAATTTTTGCAAATGAGTGGTCGTTATATGTAGTTATTCCATAAGTCTTAAACTCTGCAAACGGCTTCTCTGATGCTAAGTGTACAACACCCAATCCATCGCATTTAGACACAATGTAACCGTCCTTTTTAAGCTGATCGAGATGGGGAAGGAGCTTTATAAATAGATTCTTTGTGTGTTCTTTAATAAAATACACATGTTCGTAACCGCTATCTTCGACGAGTACTCCAACATATGACCACTCAGCACAACTATTAACAGTAAAGGCTATTATCTTAAAATCTCCAGTTGTGGGCAGATTTAGCCACACACTGCTTTTAAAGGCACGCGTGAATCGTGCTCGCACATATGCAATAGTCTCTTCTTTTTCCATTTCCAACTGGCAATCCTCCTTTAAAGCAGGTGTCATCGCAGTATATTCGAGTTTCCTTTACTTAGATTCGATCTTCTCCATTGGTTTGAGCCTGTGCGATACATTTACTCGCTGCACTTGTGGAATGACATTGCTTGTTGGCACCAGATCTAGTTCGGCTATATCTGTATCTGAAGGCATTGTGGAGAATAATGCTCTGGATTGGGAGAAATATGTTTCCCCTACTTTAATGAAGCTCTTCTGTGTAATACTTATATCTTCCTTGCCGGCACCAGTATTACGAATCTCCAAGTAATTTACGGGTAGGCAGTTGAAACTAAAAGCTGATAGAACATAATGTATCAGCTTTTCTCGGTCTTTAGTGTCTGGGAGATTTACCTGTACACCTGTCAATTTTCGAGTATTCTTATTACCCCAGTAAACAAATAGCAGAACACTGTTAAACGCCACACAACAGCTATTCTGTAAGGAATTCGTTAAATGCGTCCACATAGAGGAGATCGGCACATTATACAGGGGTGCAGATACCGTTTGTTCTCGTTTAAAACATTTAAACAATCTTGCACAGGGTCAAAAACACTGTCCATGCGGTAATTGCATATTTTAGCCTCCAGTCTGGTAATGCCATTTTCGTGGCCCAAAGAAGAAGTAAAAGTATCTCGCAGTCGTCTATCTGGGCACTTTATACAATAGATAATGTGATTACCGATTACTTTGTTAACACCAAGGCTCGTGATTTGACAAAGAAATTTATTATATATGTTTACTCGGTAATTGAATGTTAGCCACGTTAAACAATCTATCCCAACAGTCTTACCGTTGTAGACAATCAGGTTGCAGTTTCGTGTGCAGTGCCCTTCCATACAAAAGTCGTGGTTGGATAATAGGTACTCGCACATCTCCACTTTGTAAAAATCCCTGCAAAATCTTACCACTTTATAAGGTATAGCCACAGGATTTGCATATTTCTTCGACATGTTTTCCAGTGCTTCCTTTCCGAGTTTCTCGAGTATTCCTCTTGCTACCTCACCGCGACCACCGTGTAGCAGAAACAGCAACTTCGCCTTGACTCCATTTCTCGTAGTGCCGAACTTGTCGAATTTACTACGTAGGTAAAAGTCAAAAGATCCACACATTTCCTTCTTTACCATTACAGAACGCCTCTTTTCCGCCTGCTTCTGACAGTCTACTTGATAGAAGATTTTAACTATCACAATGTTATCGCAAAAAGGCTCTGTAATGGGTGTAGGCACGCTTAAGTTCTTCTTGCTGAGGGGCGTAGCATTTTCGGCGTAATTTATGTTACCAATGTCAGTAGCAATATTGTCCAGTTTTTCCAGTAAGAGCCACAGTCCAAAGCGCTCGTCTGTTGGAGTTACCTTCCTTCCCAGCAGCTGAGGGATACTTAGCACATTTGATGAGCTAGTGTTGACACTTCCAGTTACAGCGGAGGGTGTCGAACATCCCTTTATACTCTACATATTAGGTCAGGTGACCGTACTAAGTATGGAGGAAGGATGACTAAAATTTATTGTATTCCCTCGCGAGTACGTCAACGTACACTTGTATCAGTACAGTGGCGTATCCTACCGCTAGAGTCAAGCGGTGTAACCCACATGTGTCGCGGTATATAATGTACTGCACATTCCTGACCAAATATAGTCGTCCTTCGTCCATATGTAGTTGCATAATTAGGGTATATACACGTGGCTTTACAGATAATTTTCTACATGATTCATCTATATGTACATCTGATTTTTTATGCAAAAATGATCTCTAATTAAGGTGATTTCTATTATGTTACCAAACTTGAGTGTTCAGACTTTATAGTACATCTAGAATCGGCCTTAGTGATTTCGTATCCACCTGTCTGGAGGCGAAAGCTTTTCCAGACCAACCAGGAATTGGTTACCAAACAATTCGTGGTTTCTTTAGGTGTTTCCTCCCGCACCAGTCACATAGATTATCGGGGGCTGATTTCTCGTACTTTGTGTCTGGTTGCTCCTTTCCTAGCCAGCTAGCGATTTCCGCTGTTTCGCAAGTTGTACCTAATTATTTAAACGGTACTTACGACCACCATTGCAGATGTTCTTGGAGGGACTTGGTCCTCTAGGACCAGACTGACCGACATTCCCACCAATTTCGTCGTCGTGGATGGGATCATGTGATCTTAGCGTCTGGTAGTCAGTTATAGTTCCACTGGAAACAAAATTTAATAAAATTACCCTGGATGGTTGGATGGCGTTGGTGTGGAGGCAATACAAGGAGCTATAACGTGCGAAGAAAAATAATTAGACGAGTTTCCACAGAAAAAATTGTAATGCAGAAAAAAGAAATAATAATCGGGGCACCCTTATATACGTCTCTGCAACGGCGGCACCATAAACGCCCTGCGACAATTCTTTCACTGTGAGGTGCGGGGCGCGGAGTTTTAATTTCCATCTGCCACCTGCACGAATGCCGGTAGGCTGTGCGCGCACCCTGTAAGTGCTCTACGGTAGTGTTTGCAAGTACACGGTCGTCCAGGTGCAGGGGGGAGCGACAGCCAGACGGGAGCCTTGAGGACGTGTCTCAATGTGCCGGAGGAGCAGAGCCTCTGACGTAGTCACATGCTGCTGTGCTCTCATTGGTCAATGGTCACGTGATCATGTTGTGGTGGTGGGGGGACATGTAGATCGTTCAGTGACAGTCGGGATGTGGAAGTGTGAACACAGTAGATACCATTTACGACTTGTGAGGTAACACCAGTTATTTTCTTCGTAGTTGTGATACTTTGCTTACGCTCACTGCAACTGGTAAGAGTTCAGGTTTGTTTATGTGCTCCTGTATACAGATGATCAGTGTGAAAAGAAAAACAAAAATTATATGTGCAGCACTAAATAAATAAATACTCCCTTCCCTATTTTATTTCCTTCTTTATAACAAACATTGTTGGTTATGGAGGATGGGTGGCTACTTATTCTGTATAATGTACCAGGGGGCCTTTGCTTGCCTGCTTACTTTAACAGCACCTCTGCATGTGGAAGTCGTCTCATACCAGTGTTAGAGCTATAGGTGCAGGCGCAGAGTCCCTATAAGTACTGAATGCTGCTCATTGGTAGATGGCAGAGTGGGTGGGGTGGGGGGACGGACCAGTCTGCACCTGCTGGGGGCTTCCCGCCGTTTTGGATGACGTAGGTCTTTACGGTAAGACATTGATTTCAGAACCAGGTTTTAAACTCTAAGACATACCCAGGGGCAGATATAGACTCTGACCATAACTTGTTGGTTATGAACTGTAGGCTGAAACTGAAGAAACTACAAAAAGGTAGGAAAGTAAGGAGATGGGACTTAAGAGGTTCTTAAGAATTTCAGAGGGAGCTTTAGGCAACAATTGAGAGAAACAGGGGATAATAAAACAGTAGAGGAGGAATAGGTAAAATTGAGAGATGAAATAGTGAAGGTAGCAGGGGACAAAATAGGTAGGAAGGCAAGACCTACAAAATATCCTTGGATATCACAGGAGATACTAAATTTAATCGATGAAAGGAGAAAATATAAAAATGCAGTAAATGAAACAGGCAAAATGGAGTACAGACGACTAAGAAATGAGATTGACAGGAAGTGCAAAATACCTAAGCAGGAGTGGCTAGAAGGCAAATGCAAGGATGTAGAAGAATGTATAAATAGGGGAAAAATAGATACAGCCTACAGGAAAATAAAAGAAACATTTGGAGATAAGAAAAACAGCTCTATGAATATCAAGGGCTCCGTTGGAAAATCAGTTCTCAGCAAAGAAGGGAAAGCTGAAAGGTGGAAAGACTATATATAGAGAGACTCTACGAAGGAAATGAACTTAGCGGCAATATTGTAGAAAGAGGAGAAGAAGTGGATGAGGATGAAATAGGAGAAACTATACTGAGAGATGAATTTGACTGAGCACTGAAAGACCTAAGTCGAAACAAGGCCCCTGGAGTAGATGATATTCCCTAAGACCTACTGAAGTCTTTGGGAGAACCAGCCATGACAAAATTGTTTCACCTGGTGTGTAACATATATGAGACAGGTGAAGTACCCTCAGACTTTAAGAAACATGTTATAATCCCCATTCCAAAGAAAGCAGGTGAAGTCAGATGTGAAAACTACACAACCATCAGTTTAATAAGTCATGGTTGCAAAATATTAAAACGTATTATTTACAGAAGGATGGAAAAGCTGGTAGATGCCGACCTCGGGGAAGATCAGTTTGGGTTCAGGAGAAATGTAGGAACTTGGGAGGCAATACTCACTTTACGGCTTATCCTAGAAGTTAGATTAAGAAAAGGCAAACCTACATTTCTAGCTTTTGTATATTTGGAGAAGGCTTTTGACAATGTTGATTGGAATAAACTCTTTAAAGTTCTGAAGCAAGCAGGAGTAAAATATAGGGAGCGTAAGGTTACTTACAACTTGTACAAAAACCAGAGAGCGGTTGTCAGAGATGAAGGTCAGGAAAGGGATGCAGTGGTTGGAAAGAGAGTAAGACAGGTTTGTAGCCTTTCTCCAGAGTTATTCAATTTGTACATTGAGCAAGCTATAAAGGAAAGCAAGGAGAAATTTCGTGAAGGAATTAAAGTTCAGGGGGAAGAACTAAAAACATTGCGTTGTGCCGACGACATAGTAATTCTGTCAGATACAGCAAAGGAACTAGAGGAGCAATTGAACGGAATGGACAGTGTGCTGTGAGGTGCATATAAGATGAACATTAAGAAGAGGAAAACTAGGGTAATGGAGTGCAGTCTAAGAAAATCAGGTGATGCTGAAGGAATTAGATTAGGTAACGAAGCAATAAAGGAGGTAGATGAGTAAAATAACAAATGATGGTCGCAGTACAGAGGATATAAAATGCAGAATGGCAATGGATAGAAAAGCGTTTTTGAAAAAGAGAAATTTGCTAACATCGAATATTGATTTAAGCCTAAGGAAGTCCTTTCTGAAGGCATTTGTATGGAGTGTTGCCTTGTATGGGAGTGAAACAAGGACGATAAACACTACGGACAGCAAGAGGATTGATGGTTTTGAAATGTGGTGCTACAGAAGAATGCTGAAGATTAGGTGGGTGGATCGCGTAACTAATGAGGAGGTACTGAACAGAATTGGAGAGAAAAGGAATTTTTGGCATACCTCGACTAAAAGAAGGGATAGATTGGTAGGGCACATTCTTAAACATCAAGGAATTGTAAATTTAGCGTTGGAAGGAAGTGTGTGGAGTAAAAATCGCAGAGGGAGACCAAGAGACGTGTATAGTAAACATATTCAAGTGGATGTGGGTTGTTGTTCTTATGAGGAGATGAAAAGGCTTGCTCAGGATAGGGTATTGTGGAGCGTTGCATCAAACCAGTCTCCGCACTGAAGACTACAACAACCACAGCAACAACAACAGGTCTTTACGGTCGGTGTTTTACGGGGGGGGGGGGGGGTATCTCTGATTGGTCGATGGTCATGTGATCACACTGTGGTGGGGGACATGTGGATAGCTCAGTGGCAGTCAGGCTGTGTAAGAGTGATCACATTCTACTGTAATTACAATTACAATTCAATTTTAATTCATAATAATTACAATAAATTAATGTATGACTGCAATTACAGTAATTGTAAAATAAATAAAAAATAATTATTATAAAATTTGCATAATTTATCAAAAATATTACATAATCAATTTTATATCAATTTATGACCCAGAATGCCCAATTTCCCCCTACTACTCTGTAACTCACATTGAAGTGCATGGCACAGAGGTCATTGTTCAATGAAAGCTTGTATGAGATTTCTCTAAGGCTTGTGGAAAAAGGGAACATCTAAATGTTTCCGTTTTTGATATGATTTACCTTATTTTCCTTCTATGGTAATGTCTTTCTATACAGGTGGGTGGTAACCAGTGGTGCTAACAAAACATGTTTGCCTTCAGAAGAGAAAGTTAGTGAAAGAAACTTCACAAATAGATCTTGTCACAATTAATAATGCCATTATTTTAATGATTCCCTCTCCCCTCCAACTCATGCATCATTTACGTAACACTCTCTCTCCTATATCATGATAATACAAAATCAGCTTCCGTACTCTGAACTTTCTCTAAATTGTTTGTCAGTCCCATTTAGTAGGGATCTAACAGTGCACAACAATATTCCAAAATAGGTCGCACAACTGTGGTGTAGTAGAACTATTGCATCTTTTAAGTGTTCTGCCAATGAAATGTAATCTTTGGTTCGCTGTCCCTATAATATTTTCTATATGTTCTTTCCGATTCAAGTTGTATATAATTGTTAATCCTAGGTATTTAATTGAATTTACGGCCTGTAGTTTTGAATTATTTAGGGTCAATTGCCATGTTTTGCACCATGCTGATATCTTATCTAAATCATTTTGCAGTTGGTTTTGATGTTCTGGTTACTTTACCAACCGATAAATGACAGCATCATCCACGAAGTCTAAGAGAGCTACTCAGATTATCTCCTAAGTTGTTTATAAAAATAAGGAACAGTAAGGGTCCTATAAAATTTCCCCGGAGAATGCCATATATCACATCTATTCTAGTGGATGACTTTCCATCAATTATAATGTGCTGTGACGTTTCTAACAGGATATCATGAATCCAATCAAACAACTGTGGTGATATTCCATAAGCACATAATTTGAGTAGAAGACGATTGTGAGCTACAGTGTCAAAAGCTTTTCGCAAATATAGAAACATGAAATCTATTTCACATTCCTTGTCGATAGCACTTGTCACATCATGTGAGTAAACAGCTACATGTGTTTCACAAGAATGATACTTTTTAAATCCGTGTTGACTATTGCTCAATAGGTCGTTCTCATTTTAGGTAGTTCATAATACTTGAGGAAAGTATAAGTCCTAAAATCCAGCTACTAACCTTCGTCAGTGATAAAAGACTGTAATTTTGTGGATCAGTCCTATTTCCTTTCTTGGGGTAAGATTCCTCAAGGTTAGTTTCCACCAGTTTTTCCATTCATCAGTAAATAATTCGTGTTAGTATTTTGCATGCATGACTTATTAAACTGATAGGTCTATAATTTTCACATTTGTCTGCACTTGCTTTCTTAGGAATTGGAATCACTATAGTCTTTTTGAAGTCGCAGGGTAATTTCCCCTGTCTCATACATCTTGCATAGCAGGTGGAACAATTTCTTCATTACTGGCTCCCCTAACGATATCAGCAGTCGGATGAAACATATTCTACTCCATGTGCATTGTTTCTCATCAAATCTTTTAGTGCTCTGTCAAATTCTTCTTTGAGTATCATATCTACTATCTTATATTCCACTAATTGTGGGATAATGCCTTCGAGTTTATTTCTTCTGAATACGCCCTGTATATATTCCTTCCACCTTTCAGCTTTCCCTTATTTGCTTAGTACTGGCTTTCCATCTCAGTTTCTGATATTCATAAAGTTGTTTTTCTTGTCTCCAAATGTCTCTTTTTCCTATAGGCGATATCTATCTTTCGTCTGCACTGCCTTTTGCCTGATTCACTTGGTACATTTTCGTATATTTATTGAATATTCCGTCGGTCTTTGCAGGAACATAGACGTATTAAAACCATTAATACTTGTGCTTATGTCCCACAATATTTTTATTTATTTGTTCATTATGAACTAGCTTGATACTAAACAGATAGTCCACACAATTACAGAGAAAATATATAGTTGTGCAAAGATAGTCTTACAAAGATATGCAAATTTTGTGATTATCAATACTAGAAAACAAAGAAGGAAACTAAATATCATATATTACATTAATTTAAAAATTAAAACTTTGTAACTTATGAAATAAATATTGTTCAGGTGAATTAAGATACATTCATAATTCATAATATATTATAAGACGCATTTGTTGCTTCTCTGTCTGACTGTTCTCTTATAACTCAAGATTCAAACTTCCAAATAACGTGAAGTTTTCTACACATGCAAAAAATTACATAAGGAAGGTTCTTAAACAGGTTTCGTTCCATTTTTTCGAAAACCAACTGGAAAATTTGAGAAAAAAGCGCTTTTCAATGTGTCCTTGTAAATATATATCTTAGCACTGATCCTGATGAAATTTTGCACAATTGACCTTCAAAACACGAGGAAGGACACTGTCTACATAAAATTTCGTTCAGTGCATGGTGGAGGGTACTTACGGATTTCGCCATAATCCACAGTTTTGCTCTGATCTTGATGAAGTTTTGTACAATTACCTTGAAAACAAGATGAAAGTTACTGTCTACATAAAATTTCGAATGGTGCATTGGGGAGCGTACTTTACTTATCTTGCTTCTCTCATGGGCAGTTGTATGTGGTCTGCTCTAGAGTGGGCAAAGACTAAAATCTTTTTGTACATACTACAAATATAACTGCCAAAAATGTTGTTTATCACATTGCTTTAACATAAATGTGCCCTTTTAATTACATGCAAATAAATGGTTTTGTACGCTTCTACAGAAAACCTTATTTTAAACCCGAGCAAAGCCGGGTACTTGCAGCTAATTCATAATATAAATCCCAGAGAAGCATTTGAAAAAATTGCATTAAATTATTTTGGTTTACTAATTAAAGGACTAGGAATTTATTGTATTGAGGGACAGAGTGTTGTATGGATAGATTGGAGAATGTGTTAAAGAGGCCCAAATGGGGTCAGGGGGAAAGCAATAGGTGTATATGAGTCTGTGGAATGCGGGTATGTAACATTTGTAACAATACTGCACCTATGGTGAGATAAATATGAAGCATCTGTCCTTACTTTAATAAGGGTGAATGATGAAATTGGTCATTAAGTACTAAGTCAGGATTCACTGATGTTTGTTAATAGCCAGAATTTCCAATGGTGTTAATTTTCTGTCATTATTTCCCCTATAGAGCACATCACATTTAACGTTATACAAGTGACATTCATTCATAGCCTTTCATGTTCATTCAGTCTAGTATTTAAAGCCCTTCCTGACTGACCTAAATTTAATTTGCAACACAGATTGCAAATAATTTTGTAAACACCAGTCTTTTCTAAAGGTGGAAATTTGTCCTTACTCTTGAACAAAATATGGGAAACAGTATTTCTAGTATAAAATGCTTTTATGCACTTTCTTGACTTTAGTTTGCTGGCATGAGGCGTCTTACCTACATACAGCATAGGGGATCCATTTATTATCCGTGTAGCTTAGTGCTTTTTGAGGAGGATACAGGAATGCTGTTATTCTTTGTCTCTTTTTTTTCTGTGGAGTATGTTGTCAATTAGGGTTGGGCTAAAAACTTTGCTGTATGTCATTTTTATATTGTTTTCTGTTCAAATTCTGATTTTGTTCGTGGTATTGATAGTAGGCAGTGGACCATGGTGTGGAAGGCTGTATGTTTGTATGCTAAATATTTCGCCGAAATATGCACTACTGAAGTCAAGAAACACTAGACAGGCAGCCAAAAAACATATCCATGTTCCCCAGAGGATATGGGCGAATGAAGAAATGAAAAAGTGGCGTGCAGTGTGGGATAACGTGTTACATTAAAAAGTTGCTCACATGACACTATCATCCATCTTCCATCCATGTGAATTCGATGTATTTGACAGTTTGGTCAGAGAAAATTCAATGATAATTGCAAACTTGATGCACCTCCGCCACTAACAACATCCACTAAACGTTAACAGTTTGCAGAACGTGTCATTAATCTATCAAATCTCAATTTATTTTCCGACCAACTCCACATCTTAAATAAGGAAATTAAACATGCCCCAACGTGAAATATTTCGTAAAAACAGCTAGACATACTGAATGTTGATTTTGAATATTGTCTGTTAGATGATGTGTCAACAAAACGTCTGGTAGCACATGAACTAAAAACAGTAAATCTAAATAGGTTCAATGACATGACATGACTGTTGACTAAATTTAGGAACAAACTCTCCTCTCAAGAGCTGATTGGCACCAAGGCAGACAAGGGCGATAGTTTAGTTCTACTTAATACATTGGATTGTATTGATAGTGTATATGTTACTGAATCCTGTAGAATTCCCCCAGTTAACTAGTGATCCCACAATGAAATATGCTATCGAAGTGAAGAACCTAATTAAAAACTGCCAATCCATATTTAACGGTAGTGGCGCCAAATACCTGAGTAATATGAATACAATAGCACCCAGATTGTACAGATTACCAAAACTCCAGAAACATCGGATTGCAATAAGACCTGTAGTATCTTTAGCCTTAAATTAGACAGAGAGTTAATTTCACTGATTAAATGAAAAAAAAATTAAAAACCAAAATATGGAATGTGTTTCCATTAGTAAATAAAATAACAGATGCACTGATTCCACCTAGTGTGAAGCTAGTCTCTTTTGATGTGAGTAGCCTATTTTCCAGCATTCCAATTGGGGAGGCTATGGAAATTTTAATACAAAGGTTATATATCCAGCTGAAAGATATGAAACTTGCAACAGAGACAAGCTTTAAGCAAAATTACTTTCAGTGCCAACAGACGTTGTTTACTAACTCAGATGTGTTGGCAATGGAGTCACCTCTCGGTCCCTGTTTGAACAGTCATTTCTGGAGAAACAGCCACTGGGCTCTAAAATTCAGTGCTATACTGGGTATGTTGAAGACGCATTGTGTTTGTGGACAGGTACCACTAGACAGCTAAACAATTTTTTCCGTAATCTAAATTCAGAACACACAAAAATCAAGTTTAAAATGTAGATGGAAGAGGACACCATCAACTATTGGAACCTCACCATTAAGCAAATGATGTAAGCAAAAACGTTTATTTAAGATATACAGGAGAGCAACTAATACAGATGCAGTCATAGCAGCCAGTCCGCAACATCTCATAGCATACAAACAAGCAGCCTTCCAAACCAAGGTGCACTGCCTACTATCAATACCACAGACAAAATCAGGCTTTGAAAATGAACGCATACAGTAGTTATAAACCAACCGTAATTGACAACATATTCCACAGAACCGGATAAGAAATGGACCCCATACTGTATGTAGAGGCTTCTCATGTACTTACGAGTAAACTGAAGTCAAGTACACATTTAATACTAGAAATAGTATTTACACATTTTGTTCAAGAGTTAGGACAAAATTCCTCCTTTTGAGTGCAGTGGTGTTTACAAAATTATTTACAATCTGTGTGGCAAATTATATGTAGGTCAGTTAGGTTGTTGTTGTTATGGTCTTCAGTCCGGAGACTGGTTTGATGCAGCTCTCCACCCTACTCTATCCTGAGCAAGCCTTTTCATCTCCTTATAAGAACGGCAACCCACATCCACTTGAATCTGCTTACTATACGCATCTCTTGGTCTCCCTCTGCGATTTTTACCCCACACACTTCCCTCCAATGCTAAATTTACGATTCCCCGATGTCTAAGAATGTGCCCTACCAAGCGATCCCTTCTTTTAGTCAAGGTATGCCAAAAATTCCTTTTCTCACCAATTCTGTTCAGTACCTCTTCATTAGTTATGCGATCTACCCACCTAATCTTCAGCATTCTTCTGTAACACCACATTTCAAAAGCCTCTATTCTCTTCCTGTCCGCACTGCTTATCGTCCATGTTTCACTCCCGACAAGGCAACACTCCACACAAATGCCTTCAGAAAAGACTTCCTTACCCTTAAGTTAATATTCGATGTTAGCAAATTTCTCTTTTTCAAAAATGCTTTTCTGCCCATTGCCATTCTGCATTTTATATCCTCTGTACTGCGACCATCGCATGTTATTTTACTACCCAAGTAACAAAATTCATCTACCACATTCATTGTTTCGTTACCTAATCTAATTCCTTCAGCATCGCCTGATTTTCTAAGACCGCATTCCATTATTTTTGTTTTGCTCTTGTTAATGTTCATTTTATATGCACTCTTCAACACGCTGTCCATTCCATTCAACTGCTCTTCCAGGTCCTTTGCTGTCTCTGACAGAATTACAATGTCATTGGCAAAACGCAATGTTTTTATTTCTTCCCCCTGAACTTTAATCCCTATTCCAAATTTTTCCTTGCTTTCCTTCACCGCCTGCTCGATGTACAAATTGAATAGCATCGGAGAAAGGCTACAACCCTGTCTTACTCCCTTCCCAACTGATGCTTCCCTTTCATGCCCTTCGAGTCTAATAACTGCGGTCTGGCTTTTGTACAAGTTGTAAATAACTCTCCTTTCCCTGTATTTTACCCCTGCTGACTTCAGAATTTGAAAGAGTGTATTCCAGTCAACATTGTCAAACGCTTTTTCCAAATCTACAAAAGCTAAAAATGTAGGTTTGCCTTTCCTTAATCTATCTTCTAAGATAAGACGTAACGTGAGTATTGCCTCCCGGGTTCCTACTTTCCTCCTGAATCCAAACTGATCTTCCCCGAGGTCAGCTTCTACCAGCTTTCCCATTCTGCTGTAGATAATTCGTGTTAAAATTTTGCAATCATGACTTATCAAACTGATGGTTCTGTAATTTTCACACCTGTCTGCTCCTGATTTTTTGGAATGGGCATTATTACATTTTTCTTAAAGTCTGAGGGCATTTCGCCTGTCTCATACATCCTACACACCAGTTCAAATAATCTTGTCATGGCTGGCTCTCCCAGAGACTTTAGTAGCTCTGAGGGTATGTCATCTATTCCTGGGGCCTTGTTCCTACCTAGGTCTTTCAGGGCTCTGTCAAATTCATCTCTCAGTATACTATCTCCTATTTCATCTTGATCTACTTCCACTTCCCTTCCTACAACATCGTTTCTAAGTTCATTTCGTTTGTAGAGCTGCTCTATGTACTCTTTCCACCTTTCAGCTTTCCCTTCTTTGCTGAGAACTGGTTTCCCATCTGAGTTCTTGATATTCGTAGAGTTGCTATTCTTGTCCCCAAATGTCTCTTTTATATTCCTGAAGCGGTATCTACTTTTCCCCTTGCTATACATTCTTCTACAGATTTGCATTTGGCTTCTACCCACTCCTGCTTAGCCATTTTGCACTTCCTGTCAATCTCATTTTTTAGTCGTCTGTACTCCATTTTGCCTGTTTCATTTACTGCATTTTTATATTTTCTCCTTTCATCAATTAACTGTAGTATTTCCTGTGATATCCATGGATTTTTTGTAGGTCTTGCCTTTCTACCTATTTTGTCCTCCGCTGCCTTCACTATTTCATCTCTCAATGCTACCCATTCCTCTTCTACTGTTTTATTTCCCCCTGTTTCTGTCAATTGTTGCCTAAATATCCCTCTGAAATTCTCCAGAACTTCACTTTCCTTCAATTTATCTAAGTCCCATCTTCTTATTTTCCTACCTTTCTGCAGTTTTTTCAGCTTCAGCCTACAGTTCATGACTAACAAGTTATGGTCAGAGTCTATATCTGCCCCTGGGTATGTCCTGCAGTTTATAACCTGGTTCCGGTACCTATGTCTTACCATTATAAAATCTATCTGATACCTTCCGGTGCCTCCTGGTCTCTTCCATGTATACAACCTTCTTTTGTGATTCTTAAACCACGTGTTTGTTACGATTAAATCATGTTCCGTGCAAAATTCTACCAGGCGACTTCCTCTTTCATTCCTCCTGCCCAGTCCATATTCACCTACTATTTTTCCATCTCTTCCTTTTCCTACTACCGAATTCCAGTCTCCCATCACAATTAAGTTTTCCTCTCCCTTAATTGTCTGAATAATTTCCTTTAGCTCCTCATATATTTCTTCGATCTCCTCATCATCGGCAGAGCTAGTTGGCATATAAACCTGTACTACTGTTAATGCGATAATGCGATCACTGTGCTGCTCATAGTAGTTTACCCGCATTCCTATTTTCTTATTCATTATCAGTCCTACTCCTGTGATACCCCCAACTGATTTTGTAGTTATAATCCTGTACTCACCTGACCAGAAATCCTGTTCATGCTGCCACCGAACTTCACTAATCCCCACTATATCTAACTTCAACCGATCCATTTCCCTTTTTAAATTTTCTAATTTTCCTACCCGATTAAGGGATCTAACATTCCACGCTCCGATCCGTAGAATGCCAGTATTGTCCTTCCTGATGACAACATCCTCCTGAGTAGTCCCCGCCCGGAGATCCGAATGGGGGACTATTTTACCTCCGGAATATTTTACCCAAGAGGATGCCATCATCATATTTCCATATAGTAGAGCTGCATGTCCTCGGGAAAAATAACGGCTGTAGTTTTCCCTTGCTTTCAGCCGTTCGCAGTAGCTGTGTGGCAAAGCCACATTAGCTGATGTTACAAGGCCAGCTCAGTCAATCATCCAGACTGTTGCCCCTGTAACTACTGAAAAGGCTGCTGGCACCTCTTCAGGAACCACACGTTTGTCTGGCCTCTCCACAGATACCCCTCCGCTGTGGTTGCACCTACGGTACGGCTATCTGCATTGTTGAGGCACACAAGCCACCCCACCTCGGCAATGTCTGTGATTCATGGGGGTGGGTCAGTTAGGTAGGGCTGTAAATATTACGCTGAATAAACATGAAAGGCACAGGAGACTTGAAAGACTCTACATTTGTGATCACCCTATGAATGAATGTCACTTGTATAACGTTAAATGTGATGTACTCTGTAGGGTAAATAATGGCAGAAAATTAACATTATTGGAAATTCTGGCTATTAACAAACATCTTTAAGTGAATCCTGACTTAGTAGTAAACCCAATTTCATTATTCACCCTTGTTAACCCTTTAGCTGCAGTTGCCGAGATCCGGTGTGTGGGCTGCGTGTGCCCTCGTGGCCACCTAATCCTGCTACCTGTGCAACGTAAGTGGAATTTCATAATAAATCATTTATAATAGTAACTGTGTACAGAGTACCAAATGGTAACTTTAATTTGTTCATAAATCACTTTGAAACTTTGTTGGCTTGTTTGATAACAAGAAAGAAAGAATTTGTGTTGGCTGGTGCTTTTAATGTAGACTTCCTTGAAAACTCACTAAGAAATTATTGCAGTCAGTTGCATTGTCATTCGACCTAACTCATAGTGTTAATTTTCCAATTAGGATAGCTAAGGGCTCACAGCCATTGATAATATCTTTACAGAAATGTCAAATGATCAAAATTATATTATAAAACCAATAATAACCAGCCTTTCAGACCATGACATGCAGTTACTTTTACTAGATATTAATACTGAACATTTATCAAATGAGTTTAAGAGGGTTGGCAGTAAGGGAAAAATTGATTATTTTAGAAAACTGCTCAAATACATGAATTGGAGTGATGTCTACAGTGCTAATAGTATGGATGAGAAATACACTTCCATAAATAATGTCCTCAACTTATTTGAAAACTGCTTTCCCCCAAAACTGACACAGATTAGACCAAAGTCTACAAAGAAGCTATGGATTACGTGAGGAATAAAGGTCTCCTGTAAGACAAAAAGTAAACTATACCTATCATTTACAAACAGTTGATCATTGCAAAACATATTGCAAGATATTGAAGACAGTACTACTGACATCAAAACAAATGCATTATGAGAATAGTATAGTCCTATCAGACAACAAAATAAAGATAATATTGGATATAGTAAAGGAGGAAACTGGCAGAAGCAGATACGAAGAGGAGCACATAGCATTAAGAGCCGAGGACACTCGGGTAACATATGTGTGCAGTGTTGCTGCAATTTTAAACAAGCGTTTCTTAACTACTACCAAAAATAATGGGATTATCAGGGCCAGCAACTGCTGCAATGGATTATCTCACACCTGTGACTACAAACTAATGCAGCAATATGAGTATGACACAACACCACTAGTATTAATGTTCACTATAAAATCATTAAAATCAAAAAATTCCAGTGGCTATGACAATATATCAACAAATTTGATTAAAAAGTGTGCTGCTGAGCTTAGTAATATTGAAGTTACTTGGGTAACCAGTCTTTTATCAGTGGAACATTTCCTGAATGGTTGAAATATGCTGAAGTTAAGGCATTAGATAAGGAAGGAGATAAAGAAATTCCATCAAATTTCCGCCCAATTTCAGTTTTGCCTGAATTCTCAAAAAATTTAGAAAAGATAATGTACAGCCGTCTTCTTAAACACCTTACCACTAATAAACTATTATCCATGTCATGAGTTGGGTTTCTAAAGGGTTCTGATATTGAGAAGCTATCTACACATACAGTGAGAATGTACTTAATTTATTAGACAATAAATTACATATGACTGGTATATTTTGTGACCTGTCAAAGGCATCAATCACAATATACTTTTGAACAAATTATAATATTATGGTGTAACAGGAACTGCTGCAGAATGGTTGAAATCGTATATCTGTAATAGGAAACAAAGGTTTGTCAATAGGAAAGAGAGGTGTACTAAACTATTAGGCCTCATCAAATTGGGAACTAATAACCTGTGGGTTCCCGAAGGCTCTATCTTAGGCCCCTGCTTTATCTTGTATATATCAGTGACCTTTCATCATCAACATTATTGGATGCCAAGTTTGTTTTATTTGCAGATGACAGAAATATTGCAATAAATAGTAAATCAAATATCGGCTAATGAAATTTTCATTGACAATAATAAATTGTTCTTAGCCAATTCTCTGTTGCTAAACCTTGAAACAACACACTATATGCAGTTTAGGACTTTAAAAGGTTTCCTGCCAGTATATGCCTAGAGTGTGACAACAAGAAAATGGAAGAAGTTGAAAGTGTCACATTCTGAGGATTAGAGCTGGATAATAAATTTAACTGGGAGGGGCATACCACAGAACTTCTGAAGCGCCTACACAAGTCCCTGTTTGCTATGCGAATGTTGTCAGATATAAGAGATATAAAAATGAAAAGTCTAGCATATTAAGCATACTTTCACTCCATAATGTCATACAGGATTATTTTCTGGAGCAAATCATCAGGACAAGCAAAATTTTTCAGAGCACAAAAACGTGTGTCATGGATCATTTGTGGTGTCAAATCTAGAACATCAGGTAGAGGGCTTTTTAAGGAAATGGGGATACTTACTACTTCTTCCCAATACATTTATTCTCTAATGAAATTTGTTGTTGGATATATATATATATATATATATATATATATATATATATATATATATATATATATATAACATGCCAGTGGCCATAAAAAATTTAACTCACAATAAAGTACAGTTTGAAAAGAGTCTAAAGGACTTTTTGGTGGCCAGCTCCTTCTACCAGAAGTGATTGATGTACGTTATGGATATAATATTCACAAATATAAATACTGTGTTCAGTTTGACCTCAGTACAGGTTTCGTTCAGTAATGTGATCATTTTAAATCAGTGTTGTAAAATAATAATAATAATAAGAGCTACGAATTGTAATATGCACCTAGAATATTAATATGTAGTAATAAGTTTTATGTCTTTTAAAATGTAAATATTCTTAATATAATTGTTTTTCCTGACCAATTCCACTTCCACAAGGGCAATTACATTTGGTAAATTAACACATATGCTGTCTTTTTGTAAGTACATATTGTGTATTTTGTTCTGACATGTGCTACATCAATTCGGATGTACCGGCACGCAAAGTACATCTAATCTACAGCAGCTGTCCCCTGTCTACGGCCTGCTGCAGGCGGCTGAGCCAGCCGGTTGGCCGACCTCGCCCTGCGCTGAGGTGAATTTCTAGATGTATTACTACACGGACATTATATTATGCACATTGAGACTGCTTATTGGCCACTCCACGTCAAATGGCCTGATTTCGAAACATTTTGCCTCTCAGTCATTACAGATTTAGAAGAGTATCACATCCACAGACCTCAGCACGGGGGAAAAGGCACGTAGTCGCGTCTATAGACGTCCACAGCAGTCAAAGGGCAGCTGCTTAGTATTTGTCTCCCCCCATCCTCCCCCCTCCCCACCACCCCCTTTTTAGTCTCTCCAATCTAGTACTTCTGTTGTAAGAGGTTTATTCACGCGTACTTGGCAGATATCGTTTGTACTACTGTTTTTACTAGTTTATTCTATCGTATTTGATAAATACCGTTGTTTAGTCTTCGTCTTTGACTGCTGTATTTCAAAACAAGTCAGAGACCGTTACTAAGCTCGTTATCAGTCAGTCCAGTGCCAGCTGCCACCGCTGCCACACCGTAAACAGCGCTAAGCCTATTTTCTCGCGCGTTTGATAACAGTGTTTTCCACAAATATTCTTCTTTATTTTAAAAACTGCCGGACTCGGTTTTGTTGATTTAACAGTGTAGTTACCACTGACCACAGTGCAGTCAGCAGCCAGCCGCCTTTATTAGAGTACTCGGCTACTTAAAAGTTGATTATTTAGTTTTCTACTTTCTGTAGTTAATTGTATCGATAGGATGGATGGGATGTGTGCCTGCTGTGTGCGGCCCCAGGAGGAGTTGGCCGCGGTTCGCAAACAGCTGAGCGTGCTGTTGGCTACGATCGGCCGTCTTCAGGCTGCTGTCTCGGGGTGCAGCGATGGTGGGGAGACTGGTGCGTCGAGTGGGACACCTCAGGTGTCTCACGCTTCGCTCTCTGTCCCTGCTACTGAGGCACCTTCAGGTGTACCGGACGTCGTCGAGCCGCCTTCTCCGCAAGGGGAGTGGCGGGTTGTACGGCGTTCGCGTCGCTAGAGACCGAAGGCCAATGTGGAGGCTGGATGTCCGTCCGCGCCCGTTCGTCCTGTGAGTGAACATGTGGCTACTCCTTCAGCAGGGTCCGAGCAGGTGCACGGGGGGAGGGGATTTATATTTATTGGGAGCTCCAATATTATGCGCGTGATGGAGCCCCTTAGGCAGATAGCGTCGAGATCCAGAAAGAATTCCAACGTGCACTCGGTGTGTCTGCCGGGGGAGCCTCATCCGAGATGTGGAGGCGGCCTTGCCGGCGGCTATTGACTTTGCAGGGTGCAGTCGACTGCAAGTCGTAGCTCACGTCGGCACCAATGACGCTTGTCGCTTGGGTTCTGAGGACATCCTCAGGTCCTACGAGCGGCTGGCGGAATTGGTGAAGGCTGCTTGCTGCCTTCGCACGCGGGGTGCAAGCAGAGCTGTCGATTTGCAGCATTGTTCCCAGGGTTGATCGGGGTCCTTTGGTTTGGAGCCGAGTGGAGGGTCTGAACTAGAGGCTTCGCCGACTCTGTGACAGTCATGGCTGCAGATTTCTAGATCTGCGTTATCGGGTGGGGAATTGTAGGGTGCCCCTAGATAGATCAGGGGTGCACTACACTAAGGAAGCGGCTACTCGGGTAGCAGAGTATTTGTGGAGTGCACATGGGGGTTTTTTAGGCTAGGCGCTAACTCTGATGAGCACTCGCCTGTCAGCATTCAGACAGCGAATTCAGGCCACTTTCGGAACAAAAATTCGATCATGAAAATATTAGCCGCGAACTTACAGAGTATTAGAGTACAGAGTTCCCGAATTTGCCGCACTGCATGGAAGTTATTGCGCTCAAATAGTTTTAGGCACCGAAAGCTGGCTAAATTATGATGTGGCAAGTTCAGAAATATTTAGCGAAGCGTGGAATGTATATTGGAAAGATAGATCGGATACAACTGGAGGAGGAGTGTTCATCGCTGTGGACAAAGATATTGTTTCTACTAAGATCGAAGTTGAAAGTAATTGTAAAGTTATCTGGGCATGTATAACAGGTCTAAAAGAAGTAAAGTTAATAGTTGGGTGTTTTTACCGGCCCCCCAGTGCTGCTGTAGCAGTTTTAGAATCATTCAAGGAAAGTCTACACCAGGTAGTGCATAGGTATCCGGGCGATATAATATTAGTCGGAGGAGATTTCATTCTTAAGAGTATAGATTGGGACTTCGCTAGTTACATTTCAGGCGGTACAGATAGGCAGTCTTGTGAGCTACTTTTGGACAAATTCTCTGAAAACTGTCTTGAGCAGTTAAACCGGTAACCCACGCGCAATGTAAATATTCTAGACATTATTATTCTAGACCTTATTATCATTCACAAACAGGCCTGACCTTATTAACGATGTATGTGTAGAGACAGGAATTATTGATCATGATAGCGTCGATGGTGACCAAAGTTCATAAACCAATCTAGAAGGCTAGGAGCGTGTTTTTGTTGGGAACAGCTGATAAGCAAATGTTACGACCGCACTTAGAAATTGAATGGGCATCGTTTAATTCCGGGACTGTGGATGTAGAGGAATTGTGGAATAAATTTAAGTGCATTGTTAATAAAGGGTTAGAGAAATATGTGCCAG
Organism: Locusta migratoria; assembly: GCA_026315105.1. Lineage (NCBI taxonomy): Eukaryota > Metazoa > Arthropoda > Insecta > Orthoptera > Acrididae > Locusta > Locusta migratoria. The sequence goes on along the minus strand of CM048747.1, from coordinate 571,994,104 downwards.
TGAAGACGATTCAGGATAGAAAAGATCCACCGTGATATAATAATAATGGCCAGAGTAAGTTTTGATTTGCGGCTGTTTGCTGATGATGCTGTGGTGTATGGGAGGGTGTCGTCTGTAACTGACTGTAATAGCATACAGGATGACTTAGACAAAATTCTAGTTGGTGCGAAGAATGGCAGCTAGCTCTCAATGTAGAAAAATGTAAGGTGATGCGCATGATTAGAAAAAGCAATCCCATAATGTTCGAATACAGCATTAGTAGTGAGCTTCTTGATGCTGTTGCGTCGTTCAAATATCTAGGCATAACATTGCAGAGCGATATGAAATGGAACGAGCATGTAAGGACAGTTGTGAGTAAGGCGGAATGCCGATTTCGGTTTATTGGGAGAATTTTGGGAAGATGTACTTCACCTCTAAAGGAGACCGCGTATAAAACGCTTGTACGACCACGACTTGAGTATTGCTCAAGTGTTTGGGACCCGCAGCAGATCAATTTAAAGGAAGACATAGAGGCGGTTCAGAGGCGAGCAGCTAGATTTGTTACCGGTAGGTTCGAAAAATGCTGGAGTGTCACGGAAATGCTCTGGCAACTCAATTGGGGATCGCTGGAAGAAAGACGACGTTCTTTTCGTGAATTTCTGTTAAGTAAATTTAGAGGGCCGGAATTTGAAGCTGAGTGTAGTATGATCTTGCTGCCGCCTACTTACATTTCACGTAAAGATCACAAAGACAAGATAATAGAAATTAGGGCTCTTACAGAGGCATTTAGGCATTCTATTTTTCCTCGTTCGATTTGGGAGTGGAATAGGAAAGAAAATACCTAGTAGTGATACAGTGTACCCTCCGCCACGCACCTTACGGTGAATTGCGGAGTATGTATGTAGATGTAGCTGAAGAGGTAGATGTATCCATACAACACTTTGTCCCTCAATACAGTAAATTCCTAGTCCTTTAAATAGTAAACCAAAATAATGTAGTGCAATTTATTCAAATGCTTCTCTGCGATTTATGTTATGAATGTATCATAACTCACCTGGACAATATTTATTTTGTATGTTCCAAAAATTCTAATTCTTAAATTTAATGTAATATGAGATATGTATTTATTTTCCACTTGTGTTTTCTAGTATCAATAGTCACAAAATTTGGATATCTTTGCATAACTATGTATATTTACTGTTATTGTGTGGACTATCTGTTTAGTATTAAGTTATCTGATGAAGGCCAAAAACGCCAAAACCCAGATCATAACGAACAAATAAATAAAAATATTGCGGAACATAAATAAAAGTATTCAAGATTTTAAAAGCATTTTCATATTTCTCCTTTCAACAAGTAAGCACCGTATCTCCTATGTTATCCAAGAGTTTGTATTAGGCCTTATCCTTCTGACTATATGATCCTTTGCAGTATTCACTACTTTATCTGTCAGTGCCACCCATTCTTCTTATACTGTACTTTCCCCTGTTTCAGACAATCCTTGCCTAATGCTCCCTCTGAAACAACTACTTGTGGTTCCTTCAATATGCTCAGATTCCATCTCCTTAATTTTCTAACTTTTAGTAGTCTCTTAAGTTTTATTCTACAGTTCATAACCAATAAGTTATGGTCATTCTCTATAGCTGCCTCTGGATATATCTTACAGTTAAAACCTAGTTTCTAAACCTTTGCCTTATCATGATAAAGTCAATCCGGTAGCTCTCATTGTCTCCTGGTCTATTTCATGTATGGGTCTTTTCATGTCAATTCAACGCACCTCTCAAACTGACCCTCTCAGATTTCTTTCAAATCTGCCACATTCAATGACCTAGATAGAGATGGAAAAATACCAATTTGCAGGGCTGTATTACAACTGTGAGGAAATTTACAGGTCTGGAAAGTTTTCGATTTGTGCGAAATTTACATGTTCTATCTCAACATAAAAGACTGTAATTCTGGGTCTAATTAAGTTACAGCAGTCAAAATGGTACCATTAGAAAGCTAATGAAGAGGTCTTTACACTGATATGCCATATGGCAGGTTTCTAATATTTTTATTCTAAAGGTCATTGACCTTGACGTTTGACCTAGAATATCTCAAAGCACCCCATCTTCAAATTTTCTGGAAAAAAATATATTTTATTGTTCCATTATGTTACTACAAATATGGTAAATATCAAGATGACACACCAAAGGCATCATTCAAAAAAATGATTTTCTCAACTTAAGTACACCATCATCATTTAGGAAGCAGCTATTAGCTTAGATCCATTTTTTCTAGAAAACCAGCCAATAGTAGTTACTTTTATTCTACAATATTTCAACCAATCAACTTTGGACTGTTTTAGTAAACAGCTAATCAGAGAGACTTTTCTTTCAAGCAATCAGTGTTAGCCTGTTTTAGTGAACAGCCAGTGAGAGGGAATTTTATTTCAACCACTCAAAGTTAGCCTATTTTAGTGAAGAACCAATCAGAAACACTTATTTAATCAGCATTATACTGTTTTATGGCTATTGGTTGTTCATTCAAAGTGCTGTGTACAAGTGTTGTAAAGAAACATTTAGTAATAGTTTGTAAAATATGGATTTCATATCAAAATTGTATTGTTACACTGAGTTCAGGTAAGTAAGTCATGCAAGACTGCAGAAGAATTTAAGGAGTGTTCCGGAGTGGATGATAAACAAATGTCCTAATGTATTTTAGGTGGAAAAATTTGCAGCAAATATATCAGAAATCCCAACAAGCAGTGCAGATCTTGCCTTAGTTGTGAGCCAGGTACTTTCACAGGAGATTTATGTGAAGATGAAGTAGCTTCAGATCTGGCACTCGATACTTTAAATAGCATCCTTTAGTATTTAGGTGAATCTCCTGTGAAGAAAAAGAGGCTTCAGTGTAGAAAAACTACCCAAAGCAAAAACTGAGAAAACAGCTTCTGTTTGGAGCATACTTATGTGGCACAGCTGGAAAAAGAAGAGAGTGAAAATGGAGAAAGTGAAATCATCGCCCAGCTGAAAGATAAGTTTCACAATTCAGACCGTATGTGTAACAAATTACATATTCTAACTGTACTTCCAAAGAGTTGGAATATAAGGAAAACTATGGAAGAATTTTCTGCTTCAGATTACATGGTACGGAAAGCAAAACAGTTAGTAGCAAAACATGGTATATTGGTGACGCCAAATCCACAGCCAGGTACACATTATGTGAGAAAATCATTCAGCGTGTGCGTGATTTTTACTGTGATCATGACGTGAGCCATATGATGCCAGGAAGAAAAGACTTTGTGTCTGTGAAAGAAAATGGAATTAAGGTGCATAAGCAGAAGCAGTAGTGTTGCACAACCTTAAGGAACTGTATTCCTATTTCAAAGATAAATAGCCAGATATAAATATTGGATTCTCAAAATTTTGTGAGTTGAACCCATAGCACTGTCTTCTTGCCACTGCCAGTGGGACCCATACTGTTTGTGTGTGTGTCTCACACCAGAATTTCCAGTTAATGATTGAAGGATGTAAACTGAAAGAGCTAACACATTAGCATCATAGAAGCACTGTGTACCATCTGTTACAAGCAATCCTGCACTACCGGTATGTTTCTTAGGTTTATGTTCCTATTGTTCAAGTGTGACAAGATTAACTGATTATCTGTATGGGCTGTTTAGTAAGAACTGCATTCACGAAATTACATATAAGTGTTGGTTAACTACAGGCAGGGTAATTCTAGAGGCTATAACAAAGCCAACACAAGATTTCATCGAAGTGTTTTCATCGAGGTTACAACAGCTCCTGGCACATTCATTTATCTCCCAGAACCAGTCACATTTCTGTAGAATCACTAAAAAAGGTCTCAAAGTAAATGAGTATCTTGTTCTTTTTGACTTTATAGAAAATTACTCCTTCACCATTCAAGTTTTAGGTACAGGGATTCCACTGGAATAATTCACACGCTTCAATTCACCTATTTCTAGCGCACTACAGAGACTCAAGCACTATCGAAATATGACATGTATCACACATGGAAATATCTGACTGCCTTCAGCATAATACAGTGTGCGTTTATTCTTTCCAGAAAAATATTCATAAATTTCTTAAAAGGTCAGTTTTCAAAACACATTTATTGCTTTTCAGATGGATATGTTGCCCAATACAAAAACAGAAAGAACTTGATGAATCTGTCCTACCATCAGGAAGATTTTAATGTTACAACAAAATTGTAATTTTTTTTTTTTTTTTTGCTACAGCACATGGTAAAGGACCTTGTGATGGAGTAGTAGGGTCTGTAAAGAGATTACCAAGACTTGCCAGCCTGAAGCGACTTATTGAAAATCATATTCTGACATCAAGACACAATTGGTTGAGTGGTGCAAGGAAAACATTCCTTCATATATCTTTCCTTATACATTAGTTTCCCATCATAGTCAAGATTCGGCCAAGCTGAAACAACGTTTCACAATTACAATGACAATTCCAGGTACCCATAAGCTTCAGTATGTAATAACTGTAAACAAAGGTTTAGTAAGGACGAAGACATATTCTGCTTCTTCACAGAGAAGTGAGTGACTGCTACGATGAATGAAATGATGTTAACAAATATAAATGGATTTGTTGCCAGTATGTTTGATAATCATTGGTGGGTTGCATATGTCTTACAAACTTCTGAAGAAACAGATGAAATTAACCATTAGGTTGGAGAATTGTGAGAAGAGATCTAATCACTTTTCATTGCCTTTTAATTAAAATTATAATGCAAATAGTTCATAATACTATTATAATAATGCAAACCATATTTTTGTAGAATATTACTTTTGGATTGTATGTCATCATAATTTGTGTTTCATGTAAGTGAGTTACCATATTAATTTCGGTAGTGTTCTGATACTGATGAAATAATCTTTTGTGAATGATGCCTCTGGTGTGCCATCTTGATATTTGGAGCATTAAAATATATTTTTTCCACAAAATTTGAATATGGGGTGTTTTGAGATATTTAAGGTCAAAAGTCAAGAACAATGATCTTTAGACTACGATTATTCAGTTGGCATAACAGTGTAAAGGTCTATTCATTAGCTTGTCAATGATACCATTTTTATTGCTGTAATTTAATTAGAACCTGGAATACAGTATTTTATGTTAATACAGACACAAACTTTCCAGACCTGTAACTTTCTTTGCACTTTTAATATAGCCCTGTACTCTGATTAAAATTACTTTTTGAGTGTGTCGAATAGCTGGGACTAGAAAAAGGCAATCTTACTTCAGTATCAAAGCTATGTTCATGCACTTTGCTAAATGACAGGCTGCACATGCTGTTCCCCACTCAAATTTTGCAATCACTGAGTAATTTTAATTGGAATGTAAAAAGTGAAACAATAACATGTTGTATGACTTTCTGGCTGGTTAGCATGCTGTCGCTCGCCCCTTCCCTCACTCATTCGTTCCTCCCTGCCTTCTCTCCCTCTCTCTCTCTTACGCAATATGCAATGTCCCTCATCCACATAGACATAAAATTACTATGTTCCTTATGTTGTTGGGTGCCCTCTTGGATTTGTTCATTGATGAACTGTGATTTTAAACATTTTATTGTACACTACAATATTGTCTGGTTAAAATTACTTGCTAGTTGACAGCTCACACTCTGGAGCTGATTCCCTCCGATCAGACCTCTCAACATCATGACCGAACGTTTCCTGTTGCCAGACTGCCACAACTACTATTCAGTTCACTATTTCCTTATCTGGCTCTCTTCCTGATTTTGAGTTTTTTCCTGATTCATATGTCTGTCATTTTTATTTCACATTTCATCACTTAATGATAACCATCTGAAAAACAAGAACTGTGCTAATGAAATGTGTACACATACACAACACTAAGCACACAACATTGGATCCTTTTGTACAAGCCATGTTTTAATGTTACATATACAAGTATTATATCACAAATCCCAACTTACTTTAGATGAGCTTCGTATGATTTGCATAAAACCGAGCTCTTCCAAGCCTACAATTCAGTTCTTTTATTTTGTGCGGACTGTGTCTTCGTGATTGTAAGGTAATGGCAGATTGTAAGGTAATGGCAGCACATCACAGTGGCAAAGTAATAGATTCTTGTGCAGAAGAGTATAAGTTTGAATCCCACTGTCTTCGATTAATTTTTTAACTCAGAGTTAATTTGCTTTTTATTCAAATAATTTGTTTAACAGAATTTTTAAAGTTGTGAAACCTTGTTCCATCATTTCTTAATAGTATCGACTTTTTTATTCATTCTTATTTTTCATCCTATGATTATTTGCTTTGACCGGAATCTACTTGTGTCACTAATGCCCCATAATAAAACGCCAAGCATGACCTTGAACGCTTCATAACAGAGCAGTTTCCTTTTAGAATTGTATCTGAAAATTTTCTGATTTTGGTGATAGAGGTAAGCTTTAATCTGTGAGAACAAAGCAATCACGATTACCTATTATGCTGAAGGCCTCACAAAGGCCTTCACAGACAGACATTACCTTCCTGACCTAGTCTGCAAACAGATTTCCTGTGCCACATCCCCACACACCACCAATCCACCCTCCAACCCCAGTAACCAGTCACAAAAAGATGTCCTACTTGTCACCTAATACCACCCCTGACTGGAACAACTAAATCATGCCCTTCATCAAGTCTTTGATTATCTGCCGCCATACCCTGAAATGAGAGATGTCTTCCTCAAGGTCCTTCTGACCCCTCCTAAAGTGGTGTTCCGTCGCCCACCCAACCTCCACAACATCCTAGTCCATCCCTTTGCCACTCCCAACCCCAACCCCCCTTACCACAGGGACTGTATCCCTGTGGAAGACCCCGATGCTAAACCTGACCAATGCACCCACCAAGCACTTCCTATTCCAGTCCTGTCATAGGCTTAGCCTACCCATCAGAGGTCGGGCCACCTGTGAAAGCAGCCATGTGATATACCAACTCTGCTGCAATCATTGCACAGCGTTTTATATCGGTATGATGACAAACCAGCTGCCCATCAGAGTGCAGCAAAAAACAAGATGGGCCACCGTGTGGCACAACATGTGGCTGAACACAGCTCTCTGGATTTCAGTGGCTGCTTCACTACCCGAGCCTTCTGGATCCTTCCCTCCACCACCAGCTCTTCTGAAGTGCACAGATTCACATTCTATAGTCCTGTAACCATCTAGGCCTCAACCTGAGATAACTTCCGATCCCTACACCCTATGCCTAACATCATTTCCCGCCTTCTTCCTCCTGAATCTCATGTCTTCCTTCCTTCCTGTGTGTCGCCACATACAATACCCCTTTATAATTACCTTTTATTTTTTTTATTTTTTATTATTATTAGTATTATATTTATTAATTCTATTTATTTTTATAATTACCGTTTATTTTTACTTATTTCAATTTTTTCCTATTTTTTCTTACTTTATTGTTTCCTTTTATCCAGTTTTTATTTTTTCTTATTATTCTTATAATTTCAAATTCCCCTACTCCTTCCCCACACTCCTCTACACTTCCCTTTTATCCTTTCCTGTCCCTTCCCTTCACTGTATTCATTGCTGAAATTCAAATTCCTGTCTATCAGAGGCTTTACAATCCATCATGCAATGCGGAACTTTTCATCCCCACCTTTCACCGGCATCCTTCCCCCTCGACTCCCCACCTCATTCACAGTCTAGATGCTTGTGTCGCTGGGGTTGCTGAACATGATGATTAAGTGAATATAGTTGTATGAGTGATTGTATTTGTTTCTTTTTCTGGCGAAAGCCATGACCAAATATTTAATTTGTATGAATGTGATTATCTATTTTCGTGCCTGTCAGAATCTCAGCGTCCCTCTTTTCAGTCAGTTGTTATATATCCTCCATTACCCACATTCCAATCGGATTTTCCATTGTTAAAATTAAGATTTTGCTTCTGCTGGATATAGTTGACCTCCGTTTTATCGGATACATAATGCATGACATGCGATTATGTTACAACATGAAATTAAATGGATGAGTACAAAATGCGTCTTCTGCTACAGTTCAGTAGCTGTTCACTTAGAATCAGCTGTCAATGGAAACTTCTGCATTGCTCTCACTATCTCCATACGGCTGCTTCCAACATTGCCGCTCGTTATACACATTAATAGCTTTTTTGAAGTGCTCCACTGTGTCTTGTTTGCCCGCAGCAGAGCAGGAGCCAGCTGCCCGTGTGACAATACTGTAGCAACGTATGACAAACATCAACCAGTACATAATTTTAATTCTACTGTAGTTATTTTCTGTACACTGTGCTTTCTAGTGATATTAGTTTTAATTTACATGTTACTTTGAAAACAAAAATGTTTGTAAGAAATACTTAATTACATGAAATTGAAATTATTACAAGTCAACCAGTACCGTTATCCTACCATTAAATACACTAGCCACTGTTTCTTTTCACCTGAACTAGTTTTCATTTACTATAAAATCTATTCCTTGTGTTTAGTTATTTTCTCTAGAAAGAGTTTGAGCATGAAAATAGAAGAACCAAGTATGATAAATTAATGATGCTAATTGTTAACAGAAATACTGTCATTTCAACCCTTTGGAACAAAAATACAGAGCATGACTGTGGAATCCCTTCATATAGTCTTACTTCCTACACGCTATTGTAAAGTCTAAAAAAATTGGATTCCAGGAGCTATTTACATTAAATACTATATGTTCATTTTCAAAATTTTTGGATTTCTTTTTTATTAAACAAATTCTGATATTTTCACCCTCCTTATCATCACCCCCTTTCTTTCCTAGCTTGTTTCATTCATACATTTATATTTTATTTCATTTCACTCATTGTTACCTCACTTCACTCTTTTGACAAGTTGCTGTAAAGAAATTGTCTAAAATTCTCCAAAATAATCTTTAAAAGACCCTTTAATTTTCTTACACACACACACACACACACACACACACACACACACACAAAAGAAAGAAAGATTGGAATCTCAATCATAGATTATAGATACCAAATCACTATAAATAAGATTGCTGAACCACTGACAGTCACATAAAATAGTTAATCTCATTCACACAGCTGTAATTTTCGTTCATGGTGTTCATCAGAGAATGAAACACAAGAAATACGTAAGTTAACATAATCACTCAACCATAACTGTTCACACACAAGGTTCTCTGAGGCAGAAATATGATATGCAGCAGTGACAGAACAAGGAGAAAGGGAGGTGTAGAGGCGCGCGCGTGTGTGTGTGTGTGTGTGAGAGAGAGAGAGAGAGAGAGAGAGAGACAGACAGAGAGAGAGACAGAGACAGAGAGAGAGAGACAATTAGCTGTATATAGATTCTTTCATTTCGGAAAATTTTAGATATTCCTTTTCAGTAATAATCTATAATTTAAGGTGTGGTTGTCCTATATGCAGAATAGTCTTCCTCAAGTAGCCCTACTGTCATAAGTATTTGTGATGATTTCATTGCATAAAAAACAAATTTGCTTTAGTAACATACCAGAAGCAGATACTACACTTTTATCATTTACTACACTTTTATCATTTATGGCTGTTAACATACTTCTCAGACAAATTCTGCTGTTTTTAATTTTTCCTGTTTCAATTTGTCTAACTAAAGTTCTGCCAACTCTTGTGCTCTACTTCAGGACTCACTCAAGAGTCCATTTGCATTTTCTGTCATCAGTGCAGTTCAGTACATTATTCTTTCTTTTTCATCTTTTCTTCTTAAAAATAGTACCATGAAAACTGCTATTGTTACTGACGAAACATAAGTGTGCTTGTGATGTTAGCAGTCGTTGCCTCCTGAAGTCCTCGTTGACCAGCGTTCTCGGTAACGACTGGCTGAAACTTCATGCGGCATAACTGGTCTCTCACAAATAATGCAGGCGAGACATACAATTTCAGTTAAGTGGCCAGCATACAAGTCACCACAATCCAGTACTCACATTCCACTCATTAACAATACAAATTTACACAATTTGTGTCTGGAATAGAAACGTTTGAGGTGTACAATTAGCGTGTCATGAATATGAAGAGTTAGCTTTTAATCACAACTAAGACTGAAGAACTTGTACATAATTGATCGAATTAGAGTTCAGACTGGCCTGGATTGTCGCCTCAAATAATTACTATTACAATACCGGTACTCATTTAAATGGCGTCAAAGAATCCTATCTATACCATCCAAACAATGTCATTGAAAATTATGTATTGTTAATTTAGTCTATTAATTATAATGGAAAGGTAAACAATCGCATACAACTGGCTACAGTATAAGATAGTGTAAGTAATCCTGACAAAAATTATATATAAATCTCAGTTATGTTAATACTGTTTCACTTACGTATTTAATGAAATATGTTTTTCAAGAAAAATTCCGTAATAAACGATAATTATAAACAAACTAATGATGGCTCAACTTTCCTAACATAAACTGTGAAACATAATAATACCTACTTTAATAGCACGAGGAAAGAATTTACCTAGCTTTATCAGAAATACTAATTAGCATAATGTTGGAACTACAACAACATGCCTAGTGCATGAACTAATTAATATTAGCTAGGTAAACAAACCTCTGGAATGTCAAATAATGTAAAATAACTTCAGCTAGACTATTTACATTCGTACCTATTATTATGCAACACTGGTATCGGGAGGTTCAGTAATACAAACAAATGGGAATAAACCCCAACATGTTTCATTTGTGAACCCTTATAGGACTGTATTGATTTTGTAGGAACAAGAAAGATTAGAAGAAGAGCGAAGAGCAGCACTGGAGGAAACTGAGGCAGAGGCAGAACAAGAGGCTAAACCTGAGGAGATTCAACTGAAATCTGATCTAGGAGAAGAAGGTGAAGAGGAAGGTGAAGAAGAAGGCGAAGAAGAGGAAGAAGAAATCAAACTAAAACCACCACCAAAGATACCAAGACCACCCAAGTCCATGTATAAGAAGCCACCTGAGGTGCCACCAGAAAAAATAGGCGAAGGCATAAATCAAAAGGTAAAAACACTTGTATTTTTCTTGAATAATTTCAGTTTTCCTAAGAGGATCTGAGTTGTACATAAAATCAAAGAATTTGCACAAAACTTTAGCTGTGTGCCTTTCTATATTTACTAGATTACCTAATTTTATGAAGTACATGATGTGTGTGAGGGCTATATGACACATTGCCAGTGTATGAAAAACATGCAATTAAGTGTGGTTTCTCATCTTCATCCAAACTGTTCTAACAGAAAACCATCTGTACAGGGAAAACATATATGTTTTAATCATATGTTTCCTGTAGCATTTGTAAAGTATCCTCAGATGTTATAACACATAATTTAAATTTCCTCTGTTCAAATTTATTGTCTTGTTCGTAAGTATTACAATTCGAGCATGTAGCAACAAGTGTGCTACTGTATAAGACGAAGTACAGATCAGTAAACTTATTCATTGATTTTCTATATTTTAGAGTTGATCTATTCGAAATTGAATGACGATTTACTGCAGTGACCTCATTGTCTTCATCAAAACCCTGCATTATGAAAGAATTTCACAAAGCTAGCAAGAGAGAACTTGTAATCCTACAACACAGTGTCATATATGTCATATATATGCACTATACATATAGGACCAAATTTCGTTGATTTTTCAAAATGAAATTCTCCAAAGAAGTACTGGAGTTTTGTACTGAGCTATAAATTTCTTGTGGCTGTATTTTTATATTATGGGCAATGACTAACAAGAATGCACATGGACTTTTTCTGGAAAGGGTGGAATGGTCTTTTATGTTTTTGTTGAACAAATACCTACTTTTGAGACAAACAGTCACTGCGCCCCATGGAGGGCGCCACTTAACCTCCTGTCTATCCCGTGGGGCCTCTGTAGGACTGACACAACATTTTGGTCGAAATGATACAGTAATTGTTTTGTCAGGTACAAATGTTATTGAAGACACTTCACACTATAAAAATATCATAGACAATGCAATCAACGACTTGCTCCAGTCAGCCACATGACAAATGTGATATTAAGTGTAATTCATGATAGGCATGAAAAACCACAGCTGAATGAGAGTATTAAGTTATGTATCCACAAATTATTCAAAATTGACAAAACACAGACTATACACACAACAAGAAAATGAAGACAAAACTACAGGAAAGAAGCAAACAACTCTTGATAAGCGGATTAAGAGAACTTAAGAAAGACATTTTAGGCCAAACCCAGAACACAAGAACCCCAATGTAAAAGGCACCAAGAAGGACTCATCAGTTATGCACCTAAATATACAATAATTAAGGAACAACATGTTAAGTGTAGACACAATGCTGACTACTGAGGAGAGTCCAACAGTGGTATGTTTTACTGAACACTGGCGCAAGGAACATGAAATGCCCCTGAGTAATTTACAGAACTATTCCAGACCACCATTCTTCTGTAGAGCAGATGCTGCAAATGGTAGCAGCTGTACACATGTGAAAAAAAATTGGCTCATAAACTGTGTGAAGAACTGAACAGACCTAGAAAACTCAACATCAAATAATATTTTGGGTGCTCAGATATTGAAATTGTGATTAATAACACAAAGTACATCATGATCAATGTTTACTGTACACTTGATAGCAATCACAAATCATTCTTAAAAACAAATAATTTTCTGGGAAGGGCAGCCACAGCTGAATAACATTTTGAATGAAATTACAACACACTATTCTTCAAAACCTAAAATTAAATTAAGTAATATAAAAAGTCCTGGGTGCTAGTGTGATGAAACAGAACCGCAAAGCTGTCAAAATGTGTTTATTCAAACACAACCGGTTTCACATCAATTGACATGCAACTGCAGGTACATCTGTGATAGGAAAGTACAAACTGAACTATTAACCAGAACATCAAAAAGACCATAAAGTATAAATAATTTCTATAATTTTTTTTAAAAATAAAGATTTTAAAAACTTTTTTAAAAAACTACAAAAAGTCATGATCATCAAGGGTGTAGCAAGAGACGCAGTTAGTTCCAGTAAGTGGAACATTTCAGATTTTTCCTTTTTTTTTTTAGCATACATTTTCCTCATTAATGTTTTGTTTATACTCAGTTTATAGCAGGGCATTTGTTGATTGTGTATGGTATTTATGATCAGTAGTTTATCAGTGTGGTTTCACTTTTAGGCTCACCCACATTGCTGGTTTCTTCAAACTGGATGGAAACTTTAATTGTGAAAGTATTTTATCAGGGCTTCCTGAATGCTGGACATTGTCCTTCGTACACGTAATCATTATCATGTAAGTACTTCTCGGTACACCCTTGATGATTATGACATTTTATAGTTCCTTTTTTTTTCAAAAATTTTGAAAACTTTTATTTTGAATTTTTTTTTTAATTTCTTATACTTTTTTGTGTTTTGGATATCTGGTTAGTAGTTCAATTTTTATGTTGCTGTTCATGGATGTACCTGAGGATGCATCTCAGTTGCTGTGAAACCGGTTGTGTTTAACACATTCCGACAGCTTTGCAGTTCTATTTTAACACGCCATCACCAAGGAATTTTAATATTACTTAAGAATATTGAAGTCCTAAAAATGTTTTACCACACACATTTCGAATATCGTGGAAAACAACCTTTTGATGCTCAGTGAACATGAGTAAAATACCGTAAGATGAGATGAAGTCATGGAGGTAAGAATAAAGGGAGCCGTACTATGTTTTGAGGCCAGGGGGACGTGACTGGCCGCCATGATAGTCTGACAAAAATATTGCCAGTGTGCTACAGCGCTGTGTATATTTACAGCCTTTTATTGTACCGCATACACATGTAACATCATCAAACTGGTTGTTAAAAGCTTTTGCTTAAAATAAAATCCCATAAAAGCGAAATCTGGCGTTCCTTCTGTTTAAAAATAGCTTTTAATGAAATATTACGAATATTAGTATATGACTGTCTTCAGTGCAAAGGAAACATTTTTTTTTAAATTTACAAATAAAAGTGCATCACAAACTTGGTTCTTTCTTTAGTTATTCTACGGTAGTCTGATACAAGCCTATTTTTTCCTTTTCTCTCAACTTTACTTTTTCATTTTTCCTAACTTTATTTTTTTTTCCTTATTATTCTTATCAATTCAAATCCCCCTACTCCCTCCTCACACTCCTCTACACCTCCCTTTTATCCTTTCCCACTCCTTCCCTTAACTGTATTCATCGCCACAATTCAAATTCCCGCCTATCAGAGCCTTTAAATTCCATCATGCAATGCCAAACTTTCCATCCCCACCTTTACCCATCATCTTTCCCCTTCCACTCCCCACCTCACTCACAGTCTAGCTTGTGTTGCTGGAGTGGCTGGACATGACAGTTGTGTTTGTATAGTTGTCTGAGTGAATGTATGTGTTTCTTTTTCTGACGAAGGCCATGGCCGAAAATTTAAGTTGTGTGAATGTGATTATCTATTTTTGTGTCTATCTGCAGCTCAGCGAGCCATTTTACGGTGAGTTGTTACCTATCCTCCATTATTGAGTAATTAGTTTGTTATAACTAGAGCAGTTCTCAACAAATTTTATGCAGAATTTTGTATTTTTATCTGAACATCTTACCGTTAGAAACTATTGGGTCTCCAGGTACTATGGGTCTATTATTGAAACTGACATTTTCAGCAGCAGATGGGCAGAGACCACTCACTTGGAATTCGGATGTTTCATTTTCAGAACGAATCTCTGACATGTAACACACATGCCCATCAATTTAAAGCCTAATAGGATGTTTCAACTGATTTTTGGCAACCTCTGAGAAAAATTGTTGTGATAATCAATTAAAAATGTTTATTGTTATTAATATGTTTTTCTAAGTACTCTACTACTGTCTGTTATGTTTTGTCCACTTTGCAGTTGTCTATGGTTCGACATAATAGTTCTTTGCAAAGAGTAAACGCACATATAGACTTTTTGTAGATTTACTGCTCTTAGTCTTTTGCCTAATGGTTGTGTGCCTCTTGAGTTAAAGATAACTGTACCAGTTTTTCTTGTTAATAAAACTTGTCATTATCCTTTTGTGAGAATCAGTGGTGTTATATTTAGCCTTTCAACAGGTTATGGGCCCAGTAATCACTGAGTGACAAGTTTTGAACTGACAAAAGTAAAACTGAATAGTGGGTGCATTATTGTAGTATTAACAAACTTGTGTGAGCAAAAGTTGTAAGGTTATTTCTGCTGTGTTAAAATGATGGAAAACGAAATTTCTGGAATTACAAAACTCAAAGGCATTGAAAATTGGTCTGCCTGGAAATTTCAAGTTCGTGTTACTTTAAGTGCTATGGGAGCTTGGGACATTGTCACAGGTGAAGTAATTAAGCCACAGTGTAATGATAACATGCATACTGAAGCAAGGCTGAAGTATGAAAAAGATCTTGTAAGATGGAATAAGTTGGACAATGCAGCTCATAAAGTTATTGGAACATCAATTGAAGACAAGCCATTGCTACATCTCATTAACTGTGAATCGTCAGCTGCTATGTGGATCAAATTACTTTCAGTTTATGAACAGCAAAACAGTGTAAGCATACATTTACTCCAGCAGCAATGGTATAACCTAAAAAAGGATATTTCAAATGATATGGCTACATATATTTCACAATTAGAAGACCTGGTACATCGGTTAAGGAATCAAGGTGAAAATATTTTAGATTCTATGGTGATCACAAAACTGTTAATGACACTACCAAGAAGTTATAACCATTTTCTGAGTGCATGGGAATCAACACATCCAGATCAACAGACATTAGCAAATTTGACATCAAGATTATTGATGGAGGAAAAACGCCTTAATCTTCAGGAAGACATGAAGGGGGAAGCATTTGCAGCAGGTACACAAGGAAGAAGTAATCATTTTAAGAATAATCCCTGTCCTGCAAATAAAAATTCAAGAAAACAAGGTAAGTGCTTCAAATGTAATAAACCTGGTCATTGTGCAAAAGAATGCAGAAGTACTGTATCAAAGCATCAAGGTCAGAATCAGTGTGAACTAAGAAGGGATGCTTTTATACGCAAAATTTTAGCAGCCAATCATGTAAATAAAAATATATGGTTTTTAGATTCTGGTGCTACTGATCACATGTGTAATGAAATTGAATGGTTTGTAAATTACAGTCCATTTGAGAGTGAAGTCCAAATCTGTATTGGTGATGTTAGTTATATTACTTCACATGGGAAAGGTGACATAAACATTCTAGCCTTTGATGGTAAAAGATGGAAAGTATTTGTCAAATGTTTTATATGTGCCAGATATTCGGTTTAATTTGTTTTCACTTGGAGCAGCATTAGACAAGGGCATACAATTTAAATCTGACAAGGAACATGCAGACTTTTCAAGGGAGAGAATGTTGTTGCAGTGGGAGTTCGTGAAGAAAGGTTGTATAGGATGAAATTTAAGATTTCACTTAGTGAAAATGACAGTGTTCAAGCAAATGTAGCTACCAAGGAAGATCTTAAAATTTGGCACAAAAGACTTGCTCATCAAAATTTTCCCCATCTGAAAAAGTTTCTGAAAGATAGGCAGATTCAATTTAAGGAAGAAGATAAAAGTTTGTGTGAAGATTGTGTCGTTGGGAAAATTCATAAATTACCTTTCCACAAAAGTGATTCAAAGTCAAAAAGGGCAGGTGAACTGATTCACTGTGATTTGTGTGGCCCTATGCAAGTTGATTCTATTGGTGGTTCAAGGTACTTTCTTTTGTTAAAAAATGATTATTCACATTGGAGAACTGTGTATTTTCTAAAACATAAATCGGAAGTTGCGGAACACTTGGAATCTTTCATAAAAACTACTGAAAAACAAATTGAAAATGGTATTAAAGTGATCAGAACTGATAATGGACTAGAATTCATTAACCATGAAGTGCGAAAAATAATGCAGAATTATGGGATAACATATCAAAAATCAGTAACTTATTGTCCTCAACAGAATGGTGCAGCCGAACGTGAGAACAGAACTTTGGTAGAGACTGCAAGAACAATGATTCATGCAAGTGGGCTACCAATACGACTGTGGGCTGAAGCCATTAATACAGCAACTTATATTTTGAATAGAACAGGTACAAGCAGTGTCAATGGCAAATCACCTCACAAAATGTGAAACAGATTGGATTATGATGTCACCAAACTCAGGATATTTGGAGAGATGGTTTATACACACATTCCAAAGGAGAGACGGCAGAAATGGGATTCCAAAGGTGAAAAAGGTTTTCTAGTTGGCTACGACACAGAAGTAAAGGGGTATCGTGTTTGGTTTTCCCATAAAGATCAAGTTATAAAATATCGTGACATTGTTTTCATGGGAAAATTATAAAAGGACTGTCAATCAGAGAAAACTTTCAATACTGAATGTGTACCTTTCCTAATATCTGAGACAACTGATTATAAGCAGACTACTCAAGAGGAAACCCTGAATCAAACAGGAGAAGAAATTAGAATATTAGAAGAAGAATCAAATACTGAAGCCAACTGTAGATCTTCTATGCAAAATGACAATCAAGAGGTCATCGAATCTGAGAATAAAATTAGAAGCAGCCTACAAGACAGGTCAAAAATCAAAAAGCCTGTCAGATATGCCAACTATACTACTGTAAATTCTACATGCATAACGAAGTGCTATGAACCCATCACATATCAAGATGCAATGGACTGTGACAATGCAGAAAATTGGAAACAGGCTATGCAAGAAGAAATGTATTCTCTTAATCTTAATGAAACTTGGATCTTGACTGAGCCCCCACAAAACCAAGAAATACGTGACAATAGGTGGGTGTTCAAAGTGAAGAGGAGAACTGATGGAACTGTGGATAGATTTAACGACTTGTTGCTAGAGGATTTCGACAGAAATTAGACATGAACTATACTGAAACCTTCAGTCCAGTGGTTAGATTTGATTCCATAAGAATAATCTTGTCTATTGCAGCATCCAAAGCAATGCATATGAAGCAGTTTGATGTGAAAACTGCATTTTTATACAGTGAAATAGATACTGAAATATATATGAAACAGCCAGAAGGGTTTGAGGATAGTACCAAAAAGGTATGCAAGCTGAAGATGTTTCAATTGATTTTTGGCAACCTCTGAGAAAAATTGTTGTGATAATCAATTAAAAATGTTTATTGTTATTATTATGTTTTTCTAAGTACTCTACTACTGTCTGTTATGTTTTGTCCACTTTGCAGTTGTCTATGGTTCGACATAATAGTTCTTTGCAAAGAGTAAACGCACATATAGACTTTTTGTAGATTTACTGCTCTTTCTCTTTTGCCTAATGGTTGTGTGCCTCTTGAGTTAAAGCTAACTGTACCAGTTTTTCTTGTTAATAAAACTTGTCATTATCCTTTTGTGAGAATCAGTGGTATTATATTTAGCCTTTCAACAAAAATACATTTTGAAACTGGCACCACACATACAGCTACACTCTGGCTGTCAATACCCGCTGTACTACAAGTCACATGACTTGGTACTGCTCTTGACAACAACAATTCTGCTACAAGTTTCTCTTCTTTGTGAGTGAGAATAGTTGTTTGTCCTTTTTCCACATACTTCAGAACTCCTATCAGATGTTTTTATAAAGTATACTTCAAAGGACGCTAAGTTGTTTGGTGGCTGCTGCTACTGGCATTTGTGCTGTAACTTGTTTTACAGTCTTTGGCATTGCATTGTATGAATAAACACATAAATTTGTCAAAGACCGACAGCCATTTGACCTAGTCATTGACATGTCAAACACTGGACAGAAGTAGCACAGAAATATAATATCAAGATACAGATGAATTAGATGATAACAGGGCCTTTTTGTTCATGTGTTCCAAGTTTTTTTAATTAATTAATTAATTTTTTATTAATGTGCCTGTGATTGACAGGGTATGTCAAAAATGTAACAATAAACAATTTTACGTTCCATTAATTGACACCCCTCTCAATATGCCTCCAATGACTTAAAATTTAAGTTTTGAGCGTGATGTGCTTAACATGTGATGCCAGTGTCACATCATAAACAGCGCTAAGTATCTTAATTTAATTTGTGTCAAATTTAATTTGCCAGACTAGTTTTTCATTTTCGTTAGTAATTCTGTTTTAAGAGATTTATTCTCGCATACTTGGCAGATTTCGTTTCAATAGTTTATTCTCGGGTATTTGGTAGATAGTGTTGAGCGCGCCAGTCTGCAGCACCAGCAGAGTTACAGCTTAGCAGAAGAGAACTATTCTCACTTATTTGTGGGGCAGGCAGTGTAACTTTTTGTAAACTTGCGTTACCAGCAAGTTGACATTTAACACTCTACAGGCAATTGTTGATTTGATAGGATGTGTGACTGCTGCATACGGACGCAGTACGAGCTGGCCTCTGTTCGCGAGCAGCTGAGCGTGTTGTTGGCTGCGGTCAGCCGTCTTCAGGCTGCTGCCTCGGAGTGTTGCGGCAGTGGGGGCTCTGGTGCATCGCATGTGACACTACACGTGCCACATGCTTCACCCACGGTCCCTGCTGTCGGGACATCTTCGCGTGTGCCGGACGAGCTTGAGCCACTCTCTCCTCAAGGGGTGTGGTGGGTTCAACGGCGTTCGTGTTGCTCGGGGCGAAAGGTCACTGTAGAGGCTGGCCGTGCGACGTCGCCCGCTCTGCCTGTGAGTGGATATGTAGCCGCTCCATCAGCAGGGTCCGTGTAGGCACACGGGGGGAGGGGTATATTAGTGATTGGGAGTTCCAATGTTCGGCGGCTGATGGAGCCCTTTAGGGAGATAGCGGAAAGGTCGGGGAAGAAGGCCAGTGTGCACTATTGTTTTCCTGCCGGGGGGTCTCATCCGAGATGTGGAGGAGGCCCTTCCGGCGGCGACAGAGAGCACTGGGTGCACCCGACTGCAAATTATTGCTCATGTTGGCACCAGTGACTCCTGGTGGCTGGGTACAGAGGTCAGTCTCAGTTCATACAGACAGTTGGCGGAGTTGGTGAAGGCTGAAAGCGTCGCTCGTGGGGTGAAATCTTAGCTATTTGTAGTGTCGTTCCCAGAACCGATCGCGGTCCTCTGGTTTGGAGCCGAGTGGAAGGCTTAAACCAGAGGCTCAGACAATTCTGCGGAGATCTAGGGTGCAAATTTCTTGACCTCCGCTATGGGGTAGAGAAATGTAGGGTCCCACTGAATAGGTCAGGCATGCACTACACGCAGGAAGCGGCTACAAGCGTAGCGGAGTACATGTGGAGTGCACATGGTTTTTTTTTAGGTTAGAGAATTCCCTCCCTAGGCCCGATAAGACGCCTCCTGAGTCGCAACAAGGTAGCAGTAGGCAGAGCACAACAGGAAATGAAAAGATCAGTGTAGTAGTAGTTAACTGCAGGAGCGTCTATAGGAAGGTACCAGAACTGCTCTAATTAATAAACGCTCACAATGCCCACATAGTAGTAGGGACGGAAAGTTGGCTGAAACCAGGTGTAAAGAGGTGTACAGAGAATGTATACCGCAGATATAGGCTCCACAGTAAAGGGGGAGACGTGTTTATAGCGATAAAAAGTGCACTAGTATCGAAGGAAATACACGGAGATCCGAAGTGTGAAATAATTTGGGTGAAGGTCAAGGTAAAAGCAGGCTCGAACATAGTAATTGGATGTTTCTATAGGCCTCCTGGCTCAGCAGCTGTTGTGGCAGATCACCGATCATGTTATAGTTTTGGGAGATTTTAATTTACCTGATATAGACTAGGAGACCCAAAAGTTTCTGACGGATGGCAGGTACAAAGAATCCAGTGAAATTATTTTGAGTGCATTATTTGAAAGTTACCTTGAGCAGTTAAGCACAGAACCGACTCGTAGCGCCAACATATTAGACCTTCTGGTGACAAACAGACCCGAACTATTCGAACCAGTTCACGCAGAATAGGAAATCAGCGATCATAAAGCGGTTACAGCACCGATAATTTCAGCCTTAACTAGAAATAATAAGAAATGTAGGAAGATTTTTGTGTTCGGAAAAAGTGACAGAAAGCAGATTTCAGAATACTTGACGCCTCAACACAGAAGTTTTATCTCAAGTACAGATAGTGCTGAGGAACATTGGTCAAAGTTCAAAGCCATCGTACAATATGCATTAGGTGAGTATGTACCAAGCAAGATCGTAAGAGATGGAAAGGAGCCACCACGGTACAACAACCGAATTAGAAAGCTGCTACGGAAGCACAGGGAACTTCACTGCAAACATAAACATAGCCAAAGGCTTGCAGACAAACAAAACTTAAACGAAGCGAAATATAGCGTGAGGAGGGCTATGTGAGAGGCGTTCAACGAGTTCGAAAGTAAAGTTCTGTGTACGGACTTGGCTGAAAATCCTAAGATATTTTGGTCATATGTTAAAGCAGTAGGTGGATCAAAACAAAATCTCCAGACACTTTGTGACGAAAATGGCACTGAAACAGAGGATGTTACTTTAAAGACTGAATTACTAAATGACTTTTTTGAAAGCTGTTTCACAGAGGAAGATTGCACTGTAGTTCCTTCTCTAGATTGCCGCACAAATTGCAAAATAGCAGATATCGAAATAATTGACAGAGGGATAGAAAAACAATTAAAATCGCTCAAAAGAGGAAAGGCCGCAGGACCAGATGGGATACCAGTTCGTTTTTACATAGAGTACGCGAAGGAACTTCCTCCACTCCTTGCAGTGGTGTACCGTAGGTCTCTAGAAGAACGTAGCGTTCCGAAAGATTGGAAAATGGCGCAGGTCATCCCCGTTTTTAAGAAGGGACGTCGAAGAGATATGCAGAACTATAGGCCTTTATATCTAACGTCGGTCAGGGCTTCGAATCCCTCCTCGGGAATGGATATTTGTGGCATCCTTAGTATTAGCTAGTTCATAAGTAGTTTGTAAGTTTAGGGACTGATGACCCCGTAGTTAAGTCCCATAAGCTCTACAAACATTTGAACATTTTGGTCTTGTGTTTGGTGTTTCCTCTTGAAATCATTTGATGCTGTCAACTCTGCTCCTGCACTCTCCTCTGTTGTGGACCATCTGTGGTGTAATTCCAGCTTCTGCTGCATCCTTCTGAACTTCAACTACCCATTTAGATGTAGCCTTTAACGTCGTGATGTTACTGAAGATCCTTTTGGGCAGTCTGTATTCATCCGTCCTCAATAGCTGTCCATCCAACATTAACCTCCGCTTCCTCATTATGTCCGTAATCTTTTCAGTGTCTGGTACAGTGTCAAAGACTGCTGCATTTACCCTATCAGAGTTTGATAAGTGTGAAATGTCCCAATAAATAAGCAGAAGCCTCATTGTTTGCCAGTGAGAAAGTTTTATTCTCACTGTAACTAGGTTTTGCTATTGAATTCAAGTGAAGACTATACATTCATAACAGTATGCCAACTGCGAGTAATGAAATAAAGCATAAATATTATATACTATATTCACAATTTTATTGCAGCAAGAAAGTTTTTCGTGATATTTTGAATTACTTGTTATTGTTATATATAAAACAATAATACAATTTTCATTTATTTGCCTCTTTAACAAGATTGTGGATTTTAAAAGTAACAGAGTTATATCTAAAAAGTATAAAATTGCAACAAAGGTTCACATCAATCTGAAACATACTGAAAAATGTGTGACCATTATGAATCGAAATTTCTCCAAACAATAGAATTGAAATAATTACAGAAGAAACTATGCAAGTAAAAGATTTTTAAGCAACACTGTCTTGAAACTATGAGTTTTTTCCCATCGTAACTGAAAATGGTATTAGTGAAACCGAGTGTGATAAATGCTGCATAAGACCCTATTTACATACTGGTAATTACAATGTTCTTGTCTGATATTGTTTCCTTGTCTGGTTTCGATATCAAAAGCACAGGAAAAAATTAAGTTCTCGCAGGTAGCCACAGTTTCAGGCACCAGTCACTCATAAATGAAGACTCTTCTGTGAATGCAACGAGATTGATCAATCTTGAACAGAGTAAGTGACAAACAAAGTTACCACAAGACAGGAAACTAACTTCCGTCAATTGCATATGTTGCATGATGGGACAAATGTCACAAAAATGAAACGGCAATTGCTTGTTGAGAATAAAAGAAATGTTTCAGTCCCCTGAATCATACAAATGTAATACTGTTTACCATTTACAGGAAAGTGAAGTGATGTGGGAAACCGCTCAGGTAGATCTATAAATAAAAAAAGTGCAAACTCGCAAGTGTCATGTACTGTTCAACACCAAAATCGTGTTAGTGTAGCTTGTGACAATATGGAACACAAGGCAGAAAATCGAACAATAAAGGTAAAAGAAGAAATATACATTCTGTCAACGAGTCATTGTAAGGGACTGGCAAAAATGATGCACGATATATAGTCAGAATATTACGCCACAGGAATTTCAATGTCTGGAGCTCCTTTGCAAGAAGTATTGCAAAGCTGTGAAACAACAGTAAAAAGTGGCGTCAACTGTGTCATAATTGGTGGAGGCAATGATGTATATAAAAACGAGAGTAGCCTGGCTATAAAAGCATTGAGAGGATCGGTAGGACAAACTATGTGTCAATAGAGAAATCGTCGCAACAAACAGAAAATTAAGAAAGATTTGTAGCAGCTTTCTACACGCAACTTTTATTGACGCAAGCAGTTCTATCAGAGAACATTTTACAAGACGTGGGCTCCACAGAAACCAACTAGGCAAGATAGTGTTTGGCCAAAGAAATTTTGCAATCTATAAAAAGAGCAGGTGTAGACACTGACGAAAAAATTGTACTTCCTGCAATAGGCTCGCTGCCAATGGCAAAAGAAAAGGAGAATGCACCAACAGCACGTGATGAAGATACATCCCTGGCTACACCTTCTGAAGAAATTAGGCGTACATCAGCATCAGTTTGTGAAGCATCACTGTCACCATTTGCATCATCACAACCTGCATTAGAATATGAAACAGCTGAGGCAACACCATCACTAGTTATGACAGAAGCTCCAAGAGCAACAGTAGCTACATTGTCACCAAAAGGAGAGAAGAGAACTCCAGCAGAGGAAGTAATAAGTGTTGTGGGTAAGCGGAAAACAGTGCCTCCTCTCCGTGTACATGAGATTTTAGTGGAACACACCAAGGTGAAGAGGCCCATGAAATAAGCAGTGTAACAGTTACCAGGATTTCTAGTCCAAATGTTCATTCTAAGGTAGAAGACCATTTTGATCTTAAGATTTGCTACCTGAACATCCGAGGGCTAAAAGATAAAGAATTCATTGTAAACACTTTTGGTTCAAATAATGACATCGATACTTTTTGTCTGAGTGAACACTGGGCTATAGATAGTGAACTTTCTGCAGTTAAATTTGATAACTATAATCTAGCAAATAATTACAGTAGAAAATTTTATATAAGAGGTGGTGCGGCAATCTACATTACCCTGTCACGCAGTGTCACTGAGCTCAAAAATATTTTAAGGGAGTACAATTAACACTTTATCAACAGTAGATCCACAGGAGACGAAGCATGTTTTGATAATATATTTGTAAATTTTGAAACTACAGAATCATCATATGAAGTATCAGTATTCCCATTCTCTGATCATTATCCTGTATCTTTAAATTATGTCAGTATATTTTTCACTGATAAGAGTAATACTGAAGTGTGTCCTCAGGTAGTGATCACCAGACCTGTCACAGATGACAAAATCGTCCGATTTTGTCAGTCCCTTACCAACAGAGATTGGTTTGGCCAATACAGTGTCAAACATTTTGTTTTATGTAATGATTTGCCACCAAAACTAATATGCAAAGGTTTTTTAACCATTTATAACACCATTTAATGACTGTATTCCCACAAAGAAATGCAAAAAAACTAACAAAGACCAAGCAGTAAGGGTAAAAAAAAGCAAAATCCATAGTACACCGTACAACTGAAAAAATCTTAAAAACAAAGTTATGCTCTTGCACAATACACATAAAAATCTGAAGACAGACCATGCCACGTCAGATTATGTTAAAATTAGGAATGAGTATAAAAAAGCAACTGCAGAAGCCAAGAAAGCACACAATTTCAGCATAACTGAGAATTCCACCAATAAGTGACCAATAAGTGTAAAGCTACATAGAAAGTAATTAACAGTGTTGCTAAACATGAAAGAAACAAGTTAGTTAATGTAAGACCGCAGAAATTCAATTATTGTTTTATTAAATCTGTAGAAGAAGTAGGAAATGCAATCATCAAACCTGATATTACTTCATCACAGATTCTTTCAAAAAATATCTCTAAACCAGCAGCAAATACAAGTATGTTTTCCTTTTCTGAGGTGTTTCCTAGTCCTGTCCTAAGAATAGCAAAACAGCTGAAACCATCGGACAGTGTAGATATATATGTCATTTCTTCCACTATTTTAAGGGAAGTAATAGATAGTATTGTGTACATTCTTAAATTATTAGAATCGTACCTACAGAACCGAAAGCAAGTAGTTTGTGTCAGCATAGAAATGTCCAGTATGCAACAATTAAAGATAGATGTTCCACAAGGATCTGTATTAGACGACACAACTTTTCTCTACTGTAGCAATGAATTCAGTAACCTCAAAATCTGTGTTGCAGAGAAAATGGATCAAGCATCCCATTGATTTAAGGCAAATAATGGCAAAACACAACAAATGGTTCTTAATTTAAAAGACAAGCTTCTATCAGATGATCCAACTTATGTTAAGTTTTTGGGTGTATATGTGGAAAATAAATTTTCTTGGGCTCAACATATACAATATATAAGTGGTAAGTTGTCCAGAGAGATTTATTTGTTATGGCAACTTACGAATTGTGTACCTGAAAAGTATTTTAGAACATCCTATTTTTCTTTCTTCCAAAGCATACTAACATATGGCATTATTTTATGGGGAATCTCAAGTTCTGTGTATGACATTCTGATACTGCAGAAGAAAGCTATTAGGGTAATTTCTCGTGCTACATATAAGGCACACTGTAAACCTTTCTTCTGCGAACTAAACATTATGACTGTAATAAACCTCTACATATACTATGTTTTACTTTACACAAAAAAGAAGTTACTGGAGACAAAACGTTTATGGTTACAACACCAGAAGGATCAGATGTATTTATACCCCATACCATAGACTGTAGAAAACTATTAACAGCTACGAACTCATGGGACACAACTTATTTAACAAGCTCCCACAATTTGTACAAGAACTAAACTGAACATGCACAAACAATTACTGTATGACTGGCTAGTTGCCCATCTATTTTATGAGGTAAATGAATATTTAAACTGTAATATGGAACTGTAATCCTATTAGCAAGCCTGTTTCTTTTGAATTATCAATTGTATGTAACTTATGTATGACTTTGTCTATTCCTGTTATGGCAGAACGACAATAAAATTATTATTATTATTATTCGTCATGGATATGATTTATCACAGTGCTCCCGCATAAACCAGTGAAGCAAATAAACGTAAGAACATATGCAATAATGTATAAAATATGTCTTACGACAGATATGAATGTTGTGCTGTGTAGTTTACATATAACACGTGGTTTACGTTTCAAATGTAGTGCTCAGCAAATTAGCAAACAACCAATACAGCACACCCATCTCTAATTTTTTAAGAGTAAACCACTGCTGGACTATATCAGAAAACAATTTTAATAACACGAAAGCAAATACTAGAACTTAATGCACAATGATAACAGACATAACGGAAATTACTAAATACAATGTCACATTCTCGGTTTGCCTCATTGTTACTGTTGTTGTTGTGGTCTTCTTCCCACAGACTGGTTTGATGCAGCTCACCACGCTACCCTGTCCTGTGCAATTCTATTCATCTGAGAATAAGTTCGGCAACCTACATCCTTCTGTAGTTGTCCCTGGGTCTCCCTTACGATTTTTACCCCAAACACTTCCTTTTAATGTTAAGTTTACAATACCTTGATGTCTAATAATACATCATACAAATCTATCCCTTCTCTTAGGATATGCCAGAAACTACTTTTCTCCCCATTTCGGTTACGCACTTCCTCATAAGTTACGTAATCTACACATGTAATTTTCATCATTCGTCTGTAGCAGCACATTTCAAAATCTTCTATCACCTTTTTGTCTGGACTTTGTAGTGGAACAAGCCACTTTCCCCCACTTGTTAAATACCTTGACATACCCAAATATTTACCAATTAATTTTAGTGAATTGATTATGTATGATAGGAACAGCAGTTGCCACCAGAATCCGTTTGTTTGCGATTCTGGAGATGGTGGCAGTTGCAAGTGGCCTCAGATATTATGTCTACTCAGTCAAAGAGATATGGAAATACCATGGAAGGGTTTGTGTTGATGGTTGCAATGCTAGTTGTTGATTTTGGTTTGATATTCCATGTCTGTTATCTGTCATGATATGTGCATCAATTAACTATGTACTTATGGAGATAATAACTTCTTTAATAGTAATAAATATGAAGTTTAAAGAATAAATGATTTATTTAATCCATAAGGTGCATAGGTAAAGAATCATGACAGAATACTTGGAAATCAATTGATGGGTAATATTGCCATGAGAGACCCCGTACGCCGACTGCCGGAGTGGCGCAGGGGATAGCCTCACTGACTGTGGTGCTAAAGGTCGCCGGTTCAATCCCACCCACAGGCCCCACCGACAAAAATTTATTTCTTTGTAATTAACAATTCCAGAATGTTTTAAATATTTCTTATGTTCACGTATACATTCTACTTGTTTCTTAGGTCAACTGTTCTTCTAACTTCGGGTACATTCTGTCTGTGTATAAATAGCAGAGCACTCTGCCCGAGTGGCAGTCAGTGCTGCGTGTATGTTGAGTTCATAATAAACGTGCTTTCATATAAGTGCTGTGTTCAGTTGCCTTCGAAGTCAAGCCTTCTTCCATTTCAACGCGACATTGTTTGGTGGAGGCGCCGTGTATCCTGTACAACAGCTGCATCACCGTGGCTCCGATTAGGAGACGTAAAAGCCGTCGCTTACACGGACTGGAACCGGAATACAAGGGATATAATGAGTACATCCTTCCAAAAGTCCGTATCATCAGAAAAACCATGGACACGAAACCAGCGGTAAGCCAGCTGCACCTCGGACACCCGTCGGTATTCTCTGGAGACGCTGGACAGGAACCCAACAAATGGCTAAAAGGGTTCGACCGAGTCACGAAGTATCATAGGTGGGATCATATAATGTGCTTGGCTAACGTTTATTTCTACCTGGACAAAACAGCTCAGCAATGGTTTGAGAATAACGAAAACAAGCTGAATGACTGGGAGACGTTCCAGACGGAACTTAAGAAGACGTTTGGAAATCGCCAGGGACAAATCAGCTCGGCGGAAGAAGAACTGAAGATCCCGGCCCAATGATATGGTGCGCTGACACAGTCGTACATACAGAATGTTTTGGCCCTGTGTAACATAGTCAATCCGAATATGCCTGAGGCCGACAAAATCACGCACCTGATTAAGGGTATATCAGAAGACATGTACCAAGCCCTTCTGATAAAAGACGTCGCTACGACGGAAGAAGTCATCAAGTGGTGCCAGCGTATTGAAGAGATGCAACAAAGGAGGGTTGGACGCAAGAAGTATGACCGACTGCCCAATGTAGTCCCTATGGCCGTTGTGGAAGGCCAGCATGACTTCGCTTCTCCCATACGAAAAATTGTGAGAGAAGAACTACAGCAATTTATGGAAGCCAGGACTGTTATACCGAGCGAGCATCAGATTATGGCCATGAATGTAAGCCATGTAAGTCACGAGGGAGCCGACGCCGCTGAGGAAGAGGTATTTCAGGCAATAGTACCTGTCTGCCTCGCCAATCGCACCTGACGTGAAGAATGGCGTCGTCCAGCTATGACTTACGTTGCAGCCGCCAAACGGCAGCCTATGAACCGGCCGATGTGGCCACATCCAATTTCCCCGGCAACAGACGTCTGGAGGACAGAAGACAACACACCACTATGGACGCCCTGGACATGTCGTACGCTACTGCAGAGGGAGAAGGCGAGTATTCGATGATTATTTTGCCGCAAGACGTCAGCCGTCGGAGCAGTTCTATTCCAGGCATTCACCTGCTGATGAGTATAGTCGACCTATGGGAAGAAGCCCATCGCCGTCCCCTAGACGAGGTCGCTCCCCGACGCGCCGCAGTCGTTCACCGTCGCCGTACAGAGGTACCAGCCGCTCCCCTAGCCACCGCGCCCAGGAAAACTAAGCGAGGCGACCATCTACGGAGGTTAAGTCGCCGTAGATGAAAATCCTCCATCGACGACAGTCGCTAAGATGTCGGGAAATCTCATCGACGTCATAATCGACGGCCAACCTGTCTCGGCACTTATTGATTCAGGAGCGTCTTTCTCTGTATTGTCGGATAATCACCGCCGCACACTAAAGAAGACAATGTTCTGTGATATGTGGGCAACTGTGCTAAAGGTCAGGAATGGAACGTACATCCAGCCAGCCGTAAGTTGTGTCGCAAGAATAACCATCAACTATAGAACCCAGCCGGTTGAATTTGTCATGTTAACAGAATGTAGTCACAATGTCATCCTCGGATGGGACTTCCTTCAGGCATCCCAAGCTATCATTGACAGTGGAAGATCTGAGCTGAAAATTGAAGAAGTTGTTCAGACGGGTACACGTAATACAATATTTTCTGCGAAGTTTTTTGTCGTTGACAATGTGACGATTCCGCCGTTGATGATGTGAAGAGTTGCAGCCACAAACGCAGATGAGCGATTAAACTGTGAAGTGCCTGTTGAAAGTAAAAAGTTTCTCAGGCTCACCAAAGAAATTTACATACCAGCGGCATAAGCAATACTGGAGGTCGAGGAGAGATTTGGATCACTAATTGTCACGAGCAGTCACAACTTCTCCCCATGGGAATGTATATCGGGACATCTGAACCAATCCAGGACGTTGTGCTCAACGTCATCAACGAAGACCCATGCTCTGCTGTAGGTACAGACAATACATTGGAGGATAACACCGTGGAGCTGCCATTAGGACCCGGACTGACCAAGGAACAACGCCAGCAGGTGGTAGCTATACTACGTGAATTTTCAGGTGCATTCACACCTCAGCAGGGAAAATGTCAGACGAAACGGCCCACAATAAGGCATCGTATCAATACTGGGGATCATCCACCAATTAACCAGCGTTCGTATAGAGTGTCGCCAGCTGAAAGACGGATAATTCGGGAGGAAGTGGAGAAGATGTTGCGAGATGACAGTATTCAACCTTCGGAGAGCCCTTGGTCATCTCCGGTGGTCCTCGTAAAGAAGAAGGATGGCACGTGGCGATTCTGTGTCGAGTATCGGCGGCCTCTATGAATTTAAAGTAATGTCATTTGGATTATGTAATGCTCCAGCCACATTCGAACGCATGATGGACAACTTCCTCCGACACCTTAAGTGGACGACGTGTCTGTGCTATTTAGATGACATTGTCGTTTCCTCTAAAACATTTGAAGAACATCTGAGTCGCCTGTCAACTGTGTTTAAGTGTGTTCAGGCTGCAGGAATCCGTCTGAATCCAAAGAAATGCCTCTTCGTCGCCAAAGAGATAAACATCCTGAGGCACCTATTCAACGGAGATGGTGTCCGTCCCGGTCCAGATAAAGTAAGGGCAGTCACAGATTTTCCAACTCCTCAGCACATTCATGATGTGAGAAGTTGTCTCAGGCTGTGCTCATGCTACCAACGTTTCATAAAAGGATTTTGTAACAAGGCACGTCCATTACAAGAACTTTTGCAAGGAGACACCAAGTTTTACTGGGATGAGACAAAAGAAAGAGCTTTCTGGGTACTTAAGGAGGCTCTAAGTTCCATACCAGTGCTAGCCTTTTACGGCGAGACTGCAGAAATGGAACTTCACACAAACGCCAGTGGTTATGGGATTGGTGCAGTGCTTGTACAAGTTCAGGAAGATGCTGGAAACGTGATAGCCTAAGCATCAAGAGTACTCACAAAGTCCGAGATAAACTATTCTACAACTGAGAAAGAATGTCTCGCAGTTATCTGGGCTACCAACAAGTTCCGGCCGTATTTATTCGGCAAACCATTCACCGTTGTGACAGACCACCATTCTTTGAGTTGGCTGACTACCTTAAAGGATCCATCATGTCGACTAGCAAGATGGGCACTAAGACTGTAAGAGTACGACATCACAGAGGTATTGAAGAACGAGCGCAAACACAAGGATGCCAACATTAGTGGAACACAACAGCATGAATGAAATTTCAGCCCTCACTGAATTAGATGACGTTACACGTGAACAGAGGGAAGATCCAGGAAAAGATAGAGGCCTTGGAAAAAGAAGAACCGTCCAATGGAGAGTACCAACTTATAAACGGAACATTGTATAAGAGTAACTACGATCCACTTGGCCACAAATGGCTACTGGTCGTTCCAGCTCATCTCCATCCAGCTATTCACAAATATTTCCACGATGCTCCAATATCCGGCCATCTGGGAATCGTGAAGACCCTAGACAGAATCAGACGTAGGTATTACTGGAAAGGACTCTACCGATCTGTCAAGCACTATGTGAGTCACTGTAAAGAGTGCCAGCGACGGAAGCATGTGCCGCAATTACCTCCAGGACATCTCGTACCGATTCCGCTGGCAGCAGCTCCATTCCACCGAGTTGGGATCGATCTTTTAGGGAGGTTCCCGAAGTCGGCAACCGGTAACCGATGAGTAATAGTCCACAGAATGACAACTGCCTACCATCTTCAGACAAATGGTCTTACGGGACGTTTTAACAAGACGTTAGCCGATATGCTGTCGATGTACGTCGATGTTGAGCAGAAGGATTGGGATACAATTCTGCCAGTCTTGACATTTGCTTACAGTACCGCAAGACAAGACACCACATGCTTCACGTCGTTTTTCCTGTTCCATGACCGTGAAGCTGAGACGACATTGGATACTCTGTTCCCTTTCCAACCGGACGACACGCAGGATGACTGTGTTAAATAGCTCAACAGCAGGATCGAAGAAGCAAGACAGCTGGCTCGCATACGGACAATGGACGCCCAGGAGGAGGACCGTCAGCGGTATAAAGACAAGCACCGACCTGTTGTGTACAGCCCAGGAGATCTGGTATGGATTTTTAACCGTTTACAGAAGGTTGGACTGTCAGAAAAGTTATTGAAGCGATACTTTGGTCCGTATCGTGTCATATGCTGCCTGTCAGACGTCACACACGAAGTTGAGGATTATGAGCCGTCGTCGAAACGTCAATAACGAAGAGACATTGTTCACGTCCTGCGCATGAAGCCTTATTACGATCCTGAGGAACAGGTAAGTGACAATGGCTTCTTGTTCAAGGACTCTAAGGACGGTAATGTTACTGAGAAGCCACGACAGGAACGTCTGTCGTCGATAATCATGGAGAAGGGAAGGATTCTCTTGAACTGCCATAAATAGGACCCATGACAAGGTCCAGGACTTTGCAGCGGGGTCCACTGTGAACATAACAGCGGGTCGCTGTTTTTCCTGGAGAGGGAGCAATGCCGCGAAAGAGAGAGTGGCGCAGGGTGTAGCGTCACTGACTGCAGTGCTGAAGGTCGCCAGTTCAATCCCACCCACAGGCAAAAATTTATTTCTTTGTAATTAACTATTCTGGAATGTTCTAAATCTTTCTTATGTTCATTTCTACATTCTACTTGTTTCTTATGTTAACTGTTTTCTAATTTCTTGTACATTCTGTCTGTGTAGAAATAGCAGAGCACTCTGCCTGAGAGGCAGGCAGTGCTGCTTGTATGTTGAGTTCGTATTAGACCTGCTTTCAGTTGCCTTCGACGTCAAGCCTGCTTCTATTTCAACGCGACAATATTATTTGGGGGCACAGCTAATGGTGGACCTCATTATCTGAAGATTTTGACACATTGAAATAGAAAGGAAAATTTATAACTTAAGAAGTCATCATTCATAAAGAAGAGCTATCAGCTTGGTTTTCATTGACTGGTGAATTGCCAAGCATATACAAAATAGAACTATTACACTGCCTATGTTGGAAGCCATTCAACACAGGGTCAGGCTGCAGCCGGTAGTCGTTCAACTTCTTATCATCCATGTTTCACTCCCATACAATGATACACTCCGAACAAAGGCTTTCAGAAAGGCTTCCTAACATTAAAATTAATATTGGATGTCAACAAATTTCGATTCTTCAGAAACGCTCTTCTTCCCATAGACTTTCTGCATTTTATATCTTCTTTACTCCGGCCATCAAAGGTTATCTTGCTACCCAAATAACAAAACGGATCTACTACTATTATTGTCTCATTACCTAATCTAATTCCTTAAGCATCGCCTGACTTTACGATGCTACATTGCATTACTCTTGTTTTACTCTTATTGATGTTCATCTCATACCCTGTTTTCAAGACACTGTCCATTCCAGTCATTTGCTCTTCTACATCCTTTGCGGCCTCTGACAGAATTACTGTCATCGACAAACTGCAAAGTTTTTGTTTCTTCTCCCTGAATTGTAATTCTCTCTCCAAATTTCTCCTTGCATTCCTTCACATCTTGCTCAATGTACAGGTTGAACAACATTGGGGAAAGGCTACAACCCTGTTTTACTCGCTTCCCAACCTTCGACTGTAATAATCGCTGCCTGGTTTTTGTATGAGTTGAATATAACTCTTCGCTTCCTATATTTTACCACTGTTACCTTGACAATTTAAAAACGTGTATTCCAGTCGACATTGTCAAAATCTTTCTCCAGATCCACAAATACTAACAATGTATGCTTCCCTTTCCTTAAACTATCTTCTAAGATAAGTTGTAATGTGAGTATTGCCTCCCATGTCACTACATTTCTCCTAAATCCAAACTGATCTTAACAAAGGTTGGATTCCACAAGTTATTCCATTAGTCTGTAAATAATGAATTATTAAATTGATAGTTCTGTAATTTTCACGTTTGTCTGCAGTTGCTTTCTGGAATTGGAATTACTATATTATTCTTGAAATCGGAGGGTATTTCTCCTGTATCATACATCTTGCATAGGAAATGGAAAAATTTCTACAAGAATGGCTCGCCTAACAGTTCAGACAGAATATCATCTGTTCCAGGTGCCTTGTTTCGACTCAACTCTTTCACCAGTCTGTCAAATTCTTCTCGCAGTGTCTTATCTCCTATCTCCTCTTTCTCCACTTCGTCTTCCATTTCTAGGATACAACCTTGAAGTTTATTTCCTTTGCTCAGGCCAAAATAATATTCCTTCCACATTTCAACCTTCCCCTCTTTGTTTCATACTGCATTTCCGTCTGAGTTCTTGATATTCAAACAGCTGCTTTTCTCGTCTCCAAATATCTCTTTTATTTTCCTGTAAACCGGTATCTATCTCTCCCCTGATTATATATTCTTCTATTGTCCTCTAGTCACTCCTGCTGAGCCAGTCTCCACTTCCTGTTAATCTCATTTTTCAGACGTTTGTGGTCCCTTTTGCCTGCTTCACTTGATACATTTTTATATTTTCTCCTGTCATCAATTAATTCCAGTATCTCCTGTGTTATTCAGGGATTTCTATTAGGCCTTGTCCTTCTGCCTATATGGTCGTTTGCTGCTTTCACAACTCTCTCTCTCTCTCTCTCAGAGCTATCCATTCTTCTTCTACACTACTATTACTTTCCCCCATTTCAGCCATCCTTGCCTAATGCTCCCTCTGAAACTCAACCACCTTTGTTTCCTTCAGTTTGTTCCGGTTCCATCTCCTAAATCTTCTACCTTTTTGCGGTATCTTAAGTTTTAATCTACAGTATTACCAATAAGTTATGGTCAGAGTCCATATCTTCCCCTGGGTATGTCTTACAGTTTAAAACCTGATTCGTAAATCTATTCCTTACCAATTTAAAGTCAATCTGGTACCGTTCAGTGTCTTCTGGTCTCTTCAACGTATCTGTTAGCGATCATTAAATTGTGCTCTGCACAAAATTCTACCGAGCGAGCTCCTCTTTCATTCTTTTTTCCCAGTCCATATTCACCTACTACATTTCCTTCTTTTCCCTTTCCTGCTACCGAGTTCCAGTCCCCCATCACACTCAAGTTTTTGTCTCCCTTAATTTTCTGATTAATTTCTTTTATCGCCTCATACATTTCTTCGATGTCATCATCATCAGAAAAGCTAGTTGGCATATAAACTTGTACTACTGAGGTCAGTGTTGGTTGTGTGTCTATCTTTGCTATGATAATGTGTTCACTATGCTGTCCATAGTAACTTACCAGCATTCTTATTTTCTTATTCATTATCAAACTTACTCCTGCATTACCACCAATATGCTTGCTTAATAATAGATGCCTCACACATTAGACCTCTATGTACAAACACCAATTACTGACTTTTAATAAGTACTAGTTTTGTATAAGTTGTTCTGATTTTGTTTTCATGTAGTGCATCACTTATTCTCTTGGTGGTATGTTTTTCCCGTGTTTTTATTAATTTAGTTCTTGGATCATATGCTGTACAGAGTACAGGAAGATGTTGGACTTACACTCTAATAAATGACAGATATCATTTTAGCATTAACAGGTAATATTACATGTTAATATTGCGCTACATCATTTGAGAAGTATGACATGTTATACTTCACAAAATCACTTATCTGTAGATCTACAATGAATGCTGTTCAAATATTCACTTACTGAATAGAAACAGTGGGACTGTAGATACGCTCTAATGGATGTTTCAAATACATTTACATTTTTCATACTACTAATATTAGTAGGCAGCTTATTAAAAAGTTTTATTGCCATCTTACAAGTGCCTTTCTTGTATAGACTAGTATTGCCTGGTAGAATATGTAAGTTTTCTTTTAATCTTGTGTTATGTTGATGTAAGGCACCGTTTTTTATCGGTTGTATTTCTTTTAATATATATTAAAGTATCGTGAATATAGTGTTTTAAATGCTGTTTTACAAGATTTTCTGGCTGATAACCCTGTGATTATTCTAATGGCTCTTTTTCGTATTCTGAAGGTCCACAGAGCTGCAGCGGAATTTCTCCAGAATATGAGGCCATATTTTAGATGGGTATTAAAATAAGCATAGTACGCCCACATGTCACTGAGTCTCAACACATCCTTTGAGAGTACTTAAAAGGTAGCAACCAGTAATTTTTTAATTATTTTTTTTTTTTTTTTTTTTTTTTTTTTACTTGATCTATGTGTTTATCCCATTTTAGATCACTTTGTAACCAGATACCTAAAAATTCCGTTTCTTCTTGATGATCAATGGGTTGGTTGTTGATAGTGATATAAGGATATTGCAAGGCATTGTTACGACAGTTATGGAAGTTTAACGCAACTGTTTTACTATTGTTAATTATGAGGTGGTTCATTCTTGCCCATTCACTTAATTGGTTTGTAACAATGTTTACTAATTGTTGAATATCTTTATTTCTGGCTGCTTGTACTAATATTGTTGTCTCATCTGCAAAAGGAATTATTTTGTGAACCTCATCATGTATATCTATATCATTGAAATATATAAGGAAAAGTAGGGGACCCAACACGGACCCCTACGGTACCCCATAATTGATTGCGCATTCATTGGACAAGGTATGTGTGCTTTATCATTCACATTTCTAATGCAGACATTTTGTTTTCGCTCATTGAGAAAGGAGCGGATCCATTGATTTGGCAGTCCTCCAATGCCATAATATTCAAGCTTCTTTAATAGTGTTTTATAGTTAACATACCGAATGCTTTAGTCAAATCTAAAAATATACCTGTTATTTGCTATTTATCATCTATAGATTTTAAAACAGAGGTTAAATATTCATAGATCGCAGTCTTTGTTGATTTCTTGTTTCGAAAACCATGTTGAGATCTTGATAGTATTCCATATTTGTTTAAGCAATTTACTAATTTTTGTACATTATTTTTTCCAATACTTTCAAAAAACAGGAAGTTAGTGAGAGGGGGTGATAGTTATTTACCTTATCTTTATTTCCAGCTTTGAATATAGCTATAACTTTTGATGTTTTCAGTTGTTCAGGAAAGATCCCTGACTCTAATGAACAGTTACATATGTGGGTCAGGAGGTCAGTTATGTTTTGGATGGAGTGCTGCAATATTATGCTTGGTATGCCATCTATTCCTGCTGAGTATGTAGGTTTTAGGTTAGAAACAGTCTTCACTACTTCCTCCCTGGTGCCTGATCAACAAACATAGATGATTGACAGCAATTAATTCTGTTCCTCATAGGCTGTTGATTTCCATCAAAATTATTTTTATTAGGTTCTCAGCTATTCCAGTAAAGTAGTTGTTAAATATATTTGCTGTTTCATATGTTTCTGTAATTATTTTATCCTCGTGACACAAGACAATATTCCCTTTGCTTTTCTTGTTTTTTCCTGTTTCTTTCTTTATGATGTCCCACATAGCTTTTACTTTATTTACAGAATTTTTTATGCATCTACCATTGTCCATTTTTATACTTCTTTGATTTCTTTATTTAAAAGTTTTGTATATGTTTTATAGTAAGCATGCATCTCTGCTGTGACATCATTTTCGTTGCAGATTTTGTGCAGTTCTCTTTTTCTCTGGCAAGGGGTCCTAATTCCCTTAGTAATCCAGTCATCAGCACTTGTATTATTTTTGACATGTGTCATTTTATGTAGAAAGGCCAAATCAAAATTGTGTATAAGTTTATTAAGATACGTCGAACTTAGAGTCTACATTATGTGTTTTGTAAATAGTTGATCAGTCTTAATGGTCCAATAAAAAATTAAAGTGTTATACATTTTCTTGACTGAAAGTCGTACATTGGATCTTTATTACTTTGTTGTTTGCCTTTTCTCTTTCAATGTTGATGGACATTATTAGAGCTCTATGGTCACTGAATCCTGTGTTGAATAATTTTACTGACCACTTAAATTTCTTATTATTTATAAGTAT
Source organism: Locusta migratoria (assembly GCA_026315105.1). Lineage (NCBI taxonomy): Eukaryota > Metazoa > Arthropoda > Insecta > Orthoptera > Acrididae > Locusta > Locusta migratoria. The sequence continues at coordinate 571,956,244 of CM048747.1, read as the reverse complement.
CTGTATCAAGCCCGTCTGACTGTTAGCTGTTATTCTTGTTGCTTCATTTACTGTGAAAATAAGATTATATGTACTAATGAGATTTACCAGGGCAGATTTTTTACTACTGTCTTTGAGAAAGTCAATATTGAAGTCACCATAAATTGTAAAATCTCTTTTAGATATACTAACCTTATTTAAAAACCATTCCATTTTTTCCATAAATAACTCAAAATTTACTGACAGGGAACAATACAATGTGGCTGTTATCAAACTTAGTTTTAGAATTTTTATGGCTGCTATCTCAAAGTCTTTATGACTACACTTACGGGTAATATCAGATAACGTAGTAGCTTCACCATTATATTTAATAAATATGGTGACTCCTCCATGGTGACTACCAGATCTACAGTAATAGTCAACCACTGAACAATTTTTAAGGGAGACAGATTTTACTGTGGTGTCATCAAGCCAGTGCTCAGAAAGGCATATTACAGAAATGGCTTGTAGTTCCTGTGTTAACAGTACATTTAATTCTTAAACTTTGTTACTGAGGAACTGAACATTTTGATGAAAGATCTTAAGTACAAAATTTGAGAGAGTATCTACAGTACCACTAACCTTTAGTTTAAATTCTGTTGATTTGAAACTGCTGGTGCTGGTGATTTTGTTAGTAAAAAATCGTTAAGATGTCTTGGCTGATTCAAGATTCTTTTAACTGGATATGCTGACTTTCCTTCTGTTGACTGGGATGCTGAATTGTTCATTGTTGGTGTTTCTTTTGGAGTAATTCTAGCATATGCTATTTTATCTGCTTGCAAGGTAATCAGTGCTCTTGCTTTAGAACATTTTACCATTGTGGCTGTAGGTTTTCCTAAATTATGGGATTCTTCAGATATGGGGGTCTCATATTCGCTTATTGAGTCCATCTGATCCTTCTTAATGATCCATTTATCCAAGGTAGGCAAGCCATGCCTCTTGTGATTAGTGTTTACTAACTGACAGATTTCTTTTGCCACAAACTGTTCACCATGGTAATTTAAATATAGTCCATGATTGGTATGCAAGGTGTTAGGAGGTATCGTGTGGCACTTGCTTTAATCAGCAGAATCATATGATTGTCCATAGGATGCTGATTTTTCATGTGGTCTACTAACTCATTGAACAATGGCTTGAATATGAATTCACTAATTACATCAGAAACACATTTGGAAAAGAGATTTTTCAATTGAACTTTTGAATTACCGGTAGTATGGCACCTGAACACTTTTTCTGCACACACACAGTTGTCAACAACATCATTCGATGTTAAAACCATCCACCTTCTACCCTTTCTATGAACGAGAGAATATGTATCACGGGTACCATCCCCTCGCAACACGGATAAACATGGTTAATTGTGTAAGGTTTTCTCTGAGTGACGAACCACAAATCAAGCAATATATACCATTTCAGACAGATACCTTCTAGTAACAACACAATTTTGGTCAGGTGTTGCTGCACTATTTTCCATGCTTATCAATTGCCACCATTCCGAAGTTTGATTGATGTGATCCTCTACATTTGAAATGCTGGAAGTAAGAATAGGAATTTTTTCCAAAGGTATACAATTTCCTCTTTCCGATTCACGGATCTCACTATGAATTAATAGCCTCCTGTATGCTGTAATAAACTGGCGAGCAGTGGGTTTGTTATTCCAACCACCACAACTTTGGATGGGACTGAGAAACATTTTCAGGTGATCCTGACAACATTTGTACAGAGGCAGGAACTTAAATAGAGGAGAATGAATGTGTTTACCAACTAATTTTCTATACATGAGTAAAACACTAGATATGCACACCAGGAATCCAATAAATCCTGTCTTTGTAATTGATTGTACAACTCTCATTGCTTGAGGATTTGGCCGGACAGTGAGTTCCATGATATACCTTTGTGCCTCTAAAGAAAATGTCTCTATATCACTAAAATTTGCTGTATGTAATGCCTGCTTGAAACCACTTTGTAAGAGAGTTCTAGAATTGCAGACTTCAAAATGACAGTTAAAAACGCGTATAAAATTTTACTGTTGCAGGTGCTTGTTCAGAGCCCGCAAGTTTCATGTGACAACAACACTGTATGGCATCGCCACGGAATTGCTGAGCAGCTGAGTTGCCTGTTTCACCTTCATTTTATTTATTTATTTTTTTAAATTACGGTGACTGGCAGTAATCTTGTTTCCTATGTGGAGCCCTTCCTTAACCAGCAATTTATGTAAGAGTTCCTTAAAGTTCCGAGAAATGACGCCACCTTCCGCATCCCAAAGAAATTTTTTATCTCCTAAAGTGTTGCAGACAAGTTCCAAAATATGTGGAGGGTCTAGGAAAAATGACATTTTGTGATCATAACTTTCAACCGAATATGTACTTGTCAGAGTTTCACAATTGAGATCACAGCCCAAACATCTAGCCAATGACAAATTGCTAGCTGGACCTCAGATGTGAGTGAAACAACTTTTACACCTCATGAGTTTGCAAGATCAATGCACTGTCTAACTATCTCTGGTTTTTGTTCAGCAGTTATACAAGCAGTCAATAAGTAGCCAGCTGGAAGCTTCCAAGAAGCATTAATACCCACAAGCATGTGTACAAATACTTCTTGGGCAACAGGCAATTTGTCTGTGTCTACAGATGACCCCATGTCAACATATCCATAATAGCATTGACCATCAAATTCGACATGTTGCCTAATGGCAATTTCATCCACTACCAAGCTACATACGGTCGGAAATTGTGTTTCAGGGTGCCATGCTTTTGCTTGAATGACGTTTAAGCGTCAGATACGAATTGAGGCGCTCCACGCACACACTGGCACCACTGGGGTGTGGCAAACGTGTATTAAAACAGCGCCTAACATAATTACACACCCTGTGGGTTCTGTACTGGATGTTCTAGGTACAGCCTGTGCCCCAGCTTTTGCAGTTTGCCATTGCAGCAAATCTCTATGCATTCCAGGAATGTTTTCAAGTATATTCAGTGAACTTTCATCCACAAGAGTCTTGTCTTTCAGCGCTTTAATGACAGCAGTCAAAGAAGCCACTTTCTTTTTAAGTCGACACTCAGGCTGCTGGAAAGTCTTAATTTTTTCTTGTACTGTTTAGTTTTTGTTTTGAGTTCCTCTTCGGTTCACCAGTTTCAGAGGATGACTGACTAAGTTTTGGTAGTCCTACTGTGTACTCAGGAACAGGATGGGGAACTATTTCATCCTGCACTCTGCAGGCAGTAGCCAGAACTGAATGTGCAAAAGAAAAGCTCTCCTTTGGCACTGGCTGCATTCTCTTCTTGTCTCCTTGAAGAAAATAAAAACGGAAAACATTAAGAACTATTAATGGTAGCATCAGTAGTCTCATAATCTGAACAATGATCCTAATTTTTCTTCTCACATATTCTCTTATGTGTGAAGACATGCTCATCAAAAAGGAGTTTTATAAATTGGTCTCCACTTTACAATGTGGACAACCAGATAATAGCTTTATGACATGCTGTGTAGATGCATAAACACTTCAGTGTTTCTGCACCTTCCCACTTAAATTCTGTACATAGCATTCCTAGTAAAAGCTATGTGCAAAGAGGTAATGATGTGGAAAGTGAAATTAATTTATTCAAATAACCTGAAGGAATCCTCCTAAAATCAACAGACATAAGGAAAACTGCTGTATCAATTACTCCTAGAACATAACTACAATTAACTACCAAAGACAGTGCACAATAGGAAACTTTGTACACCAAACAAAGTGAGATGTTAAGAAACCACTGCCTTAAATATTCACATAACTGAGAACATTTAATTCATATGTCTAGTAAATTAGTTCAGAGTTATGGCAGAGTAATATAAACTGAAAATTAACTTAGTTACACTCTCACTCCAACATTTCAGTTACGTTACACTACTGTGAAACACCATTATTTACAGAAATGCCTAGAATGGTAAATCTACACAGTGTCTAGTCCATGCTTATACTTAACACCAGTTTAATTTATTTTTAGCTATTAATTAGGTACATGATGAAGACAGAGAGTAAGTTACTCTACACTTCTAGATTATTGGCGATATGTACGTATTACACAGCAACATTAACTTGAAATTAAGAAATTAATTCTCTGAATTAACATTTGCAAATGATTTGGATATGAAGGAAAAATTGACGGTATAGCATTTTCTCGGATCTGTACTGTTGAAACAGAAGTATGATAAATGTACTCTTCTCGAAAATGCTGAGAACACATCGTGCTCCATTGAGACGCACACCAATTCTTCTTCCTGACAGCGTTCTCCCACAGAGCTCTCCGACTTTCATCTTTAGGAAATCTACAATCATTAAAGAGAAAAATACGCTATAGTACGAGTAAAGATGTAGTAGCCTACATGTTCGTTAACAATAAAGTTTGTGGTAAATCAAATCACTCCTGGAATAAATCCCACAGTGCAATAAAATTAAATAAAAATATAATGAATAATTATGGAACTAGGCTGGTAGGGGAATTTAATTCAAGGGATTGATTTGAGAACATATCAGTTTACACAGAGGATTACCACGTATAATTTAATTTTATTTATAACAAGATTTGAAAAACCAATAATTTCTCAGAACCGATTTTACTCGGCATGGGCATGACTCAGATATGACCAGGGAGGGTAGTAAGTTCCTATCTCGCCAACATTAACTTGATATGGGCGTCAGGCGCTGGATCGGTGCGGTACAGTGCAGTGGCGTAACTATGGGGGGAGGGGGGGATGAGGGGGATAGAACACCCCCCCCCCCCCCGCAGAACCCGAAAAGTAAAAAGGAGAGAGAGAGAGAGAGAGAAAGAAAATGAAACCGTATAACAGCAATCTGGTAAAGGTAAAGATTTAAAACTTGCGGTGTTTTACCATAAGCTTTCATTGGAAGGGAGTGAATTAATTTCTGCAACGGGAGTGGTAGATGGTAGTCTGTCTGGAAACTGACTAAAATTTTGCTCGGCAAGCAGATCTATCCCCCCCCCCCCCCAAAGCCAAGTCCTAGTTACGCCACTTGAGCAGTGTGCCTGCGCGGCGGCGGCGGCGGTAGCATAGCGCTAAATACCGAGAGTGAATTTCGATCGACTATCGAGTTTTGTGGTCGAATCATGGCACTCGACGCCACGATCACAACATACCCGTAAACAGACGACGATTTGTGACATTTCACTCGAAGATGATCTTAGGTTCATACCTAATCACAAACTCGTAAATCGCTACTTATTCGGAAATAAACAGCCAACTTTTTTCTTTTAAGGGAATGCCAAGTACCTGCCATCAGTTGATTTTAAATTGACATTTATGATTCCAGCGTGTATTACTGTATATGGTGCTGCTACATGTTGTGTAAAGTAAACCAGAATCATATCGGTATGTTGACCACGGAATAGGTTTTACTTTTCTGTGATGTCTCGTATCCGTGCACTAATGCACTAAAAATTTCGATATGTGCTCAAATGACGGAACTTGACAACATGTTTTGTGAAACTAAATGTACAGTCATGTGATGATGACATGTTTCTCAGGCATAGTAATGTGGCACATGAAAATGGACTTTTCAACAGAAATCTTAACTGTGAATTACAAATAGTCCATGACAATCTAATGTCGTTAAGAAATCTATATTTGACTTATTCTCTACAAATGAAAATGATCAAGCAGACACCTATTTAGCTACAAGGAGTAATATAAATGTCAATGGTACTGCACTCGTGTCACTGACAGTTGTTTTCTAATGTTTATGCCTGATTACCGCACATACACAGTTATAAACAGCCAACTATTTGTCAAAAGGCAGAATTTAAATGTCAGTTGCAGGTTTCAGCTGCAGTGATTTAAACTTTCTTCTTAGGGTTCTACCTTAATAGAAACTCGGAAATCGCAACATCTTCCGAAATAGATCACCAGCAACGTGTGTGTGAGAAGGAGAAATGTAAATAACATTATTTTCGGTCGCACAAATTTAACCTTTACTGCTAGGTTCCTGCATAAGGAGACCCAGGAATGTCGCAAAGTACTAAAAATAAATAAATAAAAATAAAAAAAATAAAGAAAATAAAATAAAAAATAAAAATAAATAAATAAAATTAAAAATAAAATTTAAAAAAAATTAAAAAAGACTGCAAAATAGTGTATAGCATACTTGTGATACATTAAGATTATAGTCCCAGATTTTGTTAGGAAAGAAAAAAATATTTCAGTTCTCACAGGACTCGAAGCATAAATTTTCCTTAAGTCAGATTACAACCTAACACATCTAACAACAAGACCACAATGGTACGATACCTTCAGTTGGAGATTTCTAGTCATATGTCTTGCTTTCGGTTTCATCGTTGTTGCATCACTGATAGATATTTGTCCTTCGTTGACATTTACTGAACTAAGGTGAAGCGTGTGTGATAAATCTTCAATGTACTATCGCCTTAAAATGGCATATTGTCACGGTTTGCATTTCACATGTGGTCTGCAAAGCAGAGGCTGCAGAACTTACCAGTATGCTTCCGGCACACTACTTCCGGGGCACCCTCGGCCAGGGCCAGCTAAAGCGGCAGCTGCCTGCAGGTTTTCTCGCTTCTCCGGCTTCTTCGATGGCTTCTCACCCAGTTACAGCTTCTCCTCTTTGGTTTTGGAATGCCATCCGTTTTCACGACTACACCTCTCGGTCCCCAGTGGAAGTCTTCTGTGGGCTGCGATGGCGCCTTCCCCGCGTTTTGCCGCCGTTTGCCTGCACGCTCCTGACGCCAGGCTGGGCCGGAGGCTGCCGGGCTGTTGGGGGGCAACTCACGCACTAAATGTTATTCCTTTCGATTTCGCGTCGGAATCAGAACGATTCGTACATGCGATACCACTCGCGTCTCCATAATACCGCAAAATCCTTCCAAAAACTATCGAAAAGCCTATGTACACAAGCGTATAGCAGCAGTGTTTTTGTCAGATTAAGATTGTTACCCTAGGCGTTCCAGTGTCATCACGGTGTCTCCCTTTATTCTTACCTCCGTCGGTGAAGTGGGACGCTATGTTATCTTTGGTATTTTGTTGGTGCTGACGCCTACTGGCTCTCTCAGAAAGTGATATCTTCATTTCGTGCATGAGAGTTTAACTAAGCTGATACATTGTGTTTTGAGCTTATTTTGCTGGTAAGATTGCTTTTCTCTGTCATGCCAAACAGGTCAAATCGTGGAATATCCTTACAAACCTCTTTCAGTGGTCAGAAGAAAATTAATGTAATGCTCAGCTTACCCTATAGTCTGAGAACTAGTATTGAGGTTATGTCGTATACAAATTTTCGTGGTGTTATTTTCATTAATGTACTCATGATACTAATTAGTTTAAATAATTGCCATTTTCAGGGATGAAGTGGGACATGATGAGAAACTATAAAAAAAAAAAAGCTGCAGGGAGTGGTGGACTCTTCATATACGATGAAAATACAATGAAAAATGCTATTGCAGAGTACAGGAGAAGCGGCAGAAGCTTAAAGATCATAGCTGAGGAATATGGTGTTCCAAAAACTATGCTGGCAAATAGGGCAAACGAAAAATTTAAGAACTAACATGGAGGTCAACAAGTTTTAAGTGAGGAACACCAAAATTTAATAGTGGCTGGAATTTTAAGCTGTACAGACTGGGGATTTCCTCTTCAAAGTGATGATGCTGAGGACACAGTTAAAACTTTTCTTGTTCGACTTGGCTATCAAGCGAAAAAATTCAAAGACAATAGACCTAGGATAGATTGGATTCAGAATGATTTTCGTTGACATCCTAACCTCACATTTCGTCTTTCAGAAAATATTAAAAGATCAAGAGTTGCTGTTAATGAAGACTGCCTTATTCGGTATTTCAGAAACTTGGAAGCTAATTTGAATGGTATTCCTCCAGAAAGTATTTTAAACTATGACGAAACAAATTTCACAGATGATCCTGGATGTCGATATCCAGAAAGGATTATTGACCATAGTAGACAGTCAACCGGTGTGATGTTTACTGTTTCTGATATTGGAGAAATGCTCCCCTGTTTTATTGTGTACAACACCATGACTACAAGTCTCTACCCAACTTGCACATTAGGTGGTGCTGAAGGCTCATGTTATGTAGTAAATATATCTGGTTAGTTTGACATGCCATTATTTGAAGAATAGTTTTTTCAAAATTGGTCTGCCATGTCTGAGAAGGTTTGATTGAAGTAAAGTGGGCTGCGGCAGAGCGGTCGAGCGCATTCAAGCGCTATGCTATTATGCACGAGGCTGTTCCCCGTCGGGGTTTCGATTCCCCCCTCAGGCATGGATGTTTAGTATAAACTAGTTCATAAGTAGTTTCTAAGTTTAGGGACTGATGACCCCACAGTTAAGTCCCATAAGCTTTATGTGGTTCCGAATTCGAAGTTGAAGTAAAGCGGTCATAGGGGACAATTTTCCAAGTCATCTCTTTCAGGAAGTGATAAGAATGTGTCATGATCGTAACACTGCCTTTGTAATGCTGTCTCAAAATTCTACACATCAGCCCTAGGATGATTCAGTATTCAGAACAATTAAAGCTGCATGGAGAGCTGTTTTGATGAACTGAAAGAGACTTCACAAGGGCTGTCTGCCTAAATTCCAATTTCCAAGAAAACTGAAAGAAACACTGGAGAAGATTGATAATATGCAGAGGAACATCATCTCTGTCTTTACAGCATGTGATTCCCAGGAGAGTTCAGCATACCAAGTCTGAGAAAGTTTGGACAGATGTTCTCACTGAAAAGTTTGTCATAGCCAGATCTAGTGATTCCACAAAAAGCAGAGGTAGAAAACTAAATGTTCATCCAGGTATGAGAATTTCACCAGCAGATTTTGTCATGAATGTTTCCACAACTTCCGCCAGCCGTAGTAGTGCCTGCAAGCACCAGCCATCTGTTGATACCCAAAAGTTGAAATATTAATGGAAGAGAGGAGAAACAGTGAGGAAGACACCGGCATTCAGATTCCTAGAGGCAAGAACAGAAATAGGGAAAAGAACCCTAAATCTGCACTACTGACAAAGAGAACAACACAGAGACATGAAAGACGACCGTCTGTGGGGCCCGATTTCTAATAGGTGATATGTTCATTTTTGAACAGTGCAAGTAAAAATCTTATTATCGTTTCCTTCCATGAGTGATATGTGTTCCACGTGGTTGGTTCATAGAACAAAACCTTCAGATTCCACTCTTGTTTGTTCCACGCCCATCAGGCAAGTAAATATATGGGTATCATCCTGATTTCTACTAATATTTCGCGATCTTCTCTCCCCGCCTATTTTAATTTTGCTGTTTTTTCTCCAACTTGTAGTAAGCAGTCAGTAATTGTCTCTGAGTCTTGTACAACCTGCTTCAATAGCTTCCTTATGTAATTCTAAACATTTCTATGGGTTGCATGCTGTAATTCTTAATTTTATTTTTCCGACTTTGTAATTATTTCATTTGTGTGGTTTTTCTGAGACAGGACCTCATCCGTCTCTGTAATCGCCCCCTATTGCGTGTAGCTGTATTTCATTCGCTTCCTTATATAATTCTAAGCATTTCTATGGGTTGCATGCTGATGTTAATTTTCTTTATTTTTCGGGAACTGAATTTATTCAATTTTATGGGTTTTCGGAACCACGTGGGTCCGAGTTCCGAATTCCGGGGTTTGCAGCTAGTCGCCTGAATCCACGCCACTTCTCATACAAAACCAGTACCTAGATCGATTTCTAACAGACTGCAACTTAAGAATCCACCGTTATTTTGTATAATGAATCCGATTTTCAACCACTTCATCTTCGGTGGAGTGCGTTCATATAACATAGCCGTGTGTCACTATTAGCGTGTTTGCTCACGGTCCAATTCAGATGTAATTTATCTTGGCTACACTCACGCACCATCTCAAAACAGGCACGACAGACCAGAGCCAGCTTCAAAGTGTTTTTGTCTATTGTGTTGTGTGCTACCTCCGACTTGCTGAATTTCACCTACGATAGCGGCGCCTGCTTCCGCACGATGATTTAGGTGATTTTTGCTGTGGCATTGCGTGTGCGGGAGCGAATGAGTGTTGTTTGTGAATCCTTCCGCCCCCCCCCCCCCCAGTAGCGGTAAATCTTAGTCTGGGCACCGTCTGCATTAATCCGTGTAAGAGATGCATTTTTATTGTATTAACAAAGTTGGTTCCCCATTTTGCTTGTTTTCTATCTGAATAAACAAGTTTAAGTTCTGCATAATCCGTAAGTTGCCTATAAATTGTAGTTTTAGAGCACCTTCCCTCTTTTATTTAATATTGTTCTTCACAAGTGCTGAGAACAAGCTCAGATGCAAATTTTCTTATGTCCAAATTCCGTTGCGCCATAAATGTTTTCTTAGCTACCTTTCTAAGATAACTTTAATTGCGGTGGCTTGCTTATTAATGTCTGTGCGTAATAATGTGTAAGCTGCTAGGTATATTGACCACTGTAGTATTAACATCCTGTTATTGAAGTAATTTGAAACGAGACAGTTCTCAGTTTAGGCCAAAGAACAAGGTATTGTAGCAGGGAGTAACCGGTAGTTCACACGGACCTTATTTGCTAATTTTAGTGCAAAACAAAGCTCTTGATGGTACAGTGGTCTACTTTTGGACTTCATTGTGGTGAAATTCATCACAGAGCAAGACCATCGAACTAAACTCTACACGGGAGAAATCATTGGTGTTCCAAAGGATAAGACAATTAAAATAAAATTTCTAAGGAAAAAGGTAGTGACAACGTTCCATTTCCCATGCAAGACGTTCTCTACACTGATATTGTTTGGAAAACTGATGTTTATCAAGGCAGTAGAAAAAGAAGATTTCTCCTTCCAATACTGTTCGAGATTGTTGTCATTGCTAAAGTCTGATGAGTGAAAATTAGCGATGAACAGTATAGCATAGCTGCATATAGATGTGTAGCACCATTACTATCATGTTAAAGTGGATTAAAATAGTCCTGTTTCCTGAAAAGATCCTAAATTCATAGTAAAAGATTTTGTCTACAAAATTTTCTTATACAGTAGCATATAATAAAAAATAAATAAAAGGAATTTCAGGAGTACTTACAGTACTCGTTTTGAGTTATTTCCCTGTCCTGCTTCACTTCCATAGTGAACTTCAGGTTATTTTCAACACAAATAAATGTTCAGCACTTAATCAGTCCCTCTAACACATTAAAAAATATTAACGGAAACATAGTGTAAAACGTTGTTAGGAGATCATATAATTAAAGTTTCATAAAGTTTGGAAACAAAATTGATGGGTAAAGTTACTAAAAACCTGAAAATCTGTCCCACTTCATCCCATCTTACAGTAGTCATAATACAGAAGAGGCCGATTCGCATAATGATGAAGGTGAAACCCGAAACAAGCTGCAGATCAAGATTCAAATTGCTAAGTAATTTAACTGTAAAAATGAATGTATGTACAAAATACTAGTGGACAGTTATAAGAACCTTTCTCATTTATACCAAAAATAACGACAAGGAAGAGCTGAAGACAATTGTTCCATTTACTGGCAGAAGACTTATATGACATAGCAATACAATAATTGATCACAAAATGTGGTAAGTATTCCAGTTATTTTGGTTACCATGTCCAGAAACAGCCCAAACATTGGTGCACATTGCCAATAACGTTTTTTGTGTAACTATGATGTCTCTGTTTTTCTAAAACATGGGGAAGATTTCCTTGTGAATATACCTCATATATAAACACACTTAAGAACAGAAAACTATCTGTTGTATCTATTTTATTTGAATTTCTATCAAGATGTGAATCTATGTCACATTTCCTTAAGTTATTATTGTTTATCCAAATTTTTACCGTTTGATGCCTCTCCAAGGAAGATGTAGTTTCACAGTTTTGACGTTGAACTACATGACAAGTATTACATCAATATTTTTTGCAGGTCTACTTTGTTTGTAACAGACCTGGGGAAGACTGGATAGAACTACCCAATGTTACACCTCAGCAAATTACTGTTGCTCGCCAAATTAGAAGATATTTCACAGGAAATCTGGACACAGAGGTGAGATGATAGTTTTAATTGGCACTATTAATAAGGTCAATGGTTTTAAAGTATTAAATCTTAAAACTAAATATTTTAGTCCAGTTTGCAAGCAGATTATCTCTTCGTTGAAGGTTGAGTGTGAAGTCATCGCTCAATACCCTCATTCTTGTGAAATCGACATTTCATGCAGCACAGTACTCACAGCATGACCTGCGATATTTAATGTATTTTAGCATCCATAATATTCCTTCTGGACATTCCTGGCAAGAATTTATAAGTTAAAAAAGTGTAATTGATGATTCTGTTCAAGAAATCTATACAGCTATTATTTTCAACGAAGGAATATTCGAGAATTCATTACATTGAATTTATGAATAAAGAACAGTCTAGAATGCAATAATTTATTTCATTCAACTAGTTTGTCTTATTTAGACCATCTTCAAGAATTTTGACTCTGAAATATATCACAGTTACATTTAGAGGAGTTTGGAGCAATATACATTACTGTCAAAGCTAACCTAAGTTAATAAAGAGAAATAGAACAAAATAAAATAAACGATGTTATACCCATATATGTTGTGGAGCTGCCAGGTAGCTGGGAGCCTTGCAGTGCGTCACTGTTGGCTGGAGCAAGACAAGGTTTGCTGCTCTTAAATAGCTGAGGCTCCGCCCCTTTGCCAGATCCACCCATCTCTGATAGCCAATGAAAAGATTACATAGATGAATTCTGCATTTTATACCCTCCACTACCACATTTACTGTTTCGTTACCTAATCTAAATCCTTCCACATCGCCAGCTTTTCTAAAACTGCACTCCAATGCCTTTGTAATGCTCTTAATGTTCATTTCAACACACTGCCCATTCCGTTCAACTGATCTTCCAGGTCTTTTGCTGTCTCTGACAGAATTATAATGCCAATGGAGAAACACAATGTTTTTATTTCTACATCCTGAACTTTAATTTCTTCTCCAAATTTCTCCTTGCTTTTCTCTATAGCTTGCTCAACGTACAAATTGAATAGCATTGGAGAAAGTCTACAACTTGGTCTTACTCTCTTCCCAACATCTGTATGCCCTTCAATTCCGATAACTACTTTCTGCTTTTTATACAAGTTGTAAATAACACATCGTTCCCTATACTTTACTCCTGCTGATTAGGAATTTTAGTGTATTGCAATCAACATTGTCAAAAGCTTCCTCCAAATATACAAAAACTAGAAATGTTTGTTTGCCTTTCCTTAATGAATCTTCTCAGATAAGCCGTAAAGTGAGCATTGCCTCCAGTGTTCCTACGTTACTCCTGAATCCAAACTGATCTTCTTGGCTTCTACCAGCTTTTCCATCCTTCTGTAAATGATTCGTTTTAAAATGACTTATTAGATTAGTGATTTTCTCACCTGTCTGCACCTGTTTTCTTTGGAATGGCGTTATTACATTTTTCCTATAGTCTGAGGGTATGTTGCCTGTCTCGTACATCTTACATACCAGGTGAAATAATTTTATCATGGCTGATTCTCCCAGAGACGTTAGTATTTCTGAGCGAATGTCATCTACTCCAGGGGCCTTGTTTCGATTTACATCTGCTCTCAGTATAGTATCCCATCTTCATCTATTTCCTCTTCCCTTACTACAATATTCTCTCCAAGTTCATTTTCTTTGTAGAGCCCATCTATATACTCTTTCCACCTTTCAGCTTTCCCTTCTTTTGTGAGAACTGTTTTTCCATCTGAGTTCTTTATATTCATACAGCGCTGCAATGGGAGCAGGCTTGACTTCGAGGGCAACTAAACACAGCACTTATACTGAAAGCACGTTTATTACGAACTCAACATACATGCAGCACTGACTGCCTCTTAGGCAGAGTGCTCTGCTATTTATACACAAACAGAATTTACCAGAAATTAGAAGAACAGTTAACATAAGAAACAAGTAGAATTTAAAAGTGAACATAAAAAAGATGTAGAACATTCTCGAATTGTTAATTAGAAAGAATAAATTTTTGCCGGGGGGCGGGATTGAACCGGCGACCTTTTGCACCGCAGTCCGTGACGCTATCCCCTGCGCCACGACAGCCGTCGGTGTTCGTGGTCACTCGCGGCGTTGATTCCTCTCCTGGGAAACAGCGACCCGCTGTTATGATCCCTGTGGAGCCAGTTGCAATGTCCTGGATCTTGACCGTGTCATGGGTCCTCTGTATGACAGTTCAAGAGAATCCTTCCCTTCTCTACGATTATCGATGACAGACGTTTCTGTCGTGGCTTCATCAGGAACATTACCGTCCTTAAAGTCCTTGAACAAGAAGCCATTGTCGTCTACCTGCTCTTCAGGATAGTAGTAAGGCTTCATGCGCAGGACGTGAACAATATCAATTCGTTTATGACGTTTCGGCGACGGCTCATAATCCTCAACTTCGTATGTGAGGTCTGACAGGCGGCGTATGACACGATACGGACCAAAGTATCCCAATCTTTCTGCTCAACATCGACGTACATCGACAGGATGTTGGCTGAAGTCTTGTTCAAACGTTCCGTAAGACCATTTGCCTGAGGATGGTATGCAGTTGTCATTCTGCGGACAATGTCGCACCGTGACATTACCTCTGATACTAGTTTTGACTGGAATACTTTTCCACGATCAGATATCATGACATGTGGTGCTCCATGCTTCAAAACAATGTCTTCAACAAGGAATTGTGCAATCTATGGAGCTTCTGCAGTCGGCACAGATTTGGTGACAGCATAGCGTGTGAGTTAGTCAGTGCAGACTATTATCCAACGGTTACCGGTTGTCGACTTCGGAAACCTCCATAAAAGATCGATACCAACTCGGTGGAATGGAGCTGCTGCCGGCGGAATCCATACGAGATGTCCTGGAGGTAATTGCGGCACATGCTTCCATCGCTGGCACTCTTTACAGTGACTTACATAGTGCTTCAAAGATAGGTAGAGACGTTTCCAGTAATACCTGCGTCTGATTCTGTCTAGGGCCTTCACGAATTCCAGATGACCGGATATTGGAGCATCGTGGAAATATTTGTGAATAGCTGGCTGGAGATGAGCTGAAACAACCAGTAGCCATTTGGGACCCAGTGGATCGTAGTTGCTCTTGTACAATGTTCCGTTTATAAGTGGGAACTCTCCATTGGTAGGTTCTCCTTTCTCCAAGGTCTCTATCGTTTTTAATAGTACTGGATGTTCCCTCTGTTCAGCTGTAGCGTCATATAATTCAGTGAGGGCTGAAATTTCAGTAATGATGTTGTGTTCCACTAATGGATTCCTCGAAAGGCAGTCGGCAGCCTTGTGTTTGCGCCCGTTCTTCAATACCACTGTGACATCGTACTCTTGGAGTCTTAGTGCCCATCTTGCTAGTCGACCTGATGGATCCTTCAAGCTAGTCAGCCAACACAAACAATGGTGGTCTGTCACGACGGTGAATGGTTTGCCGAATAAATACGGCCGGAACTTGTTGATAAACAGATA
This sequence comes from Locusta migratoria, assembly GCA_026315105.1. NCBI lineage: Eukaryota > Metazoa > Arthropoda > Insecta > Orthoptera > Acrididae > Locusta > Locusta migratoria. The sequence continues at coordinate 571,940,745 of CM048747.1, read as the reverse complement.
ACCGCGAGACATTCTTTTTCAGTTGTAGAGTAGTTTATCTCGGACTTTGAGAGTACTCTTGATGCATAGGCTATCACTTTTCAGCACCTTCCTGAACTTGTACAAGCACTGCACCAATCCCATAAGCACTTGCGTCTGTGTGAATATCCGTTTCTGCATTCTCGTCGTACAAGGCTAGCACTGGTGCGGAAGTTAAAGCCTCCTTAAGTTCCCGGAAAGCTCTTTCTTTTGTCTCATCCCAGTAAAACTTGGCGTCTCCTTGCAGAAGTTCTTGTAATGAACGTGCCTTGTTACAAAATCCTTTTATGAAACGTCGGTAGTATGAGCATAGCCCGAAACTACTTCTCACATCATGAATGTGCTGAGTTGGAAAATCTGTGACTGCCCTTACCTTATCTGGACCGAGACGGACACCATCTCCGTTGACTTTGGCGACGAAGAGGCACTTCTTTGGATTGAGGCGGAGTCCTGCAGCCTTCAACACAGTTGAAAGGCGACTCAGATGTTCTTCAAATGTTTTAGAGAAAACGACAATGTCATATGAATAGCAAAGACACGTCGTCCACTTAAGGTGTCGAAGCAAGTTGTCCATCATGTGATCGAATGTGGCTGGAGCATTACATAATCCAAATGACATTACTTTAAATTCATAGAGGCCGTCAGTTGTAATAAAAGCCGTCTTCTCCCTGTCAGCTTTCTCAACCTCGATTTGCCAGTAACCTGTCTGCATGTCCATAGTTGAGAAGTATGTAGCTCCTTTCAAGCAGTCTAAGGTGTCGTCAATGTGCGGCTATGGGTAGACATCTTTCTTTCTGATTCTGTTCAGTCACCGATAGTCGACACAAAATCTCCACGTGCCATCCTTCTTCTTTACAAGGACCACCGGAGATGACCAAGGGCTCTCCGAAGGTTGAATACTGTCATCTCGCAACATCTTCTCCACTTCCTCCTGAATGATCCGTCTTTCTGCTGGCGTCACTCTATACGAACGCTGGCTACTTGGCGGATGATCCCCAGTATTTATACGGTGCTTTATCGTGGGCCGTTTCGTGTGACTTTTTCACTGCTGAGGTGTGAATGCACCCGAAAATTGGCGTAGTATAGCTAACACTCGCTGGCATTGTTCCTTGGACAGTCCAGGCCCTATTGGCAGTTCCACGTTTGCTTCCTCCAGCGTGTTGTCTCTACTAACAGCAGGACATGGGTCTTCATTGATGACATTGAGCTCACCGTCCTGGATTGGTTCAGCTGTCCCGATACACATTCCCTTGGGAATAAGTTGTGACTGCTTGTAACAATTTGTGATCCAAATGTCTACTTGACCACCGGTAATACTTTGATAGCCGCTGGTTTGTAAATTTCTTTGGTGAGCTTGATAAACTTTTTACGATCAACAAGAACTTCACAGTTTAACCAGTCATCTGTGTTTGTGACTGCAACTCTTCTCATTGTCAACGGCCGTATCGTCACATTCTCAACGACGAATAACTTCTGTATTACGTGTATCCGGTGGAACAACTTCTTCAATTTGCAGCTCAGGTCTTCCACAGACAATGATAGTTTGGAATGCCTGAAGGAAGTCCCACCTGAGGATGACATTGTGACTACATTTTGTTAACACTGCAAATTAAAACGGCTGGGTCGTGTTGTTGAAGGTTATTCTTGCGACACAAGATCCTGCTGGCTGGACGTACTTTCCATTCGAGACCTTCAGCACAGTTGCTCCCGTATAACAGACATTGTCTTCTTTAGAGTGCGGCGGTAATTATCCGACAGTACAGAAAAAGACACTCCTGAATCAACAAGTGCCCGGACAGGTTGGCCGTCGATTATGACGTCGATGAGATTTCCCGACATCTTAGCGACTGTCGTACATGGAGGATTTTCATCTGCGGCGGCCTCACCTCCGTAGATGGTCGCCTCGCTTAGTTTTCCTGGGCGCGGCGGCTAGGGGAGCGGCTGGTACCTCTGTACGGCGACGGTGAACGGCTGCGGCGCGTCGGGGAGCGACCTCGTCTAAGGTACGTCGATGGGCTTGTTCCCATAGGTCGACTGAACTCATCAGCAGGTGATTGCCTGGGATAGAACTGCTCTGATGGCTGACGTCTTGCGGTAAAATAATCGTCGAATACTCGCCTTCTCTCTCTGCAGTAGCGTAAGACATGTCCAGGGCGCCCACAGTGGAAACAGTGGTGTGTTGTCTTCTGACCTCCAGACGTCTGTTCTTCTGCGGGCATGATTGGTGCTGGGGGAGTTGGTTGTGGCCGCGTCGGGCGGTCCATAGGCTGCCGTTTGGCTGATGCAGCGTATGTCATAGCAGGGCGACGCCATTCTTCACGTCGGGTGAGGTTGGCGGGGCAGACAGGAGCTAATGTCTGAAATACTTCTTCCTCAGCGGCGTCGGCTCGCTCGTGACTTACATGGCTTACATCCGTGGCCATAACTTATGCTCGCTCGGTGCAATAGTTCCAGCTGCCATGCACTGTTGTAATTCGTCTTCGTGCTGTGTCGTGCTCGTCTTCCACAACGGCCATAGGGACTACATTTCGGAGTCTGTCATACTTCTTGCATCCAACTCTCCTTTGTTGCATCTCGTCAATACGTTCGTAGTACTTGATGAACTCTTCTGTTGTAGCGACGTCCTTTATCAGAAGGGCTTAGTACACGTCTTCTGCTTTACCCTTCATCAGGTGCGTGATTTTGTCGGACTGTCATGTTCGGATTGACAGTGTTACACAGGGCCAAAACATTCTGTATGTAAGACTGTGTCGGCTCACCATGTCGTTGGGCCCGGTTCTTCAGTTGTTCTTCCGCCAAGCGGATTTGTCGCTGTCGGTCTCCAATCGTCTTCTTAAGTTCCGCCTGGAACGTTTCCCAGTCATTCAGTTTGTCTTCGTTGTTCTCGAACAATTGCTGGTCTGTTCCGTCCAGGTAGAAATAAACGTTGGCCAAGCACATCGTATGATCCCACCTATCGTACTTGGCGACTCGGTCGAACCCTTTTAGCCATTTGTTGGGGTCCTGTTCAACATCTCCAGAGAAGACCGACGGGTGTCTGATGTGTTGCTGGCTTATTGCTGGTTTCGTCTCCATCGTTCTTCTGATAATACGGACTTTTGGAAGGATGTACTCGGTGTATCCCTTGTATTCCGGTTCCAGTCCGTGTTAGCGACGGCTTTTACGTTGCCTAATCGGAGCCACGGTGATGCAGCTGTTGCATAGGTACCCGGCGCATCAACCAAACAATGTCGCGCTGCAATGGGAGGAGGCTTGACTTCGAAGGCAACTGAACACAGCACTTATACTCAAAGGACGTTTATTACGAACTCAACATACACGCAGCACTGACTGCCTCTCAGGCAGAGTGCTCTGGTATTTATACACAGAAAGAATTTACCAGAAATTATAATAACAGTTAACATAAGAGACTACTAGAATTTACAAGTGAACATAAGGAAGATGTAGAACATACTAATCTTTGGTCATTCTGTTATAAATCTCTGATAGAGTTTTCGGAAACACGAGGAGAAAATTTTTAAAACTGAGTGTCACTGAAAATCCTGCAGTCTACATTGGCATAATGGAAACATTCATCACAACAGTGCACCTTGGGTCAGACCACTGCAAAGTGTGAGATTGGAAGATCACCTTTGACTTCATCAAATCTCCTGGATACTGCCACTTGCAGTTTCAAAAGTCAGAGAGTACTATCATCACAAACACAGCAACAGAAAATTATGTCTTGTTCAAGAAGTATCCTTCAATTCTGAGAGTGGAGAGCCGAAATACCTTTCTGAAAGATGCAAATGTTTCACAAAAAATTCTCTTCCTGAGGAGATTCCAAAAAGTGCCCCATGGAAATGGACGTCGAGTGACACTTGGAACTACACTGGGGAGACACATGGCCCAAGAAGGAAAAGTTGAAATGCTACACTGACACAACATTTCTGAGCAGCAGCAGATCATGGAAACAGCGAGGCTAAGGAAGTTGCAAACATAACTGAAATACTGTATAATTCTTTATATCTTGAGATCATTGCTTTACAATACTTCTTATTCCCAAAATTTGTTTCCATAGATTTCTCACTTTCATGACAGGTGTTAAGATTCAATTCAATGGTTAAATGTTACATTATTATTGTACCTTGTGATAATTCATGTTTAGTATTTGTATGTAAAGGTTTAAATCTTTTTTAAATATTTAAAATAAAAAACTATTTCAGCAAATTGTTCATTTCATTGTCTCCCATTCACATTGTTTTAAAATACTGCTGTAGTCTACCATTCTTACCGACATAGCCATATAAGCACCAGAATTAATTTTCCGGCTGGTTTTGTAACCGACTGCATTTCATCGTGGCCATCGATGCGGTTGCAGAAGTGGATAACTTGAGAATTTCGTTGAAATACCAGCTAAGTTCAAATTTGGATATAAAAATATTAATAAGGGGTTACTGTAGGACTATAGATAGAAGTCTGCACGGATAAGAAAAGTGTTATTTGCATTGCGCCACATCCGCAAGGCCCATATTCACAAGCGCATCCGCGGCGATTTATCTGCATCCGCAAGATCATTATCTGCTCTGCTGATATTACAGTTTTGAATGCGTAATAGTAAATGATAGCAGTATTTAAAACTACAGTACGTAATTGGTAGAGTGTCATTTCTGCGACAACTTAACTAATTTTGACTTCTCCAATTGCGGTAACTGTTGTATACCTATTCCAAAACAGGCTATTTCAAACAGGAAAACAGTGGCGCTCTGGACACACACCGCAGTGCTTCAGAGCTGTTTAATACAGGCATCTTCTTAAATTTTAGAGATTAAAACTGATCGGCATAGAACACTTTTTGCTATGTTTACTATCAAAAAAAGAAGCGGTTCTTTCGGAGTTTTACAAAAGGGGCACTTTATTTTCTCCATATTAACGTACAAGAGGTTATGTGACATAGAGCAAAGCATATCATTTCAAGTCTTGAAACTGCTGTTTACTTCTAATTGGTAACTGTCACCAAAATGAGACAATGTTCTACATCTACATAAATACTCCGCAATTCACCGTAAGGTGCGTGGCGGAGGGTACACTGTACCACTACTAGGCATTTCCTTTCCTATTCCACTCCCAAATTGAACGAGGAAAAAAAGAATACCTATATGCCTCCGTACGAGCCCTAATTTCTCTTGTCTTTGTGATCTTTACGTGAAATGTAAGTAGGCGGCAGCAAGATCGTACTACACTCAGCTTCAAATTCCGGCCCTCTAAATTTACTTAACAGAAATTCACGAAAAGAACGGCGTCTTTCTTCCAGCGATCCCCAATTGAGTTGCCGGAGCATTTCCGTGACACTCGCGCATTGGTCGAACCTACCGGTAACAAATCTAGCTGCTCGCCTCTGAACGGCCTTTATGTCTTCCTTTAAACTGATCTGCTGCGGGTCCCAAACACTTGAGCAATACTCAAGACGTGGTCGTACAAGCGTTTTATACGCGGTCTCCTTTACAGGTGAAGTACATCTTCCCAAAATTCTCCCAATAAACCGAAGTCGGCTGTCTGCCTTACTCACAACTGTCCTTACTTGCTCGATCCATTTCATATCGCTCTGCAATGTTACGCCTAGATATTTGAACGACGCGACAGTATCAAGAAGCTCACTACTAATGCTGTATTCGAAAATTATAGGATTGTTTTTTCTACTCATGCACATCACCTTACATTTTTCTACATTGAGTGCTAGCTGCCATTCTTCGCACCAACTAGAAATTTTGTCTAAGTCATCCTGTATGCTATTACAGTCAGTTACAGACGACACCTTCCCATACACCACAGCATCATCAGCAAACAGCCGCAAATTACAAGTTCCTCTGTCCATCAGATCATTTATATAGATAGAAAATAGTAGCGGTCCTATCACACTACCCTGGGACACGCCAGACGATACACTCGTCTCTGATGAACACTCGTCGTCGAGAACAACGTATGCGTTCTATTACTTAGGAAGTCTTCCAGCCAGTCACAAATCTGTGAACCTATTCCATAATCTCGTATCTTCGTTAGCAGTGTGGCAACGCGTCGAACACCTTTTTGAAGTCGAGAAAAACACAATCCACCTGTTGCCCTTCATCTATGGCTCGCAAGGTGTCATGTGAGAAAAGGGCAAGCTGAGTTTCACATGAACGATGTTTCTTAAACCCGTGCTGATTCATGGAAAGAAGCTTTTCCGTTTCAAGGAAATTTACTATATTCGAAGTGAGAATATGCTCTAAAATTCTACATGAAACTGGTGTCAACGATATTGCCCTGTAATTGTGTGGGTCAGTTCTCTTTCCTTTCTTATAAACGGGAGTCACCTGCGGTTTTTTCCAATCACTAGGAACTTTGCGCTGAATTAAAGATTCGCTATAAACGCAAGCTAAGTAGGGGGCCAATGCCGCAGAATAGTCTTTGTAAAACCGAACTGGTATTCCATCCGGACCAGCAGACTTTTTCGTATTTAGCTCTCTCAGCTGCTTCTCTACACCGGAAATACCTATTGCTATGTCCCCCATTTCGGGATTAGTACGCTGATCAAATGATGGTACATTTGTGCGGTCCTCCTGCGTGAAAGATTTCTTAAAGGTTAAATTTAGAACTTCAGCTTTCCGTTTGCTTTCTTCTATTACTGCCCCGGAATGATCAACGAGTGATGTTGGCTACAGCTATGGCATATCTAACATAGCGTACCTTCCTAAATACGTGACTTTCACTGTACACCCTATCTGATTATGAAAGTTGCTATAAAATGCAATTGTCCATCTTTATTACTTCCGTCACCATTTATCTAATACATAAACGGATTAGGGGCAATTCCCTTGGGTACAGCTACATCCGCTGTGGCTAATATTTCGAGAGACGTACTAGGCAGATGCCTTCCTCTTTATCCATATATAACACGCGGACATCCGCGTCGCTCACAATTTTATCCGCAAAGTAAGAAAAACTGTGGATATTCGCAGATAAATCCGCGGATATCCGCATCCGCTGAGACCTCTAACTATAGACCACTGTCATTATGTTGTTTTTCCTTTTTATTAAGAGGTTAACAATCTTTGTAATATTCCTCTGAGGGCAATCATAAGTTTTTCGGCTTAAACATAGTCGCTTTTGCAACTGGGCTACTCATATGCAACATTCTCATGTCATGCAGCAGTTTATCATGCATACGATATGTTGTATGCGATCCTAATACGCAAAGTGATGTCCTCATGGTTTGAAGGTCACATGTGGAAAATTTCTTCAATATCAGAGCAAAACTGTAGATTTTCTCAAAGTCCATAAGTAAAGTGCCCCCCACCATGCAACTCTTGTAATTTTATATAGACAGTGACATTTGTCTTGCTCTGAATTTTTACTGTGCAAAATATCATCTAGATCGAAATAAAACTGGAGGTTTTTTTTGACTTGCTTAAATAAAGTACAGAAATTGTTATCTGATGCTATGGAATATTTTTACAAAATTTCGTTGTAATCGGCCCTGAGGTTTAAGAGGAGATGTGTACCATTGTCACATGTTGTAGCAGTTTTTCGCACATCTAATTTTCATGACGTCGTATCTCATGAACGATATGTTTTGGTCACCCCTACGCCCATAACGATCTTCCTCTTGGTCTCAAGGTTATGTGTACAAACTTTAATCTAGATTGGAATTGGCACACTATACATTATAAAGATTAAGAAAAATTTTATATTGTCTTTCTTAATTATTTAGTCTTCCTTTAAACTGGAATGATATGAAAAAAATATTTTAAAAAAATTTTGTCTGAGTCAGGTATTGGATACGAAATCAGTTGTGTACAGGCAGGTGTGAGTTTTCAGGTACAGACCTGACTCTGGCAGACATGTAACCACTTGAAATCATTTCGTACCTAGCCATACCCACCCATTGGAGACCTCTGCATACAGGTCAAATAATGTTCCAATGGTAGAAACTTCTGATACGAGAAGAGCAAATATTGACCTCAAATGCAAAGCAAAAAGTGTGAAAAGGGAACTATTGTTAAATGTAATTATGGACTTCTGGTTTCAACATCAAAAGGAAAAGGGATGAAATAATTCAAACCTGCTAAACTCTTCAATGATGTTTCACATTTTTAAAGTTGTCTTACATCATTAAATAAAATGGATCAAGATAAATTTTTGTTAAAGTATCTTCATATTTCTTCACCTCTGCATATAGTGTTGGACACCCAGAATCCAAAAAGGAAGAAACAGTGAGAGTAAAATACACCTACAATGCCGCCGTATGTTCTGTATTATGCTTATACTTAAGTTTTAAACACGACCTTCAATGGAAGCAGTTCACAAACACAACCTCCAGTTTAGTGGCGTGTTTTACAGTCTGGGGGCTAGTTGTGTGGTGCTGCATTAAACTGAAAATCCTATACAGATTCCATTTCTGCATTTAGGAATAAATAATCAGTAATTTTAGCGATATACATAGTTATTTAATTCGATCCACTGACAGTTTCAGAGGCCAGCAGCATGAAATGTAACTTAGTACTCCTTTAGTGCATAACAAGTTCATATAAGAAATTTATATCACACAATCACAGGCAACTCATAGTCGCACAAATCCTTCTTCCTCCAGCGCTGCAGACAAAAATACCCCATTTCCGTTTTATCTTGTCCCTCCAAAACTTGGTCACATGACCACAACTCAATTCAAATTCAAACGTAATTCTTGGCCAACAATATTACAAACATTTACAATTGAAAGTTCTATTTCTTACATTAAAATTTTATATAAAAACAAATATTATAAAGAACAATTTTTAGCCCTTTCTTTTGATAAAATCATAACTTTTTAGATAGCATATCAAACTTTCCAATTTATAAGTAATTTAATGTATAATAAATTAATTCCACTTTGGATGTCTAACTTCATCGTTATTATTACTATTAAATATTCTTAAATTTCATCTTATGGACTCTCAAAGAAAATCAAAACTTATTAAGCTATTCAATGTTTTGTGCTGCGTAATTCGTAATGCCACGTAATACCCCTTCTGAATCACCTCAGCTTTGCTACATGTGATTCAGAGTAGCAGCAGACAGGAAATCAAAGCTTACCACTTGCAATAATAAGATTCTTAAAACATATCTATACATACATACTATAAAACAAATACAATAATAAAAAAACACATTTCTATACTCATTCCTATCTTCCTGATGCTCTTAATTTTTCCGTGTCATACTATATTCTCACTGAACTGTCTCACCATGTCTTCATGTGAGCAGACTGTTGGTTCTTGCACAAACTGGCAGTCGATTTCAGACTGTTCTCCACTCACATGGTACTTCAACCAGCAGTGTTGTGTATCAATCGCCAGCCAAAGCATCTGATAAACAACAATTCCCACAATTAATTGGTTGCTATGGTAAGTAGATCCATTAACCCTAAGTGATTGGGCTATATAAACCCACCCTTGGACAATGTGCCGGCCACGGTGGCCGAGGAGACTGAGGCGCTCGAGTCATGGTCTGCACGGCCACTACGGTCGGGGGTTCGAATCCCCCCTCGGGCATGGATATTTGTGCCGTCTTTAGTACAAGGTAGTTGATAAGTAGTTAGTAAGTTTAGGGACTGATGACCCCGTAGTTAAGTCCCATAAGCTATAAAAACATTTGAACATTTTTTGGGCAACGTGACTACTGTGAGATCGCTCTCAAATGAAGCTTGTTCAGGTAACAATACGAAAATATATGTACCTGAAAGCAAACATTTACCTATACTTATATATTTCGCATATCTTTTTCCCATACAACTAATCTTTACAATGATTTCAGCCCCATGCACCAGTTCAAACGTTCAAATGTTTGTGAAGCTTAAGGGACTTACCTAAGAGGTCATCAGTCCCTAAACTTACAAACTACTTATGAACTACCTTAATACTAAAGACGATACAAATATCCATGCCTGAGGTGGGATTCGAACCCCCGACGGGAAATGGCCTCGCGCATCGGAACATAGTGCCTCCATGGTGGCCCACGCACCAGTCCTAACTCCCGGTGCCACAGATACGCAACAATGAATTTACTGTTAAACTGTAAGGTTAGAACAATTGTTTCAACAAATTTACTCTAACTTCCTATTTTTACTAGATACTGTTCTCATTAACTTACATTCAACAAAGTACGAAATGTGTTAACGGTACTCATTATTTGCAGCAGCAACACTTAAAACATCTAGACATCTGTTCATACATTCGATTGTGTATATGTTGAAAACCCCCAAAATACACGAAAATGTTTATAAAACATCATAAATATGAAAGTAAAAGGCAAGTAACAGGTTTATATATCTTAGCACAATTATTTTTCAATACATCGTGTGGTGTCGCACAAGTCCAAAGTGCGCGCCACCTACTTTCGCCGCGCGCCGCCATGCACGCACGGCGCGGCGTTCTTACGACGACAGCCACGAGCGCCCTCTGCTGCAACTCCGCTCGTGGCCACCACTGAACGACATCGTTCACTTGGGACTGAGATAGCAACCAGTAAAGACTTCGGAATCAGATAGGCACCAGTGAAGACTTGGCTATCAGTTAGGCACTAGGCAGGACTCTAGCTCAACTATGTATCAACATTCTGCAGTACTATGTAAAAATTAAGTATTGTATAAATTCTGTGCAATATATATCTCGTTCTAATTTACTCTAGTGTTTCTAGTTTCTGTCTGCTCCTCTCCGTACCTGCACCAGCGTGCTATCTTTATTCCTGTGTCGGTCTCATTCCACTCGACCACCGACACCTACGTCGGAAACGAGACAGAAAAGCAGCGACGAGGCTGGGACACAAAACATCGGATCAATATGCCGAGACAAAAAGCTAGCCTAAAGAGTGGACTCTTTTTAGAGCCCACCCTGACAATTATTTCGCTCAACATCGAAGGAATTTCAGTATCCGAGCAAGATTTAATGACGCCTCTTTTAAGACAACACCGAGGGGATATAGGACAGAGTATATACCTGGTTTTACAGACAAAAATAAGGATACATACGAAAGATATTGTGATCTCTACGATAAAAGTCCCCTTGCTGAAGAAACAATCGAGTGTGGGGAGGAATTACTAGAAGCTCTAAGTGACCAAAGACGCCAAACCTGGATGAAGGCAGTCGGGGGCATGACACATAGTAGTAGGAAAGCATGGCGGCTTATTAAAAAACTGTCAAACGTACTCACTATAAGAACTCCGCATGTAAATATAACACCTAACCAAATAGCCAGCCAGCTTTTATTAAATGGCAAAGTCAACGGAAAAAATAATGCAGCTAGGTCCAGCCTAAAAGTAAAGCAGTCAAATGAATGTAATGTATCAGATGTAGATTTCTCTGTGGTAGAACTAGAAGAGGCCATAAGCAGTCTGAAAGTGGGAAAAGCTGGGGGACTTGATGACATCAGGAATGAAATAATTAAAAATCTGTCAGAAAATGCCAAAAAGTGGTTACCGAAATTTTTCAATTGCATCTGGAGGACTGCAAAAATTCCCAGAATATGGAGACACGCAAAGGTCATCGCAGTTCTTAAGCCTGGAAAGGACCCAAATGACCCCAAGAGCTATCGACCAATATCGTTGCTGTGTTCGCTCCTGAAACTTTTTGAAAGATTGATTAATAACAGAATAGGTGATTACATTGACAGCTGCCTAACTGATGAACAGGCAGGTTTTCGCCCAGGGAAATCTAGCACAGCCCAGGCTTTAAACCTGACTCAATTTATTGAAGACGGATTTGAGAGAGGTCTTCCGACAGAAGTAGTGTTCATTGACCTAGCTGTAGCTTATGACACTGTAAACCTGAGAACCCTCATCTTCAAAGTACATCGAATGACCAACAGTGACAGGTTGGCGGAAGTTCTTAGGGCACTGCTCTTTAATAGAAGATTCTTCGTTGATTTCCAACAGAAGAGAAGTAGATGGAGAAATGAGAAGAATGGTTTGCCACAAGGCAGTGTGCTGTCGCCACTGCTGTTTAACATATATACCAATGACCAACCTATTGGAAGAAAGACCAAATCTTTTATTTACGCAGATGACAGGGCAATTGCATGACAAGCAAACACTACTAATGAAATTGAAGCAATCCTCACTGAAGACCTCGCAACGCTCATAGAGTACTACAGACGTAATCACCTGAAACCAAACCCAAGTAAGACCCAAGTCTGTCTCTTCCACCTCAACAACCGGGAAGCAGGAAAGGTGCTCGATATCATCTGGAATAATGTACGTTGGAATAATTGTTCTCATCCTACCTATTTGGGCATCACCCTTGACAGAATATAAGAAACATATTGAAAAAACAAAAGCTGAGGTACAAACACGTAATGGCATACTGAACAAACTGACATCTGCAAAGTGGGGCGCCAACGTAGTTTACATTACGTGCTGGCTTCTTTCAGTTACATTTGTGATGTAGTTCGTACACGAATAAATAAATAAAGTTTTTCAATGTACAATTTCAGTTCTTATTATAGTCCTTACTGCTTCTTTATCTGCCATAGCAATACAGAATGCCATGTGGCATTACTCTCAGATTGTATTCAAAAACTCTTTCTGGCCTGTATGAGAATAAATGCTGATATTTATTTTGTCATATATTTGCTTTGCTATACTACTCTCTTTGCTGTCTTCATCTTTCATTAGTAAGTGAGCATTTGCCTCTTCCCCTATTAGTTTCCATTTAAACCTTACTCTCTTCTAGTATCCTCCTGCATCAAATTCCAGTCTTCTATCCTTTATGATGAGATTACACTATCATAATTGCATAAGAAATCCTTTCCTAAATAATATTGATAGCAAATGTGTGGTTACAAAGAAATATACACTAAAATGATAACAATTGATCCCAAATTCCGACAAAATCTCTTTACTGACTGGCTTTCTACATGATCCTGTCTTTATACTTGTTACAGGTAGCTTCACCATATTACAAAGACGTACAATTATATATTACCGGGTCGTAGTTGGTTACCTCTTGCAGTTCTCATTGATTGGTGCTCTCGGCAACGACTGGCTGAAATTTCGTGGGACAAAACTAGCCTACTACCATTCAACACGTAGAACTGTAGTTCATCAACACTTCAATATATCATTAGTGCCCAATTGTCCCCATTAATGGCCAGCATACATCTCATTAATAAGAGTCACTATAGCCCAGTACACAGATTGCACATGTCAATAACACAAATTTTCACAGTTCATGTGTGGAATACAAAAATTTGGAGTGTACAGTTAGTGTGGCAGAAATATTAATATTAATAAACAATTTATAATAACTGTAGAAACACTTTCTACGATACTAACACTGAAGAACTTGAGCATAATTGATCAAATTAGAGTTCAGAGTGATGTGGATTATGCCTCTGATGCATCACACTGTGTTAGCAGTTTCTAAGGAGTATGTAGACCGTTAAAAATCTAAAACAAAGTGCACAGAAAGAACTAAGAACCAAATTAACTTTCAAAATGATCAGCCAGTCATCTCATATGAGAAAGCAAAGAAAATGATTACCGTGTCAGTAAGTGATACATACTCTGGAATATGTACTTAGTTGAAGGAAATCATATTATCCAGCTTACTAACATACACGGTTTTTAAAAGAAAAAATTATAAACAGGAAAGGAAATTGCCGATGATGCAAAGGAGTTTTACAAAGATGACCTAGACGAATAATTTGTAGATTTAACAGGGAGAACTTGACAGTAACAATGTGATTGGAAAATGCAATACTTGTTGTCTTATTCATTTCATACTTCATGTACTATTGCTGAAAAGAAGTTGAAATGTCCCCAAGACCATGCTTAATTTGGAGAATACATTTAATACGAATTATTATGAAGTATCTGAGGTCCAGTATTACTGTGTCCCGGACTATGTTCTAATTCACGTAAATATTATAACTTGGGCTTCTTATAAGAAAAAACAAAAGCTAAGGTACAAACACGTAATGGCATACTGAACAAACTGACATCTGCAAAGTGGGGCGCCAACGCAAAAGTACTTCGTTCAACAGCCCTAGCTACATGCGTTTCGGTCGCTGAATATGGATGCCCAGTTTGGGAAAGATCTCACCACACTAAAAAGCTAGATGTGGTCCTAAACAACACCTGCAGGAAGATAACTGGCTGCCTGAAACCCACTAGAGTGGACTACTTATATTCCTTATCGGGTATCGCTCCACCGAATATTAGAAGATCTTTCCTGAGCTCGATAGAAAGGAATAATCAAACGAACGGCCATCGTCACCTGCTGTACAAAAACCAACCTGTGCCCAAAAGGCTAAAATCTAGACGAAGCTTCATGTACTCAGTGGAACCAACCGTAGCTTTCATAAAATCACTGTGGCAAGAACAATATTCTGAAGCCCTATCACAGAGGAAGCCTTACCCCAGGGCTCCTACCTAGACTGGAAACACTGGAAAACGCTGAACAGACTTCGTGTGAGCGTGGGGCGGTCAAAACAACTTATGAAAAGGTGGGGCTACACAGACAGTGACGAGTGTGAGTGTGGTGCAATACAGGCGATGGCATACCTTCTAAAATGCACTTTAGTGGACGCATCTAGAGAGTGCACTCAAGAGGACCTCCTGAAGTACACTGGGGCAGCCGCAGCTTACACTGATTTCTGGACGAGCAAAATATGATTCAATTGTACTATATGTTGTATTTGTCTATCTCTGTTTTTATAGTTTTAAATCCGTACTTTATCTCTGTATTCGAACACTGTTTTTTGTAAAAGCACTTAATTCTGTACTTTACATTTTATCTCTGTATTTGACTACTGCTTTCTGTAAAATCACTTACTTTGTAGTTTACATTATGTGCTGGCTTCTTTCAGTTACATTTGTGATGTAGTTCGTACACGAATAAGTAAATAAAGTTTTTCAATGTACAATTTCAGTTCTTATTATAGTCCTTACTGCTTCTTTATCTGCCATAGCAATACAGAATGCCATGTGGCATTACTCTCAGATTGTATTCAAAAACTCTTTCTGGCCTGTATGAGAATAAATGCTGATATTTATTTTGTCATATATTTGCTTTGCTATACTATTCTCTTTGCTGTCTTCATCTTTCATTAGTAAGTGAGCATTTGCCTCTTCCCCTATTAGTTTCCATTTAAACCTTACTCTCTTCTAGTATCCTCCTGCATCAAATTCCATTCTTCTATCCTTTATGATGAGATTACACTATCATAATTGCATAAGAAATCCTTTCCTAAATGATATTGATAGCAAATGTGTGGTTACAAAGAAATATACACTAAAATGATAACCATTGATCCCAAATTCCGACAAAATCTCTTTACTGACTGGCTTTCTACATGATCCTGTCTTTATACTTGTTACAGGTAGCTTCACTAGATCTTTGCAACTAATTTGTTGTCACAATGATTCTGATACTCCCAATATACTTAAACCTGAATCCAGTGATACTCTCTCTTCCATTTTTCCCAGCTTTATAACTGTAACTGGCTGTACCTTTTCCTTACCATTCCTATTTAACCACATTTCCTCCAGTAAGTCATTTTCTACCTCTGTTCTGGTCTCTTCTTGCATTATGTAAACTTTCTTACATCTTTCCCCATACTCAATTTCTGTGCCCCTACTAAATATTTCATTAAACATATCAGTACTATACTATTTCCCTCCAATTGTCTGGCAACACTGAAGTCAGTTTATCGCATTCCTCTGACAGCATAAGATATCCAATCATCAACATCATCTGCCGACTTTTCCTTTTCACACCAGTTGCAATTAACCTTTCCATTCAGTATCATGCATTTATATTTCCAGAAAATATGTTGCTCAATCCTAACATTAGATAAAACCTCATTCACAATATTCTTCTCACTTTTATTACACTTTTATTAGTACTTCAATCATTTCATCAGATGAACTGTTTGGCACATTAATTGATACATACATATTATCTGACAGCCTTCATCACATAGAATATAATCGTTACCATCCTAAGCCTTAGCAACCACTCCATCTTTTTTACTGCTACACAGCTTAAATTCATTCCTTTATTCATCATTACTCAAACTTTCATGAACACTCAAAGGTGCATTAATTTCATTCATTAATATTCCATCAATTACAACATGACTATCAATATTGTTACAATGATCATCTACTCCTTTTCTTAACATGCTCACTACTGTTACTGGCACATGCTTCCTCACTGCTCAGTAACGCAGGGATATCTAATTCATTTTCGCAATTTACTTCAACTTTCATATTGAACTCCTATCTCCCTACGGGTTTACACTGTCTCACAATTGACCGACCTGCCTCTAAGGTTCCAATAAATTTTATCAAGCTTAACCCCATTTCTTCTGTAGATAATGGCTCATTCATTTCATTTCTACTAAACAATTCCTCAACATATAGATTAGAACGCCCCTTAAAATTTTTGTAGTTCCAATTATACTGTTTACTATTCCTTACTGGTACTGTACTTATATCTCTCACTCACTGCTGCTGTATGGCGAGAACATGAATCTTCATATATAGAGCAAAGCTGGGCAGTGAAACTGCTACGATGAGATGCCCAAGTGGTGTAAAGCGGCGGCGTGAAGGTCATTTAGCATGCACAGGAATCGGTGTCTGTGGGGAAACGACCGGCGGCGACACGATTGTGAGGATTGTCCCAGACGTAAATGCTGTGGTGTGGGTGCTACAGCATGTAGACCATGCAACATGCATGGTGAAATAGCCAGAAACATGTGGAAAATAAAACCGTGACACTTGTAGACAATGGTTTTCATGTACGTGACAAGCACGCGATACCACAGCCCAGACTTAGCGGAACTCTGAAGCACAACCTGTAGCGGCGTTGAATGAACAAATCACACTTCACAGTATATGAACGACCAGTTCATACTTGCACACTGAAACTGATTGTATAGCACAAATAAAATGGACGAGTCCCCAATTGCAATGATACTGTATGATCGGTATTATGTATATTGTCAAACTTTTAAACACAGCCCTCAAAAGAACCAGTTCACACATACAACCTATAGTTTATTGGCACATTTTACAGTATAGGGGCTGGTTGTGGGGCACTGCATTAAACTGAAAAGCTTATACTAGGTTCCATTTGTGCATTTAGAAATAAATAATCAGCGATTATAGCAATGTACATAGTTATTTATTTCGAACCACTGACATATTTGGAGGCTTAGCAACATGAAATAAAATTTAGTCCTACTTCAGTGCATCACAAGTTCATGTGAGAAATTTATATCACACGATTACAGGAAGCTCCTAGATGCACAGGTCCTTCTTCTTCCAGTGCTGCCAACCAAAATGCCCAATTTCCGTTCTACCCTATCCCTCCAAAATCTGATCATGTGACCACTTCTCATTTCAAATTCACAACATAATTATCAGCCACCATATTACAAAGACGTACTTATATATATATATATATATATATATATATATATATATATATATATATATATATATATATTACCGGGTCGTAGTTGCTTACCTCTTCCAGTTCTCATTGATTGGTGCTCTCGGCAACGACTGGCTGAAATTTCGTGGGACAAAACTAGCCTACTACCATTCAACACGTAGAACTGTAGTTCATCAACAATTCAATACATCATTAGTGCCCAATTGTCCCCATTAATGGCCAGCATACATCTCATTAATAAGAGTCACTATAGCCCAGTACACAGATTGCACATGTCAATAACACAAATTTTCACAGTTCATGTGTGGAATACAAAAATTTGGAGAGTACAATTAGTGTGGCAGAAATATTAATATTAATAAACAATTTATAATAACTGTAGAAACACTTTCTACGATACTAACACTGAAGAACTTGAGCATAATTGATCAAATTAGAGTTCAGAGTGATGTGGATTATGCCTCTGATGCATCACACTGTGTTAGCAGTTTCTAAGGAGTATGTAGACCGTTAAAAATCTAAAACAAAGTGCACAGAAAGAACTAAGAACCAAATTAACTTTCAAAATGATCAGCCAGTCATCTCATATGAGAAAGCAAAGAAAATGATTACCGTGTCAGTAAGTGATACATACTCTGGAATATGTACTTAGTTGAAGGAAATCATATTATCCAGCTTACTAACATACACGGTTTTTAAAAGAAAAAATTATAAACAGGAAAGGAAATTGCCGATGATGCAAAGGAGTTTTACAAAGATGACCTAGACGAATAATTTGTAGATTTAACAGGGAGAACTTGACAGTAACAATGTGATTGGAAAATGCAATACTTGTTGTCTTATTCATTTCATACTTCATGTACTATTGCTGAAAAGAAGTTGAAATGTCCCCAAGACCATGCTTAATTTGGAGAATACATTTAATACGAATTATTATGAAGTATCTGAGGTCCAGTATTACTGTGTCACGGACTATGTTCTAATTCACGTAAATATTATAACTTGGGCTTCTTAAATATTATAACTTGGGCTTCTTATCCATCAACGAAATGCATCTGAAGATAATGAAGATAAACAACAGCTAAAAAGAACTCACTTTTACCTTAAATAATTAGTTACACGTTTTTAAACTTTCATATACATATAACTGTATTGGACCCAACTACAATTTTTTCTGAAAATGTTCCATATTACACCTTTAAATAAGGAGAGTCACATCCAATAGGTTCATACTCCAGACTAGACAATCATTAACAACTGAATAATTCATATAAAATGAAAGAAGAATAACCAGAGACTTCTCCTCTTTATTAAATGTTCATGGAAGCTCATGCTCCTCTTGATCACCCTGCAAGTAACCTCTGTGACATGTACCTTGCTTCCATCTGAAAAATAATATATATGAAAAAGAGAGAATCCTGGAACAGTACACGTCCTATAGGTTCTCTAAACCCACTCAAACTGACATTTGGTTATCTTGTCCCAATGGAGGAAGCATATAGTGTATTTGTTACACTACAAAGTTAAACAGTTATGTTCAAATAGTTACCATTGCTATTATTGTATTATGCCACTGTAATTCTATGAGTTTCATTTGTATACTTGATAATGATGAAAATTATAGACTGAAAAGAATATATATACCAGTACACAATAATATTGCAACACTGTGGATGTTACTACAATTCAGATACATAATAAATATATAGAACTTAAAATTAGTTCTGTGAAAAACATATGTAATTAAAGAAGGAATGATAACTACTGGCACCAATAATTATAAGTACTTATCAAATTAAAAAAATGAAACATCATACCTTAATATACTATTATAAAATTTAAATTTGCATCTATTTTATCACACCACCTTATTAATGTTGTGTAAAAATTCAGATGCTCGAAGAAGTCTTCTTCATATTAGCCTTTTCCCATGTCATATGGGGACAGCAATTCTTTGTTGGATTCTTGTCTTCCATAAATGTCTATCCAATGCTGCTTGGCTCTTCCAACTTATTTCTTCATCTTACTTTTGGCCTTCTTCTTCTCCTTGGCCCTTTAAGTTGTAGATATTCGACTGTTCTCCTAATGTAGTACTTCCCTCTTACTGCACATATCCATACCATCTTAACCTAGTTCTCGGATATTCTTTCCTGTAGGACCCACCTTTACTGCTTCCCTGATGTACTTATTTCTTATTCTATCATTGTTAGTATCTCCACTAATCCACCTTAATATTCTCATTTCTGACGTTTTTGTAATTGGCGAGTTTCAGCATTATAGAACATTGTAGACCCCACCACTGACTTACACAGATTTCCTTTAATTCTGCTGCTAACCTTCTTATCACTCAGCACTCCACTCATTTTCTGTACTTCATCCATCCACTAATTTTCCCATACTGTATTTCAGTCTCCAGTCCACCATCACTTTGAATCTAACAAGGAGACCACATGGGTATCGGATTTAAAGTTTTTTTTATATCTATGGTACATGAAGTTCAGAACTTAAATAACAATCAACCAAGGCCATTCGGCGCAACTCTCAAAAATGCTCGAGAAAATAGACTTTGAAGTTTTGCAAGTACACGTCAGTACCACTAAGTAAATCGATTGTAGCATCTGTAGGTGTAGCTCCGGTGGCAGCATTCTGTCTTTGCAACCATGGGATCAATGGTTCATATCCTACTGTGACCGTTTTTTTTTTTTTGTTTTTTTTGTTTTTTTTTTTTTCGAATACTTGCACAATTTTAATATGTAATGGTAATTTACACGAAAAATCCACGTTTTCCTATTTATTCGCAATTTCCTATATTTTATAAAAGGTCTTTAATATTGGTTTCAGTCGAAAAAACATGTTACACTTTTTACAGTATTGGCTTCACTATTGGTTGACGACGGTAGTCTTTCATTGTTCATCTTGTGTACAGCTACGACGCTGTTTTTGGAGTCACATCCATGGCTTCTAATGGCTTTCCAAGCAGCTGAGCTACTCAATCATCGTTTTAGGTGACGACAAGGTGTTCAATTCGTCTACATAACATAAACGAAAACTGACACGACATGTGGATTTAGAGATCCCAAAATGTTTTATATAACTGAATTTGAAAGGAGAAAAATCATTTCACAGTGAGATTCGAACCAACGACTTTATAGTTATGAGGCCGAAATGCTACGTACCACCTGAGCTGCACTGACAGTTGGTGCGACTGCTTTAATTATTGGTACTTACGTGTACTCGAAAAACTTCAAAGACGATTTTCTCGAGAATTTTTGACAGTTGCGTCGAATGGCTTTGGCTGATTATTATTTCAGTTCTGAACTTCAAGTACCATAAATATAGGCAACTCTAAAAACAGGTACCTATGTGATCTCCTTGTAAGAGCTGCAGTATTAAATGTAGACCTCACCACACACTTGCACAATTTCCTTTCATTCTGCTGCTAACCTTCTTATCACTCAGCACTACACTCATTTGCTGCATTTCATCCATCTACTCTTTGTACGCACAAATTGTTTTCACCCTGCTAAGCCTCATTTTTCTTTCTTCCAGCGCTTTCCTCCACAGCTTATCTTATAGTTCCTCTAGGGTGGGTTCACAGATCACGACATCGACAGCAAAAAATATCATGTTCCATGGTGCCACTTTCTTCACACCTTTGACTAACACAAAGAGACATGGGCTGAGCACAATCTGTCTAGGGAAAAAGAGAAAAACTCATTTTTTGCAACACTGTATCTATTCCGTCTATTACGTTTTGAAAAGAAAAAAAAAACACTTCTCAGTTATTGACATTGAGGTGCATCCGCACGGCACATCAAACAGTGTAGTAACTTTCACAAACTAAAAATATTATTTGTACGCTATGTTTGACCGAAAATGAATATCTTGCAGGAACATAGAAAAAATGTGAAATTCACTTATCCAATAGTCCCAATTCCTTCGCAATATTTTTCCAAATGTTGCTTTTCTTGCACTATTCAATGTAATGTTTATTTTGAAGGTATATTCACATACGCATACATCTACATCTACATGGGATCTACATCTACATCGATACTCTGCAAATCACATTTAAGTGCCTGGCAGAGGGTTCATTAACCACCTTCATAACTTTTCTCTACCGTTCCATTCTCTAATAGCGCGCGGGAAGAAAGAACACCTAAATCGTTCCGTTTTAGATCTGATTTCTCTTATTTTATTGGGATGGTCATGTCTCCCTAAGTAGGTGGGTGCTAGCAAAATATTTTCACATTCAGAACTAAAAGTCGGTGATTGAAACTTCGCAAACAGATCACGCCGCAATGAATAACGTCTTTCTTTTAATGATTTCCACCCCAATTCGTGCAACATTTCCGTGACGCTTTCCCCCCCGTAACGTGATAAAACAAAACGAGCTGCCCTTCTCTGAACCTTCTCAATATCTTCCGTCAGTCCAACCTGGTGAGGGTCCCACAAGGGGCAACAGTACTCCAAGAGAGGACGCACAAGTGTGATGTAGGCAGTCTCTTTGGTGGAGCTGGTGCATCGTCTAAGCGTTCTGCCAATGAAACGTAACCTTTGGTTCGCCTTCCCCACAATATTTTCTATGTGTTCTCTCCAGTCAAAGTTGTCCGTAATTGTAACTCCTAGGTATTTGGTAGAATTTACGACCTTAAGGTTTGACTGATTTATCGCGTAATTGAAGTTCAGCGGATTTCTTTTAGTGGTCATGTGTATTACTTCACACTTTTCTTTATTTAGTGTCAATTGCCAATTTTCGCACCAAGTAGAAATTTTGTCTAAATCGCTTTGCAGTTGCTTTTGATCCTCTGTTGACTTCACTAACCGATAAACGACAGCATCATCCGCGAACAGTCTAAGGGAGCTATTCAGATTATCTCCTAAATCGTTTATAAACACGAGGAAGAGTAGGGGACCAATAACGCTTCCCTGTGGAACGCCAGATATCACTTCTGTTTTACTCGATGACTTACCGTCAATTACAACGAACTGTGTCCTTTCTGATAGGAAATCGTGAATCCAATCGCACAATTGGGGAGATATTCCATAAGCACGCAATTTCATTAGAAGCCGCTTGTGGGGTACAGTATCAAAAGCCTTCCGGAAATCCAGAAATATGGAATCGATTTGAGATCCCTTGTCGATGGCACTTAACACTTCATGTGAATAAAGGGCAAGCTGTGTTTCGCAAGAGCGATACTTTCTGAATCCGTGCTGACTATTGGTTAATAGGTCGTTCTCTTCGAGGTAGTTTATAATGTTCGAACAAAGTATATGTTCCAAATCCTACTGCAAATCGACGTCAATGAGATAGGCCTGTAATTTTGGGGATCACTCCTATTGCCTTTCTTGAATATTGGAGTAATTTGGGCAACTTTCTAGTCTTTGGGTACGGATCTTTCGCTGAGTGATCGGTTGTAAATTATAGCTAAGTACGGAGCTATTTCATCAGCATACTCTGAGAGGAATCTAGTTGGTATACAATCTGGCCCGGAAGATTTATTTTTGTTTAGTGACTTAAGTTGTTTTACTACTCCAGGAACATCTACTTCTAAGTTTCGCATGCTGGCAGCTGTTCTTGGATTGAATACTGGAGTGTTCACTTCGTCTTCTTTGGTGAAAGAATTTCGGAAAGCTGTGTTTAGTAATTCTGCCTTAGCAGTACTGTCGTCGGTAGTATTACCATTGCTATCGCGTAGTGAAGGTATTGTTTGTGTTTTGCCGCTAGTGTACTTCACATATGACCAGAATTTCTTTGGATTTTCTGCAAGATTACGAGACAGGATTTCGTTGTGGAAACAACTATAAGATTCTCGCATTGAAGTCCGCGCTAGGTTGCGAGTTTCAGTAAAAGATTGCCAGTCTTGCGGATTCTGTGTCTTTTTAAATTTTGCATGCGTTTTTCTTTGTTTCTGCAACAGTGATCTGACCTGTTTTGTGTACCACGGGGGGTCAGCCCCGTCTTTTATTAATTTATTTGGTATAAATCTCTCGATTGCTACTGATATTATGTCTTTGAATGTAAGCCACAACTGATCTACACTCGCATTTTTAGTTTTGAAGGACTGGAGACTATCACTCAGGAAAGCGTGAAGCGAATTTTTATCTGCTTTATTAAATAGATATATTTTTCGTTTATTTTGGTGCATTTGGGAATTTCGATATTCAGTCTCGCTACTACAACTCGATGTTCGCTAATCCCTGTATCTGTTTTGATGCTCTTTACTATCTCGGGATTATTTGTTGCTAGGAGATCAAGAGTATTTTCGCAACCACGTACTATTCTAGTGGGTTCATGAACTAACTGTTCGAAGTAGTTCTCAGAAAAAGCATTCAGAACTAGTTCGGACGATGTTTTATATTTGCCTCCGGTTTTGAATACGTAATTATGCCAACATATCGAGGGTAAATTAAAGTCGCCACCGATTATAACAGTATGCTTCGGGTACCTATTTGAAATATGATTCAAGCTTTCTTTGAACATTTCTGCAACCGCATCGTCTGAGTCAGGGGGCCGATAAAAAGATCCAATAATTAATTTATTTCGGTGGTCAGGTATAACCTCTACCCAGACCAATACTCTGCAAATCACATTTAAGTGCCTGGCAGAGGGTCCATCGAACCACCGTTATACCATTTTATCTCCCATTCCATTCTAGAATAGCGCGCGGGAAGAATGAACACGTGAATCTCTCCATTCGGGCTCTGATTTCTCGTATTTTATTCTGATGATCATTTCTACCTATGTAAGTGGGAGTCAACAATATATTTTCACATTCGGAGGAGAATGTTGGCGATTGTAGTTTCGTAAGCAGCCCACGCCGCAGCGATAAGCGTCGTGGTTGTAATGATTCCCATCCCAGATCCTGTATCATTTCCGTAACGCTGTCTCCCGTGTATCGCGACAATACGAAACGAGCTGCCCTTCTTTGGACTCTTTCGATGTCCTCCGTCAAACCCACCTGATATGGAACCCACACTGGGCAGGAATATTCCATAAAAGGACGGACAAGCGTAGTGTACGCAGTTTCTTTAGTAGTTCTGTTGCATCTTTCAAGGGTTCTGCCAATAAAACGCAGTCTCTGTTCGCCTTTCCCACGACACTATCTACGTGTTCTTTTCAATTTCAGTCAGAAGTAATTGTAATTCCTATGTATTTTGTGGAGTTTATGGACTTTACATTTGATTGATTTATCATGTAAACAAAGTCATCTGAAAACAACCTAAGATACCTACTTAGATTCTCCCCTAAATCGTTTATGTAAATAAGGAACATCAGAGGACCAATAACACTACCCTGTCGAACGCCCGATATCATCTTTGTTTTAGTCGATGCCTTACCCTAGATTACTACGAACTGTGTCCTCTCTGATAGGAAATCCCCTACCTAGTCGCAAATTTGGGGCTATATACCGTAACCACGCAATTTGATTAAAAGCCGTTTGTGAGGTACGGTGTCAAAAGCCTTCTGGAAATCAAGGAATACGGAATCAATTTGCGAACCCTTGTCGATAGCACCCATTACTTCGTGCGAATAAAGCGCTAGTTGTGTTTCGCATGTACGATATTTTCTAAATCCGTATTGACCTTGGGTCAATACATCGTTGTGTTCGAGATAATTCATAATATTTGGATACAGGATATGTTCCAAAAACATGCTGCAAATTGAAGTCAATGAAATAGGCCTGTAGTTTAATGGGTTACTCCTACTGCCTTTCTTGAATATCGGTGTGACCTGTGCAACTTTCCAATCTTTTGGTACAGATCCGTCTTTGAGAGAGCGGTTGTATATGGCTGTAAGGAGCTATCGCTTCAGCATAATCAGATAGAAATCTAATGGGTATACAATCCGGACCAGAAGACTTGTTCTTGTTAAGTGATTTTAATTGCTTCACTACTCCGATGATATCTACTTCTACGTTACCCATTACGGCATCTGTTCATAATTCGAAATCTGGAAAATTGGTTTCGTCTTCTTTGGTGAATGAGTTTCTAAAAGCTATGTTTAGTAACTCTGCTTTAGTAGTGCTGTCATCCGCAGGATCGCCATTACTATCACGTAGTGAGGGTATTATTTGTGTTTTGCCCCTAGTATATTTAACATATGACCAAAATCTCTTAGGGTCTTCAGTCAACTTTCGAGAAATAGTTTCGTTGTGATAAGTATTGTAGGCATCTCGCATTGAAGTCCTCGCTAAGTTTCAAGCTTCTGTTTAGGTCCGCCAATCCTGGGGATTTGTGTTCGTTTAAATTTAGTATGCCTTTTCCGTTGCTTTTGTAACAGTGTTTTGTGTACCAAGGAGGATCACCTCCTTCTTTTATTAATTTATTTGGCATAAAATTGTCAATTAACTTTTCCTCACCCAGTGCACATTTTTCTAAACACGTTTTCATTTCGCTTGCATCAGAGTTGTGACACAAATGAGATGCAGTGTTGCGACGCCAGTGGCAGCAGGACGCGGTGTGGCAGAGTTGCCCAGCCGTGCAGTTCCGCTGCTGCACAGTGCACGCTGCCCAAACAGTTGTGGGCCGTGTTGTGTGCTGTGACACTCCTCTGCAGTACCGTTCCCCTCAGTGCGGTCATACCTTAAGTTGAAAGTGAGAGACATTTGTCTACCAACTCACTTCACAGTTCTCAATTAATAAATTTTCTCTCCAGATATATTTTCAATGTAGTCTCTACCTCAGTAAGCTCATCATCATATATTTCTTACAAAATATTTTCCTCAAACTCCAGTGAAGTATTAAGATGTTACTCAACAGACTTCCACAGAAGAGATATTTTAGATTAACCCAGCAAAATAGTTACAACACGTTAAATGAATAAGCCTATTTCACAATATAATCAGTTAACTTCTCGTGCAATCAATTGGTAATGTCTAAGAAATCAGACTCTTTCAGGATGTCATCTTCTAAAACAGTGAACTCATTATTGATTAAAGTTTTAGAATCAGAAAAGCTGCATTACATAGTACCACCAAAGAAAATTATAAGCAAGAGTTTTATTCCTTTAACGTAAAGCCAATTTTCTTTATTGCTTATTATGATAACATTTGTTCTCCATTTAGTTAGGCTGTACATAACTTAAAACATAACTTATTTTAAAATATATGGGACATTTAGTAAGAAAAAAAAAAAAAAAAAAAAAAAAAAAAAAAAAAAAAAAAAAAAAAAAAAACAGATCAATATATGTCCCGTATATATTTTGTCAGTCAGTGGGACACTAATGCTAAATAAGAAATGATCCCATAATATATGGGAAGTCTGGTCACCCTACACTAATTGATAGTGGACACAAGTAAAACTAAAATTTTTAGATATTCTTCAGCACAATCAAGGTGTTTATCTATGGCATAGAAAGCGTTATTTTTAAACAAATATTATACACTATTTTTGAAGGATTCCGGTAAGATTATGTGTGCTTTTAGTTGCAGTATGGTCAGTAGTTTAAGGTATAGGTATCTTTAGTGTCTTACTTAGCGTAGTAAAGAGCTGATTTATCATTTCTTTGTTTTGAAATGATAGACTGCAATTGTAGTTCTTCTAGTTATCTTTTGTTTAGACTAAGTAACTAATTTAAGTATAATTAATCTGAAAATACATATTAATTCTGTGAATCACATTTAACTGCCTGGCAGAGGGTTAATCAAATCACTTACATAATATTTATGAACCTTTCTATTCTCTAATAGCATGTGGGAAAAAGGAATATAAGAATTTTTCGATTTTCTTTATGATTTCTCTTATTTTCTTATGACATATCTCCCTACATAGGTTGGTGCTAAAAAAAATACATTTGGATTTAGAGTAGAAAATTGGTGAAAGAAATTTTACAAATAGATATCGCCACAATGGATAACAGCTATTTTTTAATGATGAACTGTCATCACAACCTGTTTTTTCAAGTGTGAGCTACAGGTTATACTGGAGGAAAAGTTCCCATGATCAGTAAAACTTGTATAGAAGAGTAGGAGGGATGGGTTGTAAATGGAATAGAGGGATTTTTTGGGGAGGGAACACTGATGTCCAACCATACTAGCATGTTTCATCTCTCTAACTGTAATTCCTTTTCTACGGCTCACTTTATCTGTATGATATTAGGACTGAAATTGTCGCATAGTGTAACGGTATTTCAACTGTATTTTGGAAAAGATAGGTTGCTAATCACCACAAAGACGTCTTGATGATTTGCAGAAAGGCACACACTGCAGATTACAAGTTTCTGAAGCTTTCAGCCACAAAGGCCTTCATCAGAGAAAGAAACACTCTCATACACACTCACACAAACTTGACTGCTGTATCTAGCCACTGTGGCTAAAGTCTATTTTGTTGAATCCTTCCTGGTATTTCCCACTCTGACCTCTGTCATTCGCTAGCCTTGTCTTCAAGGTGGAACAAAAGTTTTGAAAATCCTTTTACTTCTGTTTGGAGCTATTGGAAGCATCATCCTTTTTTTTCTGAATTTAAATGCTAGCCAAAAATTTTGTATATAATTTACTGGCTGTTTGATTTAATTTTTTTCAAGTAATGTTTTAATTATCACATAACATGTCACACTAAATTAGAGCCACAGAGATCTTACCAAAGATGATGAATGTATTTGGCTCAATAACATAACTAACATAGACCAGCTGCTGTGCAGGAATGGCCATCTTACTGACTGCACAGACTGACTGCACCCATGCTGGAATATTTTAGCCCTCCCTTGGGCTTGGATATGTGTGTGTGTGTGTGTGTGTGTGTGTGTGTGTGTGTGTGTGTGTGTTGTCCTTAGTGTAAGTTAGTTTAAGTACTTTGGTAGTTTTTAAATCTAGGTAGTAATGAACCTAGAAGATTGGTCCTTTAGTTTCACAAACATAACATGAAACAGCTTTTAAGTTTCTTTTTATCTTCTGTTATTATATTTGCAGCCATTTGTTGTTTAATTGAGAGTACTGATGATTTGCGTCGATTTATGGATGGTAGAAGGAACTGTAATGCGCAACAGTGATTATTTTTCCAGCTGTTTACATATCCACCATTCCCTGGAAAAGAGATTAATTACCTTCGAGCACAGATTGCTCGAATATCTGCAGGAACTCTGATATCTCCAATTGGATTTTATAATTTTGGAGAGGATGAAGAAGAAGAAGTTGAAGAAGAAGAAGGAGGTAAGAAAATTATTATCATCGTTTCACACTAAAACTAAGGAAAAATTGTGTAGAATACACACTGAAATCTAGCTTTTGGCAATTAACATACTTTAAAAAATTCATCAATTTATTACCATTGCTTTGTCATTGACCAGATGGAACTGGATGGACTGCGTCAAGATTACATTTTAAACAATAATAACACTACATTTGCATTTATAAACGACATTAGTATTTTCACATCTGCATTGTTTAGAACATTGTAACACTGCGTTCCAACTCAGATATTCTATGTTATGTCAATTGAAAGGAATTCATCTATAGAGTACAATGCATAATACTACAGCAACACAAGGGTCATTAAAAGTAGTGGAGTTCGCTGCGATAAGGACATTCTGCAAGCAAGATAAGATTATATTTCAGGCGAGAGCACTATGTGTTATGTGGACAAAAAATTACGTGGAAAAAACCATGGACACAAAGTAACAAATGGACATGGCGGCTAAATTTGTCGACTACATCAACAAGATAAATATTGTTTTTCACATTACTTCTTCACATGTGAAAAGTGTGTGCTGAATATGTGAACAATTAGAAAAGACCAAGATTTGCGAATGTAGGAATTGATTTCATTTACGGGAAACTACTGTGAAATTTATAAATGTTCAATGCAGAAAGCAAAATTTGGAGATGTTGTTGTTATGGTCTTCAATCCAGAGACTGGTTTGATGCAGCTCTCCAACCTACTCTATCCTGACCAAGCCTTTTCATCTCCTCATAAGAACGGCAATCAAATTACATTTGAATCTGCTTACTATATGCGTTTCTTGGTCTCCCTCTGCGATTTTTACCCCACACACATCCCTCCAATGCTAAATTTACGATTCCTCGATGTCTAAGAATGTGCCCTACCAAGCGATCCCTTCTTTTACTCAAGGTATGCCAAAAACTCCTTTTCTCACCAATTCTGTTCAGTACCTCTTCATTAGTTTTGCGATCTACCCACCTAATCTTTAGCATTCTTCTGTAGTACCACGTTTCAAAAGCCTCTATTCCCCTCATGTCCACACTGTTTATCGTCCACGTTTCACCCCCATACAAGGAACACTCCACACAAACGCCTTCAGAAAAGACTTCGTTACACTTAAATTAATATTCCTTATTAGTAAATTTCTCTTTTTCAAAAGCTCTTTTCTTCGTATTGCTGTTCTGCATTTTATATCCTCTGTACTGCGACAAGATTAGGTGGGTAGATCGCATAACTAATGAAGAGGTACTGAACAGAATTGGTGAGAAAAGGAATTTTTTGCATACCTTGAGTAAAAGAAGGGATCGCTTGGTAGGGCCCATTCTTAGACATCTTTGGAGGGAAGTGTGTGGGGTAAAAATCGCAGAGGGATCTAACGTCCATCACCCCTTTTCGGAATGACTCAAACTGAGCCCTAATATATTCCTGAATCACGGAAATGTTTATTAGTTCACAGTCAATAACAAAGTCATTCCACTGTAGGTGAAGTTGAACTTATCTTATATGCTGGCTGAAGTCCATTGCGTTGTGAGCTTTCTTCGGCATTCACTAAAGCATTTGATTTTACAGGATCTTTTCATAAATTAAAACCATCTCAGTTGATATGGAAACGATTTTATTTCCACTTAAACATTGCACAATCAAAAAAATGCAGCAGCAAGCCAACAGAGCTGCTTACAGGTTTCTGCCCACTCGAATACTCTCCAGAAGACGAAACAAACAATGGTTTCTCTCAAACATCTTTCTGCGTAACCACGTGATAAGATTGATGACAAAGTTTTGTAATTCACAATTAAACAGTATTCTTTTACATTAAATTATCCAAAATACAGAAATTGAACATTGTATTTAAGCTTTGACTATTTATGTCTATGTATGTACTTGTTTCATGAAATTTGTATTTAAATGTGGTACACAAATTCAAAGTCATCCTTTTGACTAGTATTTACAGTGTTCAAATTATTTACATTATGTGTGTTTTCGAAATGCATACATATTTGTTTTGCCAATAGTGTGTAGGCGTATTATTATTGTGACATGGAATTTTAATGAGTTTCAGTTTGCGGTCATATTATTTATTAATACGGATTTGTATATGGTTGTCGTAGTTTTGTTAATTTCGAAGTTAGTTTCTTAGTACCAAACGGATTATTAATTTTAGTGCATGAAAAATTTTCAGTATTTAATTTAGGATCCAGTGATATATAAAACATGGTCTGCCCTAATTTATTTAAACAAAAGGTATATATGAAATCATGTTGTGCAATAGTTATAACATGTAGTATTGTTGTTTTTATACAAATTAGTATCTATATAGGTTCAGCAATTTCCGAAACTAAGTGTAATGCATTTTTAGTGTTTGCAGCTATAATTTACGAAAGTATTAAAAACTAAAAATTACGTAAAGAGACAGCCAAAGTTATATTTAAATCAACGTATTTCTTAAAGGTATTTTACTAATAGTGTTAATAGAATTTCAATCTGAAGGCGAAAATGTGAAATATCACATGTCCGGCAATGAAGTTTTACTTTAGGTGTCAGATATTTCGTGTTTCTATGTTGGCAACTGATTTTTAGGAGCGTGAAACATAGCAGAAACGTTACAGGGAGACCAAGAGACGCATATGGTAAGCAGATTCAAATGTAAGTTGATTGCCGTTCTTATGAGGCGATGAAAAGGCGTGGTCAGGATAGAGTAGGTTAGAGAGCTGCATCAAACCAGTCTCTGGACTGAAGACCATAACAACAACATCTCCAAATTTTGCTTTCTGCATTGAACATTTGTAAATTTCACAGTAGTTTCCCGTAAATGAAATCCCCTTAACGTCTTAGGTGCGGTCTCACAGACCGCAAGCGCTTATTGTTAGTCAATTGTTAATGGACAGGGGTGGGGGAGGATAATTCAGCGTTGCGTAATCGTTGCTTCCAACACCTGCACTGTTTTCCACTGTCAGTAGCCACGTTACCCCGAGTCCGAGCAATATTATTACATCTTCTTTTATGCTAGCGGCCTCAGAGACCGCACCTGGGCCTTTGCGTTATGGATTCAGCACCGAGATCTCCCACGACTGTATGTGTTACAGACACTCATTTTGAGGATACTGTTTTGAAATGGTTTGAAGGCCCTTTAGTAAGTGATGTGGGATCAGACAGTGACTGTGAGAATCAAAGTAAACGTAATACAGACACAGATCAATGTGAAAGTGAAGGAGAAATTGTATTGCCACCTGTGGTTGCCTTGAGTGAAACAAGTAATCGAAATGCTGAGGACAGTATTATCAGCTAAGAATTCTGGAAGAAATATTTTTGGTTGAAACAATTTCGTTGGTCTTCGAAGCCACTTTTGAGGAACTCTCGTGTGCATCAGCATAATATTATTCGTTTGCTGAATGTACGACCACCTGCTCAAGTAGGTAACAATCCAGATCCACTTACTTTTTGGAATTTGCTGATAACTGACGATATTTTGAATATTATAGTAAAGTGAACTAATGTAACAATAAACAAAGAAAAGCCTGAAAATGAACCAAATGTTTTGCATGAAACAGATTTATATGAACTAAGAGCTTTTATTGGTTTACTATTTTACTCAGCCTGTTTTCAAATCCAACAGAGAAGATTATAGATCATTTATGCCACAGATGGTACTGGACACGATATTTTTAGATGTGTTATACCGAAAATCCGGTTTGGCGTACTTCTAAAATTTCTCACATTCCACATGAACTTCGTGCATCAATTCACCGTGTGTTGGGAGTCGCAGAAACAAGACTACAAGTGTATGATTTCATGCTTTCCCGGCTAAATGCTGACATTCTGGTGTAGTCGGGTGTTCTGCCGAAGATCCGGCAGAACACCTGACTACACCAGAATGTCAGCATTTCGCCGGGAAAGCATGAAATCATACATCCGAAGACTCTACGGGGAGGAGATGTTACAGAAGATCAAGAAACTGGATAAGCTCCGACAAAGGAAGGGGAGAATATTGAGCTCCCTTAGTTTCCTGCTGATATGTAGAGAACAAGATGTGGTACCTGTTTTTGCCAAGATAAAACACCACGTTAATTCCACAGCAGCCAACATTATTAAACGCCGAGCCAGCCTTGCATTGGTAAGGGAGAGAGTGCGCAATTTACGCCACAGACTAGATGTGACATCCAGGGAGCTGTTACATCTTCAACTGTCTATAGCAACGTCCCTTACTGACCAAGAGTGGGACCAGGTGGATGGAGCCTCATGGGCCTTAGCGGAGTGCACCAGGAAGAAGTCACGAACCTGCCAACAAGCTAAGTTCGAGCGCCTCAACAACAAGTCACAGCAGGAAGAGGACAGGCGCACAGTGGTCAACTTAAGTGGTCAGCAATTTGATGAGGAGACACTTTAAGCACTCTGCAAGGGTCTAAACTTTGCAGTGACTCCCAGAAATGTGCCGGTGGCGGCCTTTATCAGTGCAGTTGAGCAGGCGTCCAACACACTTCCTTCTAGTGTGGCGGAAGAAATCCGACGAGAAACCTGCGGGGCACTCAGCAGGACCAGGATGCCCAAGTCTAACATCTCAAGTGCAGAAAAGAGGGCACTCAGGCAACTCCAGGACGATGAAAACATTGTGGTGATGCCAGCTGACAAAGGTAACGCCTCCATGATCCTATTGAAGGCAGATTATGATAGGAAGATGCAACAACTCCTGGAAGATCCTACATATACGCCAATAAGGAGTGGAACTCAATACCTGACAACTTCATCAAGAAACTACTATCAAAAGCGCCAGTACAACCAAGGATGTACGGATTACCCAAAGTCCACAAGGAGGGGGTGCCACTTCGACCTATTGTTAGCAATATTGGTGCAGCCACCTACCCCACAGCAGCTTATTTGAAGATGTTGTCACCTTATGTGAGGAAGTGCTCACACCGCATTCGAAACTCGGAGGATTTTTTTACAGCGCCTTCAACAGCTACGCATCTCAGACTCAGACATCGTGGTTAGCTTTGATGTGGTGTCCTTGTTCACCCGGGTCCCACTGAATGACTCGCTTAAGCTCATTGGGGAACAATTCGATGGTGCCATCTTGGATCTGTTCAAGCATGTACTGACCTCGACATACTTCCTTTACGGAGGTCAATTTTATGAGCAGACAGAAGGGGTGGCAATGGGTAGTCCCCTTTCACTAGTAGTAGCCAACCTATTTATGGAGAAATTCGAGGAAGAGACACTAACATCAGCCACACATCAACCAAAATGTTTCTACAGATATGTCGATGACACCTTTGTCATCTGGCCCCATGGTAAGGAGGAGCTGGACAACTTCCTGGAGCACCTGAACTCACTCCACCCCAATATAAAGTTCACCATGGAACTGGAGAAGCATGGACTACTCCCTTTCCTGCATGTGCTGGTTAAGAGGAAGGCAGATGGCACCTTTGGGCACAGTGTTTATCGCAAGCCCACACATACGGATTTGTATCTACAAGCCAACAGTTGTCACCATCCAGCACAATAGAATGGTGTGCTCAAAACTCTTATCCATCGGGCACCTGCGCTCTCTGATGCTGACAGTCTGATGACAGAGATGGCACACTTGTGGTCACTATTCAACAGGAATGGATATTCTGCCAGAGACATCCAGAGGGCGTTTCACTCAGTAAGTGCAGTGAAGGAACCGGAAGAGGAACAGGAAGAGGCCAAGAGGGTGGCATACCTACCATATGCAGGGCCAGTATCTGCCAAAATCAGCAGAATTTTGTCTAAACACGACATTAAGAGCATATTCTGCCGACCCACGAAGATCGGTGCACTATTGGGCAACACCAAGGACGACCTGGGACTACAGAGGCCTGGAATTTACAGCATACCGTGCCAGTGTGGGTTGGCATGCATAGGCCAGACCACCAGGACGGTTCAAATCAGGTGCAAGGAACACCAAAGGCATACCAGACTGGGACAAGCTACGAAATCAGCAGTGGCTGAACACTGCCTAGAACTTGGCCAACCCATGGACTACAACAACAACAGAATAGTAACACAGACGCCGAGATTCTGGGACAGTGTCATAAAAGAATCCATTGAGATTAAAATCAGTGAAAACCTTATCAACCGTGACTCTGGATATCAACTCAGTGCAGCATGGAACCCAGCACTGGAGCTTCTAAAATCGCAACGAAAAACGACTAGGAGAGCACCTGGCACGTCGCAGACGGCAGATGGAACGCCCAGCGCGGCGCAGGCGGTGGAGGGAGCGCCTGGCAGCAACCAGACACCCCCTCTCGGGAATGGACCAATCACAGAGCACCTAACTCGGCGCGGACCGCATATGGAACGCCTAACGCCTAGGCATAAATACTGGACGCGTTCCAAACAGGGACAAGTCCCAAGAAGCACCTGAGGAAGACAGTGAGGCACACTGTCGAAATATTGTGCAAGTTTGACACAAAGATCCGGCAGAACACCCGACTACACCCATTGCTGTTCTGCATTTTATATCTTCTGTACTGCGACAATCGCATGTTATTTCACTGCCCAAGTAACAAAGCTCATCTACCACCTTCATTGTTTCGTTACCTAATCTAATTCCTTCAGCATCGCCTGATTTTCTAAGACTGCATTCCATTATCTTTGTTTTGCTCTTATTTGTGGTCTTTTTATACGCTCTCTTCAACACACTGTCCATTCCATTCAACTGCACTTCCAGGTCTTTCGCTGTCTCTGTCAGAATTACGTCATCAGCAAAATGCAATGATTTTCTTTCTTCACCCTGAACTTTAATCCCTATTCCAAATTTTTTCTTGCTTTCCTTTCCCACCTGCTCGATGTACAAATTGAATAACATCAGAGAAAGGCTACAACCCTGTCTTACTCCCTTTCCAAATGATTCTTCCTTTCCATGCCCTTCGAGTCTAATAACTTCGATCTGGCTTTTGTACGAGTTGTTAATAAGTCTCCTTTCCCTGTATTTTACCCCTGCTGATTTCAGATTCTGAAAGAGTGTATTCCAGTCAACATTGTCAAAAGCTTTCTCCAAATCTACAAAAGATAAAAATGTAGGTTTGTCTTTCCTTGATCTATCTTCTAAGATAAGTCGTAAAGTGAGTATTGCCTCCCGGGTTCCTACGTTCCTTCTGAATCCAAATTGATCTTCCGCGATCTTCCGAGATCAGCTTCTACCAGCTTTTCCATTCTCCTGTAGATAATTCGTAACAAAATTTTGCAGCCATGATTTATCAAACTGATGGTTCTGTAACTTTCACACCTGTCTGCGGCCTGATTTTTTTTTTTTTTGTTTTTTTTTTTTTTGGAATGGAGATTATTACATTTTTCTTTCTAAAGGGTATTTCGGATGTCTCATACATCTAACACATCAGGTGACATTGTTTTTTCATGGCTGGCTCTCCCAGAGACTTTAATAGCTCTGAGGGAATGTCATCTACTCCCAGGGCCTTGTGTCGAACTAGGTCTTTCAGGGCTCTGTCAAATTCATCTCTCAGTATAGTATCTCCTATTTCATCATGATCTACTTCCTCTTCCTTCCCTACAACATTGTCTCTAAGTTCAAATTTTTTTAGAGCTCCTCTATGTATTCTTTCCATCTTTCAGCTTTCCCTTCTTTGCTGAAAACTGGTTTTTCCATCTGAGTTCTTGATATTCATAGAGCTGTTTTTCTTGTCCCCAAATCTCTCTTTTATTTTCCCGTCGGCAGTATCTACTTTTCCCCTTCTTATACATTCTTCTACAGATTTGCATTTGGCTTCTAGCCACTCCTGCTTAGCCATTTTAAAATTTCTGTGAAACTAAATTCTTAGTCGTCTGTACTCCATTTTGCCTGTTTCATTTACTGCATTTTTATATTTTCTCCTTTCATCAATTAAATTTAGTATTTCCTGTGATATTCAAGAATTTTTTGTAGGTCTTGCCTTTCTACGTATTTTGTCCTCTGCTGCCTTCACTATTTCATCTCTCAATGCTATCCATTCCTCTTCTACTATTTTATTTCCCCCGGTTTCTGTCAATTGTTGTCTAAAGCTCCTTCTGAAATTCTTAAGAACTTCAGGTACTCTCAATTTATCCAAGTCCCATCGCCTTATTTTCCTACCTTTCTGCAGTTTTTTTTTTTCAGTTTCAGCCTACAGTTCATGACCAATAAGTTATAGTCAGAGTCTATATCTGCTCCTGGGTATGTCTTACAGTTTAAAACCTGGTTCTGGAATCTATGTTTTAATATTATCCGAGGGAGCTTTAGGCAATAATTGACAAAAACGGGGGAAAATTAAACAGTAGATGAGAATTGGGTAGCATTGAGAGATGAAATAGTGAAGGCAGCAGAGGAGAAAATAGGTAGGAAGGCAAGTCCTATAAAAAATCCTTGGATATCAAAGGAAATACTAAATTTAATCGATGAAAGGAGAAACTATAAAAATTATGTAAATGAAACAGGCAAAATGGAGTACAAACAACTAAGAAATGAGATTGACAAGAAGTGCAATACGGCTAAGCAGGAGTGGCTAGAAGGCAAATGCAAGGATGTAGAAGAATGTATAAATAGGGGAAAAATAGATACTGCCTACAGGAAAATAAAAGAGATTTTTGTAGATAAGAAAAACAGCTCTATGAATGTCAAGAATGCAGATGAAAAGCCAGTTCTCCGCAAAGAAGGGAAAGCTGAAGATGGAAAGAGTATATAGAAAGGCTCTACGAAGACAATGAACTTTAGAGGCAATATTGTAGGAAGGGGAGATGAAGTAGATGACGATGAAGTAGGAGATACTATACTGAGAGATGAATTTGACAGAACATTGAAGGACCTAATTCGAAACAAGACCTCTGGATTAGATGACATTCCCTCAGAGCTACTGAACTCTCTGGGAGAACCTGCCATGACAAAACTGTTTCACCTGGTGTGTAAGATGTATTAGACAGGCGAAGTACCCTCAGACTTTAAGAAAAATGTTATAATCCCCATTCCAAAGAAAGCAGGCGTAAACAGGTGCGAAAACTACAGAACCATCAGTTCAATAAGTCATGGTTGCAAAATGTTAACAGGTATTATATACAGAAGGATGGAAAAGTTGGTACAAGCTAACCTTGGGGAAGATCAGTTTCGGTTCAGGAGAAATGTAGGAACACGGGAGGCAATACTCACTTTACAGCTTATCCTAGAAGATAGATTAAGAGAATGCTTTTGACAATGTTGATTGGAATAAACTCTTTCACGTTCTGAAGCAAACAGGAGTAAAATACAGGGAGCGTAAGGTTATTTACAATAAAAACCAGACAGCGGTTGTCAGAGTTGAAGGGCATGAAAGGGATGCAGTGGTTGGGAAGGGAGTAAGACAGGGTTGTAGCCTTTCTACAATGTTATTCAATTTGTACATTGAGCAAGTTATTAAGGAAAGCAAGGAGAAAGTTGGAGAAGAATTAAATACATTGTGTTTTGCCGACGACATAGTAATTCTGTCAGAGACAGCAAAGAACCTGGAAGAGCAGTTGAACGGAATGGACAGTGTGCTGATAGGTGCATGTAAGATGAAGATTAACAAGAGAAAAACTAGGGTAATAGAATGCAGTCTAATAAAGTCAGATGATGCTGAAGGAATTAGATCAGGTAACGAAACAATAAAGGAGAAGGAAGGAAGCTTAGGGATTAATGCCCCGTCGACAGCTTGGTCATTAGAGACGGACCTTACGCTCGGAGTTTTGGGTAAGGATGGGTAAGGAAATCGGCCGTGCCCTTTTGAAATGAGCCATCCCGGCATTTGCCTGGAGTGATTTAGAGAAATCACGGCACACCTAAATCAGGATGGCCCGAATGCGAGTTCAAATAAAGGAAGTAGATGAGTTTTGTTACTTGGGCAGTAAAATAACAAATGTTGGTCACAGTACAGAGGATATAAAATGCAGAATGGCAATAGGAAAAAAAGCGTTAATGAAAAAGAGAAAATTGCTAACATCAAATTTTAATTTAAGCACAAGTAAATCCTTTCTGAAGGCATTTGTGTGGAGTGTTGCCTTGTATGGGAGTGAAACATGGACGATAAACAATGCGGACAGGAAGAGGATAGAGGCTTTTGAAATGTGGTGCTACAGAAGGATGCTGAAGATTAGGCGTAGCTAATGAGGAGTTACTGAAGAGAACTGGGGAGAAAAGGAATTTTTGGCATACCTTGACTAAAAGAAGGGATCGATTGGTAGGACACATTCTTAGACATCAAGAAATTGTGAATTGAGCGTTGGAGGGAAGTGTGTGCGGTAAAAACCACAGAGAAAGACCAAGAGATGGATATAGTAAACAGATTCAGACGGATGTAGGTTGCCGTTCGTATGTGGAGTTGAAGAGGCTTGCTCAGAATAGAGTATTGTGGAGAGCTGCATCAAACCCGTCTCCGGACTGAAGACCACAACAATAATTCTGTACTCACTTGACCAGAAATCCTGTTCATCCTGTCATCGAACTTCAATAGTGCCCACTACATCTAACTTCAACCTATCCATTTCCCTTTTTAAATTTTCTAATTTTCCTACCCGATTAAGGGATCTAACATTCCATGCTCCGATCCGTAGAATGCCAGTATTGTCTTTCCTGATGACAACATCCTCCTCAGTAGTCCCCGCCCGGAGATCCGAATGGGGGACTATTTTACTTCTGGAATATTTTACCCGAGAGGATGCCATCATCATATGTTCATACTGTAGAGCTGCATGTCCTAGGGAAAAGTAAAGGCTGTAGTTTCCCCTTGCTTTCAGCCGTTCGCAGTAACTGTGTGGCAAAGCCACATTAGCTGATGTTACAAGGCCAGCTCAGTCAATCATCCAGACTGTTGCCCCTGTAACTACTGAAAAGGGCTGCTGCCCCTCTTCAGGAACCACACGTTTGTCTGGCCTCTCCACAGATACCCCTCCGCTGTGGTTGCACCTACGGTACGGCTATCTGTATCGTTGAGGCACGTAAGCCACCCTTCCTTGGGAGTGTCTGTGGTTCATTGGGGTGGAATTATAGAGAGAGAATTTAAAAGTGCAAAAAACAGACAAGATTGAGGTACAATATATATGAGTGACAGTTCAGAGATGGATGCTAAGGTCAATCCTATCGGAATCGTGCCGAGGCATCTAGTCGAAATAAACAAACATATAGGTGTTCAGCCTGAAGTAACAAACAGTTTGTGACTTTATGCTGTATACTTCTCACCAGAATTTATCACAGCTAAGATTAAAGCAAGTGTG
The DNA here is from genome assembly GCA_026315105.1 of Locusta migratoria. Taxonomy (NCBI): domain Eukaryota; kingdom Metazoa; phylum Arthropoda; class Insecta; order Orthoptera; family Acrididae; genus Locusta; species Locusta migratoria. The sequence goes on along the minus strand of CM048747.1, from coordinate 571,900,903 downwards.
ACTATACGCTGTAAGAACCTATGTCTTAGACTATTGATTTAGACATTTGGCTTGACGTTACCTTAGGGTCGAATCATATATGTCTGCTTTCATGCCCCAGCAACTACCTTAGTTGATAATATTAACTTTTACTTATGATCCTGTAGTCAAAAACACTCTATGAAAACGCTGTAGTTTGCATCACAATTAAGAAACATTGCATACATTAATTTCTTCTTTAATAAAAATAGGTTTTATTCTAACATTTGCAAATTATATAAGTGGAGTCAGAGATTTAGTTGCATAATGTTTATTCAGTCAAATTTGTTCCCTTTTGGAAGTCGTCTGTTGAATTATTAATTAAAAATAGAATAAAATGGTAAACAGTTGCATTGTCTGTGATAAGACATTGGTAGCACTTTCCCCCAACTATGTAATCATAACTTTAAGAAACACAGAAACTATATATTTTACAAGCACTTAACATACACTCCTGGCCATTAAAATTGCTACACCACGAATATGACGTCCTACAGACGCGAAATTTAACCGACAGGAAGAAGATGTTGTGATATGCAAATGATTAGCTATTCAGAGCATTCAAACAAGGTTGGCGCCGGTGGCGACGCCGACAACGTACTGACATGAGGAAAGTTTCCAACCAATTTCTCATACACATACAGCAGTTGACTGGGGTAGCCTGGTGAAAGATTGTTGTGATGCCTCGTGTAAGGAGAAGAAATGCGTACCATCACGTTTCCGACTTTGATAAAGATCATATTGTAGCCTATCGCGATTGTGGTTTATCGTATCGCGACATTGCTGCTCACGTTGGTCGCGATCCAGTGACTTAGCAGAATATGGACTCGGTGGGTTCAGGAGGGAAATACGGAACGCCGTGCTGCACGAACAGTTCGACGACGTTTGCAGCAGCATGGACTTTCAGCTCTGAGACCATGGCTGCGATTACCCTTGATGCTACATCACAGACAGGAGCGCCTGCGATGGTATATGAAACGACGAACCTGGGTGCACGAATGGCAATACGTCATTTTTTTCAGATGAATCCAGGTTCTGTTTACAGCATCATGATGGTCGCATCCCTGTTTGGCAACATCCTGGTGAACGCACATTGGAAGCGTGTATTCATCTTCGCCTTATTGGCGTATCACCCGGCGTGATGGTATGGGGTGTCACTGGTTATACGTCTTGGTCATCTCTTGTTCGCATCGACGGCACTTTGAACAGTGGCCGTCACATATTAGATGTGTTACGATCTGTGGCTCTACCCTTCATTCGATCCTCGTGAAACCCTATATTTCAGAAGGATAATGCACAACTGCATGTTACATGTCATGTACGGGTCTTTCTGGATAAGGAAAATGTTCGACTACTGCCCTGGCCAGCACATTCTCCAGATCTTTCACCAATTTAAAACGGCTGGTCAATGGTTGGCAAGCAACTGGTTCGTCACAATACGCCAGTCACTACTCTGGTAGTATCGTGGTATCGTGTTGAAGCTGCATAGGCATCTGTACCTGTACGCACCATCCAAGCTCTGTTTGACCCAATGCACAGGCGTATCAAGGCCGTTATTACGGCCAGAGTTGGTTGTTCTGGATACTGACTTCTCAGGATCTATGAACCCAAATTGCGTGAAAATGTAATCACATGTCAGTTCTAGTTTAATATATTTGTCCAATGAATACCTGTTTATCATCTGCATTTCTTCTTGTTGTAGCAATTTTAATGGGCGATAGTGTAGCTCAAAATACATTAAGTTTCCTCTTACACCATTTATACACTTATAAGTTCTTGTGTACTGGAGAACACTTGTTCTTATCACATTTAGAATTCCGAGAAGTGACCGGTCACTGAGCAAATCATAACACTTGTAGTGTGGCTGTTGTTGAATGTTCTTCTTTACCTGAATAGAACATCAGGCTTTCTTCTCTAGAAATTGTTTCAGTATGAGAAAATAGAGAGACACGGCTAGTTTTGAAATAATTGTCTCGAACTCGAGGTTTAATGTTTAACAAATATTTATTCCCTCCGGTAACTACACAGAGGCACTTCCATAGTTATCACAGAAGCTGATGCAATATGAATGTCCATCAGTCTTCTAGCACATTTTCAGATAATCACTCTTTAACAATGACAAACAAAGAACATATATTAACTTCAACAAGGAATAAATAAAGTCTCTGTTTAGTTGTCCATGGAAACTTCAGCTAGCTACAGCAAATGAAACCTATCCATTATTTATCTGAAAAGTAAACAAAACAAAAATCGGAAAGAAATATCTGACTGCTAATATTTCCTAAATAAATATATTTGAGATTCTTATGCCGGGTCATAGGTTTCCAGTGCAACTCGTAACACTACACACTCTGCCCGTTCAAAACACTCCTGACATTCAGAAGGGTCCTTCTTCTGCCAAGACTAGATATAGAGTTCCTCTTCCACACACCCCTTCGCTCACCTTCTCCATCTCAAACACACACTCCCCACCAATTCTGTCCCTTGGCTGCTTCCTCATTGACCAATATCCGTCACTTCCAAAACCACATATATCTTAACATGAAATATTTTTTTAAGTAAAAAATCTCCATGTGAAACCACTTCCTTACTAATATAACATTATTTAAATCCAAAAAACGACCTTTAATTAGTCTGAAATAAATAAATATACAAACCAGCTTGCATCAGCTTGACCATTCCTGCCAAACAATATTTATGTAAATGACTGGCAAATTGTACAATAAATTGATACTAAATTAAATATGTGAGAGGTGAATCATACTGCTTGCATTTTCAGTGTTACTGTGGAGCATATGATGATTTGTTTATATTTCCATTATAAATTATCAGTTAAATCAGTCATCAAATAAATATAAATGCGACGCTTTCAAGATGATAGCTAGAGACAATAAGCTATCATCTAAACCAGAATTTGTTGAAATTTCATGAGGCATTTAATTTTTCTACATTTTCATTTAGTCTTCATAAAAATCTATAACTATTGAGATTTTAATTGTTTTTAAAATTATGGGATGCGCGTAATTATTCTGACATTGTAGAAGTCTTAAATGGTGATGGTCAATAATTTTGTAGATTATTTTATTTTATGCTGAATTACTGGAGTGTAGAAGTGACAGATATCCTCCAGATACCCCCTTAAGAAACATGCAACTAGCAGACGTCATTACTTTTGAGTACTTCCCCCGACCAGATGCTTGACTCAGCCTGACACTACCTGGCTGTCAGCTGTTTGCGTTTGCTGAACAATACCATTACTTATGCCAATTGTGCAACTCTGTGGACATTACTTCTGTAAAGTCACAAGTTTGATAAAATAAATGAACAGATTATGATAGCAAAAAATTTGCTTAAAAATGAACTTTCAGAACAAATTACGGTCGCAAGTGATTTTTAGGATGGATTGAGGAAGTGAACAAACGGATCAATGGCATCTTTGACGAAAAATGTTGTCGGCTGGCCGATGCACTAGCTGAATTTTAGAGATTCAGTGGAGTTGAGACATGGTCAGGTCAATGATCATGTCGACAGTTTAGATTGTAAAGTAACTGAAGTAGAAGATAGGGTGTCAAAAGAAATAAACAGCACTGTTGACCATATTTTAGAAATTGTAATTAAAAATGAAACTAAAGTCATGGAAGAAACAAAAGCTGAAATTGAACAACAACTGCATTTACATAGACGGGATACACAAGGTTAACGCATTACATGTAAAAACTGACCATGTTGAAAAACCTATCGTTGAAAATATAGAAACCTGTACAGGCAACGTTAAGGATTTAAGTAGAAGATTTAATCAATTAAAAGATAACGTAATAACTGAGGTTTTTGTTATATTCTAGTAGAATGAATTGGAATGGTATTCATACTAAATATAATCCTGCCGGTGTTGAAATTCATCCTAAAGTTTTTATTAGGTAATATACATACAATTTTATAATGTAAAAATAACATTTTGAGAAAATTCTTGGCTGGGGAAGTCCTATCCTGGGCTAACCAAAATGTTAAACCTGACATGTATTCAGGGTATGTGAGGAAGTATTTGGATAAATGGTTGTCATAACAGGAACCGACTAGGATTATGAATGGATTTGTATATGGTCCTGTCCTAGTGGACTATCAAACACGCCTGTGGTGTGACTCACCGCCTCACAAACTCAGACACTCCGCCAACTACCACTTACCAACTCCCTAGTTGCCCCAGGGAGACTGCCACTCTGAGGCTAGGCGCAAATTTTGTAGCGAATGTCTTCTGATGGGAGCGCTCAAACTGGCACGCAGTATGACGCTGACACGACCTGTGTTACGTGGCGTGGCGTGGCACAGTTTCCTGCCTTTTCCATCAATAAATACAGTAATATATGGGCATCCAGTGACATCATATTGTATATCTTCCTCTTCTTCATGTGTAATATCTTCATGGTTCATAGTACAGGAATCGTCATTAGCTTGTACATGATTCAGGGACACATTACTTTCAACAGGTCGACAAGCCATACATCCATTAGCAACACAATTATCATTGGTAACACACTGCTCTAACCTAACCACATTTTCTTCTATCTCATGATATTTACAGAGTAATGTATCTAGAACATTGGCTTTCTCTTCCTTATCAATGTAGCTCTGTATGACACAATGCAAGATGTCTTTCCCTACCTCTTCTTCTCTGTTTCTGCTTTGACAACTTTCAGTAATGCTCAATTTCACTGGTACGACTTGATTCTTTCAAGACTTGACATCATCTACAACACATTCTGTCTCACACTGGCCATGAGACACGATGTAACATTCCTTGACTTCAACATAAATCATCCCATCAAGTTCCTTCTCCAAATCTTCAAACTCCATGACCTCCACATCTTCTTCACTATCTTCAACACTGTCATCCTCTGACTTCTCTGAACTCACACTAGACAAAACATCAACATCTTCATGATTCGCAGTCTTCACAGTTTCATGAGCAGTAACATTCAGTATGTCTTCAACATCTTCACCTTATCACTTAGCAATTTACACAGTCCAAACATATCATGTTCTTTACTTATTTTGGGTTCTTCTACAGCCATATCTTCACTTGCATTATACATATTGGCTACAGTATCATCATCTAGTAAAACCTCTTCTGGTTCTATACACTTGTCCTCTTCTTTCCAAGCCTGGTTCTTAATGACTGCCCATAGTTCTTTGTCAAACTTGAGCCGATTTACCCTGTGTGTTACCTTCTGTTCCTGTCTATATTGCTCATTTTCCCATTTGTTTCCAAATCTGATCCAATTTATGGTAGCCTGATTTCTTGTCCTATATCTCACCCCAACCTGACAGGCTTCCATAGGGGCGACATTTAGTTTCCCCATTTCCATTAGACTTGTACTAACCTCGGTTCCTATCGTTTCTTCCTTGTCTGTCCTATAATCCGTACTCCCACCTTGCTGTCTACTTAGGTTCTCAAGACTATCTTTTTGGTGATTATCTCTTCTGTCTCTTCCATGATGGTCTTCTTGGTAGCGGTTTCTCTCCCTTTCTCTATCATAACTTCTGTCTAACCTCCAAAAAATCTTAAGAAGTCCTCAACTGAATCGTCAGGTCCAGAATCTAACGCTTGCTGTATTCTACCTGGTAATCTTCTACGTAGGGTGTCCATCAATGTGGTTTCATCTAAAGGTGAGTCAATATGCACTAATTTTCTGATTTCGGCCTCACAAAAGTCCGTCATATTGCCATAACTTTCCCTGTACTTTCCCCCATGTAAGAAATCACTTCTTACTCTAGCCTGCTTGATTTTGGAGCAGAATTTATTCAAAAAGCACCTCTCAAACTCACTATATGACATGTCCTCTGTATATAACTGATTGGCCCAAGTATAAGCTTCATCGTCCAAAAATCTCTTTACAAATTTAATTTTCATTGCATCAGTCACTTCTACAGCGAAGTTGTCAGAGCAATGATGTAAAAAGTCTTTAGGATGGATTTTACCTTCCACAGGATATGTCTTAATTACTACATTGCCCAATTAAAGCCACCACATTTTGCTATTTACTACACTTTCTTGCAATGAACTGACCCTTTGACTGAGGTTATACAGATACTTCTTAAGAACACTTTCAGAATTTGACACACTTTCACTAATTTTATTTTCTAATGACACTTTAACATCCTGAATTTCAGTTTTTCTAATTTTTAATTTCCTGATCAAAATACTTTTCTACAGTGCTAATTTTGTTTTCAAGTCAGACTCAACATAACTGAATTTACTCTCTACTACAGTCACACGAGTGACCAGCTATTCATGTTCTAACTTCATCGGCCTTTCAAGATCATATGTTTATTTCCTGACTTCGGCAACTGCCCTGTTTGTTTCGCTCAACTGAAACTTTAAATCTGCTAAACCGTCTTCTAACGTTTTGCTAACAGATTTTACTTGTTTACTCACTTCATGATTTCCCTTGTCAATACGTTCAATTAATTGTTCTGTTGTTAATCGTTTATACAACTCTATAAGACCTGGTGATGCAAGAATTATTTCTTCACTATTTGATACATTGCTACGAGCTGTACTGGCCATCACATTCTAATATGACATGTCTACACTAGATTTCCTATTAGCACCATTCTCAGCAACATTAAAAGATACCGCATTACTGCTATCCATTTGGTCACTCTTTTTCTTTTCTCAGTTGACGTTTTTTTGTAGTGCACGACAACCCAGACTACAAATACAAAAGAATAAGCGCTGCTCTAGTTATCTTGTTATTCAGTGTCCAGCGATGAGACAATCCTGGCCCAAGCATCCAAATTCCAGGTTAAGTGCTCCATTTTTCTTTGCCGTATAATTCCAGATTCACGTCCTCCTTGGTTTTTCAAACATCGATTATATACATCCAAACATACTTCCCCTGCAACACAAACACTCTGTAGACACTGTATATGACGCAATCCCAGCTATGCTACACCAATTAAAATGTTACTAGGTTATTAAGTAATTACAGTTCAGTCATTCCACCAATTTCAAACACATCAAATTCGATACTCAGCTTTTCAACATTATGATGTATGGGGGTTCTGCTCGCTGCAAAATTATTCACCTGGGGCATCGTGGTAGAAATAAATACTCGTAGGTACAATTTTTCACTTATTATTTAATTTTCAATCAAACTGCTTATTATCCCAATTCACCAGAACTTAACTGATAGTACTTCCACTTTAAAACACGGACTGACATAGATTCCAGAGCACTTTGCAAACGCCAAAACTCCTACTCCCCCACGCAAGTCGGGGAGACAAATATATAACATTGTCAATAATGACATTATATTATGTATTATTCATAACAATTGAATATACTAATTTACAATTACCAAACCCACAAGTAAAACATTTCATGTACACAAAAATAATCACAATATAAAATGAAAACTATACATACAATAATTTTAGATGGCGCATATCTTTTTAAGTCTTAATCTCGGTCCTTTTTGTTTGACAACAAAGCACAATGTTAAATGTCAATTAATTAGTTAATGAGTACATCATACATGTTCCTAACATATATTGAACTATCAAATATCTTGGCTATTCTCAAAATAGACTCAAAATCTCAGGTCAGTAAATATATATAAAGAATCACAATATTTAAATCTCGACTATTACATTAATTAACACAGTTAGCTGGTCAACACAACTTGTTTATGAGCCTAACATATATACAATGCTATTTATTTTCATGACTTTTTGTTTTACAATAGTTTCTACCCTTCGTCTGTCTACGTCTTGAAATAACATACAATGACGAAACTATTGTTTATAGAACTGTCTGGAAAGAAAATATATGAATCTCTTAATTAATGAAATCTATCACTTGTTAACTAATCACAGGATCACCGAGACACTGTCCTACACTGGTTCCTAGGCTGGCTATTTCGTTTGTAACTAACTTCATACGGAACATATATCACTATTAGACCACACGATTCCGAGTCCGACGCAGACGGTATCGTACGATAACATTGAGATGAGAGGGAGAGCAGTATCGTCACAATATATAGGCCAGACAATACGACTTGTTCAGTAACGATGTGTAGAACACGAAACACACACCCGCCTTCTCCAACCATTAGTCAGCAGTAGCAGAGCACTGCATTTCCACGGGACACACAACTGAATATAGTGAGACAAAAATTTTAACTCCAGTCTCCAATTTCTGGGATTCAGTTGTTAACGAATCAGTGGAAATACGTCTTTCCGACAATCTTATAAATCGTGACAACGGCTTTGAGCTGGACAAAAATTGTAATCCTGTGTTTAATATTATCCGGTCACAGAGTAGTCGACGTCATCAATCGATCATCAACGGTTTGTTGGTCTTCCAGCACCGAGGGCAGCAGATACTACTCGGCCGTATGACACCACATAACGCAAGCGCGAAACGACGCCGGCACTTTTGGCGTGCGCGAGAACCACTATAACTACCGCGACTGCACATGGGCTCTTCAGTACTCGCACTCACCTGAAGATGGCCGGACGTTTCCAGGCCGAAATAACGTGTCAGAGTGACGACAGGATCCGACTTACTAGATGTACTTAGATATTTCAAATTCTTTCAGATAATTAAAAAATGCTCAGTCTCTGTTGCAGTATTTTATTCTCCAATACGCGTTTCGCGCTGTTAGCGCATCGTCAGACTGGAAAAAGACAAGTGTTTTGTTACAGTCCGTGTACCTGGCGGGCAGCGAATCTAATGTGGCTAAGGTGAGTAATTTGAAAATTCGGACTTACTTGGGCGGAGATGGAGCCACAGAACTCTCTCTTGCTGTGTAGGAGGTATCTTAACAATTTGTGTTATTGGGCGCCTGCAAAGAGGTAAACGTACAAAGTACGTAAGGGTTATTTGAACTAGAATAACTAGGAACTAAAGGGGTGTGGTATGGAAATTAATGGAATGCTTTTATATGATAAAACTCACCATAGCAGCAGAGGAGTCGCTGTCGCGGCAGGTCCACGTTTACAACTGGTAGTATTCTTAATAACTGCAGAACATAAATGCGACCGTTAAACAGAGCGGTATGGGCAGAGTTACGCCTGCGAGAATGAGCGGCTAGAGATGTTTGTGACGTGAGGGAATGAATCTTGTGAAATGATACATGTTGGTCTGAAACAATAATAAATGAATGAAAACGAAATTATTAGAAGCCTGAGGGTGGGGCGGGAGAAAGATGTTCTGAATTGTCAGAAGGTGGGTCATTTCGGAAAAAGATGGATAACATGATGTCGCCCAGTTAAGATACCTCCTACACAGCAATAGATAGTTCTGTGGCTTCATCTCTGCCCAAGTAAGTCCGACTTTTCAAATTACTCACCTTAGCCACATTAGATTCGCTGCCCGCCAGGTACACGGACTGTAACAAAACATTTGTCTTTTTCCAGTCTGACGGTGCGCTAACAGCGCGAAACGCGTTATTGGAGAATAAAATACTGCAACAGAGACTGAGCATTTTTTAATTATTCAACACTGTTGCTGCACCAGCCGCCACCACCACCATCATGGAATGGAATGAAATGCATCTTTCAGATAAATTAATTTCTGGCCTTTACTAGCCACAAAAATTATTTTGAGTATTTCTACGCTTGGGGGTGATGGTCTGAAAATTTAAAATGCTGGGCAAAAGAGGAGAATTTCTGTAACTGATCTTTCTTTGCCAGTAGATGTTCTTTAACACTAACAGCAAAGGATCTTCCTGTTTAACCGATATATTTCGCAGAAATTCACTGCACCTGATTCTGTAGACTCCTGATTTGGAAAACAAGTTTTTCCTGGGTTCCTCATTATGTGGGAGTGAATAATGTATGATGGAGCGTGTTTAAAACACTACTTAAACATTAGTGTGCGTAAATAGTTTTTGCCATGTTATATGAAAACAATTATGTGCATCTTCAGTGGGCGTAAGTGATGGATAAAGTGCAGGAATTACAGCATTCTTCCATTCATTATATAATTAAGTTACCAGTGAAGTGCTGTAACCATTTTTATATGCAACAAATTGTAATTTGGCCAATTTCTTGCTAATGCTGCTTTTGGAAAGCGAGAACTCGCAAATTCATTTTATAGCAACCCAAAAAGGCCTGATTTATAACTTTTTGCATGACTGGACCAGTAATGTACAGTTGAAACAATAGTATAAAGTTGTCTGAAAATGATAAAGGAAATTATAGTAGCTGTCACAAAGCTTAGGAGGGCAGGCCCACGTCAGTCAAAATAAATTGTGCAGGGGGTCGGCTGACCCCTGTACCGCAGCCACGGTGCTGTGAGTAGTAGTGGCGCGGTGTACCCTGCGCCATGCACTTCTGGACACTGTGGCAATTGAATATAGCAAGGTGAAGAAACTGAACTTTGATGATGTGATTCCAATACTTGCTGAATGAAAAGCTTAAAAATCGCCACTGACAGTGGTGAAGGCAGATGGGGTGTTGAATGAACCACTGTGGATCAGACTTCACTCCACTGATCACTGTTTTATGCCACGGGACGAGCGACGAGTGAGCATTTCATATAGCAGAGCACTGGCAGACATTCGGCGATGTGATTTGAAAGTAAATTAAAGCAATTTATGTAATAAAATTTAATGTAGTGTACATATAGTACTCCGTCAATGATGAAGTCTCCTGAAAAATACTTAAGAAATGTCCAAATGTGCTAGAAAATTTTCATATATCCACCTGAGGGCGATTGTGCAAGTTTTAGTCCAGGTGCAACATTAGTACTTCAGCAATGCTACTGCAAGGTATTAATGAATCAATCAAAAGGAGCAATATATTTTGACTGATTGATAAACAGTGCTATATATCTTGAGTCGTCACTTTTATTGCCAGGGTGTGATATGTTTCATTATTAAGCAGCATCTGAGGTGAAACTTGTAAACTCTGAGGTGTTTCTCATTACTTGTTTTACGCTTTGTCTAGTTGCAACTCGATAACACTCCAAATTTGAAGTTGAAAAATCTATGAGATAGATTTAAAAAAATAAAAATAAATATAAAACAACACTTTCCCTTGTGTCCACTGCTTTTAAAGTAGAAGTATCTTAATAAATTTGGTCTACATCTACATGGGAGACTCTGTAACTCACATTCAAGTGCCTGGTAGAGGGTTTATCGAACCACCTTTATACTATTCATCTCCCATTCCATTCTCGAATAGCGCGCGGGAAGAAAGAACATCTGAATCTCTCCGTTCGAGCTCCGATTTCTCGTATTTCATTCTGATGGTCGTTTCTACCTATGTAAGTGGTAGTCAACAATATATTTTCGCATTCGGAGGAGAATGTTGGCAATTGGAATTCGATAGTAGCGCACTCCGCAGCGATAAGCGCCTTTGTTGTAATGATTCCCATCCCAGATCCTGTATCATTTCCGTAACGCTATCTCCGCTGTATCGTGACGATACAAAACGAGGTGCCTTTCTTTGGACTTTTTCGATGTCATACGTCAAACCCACCTGATAAGGATCCCATACTGGGCAGCAATAACCTAAAAAAGGATCGACAATCATAGTATAGTTTCTTTAGTAGTTCTGTTGCATCTTTTAAGGGTTCTACCAATAAAACGCTCTCTTTGGTTCGCCTTTCCGACGACATTATCTACGTGTTCTTTCCAGATTAAGTCTGAGGTAATAGTAATTCCCAGGTATTTTGTGGAGCTTACGGCGTTTACTTTTGATTGACGTATCTTGTAAATAAAGTTTAACGGATTTCTTTTCGTACTCATGTGGACGACTTCACACTTCTCATTATTTAGAGTCAACTGTCAATTTTTACACTATAGATTATTCAGATCGTTCTGAAGTTCGTTTTGATCTTCGTGTTAAATCCTCTTAAGAAATATTGTAACCATGCAATATTTAGGCATAATTGACTGAGATATAAAAGGGAACTTCTAGTAATAATTAATCTGTTATTTTGAGTATGTTTAAAATAAAAAGAGACGTGAACAGAATGTCGACTTTCACAACAAACTCTGTTTGGACACCATAGATAAAGCGACTCACAATAGTCACGTCCCTCAGTTTGAAAACGTCTCTTGCTGTACTGTTAACGTCTCGGACAAACCCAGCGCTCGTCAACTGTGCACCGTGTGATCTGCATGAAAGATGGAAAATCCCGCGCACAGTATCTGACTGAGTCATAACTAAACCTAAAGTTTCTACATAACACGACCCAGTATCCAGTGCAACTAGCAATTTTGCTTGTTTCTCTACAACTCATAAGTCTAGTTTCAACTCATAGTCCACTTTCCTTGCTGTAGTGATCCTAGATTCCTGATAACTGGTTTCCTTGCTGCTTTACAAAGCAATGTTTATTACTACGAGTCCTGCCTTCTCCTCCATGAAAGAGTTATGTTGTTGTTGTTTTTGTGTGGTCTTTAGTCCGCAGACTGTTTGATGCACCTCATCATGCTACCCTGTCCTGTGCAAGTCTCTTCATCTGAGAATACGTGTGGCAACCTACATCATTTTGAATCTGATTACTGTATTCGTCCCTCAGTCTCTCTCTACGATTTTACCCCACACGCTTGCCTCTAATGCTAATTTGTCGATTCCTTGATGTCTCAGAATGTATCCCCCAAAGTAGTATGGTAAGAGGGATTTGGAGCCACTGAAACCGCCCTTCGATGTTAGCGTCATCAACGCCAGGTACCACCCGTCCACCCTCGGCCAATTGCCTGACCGTTACTCTGTTGATGACGTCATCCAAGTACCGTTATCCCACCACCCCTCCAACCCACCTAGCAGACGCCCAATTTCCCATCCTACGCCCCCAATTTATTTAATTAAATTTGCATATCAATTTACTTGTAACAACCTACGTTTTTATGAGTAACAAGGGCAACTGTCTCCATAAGTAAGCACTTGCACGAGGACAGTTCGCGACCCCCGCTACCTCACCCACCGACACCCCTAAAGATTGTCGTCCCCACGCAACCTGGCCTTGGACTCGAACCCGCGCCTGCTAAATAAAAATTCCAAAAGTTACTACTTATCGACAAACCGTTTCTATTACACCAGCAAAGGATATAATTATTCCGTACTTCGAACAGTACAATTACTGGGAATAACACGAGAGTTTGGCCGAGGGAACTGAGGTGCTTCAGTCACGTTCTGCACGGCCACTACGGTCGGGGGTTCAAATCCCCCCTCAGGTATGGATATTTGTGCCATCTTCAGTATAAGGTAGTTCATAAGTAGTTTGTAAGTTTAGGGACTGATGACCCAGTAGTTAAGTCCCAAAAGCTATACAGACATTTGAACATTTGAGGGCAGTCATTTTAATACATCGAACCTTTGCAGGTAAATAAAGAAACTCGGTGTAATGCTCGAGATTGATGTTGTACAAACATTTAGAACTAATGTTCCGTCAGTTTGCCTGGGAAAAAAAAATGCATAGACTGTAGACGTGTAACACAGCTAGCTTAACAATTTCTCTCGATAGACTCCACACAGAAAAGAAAAACGCTTTACAGTAACATAGTGCGATCACAGACACACAGGTGGAGAAAGCGCGTGAATCACCGTATGACGGTCTACACGCGACCGAAGCGCGCTCACACGGACCGTATCTGTTTATTAAAAATAACTAAGTACTGCATTTTTTTTATCGCGGTAGATACTTATTCCACAACCATAGCAGGACCACTGAGCGCGCGTTAGAATGTAGCTAATGATCACCACAAAGCAGACCGCTCGGACACCGCGGTCGGTCATTGATCATCATCTGTTCTCTAAGGAATGGCTGGGAGTGACACGCAGTACAGGGCCGCACTTCGTAAATATTGGCTATTCCCGTTTCCGATCTAGTCCGTAAGTGTAAATTGCAACCTCCAGTCTGGTAATGCCGAATGAAGAGATAAAAGTATCCCGAACACGCCTGTTATAAAATGGATAAGGTGACTACAGGTCATTTTATCGGCACCAGAAGTCGTGATTCGACAAATAAATGTATTGGACGGCAATCTATTCCAGCTGCCCTGTACACTCTCCTCCCAAGCGAAAGTCACGGGTGGATACTAAGTACTTTCACATATCCAATTTGTTAAAAAAAATTCCAGCGAAATCACGTGGAATGCTCAAATCTAGGAGATGAAAGTCACATATATGAAGTTGGAGATGAGAGCTGCTAGTTTAACATCGGCTCGCCCCATTTTATAAGGTACAGCAAAATGATTTCTTAGAGATGTTCTCCAGTGTCTCCTTGCCGAGTTTCTCCAGTATTCCGAGTGCTCTCACAACACCGCCACCAGGTAGGGGAGATGGTAACTTGCCTTATCTCCATGGCGAACTTGTCGACTTTACTACGCATGTATAAGTTAAAAGATCAGAAATAATTTACCATCGCACACTACTCTTAAATTAAACACCAATAACACACGATCAAACAGGCAATACTTCGTAACGTACACAGCACAGAGTTTTAAGAATATAATCCTAAAGCGACTTCTTTAGAGCTCTATCGCAACACATCATCCACAACTGGAAACAGACACTGTAGAGCGTATTTCAAACACTTTTTACTTAAATTTTACCCCAACTAGCTTGCGATACTATGTAACAACAACCATCTCCAACCCAACATCCGATCTATAGCAAAAGGATCTAACAATCCCAGCTCTTTTCTACTAAAGTTATAAACTAACTAGCATGTAATAATCCCTCTATATGACCATAAGATACTCCAATCTTTACTACGATAATGCGTCACTATGCTGTTCATAATAACTTACCCGCATTCCTATTTCCTTATTCATTATTATACCTACTCCTGCGTTACCACCAACTGATTTTGTATTGAAACCCTGCACTCACCTGACCAGAAATCCTGTTCATCCCGCCACCTAACTTCACTAATCTCTACCATATCTAACTTTAATCTATCCATTTCTCTTTTCAAATTTTCTAGCTTACCTACGCGATTAAGGGTTAGAACATTTGACGCTCCGACCCGTAGAATGCCTGTTTTGTTTATCTTGATGACGATCCTCCTGAGTAGTCCCCGCCCGGAGATCCGAATGGGGGACTATTTAACCTCCGGAATATTTTACCCGAGAAGATGCCATCATTGTATGATCATACAATAGAGCTGCATGTTCTCGGGAGAAGTAACGGCTGTAGTTTCCCCTTGCTTTCAGCCGATCGCAGTAACTGCATGGCAAAGCCATGTCAGCTGATGTTATAAGGCCAGCTCAGTCAATCACACAAACCGTAACTACTGAAAAGGCTGCTTCCCCTCTTCAGGAACCACACGTTCCTCTGGCCTCTCCACAGATACCCCTCCGCTGTGGTTGCACCTACGGTATGGCTATCTGCATCGTTGAAGCACGCAAGCCACCCCACATCGGAAATGTCTGTGGTTCATCTGCATAAGCAAGCTACTACAGACAGCCTTATAACAGCGATCGGTAACAGGCTAGAACTCCCAAACACAATATAGTCTGTGTCCATTAAAGCAATTTAATAAAGCTTCGAACTGTCCCCACCCAACAGCTACAATTGTTAGTTGACCCGTCCCCAACATCCAACCGAGTGATCCTGCAACTTTTGCCAGTGCATAGTTCAGCAGACAATATTTCTGGAATGCTTTCCGACAGTCACTAGACCACATACATAGTGCGTTTAACGAGCACTCGCACACAAAAATCTATCGTATCCCCCGTTCTAACAAATCATTACTCTCGATCAACAACCACTTACTTTGTAAAAATGATTGACGTGCACAGAGAACAGCTAACAGGAAAAGATCCAGATCAACACCAAGTTCTTTTCCTTGTAATCCATACAACCAGTAACCAGCGAAATAGTCTACACCATTTCGAACTAATACAATACCAGAAATTCTTCTTATCAAACGCCAAGAGCAATCCCTTCGAGGCTACACATACGATTAAACCAGGGGCGTAGATAAGGGAGGGGGGGGGAGGACGAGGGGGTTCAACACCCCCCCCCCCCACACACACACGCAGAATATTATTATTATTATTTTCACTGATGCAACAATGAAAAATGAAAATAATTTGTTTAATGAATATGAGAGTTAGACTGAAAACTTTGCAAACAAAGAGAGGTACAAGGGTGTCCGTAAGTTGTAATCGATGCTTAGTTGAACTTTGACTTCTTATTTGTTGTCGGGACATTTTGTCTTGAATGTTTTATATGAGTGGCCATCGTGAGGCCTAGGCAAGCATCGTGCACAACTTTCACGAATGTAATCTTGCCAATTAAAAAAGAAATAATTGCTCAGGTAACCACCGCCTAATCTCCAGCAGCAATGAACAAGTGCTGTTGAGTTACAGCCGGAAACACGCTCCACAGACTGCTTAGAGTACCGCCTGAGGCTTGCCTAGTGGTCCCGTAACCTTGTACGGAAAGGAGGGGGGAGTGGGGGGTCTAAGTTGCATCAAATGGGGTACAAGGTTTCTTTTTTCTTCTTATATGGGAGGTGACTGAGAAGCTAGATTCAAGTTTTCGAGCTCGGCAGGATAATTTTTGAATATTCCAAACACCGCTAAATTTTCGCGCTTTTTTCGGTTTTTCACATTTTTGCCGGGAAGGAGACCGTTTCCGACAAACACTCTTCAGTACATTTTTAAACTACGTTACATTTGATACAATTTGAGACCAAAATGAGCTCGGGAGGCACAATAGATCCTGAGATACAGGTTTTTAAATATTGTCAAATTTCCCATAATTTAGACGTTTTTTCATACGCAGTTATCTTTATATCCACACTGCCCAGTCGGAAATGAATCAGAAAAGTAAACGATTGTGTATTTGAACATTCTGAAAGGGGAGGACAAGTTGATAGATGAATGACTACACATAATAAGATAGGAAGGCGAATGATGATTTATCTACACTTGTTGTACGGGATATGATGAGAATTTTTTATAGAAATTCAGTGCTTTACAACATAGTTATGTCGTAATGAAGTAGTATGAATGATGTTTTCCGAAAAAACTAAAATTCCGGGTGTGCAGACTGTCTCATGTGCCGGAGTGGGCCTCATCGGACAGGGCAGTCCTAGCGGCAAGAAAAATAAAATAAAATAAAAGGTCTCTTCCCCCTCAACCGTTTTGTTCTCCTGTCCAGCTGTTGCGTTCCTTTCAAAACCTCAACATTTCCAGAATGTCACCTCAACAGTCTCACTCGTGACTTCAGTGGCTGTGATTCCACGTCGTGCCTCTTTGGCCAGGGGAAGTTGAAGTTATCTCACATACTGAAGAAACGTGGAGACCTTAAAGAGTCAACTGCAGTTTTTTCTAAACCAGCAGCAACACCTGCTGAAGTAGCTGAAGCTGGAGAGAAAATCCTCATTGAGCGGTACAGTGCGGAATGATCATCTAGTCAAACCCTGAACGATTTGCGCTACCAGCTCTTCACAAGGGCTGCGGGCGAGGCCAGCTTCACGTCTGCCAGACTCAGAATGGCGATGGGTTTCTACAGCCCAAGGCCTTTTCCCAAAGACGATGTCGAGGAAAATAGCTCCCTCAAACCTGCTTACCATGATTTCTTGCAGTTGCAAGAAGCGATGCAGATATGCTTGCAGCTGTAGGATTTTGTGTCTCGTTGCCGCCGGTTGTCCTAGGTGTCGGCGGCCGAGTAGAGAGAGACAGACACGGGAAAGTAGGATGCACGGGTGTGCGGGTACAGAGTCTGGGGTGACCAGCCAGTGGGACAGCAGAAACTAGAAACACTAAGCTAGATTAGAACAATATATATATTTCGTAGAGTTAGTACAATACTTAACTTTGTTAAGTGAAGACTAGTGGAATGAAGCTACATAGTTTAACTAGGCAGAGGCGTGACAAGTGGCCGATCCAGTTCAGTGGTGGCCACGAACGGAGTTGTGCCAGAGGGCGCTCGTGGCTGACGTCATAAGAACGCCACGCCGTGCGTGCATGGCGGCGTGCGGCGTAAGCACGTGGCGCTCACTTCAGACTTGTGCGACACACCCCCACACCGCCGCGTCGTCGTGGCGTAGGGCTGAGGGCCACGGCGACGGCACTGGGAGGAGGGCCTGGGTGGGGGCGTTACTGGTGGGACGGGCGTCGTAGCGCTGGCCGGGATCGAGACGCCGTCCGCGCCCCGGTATCCACCTTGTCATCCCCCAGAAAACCCACAAAAACGAGGGGAGGGGCGCACACCTCCGCACAGAGGGAGCAGGTCATCTTCTTATGAGGTGCTTGGCCCGGGCTAGGGTGGCACACACGGTCCCGGTGTCCCTCTCAGTGATGCAGTCAGCTGCGGCGGCGGCATCTCCGCAGGAGACGGGCCATCACGTGGCATGCACCGATATGTAGATAGGAAAATTTGAAGAGCTTGCTGACCTTTCATCTTTTCCATGTGAGACTTGAATGTTCGAACGAAACGTTCTGCTTCACCATTGTACTGAGGGTGGAAAGGTGCGGTGGTGATATGCTGAATGCCATTCACACGATAAAACTGTTGAAATTCCGCACTAACAAACTGAAGTCCATTGTCACTGACGATAGTTTCAGGCAAACCTTCGATGCAAAACACTGACGTTAAAGCACTGATTGTACTAGACGCCGTCATTGAGTTCATGGCAATCACAAAAGGAAACTTACTGAAAGCGTCTACAACGATTAACCAGCGCGTATTCCAGAAAGGTCCGGCAAAATCAATGTGTAGACGTTACCGCAGTCCCTTGGGGCGTGGCCAGTCCGAGAAACTTTGCGGAGGAGCTGCCTGATGCTCCGCACAAACCGTACACTGTGGCGTCATGCTCTCTATTTGAGTGACCATATCAACCCAGGTACAATAACGTCTCGCCAGTTGCTTTGTTCTAACAATACCCCAATGTCCTTGATGCAGGACGCGTAAGACTTCTCGTTGCAGGGAACGAGGAACAATCACTCTTGTTTGGTCGTTGTCGGTACGTTACAACAGAACACCCTGACTTAAAGAGAATGCATGACGTTCTGCAAAATAACGTCGAACCAGAGGCCGCTTAATGTCTTTGGCTCTGGCAGGCCACCCAGAGCGAACAAAACGTGCTACCACACTTACGTCCGCATCTGCAGCTGTTTCCTGTGCAACCCCACGAGAGTTAAAAGGGAAGTCTGAGACAGCGGAAGCATCTCTGGAGTCTATCTGGCAACCTGCTATCTCTGAAGAATCAAATGACACATCCTGGTCAACCGGAAGTCAGGAAAGTGTGTCCACGTTGGCATGTTTAGTAATAGGCCGGTACAAAATCTCATACTGATAATTAGACAGTATCAAGGACCATATCTGAAGCTTTTGTGCTGTTCGTGGCGGAATTGGCTTTGTGGGTGAGAACACTGACGTGAGAGGCTTGTGGTCTGTCAGCAAATAGAATTTTCTGCCATAGAGATAATGATGAAACTTTGTGACGTCGTAAACGATTGCTAAGGCCTCCTTTTCTCTCTGACTGTAATTCCGTTGCGTTGGCGTCAGTAGCTTGGATTCAAAGGCAAAAGGATGATCGTGAGATCCAATACGATGTAACAATACTGCGCCCAGTCCGTAAGACGAGGCATCCACTGCTAACACTACAGGCTTCTGTGGATCAAAGGGAATCAAACATGTTCAAATGTCTGTAAATCTATCGGACCAAACTGCGTGGTCATCAGTCCGTAGCTTACAAACTACTTAAACCCAGGTAAACTAACCTACGGACAAACACACACACATCCATGCCCCAAGGAGGACTCGAACCTCCATGGCGAGCAACCGCGCGTTCCGCAGCGAGGTGCTTTAGTCCGCTCGGCTACTCCACCGCGGCAATCAAACATGCATCACTGAGTAGTGCAGACTTTAATTTGTCAAAGGCAACCTGGCAATGTTTAGACCATACAAAAGGAATATTCATCCTACGTAAGAGATGCAGTGGAGCTGCAATCTGAGAGGCACTGGGAATAAATCTGAAGTAAAAGTTAAGCTTTCCCATTACTGCTTGCAATTCGTGCTCATTCTCAGGAGAAGGCAAGTCTTTGATTGCTCGAAGTCTATGGTTTTGATGTTCAAATCATCGATCTGTGGATCGCTATGCCCTACAAAAGGGGTAGAGTTGGATCTAATGTGTTGTAGCGTTGTATCATTTTCGTGATGTGGGTATCGAGTTAGACGCATTCTGGATTTCTTCCCACTGTAGAAGGAGTCTTTTACTCTTCCGCCGTGTATATTGACCAACCTTAAGAGGTGTTTGCTGTCAATCATAAGGTCTATAGAGTGATTAATTGTGATGATGATCGCTCCTAAAATATGTAGTAATTTGCATATGCAACAGCTATTTGTTGTTAAGTCTTATAACTTTTCGTGTAGAAAGTTTCGGTTTTACAGGTCTATGGATCTAGGAGAAAAACTGAAGATTGGTTATGTCTCAGAAAAGTAGTGCTTTGATTGGTAGAGTATCTGTTAGTTGGTGAGTTATCGGAGATGTACTTCTATGCTATGCTAGTCTGCATCTAAGCAAGCGCTTGTTTTAATCGATGCTGTGTTGGTGTATGGGCTGGACTTTGATTTTACATCGCAATTTAGCGCTCATCCTATTGTTTGTTTGTGTGTGTGTATAAAATAGGTTATCGCTAATTATAACGGTTGTTGTAGTCAACTCCTACAGTAAATACGTCGTTTGTGTTAACTGCAAGGAAATGATCGTTATACTGCGAATCGTTAGCAGAGTACTTCTGGGGGGCACTTGATTTTTTTTTATTATTTTTTTTTTTTTTAGGCTAGGCGCTAGCTCTGATCAACACTCGCCTGTCCCCATTCAGACATTGAATTTAGAACATTAATTCTACTATCAAAATATTAGCTGTAAACTGTCAAAGCATTAAAAACAAAGTTCCCGAATTTACCGCGCTGCAGGTAAATTATTGTGCTCAGATAGTCTTAGTCACCGAAAGCTGACTAAATCATAATGTGGAAAGATCAGAAATGTTTACCCAGGCGTTGAATGTATGTATGCTGCTGTAGCAGTTTTAGAGTCATGCGATATTAGTCGGGGGAGACTTCAACCTTAAGAGTATACATTGGGACCTCTCTAGTTTAATTTCAGGCGAGTTACTATTGGACACGTTTTACGAAAATTGTCTTGAGCAGTTAAACCGGCAACCCACGCGCAATGGAAATATTTTAGACCTTATTGCTACGAACGGGCCTGACCTTATTAACGATGTCTGTATACAGACAGGAGTTACTGATCATGATATCATCATAGCGTCAGTGGTGACCAAAGTTCATAAACCAATCAAGAAGGCTAGGAGCGTGTTTTTGTTGGGAAGAGCCGATAAGCAAATGTTACGATCGCACTTAGAAAATAAATGGACAACCTTTAGTTCCGGTACAATGGAAATAGAGAATTTGTGGACTAAATTTAAATGCATTGTAAATGAAGGTTTAGAGAAACATGTGCCCGTAAAGTCGATTAAGGATGGAAAAGATCCACCATGGTATAATAATAATGTTAGAAAGCTACTAAGAAATCAAAGGCTGTTGCACCCTCGCTTCTAAAAAGAACATGCAAATGATGACAGGCAAACGTTAGTAGAGATTCGCCACGCGAAGCATACAATAATTACCACAGCCATACTTTAGTAAAAGATCTTTCCGAGAACCCGAAAAACTTCCGGATCTATGTAAAATAGATAAACAGGCGAAAAGACACATATGACACTTGCATAAAACTTCCACCAGACAATTGTTAGAAACCATTTTGGAGGCAGCGTAGTTGACACGAACGTCTTAGACACTCTTTCCAGCAGGGTGTTAGTTCCCTGATGCTTTGGGGTGGAGTTATGCGAGGCCACCGTGAAATGGCTACATGGTACAGGGATGACATCCTCCAACATACAGTGCAACCACACCTGCAGAACCATCCTAATGCTCATGCACATCTTGTAAATGTGTTCATTCATGATAATTAATTGCAAGATTAGAATGGGCTGCATGTTCCTACCAAACATGCCTAAGATACATTGAAAGTACTGTTTGTGGATGAGACAACGACCAACCAATCTGACAGATCTATGTCGAATCGCCATTGAGGTGTGGGACTATTAGTATCGACAGTCCGTTGATGATCTAGAGGATAGTATTCCAGAATGAATATAGGCCTACATCAGTGCATGATGAGAACATGGTATTGGTTATAAGGGGTACCGGTGTATGCTGCAGTCTGCAACACAAATTCAGGATGTCAGACAACTCGTCAATTCCTGTTTTCATGAGTAATAAAGATAACTGAAATGTTGTTTTCCTATATCTCTATTCCATTCATGAACCCCTAGAATTGTTGTGATGCAACACTTTTTTTATACGTGTGGATACTGTGCAGTTTCTGTGAACGTCAATAATCAAATCCAAATGGAAATTCCAGAAAGGATTTAATAACATTTTTGAGAAGGATAGGTTGCTACTCACCAGAGACGTCCGATGAGCCACAGAAAGATATACATAACAGAGTACTTGGCCGTTACAGCCTTCGTCGAAACACACACACACACACACACACACAAATACAACCGCCGTCTCAAGCCAAGAAAAAGAGACGATACGCCTGCGTTCATGATACTCGATTATGAGGTTATTGCTTACGTTAGTGACTGAAAAGTAGTGCTTTGTTTTAATTAGAATTGTTGAACGATCCACTTACCAAATTAAAAGTAATGTTTGTGGATTTCAGAGGAAAGGATCCCTGTTCCAAATGCTACTTTTGAACCAGTACCGATAAGAGATCTCTTGGATCCAAGCATGGCATTCTGGGTCCATCACGGAAGGCACATCCTGAAGCAGGGCCGGACCAAATGGTGGAACCCAAAGCAAAAGTCGGAGGATGAGGTTGTACTCAATGTATTTGTTCCTCATAAACAGTTATAATACAAAAGAATATATAATTTTTGTAAATCTTCAACTAATAATTTTGACAAACGATAACAAAAGTCAGTATTTCAAAGCAAAGATAATAAAGTCATATTTGGATCGCTGTGCAATGCAAGAAACAAACAGTATTCAGTATAAATATACATTCATTACTTCGCAATTTGCGAGGGAAGTTGACATGTGTAACATATTGAAGTTTGGGTGTCCGGGTGGCCGAGTGGTTAAGGAGACCGCTCGCGAAAAGCGGGAGACCCGGGTTCGAGTTCCGGTCCGGCACAGATTTTCATATGTTACAAGATGATAGACCAACTTAAGAAGAGCAGCTAAAGTCGGAAATTCTCGCAAATCCCGAAGTAATGAATGTATATTTAACATTTATAGATGCTGACCATCAACAATGTCTGTTCCTTGAGAACAGACGTATCATGGTAAGTATCAGTATGTTGTGAAAAATGGGTAAGAATAAAGGTTTTCTTATAAGATTAAGAAATTAACTACAATAGGATTTTAATAACGTCATGATTCACACAATCTCTCAGGCATAACTCATGCACACACGACTGTCACTCCAGCACAGATAGCACCTTCAAAGCAAGTAAGAGGGCAGTGGACGGAGACGGATGAAACGTTCCACACTACACGGTGGAGAGTAAAGGCTTTGGTACGCATGAAAGTGGGATGAAGCTTAGAATTCAAAGGGAGAGTGTAAGGCTGATGAGGAGGCCAGGATGGTTGCTGGACTGTATAATTTGTTGTATGGATGACTCCCATCTGACCAGTTCTGAAGTGGCGGTGGCGAGGGGAGGATCCAGGTGGCCTGGGTTGTAAAGCAGCCACTGAAGTCAAGTGTGGTGTGTGTTGCTCAGCCGCATGTTGTGGCACGGGATGCACCGTCTTCCTTTTGGATACAGTTTGATGCTGTCCTTTCATCTTGATGGTCAGCTTGTTTGTTGTCATACCAATGTAAAACTCTGTGCAATTATCGCAAGAGAGTTGGCAAATCGCGTGGCTTTTTTCACAGCTAGCATGGCCTCTGATGCAGTAGAATAAGCCTCTGAGTGGCTGGACTGGAATAAGAAATGCTGAGTGGGTGGATTGGGCCGGTTTTGCATGTGGCCCCCACCACAGACTTATCCTATCCCATCAGTGGTTGGGCTACCTGTGAAAGGAACTATATGATTTGTAAACTCTGTTGCAATCACTGCACTACATTTTGCATTGGTATGATTACAAACCAGCAGTCCATCAGGATTAATTGTGTAAGATTCCTGCCCTTTGCCGCTCCTTATAATAGGTCCACACAAACGATACTTGTAAAGTAGAGGCTTTTCCATTAACAGGACACACGGCAGTGGTGAGTTCACTAATTGCAGATTTAACTTGAATATTGGCCATTGCATGGTACCTGACGATCCAGGTTCTGTTGCAGCACCATACACTGTATTCAAGGGAAAGTGTGATTAATATCAATGACAGACTTTTTATCCTTTTTAAAACATTTATGTCCTTGACTCAGCAAGAACAGAGTTCAACACAGAGTGAAAGAACATGGCTTCTACATGAAGCTCAACAGCGAAACGAAAAGTTTTGCAGTCCTTAATTAAACAACTCATTTATTATTGAAATATGCCAAATGATATGAATTAACATATTTTATTTAGATTTTCACTGTCAAGCTCAATGAGTGTACATGTTTATTGAAATTTGCATTTAACAAAATACGCAAACCAAATGTTATGTTTTGACTCTATAAATTTACATATTAAACTTACTCAGTAGAATGTACATAATTTATGATTTTGACGTGTACAAATATGTGGTTTGACAATATAGTTTCGGTGCACTACTATTAAACTCGTAATTTTAGTGTTTTTCAATTTGTGGTTTGTAATTCACTAACTACATTATTGATTAGTATCTTAGTATTTTGTTTATTTATGCAATAACTCCTCTGTATCAACAGGATGGTTCAAAGGAGCGACAAAATCGTAATATACATTGGATTTAAAATCATGTGATATATTGTAGTGTTACAAAATAAACAAATTTTTCTTATGGATCGACGTAAATTTATCAAGGCATTAATTTGCATACGGACAGCCTAGCACTGCAGTAGCTACTGCGAGGATCTGTCTTTGTTGCAGATCTGAAAAGCAGTCAATCACTGCACAGTGGATGCCAGGAAAAAGTGGAGAGAGTTCACACAATAGACGACTCATAAACTCTGTTTTGTGTATAAACGCCGTGTCTATTATCTTTGGTTTCAATTATTGCTGTAGAACTGTTAATGTTGGAAGTTCTGTAGAAGCAGATTTATATATTTAACTTGGCTTTGTAATAACGGCCAATAAAAAACAAATTTAAGAACTTCCAATACTTATGTTTTGTGAGAAATTATGTAATTATTGTTTTCTCTCTCATTCTCAATATATAAATGGAAAAGAATGTCTGATTGTCCTGGTGGCGTAAGAGTTCGAAAATGTTTGCAGACACAGCATAGCTGGACCTCATTTTATTATTAATTTTTAATCAAGAGATAAATGAACAGGTACAACAAGATTTTACCAGCTGCACACACAGACCTTAGGTGCGTTTTTCCTGTTTAATACTGAGAAAGTTGGTATCCAATGGAAGTGAGGTGCAGTTGCAGACACCAGTACGCTTCTTTACACCCGGGTCGTCGTGCAACAGCAAAATATGAAACGTGGTCTGCTTAAATTGGTTAAAACCAAGGTGGTGGTTGTCGGGGTCTTCGTCCGCAGACTAGTTTGATGCAGCTCTCCACGCTACCCTGTCCTGTCGAAGCCTCTTCATCTGCGAATATGTACAGCAACCTCATTCCTTTTGAATCTGCTTCCTATATTCGTCCCTCGGTCTCCCTCTACTACGTTTACCCCACACACTACCTTCTAATGCTAAGTTGACAATTCCTTGATGTCTCAAAATGTGTCAAACCAATCTATCCTTTCTCTTAGTCAGGATATGCCAGAAACTCCTTTGCTCTCCGATTCGGTTAAGCACCTCCTCATTAGTTACGTGATATACGCATCCAATCTTCATCATTCGTCTGCAGCACCAAATTTCGAAAGCTTCTATCATATTTTGTCTGAACTCTTTATTGTCCACGTTTCACTCCCATAAAATGCTACACTCCAGACACATGCTTTCAGAAAGGACTTCTTAACATTTAAACTAATATTGAATGTCAACAAACTTCGCTTCTTCAGAAACACTTTTCACCCCGTAGCCATTCTGCATTTAATATCTTCTTTATATCGGCCATCCGATTTAGGTAGCAGGATACCTAAATAACAAAACTTATCTACTACTTTATTGTCTCATTACCTAATCAAATTCCTTCATCATCGCTTGATTTTCTGACACTATGTTCCATTACCTTTGTTTTACTGTTATTAATGTTCATCTTATACCTTCCTCTCAAGACACTGTCCATTCCGTTTAGTTGCTCTTCCAGGTCTTTTGCTGTCTCTGACACAATTACTATGTCGCCAGCAAAATCCCAAAGTTTGTATTCCCTGTCCCTCGACTTTAATTCCCAAGGGAAATATGTAATAATGTTCTCCAAGGTTATGCAATATTTACAGTGTGTAATGTTGTTATACATATATTGGTAAGTGAATTCATGTGAACAACATATTCCATATCGATGTGTAATCTTTTCTAAGTAGTTCTGAATGTTATTTACATAAGTATAAAAGCACAATATTAGTAGCGAGATACATCAGATTAACAGGTTCTTTAAATGAACATTAGAGTCTCAAACTACATGTATGTGAATCATCATAATTCAAACAGAGTACGAGAATATTAATCGTACAAATTACACTTCTGGTGGTAGACTTGACTTAAGGTTCCTAGTTCCCTACGGTTTTGCTAGTAATGTTAGCAATGATGAATATATACTTGCGATGTATGGAAAGTGCAACGTATAGGAACGTTACAATGGCCACTGCCAAACTTTTTCCAAAAGCAAGATGGGTCACAGCATGCAGCTGATTGCAACACATTTGATTTCAATGGCTTCTTCACAAGTTGGGCCATCTGGGTCCTCCCCTTCACCAGTAGCTTGCCCGAACTTTGCAGTTTGGAGTTGTCCCTACAAAACATTCTATGGTCGCACAACCACCATAGTCTCATCATAAGACAACTTATCATCCCTACACCTCATGCCTAAGAGTCTCAACTCCCTCTCTTCATTATCCTGTATGTCTTGCCAACTCGTGTCTCTCTTCTGTGTACTACCTTCTATTGTATTATATTCAATATTTCAGCAAATACTCACTCACTCACTCACTCACACACACACACACACACACACCGCCCCTTCCATTTACTGCTTTCCAAACAGCATCTCACGTTTCCTCCTATCCGAACGTATACTCTCATGTTCCATCCTATCCCTTGCTTGGCATACTTCCCACTCCACTCCCTCTCTTCTCCGTGTCAAACTGTCGCCTGTGTGTGAGTTATGTCGGAGTGATTGTGTGAATTTGTGTGTATCCTTTTCTGATGAAGCCCGTGGACGAAAATTAAAATTGTGTTCATATCATTCTCTAATCTGCATGCCTGTCTTAAGGTCAGTGATCATCTTCACAATGATGCTACTTACCCTCATATTACTGACATTCTAACATGGACATTTTATTGTTACAGTAGTGTCTGTATTTATAATTTTTCTTTGCAGTACATTCAGTCATTAATTGTTTTTGTTGCTGATAATAAAACTCAGTTTCAAGTGGACTGTGACCTATTCAGTGAAATAGAAGACAAAAAATTAATTTTATGTAGAGTTTGTTACCTGTTTAGGGCTCAGAATATTATGTGGCTGTAGTCTGGTACAATGACATACAACAAGCTCATGTCTAACATAAAGCAAGAAATTGTGTACCTTTAACAATCTAAAACAAACTTTAAAAATGTGAACTGGTAGCCACTCTTTATACATATTATCTGATTATGAAAAGTTTACTATCAAAAAGTTACAAGTTGAAAACATTTTAATGATTATTTGTAATAAATAGGATCGAAATGTTCATTAGAACTGGTAAGGCAATTAATGGAAGAGGCCATACCTACACAATTTGATACAATTTAAATTCCATCCACCGATCCCTCATAAATTAGGAAAATAATAAACTCTCTCAAGAGTAGCAGGGTATTGAAAGCTTGTTCCAAAGAGATAAGTAGGATTCTCAGTCATATACGTAACAGTTCTTTAAAGCAAGGTATTTTCCTTGATAGACTGAAATTTGCTATCGTTAAACCATCACATTAAAAAGGGGATATATCTGATGTCAACAACTTCCACCCAATCTCATTTCTGACAGGTTTATCAAAAATGTTGAAAACGTTAGGTATTCTCCAGTAGCTTCACATATTAGTAAAAATAATGTTCTAGCAAAGAGTCAGTTTGGTTTTCAGAAAAGCTTTTCAACAGAAAATGCTATATATATCTTCAGTCTTCTTCTTCTTCCGTGTCTGGTTACACCAATTATATTCTCCCTTTGGAGTAATCAGCGACATAGATTGCTTTGTAGTTTACTTTGAGAATATCGTCCATAGTACATGTTATTGACATGTTTGGACTGCCCCGCATTCACAACTGTAGTCAACACTATATCCCCATTCCAGTAGGTCTGATTTGCTTCTAGTTATTCATGTGCGCAGCCGGTTTAATGTCTTCCAAGGTGGAAATGGAAGTTCAAATCCTGCAGATCCATCCTCATGGAGGTCCGTCAAGGAGTGTGGCGCCGTATCTATCCATAAAGATATACGCCTTATGCTGGGCTTGGTAAAGAGCTCTTCAGTTGTCTCAGTAGTGGGGCTGTGCCGGTTTCACGCCACTGAGATTCGCGCGTCTTTTGTTTTTTGGCGGGAAATTTGAATTACGCCCCATCCCTCCTCCCTCGGCCAATTGCCTGACCGCAGATCAAAGGATACCGCCACAGGATGATTGATAGGTCTTCCTGGAAGAACGAAAGATGATTGACAGTTTACATTTAGGTCCTTTTGATTCGCTACTTGTCCGACTGCTTATCAAAGGACGCCGCCATAACGCACTTAAGGATGATTGACAGGTTGCAACATCTCCCTCGGCCACACACGACGCCCCGCCCCCCGCCCCCCGCCCCCCCCCTCCACCCCTCGGTGCCGCCGCCAGACAAGCGGCACCTCCGACAGGTCCAGACCTGTAGACCCCTCGACATGTCGGTACTCGCACCCTGGACCACACACCTGGCCGGTTCGACGCCCCCCTCCACCCCTCGGCACCGCCACCAGACAGGCGGCACCTCCGACAGGTCCAGACCTGTAGACCCCTCGACATGTCTGTACTCGCTCCCGCGACCCCTACTCGCTCGGCCGATTGCCTGACCGCCGCCTCCGCCGCCGCTGCCGCCGACAGATGCTACCCCCTCCTCCTCCCATGCTCGCGACCGGTTCTCAAAGGACGCCGCCACCCGCCCTACCCGCGAGAACAAACAATACCGCGACGATTGTCTTGACCGTACCGACACCGCCCCCACAGGCCGACCCCTGCTCTCTTTTTACTGCGACCGCGCCCCGACAGGTTAGCAGCCAATTAAATTGCATATTTATTATTAAGCGCGCCGCAGCGATCCGTACGCCAGATCTCGATTTATGTAACAACAACAATTTCCGCCGTTTATTATTATTATTCTTGGAAAAATAGAGCTACCATAGTGTTCTTCGTATGCTAAAAAACAATTTAGAACAGAAATGCTTAGTTGGTCTCGTATACTACAGCATGTAGTAGTAAAATATTAAAACTCGTATGCAAAATTTGCAAGTAAGAATTTCCACTCCAATCTCTCTCCATGCTCTTCGCATAGACTACAACCGACAGACGTGTTTAATAATAATAATAGCGCAGGTTACGGTAACGAACGCCACAAACTTACGTATCCATCTTGACATATACTCTTTCGATATACAGAAACAATTCTAACGAAAAGAAAAGAAATGGTCCGTTTCGGAATTCGACCGCAACCTTAGATCTATAAATGTATCTCTTCGTTTAGACGATGCAAGCAACAGCCATCGAACGGAATGTAACTTCTATGCCAACAACTCTTTCGATAAAACAGCAACAGCGGCAGCAGCAGAAGACGGCATATTGTTTATACAAAAATTCCAAATAACGAAAATCGGCAATGACATCTAGCACAACGTCTCTAAATATACATCTGCAAGCACCGTTAAACTCGTATGCAAAATTTGCAAGTAAGAATTTACATTCCCATCTCTCTCCAGGCGTGTTTAATAATAATAGCGCAGGTTAGATAATAAACGCCACAAACTTACGTATCCATCTTAACATATACTCTTTCGATATACAAAAACAATTCTAACCTGAGCCAATTAACGAAAAGAAAAGAAATGGTCCGTTTCGGAACTCGACCACAACCTTGCATCTATAAATGTATCTCTTCGTTTAGACGATGCAAGCAATAGCCATCGAACGGGATGTAACTTGTATGCCAACCACTCTTTCGATAAAACAGCAACAACAGCGGCAGCAGCAGAATACGACAGTGTTTATACAAAAATTCCACATAACGAAATCGGCAATGACATTTAGCACAAAGTCTCTAAATAAACATCTGCAAGCACCGTTAACAATCGTCCAGAACGCAGAGCGCTCTCTCGGCAGACTACATAAAAGAAACATATGCTAAGTGTTTAAACAAAAACTAACCTAAGTTACATGTCCAAATGATCAAAACTTTCTATGCAGACGCACCATTCTGACAAGGATAGCTGGCAATGCATTTATTTAATGGAGCTGAGCCATGCCGAAAGTTCCGAAATTTAACACTCTCTCTCTCTTTAGCGATCTTGCCCTGTTACGTTTCCTTCTTCTTAGATCGAGGTATAACTGCGCATTCCGAGAGTTCGCGTATTTTAATTTTACCTCTTAATTCCTTGCTACAGCAGTACACATCCCATCTAAGAAATCTCTATGTCCTGTTACGATGCAAACTACATTTATCTGACACCGATATTCCAGCGCCCCAGATGACATTTAATCCCTATTGTGCAATGGAGAGTCGAAATAAAAGAAAAATACGTGAAATAATTTACCGATTCCGACTGTCTACACTAAAACTTTTCGAAATTATTGGCCTAACAACACCCTTATTCGACAATACAGCAACCACAGAACCGAAGTTACCTGCCCAATGCAACACCGATTTCCAGCTCGACCCGCCCTTTACCCACAAAATTCCTACTCCGAACTAAGATTTATTATTTTAATTACAAGTAGATATCTACCACAAACGAGACGATAACCTACACGCCACAACACATGATTCTATATAGGACATGGAGTGCTACAGTACAACTGAGTACATGCAAAGTAATGTTCGCAAACACTTATATCGCAACCAACTCCCGCACACTTCGATCATAACTTGCTCTCTAAGGAATGGATGGGAGTCACACACAGTACAAACACGTTTGTCGTGTGTTCCGCTAATTTCGGCCAGTACAACGATGCGGGACCAATCCCCCCGCCTGTTTACTGTAAAAGCAAATATTTTTCCCCACACTATCTGTTTAAACCGGGCTTGCACATATACAATAGCCTCTCCAACCATCCCTTATATATTCCAATACAACACCTTGTGGGAGTTGCGGAAGATGTGTGTCTTCGCTATAGCCTGGAGGTCTTCCCAGCTGCTGCGCTTCGGAACTTGCCACCGTCGCGTTGTCATATGCAGGATTCGATTCTACGCACTTGTCTCTATACCACAAGTCCCGAAGAACCCAACTAGAATCTCGCCTATATGGAGGTTATTTAGTACTTCGCCTGGAAATATTTTCTCCATAATTTGGAGAACGTCCTGGAGTCTTACTAGGGGATAAAACCGCTGGTTGTGGTGTGCATTTTGTGATCCGTGACCCAATTTACCCTAAAAAGAGATATAGAGGTCTGTTTGCTGCATTTGAGGACTTACTTCGACGTTGGGTCGAGAACAGGGGTATTACAATATACGATTACCGGATGGAGAGTGTTTTTGATCTTGTGCAAGTTTTTTAAACGGTATCTGCAAAGTGTTTCTCCACCATGTGGGGGGCGAATAACAAACATCTGGGACAACAGATGCTTTGTAGTGTTTAATAGTGTCCTGCAATTTGTGTACTGGGGTAATAAAAATACCCGAAAATTGATCGGTGTACAGGTTAAACCTTCCAGATCGATAAAAGCTTGTACGTTACGTTCTGTCAGCTTTTAGTTTCCATTGTTTACCTGTAAATTAGGTGGAGATTCGTAATACTGGCAGCGGCAAAGACGATATAAGTAGTACACTTAAAAGCTACATTAATGCAGGGGAAACATACTTCTCCCAATCCAGAACATTGTTCTCCACACTGCCTCCAGATATAGATATCGCCGAATTAGGTCTGGTACCTACAAACAATGTCATTCTGCAAGCCCAGCGAAAAGAGTAAATGTATCACACAGGCTTAAGCCATCCCCCATTAAAGAAATTACATCGCTACGTGCAGTTAATGTCTTATGTGCGCGAAAAGAAAACTGGAAATGGCGGATATCGAGACCAAGAGAAGGAAGCTAGAATATATGGCTAAAGCAACTGCCATAAAGGACGAGTACAAACTAATGCTGGAGAAAGACGAAGCTATGGCATATGTGTAAGCCCGGCTTAAACGGAGGGTGTGGAGAAATCTGGTTACGACTGGGACTTATAAAATATTTGCTTTTTACAGTAAACAGTCAGGGAGATTGGTCACGCGTCGGTGTACTGGCCGAAAACAGCGGAGAAGGGACTACATTGCATCCAAATGTGGTGGAATGGAGACAGTCATTTGCAGAGTTAAAAACGGATGGAATAACAAGCAATCGTTTGCAATAATCGTAAAACCTAGTGTTCCATACGGAAATTACCACAGGAGTTGGTAACGTACACACATAGCGACGCATAGTGCTATAACCAGGAAATAATGGGAAAAGTTAAAATACACGATTGTTCTCGTCTAGAAGCATTGCCCGAAGGTGCAGGAGGAAACGAAGATACGTAATGGAGTTCGAGAACATAATAAAGAACGATTTGTATTCTGTGTCTAGCTTCTCGAGTAGAAAGTTTCGGTCTTATAGGGTTTAGGAGAAGATACCAGAAGACATGTTTCTTGTTAGCAAAGAGCAGTAACTCCTCGGTAAAGTATCTGTTAGGGAGGTGTAATTCTGTGTTGTTCTATTCTACAGTTAAGCAAAGCGTTCGTTTAAATCGATGTTGCTCGGTACATTGCTGCATGGATTGGGGTTTGACTTATTGCACATTGGTTCATCTTGTATAAATTTCGTTCTTCTTCTTCTTATCGAATTTCTAAAAAAAACTATGTTTCGTTTCTGTAAGAGCTACATCGTAAATTTGCGCACATCCTACTGTCTGTATATGTATCTGCGTATAAAAGTTTAACGACTGCTCGTACGGTAAAAACATCGCTTGCGTCAGCTGCGAGGAAATCTATCTTCGCGAAAATAGCTCTCTTGTATTCGGAATCTGGTGCGGCCAGGAAAAATTAAACCGAAAACTTCTCCGGGTCAGGTGCGAGCGTGGACAGGTATGTTTATATGTATAGGACGTACACACGCTCCAAACCGGCGTCTACGATGAATCAACAGGTCCGCACTCGCCTACAGCCAGAAATAACATGGAATCGCAGTCTACTGCCGCCTCCCGCGGAGTCCGGACGCGTTTACTGCTGCGCTCTGTGCGGTCGCGCTTTGTTTACGTTTCACGGACGAGTGTGTGCTACGTAGTTATTCTTCCCTGCGTTTGTATACTCGTATCTGCCTTTTCGGGGAGAAACGTTTACGTGCAGAGTAGTGCGCGCCGGAATTGTGTGTGTTGTCTCAACCACACGTTCGTGGTAGCAGTACTACTCAGTGTATCTTCGAAATGGTCGACCCACGTAATACGGGTCAGGTCATCCAGTCCGCCATGGAAATATGTAATCAACCTGCAGCGACGGCTCTCCCGCTGCCGGTGATGTCCGACAACCCTGCTGACGTACAGCAGAGTCAACTACCAACACAGGACGTACAATATGCACAACAACAAGGGCCACAGCAGCAACAAGAACCGCAGCTTCTACACCACCAACACCTACAATTCCAGCAGCAACTGGCCCAGCAGCAACAGCTTCAGCTACTGCAGCTGCAACAACGGCAACACCAGCAATTCCTCCAGCAACAACATCAACAACATGAGTTACAACAGGTTAGTCAGCACCTCAGCTATTCCTGCGACCCCTCCAGCATATTACCTAGTGGCGATACAGCTGCACAACAGCAGCAAGAAAGTGGTCCCCATAGTAAACGACTGTGTGTCGATTCTCCTTCAGTCACGGACTGTGAAATGAGCCAGGTACCGGTTTCCCACGCGTCTTCTACCGACGGCACCGGACAGGCAAACACAGAACGCACGCCGGTACAGACATCTGCTTCTCCTGCCACCGTTACTCGACCGAGTATCAATAACCGATACAGTCGGACCGATGCAGGCCCATACATTGTCTTCGTGGAGAGCTTAGATAAAAACGTTGGCAAACTCCATCCCATGTCAGTGGGCAAGTTATTGTATTCCTACAGCTCTCACCTCAAGCACGATATTGTTGACATTAGTTCCTCAGGCAAGAACAGAGTTAAGATAGAACTGAAAACTGCTGCAGCTGCTAATAACGTACTAAATGTCCCTGCTTTCAAAGATCATAAGTTCGATGTTTACATCCCTAACTTTTTACTCCATACGTATGGCATTATCCATGACGTAGAGACCAGCCTAACGGACAAAGAGATAATAGATGCCATGGAAAGTGTTTATCCTGTAACAAGTATAAAACGATACACGAAGAAACATCCTTCCAATCCTGAGCTCACAGTACCCATTCCAGTCTGCATGGTGGTGTTTCGCTCTCAGACATTACCCTCTCATGTTGCTATTCTGGGGGCACGCTGCCCAGTGGTACCGTACGTTGCCCCAGTCATTCAGTGCACAAATTGCTGGCGTTTTCATCATCGGGCGAACCAGTGTCGAAGCCATACTCGTTGCAGCAGATGCGGCGGTCAGCACCAAGCTGATTCGTGCCCTGCGACGATTCCGACCTGTTTAAATTGCTCTGGACAGCACCCTGTCACTGAGAGGTCTTGCCCCATTTTCTCCACCACCAAGAGCTACAACGTGCAAGGGCGTACGCCACGTCAGGAAGGGCACTCAGTGGGCCGCACCCCACATATTCCGCGGCCGTACGGAAGCCTCCTAGCCCTCAGAGTTCTGCGGACTTCCCGCCCCTACCTCCAAGGCATTTACAGCAACCGCAAGTCGCTGTACAGGAGCGTTCTACGGGGCCACCAATGCCGCCATTGGCGCCCCAGCTGCGTTCACCCCCTAAGGACGAAAGCTATCAACGGAATGATGTTCCCATAGCAGACAGAGCGGGTGTCAGCTCCGTCATGAGCGGCACGGGGAAAAAACAAACTTCCAGACCCGTCTGGCGTCAGGGATTTTCAGACGTTAGTCACGAATATTCTATCTCCCAACATCTACCACAGGCCCCTTTACCACCCAACCCGTATCCTCCTCAGTACGGACAACAAGCAGTGCCACCACGTAACAATAGTGAATACATCGTAGAGAAAATTATCTGGTTTATCCTTCACCTCATAGAAGACGCGAAAACAGTGCCACCTGGAACTTTACAGATACAGCCTATTCGCCAACTATTAACGACTCTCCTTACTTCTAACAACAATGGCGGAATTTAAAATATTGCAGTGGAATGCGCGATCTGCGATTGCCAACAAGGGTGTACTTCAACGTGAACTTTGGATGCGGAAGATAGCAGTGGCCGCCATCTCTGAGACATGGTTTCAACCAGATACCATCGTACGCTTCCAAGGATACCACGTTTACCGCCAAGACAGAGTTGATGGTCGAGGAGGAGTCGCCCTCTTTATCAATAATATGCTGCATCACACCCCTGTTCTGATTTCTCATGACGACATTGAAAGCTTTCAAGCGATAGCAGTAAACTTCTCATCTCCAATTGGTCGAATAACTATTGTGGCCCTCTACAGCCGACCACGGTCATACATTACCATTGAAGAGTGGTACGCTCTGGTACAACAGTTGGAACCTCCATTTCTGTTCTGCGGGGATTTTAATGCACACAACAGATTGTGGGTGTGTGCATATAACGATAGGCTGGGTGATGGCATTCTTGATATTATAGACGAGTTCAATCTTATCATCCTCAATGATGGATCCCCTACGTTACTTCCATTACCCGGACAGAGACCATCAGCCGTCGATTTGACTTTGTGTTCAGCGTCTGTTTCCTCATTCTTTACATGGTCTGTACTTTCATATCCTATGGGTTCTAACCATTATGCTATTCTGCTCTCTTCACCAACCTCGTCACCGAACACGGTCTGTCGGCCGTCTCGCAAATGTCAGGAGGTCAGGAGGTCAGATTGGTCTCGGTATGGTGCCATCATGGATACACAACTTTCGTCGTTCCCCACCGAGTTGTCACCGCAAACAAGGTACGCTCATTATAGGCATTGCATCAACGTAGCAGCCTCGCAGTCAATCCCACAGACGAGGGTGGTAACTGGCAGTAGACGTCTGCCGGTTGCCTGGTGGAACCAAGAGTGCTCGCGTCGAGTGGCGCAAAGGAGGCTGGCATGTAGCCGTTTTAAACGGGAAACCACATGGGAAAACTACCTCGCCTACAAACGTATAGATGCGACTACCAAACGCTTTCTCAAGACTTGTAAAAAAGAACATTGGAAGAAATTTTGTGAACAGTTATCCCTGCATACTCCTGTCGGAAGGATTTGGTCGAAAGTTAACTCACTCAAACGAAAACCAATGCCTCCCAAGCGGTTACAGACCTGGATAGACGAGTTTGCCAACATTGTAGCACCTCTTACGGCCATGACAGAACCCATTGATCCCACCACATATATCGCCGTTGAAGATCTTCAAGATGATCTCACCTCACCGTTCTCCCTCGCTGAACTCAACAGTGCGCTGCCGCCCTCGACCGATACGTCGCCCGGGCATGACCAGATACATTACTCCATGATACGCAATTTGTCTGATGATGCAAAACTTATTCTTTTGAATATCTTTAATGACATCTTGAGAGAGGGGTCTGTTCCAACCGACTGGACCACTCAGGTATTGGTTCCTATATTGAAACCTGGAAAAGACCCTGGTCAGGCAACGTCGTATCGCCCCATTGCATTGTCGTCATGTGTGTGCAAGACCTTTGAACGTCTCCTCAAGGTCCGGTTAGAATGGTGGTTAGAGCATCACGATCTGTTCCCACGGACACAATACGGTTTTCGCAAGGGGAAGAGCACTTACGATAATATAACATCTCTTGCTATGGACATCGAAAAAACATTCCTGACAAATGGGTATTTGACGGCTCTTTTTCTTGATTTTTCGAGGGCTTATGACAATGTTTTGATACATAAACTTATAAATAAATTACAACTTTTGCATCTCCCGCTAAAGGTGTTACGAATTATATACAAATTACTTTGTTGCCGCACTGTTTATATCCGTGACCAGGACAATGTGTTACATGGCCCACGAATCGTTTCCCGTGGCCTCCCGCAAGGTGCGATATTAAGCCCCTTGCTATACGCCTTGTATGTTGCCGACTTAGACTCTATCTTTCATCCTACTGTCAAAGTTCTACAGTACGCGGACAACGTTTGTATATACGCCCACTCGTCGTGCTTTTGGGTGACTAACATATGGCTTACTACTGCATGTGAAAAACTGGCTGAATGGGAGTTAGAACACGGACTCACGCTGTCACCTGAAAAATCTACTGTGGTGATATTCACGAGGAAACGACAGAATTATTTCTCTCCAGACCTTCAGCTCGGTCCATACAAACTGCCTGTTCGGTCATATGCTAAGTTCCTTGGTGTTTACTTCGACAGCAAACTGACGTGGACGCGCCATGTTGAATATCTCTTGGACAAAGTGGACACTACTGCAAATATCCTGCGTATGCTTGCCAGAGTTTAGGGGGGAGCCGATCCGACGGTACTCCTTACTCTTTATAAGGTCTTGATCCGCTCCGTTTTGGATTACGGCAGTATCGTCTACACTACTGCAGCGCAATCGACCCTGCGCAAACTTGATGCCCTCCAGTACAGAATGCTTCGTCTTGTTCTCGGAGCTATGAAGTCAACACCCACCAACGCCTTGCTCGTGGAAGCATCTGAAATGCCGTTAACTATACGTCGACAGATGCTGTCCGATATTTTCCTCCTCAGCCGAGCGTCAATATGTGATAGTGCCTCTCTCAAAACGGTACACCAATTTTGGAACATAACAGAAATGCATCACAGAAGAGGCATGACCCGAGTTCCTTTACTGGTTCGCAGCTACGAGAAATGGAGACATCTCTTCCCACTCATCATACAGGACACCAAACTTCCTTGTTTCCGTTATTCTTATCATCTGTTTTTCAACCCAGTCCCGGTGACACATTTGCCATCAGACTACACAACGGGGACCAACATCACTCTCGACGTGGAACAGTTTCTTCTCCGCAACTGGCCACAGCATGCTCACATCTATTCTGACGGCTCTAAAACTGAAGCAGGGGTGGGATACGCCTTCTTTTGCCCCTCTAACGGCACCTACCAAATGTTTGCGCTTCCGCCTGCGTCATGTATTTACACGGCAGAGTTACTAGCCATCAGGGAGGCCATTTATTACGGCGCGCGAACATTTAACTCTATATTGATCCTCACCGACTCTCAAAGCGTGCTGAAAAAATTACAACATCCGACGTTTGACAAACGAACGAATAGATATATATTGGACGTCTTGGAGGCCATAACAAATGCACAGACAGTGGGCATAGACATCCACTTACTTTGGATTAAAGGACATCGAGGTATACCCCATAACGAAACAGTAGACCGCCTTGCCAAGAGAAGTATTACGGAAGGACAACAACGCCCCACGCCGATTCCATATACAGACTTCCGAACGACGATTCGGAAAGCTGCCTATCGCACTTGGGACCACGAATGGCACCTCTCTCATGTGTTTAAGGGAGGACACCTGGCAGCTATACAACCAAATGTCTCCTCACGACCGTGGTTTTCATCGATGACGCTTAGTAGACGTCATGCAACGTCTATCATTCGGATGAGACTGGGGCATGGATGTTACCCTGCCCACCTACACCGTTTGAAAATCATCGCTTCTCGGCATTGCGACAAAGATGTAACGGCAGTGGCGGATCTCAACCACATCATACTGGCATGCACCAAGTGCACGGCCGCACAAAGTGTATTCTACCAAACGCTGGTCGCGAGGGGTTACCCCCTCCCCACAAGTGTCACTGTCCTCCTTCATGGATTCGACAAGCTTAAGTACACTTTACTGAAGGACTACCTCAAAGTCACTGGCATACAGCTCTAATTTTAGAACTAGTGTGTTTACCTTGAACATGCACAGCGGGAAACTGCATAAGTGATTTTATATTATATTTTGACTTTTATTTGTCTTTGCACCTCTCATTTGGTCCTATGCTTTCTGCACTTTTATTGTATTACAAATATCTGTCGTACTGTTAAATATGTATTGTTTAATGTCTTTACATGTTATTTTTCTACTTTTATTCTAAGGCTATATGATGTAACATACTTATTAATATTGTGCTGTACATTGTAAGAATCTCAATTCTATTGTAATGTTGTCAATGTAATAACCGCTGGCTGTATGGTCACTGTCACCAAAAGCCATAATAAAGAATTTTTTTTAAAAAAAATAACATGGAATGTGATTATGCATGCTAGCTTGCGCGAAGTACCTATTTTGAACTGTTTAGTCGTGCGATACGATGCAACGCAGATGTGGTCCACAATTGTGGAAATACATATAGATACTTCGTAGCATGGATGTGGGGCATTTATATCTTCTTTTAGCTGTGTTTACGAATGGACGTCTCTCGGTAGCGTATCGGAGATGATTGCAGTGGTAAATTAATGTTCTTTGGTCGATAAGCATCGAGTTAGAGGATTAGTTACCTACATTGGAGGTGCATTTAATCGTATGTTTAGTCTCTAAAGGATTGCTCTTGGAGATCGTTAAAAAAAATCTGGTGTTGCATTAGTTCGAAATGGTGTAGACTATTTTGCGTTGCTGCTTGTAAGGATTATAAGAACTTGGCTTGGATCTAGATCTTTTCTTGTTAGCTGTTCTGTGCGTGTGCACGTCGCTCATTTTTTTTTTTTACAGATGTTTATCGAGAGTAATAATTTGTTAGAAGGAGTGGAATACGATGGTGATTTGTGCGCGATTGCTCGAGGTATATAGTCTATTGGCTGATAGAGAGCGTTCCAGAAATATTGTCTGCCGGGCTATGCATTGGAAACAAAGTTGTGGTTGGATGTTAGGGACAGGTCAAGCAACCAACGTAGTTATTGGGTGGAGAGAGAGCGAGATCGAAACTTTATTAAAACGCTGTGTGTCTGGGAGATCTTGTCTGTTACTGATCGCGGTTATAACACCATCTGTGGTAACTTGTTTAGAGTTGGTACTGTGTTAGCGACGGATGTTAGGATAGCTCTGTCTGGGTTGTTACGAACGTATACATAGCTAGCAGCATGCTAGTTGGGACAAAAAACGAGTTGGAATGGCTAGATTCTTCTGTTGTTGTAGGTTCGTGTTGACTGCAAGGTGTAGTTCTGTTACTGTGTTGGAAATGTTTGGCGCTTACAGAGAGTGCTTTAGGCTAGATGGGACGGAATGTAAGTAAAAAGTGTCGATATACCCTAAATATATACGTCACGGTAAAGCTGTAAAGAAAACTGACTTTGGTGGTGCATTGATCTTTCGTCGAAGCATCGTCTGTTTAATCGTATGCTAGTGTTGGCTACTTTACGGCTGGTGTGCAACACGTTTACGTAGCGGATATGCCTGCTGCGGTAAATCATAATTCTTTCGTCGAAAATCAACGTGTTTTATAAAACTCCTATAGTTTCGTTACTTAAAGTGCGCTAGTTGTAGCCAATGGAGTGCGAGTGCGCGAGTGTGTGTGTGTGTGTGTAGTAAATTCCGCAAGTTCGATACTGCAAACGTTGGAGATAAGACGAAGTTACTATTTCTGGAATACATGGGGGGAAATATATACGTCCTGTGGGTATATATCTTATAAACTGCAGCTAATCGATGTTTTTTAATGGAGGCGCTCCCATCTATACTACAGCAGCAGCTTCGTGTAGATGGCTTCTATCTCCTGGATTTTTGGACAATACTTTAACCGAGTGCCGTTCGTATCCGAGCATGACTTTCGGATGGGAGGAGCAATATCAAAGTGGTTGCGGGCGAAGAAACGACTGCTTAACGTGGTTGACGTCGAATTGTAGAACCAAAATAAATTTGTCGAAAAATCACGAGCCCTGGTGTAAGCAAAGATATCGATTTTATAAAGAGTCCAGGCAGTTGATTGTTAGGACTTTTATTTTTTCGCCGGGTCGAGAAGATGGTATTACCAGGATGGAGGATTGTGTAAGATGATTGTTTAAGTGTTCTAAAAGAGAAGATACGGTATTTACAAAGTACGCCGATGTACTGTGCAAACGCTTTTAGATTTGATACTTGGGTATTAAGAGTACCAGAAAATTGACCGCTCTCTCGGACATTATGTTTTTTTTTTTTTTTTTTTTTTTTTTTTTTATTTTTTTTTTTTTTTTTATTTTTTTTTTTTTTTAGTTTCCACTGTAAATTACTTGTAGAGTCGAGCAAGGAACTATATTTTTTTAGCATCCCAGGACTTTATTAACCACAGACGTAGATATCGTTTACGTTATTCCACAAGTCCTAAGAAGAAGAAGAAGGGTAAACGAAAACTGGGTTATATGGCGAAGACACATGCTTTTAAAAGGAGGCTATTGTATATGTGCAAGCCCGGTTTAAACAGATAGTGTGGGGAAAAATATTTGCTTTTACAGTAAACAGGCGGGGGGATTGGTCCCGCATCGTTGTACTGGCCGAAATTAGCGGAACACACGACAAACGTGTTTGTACTGTGTGTGACTCCCATCCATTCCTTAGAGAGCAGGTTATGATCGAAGTGTGCGGGAGTTGGTTGCGATATAAGTGTTTGCGAACATTACTTTGCATGTACTCAGTTGTACTGTAGCACTCCATGTCCTATATAGAATCATGTGTTGTGGCGTGTAGGTTATCGTCTCGTTTGTGGTAGATATCTACTTGTAATTAAAATAATAAATCTTAGTTCGGAGTAGGAATTTTGTGGGTAAAGGGCGGGTCGAGCTGGAAATCGGTGTTGCATTGGGCAGGTAACTTCGGTTCTGTGGTTGCTGTATTGTCGAATAAGGGTGTTGTTAGGCCAATAATTTCGAAAAGTTTTAGTGTAGACAGTCGGAATCGGTAAATTATTTCACGTATTTTTCTTTTATTTCGACTCTCCATTGCACAATAGGGATTAAATGTCATCTGGGGCGCTGGAATATCGGTGTCAGATAAATGTAGTTTGCATCGTAACAGGACATAGAGATTTCTTAGATGGGATGTGTACTGCTGTAGCAAGGAATTAAGAGGTAAAATTAAAATACGCGAACTCTCGGAATGCGCAGTTATACCTCGATCTAAGAAGAAGGAAACGTAACAGGGCAAGATCGCTAAAGAGAGAGAGAGTGTTAAATTTCGGAACTTTCGGCATGGCTCAGCTCCATTAAATAAATGCATTGCGAGCTATCCTTGTCAGAATGGTGCGTCTGCTTAGAAGGTTTTGATCATTTGGACATGTAACTTAGGTTAGTTTTTGTTTAAACACTTAGCATATGTTTCTTTTATGTAGTCTGCCGAGAGAGCGCTCTGCGTTCTGGACGATTGTTAACGGTGCTTGCAGATGTTTATTTAGAGACTTTGTGCTAAATGTCATTGCCGATTTCGTTATGTGGAATTTTTGTATAAACACTGTCGTATTCTGCTGCTGCCGCTGTTGTTGCTGTTTTATCGAAAGAGTGGTTGGCATACAAGTTACATCCCGTTCGATGGCTATTGCTTGCATCGTCTAAACGAAGAGATACATTTATAGATGCAAGGTTGTGGTCGAGTTCCGAAACGGACCATTTCTTTTCTTTTCGTTAATTGGCTCAGGTTAGAATTGTTTTTTCGTTTGATTTTCGTTATTTGGAATTTTTGTATAAACAATATGCCGTCTTCTGCTGCTGCCGCTGTTGCTGTTTTATCGAAAGAGTTGTTGGCATAGAAGTTACATTCCGTTCGATGGCTGTTGCTTGCATCGTCTAAACGAAGAGATACATTTATAGATCTAAGGTTGCGGTCGAATTCCGAAACGGACCATTTCTTTTCTTTTCGTTAGAATTGTTTCTGTATATCGAAAGAGCATATGTCAAGATGGATACGTAAGTTTGTGGCGTTCGTTACCGTAACCTGCGCTATTATTATTATTAAACACGTCTGTCGGTTGTAGTCTATGCGAAGAGCATGGAGAGAGATTGGAGTGGAAATTCTTACTTGCAAATTTTGCATACGAGTTTTAATATTTTACTACTACATGCTGTAGTATACGAGACCAACTAAGCATTTCTGTTCTAAATTGTTTTTTAGCATACGAAGAACACTATGGTAGCTCTATTTTTCCAAGAATAATAATAATAAACGGCGGAAATTGTTGTTGTTACATAAATCGAGATCTGGCGTACGGATCGCTGCGGCGCGCTTAATAATAAATATGCAATTTAATTGGCTGCTAACCTGTCGGGGCGCGGTCGCAGTAAAAAGAGAGCAGGGGTCGGCCTGTGGGGGCGGTGTCGGTACGGTCAAGACAATCGTCGCGGTATTGTTTGTTCTCGCGGGTAGGGCGGGTGGCGGCGTCCTTTGAGAACCGGTCGCGAGCATGGGAGGAGGAGGGGGTAGCATCTGTCGGCGGCAGCGGCGGCGGAGGCGGCGGTCAGGCAATCGGCCGAGCGAGTAGGGGTCGCGGGAGCGAGTACAGACATGTCGAGGGGTCTACAGGTCTGGACCTGTCGGAGGTGCCGCCTGTCTGGTGGCGGTGCCGAGGGGTGGAGGGGGGCGTCGAACCGGCCAGGTGTGTG
Source organism: Locusta migratoria (assembly GCA_026315105.1). NCBI lineage: Eukaryota > Metazoa > Arthropoda > Insecta > Orthoptera > Acrididae > Locusta > Locusta migratoria. Next base: position 571,856,775 of record CM048747.1, on the reverse strand, counting down.
GTCCAGGGTGCGAGTACCGACATGTCGAGGGGTCTACAGGTCTGGACCTGTCGGAGGTGCCGCTTGTCTGGCGGCGGCACCGAGGGGTGGAGGGGGGGGGCGGGGGGCGGGGGGCGGGGCGTCGTGTGTGGCCGAGGGAGATGTTGCAACCTGTCAATCATCCTTAAGTGCGTTATGGCGGCGTCCTTTGATAAGCAGTCGGACAAGTAGCGAATCAAAAGGACCTAAATGTAAACTGTCAATCATCTTTCGTTCTTCCAGGAAGACCTATCAATCATCCTGTGGCGGTATCCTTTGATCTGCGGTCAGGCAATTGGCCGAGGGAGGAGGGGTGGGACGTAATTCAAATTTCCCGCCAAAAAACAAAAGACGCGCGAATCTCAGTGGCGTGAAACCGGCACAGCCCCACTACTTGTCTCAGTGAAACTCTTGCGGGACTTCAGCCGGTGCAAATGCATGGGGTGTTGAGGATCGTTCTTTAGTTTTGACATTTCTATCTTGGCGGAGACCTTCCTTCGAACAGCAGGGGGTGCTATGCCTATGGTAGGATAAAGTTTGGCTGCTGGAGTTGCCTTGAGGCACCCTGTGGCGATACGCACTGTTTCATTCACAGCAGTATCAACTTGTGTAGCGTGCGCCGAGTTCCTCCACACTGGTGCCGCTGCTGCAATGCTGAGCGCTAGCCCGGCGGTGCCCGGCGGCAGATCACGTGGCCGAGCCCCCCGCTGTCAGCTGTTCCTGGCACAGGCCTTTTTCTGCGTTGTGACAGTGGTGCTTGAAAGTAAGGGCTCTGTCCAATGTTACTCCCAGGCTGATGTATTTGCACATTAGATTTCACGTTGAATGCCCGACGTGAAACTTAATATGCAAATACGTAAGCCACAAGACGAAGAAAGCAATGTCTTCAAATCAAGAGCGTTTTTGGTTTACGTGGGTGCTCTTTCGTCGAAGATCAGTCGAGTACTTGAAAAACATAATGTCAAAGTGATCTCCGTTGAAAATCGCAGCCCTACTCGGTTCTGTGAAGGATAACTTGTTTCTTCCTAAGGCAGGTATATACTTGTTTATCTATATAGAGACCAGAAGAAGGGCACTCAAGCGTCCGAAATTTTATTAATTTATAAACTTAAAATGGGAAGAAAACACAGAAAGTATCGTGGGGAACGTGTGAATGGTGTGTTTAATTGGCAGAAGACTTGGAAGACGCAAGAGATGTATTAAAGAAACTGCCTACAATATATTCGTCCTATTTTTCAGCAACAGTCGTAAATATTTAGTTTATTCAGATCTAGTTTTTAACCACTGATCATCAATGCTTAAAACAAACCTCACAGTGGTCGAAATCTAATCTGAATTAAGGCCAATTTATACTGTCCGTCACGGTACCGTCACGTCAAGTTGTATTCACACTGTCCGTCAGTTTCCGTCACGTCAATTCGCCCATCTCAATACGCGATGTAGAAAGTGAGGTTATGAGTGGCGATCTATTATGTAGAAAATCATAGTTTAATACTAGAATTGAGGGAATAACAACACTAAATGTTATTGATGGCCAAAGAAAACTTTGCAGTGTATGTTTTTCGCCAACTTACTGGGAACTGAAACAACATTTCAAAACATCGACATTTATTTTCAAGCGAATAAATAAATATATGAAAACATCAAACGATTCTTATAAGAGTATAAATAGTGCCTGTTTACTTCACCCATTACGATTTGCCCGCTGACTTTGTTAATACCGTCGTAAACAACTCAATTTTTGTCTTTCATTAGAACTGACTTTTCATTTGAAATGCTATTTAATGAAAAATGCGTCATCAAATTACAATCTTATTCAAATAAATAGTTTACTTCAGTCTTTTCTGTTATAATGTTACGCAACATAAACCATAAACCGTTTCAGATATCCTACCTCGATTTTAGAGGGACAATCAATTGACAAAAATATTTAAGTCGTCATGAAACATTTGAGATTTACCACTAATATGAAGTATAACAACAAAATAAAGATGAATAAGACACATTTGCATATAAACAGTAGTTGTTGATCACAAGTGCCAAAACGGAATAAAGTCTGTTACTACTTTAGACTATCGCTGTGCTCTGCGCTCATTTTGTATTATTGCAATAGAGTGGAGAGGGTGTCAGAGATGAACAAGTTGGGCTGGAAATCATTAAAAGAAACAATTAGTTGGACAGAGGTCTGTTTGCAGCCTCGGTTGAACAGTGGTAGAGTGCCAGACTACAAATCCAAAGGTCGCGGGTTCGATCCCCGCTAGGTCCTACGATTTTTATCTGTTGTCACTTTCCACTTCTTTCACCTCTGGCAGTATTGCTCATGTGAAAAATAACCGAGTAGCACCGACGTTCGGAACCCACGTTAAACTGTAGGTCCCCCTATAACTGGCTGGGTAAGTCAGGTCGGAGGAAGGCAACGGCATACCACCTCCAAACAGGACCGTGCCTAGTAAAGAACTGTGGTGTTCAAACCAATCTTCGGATTATTGACTGCTTTACCTTTTTTACCTGTCTGCATAATTTCTTACACCATCTTTCTCTTCTGAGTGTGAAAATATTTGTTAGCACTCACCTACATGAGGAGAGACGATCACTGGAATAAAATAAGAGAAATCACATTTAGAACAGGAAGATTTAGGTGTTCTTTTTTCTCAAGCATTACTGGAAACTGGTATGGTAGGAAATACTATGAAAGCGGTTTGGTAAACCTTCTACCAGGAACACGACATCGAAGCTCTTCACCAGATTACCACTGAAAGACACCATGGAAATCGTAAGCAAGAAATATGATACCCAACTATCAAGGCTCTTCGAGTTTGTGCTAACGTCTGTATACTTCCCGTTCGATGGGAATTACTATGAACAGACAGATGGCGTCGCCATGGTTTGCCCACTTTCACCGGTTGTGGCGAACTTATTTTAGAGGATTTTGAAGAAAAGGCCCTGGAAAAAGCCCAACCAACACCAACTTGTTTCTTCCGCTACGTGGATGACACGTTTGTCGTTTGGCCACATTGACGGGACAGTTTAGACGAATTCCTCAAACACCTCAACTCGCTACACCCAAATATACAGCTGACGGTGGAGGTGGAGCAGGATGGCGCCCTTCTGTATCTCGGTGTCCTGGTGAAACGGAAACCTGATGGGAAACTGGGACACGGTGTGTACAGAAAACCTACGCACACCGATCTGTATCTGAATGCATCTAGTTGTCACAACTCCAAACGTGAAGGCGCTTTATGCACACTGGTACTGAGAGCACGTTCTATCTGCGACCAAGAAAGCCTTCCATTCGAGCTGCAAAATTTAGAGACAACATTCATAAGAAACGGATACAACCCCGGCGGGTGTTCAAAGAGACCGCACCGAGGGAAGAACGAGAAGAGAAAGAAGAATTTAGATCATTGGGATGCATCCCGTTTGTCGGAAACACTTCGAGGAAAATCGGCAGGATTCTGGAGAGACATAAAGCAAAAACGTTGACTCTCCTGGGCTCTGTGAAAGACGAGCTAGGCCTGTGGAAACCGGAAAACCGGGCGTTTACCAAATTCCCTGCCAGTTCAGCTAATCGAAGATCGGTGAAACAATCCGCACGGTAGAAGAGAGGTGCCACGAACACAAGCGCCGAACACAACTACGCCAGACTACCAAATCAGCCGTGGCCGACCACTGTATAAAGACTGGACACACCACGGAATATCGAAAACAAAGTACTCGGCAATCCTCCTCCTTCTCGAATTGTATTAGTGAAGAGGCCATCGAAAACCGACTGCAGGATGGTCTAATCAATAAAGATAGCGGCCTTCAACTCAGTCAGGCTCGGAACCCCGCACTGAGCTCGGAGAAAAAAATCCGTTCCCGCAGACTGACGTCCGCGCCCGGCGACGGCAGCGCGGAGACTGCGGGCCAGAGGAGGGGGTGATGGAGCGGCAGAGGCACTGTTTAACAAAGCTGCTAGTGTGCTGTGCCCAGAAAGTCTTGACGTAGTGCTAAAATTCTCGCATTCAGGTGACTTCCCCCACTCTTGCTCAAAAGCCGCGCCTCGCTCGCCAGCGGAGGTTCGGGTGCTCCACGGGGCGTGGGTGTGTGTGTGTGTGTGTGTGTGTCTGTGTGTGTGTTGTCCTACGTGAGTTTACGTTTAAGTTGTTTGTAAGTGTAGAGACTTTGGTCCAATAGGTTTACAAACATTTTCTTACTGAAAAATCCGAGCGTGAGCTAGTAAGCTAATTAATGACCAAAATTATATTGTTGGGAAACGTGCTCCTGTCATGTCAAAGCATTATGTAGTACCAACCAATGAAATTCAGACATCTTGACTCATTTGTGTTAAAGCCTATTTTCTTTATTGCTTGATTGTGACCACATTTTTCTACCTTTGCTTACACTTGAAATTCCTCAGAAACATGTGAATTCAAAACTTATGGGGTGGTTAGTATTTATTTCGTCGGCACACTTCGGCTAATTAAGGGACGATTCAGTAAAATTCAGGACGTCTCGTCACCCTAATGTAGACTGTGCATGTGCTTTTGTAATAGTCTTGAGTTTGCTCCCACTCGCGCGCGCGCACACACACACACACACCCACACACACACACACACACACACACACACATACATTCAAACATACATGTGTATTTGATAGTATCCCATTTGTGAAGAACCTACAGCTTACAAATACCATTTTTTGGAGTTCTGTTATGTTCTTTTGAAAAGTTGTCTGTAACTGAACATTTACCTAATAAACATGAATAATTCAGTCATGTTGATCAAAGTTATACATATAAAACGTAACCTAAATTAATAACTTTCAGGAAGAAGCAGAGGAGGAAGAAGAAGAGGAAGAAATAGAACCAGAAATAGGACCTCCAATGTTCACACCCCTTTCAGAGGATGCTTCACTAGAAACCGTACCTGCTTGGAGTGTCCGAATAGGATCTCAAATTGTTAAAGATACAGCCATTGCCTACGTACGTTCAAATTTATGGCCTGGTGCATTTGCCTTTGCAGCAAGCAGGTACGTTTTTTCCTGTTACCTGTATCAATCAGCAAATCAGTCTCTTGCAGATCCATTTTACAGTTTGAAAATAACAATATAATGAGTATAATTTACACCTCATCTCAAAGACGTACACCAAGGTGTGATGGGCACGTAAAGAAGGCACTCATATAAACAATTAAGCTATGGCCATTATCCTTCATTAGAAAAATCAGCATTCACAACTATCATCTCCAACTGCTGCACTCTGTGGCGAGAGGATATGAGGTGAGGGGAGGGAAGTGGAATCAGGAAGGTTGGGAATGGATATACGAAAGTACTAAATGGGTGAAAAGAGATGCAGTTTAGGAATGGATAGGGTAGGCAGGGGAAGGAGACAAGTAAACCCGCCCCCCCACACACACAGCACATGGAATGGGTGAGGTCTAGGAAAAAAGGTTAAGCCTGGATAGTTTAAGAATGTACTCTAAGGATAACTGCCATCCGTGTAGATCAGAAAAGCCGATAATGAGAGGAGTAGTAAGCAGATGGTTTGGGTTGTGAAGCAGTAAATGCAAAAGCCAGTTCCAGCCCAAAAATTATCAAATTGATATCAAATTAAATATGCAATTTTTAATGATGCTAATTCGTTATTGTTTATTGTAATTAGTATAATTGTTTATTGTAATTGTAATTACTGTAATTACAATTGTAATTACACTTGCATGTGTTCACTCCTCCACATCCAGAGTGGCATTGGACTATCTACGTCACCCCCCACCCCTACCACATGACTACCACATGACCACCTCCTCCCCCACTCTACCACGTGACCATCGACCAATGGGAGCACAGCACACGACCACGTGACCATGTGGCCACCGACCAATCAGGGTGCGGCAGCCTGCCTTAGTGGTCAGTTGGCTCTCTGCGATCATTCAGACATCGCGTGTTGGAGGGATAACATCTTCTTGAAATGCCAGCAGCAGCAACAGTCCGGTCCATCTAAGTCTAGGAGGAAAAAGAATAATAAAAAATGTAAGCTATATATATATATATATATATATATATATATATATATAATATGCATGTATGTTTTTTACCACGTGGATGCATATGTATTGATGTACTTCATGCCTTTTTTTTCTTCACATAACCCGATTCTGCAGCAATGCTGAACGATGATGTAGAGTTTTTTTATGCAAATCCCAATCATTGATCTCACTGATCAACAGCACTGGAGTCCACCTCCTGCTTGCGGAGGAGGACAATAATCTCCATCCACCAAGCCGTTTAGGAGTAATAATCAAAAACGTAAGTAGTTGTGTGAAAAAATATTATACGCATTTATATCTTCCATATGCGTGTATGCATGTGCGTGTATTCATGTACTTCATGCTTTTTCCCACAGAACCCGATACTACTACAAATATGCTGAACGATGATACGGAGTTACTGAGGCAGATTCCGATCGCCGCCTATGAAGACACTCAACCGGTTCCCGACACGTTGAAACAGGAGTGCAACGGCAGCCCGCAGGCGCAGCACGGGCCTTCAACTTACTGGCCGCCTTCATACGACCCATCGCGAGGATGCGGTGTAGCGGACGACCGGCCGCGTTCATCGTGCGACGGGACAAAACGTGTGAATCCTCCTGCGGCAGTGCTACTTTTTGCTTCCACGTATAACTTAACAGCTAGTGGTTCCAAACGTATAACTGTTGGTTTAGAACCCAGTGACGAGTGGCAATGGGAAATGGCTATTGAAGTTGAAAACATTAAACAGGGCACTAAAGTACGGTTTTACAAGCACGAGTGGGATGAACTTCCTTCAGCACTGCCTATTATTTGTGAGAAAATGACTTCTGAATATAATCCAGCGCGTCCACCTCCTGATGTTTCATCCGGTGTAACTGTAACTGTATTGGAAATGTATGGAGATGCCGCCTAAATGATTTCATATGGTAAATCTTGCATTTACATTCGACATTCCACTGTTGTAAATTCAATTAATTTATGTGATGCGATACACCTTGCATCTGAAAGACTGTTTTTGTGGTTGTGTTATGTTAAACCACTCCACGATGATATTGTGAATTATCGACGTAGTCATAGCATACATCTGGATGATGTACATCAGTGTATATCTATGTGTGTTCAATCAGTACCCAAGTCAGCACCAGTAAATGCAATAAGTGTGAATTCCTTAGAAGCTAAATTTACCGATGGAATACCTGAATACTTATTGCTCCTCCTGCTGTGAACCTAATACGAAGTGAATTTCTAGCGTATAGAAGACAATTGTTTGCTAAATACTGTACTGCTACTGCAAACCCACAAGCGGATGAAAAAAAAAAAGAAAAGAATGTAAACCTTATTTCGATGTTGATTCTGTATTCAGCCATTGGAATGAATAAAAATGTATTTAAAAAAAATCTGTGTACATAACATTATGTATAGTATCTCCCATCTCATCTAAAGTCATTGCACAAACGTTCTTCTGTATATATGCCCATTGCACGCCTGTATGTTACATAGTCAGTAACATGGCAGGGTGGATGAAACATCACCCTAATTTTGGAGTTGAAGACTGGTCTGTGGGAGAAGAAAAAGAAGAAGATCGTAAGAAGAAGAATGGTGTGCTCCTTCCAGATAATATTCGTGCGATAATTGTAGGACCATCGAACTGTGGCAAAACAAATCTTCTCATGACACTGCTAACCCACATAGATGGAGTCCGCTTCGAACATGTCTGCATTTTCTCAGAAACTCTCTCACAGCCTAAATACCAGATGCTACACGAGATATTAAATGGTTTAGATGATGTAACATACACCACGTATAACCAGAGCGTCGATATCCCGTCTCCAGAGAACATAAAACCGAACACTGTCTTCACATTTGTCGATGTAGCCGTGGAAAACCAGGACCAAATTCGACGACATTTCTGTTTCGGGAGACATATGTGTGTTGATGTTTTTTATCTTAGTCAAACATATCCTCGAATCCCAAAACAGCTGTTGCGGGATAACGCAAACCTCATTATAGCATTCAAACAAGATAATTTGAATTTAAAACATATTTACCTAGCCCATGTGGGAACTGACATTTCATTCAATGAGTTTGTAAAAAATGTGTGCAGATTGCTGGAATCATTCTCAGTATGGGTTTCTCGTTATAGACAAAACCAAAAAACTGAATGATGGTATAGACAAAAATTCCAAGACTCTTTTTCACATAAATAGCTCTTAGAAACGGTGGCTGCATCATTTCACGCAACACCATGGATAAATTCGCACTTATGTCAGGCAGTCGTGGTGCGAAGAGACAGAACATTCACATGTATGTAAACAGCAAAATTGAATCAGTTCGTGACGAACTACTAGAGAGTGTGAGCAAACGTATTGAACGGGGGTATCAATAACCTAAATACGTTATTCAGTGACAAAATCAAAGACGTTCGAAAGGAATTTACAAATTATTATAACTTCTCCTGTTACATACCAATGAAGCGCATGCAAGACTTGATGATATGGATAGGAAACTAAACATCATTGAAGAAGAAGAAGATGATGGTGAAGAAGAGGTGGAGGCTGTTACAGTTAACAAGCCTGCAAAGAAGTGGAAGAGGATGAAGATTGACGTACATATAAAGCAGAGTGGAACACCAAAAACCGATTAGTATTTGTCAGCACGTCAACCAAGCAGAAACTTATCCAAGCGTGGAAGTCTATTCGGGAGAAGCTACGGCTGCTGCGTTTAGGACAGTTGAAACAAGATAATATGCTACGAGAAGCCTTTAAACCAGTTATGGATTCTCTCAAACAAATTTCCGCGGACATCAACAACCGTGTTGATAATCATGGAGATGACGATAATGGTGTTACAGATTTTTTCAACAGCCACAACGAATCAAGAATAGACAAGACATACGGTGTTAGCAGAGTAAGACCATATATGCTAGGTACAAAACCTATAAGATTAACCAAAAACACGATACAGATTGGCGATAAAGAGTTTCAAAGAACACAGGGTCTATTGAATCTCATATTCTTAAAATCTCCGAAAACATCAAACTACCCGTCCACAGATCTCGACACGTATCCGGAAATAGTGCTTCTGACAGACCTAGATAAGGATGCCGATGGGAAACCGAAAGGCGTAACCTCCATGAAATACAAAAACGTTATAAAACTCATATTAGATAACGAGAAGGAAAAAAGTAGTACCGGGGATGGAATTGATATACAGCATAAAAGTGTGAGCGGTCAAGCTCCTGAATATATATACTACAGCCGACCGGACGATTTAGTAGACGCTTACGGCTATACTGCGCACTCGAATGAGGTTGTTTCAATAATTTCACAGCTTAGAGAGAGAGGTATTATTGAATAAGAATGGAGACAGTGGTTGACGAACTCCATAAGCCGGCACGTAAAACATACCCTCGCAGACCTGTGATGATCAAAGGTTTGGATGACTTGTGGCAGGCCGATCTTGTGGATATGCAGCAGCAGTCTCGTGTAAATAAAGGTTACAAATATATTCTAATGATCATCGATTCATACTCTAAATTTGCATGGGTACTATCTCTGAAATCGAAATCTGGTAAGGATGTTGCACGTGTGTTTGAAAAACTGCTGCAGACTGGGACGAGCAGGTGTCCCAAAAATCTACAAACAGATCACGGAACTGAATTTTACAATAAATATTTCAAGACTGTGATAACTCGGTTTAACATAAACCATTACTCAACATTCACCCATTTGAAAGCAAGTATTGTGGAGCGTCTAAACAGAACAATAAAAACACGATTGTGGAAGCTATTTAATCTATGTGGATCATACAAATGGACTGATATTCTTCCTGAAATAATCGCTCAGTACAACAGAACCAAACACAGCACAATAAAAATGAGACCAATCGATGTTCGTGGTAACGAACTTCTAAACACCGTTTGCTTCAGAATTACAATGGTTGATCACCGCAGACAAAAATTTAAAGCTGGAGACTTTGTGCGTATTTCAAAACACAAAACCACCTTCGAGAAATCATACCTACCACACTGGTCTACGGAGATATTCACCGTCTCAAAGGTGCAGCGAACGAATCCTAGAAGTTATATTTTAAAGGACCGCAAAGGAGAAGAAATCGCAGGTTGTTTTTACTCTGAAGAACTGCAGAAGAGTTCTAAACCAGACGTGTTTCTTATAGAGAGAGTTGTGAAACGCCGTGGACATCGAGTATTAGTTAAATGGCTCGGTTTCCCAGATACAGTTGGATTGACGCAGACGAAACTCTATATAACGAGATGCAAGTAGCGCAATTGCATCAGTAGCATACTATGTCCTGCAGAAGACGCAGCAGAGGAGGTGGTGGTGTCCTCGATAAACTATCAGTTGAGCTCCACATCCCCGGATATAACTACTGCGGACCTGGAACAAAGCTTAAAAAACGACTAGCACGGGGTGATAAAGGTATTAACCTGCTCGACGAGGCGTGTATGGAACACGACATCGCATACGCATCGCATCAAGACCGTCGCACTGCAGATCGTATTTTAGCGGATAGAGCAAAAGCGATAAGGAAAAGGAGCGATATAGGTATTGGTCAGCGTCTTGCAGCATTAGCAGTAGATAAGACCATGCGAACCAAAATTAAGCTTGGTCTGGGTTTTCACATGCGATGAATGCGGCACGTCGCGTCCTAAAGAGGAGTATGGAGAAGAACTGCATTTTAACAGCTCTGTATGCAGCTCTGAAAAATAATAAAGAATCCACAAGGATGGCTAAAACACCTAGAGTTCTACCAATACCGAAAAATGTATCAGGTGGGATTATGCCGTTCCTCATTCCAGCTCAGGCAGGACTTTCGGCAGTGGGATCTCTAGCCGGAGGCGCAACGGCTGTTGCCAGAACGATCAATAACGCGAAAAACGCTCAACAACAGCTCGAGGAAGCGCGAAACAACGGTATGATGGAACCAGCCGCTATTGGGAAAGGGCTCTACCTGATACCGTACAAGAAAGCACTCGGCCTCTTCATAAATTGAAGCAATAATAATAATAATAATAATAAAAAGTCCCGCTAGTAATGTAGGTCCGTCAGAAGCACAATTTCCCGAAAAATGTCGAGATCTGTAGAGAAACCTCTTACAAATATAGATCTATCAAAGTTTGTTAAAAAGAAGCGCAATATTCCAACATTCAAAGGTGTGTTTATGCGGAATACATTACCAAAGACTATGTGGCGATCAGGAGAAGGCGCCATTGTAAATTTAGATGTCGCCGGCGGACCTGGAACTCACTGGGTAACATATGTAAAAAAACCGATAACACCGTCTTTTACTTCGACTCGTTTGGAAACCTCCAACCTCCTGAGGAACTACAACGATACTTTACAAGCAGAAGAAATGTTTTGTACAACTTCAGACGGCACCAAGAGTTCAATACTTATCTGAGTGGACATTTGTGCATTATGTTCCTCCTAACATACACGAAGAAGAAAATATAAATAGCACAGTCCTCAACAACAACTCTTCAGTCGAGCCTGAGATGTGATGTCGTACACTCTGACTTTTAAAGACCGGTCGTGCAAATTACTTCCCACCGATCGATTTAAGCGATGGTGAGTGGCGTATTGCTCTTATTGGACTAGAAACAAATAACAGCATTCCAAATATCACAGAAACTAACAATAAACTACACCTAGAAGTTGAAGGTCAACAAGACACTATAATAATTCAACCGGGTGCATATGATATTGACGATGTAAATAGAGTTTTAGAAGAGTTTAGAAAGGGTATTGTCTTGCGCGAAAATACAAATACTCTAAAATCTGAAATACGTACATCCATCGCATCAATCGACTTCAACCGGGAAGGATCAATAGGACCTCTACTGGGCTTCACAAGAGGTCAGATATTGAAGAAAGATTCTGAAACATTCTACACATCCGATCGGCCTGTGGATATTCTACCAGTAAATACAATTCGTGTTGAATGCAGGGTTGTAACCAACTCATACCTAAACAACAAACTGGTACACACGATCTATGGATTTTTGCCGGCAGTTGCTTCAGGTACAAGATTGTTGAAACCATGTACCTTCCGGTGACGGTTTACAAACCTGTCGACTTTCGCGGTGAGGAAATCAATGTATGATCTGATTCCGCCACGGTGTCGCCTGAATGCAGATATATCGGGTAGTCATATTTCTTTAAGTTTCTCCATACTATCCAGATATTCATGTGGAAAAACACCTTCCCTAGTTAGTAGTTGAAAGTCTGTCTCATCGGTAATTGCAGCTCTAGTGATATGCATTTCACTTTGAGGCAGAGTTTCAACCAGTTTTTGAAGTGACGCTTTCATAAATCTTAGCGTGTCCAGGAACAGTAACGTGATTTTCGGAGTCATTCGCTTGGAGAACGAGATGTACTTCTCAGTTTTATCAGGGATAATACTAATAGGTGCATCTCCCCAACCGAATTTAGCCAGGGGCTCAATGATGCAGTGTGCGTCGTAGGCCGAAAGATTGTGCATGAAAACTGAAATGTGACTAGGCGCTTGGTAGTTCAGGTTGCACGAGTTATGAGGCGGTCCACGGTACTTTCCCGTAATGTGACAATGATCTTTACGGGGAGTTTCCGCTTCACGATTCACAGGCATAGTACAAATATGGCAATCTACTGCCGTTTTGTACGATTGCTCATCATCCTGCGTCATGATCATTGGAACGTTCTGCCTGTAAGGTTTTATCAACTTCCCAGGACAGTTGTTCAAGCTCAGAGGGCAACCAATCTGCAGGATTTTCCCTAACGTGTGATTTAAGTTCATTTTCGGTGCAATCGTACGAGTGTACAACCTGACACGCTACGGCGTACGGTACGTGTTTCTGGGTAAGGGTGGTATGTGAGGCGTCGGGGTCCCCTCCACATCGAGTAATACTAAATAGCACAGCTACAAATTCGGTATATACGGAAAATAAGCAACGTTCTTGATGGTTAAAGTTATTGAATTTCAAGATTTTTTTATCTTCTGTTGGCATAACACCACGTACCGCCTTTTGCAAAGCACAATCTAAGTCTTGCTTTGCAAGTGACTCGCTTGTTTGGAATGAATTAAGGCAACGAAGACAAATATGTCTTTTATGCATATGTTTCGAAACTAGGGAGGAAATAAGTCTGGACATGTCCTTGATTCACACATAATGAAATTTCGCGTCGTCTCCATTGGAGAATAAAAGCAGGTTAACATGCACGTTGACCTACGAATTTGGAAAAGTGACGGGGGCCTACAATCTTATGCTTGTCTTGCTCATCTGGCTTACGATCTTTTTTTCTCCAAGCCATACACGAGAACCGAAATAACGGTATTTTGTGCCTAGAATGTCTTGAAGTTTGACTCTATACCTTTAAAATTATAACGCCTTTTTATGTTGATATTTCTGCCATAGCGTTGTGTTTCAGAAGTGTATTTAGGTAGATTCTTCTCGCAAGCCAGGAATAACCATGCGAAATAAGGCTCGTCGTGTTCGTTTCTAACGTTAATACACGCTCTTTTAGTCGCAATAACCTTTGGAAGTTGGATGAAACTGTGACCGCCTTTCAGTGGATCACGAACATATGAATGTCTAAATGTAGAACTCGGCTGAGTGCTTTTCCAGTCGCCATCTCTGAAAACTGATCTCTAATAGCACTCGAGGTGAAATTATCATACCATTCAGATATTTGAACAGTCGGTGTAATCTCGCCATTAGCACGCCAAATGTAGACGATAGAGGTTCAACCTTTGGAGGATGTGTCAACTCGCAACACAGCACTGCGCTACAGTTAATGGCGCGATGACATTCGACAACTCTGAGTAGTTCCCTTTCCAGAACAGGTCTACACCTTTCTAGAAAGGAAAATGGATCTCGGTATCTATTTACTCGACTCAGTATTCTGGAAAACGAGATCCGATTCTCAAAGACGTCCGCAATAACCTCGTATCCTAAATTAGGCACCGTATTGACGAACTGGGGTCTAACCGTCTACACCAGAAGAAGGGCGGTGTGCCACTTGAAGTAGCGGTGGGCGGCTGCGGTGCGGCGCTGGTCGTGAGCACTGGCCCAGCCTCTGTAGTGGGCGATCGTTGGCTGTGGCGGGTACATCGGCTATTAAAGGAACCCACTCTGGCATTTCGTCGCCATCCCCGCCATGTAGGTATATATCCAGTTCGGATATTGACGGTAGGGATGACGATAAACCAAAATTATAGCTAACAATCACTGCCACTGTCGTATAATAATAACAGTCGCTGACGTATAATATTCTTCAAACACTTTCCTAATCTAGTTCAGATGCCCAGATCCTTTTTATGGAAGCAGGCATATGTATCGAGATCTGTAACACAAGAAACAGAAAATACGTTAATACAGCTGAACATAAGTAAAAAAATAACACTCTCTGTCACTATGTATAATAATATTCTCGAGCGGTATTACCTACCTGTTTCAGATTCTGTAGTGCATTTCGCGGATAGTTTGCCTGTTTCCGTAATTAAATTATCAATTGCATCGAGATCTGTAACACGAAAAATTACGTTAATACAACTGAAGCAGAAAAAATAATAAATAAACTGAGAAATATGTTTAAAATAATAAAAAAGTACTCACTAGATAAAGCATCATGGGGCCGAGTCGGAGATGTAACGCCCGTCTCGCAGTTAATTACCCCATCCGTCTCAGCATTAAATTGTTCCGTTGACTGCATTACGACATCTGTAATGAAAAAGAAGTATGTGGTTAACGAATAACTCAATTTACAAAAAGAAACAAAAACAGGCAGTTATTAACTCACCAACAGCGGCGGCGACTTCGGCGACGGACGACCTGGATCGGCCCCCACATGTCCCAACTTGTTGTTGTCCAGCTCAGCTAGCTCAAACCATATTGCGGCTGTTTCTCCCTTGTCGAATAGCGTCTTCTACGAATTGCTTTCGAGAAAAAGCTTTCACCAATAACATGAGCACCTTCTAGGGAATTTGAGTGAGGGGCGTGTGATGCTTTCACCGCCGTCTCTTTTACTCGAGCATATTTTCAAAGGACGCTTTGGAATTTTGCAGACGAATAGCATCTTCGGGGAGTTTCCGTATTATGCAGAACACGTGTGTGGGACGCTTTCCGCGGAAGCGTCTGAGGTGTCCGGCGATAAGCTGGGGGGAGGAGTGTAGGTAGCGCCTTCATTTTGAATCGTTAACTACCGCGGCTGCCGCTTTGAGACCGCTGTCGAGCAGGTAAAGGACATGTCGTCCAGACTGCTCGCTGTCACCGCCACGGGTCAGAGGGATGTGGTATTTCTAAGAATACGTGAAACCAAGTGGGCGGGCTGCATTCCACAAGGTTTTCAATGGCGAAATCCCAAGTGTACGTTATCGAGCGGACACAGATCGCACGTGATTGTGGAGAATGTGTCCCGGCCGGCAGGCGCGTTCCGAGCGTCTTCGGGGAATTTCCGTGTTATGCGAAACACGTGTGTACATATTCTCATAGGGCTTGTTGTCGCAGGGAGCGCATTGTTACAGTCGCCCTGGCAAAGCAGAGATGTCTGTCAACCTATTGACATCGTACCACCGGACGTGACTCCAACTCGGAGGGTTTAAAGCATTTCTAAGAAGGAATAATAATGTACGAGTCCCTCTATTGTCGCGGTATATTAGTGTGAGGCTCGTTTTTCGAGAGCGCACCAGGCAGGAAAACGAAATCCGCAAAGGCGCTCTGCGCTGCAGTGTGGAGAATGGTGTGTGCGGGGTGGGAGGCCGACGGAGAGGGGGTGGCGGACTGGCTGCAGCGGCCGCCCAGCTCTGCGTGCTGACACAAATCGAGTAAGTATGCCGTTCGTCTCTTCGTGCTGTGCTCCCATTGCTCAGTGGTCACGTGATGGGGTAGGGGAAGGGTGGGGTGACTCCAGCAGCACTGTGGATGCGCCAGAGAGAACACATTCAAGGGTAATTACAATTACCGTAGTTGCGTCCTTCCTATTTGCGGTGTCCCTCCAACACTCTGCATCTGAATGACTGCAGATTGTCGGTTGGGATCATGCTGTGCTCCCATTGGTCGATGGTCACGTGCTAGGGTGGGGAAGGGGTGGTCACGTGCTGTGCTCCCATCAGTCAATGGTCACATGGTAGGGGTGGGGTCATGTAGACACTCTGGATGTGGAGGAGTGAACACATGCAAGTGTAATGACAATTGTAATTACAGTAATTACAATTACAATAAACAATTACGAATTTGTATCATTAAAAAAATTGCATAGTTAATTTTGTATCCATTTGATTATTTTTGGGCTTGAACCGACTTTTGCATTCTACTTGAAGCAGACATTGTAATCAAGCTACTGATCAGCTGCATGGTGTGACAGCAGTTTGACAGTGGCCATTCATCCTAATTGGACAGGTAGTTAGTGGTCATGCCAACATAAAAAGCTGGGCAGTGATTGCAGCACATCTGGAAAATGATATGGCTGCTTTCACAGGTGGCCTGATCTCTCACTGGGTAGGATCAGCGTGTAACATGCTGGAATAGAAAGTGCTGGGTGGATGGATTGGTCAAGTGTGACAATATGTGCCAGGGGGCTAGGTTTGGGGGTACCATAGGAAGGGACTGAGATGTAATGCAGTTCGAGTGGGCAACAGAACACCACTTTAGTATGGATTGGGAAGATCTTGGGCAGAATGCCTCTCATTTATGGGCATTATGACATAAAATCAAAACCTTGGATTGTTCTGTTTCAGGTAGTATTGATGACAAGGGGCGTGCTTTTTTGTAGCTAGTTATTTGGATATGGGATGGGAAATCTCTTTGCAGACTAGGTCTTGGGGGGGGGGGTAATTTATGTACGTAACGGTTTTTGTGAGACCTTCAGCATACTGAGAAAGGGAGTTCTCTCCACAGCAAGTATACCATTCACAGGTGGCCAGGCTGTAAGGGAGGGATTTTTTTATATGGAAGGGATGGCAGCTATCAAAGTGTAGGTACTGTAGGTGGTTGCTATGTTTATTTGGGGACAGAAGCATTGATGGGGCCACCAGTGAGGTAGAGGTTAACATCCAGGAATGTGGCATGGCAGGTTGAAGAAGACCTGGCGAATAATCGAGTATCTTGGCCTTGAGTCCAGATCATCAAAATATCATCAATAAACCTGAACCAGAACAGAGGTTTGTGGTTTTTGGACATTATAAATGGCTGTGCCACCTATTTGATTGTATATTTACCTCTCAAAGGAAAATTATTAGTTTATTGGGATAAAACTGGTGGTGAATATCTGGAATGAAATATCAAGTTTTGATTGAGATGGACATTGAGGTAGTCTTGGAGAGAGGCAAGGCCATGGGCATGAGGCATGTTCTGTGTGTCGAGGTGGCATGGTGGCATCAATGGTCACAAGTAAGGATCCAGGAGGTAAAGGGCGGTGAAACAAGTGCTTGGTATCTTTGATATGGGAGGATGTGGGTAAAAGCACAGTAACCAGCTACAATTGGATATCCAGGATTATTTAATTTTCGGATTTTGGGAAGTATGTAGAAGGTCGATGTGTGGTGTGCTGATGGGGTCAAGAAGGAGATGAATACAGGAGAAAGCTTCTGGGATGGGCCAGGGTTTGAAGATCTTTTAGGACTTCTTGGATGGGGCACTCAGGCACAACTTATAGCTGGAAGAGTCAGAAAGTTGACAGAACCCTTCTGGCTGATATTCATAGCAGCAGTGGTGGAACCTCAGTCTGCGGGGAAAATGATAATGTCAGGTTGTGTTTTGGTCTTGTGGGTGGCTCTTCTTTCTTTTCCAGAAAGATGTGTATGGGGATAATAGTGAGGCTAAGTTGGAGGTGAAAAATTCTTGGAGGGTGACCAGGGAAAGGGGACTGGTTGGGAGTAGTGGTGGTATGAACTGGGGAGGCAGGGTTCAATAGTGGGATTAGGTTTGCTTCAGTCAAAGGGAGTGGTGGTAAAATAGTGATTCAATTGTAGGAATTGAGAGAACGAGAGTCGGTCTTTGACAAGTCCAACATGCTATGCAACATGATATGCAGCTCCGCGTTTTTCGTGTAGATTCTAAGCAGTTCATGAAATCCACCAGAAATTGAGTACTTTAGGAAACTTTTCACAGATATGAAATGGAAAGATGTTTATAGTGCTCAAAGATGAATGAAAAAAATGACATATTCACTAATAATGCCAGTACCGTGTTTGAAAACTGTTTCCTCTAAAAGTAACTCAAATTGAACACACAATTGGCATGTGGCTACCCGAGAGGACTGATGTGTTACTGTCTGCGTGTGTGATTGTGTGAATGTTCTTTATTCTAAAGAAGGCCATGGCTGATACCTTAACTGTCGTACATGTGTGCCTTTTTTATGTGCATGTCAAAGATCGTCGTTACATCATTGCAGAGAGTTGCAAATTGTCCTAATCATATTTTTGAATTCCAACCTAGAGTTTTCATTATCGAATTATACAGAAGTCTATAATAAAAGCATGGATTACACAAGGAATAAGGATTTCCTCTATCAGCTACAATGCTACAATGCTGATGATTTATCTAAATATAAGTAACACTGTAAAATATTAAGAAAAGTAAATCAGAGATCTAAATAAATGCACTATGAGAAGAAGATAGCATTGTCAGGTAATGAATTAAAAGTATGAGATATACTGAAAGCGGAAACTGGTAGAACCAGAAAGGAACAGGAGAGATAGCATTAAGAGTAGATGATACATTAGTAACTGATGGGCGAAAGGTGGCCAAACTATTTAACAAGTACTTTATATCTGTTACTGATAGTATGGGATTGTCAGGGTCAGTAAATAATGCCTTTGAATATCTGAAACTAGCATTTACAAATAACTTCAGGTACGCAAATATGTCACTCACTTTACCACAAGAAATAACTTTCATAATACAATCTTTAACTCCAAACAATTATTGTTGTTACACGGTTATGATTAAATATCAACAACGTTAATTAAAGCGTGTTATTTGGAATTGAGAACAATTTTAATTTTGTGTAATTGGTCTATTATCAGTTTCTGACTGTCTAAAATATTAAACCTTTATTCGAGGTAGGGGATTAAGAGATACCATCAAACTACAGAGTGATTTCAGTTTCCCCAGCATTCTCAAAATTCTAGAAAAGGTAATGTAAAAGCAGCTGCTCAACCATCTGACTGAAATGACATGTTGGGACACTGTTTTGTTGGACATATGGGTAAGTTACAACATGGGATTGTATTGAGAACTACAGAATGCAAATTCTGCAGCAGATCAGTTGTTATTCCCTTAAAATTAGTTGTAACAGAGATTTTCATATTGCTGCCATTAACTCTTGACAGTTTCTTCCAACACTGCTCAGTTTTATGAAATATATTAATAGTAAAATTAATATAGTATATATTAATAGTGACCCACCGTGTTTGTGTGTCACTTGTGGCAAAAGTATCCTATGTGGCAACACAGATGCATCACACCATAAATGTCAAATAGCACGTAACTTGAACCTTTAGCCCGTATACTGACCCCCTCCCCTTCTCTCTGAGTGCGTGTCAGCTCTCTCCCCTCCACAGTAGCCTCAAGGCAGTTGAATAGGAAGTCCAAATACGTCTTTTCTTCCTTGTGCATCTGTCCGAAGTTCTGTAATTAACGAATTGCACTCTCCGCTCCCGATCAAAAAAGGCCGATGTGTACACTGAATGTCTTTCTTTTCTCCGGTCCAATGTACCCCACTTACCCTCAAGTTGTGTGTTTTTCCTTTCACAGTCAACTGGAAGTCTATAAAATTAGACAAAATCAACATATCAAGTGTGTGAGAAAACTATTGGGGGGTGTATGCTGGGGAAGGGGGAAAACGAATGGTGCACTACATGCATTTCAAGACAATTAGATGCAAAAAAGGCCGAAAGAAACTGAAAGAAACGGCACCACCGTCTTAAAGACCAAGTGTACGCTTTGTGTGCCATAAGGGGGTGTACGGGCTGAAGGTTAATCAGACTGTAGTCATAATTCCTCGTCATGTTCTTTTGACAGTATGTAATGTAGTAATCGCTTTTACAGCTCACCAAGTGACGTTTGATCACTGTTACCGAGGTCAACTCTCTCTCTCTCACACACAATACGCTGCACGTTTCTACTCGAAGAGCAGGCGGCACTGCTGTCGCGTCCCAGACGTGGCTTTTGCCTGGGATCGAGCGACACGAGAGACTTTGACCTGGCTAAGGCGTTACAGAACTGATGAGAAGGTAGCCGGATCAATGAACCCTCCAGATAATTAACTTTGAATGCTTTGGCTGACACGTGTCTACCTAATCGACGGTGCACTACATGCATTTCAAGACAATTAGATGCAAAAAAGGCCGAAAGAAACTGAAAGAAACGGCACCACCGTCTTAAAGACCAAGTGTACGGTGCACCGTTCCGCGTGTGCAGCCGCCCACACACCCCGCCAGCGCCTGCTCGCCACCTTATTGGCTGTGATGTGCACGCTGTTCAGTAGTTCCTAAGCCCTTCACAGGCTTCTCTCAAGTAGTGCTGCCCCACCGAAAGCTGTCCCTCTTTCTCCCTCTCTCCCTAGCACACATTGTTTTAACTGTGGCTTATATCGCTATTAAACACACGAGGCCCCCTTAGTTCTTCTCCTTTACCCCGGACACAGTAGCCCACCGGCTCGGCACATGATCGGCCTGGCTTCCGGCAGTTGTGGCTAACGTTAAACTCTACGACTGTCCGTGCTACTTGTTAATTTTATCCCTTTATCTCTTGCTCCCACCCCCATCAACCACAGACATTGCCGAGATGGGGTGGCTTGCGTACCTCAACAATGCAGATATCCGTACCGTAGCTGCAACCACAGCGGAGGGGTATCTGTGGAGAGGCCAGACAAACGTGTGGTTCCTGAAGAGGGGCAGCAGCCTTTTCAGTAGTTACAGGGGCAACAGTCTGGATGATTGACAGAGCTGGCCTTGTAACACCAGCTAATGCGGCTTTGCCACGGCTGAAAGCAAGGGGAAACTACAGCCGTTATTCTTCCCGAGGACATGCAGCTCTACTGTATGAACATATGATGATGGCATCCTCTCGGGTAAAATATTCCGGAGGTAAAATAGTCCCCCATTCGGATCTCCGGGCGGGGACTACTGAGGAGGATGTTGTCATCAGGAAAGACAATACTGGCATTCTACGGATCGGAGCATGGAATGTTAGATCCCTTAATCGGGTAGGAAAATTAGAAAATTTAAAAAGGGAAATGGATAGGTTGAGGTTAGATATAGTAGGGATTAGTGAAGTTCGGTGGCAGGATGAATAGGATTTCTGGTCAGGTGAGTACAGGATTACAAATACAAAATCAGTTGGGGGCATCACAGGAGTAGGACTGATAATGAATAAGAAGATAGGAATGCGAGTAAACTACTATGAGCAGCACAGTGATCGCATTATCATTGTCAAGATAGATACGAAGCCAACACCGACAACAGTAGTACAGGTTTATATGCCAACTAGCTATGCCGATGATGAGGAGATCGAAGAAATATATGAGGAGCTAAAGGAAATTATTCAGACAGGTAAGGGAGAGGAAAACGTAAGTGTGATGGGACACTGGAATTCGGTAGTAGGACAAGGAAGGCAAGGGAAGTTCGTAGGTGAATATGGACTGGGCAGAAGGAATGAAAGAGGAAGTCGCCTGGTAGAATTTTGCACGGAACATGATTTAATCGTAACAAACACGTGGTTTGTTGTTGTTATGGTCTTCAGCCCGGAGACTGGTTTGATACAGCTCTCCACCCTACTCTATCCTGAGCAAGCCTTTTCATCTCTTCATAAGAACAGCAACCCACATCCACTTGAATCTGCTTACTATACGCGTCTCTTGGCCTCCCTCTGCGATTTTTACCCCACACACTTCCCTCCAATGCTAAATTTACGATTCCTCGATGTCTAAGAATGTGTCCTACCAAGCGATCCATTCTTTTAGTCAGGGTATGCCAAAAATTCCTTTTCTCGCCAATTCTGTTCAGTACCTCTTCATTAGTTACGTAATCTACCCACCTAATCTTCAGCATTCTTCTGTAGCACCACATTTCGAAAGCCTCTATCCTCTTCCTGTCCGCACTGCTTATCGTCCATGTTTCACTCCCGTACAAGGCAACACTCCACACAAATGCCTTCAGAAAAGACTTCCTTACCCATAAATTAATATTCGATGTTAGCAAATTTCTCTTTTTCAAAAATGCTTTTCTTCCCATTGCCATTCTGCATTTTATGTCTTCTGTACTGCGACCATCGCATGTTATTTTACTACCCAAGTAACAAAATTCATCTACCACCTTCATTGTTTCGTTACCTAATTTAATCCCTTCAGCATCGCCTGATTTTCTAAGACCGCATTCCATTATTTTCGTTTTGCTCTTGTTAATGTTCATTTTATATGCTCTCTTCAACACACTGTCCATTCCATTCAACTGCTCTTCCAGGTCCTTTGCTGTCTCTGACAGAATTACAATGTCATCAGCAAAACGCAATGTTTTTATTTCTTCCCCCTGAACTTTAATCCCTATTCCAAAATTTTCCTTGCTTTTCTTCACCGCCTGCTCAATGTACAAATTGAATAACATCGGAGAAAGGCTACAACCCTGTCTTACTCCCTTCCCAACTGATGCTACCCTTTTATGCCCTTCGAGTGGGCTCTATGTACTCTTTCCACCTTTCAGCTTTCCCTTGTTTGCTGAGAACAGGTTTCCCATCCGAGTTCCTGATATTGGTAGAATTGCTTTTCTTATCCCCAAATGTCTCTTTGATTTTCCTGTAGGCGGTATCTACTTTTCCCCTTTTTATACATTCTTCTACAGATTTGCATTTGGCTTCTAGCCACTCCTGCTTAGCCATTTTTCACTTCCTATCAATCTCATTTCTTAGTCGTCTGTACTCCATTTTGCCTGTTTCATTTACTGCATTTTTATACTTTCTCCTTTCATCAATTAAATTTAGTATTTCCTGTGGTATCCAAGGATTTTTTGTAGGTCTTGCCTTTCTACCTATTTTGTCCTCTGATGCCTTCACTATTTCATCTCTCAATGCTACCCATTCCTCTTCTACTGTTTTATTTCCCCCTGTTTCTGTCAATTGTTGCCTAAATCTCCCTCTGAAATTCACCAGAACTTCACGTTCCTTCAATTTATCTAGGTCCCATCTCTTTATTTTCCTACCTTTCTGCAGTTTTTTCAGCTTCAGCCTACAGTTCATGACTAACAAGTTATGGTCAGAGTCTATATCTGCCCCTGGGTATGTCTTGCTGTTTATAACCTGGTTCCGGAATCTATGTTTTACCATTATAAAATCTATCTCATACCTTCCGATGTCTCCTGGTCTCTTCCAAGTATACAGCCTTCTTTTGTGATTCTTAAACCAGGTGTTTGTTACAATTAAATCATGTTCCGTGCAAAATTCTACCAGGCGACTTCCTCTTTCATTCCTTCTGCCCAGTCCATATTCACCTACTATTTTTCCTTCTCTTCCTTTTCCTACTACCGAATTCCAGTCTCCCATCACAATTAAGTTTTCCTCTCCCTTAACTGTCTAAATAATTTCCTTTAGCTCCTCATATATTTCTTCGATCTCCTCATCATCGGCAGAGCTAGTTGGCATATAAACCTGTACTACTGTTGTCGGTGTTGGCTTTGTATCTATCTTGACAATGATAATGCGATCACTGTGCTGCTTATAGTAGTTTAACCACATTTCTATTTTCTTATTCATTATCAGTCCTACTCCTGTGATCCCCCCAACTGCTTTTGTATTTATAATCCTGTACTCACCTGACCAGAAATCCTGTTCATGCTGCCACCGAACTTCACTAATCCCCACTATATCTAACTTCAACCTATCCATTTCCCTTTTTAAATTTTCTAGTTTTCCTACCCGATTAAGGGATCTACACGTGGTTTAAGAATCACAAAAGAAGGTTGTATACGTGGAAGAGACCAGGAGACACCGGAAGCTATCAGATTGATTTTATAATGGTAAAACATAGATTCCGGAACCAGGTTTTACAGTGTAAGACATAACCAGGGGCAGATTTGGACTCTGACCATAACTTGTTGGTTATGAACTGTAGGCTGAAACTGAAGAAACTACAAAAAGGTAGGAAATAAGGAGATGGGACCTGGATAAATTGAAGGAACCTGAAGGTCTTAAGAATTTCAGAGGGAGCTTTAGGCAACAATTGACAGAAACAGGGGGAAATAAAACAGTAGAAGAGGAATGGGTAGCATTGAGAGATGAAATAGTGACGGCAGCAGAGGATGAAATAGGTAGAAAAGCAAGACCTACAAAAAATCCTTGGATATCACAGGAAATACTAAATTTAATTAACGAAAGGAGAAAATATAAAAATGCAGTAAATGAAACAGGCAAAATGGAGTACAGACGACTGAGAAATGAGATTGACAGGAAGTGCAAAATGGCTAAGCGGGTGGGGCTACAAGTCAAATGCAAATCTGTAGAAGAATGTATAAGAAGGGGAAAAGTAGATACCGCCTACAGGAAAATAAAAGAGACATTTAGGGACAAGAAAGGCAACTCTACGAATATCAAGAACTCAGATGGGAAACCAGTTCTCAGCAAAGAAGGAAAAGCTGAAAGGTGGAAAGAGTACATATAGCAGCTCTACAAAGGAAATGAACTTAGAAACTATGTTGTGCGAAGGGAAGAGGAAGCAGATCAATATGAGATAGGAGATACTATACTGGTAGATGAATTTGACAGAGCCCTGAAAGACCTAGGTCGGAACAAGGCTCCAGGAGTAGATGACATATCCTCAGAGCTACTACAGTCTCTGGGAGAGCCAGCCATGACAAAAATATTTGAACTAGTGTGTAGGATGTATGAGACAGGCGAAATACCCTCTGACTTTAAGAAAAATTTAATAATCCCTATTCCAAAGAAATCAGGCGCAGACAGGTGTGAAAATTACAGAACCATCAGTTTGATAAGTCATGGTTGCAAAATTTCAACATGAATTATCTACAGGAGAATGGAAAAACTGGTAGAAGCTGACCTCGGGGAAGAACAGTTTGGATTCAGGAGGAACATAGGAACCTGGGAGGCAATATTCACTTTACGTCTTATCTTAGAAGAGAGATTAAGGAAAGGCAAACTTACATTTTTAGCTTTTGTAGATTTGGAGAAAGCTTTTGACAATGTTGACTGGAATACATTCTTTCAAATTCTGAAGTCAGCAGGGCAAAATACAGGGAAAGGAGAGTTATTTACAACTTGTACAAAAGCCAGACCACAGTTATTAGACTCGAAGGGCATGAAGGGGAAGCATCAGTTGGGAAGGGAGTAAGACAGGGTTGTAGCCTTTCTCCAATGCTGTTCAATTTGTACATTGAGCAAGCTATAAAGGAAAGCAAGAAGAAATTTGGTGAAGGAATTAAAGTTCAGGGGGAAGAATTAAAAACATTGCTTTTTGCCGACGACATAGTAATTCTGTCAGATACAACAAAGGACATGGAAGAGCAATTGAACGGAATGGACATTGTGCTGAAAGGTGCTTATAAGATGAACATTAACAAGAGCAAAACTAGGGTAATGGAGTGCTGTCTAAGAAAGTCGGGTGACGCTGAAGGACTTAGATTAGGTAACGAAGCAATAAAGGAGGTAGATGAGTTTTGTTCCTTGGGTAGTAAAATAAAATGTGATGGTCGCAGTACAGAAGACATAAAATTCAGAATGGCAATGGGAAGAAAAGCATTTTTGAAAAAGAGAAATTTGCTAACATCGAATATTAATTTAAGTGTAAGGAAGTCCTTTCTGAAGGCATTTGTGTGGAGTGTAGCCTTGTATGGGAGCGAAACATGGACGATAAGCTGTGCGGACAGGAAGAGGATAGAGGCTTTTGAAATGTGGTGCTACAGAAGAATGCTGAAGATTAGGTGGGTAGATCGCATAACTAATGAAGACGTACTGAACGGAATTGGCGAGAAAAGGAATTTTTGGCATACCCTGACTAAAAGAAAGGATCCCTTGGTAGGACACATTCTTAGACATCGAGGAATCGCAAATTTAGCATTGGAGGGAAGTGTGTGGGGTAAAAATCGCAGAGAGAGACCAAGAGATGCGTATAGTAAACAGATTCAAGTGGATGTGGGTTGTCGTTCTTATGAGGAGATGAAAAGGCTCGCTCAGGATAGAGTAGGGTGGAGAGCTGCATCAAACCAGTCTCCGGACTCAAGACCATAACAACATCTCCTGCTCTCAGATTTGGCGTTCTGTGAGGGGCCGTAACACTGCCCCTTTATCAAATATCGCGGCTTGCCAAAAAAAAAAAAAGTAGTCTCGGATGGACAAAATGGATGTTTCATTTGTTTATACAAGACGCGTTTCACCGCTTCTGGGCATCATCAGACGTTGAAAGGGGGAAAATGTACAAAGCTTGTTTAAAGAAGAGAACCCTTCGACGGCGACCGCGCCCCCTGCTCTCGCGGTATACAAACGCTCGTCACCAAACCAACCGAGGCTTACACTGTGCTGACAATAATCATCACAACTTTTCTGTTTGCCACAAATGTATTCGAGATACACGGTTTCAGAGTATGCTGCTGCTAACGAAGATACCGCAACTCTGACAATTCTTATCGTAATCTACACATATTACAAAAACATATGTATCTATTGCATCTCCTTCTAAACTACTTTGCTGATACGAACCGTATTTGTCACACATATTTCTTATTGTCATAGAATTATTGCTGTGGGCGTAAGAATCACCTACGACAGATAGTTCAGGAGATACGACATTCTGAACAATGATATTAGCGAAAATTGCCACATTATGCGATAGTATCCCTAAACCAATAGACCAACGTGAACCGTATTTGGTACCAATATTCTTTACCGTCAGGAAACAACTACTGTGGGGTCAAAACCTACGTATGACGTGTAGTTCGGGAAATATGACGTCATAAACTATGAGAGTCACAAGAGACTGCCCCGTCGGGCCGCGCTGGAGTAGCCGAGCGCTCTAAAGCGCCTCGCAGTGGAGCGCGCGGTTGCTCGCCGTGGAGGTTCCAATCCTCCCTGGGGCATGGGTGTGTGTGTTTACCTAGTAAAGCTACGGACTGATGACCACGCAGTTTGGTCCGATAGATTTACAAACATTTGAACATTTTTTTGAATCTGCTTATTATATTCGTCCCTCGGTCTCCCTCTACGATTTTTACCCCCACACGCTTCCTTCTAATGCTAAGTAATTTTCCGGTCGAAATGGAGTTTCCTGTTTAGGCCTCCGTGGGATCTCAGTTCATCCATGAAATTTATTCAGTAACTGGTGGATTAGTTCTATGTGGAATTTCGTCAATGGCATCTTCTTTATTTCGTAAATAGCCTTTGCATTCAGCACACACAAGTCAGTTAGACTTTCTTGTATCATTTCGTTGTCTTTGTGATGCTCTGTACGGAACTTAACATCGTGATCGCACACATTCACTTATTGTAGTTGACTACACAAGATGGTTTTAATCTATTCTGGCCCATTTTATGATCCCTTTTCTCTGTCTCAACAAAATCTGGTCCATTTACTGTGGAAAGCATCCAAACTTCTTATTGTCCATGCATATTAGTGCTGACAGTGTTCCACAGGACTTCAACTATAATTCCCGGTTTTTTTTCAGTTTTTCAACCAGTCTGCGGACCGAAGACCACAACAACAATAATTTATTATTATATTAATTAATGTGACATAAGTACGGCTTCTCCGCTACGCCACTGTCCCTGTGAGAATGTGCAGTTGTACTTTTAGGTGGGTGTGAGAATCTATGGCTGTTTGAATGTGGGGACTGATAGCTAGCTTTGCATCGTTCTCTCTGGCTCAGTATCGATAGCTGCTCATGCTACCACAGAGGTTGCGGGCTAGTTAGCGAACTCCCCCCCCCCCCCTCCAGCACGAGTATCGCTGTCCGTCCCCACCACCGCTGTTTTCGTGGATTTTCCAGTTTCCGGTGGCTTCCCGCGTTCGGTAGCAGTTTTCCCGCCTCATGACCGCTGGATCTTCATTCGGTCCTGGGCGTCTGGTGAGGTAAGATTGGTTCTGCTCTTGTTTCTGGAGATGGCAGCGTTCCACTGAGTAGCACGTTTAACTTAGATTCGTGAGCTTAGAATAATTTTTTGGAATATTTTTTCCGACGTGTGCGGAAATGTGTTCTCGTTTTTCAATTCAGTGATTTCCAATAGATAAACGCGGTGTGTGTGATTCTAGTTGCAGTTTGATAACGGCCTGATATGTTAAAATCTTTTGTGATCATGTGGCAGTGTATGAACTCTGTGTAAATACTTTCTAGCTTTGTGGGGCCCGATTTCTAATAGGTGATATGTTCATTTGTTGTACAGTGCATGTTAAAATCTTATCATCCTTTCCTTCCGTGAGTGATATGTGTTACACGTGGTTGGTTCATAGAACAAAGCCTTCAGCTTCCACTCTTGTTTGTTCCATGCCCATCAGGCTAGTAACTATGCGGGCATCCTTCTGATTTTCACTAATATTTCGCGATCTTCTCTCCCCGCCTATTTTAATTCTGCCGTTTCTTCTCTGACTTATTGTACGAACTCTGTGTCAGTAATTCTCTTTGAGCCTTGTACAACTTCCTTCAATAGCTTCCTTATGGAATTCTAATGATTTTTATGGGCTGCATGCTGTAATTCTTAATTTTATTTTTACGACTT
Organism: Locusta migratoria; assembly: GCA_026315105.1. Classification (NCBI taxonomy): domain Eukaryota; kingdom Metazoa; phylum Arthropoda; class Insecta; order Orthoptera; family Acrididae; genus Locusta; species Locusta migratoria. The sequence continues at coordinate 571,828,037 of CM048747.1, read as the reverse complement.
TGTGATTATTTCATTTTTGTGGTTTTTCTGAGACTGGACTTCATCCGTCTCTGTAATCGCCCCATATCGCGTGTTGCTGTATTTCTTTCGCTTCTTTATATAATTCTAAGAATTTCTATGGGTTGCATGCTGTAGTTAATTTTCTTTGTTTTTCGGAATCTGAATTTATTCAATTTTATCGGTTTTCGGAACCACGTGGGTCCGAGTTACGACTACCGGGGTTTGCAGCTAGTTGCCTGAGTTCACGCCACTTCTCATATAAAACCAGTACCTAGATCAGTTTCTAACAGACTGCAACTTAAAAATCTACCGTGATTTGTATAATGAATCCGTCTTTCAACCACTTCACCTTCAGTGGAGTGCGTTCATGTAACGTAGCCGTGTGTCGCCGTTAGCGTGTTTGCTCGCGTTTTCTGTTCAGATGTAATTTAACTTGCTATACACGCGCACCATCTCAAAACAAGCACGACAGACCAGAGCCAGCTTCAAAGTGATTTTGTATATTGTGTTTTGTGCTACTTCCGACTTGCTGAATTTCGCCTACGATAGCGGCGCCTGCTTCCGCCTCGTCTCAGCACGCTGTTTTTGGTGAGTTTCGCTGTGTCATTGCGCGTGTGAGAGAGAATGAGTGTTGTTTGTGAATCCTTCCCCCCAGTAGCGTTAAATCATGTATAATTTAGGCTGGGCACCGCCTGCATTAATCCATGTAAGAGATGCATTTTTATTGTGTTAACGAAATTGGTTCCCCATTTTGCTTGTTTTCTATCTGAATAAACAAGATTATGTTCAGCATAATCCGCCTATAAACTGTAGTTTCAGAGCACCTTCCTTCTTTTATTTAATATTGTTCTTCACAAATGCTGAGACTTAGTTCAGATGCAAATTTTTTAATATCTGAATTCCGTTGCGCCATAAATGTTTTCTTAGCCACCTTTCTAAGATAACTTCAATTGTGGTAGCTTGCTTATCAATGTCTGTGTGTAATAACGTGTGAACTGCTACGTATATTGACCACTGTAGTATTAACTTCCTGTTATTGAAGTAATTTCTCAGTTTGGTCCAGGGAACAACGCTTTGTAGCAGGGAGTAACCAGTAGTTCACACGGACCTTATTTACTAATTTTAGTGACAAAGCAAGGCTCTTGTTACGTACAGTGGTTGACTTTTAAATTAGTGCCTAAAATGTTTTTCGTTGTTTTACGAAAACGGTCCAAGGACTAGTATGGCAACCCGACTGTGTGGATCTTCAGTGGGAGCAACTGCTTGTCCAATAGCAGGCAATGTACCATTCTTCAGTTCATTACATAAATGGGTTACTAACGATGGACTGTAATCATTTTTGTATGCTACGAACCATAAATTGCTCAATTCTTTGTCGATAGCACTATCAGAAAGAGGGAGGTCACACAGTCGTGTTATAGGCGCCAGAAAATAGCTACGGTTATAGCTTTTTGGATAATTAGAAGAGAAATGCACGGTTGAAACAGTAGTAAACTTTTTTAAGAAGATGTCAAAAGAAATTGAGCTATCTTACAGCTCTAAGGAGAGGTCTTAACTTCAAAACATTTATTCCAGAAATAATACTTTTTTCCTCATCAAAGGTATTTTTTTCCATTTTTACAGGTAACAGAGAAAGAGCACCTGGTACTGTATTCAATCTCTATATCGAAATTTTGTAGAAACAATACCCAACACATGAGTCTACAATCAAGTAATCGACTCTCCAACAAAAATGATAAGGCTTGATTATCTGTAGCCCCATATCAAATTCTGACACATTCCTATGCTCCCAATAACAGTCAACAACTCTTTTTCTCTAGTGGTGTAATTTCTTTCGTGACTATTTCAGTATCAACTCTCAAAGACGGTAGTATTATGTTCTCCTTCAGTAGCATCTCAATTTCCTTGGAATAACACTGCTCCAATAGCATATGACGAAGCGTCAGTTGCTAGTTTAAAAGGCATATGCATTGCAGGATGTTTAAGAATGTCTGAATTTACCAAAGCCTGTTTTATACTATGAAAAGCTTTGGAAGTTTCCTCATCCTACTTACAAATGGTGTTCTTTTTTAATAAATCTAAAAATACAGGATTGTTTAATGCTTGCACTGGTAAATATCGGCAGTAGAACCCCACTAAGCTCAAAAATGATTTTTAACTTGAAACGTGTCCATAAAAAATATTTTTGTAAGAAAATGTCTAATATTGTGCCTCCTGTTTTGTGTCGAGTAACTTGCTTGCAAGAAAATGTATAATATCGCTTCTACTGTGTGTATCGATATGTGTTCTTAACTGTGTGAAGTTTCATCTTTGGCAAAGATCATGTATTGCATAGCATTGTAGCTCGCGCTGAGAGAGAGTAGCACTTGAGGTTCAGCTCGCTTAGAGAGCGGTTGAGTTGTGTGTATGGCTCCGATATAGAACAGAGGCTGCTGTGCCAGCAAGTCGATTTCATTGTATTTGCAATATTTATTGTATTGTATTGTAACACCGCTGCCATGAAGGTAATTGCATTTGATGCCATTAGGAAGAAGTTGTATTATGTAGGTGATGTAATGCTGATTATTATTAATAATAAGTAACAAAGTTGACCTTTCTTTCCTGTTTCATTTACGTAGTTAGAAGATTAACCTACTTCCTTCATTTGATAATTAGTTATTAGTGGATATAAAGTGCAGTATTGATTTTGATAATATTGTTGAACAGATTTCGTTATTGGAGCCATAGTAAACAATAATTAATTGACTATGATAATAAATTTCAATAATCAGAAACTGATCTGCATAAAATTCTCACAGCCAAACATTAAGAAAGTAGTTTGTGGTTTTTTAATATCTTTCTCGCAGTCAAAATTTTTGAGTATAGTCAGTGTCTGTTTCAAATGGTGACTTGCGACAGTTGTTTTGTGTTTAAAATATCCGTTGCGCATATAATCAGTTTAATGCACTGTTTCTTATTTAATAGTGTATACATCAATATCAGGGCCATAATTAAACCAAACTGCTGTGTTAATGAGCAATTTGTTGTCTGATTTAACGATAGGTTCAACAACCACAGCACACACACAGCTTTTATCTGGCGACCCTGCCAGGATAGTTCACAAACAGGATCGTGACGTAGTTAGATACGTAGCCCTATTTAAGTTAGTTTGTCTTTTCCACTAACCAACTTACCTTTTGCCTCTTAATTTAATTTTTGTAGCACCATACTCTGTTATAGCAACAGTAGCATAGTAATTGTTTCTGTAGTTTGTTACTTACCATTCTTGATAGTGTGTAGCATTGTTTATAGTAGATTAATTGAATATACAAATAATTGCAATACTACTGAAAAAGTCTCATTTACATTGTCTGATGTTTGTTGTGTCGAAAGTTCTAGTACCGCGGAACTCGTGTGATAATTAACGGTTCGCGTAATCTCGATTGTGACTGTATGTTGCACTAGCCCGATTCAGCCTATTGTTCTCTCACAATTACCGTGTGTAATTTTCAGAAATTTGCAATAGATGAAAATAAATATTACTGGTCATTTTACTGCAAAATTCTGTTAACAATGTCGAAGAATAGGAGAGCCCGCGCTGATGCTAAAACTGCTTTCGAAAATGTGACCTTGAATGATGCAAGGAGAGAAGAAGATTTTTTACAAGAGTCTTCTCACTGCACTGATACAAATACGACAGTAAATACCGTGTTCGAAAACGCGGAAAAGATTAGTTCAGGAATAGACAATATGGATAATGATGAAGTACAGGATTCGACAATACAGAATTCCGATTCTTGTAACGTGGTTGGGGAAAATAATGCATCGGTTCCGCCTAGCTCTGCTACAAAAAATACATGTGCGACAGCTATGGAAAACATATTACCAAATGACTTCATGCAGATGTTACTCTCACAGCTCTCTAAGTTAAATGAGAATAGTCAATTACAATCTCAGGAATATCATAAATTAAGTGAAAAACTTGAGAAACAATCTCAGAAATTAAATAAAAAACTTGAGAAAATAGAACAGACGTGCGATTCGAGGTTTGTGAATATTCAAAGTAGTTTTAATAAAATAAATGAGGACAACAATCCGTTCAGGGAACAACTGCTCAATACTTTCAAACGTGAATCTCAGCAAATAAGAAAAGATATTCGCGACGAGATTAATCCGGTTATGGAAAGCCACGAGTTGAAAACGTGGAAAGCCTTGCGTCACGAGTCGAAAATATAGAAACCACTGAACTCGCTCAATTGAAGCAGCAGAGTAATCTATTTGATGAAAAGTTGCAGAACTTCCAGTCAGTCACGACTGAACAGATCAATAAAATTAATAAACAGTTTGAGGATATTACTGTTAAGATTACCCAAATCAGTGATAACACTGACAAAAGTTGTGATGTAACGCATCCTGCCCCGTTTAATGAAACTAATGAATATCTCGCCCTTGACCGTTTCAAACGAGGTCAAATGACCATTAATCAGCAATACAAAGCTGAGGTCAGGAAATTAGATGATCGCGTGGCGCGAATAGAGAGGAAATTTGACCACACTTGTGGAAATCCATACGAAGATGTAGAAGAAAATTTGAACGAAAATGACAATGATGATTCGACTCAAGTAGTTCGCTTAGTACGTGAACGAAGCGTACCTCATAGTAACAACAATGAAGGCGCGAAGCGTAGTTTACGCCCACTTACGCCGCACGGGCGAAGGGAAGCGTTTGACTACAAGGATTTCCTGACTGTACGTAAATTCAAAATATTCAAAAACTCTCCGAACGACTTGCACCCTAAAGAGTGATTGCAACAATTCTAATATTGGCTTCCTCGGAATTGGCCACTTGAGCACAGACTAGAATTTATATGTGGTTATCTGGAAGGCGAGCCAGCCACCAGAATGAGAGCTATTGCACAAGAGTGCCATAGCGAGAATCAGTTCCGACGCTCATTTCTATCCGCATACTGGTCGGAAGCGGCACAAGATCGCGTTAAAAACAGTATTGCGACGTTCAAAACTTTTGAACGATCAAATTTCTCGAGCCCGGTGGAATATTTCCAATATTTAGTATATAAAAATCAATTTTTATCGGCACCTTACTACCCTGCTGAATTAATTAGAATTTGTTTGAACAAATTGCCTCTACACTTGCGTCAAATTGCCATTGCGGCACGATGCAAGAATGATATTGAAGCCTTTAGAAACCTCTTACAAGACTTAGAGGAAGAAGACGAGGAAAATTCCTCGCGCAGTCAACATTTTGAAACAAAGAGATATAATCGCCGGTCGCATCAAAGCCCGCCGCCTTCTAAACGTCATCCAGAACACGAGGATCAAACAAAAAGTAATTCTTTCACTAATGAATCTTACAAAGTCGCGACAATGAGAACGGTGATTTTCAAGATCGTGAAAATAACCGTGGAAGTTTTCGTGGCCGTAACCGAGGTGGTGGCTTTGGTCGCGGATGACGCCACAATAATTACTATCATAACAGCAATACTTCGAATGATACTAATTGGCGTGAAAGACGCAATACTGATAGTGATCGCGAGACTGAAAATAACAACAATAACGCTGAGAAGCGTAGTCGGGAGGGCACACGCGATAATTCTCGTGATCGCCTTCCACGACACGAAAACACAAATCGGGCCCAAAGCAGCTCGCGTACCGCAGAAAGACAGGAGCAAAACATTGAAATCAGACCTGCCAATCCACGCTATAATTCGTCAAAAAAGGGGCCGCGTCAGGTATGACTAGCGGACTCGACGGCAAATAATTCGGCCGTACAGGATTTATGTGATCCTAACTATACGCTGAAACTTGTTCATTGTGAACGTCCTCACAGAGAGGAAGGTTACGATGAACAACCTCCCGAACAAAACAGAATAGTAGTTTGTGCAGAAGTGCACAATACTGATGCTGGTAGCACCTCACTAAGTGATAAGGCAAAATCGACACAACTTGTGTCAAAACCTAAAGCCGTTACACCTGAAAGCAATGACAGTAATAAAAATTGTACTATCAGATTTAACGAAATAAATGAAAAGGTATTGATAAACGTTATACTGCCCAACGGTTAAACGAGATGATTGTCGATCAGCAATATAAGGACGACAATTCAGAGTGGGCGACAGAAGCTTCATCTTCAGACTCTGAGGAAGACACTATATACGAAATAAAATTCTTACAGTATAACCAACAATGGCATATGACAGACCGATCATGTACTTTGAAATGCAGGATACGTACTGCCACACAATAATACAACTAACATTAACCTTGGAACAGCAAAAACTGATTTCGAACAATTAGATTTGCAGCACACCTCTTTCGCTGATTGGATAGACAATTAATTACATGTCTTCTAATGACGATGATAGCGAATGCGAAGGTGATGAACAATCAAGATTTGAAAAGCATTTATCTTGTGAAAGCCTCATTAATCTTGGTAACACTTGTCTCAACAAAGAAATTTCTTATGAACCTTCCACCGAACAAGACGTAAAATTTGTACAGTTAGATGACATAAAAGAGGGACTATTAGAAGAGAAGGTAGAATGTCTCGATATTCCAATTCAACCAACTGTATCTGTCAAAATTGGCAAAATCAATCTTTCTGCTGTCTTAGATTCTGGTAGCCCAGTGTCAGTAATTAGTGAAGTTACTTTCAAGAAATATCAGAACTTGCTTAATGGTCCCACTCTGCCTTTGCATTGCACTAAAATTCGTGGCGTCATTTCTAGCAAACCAGTCGAAATTCGACAGCAAACATACGTAGAATTTTTATGTCAAGGTAATATCTTTTCTGCCAACCTACTGATTGTCGATTCCAGACAAATTAACACTTTCATTTTACCTGAAACCGACCGACCCAAAACCCTTGAAGAATTGTTACAAAAATTCTATGGTGTCAAAGTTTTATCCTCATTAGATCTTAGGTCTAGTTTTTGGCAAGTGAAACTGCGCCCCAACTGTAGGAAGTACACCGCGTTTCTCTGCTTCGAAAACTGTTATCAGTTCCGTAAACTGCCTTTCGGACTGAACATCTCCTCATCTGCTTTCATCCGTGCGATGAATACCACACTTCCTGAGCACTTAAAACATCAAATCACAATTTACGTTGATGATATTTTAATTGCAGAATCTTCCTGGGAAAAACATAACAGTACGTTGGCATCTTTACTTGAAGTGTTTGCTCAATCCGGGATTACTGTCAGCTTAGAGAAGTCACAGTTTGGTCGTTCTCAGATTAAATTTTAAGGGGAAAATTTTTCTAAAGATGGGATCCAGCCCGACCCCGAAAAGTTAGAGGCGATAATGAAAATGCCTGTTCCCACCACTAAACGCCAATTAAGAGCTTTCTTGGGTTTAATTAATTTCTATCGCCTTTTATAAATTTGAAAGACCTAACTACTCCCAGATTATATGAATTAACTGGAAAGAATACTGTTTGGTTCTGGGATGAGGCTGCCCAAAGAGAATTTCTTTGCTTAAAAGATGCACTCCTTCACGCACCTATTCTGCACCACCCAGATTTGTCTAAGAACTTTTGCATTTCTACCGATAGTTCAAAATTCGGACTTGGCGATCACGTATTTCAAGAGGATGAAGAAAATGGCATTGCCACTCAGAGAACCATTGCGTTTGCTAGTCGCATATTATCCAAGTCAGAGCGGAACTATTCCGTCACTGAGCTTGAAGCTTTGGCAGTAGTTTGGGCATTCGAAAAATTCCGTTATTTCTTGTTTGGCAGAAACACAACAGTTTACACGGATCACCGTGCACTTCAATTCCTGATGTCGGCAAAACTTAACCATGATAGACTTAGACGATGGGCTTTGTTCCTTCAAGAATTCGATTTCTCTGTAATTTACATTCCTGGTAAACAAAACATCGTTGCAGACTCGCTATCTCGTTCGCCTTTTGGGCTCATCAAGGCGACGGAAGAGGCATACTTAGAAAATAACTTTACTATTCTCTATATGCAGCAAGTTGCTTTCGAAAATTACATATCTACCACATTTTCTGACATTGCTAAAGAACAAGATAAAGATCCAATCTGGCGCGATATTCAAATAAAATGGCACGATAAATGTAATGTTTCCATCAGACAATTTTACATTATCCACAACAACATTCTCTTCAAACGTAAAGTCCCTGATAGTCAATTTTGGTTAGTGTGTGTTCCGGAGGAATCCGTGAACAAATTGATTTGGTATATTCATCTCAGTTACGGACACTATGGTGCCAAGAAGTGCTTCGCGAAATTACGCGACTCTTGTTATTTCATCAACATGGATAAACGTATACGCAATGTGTTATCTCGATGCAAATTGTGTCAGAAAGCAAAGCCGCCGACCATATCGCATTCTGCTCCACTTTTTCCGATTATACCTTCAAAATTAAAGCAGTTAGCAGCCGTTGACCTATTTGGGCCTCTTCCGAGAACTAACAATGGTTTCTCTTTTGTCTTCGTTGCTATTGAACTCACATCAAAATTTGTATCTTTTACTCCGCTCCGCCATGCCACGGCGAAGACAGTAACTAACACCTTTGTCAAAAACTTCCTAAAAAATGTTGGCCATATAGATAAGGTCATCTCCGATAACAGATCTCAATTCGGTTCTCATGATTGGGCACGGATGTTGCGGCGCAGAAACATCAAACCCGTGATCATATCAATCTATCATGCTGCCTCTAAGCCTTGTGAACGGGTGATGAAAGAGCTTGGAAAACTTTGTAGGCTGTATTGCTACCGACGACACAACACATGGGATAGATATCTTCTGTCATTTCAAAATATTATAAATGAACTTCCTAATGATTCTACAGGCCTTTCACCAATTCTGGTTCTGAAAAATAAGCAACCTCCCGACCGTATCAAGGAACTGATACCTTTTCCTAAACACAGAAGACTACGTCATCATGAGATCATTGAATTGGCGCTTAAAAACATTAAGAAAGCCGCTGAAAAAAAAAGAAACGCTCTCAACGTAATTGTTATGCCAAACAACTCTATGTAGGACAAAAGGTATTAATTAGATCCCACCACTTATCCCACAAGGGAAGATCTATGATTCACAAATTCTTCTTACTGTACAATGGTCTGTATCGAATCAAACGTATCATCCACGACAACGTCGTTGAGGTAGAAACTTTAAAGACGCGCAAGTCGAAAGGCATACACCACATTTACAATATTAAAATTTTCAAGGCATAAAATGGGGTAGAGAGTCCATTAATCTGTTTTGGATACACCAAGTGGCGATTGGTGCCCCGTTCTCGAGCTGAGTGTCACTATTCTTCCGCTTTTCCTTAGTGCGCTCTGTCTACCTCTTTTTCTCACTGTTACTTTTCCCTAACTCTGAATACTTATGCTCTGTGCTGCGCTGGTATATTGTCATACGAAACTATGACCATCTTGCAATTTCCATATAACGAACTCTATGGCTGTGCAAGACAAATAAAATTAATGGAAATTTTTGATTGAGTAATCTAATTAAGTTCCAATGTTTCAGAAAATATCAGATTTCTCTTCTGTATTACTAATTTCACAACTTACGAACTTCTGAGCGAGTGAAGAAGATTTTGAGTTGACATAAGCATTTTGTAAGCCAATCAAGCTGTAAAAAAGGACATTCTGAAGGATGATGAGTAAGGCAATACCCAATATGTCATGGTGGTCTTTAAAATGCATTATTGTTTCTGGATAAATGATGGTAAGGAAGGTATTGGTAACAGTCAAAGATGTTTGATAAATGTTATTATGTGGACGAGAGTATACAGTGATTATGAAGCAATTATGAGGAGAATCGTTCTGTTGCTAATGATGCTATGCTCTGTTCTTTTCTTATGTGCTTACTCGCACTGCCCCTTTGTGTTTTCTCTTTGTGCTTATGTGCACCATTTTGTATGTTGATGCATTGTGCCTTCAATGGCATGTGTGTTTAGTGAGAATCATATCCTTCTGATGCTCTGTAATTATTTGTAATTATGTGTAATGAATATATTTAATTATGCTTGCAGCTATGCTTATTGCTCTTGTAATCAAAGCTTACCGCTATGCTCACTAATGATATACCTAAGCCCTACCACTATGCTAATTAATTTTATAATTAAGCTCAATGACAATGTATGGTTATGCTTATACGTTGCACACAGCCATCTCTCTTGCAAACTTGCAGTTATGCCATACATTGCGCCTAGTTAAGTTTAGTTAATGCACAGAGATACTTTTCTTTTGCTTATTGCTATCTTCAAAATTTTATTGATGATCTTGTTGACGAAAATCTGCAGCTATACCTAACAAATAGTTACGTCTCTTTTTATGTCATCGGAGGGTTTACTGTGATGTACAGCTACTACTGTGCCAAAATTTGCCTTAATTGTTTTGTTTGACCCTACTGTTGACTCGGACAGACACAGACATGACCTGATGACTTGAACCTCTTTTGATATTCTCATGAATTTTCCCTGATGTGTTATACCTTAAGGTAATGAAATGTGTAACTCAATTGAGACAAAAGCCTGACCATGGCAACATATGTAATTTAATTATTATAATTTGGTGGTAATGCAATCCCCACCATAGTGATGTATGTCAATTTAAAGAGATGTAAACTAGTGGTAATTGGAATGTTAAGTTATTTGAAATGACTTCATGTTAATCGCTCTAATTATGACAACAAATTTACTTTATATGACCTAATGCCAAATTGATGACAAGTACCCTGAATGTATTTCATACGATTATGTGTTTGTAAAATAATGTGTACATAGTATGTAAAGCCTTATGCCTATATGAAATGACACTAATTTTGTAGATACTCTAGTATAAGAACTAAATTACTCATTAGTATTCAAATGTATCCGTCTTCAAGACCCTACTTGTAATGTAAAAATATGGTTTAATACCATGACCCCATCTGTACCACTTGAATTTGGGGCAAAGTTTTTCTGTAGACATGTACTAATCAATGACTTTTCTTTCAGTGTAAACTGAAATATCATGACTATGTTACTAATTTGTGTGTAAAATGCTTTATTTCATGTACTTTGGACACGCATGGGAACTGGCGATTTCGCACACGAGATTGCATTATGCACACAGAACAATGGACGTGCTATTATACACCACTGATTTTGGGCCTTTTAATGAAGATGTTTGTTGGATGATGTTTGACCACATAGTACTGTCCATTGCAGCCTTGGCCAACCACCACCATTTTGCTCTAATTTTGGTTGTGCTGATGTAGTCTGCTAATAGCTCCGTTGGTTGGAGCACACCTGGTTGTCGAATTGCACGGAGGAATACATCGGAACCTTTTCCCCATGACTTCAACTTCAATACAACCAGCCAGCTCGTCTACAGTGTTGTGTAATCTTACAGTGTTTTGTGTTCGTGTGCAGACCTAAAATGAATGCTAGGATAATGTGATGTTCGTGTGCTGACCTAAAATGAATGTTAGAAACTAATGTGCTATTCGTGTGCTTATACTATTCAGTGCCTCCCATTGCAAACGTTGTCCACAGGTTCATTACCAGTGTTTAGATATATTTCATGGTTGTTTTACATTGTGTGACCAAAATAGGATTTTTGCTCTGTATAGATACATATGCTTTCAGAACTATAATGAGTCAGTACCCTTTAGTCTGAAATGTCATTGTGCCTATTCGATTGACAAAAGTTATGGTGAAATGCTATTATGCCGAAACAGATACAAATGTTCATTTTTATATTTCCAAAAAAATACTGATCTATGTTACAAAATTTAGATGTATACACTACTGTGTATATTATTTGTATTTACCTAAAAAAAAAAAAAGAAATGATGACATTAGTTAAACTATCTTTTATACAACTTTGTATATGCACATGTTTATTATTGTATTTTTTCCATTTGTATATTACTTCTAGCTACCTCATTTTCTCCACTATGTCATTTGTCAAACTATGTTCTGTAAAATTCTATATATACTTATGTTTACCATTATGTATATTTGTCATGTATTCCATTTATTGCTGATGTTCTGTACATTTTGACATTTGCTTATGCCTGTCACATCATGTACCACTCCATGCATGACTTTTGTTGGTACTGTTTTGTAAAATTGCATGTATTTATGACATTCACATTTTTGTATTTTTCTATGTACTCCATCTGTTGTTTTAACTTGAATATCTTGTGTAAAAATGATTATCAGGTTTTCATATTTTCCATGTAATATTTTGGATGTAATTAATGGATTTTTGGACTTGAAATTCAGTAATTTTGCTGGCTAGGCAATGCCATTGGCATCACCACCCTACAAAATTTTTAATAGGTAGGAGGGGGGTGATGAAACGTGTCCATAAAAAATATTTTTGTAAGAAAATGTCTAATATTGTGCCTCCTGTTTTGTGTCGAGTAACTTGCTTGCAAGAAAATGTATAATATCGCTTCTACTGTGTGTATCGATATGTGTTCTTAACTGTGTGAAGTTTCATCTTTGGCAAAGGTTATGTATTGCATAGCATTGTAGCTCGCGCTGAGAGAGAGTAGCACTTGTGGTTCAGCTCGCTTAGAGAGCGGTTGAGTTGTGTGTATGGCTCCGATATAGAACAGAGGCTGCTGTGCCAGCAAGTCGATTTCATTGTATTTGGAATATTTATTGTATTGTATTGTAACACCGCTGGAATGAAGGTAATTGCATTTGATGTCATTAGGAAGAAGTTGTATTATGTAGGCGATGTAATGCTGATTATTAATAATAAGTAACAAAGTTGACCTTTCTTTCCTGTTTCATTTACGTAGTTAGAAGATTAATCAACTTCCTTCATTTGATAAATAGTTATTAGTGGATTTAAAGTGCAGTATTGATTTTGATAATATTGTTGAACAGATTTCGTTATTGGTGCCATATAAACGATAGTTAATTGAATATGATAATAAATTTCAATAATCAGAAACTGATCTGCATAAAATTCTCACAGTCAAACATTAAGAAAGTAGTTGGTGGTTTTTTAATATCTTTCTCGCAGTCAAAATTTTTGAGTATAGTCAGTGTCTGTTTCAAATGGTGACTTGCCACAGTTGTTTTGTGTTTAAAATATCCGTTGCGCACATAATCAGTTTAATGCACTGTTTCTTATTTAATAGTGTATACATCAATATCAGGGCCATAATTAAACCAAATTGCTGTGTTAATGAGCAATTTGTTGTCTGATTTAATGATAGGTTCAACAACCACAACACACGCACACAGCTTTTAAACTGTTTTACAGTTTGTGGTTCTGGACATATTTGAATAGCCTCTAATACCAAAGAAATGACTTAACAAATTGACTTCTTCTCGTCCAAAAAATGACTTAATTTACGTGCAATTTCCTTTTCTACTCATGTCGATAGTGTCTTTTCTAGTAAACAACAGGCATCTTCCCATGTTTCTGATATTAATAAAAACTCATCCATATAAATAATTAATTGCTGTAGTTATTCTCTACCTAAGGCAGCATCTAAAGCTCTGATGAATACTGGCACAGAGATATTCAGACCAAACAGTAATATTGGTTATAAGAGGTAATCCGTCTTACGCTGACTGCAACTGAGAGATTTCTTTTACACCACACATGTTTCACTTTTTATTTTAAAAGTATCTTCTGTGATCTGTAAATGATACAAACGTTTGTACAGTTTGTTTTGTATTGATTGATTGATTGATTTTTCCAGGGAAGCCAAAACAGTCTTGGATCAACCCACCACTGGCCACACCGAAACTAAGTTTATTGTGCGGTATCGCTCCCTGTATATCTAGTAAAGCTAACCAATGCCCTTGAACAGTGCAAGGAGTCCCTTTACCAGTTCTTTATTAGACACAATTTCTTCGGGTCTGGTTGTCCCAAATATTCTGTGCCTTTTATTGTCCAGTGCAATGCATTCGAAGATTAGATGTGATGCAGTTTCATCACTGTCATTACAGATCCTACATTTAGGGTCCTCTTCTGTTATTCCCATTTTAGGTACGTGTTTTTTTGAAATTCCCATGGCCTGTCAGCAATCCAACCATGAGTCTAATCTCTCTTCTGTTCAGACTCAGGATTGCAGAGCTTCTTTTAAAACATGGCTTTGGCATCATAAATCAATAGAATCGAAAGGCATTCCACTTAAAACAGGTGATACACAAACTGTATGCAGTTCAAATAACTGAAGTGATGTGATAACAAATGAAACAGAAGAAACGACAAAAAAAAAAAAAAAAAAAAACCGGACGAAAAGTGCCGCACACAACCGATAAGCAGACGCCATGAACAAACGAACCCCAGTCAACAAGACGGAGAAACAGCAGTGAGATGTAAAGAAGAGATAACACCCTGAGTGCACGCAATATCAATTTAAAAACACATAGGCCTAACGTGCACAAAGTTTTTAAAAAACTGTTTTTAGTCTATGTATACAAAACAAACTGTACAAACGTTTGTATTATTTACAAACCACAGAAGATGCTTTTAAAATAAAAAGCGAAACGCGTCTGGTGTAAAATAAATCTCTCAGTTGCAGTTAGCATAAGGCGGATAACCTTTTATAACCAGTTTTAAAAGCTGCTGCAAAAGATGGCCACACAACGGTAATATTTCAAATTCGTAAGCCTCACCTTCGAAGAGAAAAGCCGTACATTTTCTTGGATGTTCATGTATACGAAAGAACCTGGTGATGGCTGGATCGACTGAACTAAAAAAACTCGCACTCACGTGTTTCACGGCCACTTTAGATTTGTAGTTTTATAATTTTTTGCAAATATTTCGGGCAAAAATAATAATTTAAATAATAAACAAAATTACAGTGTTATGAGTACGACTCTACTATTGTGATAATATCTATGCACCCTACACGTAACCCTTTAAGGAAGAAAGGAGAAAAAAATTCTTGGTTGTGGCCGGTTCCAAACCACTGACCATGTGCATTACAATCCAACGCGCATGCCCACTACACTACGGCGAACAGTTCCGGAATTTGTCCTCTATTTTTGTACTATTGATGGCAGTTGTTAACTGATGCTAATAAGGTATTTTTAGACACTAGATTATCATTTATCGTAAGAAGAATGACGTGCTTTGAAATAACAACGTGTAAGTTGGAATAGGAAAATCATCAAATACGCAACGCAACATGGCGTATGCCAAAGAGAGTGTCACGTGACACTTGCGAACGGATTGTTTTCGTAAAAATCAGTGGACGGTGTCAAATCGCCGTTATTTTTGCAAAATATCTCTCAAACGATACGAGATATGTAAAAAACATACGGAGCAAAGTTGTAGAGAATTTACTCCTCTACAAATTCGATTATTCAATATTCGAGTCAGATGAATGGTTTATTTGCAATTAAAATTACATTATAAATGGCTTTTTTGGTGTTACTAACGTATTTTTGGTCCGAATTATTTGAAGCCAGGTAGTGGTCTCTGGCAGCCAACAATAATATCTGTCAAATTTGGTGCCGATCCATTGAACGGTTGGATCTAAAAAGAGGGAACACATTAAAGACAGACAGACATCGTCAAATCGCCGTTATTTTTGCAATTGTTAACACAAATATGATTTTTTTAAACAGATACACAAAAGTTTTTATAAATCATATTTGTGTTAACAAGGCCCAACCCCTTGTGCCGCAACAATACTAAGTCAGATTTGCTTGTTCCAAACTTTTCATACAAAATAACATTCTGTAACAATGATTTTCGGCTTTTACACCACTTGCCACTCGCCCGTTAGTAAACACTTTTCTTATTAATCAAAATATCCACGGGTGTACTGCCGATCTACATTGTCCAACGGGCACGACATGTATCGAACACGCAAGCCTCGCAGTGTCGTACAAGATTAATGTTGGTAATGACACAGACAGAAATGAAAAAACGATAATCGTTTGGGTACATAGAGCGTATGAAAACTACTGTGCCGTTTCTTTGCTTGTTTTCTTACATGAATTTAAGTTGTACTCCTAGGACCCACCTTGTGGTGTCGCACAAGTACAAAGTGCGCGCCACCTACTTTCGCCGCGCGCCGCCATGCACGCACGGCGCGGCGTTCTTACGACAGCCACGAGCGCCCTCTGCTACAACGCCGCTCGTGGCCACCACTGAACAACATCGGCACTTGAGACTGAGATAGCAACCAGTTAGGACCTTCGTAATCAGATAGGCACCAGTGAAGACTTTGCTATCGTACAGGCACTAGGCAGGCCTCTAACAACTATGTATCAACATTCTGCAGTACTATGTAAAAGTTAAGTATTGTTACATTCTGTGCAATATATATCTCTTTCTAATTTACTCGAGTGTTTATAGTTTCTGGCTGCTCGCCTCCGTACCTGCACCAGCGTGCTATTTTTGTTCCTGTGTCGGTCTCATTCCACTCGGCCACCGACACCTACGACGAGGCTGGGACACAAAAGCGGCGACGAAGTTGGGACACAAAAGTGGCGACGAGGAGTGATAGACGAACCTTGGACCAGCCCGCTTACAGCAGCCAGACAGCAGCAGTCGGAGCACGCAAAAATTGCTCCCGCCCACCCACCCTTATTATAACAATTTTGGGGAAAGATATTTTGTTACGTGTTTTGTGGACTTTTTTGTTGCAGAGCGTCCTCTTTCATATTGCATTTGTGTTTTGTTATAATTTACTTGTATGCGCGGCGCCTAATCGGTCAGCATGGCCACTACCCCGAACCCAAACTTAATGGAAATTATTCAGTTACAGACGGCGCAAATCACTCAACTACTGCAGGCCGTGTCGCAGTTGACGACACAGGCTGCTCACCAACAACAACAGCCGTCACATCAGCAGCCCACACCTGCCGCTGTACTGCTCCCTACGTTCCGCCAGTACAACGAACGTGAGGAAGAATGGAGTGACTACTTCGCACAGTTTCAAGAACTCGTCGCGGCTCATCAAATTACAGGTCAGAGAGTGAAGAACCTTTTCTTATCGATTGTGGGCCCCCGGACCTTCGTATCATTGCAAAAACTTTTCCCTCACGCCTCTCCTCATGATGTAGACTTTGAACAAATTGTAGATGCACTGAATGCTCATTACGAGAGGAAAGTTCTCGTAGCCGCTGCGCGGTACCGATTTTTCAGACTTAAAAAATTACCGCAGCAGTCACACCAAGAGTGGATTACGGAATTGAAGGGCTTAACCCGCAAATGTAAATTTACTTGCTCTTGTGGACTTTCGTATAGTGACGTGATGTTGAGAGATGCGATTACACAGAACATTCAGGACCCCAGAATTAGGGCAGCAATTCTAAAATAGTCAGACCCTTCATTAGACAGTGTACTGCAGCTTATAGAAGCGCATGATACTTTTGACTTAGCAGTTGTAGAAATGCAAAGCCACAGTGTAAATTCAGTGCACCGCAACGGACGCTTTCCTAGCCGTAGTTCTCAGAGTAGCACTAGTGATTCTTACTATAGTACAGGCCGTGCTGAACAGACAGTGTAAAAGTGCGACACTAAAGTCGCCCCGTCATGTTAGAAACAGTAATTTTAATAACGGGCGCCAACGCTCATTTCAGAAAAATGTACGTAAATCTTGCCCCCAGTGTGTATCTCGCCACAAACGTGCACAGTGCCCAAGTCGCAACGCAACCTGTTATCAATGTGGCAAATCAGGACATGTGCAGTCTGTGTGTATGCAAATTAAAAACTCAAAGAACAGTAACGTTAGAAACAGTGCTTCGCAGGGTGCGAGAGCAGTGCATACAGTCAATGTAATACGGGCTGTGGACTTGAACAGTGCTTTCCTTGGATCTCAATTGCGAGAAAGTAGTTCTGCGCCTATGGTAAAACTATATAGTGCACCACTTAGCAAGCGCCGACGAGCGCGTAAACCAGTGCAACGGAAAAGGGTTCGGGACAAGCAAAATGACTATGAACAGTGCATTCCTGTAGTGAAAATAGTGCCTTCTGCAACTGCTCCTTGTAATAGTGCCCAGTACTGTGTAGCTAGTGACAGTAGACATCAGGTAGCTACTCAAAAGTGTAGTGCAGTAGTTAGTACATCTGGAGTAGCTTCGCATGCTTGCGCGGACGCCGATCCGACGGTAGTGCCTTCTAGTGACAGTGTTGTTAATCTGCTGTGTGCCGAGTCTGCGCCGCTTACTTCACTACGCGGCCCGCGCAAGCGCAGTAAACAAACCGTAGCAGACGTTCCCCACATTCGCGCACCAGTCGAGCGCCAAAAGCAAAAACTGTTTGTGACTCTCTTCATAGAAAATAAGACGGTGCAATTTCAGCTTGATACTGGTTCCACTGTCACATTAATGAATAAAGATACTTATGAACTTCTGGGTTCGCCAAAATTGTTGCCGTCACAGCAAGTGTTAACAGCTTATACAGGTCAAAATATTCCCGTGCTAGGAACGTGTAGCCTGCCCGCCTCTTTTCAAGGTGTAACAAAAACAGTTGCTTTTGTAATTCTTCAGGCCAAATCGACACAGAACATTTTTGGACTAGATGCTTTTGTCTTGTTTGGTTTATCAATTCAAAGAGATGTGCTTCAGATTTCGTCAGTAGTGCCTCAGGACAAAATCAATACATTGTGTGAAAAATACTGTGACTTGTTTTCGCCGGAACTAGGTTGTGCAAAAGACTTCGTGGCACATGTAACTTTAAAAGAATCTGCAGTTCCAAAATTTCGTACAGCTAGACCAGTGCCTATCGCCTTGCGTGATACAGTTGCCGAAGAACTTAAACGTTGGCAAGATAGTGGGGTGATTTCTCCTGTTTCTGCGAGTCAGTGGGCCTCGCCTATAGTAATTATACCCAAGCCGTCAGGAAAACTTCGTCTCTGTGCGGACTTCAAATCTACAGTAAACAGTCAAACAATTGTCGACACTTATCCCCTACCCAGACCTGAGGAACTTATGGACAAATTAGGACAGTCTCGCTTCGTTTCTTTGATTTAGCAGAGGCATACTTACAGATTCCACTTGATGACGAGTCAAAAAAGTTTTTCGTCATTAATACTCACATGGGCCTTTTTCAATTTCAACGCCTACCCTTTGGCAGTTCTTCCGCCCCCGCTATTTTTCAGCGTTTTTTTGGAACAGCTGACAGTTTCGGTACCTTGTTGCTCGAACTATTTAGATGACATTGTGGTATCCGGACGAACAGTTAAAGAACATTTAGCAAACCTGGAGTGCCTTTTCAAAGTTTTGACTGCAGCAGGTCTACGTTGTAATAAAGCAAAGTGTTCGTTTTTTCAAACTGAAATAGAGTACCTAGGCCATGTGATTAATGCTCAAGGAATTCATCCCTTTCAGTCACATCGCATTGGATCTCACGATCGACCTATTGCCTTTGCATCCAAGCTACTGACGCCAACGCAACAGAATTACAGTCAGATAGAAAAGGAGGCCTTAGCAATCATTTACGGCGTCACAAAGTTTCATCATTATCTCTATGGCAGAAAATTCTATTTGTTGACAGACCACAAGCCTCTCACGTCGTTGTTCTCACCCACAAAGCCGATTCCGCCACGTACGGCACAAAAGCTTCAGAGATGGTCCTTGATATTGTCTAATTATCAGTATGAGATTTTGTATCGACCTACCACTGAACATGCTAACGCGGACACACTTTCCCGACTTCCGGTTGGCCAGGATGTATCATTTGATTCTTCAGAAATGGCATGTTGTCAGATAGACACCAGAGATGCTTCCGCTGTCGCAGACTTTCCTTTGAACTCTCGTCGGGTTGCACAGGAAACAGCTGCGGATGCAGACCTAAGTGTGGTAGCACGTTTTGTTCGCTCAGGGTGGCCTGCCAGAGCCAAAGACATTGATCGGCCTCTGGTTCGACGTTATTTTGCACAACGTCATGCATTATCTTTAAGTCAGGGTGTACTGTTGTTGCATACCGACAACGACCAAGCAAGAGTGATTGTTCCTCGTTCCCTGCAACGAGAAGTGTTACGCCTCCTGCATCAAGGACATTGGGGCATTGTTAGGAAAAAACAACTGGCCAGACGTCATTGTACCTGGGTTGGTATGGACGCTCAGATAGAGAGCATGACATCACAGTGTACTGTTTGTGCGGAGCATCAGGCGGCTCCTCCACAGCGTTTCTCACACTGGCCACGCCCCAAGGGACCATGGCAACGTTTACACATTGACTTTGCCGGACCTTTCTGGAATACGCGCTGGTTAATCGTTGTAGACGCTTTCAGCAAGTTTCCTTTTGTGATTGCCATGAACTCAACGACAGCTTCTAGTACAATCAGTGCCTTAACATCAGTGTTTTGCATCGAAGGTTTGCCTGAAACTATCGTCAGTGACAATGGTTAGTGCGGAATTTCAACAGTTTTGTCGTGCGAATGGCATTCAGCATATCACCACCGCACCTTTTCACCCTCAGTCCAATGGTGAAGCAGAACGTTTCGTTCGAACATTCAAGTCTCACATGGAGAAGATGAAAGGTCAGTACTCCAGGCAGCAAGCTCTTCAAATGTTCCTGTCTACGTATCGGTGCATGCCACGTGACGGCCCGTCTCCTGCCGAGCTGCTACACGGCCGCCGTCACCGCACTCTCCTTCACCTGCTGCAGCCTCCCACGCACCGAGTCGGTTCGTATGGCGCTACGCGTTTTCAGGTTTCCACGCCGGTGCTGTACAGGGTGTTTGCTGGCAACAGGAAGACATGGTTGCCGGGCACCATTCAGCGCGTGCTCGGTCGCAATATGTATGTTGTACGTTCTTCCACAGGGTCGGAGCTGCGACGCCACGCAAACCAATTGCGCTTGCACAGGCCGCGCGATCCTGTCTCCGGTTTCTTGATTCCAGACCCAGTTCACCGCCAGGGAGCACAAACACATCGTTCGTCAACGGGTCCAGCGTCCCCGGACTACGAGATCGTCCCGATGGAGATCGACGCGACGCCGCCGCTGTCGCCGCCGCAGATGACAGCGTCACCGAGAGGGACTCCGGGACCGTGCGTGCCGCCGCCGCCTGGGCCACGCACCTCAGAAGAAGATGACCTGCTCCCTCTGGGCGGGGGCGGGCGCCCTTCCGCTGGTTTTCGCGGGTTTTCCAGCGGATCGCAAGGTGTATACCGGGGCGCGGACGGCGTCTCGATCCCAGCCTCAGCTACGACGCCCGTCCCACCAGTAACGCCCCCGCCCAGGCCCTCCTCCCAGTGCCGTCGCCGTGGCACTCAGCCCTATGCCACGACGGCGCGGCGGTTTGGGGGGGAGGGGTGTGGTGTCGCACAAGTACAAAGTGCGCGCCACCTACTTTCGCCGCGCGCCGCCATGCACGCACGGCGCGGCGTTCTTACGACAGCCACGAGCGCCCTCTGCTACAACGCCGCTCGTGGCCACCACTGAACAACATCGGCACTTGAGACTGAGATAGCAACCAGTTAGGACCTTCGTAATCAGATAGGCACCAGTGAAGACTTTGCTATCGTACAGGCACTAGGCAGGCCTCTAACAACTATGTATCAACATTCTGCAGTACTATGTAAAAGTTAAGTATTGTTACATTCTGTGCAATATATATCTCTTTCTAATTTACTCGAGTGTTTATAGTTTCTGGCTGCTCCCCTCCGTACCTGCACCAGCGTGCTATTTTTGTTCCTGTGTCGGTCTCATTCCACTCGGCCACCGACACCTACGACGAGGCTGGGACACAAAAGCGGCGACAAAGTTGGGACACAAAACACCTAACCACACCATTCAAAAGCATGACATGTTCTTATAAAATAATAACGAACTGCTGTCAATCGAAATAGGTGTCTACAGCGTAGCTTGTGAAAAGAGCTTACTATTTCTTTGCTTGTTTTCTCATAAGAATCCAAGCTATACTCCTAGGCTCCTGCCCAGCCACATCACTCAAAATCAATACACACTCGCAGAAAACAGCAAAGGAGTGCTGTTTGTCGCAGTATACATCCATAGTCTAGCTTGTCAATAGTACTTCACTCATCTGAGATATCCATAGGAAACGCCGTAGTATTTTCGACAAGCCACACTGCAGACGCCCATTCCGATTGACCATTTTTTTACGAATATGTCGTCATCGTAAAGGATGCGGCTAGGCAGGAGCTCAAGGACACATCCCAAATTCTTGCGAGTAAACAAGCTACAATATCCAAATATCCATGGGTGTACTGACGGAATACAGTGTCCAACGGGCACAATATTTCGGCGATCATACATGTCGCCATCATCAGGTGAACTGACGGACTGAGCTCCTGGAAACGCGCCGGCACTTTACTAGTGATGTTCCACTTCATGCCTAACATAGTGACGACCGCGGCGGACAGAGCCCTCACACCGACGTCATCTCAGACGCCGTCGCAATCGGTTCCACTGCACGGACCACGGAGGGGTCACTCAGCAGGCAGAGGGTATTTAAATTTCCCGCTACCGGGCTAGAACCCAGTTCCCTTCGAGCCGCCGTAGCGTGCGGATCTCCATGCTGGCGCGTTTCCAGGAGCTCAGTCCGTCAGTTCACCTGATGATGGCGACATGTATGATCGCCGAAATATTGTGCCCGTTGGACACTGTATTCCGCCAGTACACCCATGGATATTTGGATATTGTAGCTTGTTTACTCGCAAGAATTTGGGATGTGTCCTTGGGCTCCTGCCTAGCCGCATCCTTTAGGATGGCGACATATTCGTAAAAAAATGGTCAATCGGAATGGGCGTCTGCAGTGTGGCTTGTCGAAAATACTTCGGCGTTTCCTATGGATATCTCAGATGAGTGAAGTACTATTGACAAGCTAGACTATGGATGTATACTGCAACAAACAGCACTCCTTTGCTGTTTTCTGCGAGTGTGTAATGATTTTAAGGGATGTGGTTGGGCAGGAGCCTAGGAGTATAGCTTGGATTCTTATGAGAAAACAAGCAAAGAAACAGTAAAGCTCTTTTCACAAGCTACGCTGTAGACACCTATTTCGATTGACAGCAGTTCGTTATTATTTTATAAGAACATGTCATGCTTTTGAATGGTGAGGTTAGGTGTGTCCTAGGAGTACAACTTAAATTCATGTAAGAAAACAAGCAAAGAAACGGCACAGTAGTTTTCACACGCTATATATACCCAAGCGATTATCTTTTTTTCATTTCTGTCTGTGTCATTACCAACATTAATCTTGTACGACACTGCGAGGCTTGCGTGTTCGATACATGTCGTACCCGTTGGACAATGTAGATCGGCAGTACACCCGTGAATATTTTTATTATCAAACACGCTGGGAGAAACTCAAGAATCACTTTTATTACTGTTATTAAATGTTACTTTTAATTGCAGAGTCGCCGACTTTTGAAAATCTTGCGGCATGCGCAGTAGCGTATCCTGTGATGATCCGGGGGGCGGGCCTTCCCGGCCCTCCAAAATGAATTTCTATTATGATAATTTTTATTGTATTAGCATATATTCTTTCCTGCTTCATCTGGTGTTAATTTAGGGCCATTTTAATGTTGAAGAGAGAAAAGTTATTTTGTAATACACAGTAATTTCAATTTCTGGTTTTCACTCATAGATCTACGCAGCAAACAATAAACTGTGTCAGTAGAATTGTAATTGGCGTTTCGGATCAACGAGAATCGCGCGTCGACAATAGTGTCATCGACGCCAGACGCTCGTCCAATTGCCCGACTACATATCAAAGTATGCTGGCAATACAGGGAGGAAATATGTACGTCCTGCGGGTACTCATAAGTGCAACTAATCGATGTTTTAATGGAGGAGCTCCCATCTACACTACAGCAACTTCGTGTAGATGGCTTCTATCTCCTGGATTTGGACAACACACAAGATTTCGAAGGGATTTTTCTTTTTAACCGAGTGGCGTTCGTATTCGTGTATGACTTTCGGATGGAAGGAGCAACAGTAACGTGGTTGTGAGCAACGAAAAGACAATTGGAAACTACTGCTTAACGTGTTTGGCGTCTAATTGTAGAATAAAAATAAATAATAAATTTGTCATATCTCGAGCCCTGGTGTAAGCAAAGTTATCGGTAGCTACAATATCGATTTTATACAGTGTCCAGACAGGCGATAATGAGAACTTTTATTTTTTCGCTTTGTCGAGAAGATGGCATTACCAGGATGGAAGATTGTGGTTATGGATCTGTGCAAGAAGATTGTTTAAGTGTTCTAAAAGAGAAGATACGGTATTTACAAAGTGCGCCGTTGTACTGTGTATCGCTCTCATCCATATGGCCCCAGCTAACATACGCTTTTAGAAATCAGTTATTCTGCAATTTGATTACTTGGGTATTAAGAGTACCCGAAAATTGACCACTCTCTCGGACCGAGAAAAGCTTATACATTAGTTTTTAGTTTCAACTGTCTACCTGTAAATTACTTGGAGAGTCGAGCAAGGAGCTATATTTTTTAGCATTCCAGGACTTTATTCTCCACAGACGTAGATATCGCCTACGTTATTCCACAAGTCCTAAGAAGAAGGGTAAACGAAAACTGGGTTATATGGTGAAGACAAAGGCTTAAAAAGGAGGCTATTGCATATGTGTAAGCCCGGTTTAAACAGATAGTGTGGAGAAATATAGCTACGATTACGTCTTAAAAAAGTATTTGCTTTTACACTAAACAGGCGGGGGATTGGTCTCGCATCATTGTATTGACCGAAGTTAGCGGAACACACGACAAACGTGTTTGTATTGTGTGTGACTCCCATCCATTCCTTAGAGAGCAGGTTATGATCGATATATGCGGGCGTTGGGTGCGATATAAGTGTTTGCGAACATTACGTTGCATGTAATCAGTTGTACTGTAACAAAAAAAGTGTAAACACTCCATGTCATATATAGGATCATGTGTTGCGGTGTGTAGGTTAGTGTTCTAGACATCTTCGTTTGCGGTAGACGTCTACTTGTAATCAAAAAAATAAATCCGCGTTTGGATTAGTGGAATGATAACAGATCATAAGAAAGGAATTTGGAGTAGGAATTGTGTGGGTAAAGGGCGGGTCGAACTTGTTCTGCAGAACTGAAAGTCAGTGTTGCATTGGGCATGTTCAGTACTACCTGGGTTCTGTTGCTGTGTTGTCGGGTGTGTTAGGTCAGTGTTTTCGAGAAAAAAGAAAAGTTTTTGTGTGGACTGTCGGAAATCGGTAGGCCCCCTAAATTATTTCACGTATTTTTTATTTCGACTCTCCGTTGCACAAAAGGGTTTAATTGTCTTCTGGGGCGCTGGAATATCGGTGTCAGATAAATGTAGTTTGCATCGTAACAGGACATAGAGATTCCTTAGATGGGGTGTGTACTGCTGTAGCAAGGAAATAAGAGGTAAAATTAAACTATCCGAATTCTCGGAAGGCGCATCTATACCTCGATCTAAGGAAACGTAACAGGGCAAGATCGCTAAAGAGAGAGAGAGAGGGAGAGAGTTACATTTCGGAACTTTCGGCCTGGCTCAGCTCCATTAAATAAATGCAATGCGCGCTATCCTTGTCAGAGTGGTGCTTCTGCAGAGGTCTTGCGTAGAAGATTTTGATCATTTGGAGATGTAACTTAGGTGTTTTTGAGACATTTTGTTTAAACATTTAGCATATATTTCTTTTATGTAGCCTGCCGAGAGAGCGCTCTGCGTTCTGGACGATTGTTAACGGTGCTTGCAGATGTATATTTAGACGCATTCCTAACAGTCTGGTGCTGACTGACAGAGCGGATTTCGCTATGTTCGCTAAAATGCCTTGTGTGTTGTAAATCATTAGTTTCTATGCAGACGTTGTGCTAGATGTCATTGCCGATTTTCGTTATTTCCAACAGTAAATTGGAATTTTTGTATAAACAATATGTCGTCTTCTGCTGCTGCTGTTGTTGTTGTTTTATCGAAAGAGTGGTTGGCACACAAGTTTGTAGCGCTTGTGACCGTTACATTCCGTTCGATGGCTGTTGCTTGCATCGTATAAACGAAGAGATACAATTATTTTGCTTATAGATCTAAGGTTGCGTAGTTACAAATTTTGGCTCTGGTTAGAATTGTTTTTAAATAAACTGGACATCGAACTACATAAATTAGTGGTGTTAGTTACCGTTTATTATCTAACCTGCGGTATTATTAAACACGTCTGTCGGCTGTTGTATTTGTAGTGTATGCAAAGAGCATGGAGAGAGATGGGGGTGTTTGCACATCGATAAATTCTTACTTGCGAATTTTGCATACGAGTTTTAATATTTTACTACAAGCTGTAGTATACGATTATTTTTTTGTGCAGAGACCAACTAAACATTTCTGTTCCAAATGTTTAAAATTGTTTTTGGCATTACACCGAAATTCTTTTTAAATACATACGAAGAACAAGATGCTAGCTTTATTTTTCCGAGATTAATAAATGGCGAAAATTGTTACATAGGTTGCCAGAATTAAAAATGTTATGTGCGAATATAAAATATAAATAAATAAATAAATAAAACGAGATATGGCGTACGGATCGCTGTGGCGCGCTTAATAATAAATATGCAATTTAATTGGCTGCTGACCTGGCGGGGCGCGGTCGCCGTAAAAAGAGTGCAGTAGGGCCCAGGGGTCGGCTGGCGTGGGCGGTGTCGATGAGGTCGAGACAATCGTCGCGGTATTGTTTGTTCTCGAGGGTAGGGCGGGTGGCGGCGTCCTTTGAGAAGCGGTCAGGAAGGGCTGGCCTGTGGCTGAGGGTGGAGGTAGCGCATGTACAGACATGTCGAAGGGGCCTAAATGCAATTACATGTAAACTGTCAATCATCTTTCGTCCTTCCGAGAACGACAGGTGACGTCATCCTTTCATCTGCGGTCGGGCAATTGGCCAAGCGTCTGGCGTCGATGACGCTATCGTCGATTGGCGAATCTCGTTGGTCCGAAACGCCCATTACCATACTACTTCTGTCGTCTTTTTCCTCATACTAAATCCATGTATATATGCTTACCAAATGTTTTTTTTTTTTTTTTTTTTTTTTTTAGTTCTTCCCACATTCAGTGACGGAATAATTTTCATTGAAATTCCCAAAAACGGTAACAGTGAATTCATTGTGTCAAGATGCCGCAGATGTATCACGTTTACTGCTATACGCTGTGGTTTCGATATCACTGTCACCATCACGATTACCAGTCGAAGTCCTTTTTTATTTCAGTTTATACTTACCATTTTAACGATTCTCTCACGCAAGACATTAAGACATAATTGCAAGCACAGGTGACACAGGTCAAACAGAACAAGAACTGAGGACCGATTACTTCGTTCAATTGTTTACAACAAATTTTTGAAGCCTGAAAATTCAAATTCAGAAGAAAATCTCTCGCAAGCTGCTGCATTTCGTGATATAGCTTCCAATTAAAACACAAATTCTTTCGCAGTTTGTTATGAGGACTGTCTACTCACATAATGGTTTAGATAGGAGGGATAGGGCACACTTCAAAGCAGCTATGTCGGCTCACTGGAAATGTATGTGGTTGTCAAAAGGTTATCTTAAAAGATACAGCAAATTTATTTCATCGTATCATAACAAACTCACTCTTTTCTAGATATTTAATACAACAATTAAACATTGCCATCTTCAGTTTACAATATCGACTTAAATAGCGGTATTTAAATAACATTCGGAGTATTTAGGAAACGGTCACTTCCCTCACATGTCAACGTTAACTTTAATGCCCACGAATTCTATTAGCTGTGTGTTTTAAGATAATCTTTTACACCGATGTATTACAAAAGCCAATTGCACATCAATGGGATGAGAGAGTCGATTTCAACTACAGTCAAGAAATATATCATAAAGAAAAAATATACCAAAATTTTCAGTGGGGTATGCCAAGCATACCCACTCAAATTTTGCGGTATGCTTGAGCGACATACCCGTAGTTGGCGCCTATGTTTAAACCCTTAGTGGCTGCTGCTCCAACTGAACAAGAGTTATGATAAAAAAATACCGGTGTTCAAGGTTCCCATACACCATTTACTAGACAATTAAATTAGCACTATCACTCTTTTGACAATTTCATCACATATTTCTTGCACTCAGCCTTATAATGATCTTTCTTGCGTCAGTAGTAGCACTCAACATTCTTCTTAATCACGGAACTTTTGCTTACATTGCTTTGCAAACACTAACCCTGATCTTTGACCTTCTTCTGATTATTATTAAAAGCAGCAAATACAATTGCAGTTCGAAAGACGGCTTTCTGCCTTCTTCCCTAGGTTTTTAACTTTGTAATTTATCTAAGTTAATTATACGAGCTTTTTTGCTAAACGAGAACCTCTTTCTTTCGGAGGAATGATAAATAGCATCTCATTTCATGTTTTTAAATGTTAGTTTCTGTAATACTGTGTTCATCTTGCTGGGATTTTATTATGCTAATAATTTATCATTGTGTCTATGAATATGTCAATATAAACGATTTCTCCATAACGCCACTGTCCCTGTGACAATGTGTACTTGCTTTATTCTGTATGTGCATGTATGAGCATCTTCTAGCATGGGAGTATGAGTGTATGTATGAAAATTTTCGTCGTCGGCTGCTGGCTATTCGCTACTAGTGTTTCTCTGGTTTTGTATCAATAGGTAGTCGTTACCAACTTCTGCTTGTGATTCTTCCAAAGAGGTTCCTCCACCCTTGGGTTTCGATTTGGTTTGGCAATGTCCGGTAGCGAGCCTCGGTAGAACGAGCGAGTCTAGGCTCTCCCCACCACTGCAGCTTTCTTGGGTTTTTACCGATTTTCGGTGGGTGGCGGGGGACTCGCTGGCCGTCTGCGCTTCGACCTGGTAAGACGTTCTGATTTTCTTCCCTCCTTTGAGATGGTAGCGATTCTTTGTCTGGTGTTTAAGTTAGACTTCAGAACTTAGGTTCATTTTTCGGAATAAGTTTCTCCGATCATGTACAGAAGTGTATTCAATTTCATTTCAGTGATTTTGCATAGGTAAACACGGTGAATATGTGGTGTGTTCTTAGAACAAAGCCTTCAGCTACCCCTGTGTCTGTTTCTATGCCCTTCAGGCAAGAAATTATGCATATATCTTTCTGATTTCCCCTAGTATATCGCGATCTCCTCTCCATCTATTTTAAATTGTTGTTTCGTTTCAAAAATTGTACCTTGCATTCAGACTCCGTCAGTATATTCTCTTCTAGCCTTGTACTACCCCGTTCATTAGCTTGTTTATGAAATACTATAATTTTCTAGGGGCTGCATGCCGTATTTCTTAGTTGAATTTCTCCGACTTTGAATTTATTCCATTTTTCTGATTTTTGAAGATTGGAGTTTGTCCTTCCATATAAACCCTTTCAATCGCGTCTAACTGTATTTCTTTAGCTTCCTTATGATATCCTACACTTTTCTAAGGGGTGCATTAAGTAGCTATTTTTCTTTATTTTTCGGAAATTTAATTTTTGTATTTTTACTGGTTTTTGGAACCACGTGGTTGCGAACTCCGACTTGAAGGATTTATAGCTAGTCACATGAGTTCTCGTCACTGCTCACATGCCAGTGCCTTACTATTGTATATTCTTGCTTCGTAATCTATGATTCCGTTGATTTTTGTTGAAATGAATACGACCTTTAAGCACTTCGCCTTCAGTGGGGTGCCTGCTTCTGTTTCGTATCAGCACGCTGAATTGGGTGAGTTTCGCTTTCCTTCACGTGTGTGAGTGGCCGAATGCTTGTTGATTGTAAATCCCTCCTCCGACGATGTACAGTTCAGATTACTTTAAGCCAATTTTCAATGGGGATGCATTTTTATTGTTTAACAAAATTGGTTCCCCCATTTGCTCATGTTTGAACTGAATAAATAATTTATTGTCAGTGAAATGTTATCCTTCTTATAAATATATGTTTATGAATACGCTTCCTTCTTTATTTAATGTTATTTTTCACCAGTGCTGAGAACAAACTGAGATGCAAATTAGAATGTTTTAATTCCGTTGCGCCATATATGTTCTCACAGTCAGTTTCATGAAATGGTTTAGTTCGGGGTGGCTTGTATATTAATGATTGTGTGTAGTTCTAGTGTCCTACGACGTATGTTGGCTGCCGTCTCTTTGTCTTCCTACGACTACAGTAAAGTCTGAGTCAGGTCTAAATTCTGAGCCAGGGAACAAGATTCTGTTGCAGGAAATAGTCAGTAGTTCACGCGAATCCTTTAGCTGGTTTTACGGCCAGAGTTATATGTTTAAAGGAAGCTTTTTAATTGGCTCCTTTCAGCTAGAGTTAATTTTACAATTAACGGTGGTCTTTCAGTTGTCTTACCGCTGCTAATATTCGCTTTTCTAGCGGATCATCTGTTCAATAATATAGTTTCTTTTGTTTTAAATGCGTGTGGTAATATTTTAACCTTTTTGTCTCAGTGTGTGAATGTGGTGTGTTTTCAGCAACGGGCATTAATCTATTTCAGTTTATGTTTTCAGCATTCGTGTGTTTTAGTTGTGTCACATTTATCTAATTTTGGAAGGGTTATTTTTTTTAAATTGTTTTTGTAAAAAGAGCACAGCCACAATGCATTGCGTGTGAAGATTTTAACTGGTGTTTTGTTATGCGGGTGTTTGGTGCGTTAGTAACCTCTTGTCATTATGAACGAATTCTAAAGATGGATACTAGTTGTGCCTTGTCCGTTTCCACTCGTTCTAGGCGATTAAACCGAAGTGAGGACCATGAAAAGTCCACTGGGTTCGCTCTTTCAACGTGAAGAGGAAACGCGGCGGGTAGTGACGGCCGCGTTAGGCTGCTTTAGGAGTGGACGATTTCTGATACCTCTCAAAACACTTGCAATTCCGCTACTAGGCCTGTGAAGGAACTGAAAGCAGAAATGAAAGAAGAAGTGGGTGCCGTAAGGAAAGCACAGAATATTTCAGTTCAAGAACTGAAATCAGAAATAAAAGTACAGAATATTTCAGGTCAAGAAATAAAAGCAGGGATGGATGCACGAGGTAGTTCCGTGGAAGCTGTCGAGGCCGAGGTAATCAAAGTTTCTGCGGATTGCATTCAGGGCATTCACGAGCATAGCAGCAAACTAGGTGTGCAGGAAAGGCACGAGACAGCAGGGGACGCGGAAGCTGTCTCTGCCGTCGCCGACCGCGTCCAAGTAGTCAATACTAATGTCCAGTCTATTAACGAGAAAATCGAATTGGTAGATGGTAGGGCAGATGAATTAGGGGCACGGGTAACAAACATTGATGTCAGTGTAGGAGAGCTGGCCACCTCGGCCACCTCGGGTGGGTCCCGCTGTTGCGACTGAATCAGAGGAAGTCCTCGGCTTGCTTCAGTTCGAGGAGCAACAGTGGGACAGAAACGCGCGGGCGGCGGGTAGAGCAAGCCTCTGCTGCTGCTGCTTGTGCGGCGTTTGAGAAGGAGTAAGTCGAGCCGCTGCGTGTACGTCTTGTGAGGAGGGAAAGTCAGAATCGAGTGCCTGTGCGGAAGCCTCGACAGGCATTTGATTATAAGCACTTCTAGACCGTGAGAAAGTACCACGTTTTCAGGAACTGTGCTAACGGGATACACCCCCGTCCGTGGCTGGAACAATTCAATTTTCCTCGCCCCCGAAATGGCCTGAAGAAAATACGATCGAATATGTGTGCGGTTACTATGAGGAATTTAGGGAGCATTTCCTGTCTGGCAGGATAGTGTAAAAAGTAGCACATTAGTGATGCCCCACATCGCGAACAGCAATTGCAGGAGTCTCAGCGACTTCTTTCAACGAATGATGCTGAAAACCGTTCCTTGATTGCCCGAGCGGAAACTTATCAACAAAAATAGTGTTATTTCAGTTCTATTTTTCGCAGATTCTAATGTTAATTAAACTGCTAAGACTTTTTTCTTTGGCAAGAAGCACAGAAGCTGCTTAATTACTTTACGAGCGGATTATATACACTCCATTTCCGCCAGGTTGCTCCTCATCCACTTTGAAATTAATGAAAGCGTACTCATTTTATTTCTTGTGCAATCCTTTTCGCACTATAATTGGTTAAATTATAAAAAAAACTGTAAAAATAAGTCGTAGGTTAATAAACTCGGTAGGCTTAACCCCCTACTGGCTGCGCTTCTGGTGACCTGTATCCCTGCACACCGCAGCGCCATATCGGAGAACGAACAACTGCTAACTCAGTCTCGGCACTGACTTCCTTCTTGCATCAGGCAGCAGACTAGCTGCGCGCTTCCTGCCTTAAGTTCGCTACCAGTTCTTCCACTGTGTTGCCATCCCGTCAGAAAATACATCCCAACTACCTAAAACGGTGACCCGTTTTAACTTTGCTCCTCTTATTCGTCACACAATCTGCTTAAAATTGTTCCCCATAGACGTTACTTTCGTTTTGGAGAAGCTGGTCTTCATACCATAACCGTTACATCTCTGAGCTATTTCTGATATACTACAGTGTAATCTTTCGGTCGAATTTGTCATCACAATTAAGTAGTTGACGAATGCGAAAGTGCTTATTTGGCTTCTACGTGCCAGCCTATCGTTTCGCACATGCGATCCATAAGCAGTATCAACAGCAGTGGTGACAGGATACGCCTCAAACTACCGCCAACCTCCAGCTCGTTCTGCCGCCTGTTCTAGCAGCTCCTCACAGTCTACGTAGACATCTTCCACTGTCCGCAGGATCTGCTTCCTGTACAACTGGCAGTAGCTTCCTCCTAGGAATGCAGGCGTAAGCCTTTTCTGTATAACATAGATACAATTCCCTGTTCCACTCATAGTTCTGCCGTAAGCTGTGTGTATGTAAGCGTGCATGCATGTGTGTGTGTGTGTGTGTGTGTGTGTGTTATCTTCTATTTTTATTTATTGTGTATTTCTCTCTCTGTGTGTGTGGCGGGGGAGATTGTGGGTTTGTGATTATGTGTTGGGATTCCTGTCTATCATATGGTCAATCAGTGAAAACAGTGACCCATTTGTCACACACACACTCGCTCCAAACACGGGCACACATTCACACACATACAAAGATACGTTCGACACGCTTTCAATGAAATAGTTGAATTACAAATAAGCTTCGTAGTCGCCAACACTACAAAACAAACTACAGTGCACAAAGTTATGTCAGCTGATGACAGTGGAACCAGAAAAATGCCAAGTTTTCCAGAAAATAGTGGAACTTTTCGACCTGGTTGCCGGAAAGAGACTGATATGGAGTAGCAAGTGCTGTAATTACACCATTTATAGCAAAAGACGAACTGTTTTGAATCAGAAACGTAATGTTTTGTAGTTTTGTACATATGTGAAAATCCTAACCTATATGTGTAAACTGAAATATGTAAATATTCAGGACACCCACTGATGATGCTTTTGACAAAGGCAAAACGCGTACGGGTGAATCATAAAATTAAAAACTCTTCATTTGCAGTAGCAACAGGCGTTTTCTTTAAAAACACTACAGTGAAAATACATATTATTCAGCTGCTGGTCAAATGGCCACTACAAGCAAAATATTATTATTGTCTGAATGTTGATATTGTTTCTTAGCGCCATTCTATGTATAAATAAAAACCTGTCTTTTACAACGGACATAAATTGTGCATAACTACACGTGAAATAACACATCTGGCATAATTTTGAAGGACTAGTCGGTGCGGCTCGATAGCACAGTGGTAGAATGCCAGACTAAAGTTTTAAAAGTCGTGGGTTCGATTCCCGCCAGGTGCTAGAATTTTTATATGTCACTTTCCACTTCTTTCACCTCTGGCAGTATTGGTCATGTGAAAAATATCGAGTAACACCGTGGTTCGGAATCCACGTTCTTTTAATGATTTCCACCTCAAATCGTGCAACATTTCCATGACGCTCCCCCCCCCCCCCCCCAGTAAAGTGATAAAACAAAACGAGCTGCCCTTCTCTGAAACTTCTCAATGTCTTCCGTCAGTCCCACCTGGTGAGGGTCTCACAATGGGCAACAGTACTCCAGGAGAGGACGCACAAGTGTGAAGTAAGCAGTCTCTTTGGTGGAGTTGGTGCATTTTCGAAGCGTTCTGCCAATGGAACGTAACCTTTGGTTCACCTTCACCACGATATTTTTTAAGTGTTCTCTCCAGTATAAGTCGTTCGTAATTGTAACTGCTAGGTATTTGGTAGAATTTACGACCTTAAGGTTTGAGTGATTTATCGTGTAATTGAAGTTCAGCAGATTTGTTTTAGTGGTCATGTGTATTACTTCACACTTGTCATTGTTTAGTGTCAATTGCCAATTTTCGCACCGTGTAGAAATTTTGTCTCAATCGCTTTGCAGTTGCTTTTGATCCTCTGTTGACTTCACTAACCGATAATCGACAGCATCATCTGAGAACAGTCCAAGGGAGATATTCAGACTGTTTCCTAAATCGTTTATAAACACAAGGAAGAGTATGGGACCTATAACGCTTTCCTGGGGAACGCCGGATATCACTTGAAATTAGCTATGCTTTGTAGGAGCCATGTCCAAGCCAATGTTCTCAAAGTACTCCATAAACAGACTGGCAATAACAGTGTAAAATATCTATATATGCACATCCTATCTCCCAAATAGTTCAGACCCAAACTTCATCATATTTCAACCCCTAAAAAAGCTATAGCACTGGTAAAAAGTGACGGTAGTTCCCATAAAACATTCTAATCAGCTGTGATGCTTTTACTGTGCTGATTCATAGTTTACATTAACTCTGAAGGTTAGAAATTACATGATGCAACTCATGACGATATATGACGCAAATCGGGGAAAATTTACATAGAACAATATGCCAGCGAAACATTATCTCACTAGAACCTTTAGAATGCACTGACAACAAATCATACTCTCACAAACATAAATAATGCATAATATACCATGACTACCAAACAAGAAATATATAACGGTACTTTTCAAATTCATGTAAAATCCGATCAGAGACGAATAAAATAGGTACACCGAAACACATCTGCGAAAATAACACGCCATCTAATACCACACACGAACTATACTGACCTGTCAAGTAAAGTAACAAAATATTGTAGCTCTATTGAGTAAACGAATAGACGCCATTAACCTGAGTCAAAATAAATCCCTTGTCTACTGCACATTTCAAAATTCATTTTCGATTACATAACACTATACACACCAGAGTAAAATAAAAATTTGAAATAGCTAATTTACAGAAAAGATTTGTGTAAATATTATTTACTGTTTAAGAAATTGAAAACATTTTTCGTAATGTAAAAGTTTAGTTGATTTATGATGTGGAAGAAGTAGTAAGGCAAAAATAGCTATGTTTGTCACTGTGCGTCATGATGTAGAACGAAGTGGGAGGGCGTAAAGGTTTTGGAATATCAAACTGAATTATAAGTTTTATTTATAAGGCGTCTGTTCTGTCCGGACATGTCCAAAAGAACACACACCTTTTGTTGACATTATTAACGGCCGCAATTCCTAGTATTTAAACATTTCGATTGTTTCAGGGCATTGAAATAAATCCCATGCCGAAGATGATAATTTGTGGTGGACCAGGATTTAGAGATGTAGTCGAATAGCAGGGGGGGGGGGGGGAGGTTTCGAAATGGCAGCAGTGAGAGGTATATGGTCTGTGAGGACGAAGAAGGAGCGGCCGTAGATAGCTAGCGGCTCTCGATCGAAGGCGGAGTACTTCTTTTGAGTATTAATTACTTTTTTGGAGAAGAATTGTGAAGGAGAAGTGACACGATCAAGGGATTTGCTGAGGACTGTGCCAATGGCAGAAAGAATTCTGCTGATCTTTGCAGTAATAGGCCCCATCATATTTTGAGAGAATTCTGCTGATCTTTGCAGAAATAGGCCCTATTCTTTCAAAATATGATATAAGGAGTATATTCTGCCCACCCTCCAAATTTGGGACAGATGCCAAGACTTTGGGACAGACCATCGAGATCAAGGTGAAAGACAGAGGTAACCAGACGAGCCATTCCATGCATTAAATCATATAGTACAGAATGTAGGTTTTCAAAACACGCAAAGAAATATCGATGTGATAAATTAAAAATGATTCAGTCTACCTTAAAAACGTCTTTTCCTGGCTTTCGTCCTTGCGAATTCCTCTACCACATCCTCGAAGTCAAGAGAGCTGGTGACCTCATGTTCAAGTGATAACAATACAAGAGCAGAAATGCGTTCTTGTTACATTGTAGGACGTAACTTGTTTTTAATAAGGGCTAATTCGGAGAATCCTCTCTCAGCTTCACAATTAGTAATTGGTATTGAGAGGACTATCCGATAAGCAATCATTACGTTTCGGGAAAACGTCACCAAGATCATTTTGATACATTAAGTAATATAATTCAGCTGGTGAAGCGTCAGCAGCTTTTTCTTTGAGAGAACACTTCAAATATTCATTAAAATAAAGAATTTCAGAACGAAAACTGTCTTCATCGAGATCACATCAGTATTTCTCTCACAGTATTGACGTTTCCGCTAAGATCTCTTCAGTTCGTTGCTTCACAATATTGTTAATGGTCGGAAAATATCGACTACTTCACTATACTTTTCTTCTCGATTTTTTACTTCTGCTTGTAGATGGTCTACAACTGTAATAAGTTACACACGAAATTTATCGCGTCCATCCAGTTCTTCAGATTTTTCTCCATCAGGAAATCTAGTTTTTATTTTGCGTTTCCATTCGTCGCTATATTCTTGATATACATGCCCACTTAAGCTCCTCGCTTGGTTTTCAAAATCATCAGAATTCTTCCAAATACGGCTCCAAAATGTCGCTGAATAATTCACAGAAAATACGAAACACATTTCCTATAGATTCGGAATACAATAGCCATTTTCTTTCCTTTTTCTCTCCATTTTGCAGTTTTTTGAAGAACAAATGTTTGGATGCGTACCTTCTTTGTGAATTGTAGACACGTTCAGATTTACTGAGATCATCTAACGTGTTCCTAAAATAATCTAAACCTTTAGCTAAACACTGTTGCACGAAATCGTTGTCAATTTTTTTCCATTTCGCCGGATCTTTCTCCAATACTGGAGACTTGACTAATTCACCTCCATTGTCAGTATTGGCACAGTTTTCAGTGTTACGATTGCCTGGTTTAACACTAATATTCATCACCGCCTCGGCTACACTGTGCTGCTCCACAATAATCTCGGATTCACGCAAGAAGTACACACAGGCGTGGGAGAGTCTGATTCGTTACAAATTTCACTAACAGTCCCAACAGAGTCTTCTTTCTTTGTAAAGTACGAAGTAACTTTTGGCAGTTTCCTCACAAATTCTGCTGCTTCTTTCTGTGCCTTTCTTTTACTGGCACCACTAACAAACTTTCTCACACGAGACGTTCCCATTTCAAGTCCCGAATACCAGAAATGAAATTCAAATACGAGTAATGTACTAATTGATTAAAATAAGCAGTATCACCTCATTTACGAAACACAGCTGGTCTGCAAACAAAGTGTCCATTACATCGCTTCTAAACAATACTGTCGCATGCATCAACAGTTTCACTCTAGAATAATGGACAACAATGGACAAGGAAAAAAAAACGGAAAGGACGTGGGGTGAATGTATCTCACAGGACATAATTGTGTCTGATGTAAACCGGCTGTTACTCTGGTAAAACGTTCTAAACGATTCTACACACAGAGAGATTACAGAGAGATGTAACTTATTATTGTGTGTAATGACTTCTACCTTATATATGCATCTATGCAGTGATTTAAGTTTTGTGCTGGATTGGTACTGGACATTATATAATTAAATAGAAAGCAGAACTTTTCATTCAGCGGGACAGGGCAGTAACACTGGGCCGACCATCCGTTGGTTTTGTACGAGTCCTGCTGGACAGTCGGCTGGGCATGAATACTCGACTAGGCGCTTCAAGACGCCAGTCTCAGGTCAGGGAGCACCCGAAGAAGGCAGCGACGCAGCACCCGTTTATTCAGCGTCAAGATTTCGCTGGGAGAGCCTGAAGATTACGTCTTGTACCCTTCATCAGATATAGAGCATTAACGCTTACAGAGCTATTATAAAAGTTTCACACGGCGTTACCTCAAGTAAAAATTTCGTCAAACGTGCATTGAGATTAGTTATACACCGATTATATATATTCCTTTTTAATACTATTATTGTTATTTCATTATACAGGTTATAAGGGAACCAATTTATAAAATCCTTGAAATGTCGGCAAGGAATTTTTTTTCGCTTTCGAATGTGTTATAAGGTTATAGCTGTAGTAGAACATAACTATGGGAACTGTGAAAATGTCGGTTTGGCTTCAACCAAACTCATACAAAGACAT
Organism: Locusta migratoria; assembly: GCA_026315105.1. Taxonomy (NCBI): domain Eukaryota; kingdom Metazoa; phylum Arthropoda; class Insecta; order Orthoptera; family Acrididae; genus Locusta; species Locusta migratoria. Next base: position 571,789,866 of record CM048747.1, on the reverse strand, counting down.
TCCACAAGTTTATCGCGAGCACCATGCCGCGGATTCCTCGTGGTCGAAACATCCATTTCGTCCAATAAACTTGCTTCTATCCGCATCCCGTCTACAATCCGAGTTCCAAATAAATATTAATCCTATAGATCCCCAATATACCTCAGCTACTCTCACATTATTGATCATCATTTAGTGTGCAATCAGATTAATGGAGTAAAATTTAACTCAAGTATCATAACTCAAAATATTAAAGAAAATCGTATACCATTACTTATAATGTGCTATAATCACTATTATAAACTTCTGACCTTTACTTTACACATTATGACATAACGTATGATTTTTCACTTGGTGTTTTTAGTACTTCTGGAACTGCAGACAAGTGTAAACACATCACTACGGTCGGAGGTTCGAATCCCCCCTTGGGCATGGATATTTGTGCCGTCCTAGTTCGTAAGTAGTTCATAAGTAGTTTGTAAGTTTAGGGACTGATGACCCTGTAGTTAAGTCCCATAAGCTTAACAAACATTTGAACATTTTTTTGTAAACACATGATTACATTAATGGTGGTTCTCTGTATACATAATTAATTACACAACCAAACTGATTGTGGGGTTTCTATCGTATTTATATAGACTTTGTAGTAACGGTAAAAAATTGGGTAGGATAATGAACTATTGAATATGTAAAGAGGGGCAGATAGATAGGTACACCCAGGCGGAGAAGTAAGAAATGCAAGAAGCGAAAATGGATTTGCTGAGGTCGGAAACGAAAGACAGATCCCCAAAGACGGATACGCTTCCATCCCCCCACTCCAGGACATCCGCTATTCCTAAGGTATACAAAATTCACCACCAGAGGGCGTATAATGTCACACAAAATGGTCGTGGACGTACTACATAACGGTCGTCGTAGTGATACTACAAGAACCCCAAAAAGGGACCTCAATAAACCCCTATGGAATCCCTAAGGATAACAGTACAAATCTAGGGTCATGTTACTAAATGTTTATAGTCTATCAGTCGAACATACTGTTTTAGAGATATTTTATGTATGCACTACATTCTCATCTCACATGCGGTAAGAACACTTTCAACCTATGTGATTGCCGCCGACCTCAACCTTCACGAGTCACTCCTTCCCCCACTACCCACTCCTCCATGATGACCGTACTTTTCCTGACAACGCCAGAAAGGCAGAACACTTTGCCTCCTACCTCCACGAAGTCTTTTCCATTCCTGATGATCCCCTCTTTGACTATTCTCTATTCCCGTACGTCCACGAGCGAACCGATACCTCCTCTCTTCCGCTCACCCCTGGCTTCCAGTACTTGGACCACATCCCTCCCTCAGAATTGAACACTCCCATTACTGCCTGTGACATAATCGACACTCTTCACACAAAACGAAACACCGCCCCCGGTCACGACCGGCTGACCTACCGCCACCTCCGCACCTGCCTCCTCTCCTTCCACATAGCTCTTGTTACCCTCTAAAATGTCATCCTTTTCACTGGCTTTTACCCTAACCTATGGAAGACCTCTCGCATTCTCATGTTCCTCAAACCCGACAAGCCCCCATCCCAGACCTCATCCTACTGTCCCATCAGCCTTACCTCCATGTTCAGCAAGGTCTTGGAATCCACCCTTTCCCGTCGTATCCACCAGCACCTCCACCACCACCAGTTCCCCCCCCCCTTTCCCAATATGGCTTCCAACCCTCCTTCTCTGCCGACGACCAGCTCCTTCGCCTGACTCATCTCCTCTCCCTCCAACTCAATTCCCGTTGCTCCACAATTTTTGTATCCCTTGACATCCAAAAAGCCTACGACCGTGTATGGCATTCCGGAGTCCTCTTCAGGAACCAGTTCTACGCCCTTCCAATTAATTACATCTGCCTCACAGCTTCCTTCTTCACCCGCCGCCCCTCCTATGTCACTGTCTGCAACTCCAACTCCCGTTTGTTCTACCCCTTCGCCGTTGTGCCACAAGGCTCCGTCCTCTCTTCCCTCCTCTATCTCTTTTATTCTGCCGACATGCCTCAACCCAAACCTCCCGTCTATCTTCTTCAATATGCTGACGACACCGCCTTCCTAGCCCTCGCCCCCTCCCTTGCCCGTTCCCAGCTTTTGCTCCACTCCCACCTCACCGAGTTCGCCTCTTGATGTAACCGGTGGCTCCTACCCGTAAATCCAGACAAATCCCAGGCAATTGTCACAGGTCGTACCACCCGCTCCTTCCGTCACCACGATTTCTATCTTACCCTCCACAACCACCCAATCCGTCACACCCCCACCCTCAAATACCTTCGCCTGACCCTTGACCACAAACTTTCCCGGACCCCATACCTCAAATCCCTCCGTGAGATAGGTCTGTCCCGCCCCAACCTCCTTTATTGATTTGACAGTGTAGTTACCACTAACCACAGTTCAGTCAGCAGCCAGCCGCCTTTATTAGAGTACTAGGCTACTTAAAAGTTGTTTTAGTTTTCTACTTTCTGCAGTTAATTGTATCGATAGGATGGATAGGATGTGTGCCTGCTGTGTGCGGACGCAGGAGGAGTTGGCCGCGGTTCGCGAACAGCTGAGCGTGCTGTTGGCTACGGTCAGCCATCTTCAGGCTGCTGTCTCGGGGTGCAGCGATGGTGGGGAGTCTGACACCTCAGGTGTCTCACGCTTCGCTCTCTGTCCCTGCTACCGAGGCACCTTCAGGTTTACCGGACGTCGTCGAGCCGCCTTCTCTGCAAGGGAAGTGGCAGGTTGTACGGCGTTCGCGGCGCTCGAGGTGGAAGGCCAATGTGGAGGCTGGACGTCCGTCCACGCCTGTTCCTGTGAGTGAACGTGTGGCCACTCCTTCAGCAGGGTCCGAGTAGGTGCAGGAGGGGAGGGGATTATTAGTTATGGGGAGCTCCAATGTTACGCGCGTGATGGAGCCCCTTAGGCAGATAGCGTCGAGATCTGGAAGTAATTCCAACGTACACTGGGTGTGTCTGCCAGGAGGCCTCATCCGAGATGTTGAGGCAGCCTTGCCGGCGGCTATCGAGGGTGCGGGGTGCAGTCGACTGCAAGTCGTGCCTCACGTCGGCACCAATCACACTTGTCGCTTGAGTTCTGAGGACATCCTCAGGTCCTAGGAGCGGCTGGCGGAATTGGTGAACATCAAAATATTAGTCGCGAACTTACAGAGTATTAGAAACAAAGTTCCCGAATTTGCCACACTGCATGGAAGTTATTGCGCTCAGATAGTTTTAGGCACCCAAAGCACCAATCATGATGTGGCAAGTTCAGAAATATTTAGCGAAGCGTGGAATGTATATCGGAAAGATAGATCGGATACAACTGGAGGATGAGTGTTCATCGCTGTGGATAAATATATTGTTTCTACTGAGATCGATTTTGAAAGTAACTGTGAAGTTATCTGGGCACATATAACAGGTCTAAAAGAAGTAAAGTTAATTTTTGGCTGGTTTTACCGCCCCCCCCCCCCCCACCATTATACACCAGGTAGTGCATGGGTATTCGGGCCTTGTAATATTAGTCGGCGGAGACTTCAATCTTATTAACGTAGTATGTGTAGAGACAGGAATTAGTGATCATGATATCGTCATAGCGTCGATGGTGACCAAAGTTCATAAACCAATCAAGAAGGCTAGGAGCGTGTTTTTGTTGGGAAGAGCCGATAAGCAAATGTTACGATCGCACTTAGAAAATGAATGGGCATCGTTTAATTCCGGGACTATGGATGTAGAGGCATTGTGGACTAAATTTAAGAGCATTGTTAATAAAGGGTTAGAGAAATATGTGCCAGTGAAGACGATTCAGGATAGAAAAGATCCACCGTGATATAATAATAATGTTAGATACCTGCTGAGAAAGCCAAGGCTGTTGCACTCTCGATTCAAAAAAGAATACGCAAATGAAGACAGGCAAAAGTTAGTAGAGATTCGTGCTTCTATAAAAAGATCGATGCGCGAAGCATACAATAATTATCACAGCCATACCTTTGCAAAAGATCTTTCCGAGAACCTGAAAAAATTCTGGTCCTATGTAAAATCGATAAGCGGATCAAAGCCCACCGTCCAGTCACTCATTGATCATTCCGGGGCAGTAATAGAAGAAAGCAAACGGAAAGCTGAAGTTCTAAATTTAACCTCTAAGAAATCTTTCACACAGGACGACCGCACAAATGTACCATCATTTGATCAACGTACTAATTCCGAAATGGGGGACATAGCAATAGGTATTTCCGATGTAGAGAAGCAGCTGAGAGAGCTAAATACGAAAAAGTCTGCTGGTCCGGATGGAATACCAGTTCGGTTTTACAAAGACTATTCTGCGGCGTTGGCCCCCTACTTAGCTTGCATTTATCGCGAATCTTTAATTCAGCGCAAAGTTCCTAGTGATTGGAAAAAAGCACAGGTGACTCCCCTTTATAAGAAAGGAAAGAGAACTGACCCACACAATTACAGGCCATTATCGTTGACATCAGTTTCATGTAGAATTTTGGAGCATATTCTCAGTTCGAATATAGTAAATTTCCTTGAAACGGAAAAGCTTCTTTCCATGAATCAGCACGGGTTTAGGAAACATCGTTCATATGAAACTCAGCTTGCCGTTATCTCACATGACATCTTGCGAGCCATGGATGAAGGGTGAGACGAGTGTATCGTCAGGCGTGCCCCAGGGGAGTGCGATAGGATTCTATTATTTTCTATCTATATAAATGATCTGATGGACAAATTAAAATGTAATTTGCGGCTGTTTGCTGATGATGCTGTGGTGTATGGGAGGGTGTCGTCTGTAACTGACTGTAATAGCATACAGGATGATGTTGTTTGTTAAGCTTAAGGGACTTAACTACGGGGTCATCAGTCCCTAAACTTACAAACTACTTATGAACTACCTACAACTAAGGACGGCACAAATATCCATGCCCGAGGGGGGATTCGAACCCCCGACCGTAGTGGCCGTGCGGACCGTGACTGAAGCGTCTTAGTCCCCTCGGCCACCGCGGCCGGCATACAGGATGACTTAGACAAAATTACTAGTTGGTGCGAAGAATGGCAGCTAGCTCTCAATGTAGAAAAATGTAAGGTGATGTGCATGAGTAGAAAAAAACAATCCCATAATGTTCGAATACAGCATTATTAGTGAGCTTCTTGATGCTGTCGCGTTATTCAAACATCGAGGCATAACATTGCAGAGCAATATGAAATGGAACGAGTATGTAAGGACAGTTGTGAGTAAGGCAGACAGCCGACTTCGGTTTATTGGGAAGATGTACTTCACCTGTAAAGGAGACCGCGTATAAAACGCTTTTACGACCACGTCTTGAGTATTGTTCAAGTGTTTGGGACCCGCAGCAGGTCAGTTTAAAGGAAGACATAGAGGCGGTTCAGAGACGAGCAGCTAGATTTTTTACCGGAAGGTTTGACCAATGCGCGAGTGTTACGGAAATGCTCCGGCAACTCAATTGGGTATCACTGGAAGAAAGACGACGTTCTTTTCGTGAATTTCTGTTAAGTGAATTTAGAGGGACGGAATTTGAAGCTGAGTGTAGTACGATCTTGCTGCCACCTACTCACATTTCGCATAAAGATCACAAAGACAAGATAAGAGAAATTAGGTCTCGTACGGAGGCATATAGGCATTCTTTTCTTCCTCGTTCAATTTGGGAGTGGAATAGGAAAGGAAATGCCTAGTGGTGGTGCAGTGTACCCTCCGCCACGCACCTTACGGTGAATTGCGGAGTATTTATGTAGATGTAGATGAAACTCCTTACCGGCCGGACGTGGAGCCTCCACCCTTCCACTGTCCTTCACACCTATAAATCCATTGTGCACCCCGTACTCTGTTCCTTCCACCCCGCCTGGATATCAGCCCCTCCTACCCTCTACAAATCCTTACAGATCCTGGAACGCCACAACCTCTGCCTCGCATACCGTATCCGACTCCCTTCCCCCACGCGGATCCTCTATGACCTAATCCCCGTCCCTCCTCTCCTACAGCACGTCGAACATCTCCGACTCCTTTACACTACCCGAAAAATAGAGTCCCAAAACCCTCTGGTATACCCTATTCTCACCGATCCCGAGCCTCTGCCACACCTCCGCCAAACTATCTCTCCCGGCCTTTACCTACATACACTCCCTATCCTTTCCCAGGGCAACTTCCGCACCCTACCAACTCTGATCCCTTCCCCGTAGTGTCAGCGCCCCTGCCCCCTCCTTTCCCCCCACTTGGCTGCCCCTATCCCACCTCCAGGGTCTCGCCCACCCCCTTCCACCTTCCTGCCTTCCCTGCCACTCCCGTGCCCTCTCCCCAGCGCTTCCCAATCCCTCTCTCATCCCTTCCACCTCGCCCCCTCCCCAGCGCTTCCCCATCCCTCTCCCATCCCTTCTCCCTCGCCCCCTCCCAAGCGCTTCCCAATCCCTCTCCCATCCCTTCTCCCTCGCCCCCTCCCCAGCGCTTCCCCATCCCTCTCCCATCCCTTCTCCCTCGCACCCTCCCCAGCGCTTCCCAATCCCTCTCCCATCCCTTCTCCCTCGCCCCCTCCCCAGCGCTTCCCAATCCCTCTCCCATCCCTTCTCCCTCGCCCCCTCCCCCGCCCCGCGGGGGCGTCTGGACATTTCAATTAGTGCTCCAGTTCCAGTGTTGGTGTTTAGTGGTCTTTGATGTGTTTTTAACCTGTACCTCGCCGACAATGTCCGACAAATTTGTTTACCGTGTGCTGTGCTGTGCACCGTTCACCTGTCTCCGTTTGTGCGTGTGTGTCCTTCGATTTACTTTTTAATTGTCACCGTGGCTCTAAACAGTTTTATGAATATAATGTGTGTATTTTATCGCCGCTTACTTGTCTATGTTATCCAAATATTTGTCTGTAAATTTGTCTTTTTACTGTTCTCCAATTTTCACCTCGTCTATCATTTTAACTCTGCAAATTTTTTTCTGTGTTTCATGTTCATTTCCACTTGTCATTACATGTATCTCTCACTGCTGAAGAGCAGCCACCGAAGCTGCTGCCAGCCTGCTGCCTGAAATACAGGTAGCATTAAAACATCAATAAAGGAAAAAAAAAACACTTTCACTTTGAAACTTCCTGGCAGATTAAAATTGTGTGCCGGAACCGGGACTCGAACCTGGGACCTTTGCCTTTCGCGGGCAAGCGCTCTACCGACTGAGCTACCCCGACACGACTCACGATGCTGCCTCACAACTTGACTTCCGCCAGTACCTCGCCTCCTACTAATCTGCCAGGAAGTTTCACATCAGCGCACACTCCGCTGCAGAGTCAAAGTTTCATTCTGCACTTTCACTTCGGCTACATTATATAAACTTCTTATATTCCCAAATAAAGGATCCTGAATCAATAAAGGTTTCGGATGTAGTATTTTATAAACTACACAAAGACTTTCGAAAGCAAAAAAGAATTTCTTACATTTTCTGTTAGATTTGGAATTCTTATAATGTGATCTTTCTAACATGAGATCTCCTATTTGGAACGAGGTTTCAATAGCTTCCTGATTATAATGTTTAACCCTCCCGTCTACTTCTCTAACTATCCGTTCATAAATTTCGTCATTTAAAATACGTTGTTGAGTTTTGTTCACTGCTCGCCATGGTAAAGCTTTAATAAAGCTTCCCCAACAATACGCTTATCTGAAATTTCTACAGAGGATAAACCGATTGTTAAATGAGTTATTTCATTTAGTGTTTTCTGAAATTCAGGTATCAACCTATACCACTTCGGATGCCTAACTGAACGATATGTGCTACATAACCGTCCTAATTCCTCCATGACTAAATTCCTTTGTGGGTGATTAATATGCTTAATAGCATACGGATTCACCATCTCTCTAACTCCACTGCTGATGACAACACTACCATTATCGGCCAATAAAAGCTTGAGGACACCCCAGTTAGTAAAATAATGTTTAGTCAAGTAATGTATCACATTCAGTGTATTAGCTTTCATTAAGGTATATAATAGTACATGTTTGGACGCATTTTCCATAACAACAAATGTGTAAGAAAAACCTCCTAAATTTCGTGGGAGAGGACCGAAGAAACCGAATGAAAGAAGATCCCAGAAACCCCAAGGAATTGTTAAATACAATATACATTGCTTGGAGTTACTACCAATATTAACATTTTGGCATATCTCGTAGGCCTACATCTTATAATAGCTTTAACAGTACAGGACATATTCCTAAAATAATAATATTTCATAAGATGCCTAATGCATTTATGTACACCAAATGCCGGTAGCTTTCATGAATATAACTAGTGAAATTATTAACAGTAGTTTCCATTATAATAGACAGTCACCCTTGGCAGGGCCGGCGCAAGGCACGTGCGAAACGTGCGGCGGCGAATCTGCTGCCCCTCTTATTTATTATTTTTAGAACAAACTCAACATTCGTGCCCAAGAGGAGATTCGAAACCAAAACTCGGAGGGAGCGGCTTCGTGAACTGTGGCATGGCGCCACGACTACATCCGGCCGCCTCTGTTCAACAAGGACTAATGTTTTCCTCGCCACTGCGGCAGCGCCGTAGGAACAGAGACACGCCACTGACGCCAGTATTCTGATTACTGGAGCGCCGCCGGCCTCTGACGCGCCGTGCCTTTACTGACAACTAATTTGTCAGAAGACGAAATCTAATTTGGAAATTCAAATGCAATGTTCGATACAGCGGTTACATGTTCAGCAAGTTTGCTAAACCCTTCAATGGCAGTTTCCGAATGTTTTTTTCTCTCCGCATTATGGAAAAAATGGTTGCACATTTCTACACTCAAACATGTCCAACACCTACAATGGCTAGAAGTATTCCGAATGGGTACATACGCTGCGAGTAATTACAAGGGATAAAGACATTGGTAGCAAGCCTGGCATAAGTTCGGCTTCGTCGTATTTTTGAACATTTTTGCTATCCGTTTCTAAGTGATAGTCGGTTGTTTTGGTTTTTGAGCCATGAAACAACACTTGTCTTCGCCTGCATTAACAACAATTAAACTCTGACTGGCACTTTTGTTTGACAATACTACTCGCATACTATCACTTTTCCAACATTTGTTTACTGTATAATGCGTGTGAATACATGTTTCATCTAAGTAAACTACTGCTCGCTTTGATTCTGATGAAAACCTGAGAAAGTATGGTCTTTTAGCAACATTTCCCTCTCGGCCGCACGAAACAAAACGTTAATTTTGACACCTTCTAAAACGAAAATCCATAGATAGAACATTGCTTCTAAGGGTTTCCTTGCTAGCTTTGAAACTCATTTTTGTTCGACAAAAGTTGTGCAGTTTTCGCAAAATTCGTATTTTTTTTCTATTCGTCCCGATGATACATTAATCCATATCATTGGGTACGTACGTATAGTGAGCCTCTTGCTTCTTCTTCTTCTTCTTGGGCGCTAGTTTAACCGTATCCTTGTTGCACCTCGTCACGTGACCTAGTCGCTGGCAGTGCCGCGTCACCGCTTGGCCTTCCCAGGCAGTAGGTATTGTTGCAGTCTGTACAACGAAAACTACAGAATTCGTTTCGGTAGTTGGCTGAGAGAGTCAAGATTGGTCAGAAGCACTGTCATTGCGTTTCGTAGGAACAGAATTGGTGCGTCAGAATTTCTTGCAACTTGGGGTGTAATAGGTAAGTGCTTTTCATATAACGTACAATTAGTATTGCGCATGCATGTTACTCATTACTCATAAGTTAGAGTTTTTCTCCTTCATGATTGCAGAATATAAAAATTATTTTTCTCATGATCTGTTACTTCAAAAATTGGCATGTCGGCAAATAAGCACGCGTCATCCCAATAACTAGAATGAAAATAAAGCGAAGGAAAGTGAATTGATACGCCGATGACTAATTTGTTGCCCCTTATTCCAAAATCAGACACGAAAGAACTGACAATGAAAATTACGACAGGTGTCGAGTGTCAATTCTTTAGAACGAACAACTAGCATTATTACCCGTCGATGCCCAGGTGTGTATTTATTGTATTACAAACCCGGAATTGCCCGGGTGTTATATATCCTTCATTCCCGTAGTCCATATCCCCTTCCCCCCTCTCTCTGCATTCACCTCTTTCTCTCCCATCTCTCTGTTCGTTTCAACCTTTCTCTCTCGCGGCAAGCCGGCCGCCGTGGCCGAGGGGACTGCGGCGCGCCAGTCACGGTCTGCACGACCACTACGGTCGGGGGTTCGAATCCCTCTCGGGCATGGATATTTGTGCAGTCCTTAGTATTAGCTAGTTCATAAGTAGTTTGTAAGTTTAGGGACTGATGACACCCCCGTTGTGTCCCTTAAGCTCTACAAACATTTGGACATTTGATTTTCTCTCTCGGCAAAGTTTTCTGCAGGGTGGGTACCCTCTGTCATGTACATTTATGTACCGGGTGATCTTCCTCTTAGTTTAAAGGTCGTGTGTGCAAAAAATCATAAAGCTTGGAGCGAAACTATGCATCTTGTAAAATTCCATAAGTTAAATACCCTCCACCATGCACCGAACACAATTTTATACTGACAGTTGTAATGTTTACTAGATTTTTAAGTAATTACAGTTCATTCTACCGCTTCCAAACAAGATACTCATCTTTTCAACATTACAGTGTATGGGGGTTCTGCTCGCTGCAAAATTATTCTCCTGGGGCGTCGTGGTAGAAATAAATACTCTTAGGTACAATTTTTCACTTCTTCTTTAATTTGCAATCAAACTACTTCTCCACCAAAACATTACAACTTCAAAACGCATACAATGCAACAGAACTTAGCTGCAGAACTTCCATTTTAAAACAACAGGTGTTGTCCAGGGCACTTGACAAACGACTAAAACTCGAACTCCCCCCAGCAAGGCGGTGAGGCAAATATATGACATCGACATTAATGATGTTACATTACGCATTGTTCATAACAATTGAATATACTAATTTACAGTTAAGGAACACAACGGTAAAACATTTCATGTACACAAAAATAATCACAATATAAAATGAAAACTATACATAAAATAATTTTAGATGGCACATATCCTTTTAATTTGAAATCTCCGATCTTTTTGTTTCATAACAAAGAGTAATCTTAAATGTCAATTAATTTGTTAATGAGTACATCATACATGTTCCTAACATATACTGAACTATCAACTATATTGGCAATTATGAAACTAGGTTTAAAATCTCATGTCAATCCATATATACAATGAATCATAATATTTAAATCTCGACTATTACATTAATTAACACAATTAACTGGTCAACACAACTTGTTTATGAGCCTAACATATATACAATGCTATTTATTTTCATTTACATTAAGGTATTAAAATTAGTCTACATGGTTCTTGAAATAATGTACAATGCCAAAACTATTGTTTTTAGAACTGTCTGGACAGCATCTAAACGAATCTCTTAATTAATGAAATCTATCACTTGTTTTAATCTCAGTATTACCGAGACACTGTTCTACACTCATTCCTAGGCTGGCTATTTCGTTTACTTCACACGCAGGTATCACTATTGAACCACACGATTCCGGGTTCGATGCAGACGGTATCGTGCAATAACATTGAGATGAGAGGGCCAGCATTATCATCACACAGTGACATTCCTCTTGTTTTTAAGTAGAGTGTGCAAAAATTTCATCAATATCGGAACATAACTATTGATTTCTATAGAATAGAAACGCAGGGACACATTGAAAACACACCTTGTTGATGTTAAATATTCCAGTTTTATTTCATGCAACCCTTGTTTTGACAATAACGAAAACAACAAAAAAGAATCTGTAAAACCGGTCGAGCCGTTCTAGAGTTATGGCCCGACCAAGGTATTTGTTGTTGTTGCTGGTCTTCAGTCCGGAGACTGGTTTGATGCAGCTCTCCACCCTACTCTATCCTGAGCAAGCCTTTTCATCTCCTCATAAGAACGGCAACCCACATCAATTTGAATCTGCTTACTATACGCGTCTCTTGGTCTCCCTCTGCGATTTTTACCCCACACACTTCCCTCCAATGCTAAATTTACGATTCCTCGATGTCTAAGAATGTGTCCTACCAAGCGATCCCTTCTTTTAGACAGGGTATGCCAAAAATTCCTTTTCTCGCCAATTCTGTTCAGTACCTCTTCATTAGTTATGCGATCTACCCACCTAATCTTCAGCATTCTTCTGTAGCACCAAATTTCGAAAGCCTCTATCCTCTTCCTGTCCGCACAGCTTATCGTCCATGTTTCACTCCCGTACAAGGCAACACTCCACACTAATGCCTTCAGAAAAGACTTCCTTACTCTTAAATTAATATTCGATGTTAGCAAATTTCTCTTTTTCAAAAATGCAAAAATTGCTGTTCTGCATTTTATATCCTCTGTACTACGACAATCGCATGTTATTTCACTGCTCAAGTAACAAAGCTCATCTACCACCTTCATTGTTTCGTTACCTAATCTAATTCCTTCAGCATCGCCTGATTTTCTAAGACCGCATTCCAAGGTATTTAGGTATCCATTTTTATGTTGCAAAGTAACCTCCCCCACGCAGCGTATGATACTCAAGGTAAACGGTGACGTTCCTCTTGTTTTTAAGGACAAGCGTACGAAATTTCGTGAAGATCGAAATGAAACTGTACATTTTTCATTCCTGCCAAATTTCAGCTTCATAGATGAAGTAGTTTTCGAGATTTTCTAATTATTCAGTGAGTGAGTGTCCTTTTGCTTTTATATAGATAGAGATTAAGAAAACAGAATGCTTAATTTTGTATCCAAAAGAATTAATGAAGACTTGCAGTCAGAAATAAATAGTAACATTCAAATCTGTAATGCTAACTTGATACAAGGTCACGCCTGGCGCGGCATCTACAGCGAAACTCTGTGAAACTGTTGTCAGCGGTAGACTTTTTTTTTCGTTTCATTATTTTGTGGGCCGAGGGGGGGGGGATTAGTTACAAAACGCTTCGTGAACGTTCGAAATTACATGCAAACTTTGTTGCAGGTCCCTGACTACTCTCATTTTCAAATAATTGACGCATAAATCTGGATACTCCCACGCGGGGCCCTCTCACTATTTACGACGTCATTTCTCCTGAGCCATGTATCGTGCACTTTTGCGTTTGGGTCAGAAACCTTCTTGGGCGTACGGTGAGCAGTTCACCAAAGTTTCATCGCAATCGAACGAATGGTTTGTGAACACATAGAGAACATACAGACAAACATTCATTTATATATGTATAGATTATGTTACTCAATCTCCCTATTCTTCCTCGCTCCATTGTTTTCCGCCCCACTCATTGACCGTTTCACCTGGGTCTGTAGTGAAATCCGGCCAGAAATTCAATTTCACGCGGCTCAATACTTCATCTCCTGAACAGCGTATCCTACAGTAATACAAGATTTAACACACATTTGATTTCTTCAATCAGGTTTGACTCCAATTTTGAGCTGGTGGCAGCTCGCACGGGCTGGCACTTGGGCTTCCGCCGGGCCTCAATAATTCTGCCTTAATAGTACTCACCAAGTTCTTTCCTCTCACTCTCTGTAGTTATGAGAGAATAAACATGATAATTGATACCGGGTTCTTCGTTAATGCATATATTGTCGCGTTGAAATGGAAGCTGGCTTGTCTTCGAAGACAGGAATGTCAACTGAACACAGCACTTATACTGAAAGCAGGTTTATTACGAACTCAACATACACGCAGCACTGACTGTCTCTCGGGCAGAGTGCTCTGCTATTTATACACCGACAGAATGTACCAGAAATTAGAAGAACAGTTAACATAAGAAACAAGTAGAATTTACAAGTGAACATAATTGTTAATTACATATACATATATATATATATATATATATATATATATATATATATATATATATATATATATATATATATATATATATATATATTGGGGCGGGGGGGGAGGGACCACAAAAGGAAAAGAAACTAAAGTGCCACCGCCACTTTTACTCTAATAAAAGAAGAACCTCAAACTCTTCAGGCGTTTGCGTCTAACTAAAACTACCCCTGGAAACATAACTATATAAGGAACAGAAAGAAAGAAAAGGAAGGGGAATGTGTAGGAGACAAAACAAATAAATTCTCTTTATTCACATTACTATTATTTTATTTCATTATTTTTATTTATTTATTTTTATTTCATAGATCTTGATGTTCGTTGTATAGTTCAGAAGATCTCTGTTCCCTGCGGCTAGTAAGTTGAACAGTTCAAGGAGGGACAGCAGTTCAAACATTTAAAATTCTTCTCTATTGACTGAACACATTCCAGCTGCGGGGAGGGTCGTTGAAGGTACTCCCAAGGAAGTTTGTCTGTATTTAGGATGTCGTACAACTCTGTAACGGCGATCCGTGAGATAAGTCCAAAAATCAAGTTTCGATTTTGCATTGTGTCCAAAAAGATAGTGTATGGCATGTCCGCGAATCCAATTCATAGCATTGGTCTTAGCCTTTGGAAAATACACTCGGTCCGGAAATAAGAACGAATGAGAAGTAACACACTCTGGAATAGTTTCCGTGAGGAAAGCTATAATACGGCGGAGCAGTTGCCAAACGTCAGCAGCAGTACCGCAAACGAAACGATGTTCGTCAGTGTCAGCCACCCCACACCGGGGACAGAGAGGTGATTCGGCGAGGTGGATGCGATGAAGGCGAAATCTGCAAATATGCTTACCATTGACAGTAAGGTACCAGACCGACTGTACGTGTGAATCAAAAAAGAAGCAGATACAGAACGCCAGATGGAGCGCCAGTCAAACTGGGGAAATTTTTGTTCAATCGGGTTTGATGGTAAACGTCTTTGTAGAACATCATAGACAGCTTTAGTTTTGCGTAAGTACGGGTTGGACAAGTTGAGGTGGAGATAACTAAGCTCGAGAATAAAATATCTGATATAATGGAAAGGAGCTGACAGCGAGGCAGGTGTATAAGTCGACAACAAAAGACCAGCGAGGCTCGTCGGGCAACGTGTCCACATCGTCATCTCGGAGGTAGTAAAGAGGGCACGAGCTCTATCCGGTACGTGATACAGACCGAGCCCACCACGGTCGCGGGGAAGAGTGGGCGATTCATAATTGACTTTGAACAACAAGCCATTGCTGACGAATGTGGCCATCGCTGCTAACATTCGATGGGCAATGGTAAGTGGAAAGGGGAAAACCTGTGCCACATGGGGAACGCGGGACGCGACACAGACATTGACATATCGAACTCGCTGAAAAATATCCAGGGATCTTAGCCGATGATCACTAAGAGCTGCCCTCATTTGCTGAAGTAGGCGTCTACAGTTGGAAGCGGCCGAACGCCGGAGATCAGCCGAAAAGTCAGTGCCTAAACAGCGGATGGTATCTTGGGTGACGAGGGGCGCAGTGCACCCAGCAGCGAACCCTGTGTCGATAAACATAGCGTGCGACTTACGGACATTGAGAGAGCTACCCGAAGCCTCGCCGTATGTCGCGACCCACGTCAAGGCTGCCCGGACTTCATCAACATCACGTACATAGATGACTAAATCGTCAGCTTAGGCTGTACAACAGAATCGGTAGCCATCAATGGGTAAGCCCATCAAACGTTACCGAAGGCCACAGAGCAAGGGGTCCAAGGCGAAAGCATACATGAGCGGCGAAAGCGGGCAACCCTGTCGTATAGAGCGACCAATTACGATCGGAGGGTTTAGTCTGCCATTGTAAAGGACTCTGGATGAAGCAACCCTCAGTAGGCGCATCACCACCGTAATTATCACGTCTGGGAAACCCATATGACGTAGGACAGTCGTAAGAAAGGAATGATCTACTCGATCAAAAGCCTGGCTGAAATCCAACGACGCAAGTGCACCGGAGAGGCGTTGTGCCCGTGCCACGGCGATCATATCCCTGTATCGACATAAAGCGGTACGGATATTATGGTCTCCTCCCAAGAATGCTTGGTCTGACGACACGACAAATCGAGCAGCGTGTTTGAGGCGCGCGGCCAAAATGCGAGTGAAGATCTTCATATCACTGTTAAGGAGTGTGATGGGGCGATAATCACTGATGCCGATACCGCCATGGGGCTTGTGCACAGGAACAATGATCCCTTCCGTAAAGGCATCTGGAATGCGCACCTCCGGAGACATCAGCTCCTGACAAATGGAAGTGAAGGTGGGTATAAGAAGATTGCAGAACGTACGATAAAATTCAAGCGGGAGACCGTCTGGTCCTGGGGAACGATTAACGGATCCTGCCCGTATCGAATTGAGGACTTCATGAGAAGTTACGTGCGCAACCAGTTCCATTGCCTCATCTCCTGGAACAGCACCGAAGGTGAGGTGTGATACTTCCTCAATCAGCTCTGGCGAATGTGGAACTTCTGCATAGAGCTGTTGGTAGTGAGTATAAAGCGCATGTCCGATGGTAGACTGTGTATCGTATCGTCTCCCTTGCTCGTCCGTTAGAGCATAAATCAACTTCCGCCGTCGATATCGTCGGTCCTTGAGTATATGGTACATCGATGGGTGTTCGTGAGGCATAATATCAGTACTACGAGATCTTGCTACCGCTCCGTCCAAATTCCGTCGCATGGGAATAGATATCTGGGCTTTAGCATGTTTCATAATTTTCTGCCGCTATGGGGAAATAGGCATCAATGAACAGTTCCGTAGGATCCTGTAGTAAAAGTCCATCGTGCTTTTTCTCCAATTTGCAACATATTTACCATATCGCATCAGACTTTTGCACTCTGGACCCACCAGGATATGGTTGATGGATACGTTTGTAGGCGACGTTGACATGTGGTCCATGTGTCTTCTATTATCCGACGGCATTCTGGCGAAGCAACAAGTGCTACGTTCAGTTTCCATAATCCTCTTCCGTGCCACAAAGCCTGCCGACTGAGAACTACATGATCGGAGAAAGCAACAGGCCATATTTCTGCCTGTCGAGTTCCCCCTATCAGGGGTCGCGAGATGTAAATGCGATCTAGTCGGCTCGAGGAATGTGCGGTGTAATAGGTAAAACCCAGACGATCACCGTGGACATGGCGCCATGTGTCGATAAGTGACGGGCGATTGAGGGTAGGTTCAGGAGCCGCGCACGGTGAGTGCTGTGGTAATTTCAGGTTCAGTTGATAGTGATGACAGCGCAGTGAGTCTTTCTTGGATGATTGCGCTTCTCAAGATAGTCTTAATCAGTTTCAACTTTAAGAAGCTGTGGTGACTGGAACTGTGAGCATGATTCTGATTGTTATATAAAAGCATTTGGATATATTTCTCCCAATTTTTTAAGTGTACTAAAGAAGTTGTTTTGCATCTTTCATACAGCATACTGGATTGGATTTTAGAAGTTGGAGTTTCTCGTGATGTTCTAAAGGTTTTTTGTCACCATTTTCGACTTCTCGGAGTATCATACCTAAATCATTACAGTGCTTGAAAATGTCTTCCTTGGATAGAGATTTTAAATAAATGATTTCATAAATAAAACCAAGTCGCTCAAAATATTCTTCTAGCGCTTTGAATCGACATTCACTGTCCACTATTAAAGCATGTATCATTTTGTTTAAAAAAAAAAAAAAAAAAAAAAAAAAAAAAAAAAAAAAAAAAAAACCTCAATACTGCATTGTATTACATTGTACTGGTTCATCAATTTGTTCGTAATCGAACATTCGTTTTGGCCCACTTTACGTTACGGTAGTAACCTAAAAGTGGGTCTCTGCGATCGTCTTTCGACAGCTCGAAATTTAAATGAAAATAACGGCTTAACCATTCAGATGACACGAAAATTGAATAACCGAATTTGTAGAGGAAAAAATTCTCTACAACTTTGCTTCTTATGTTGTTTTTTTTCCGTATCTCATATGGTTTGAGAGATATTTGCAAAATAATGGAGATTTGAGACCCTCCATTGAATAAACGAAAACCAGCCCTTCAGAGATGTCACGTGACATTCCTCGGCCAGAACTCTCTCTGGCATACGCCATCTTGCGTTGCGTATTTAATGATTTTCTTATTGTAACTTACACGTTGTTATTTCAAAGCAATGACGCACAGCAGAATTAACAAAAACACGTCGTTCTTTGTACGATAAATAATAATCTATTTTCTAAAAATGCCATATTAGCATCAGTTAACTACTGCCATTAATAGTGCGAGATTAAAGGTGGCATATTGCAGCTGTTAGCCGTGGTGTAGTGGGCAGCGCATTGGACCGTAATGCTGATGGTCATTGGTTCGGGACCCGCCACTACCCAAAATTTTCCCTCTTTTATTCCTAAAAGGGTTTGGCGCACTCTTATTAATTAAATAGGGCTAAGTTATTCAATGTTTAGAGTTGTTCATATGTAAGAATGCTCCCGCTAAAATGCGTGTTTGTTCTACTTCGTGAATATGCCGTGAAATACCTAACAACGAACTGAACAATTGTCCTTTTAAGCATATGCATGTAAACTGGGAGGATACTGTAATAATGAACATTCTGAACAATGTGCTGATACAGGTAGTTTCGTATTTAAAGGAAGTCCTAGATTGCTGTGGCAAGTGTAATTCCTTAATGAAATGGAATGGAAGTGTATACATTGCAACAAATTACCTTGTTAATTTTTTTCTAAGTTTTTATTCACTATTTGTGTAATATAGTCAAAGCCATTAATTATAATCAATGAAACTACTAAAATGTTTTTGTCTTTGACATGGTTGCTATGGACGCTTTTAACGTAGATGGTATTACCACTGTGGTATTACCTTTCCTGTAGTTCAAACATGACTTCGTTCATGTTACTCCGTTCTGTGCTAAAATAAATATTCTATTTCAAACCGTGATTACGTTTTCTTTTACAGCTACAATCACAAACGGAATAAGTGTGGTAATACTGAATTCCACATAACTCTAGTACTTGATAAGTATTTACAAAGTTAGCACTATCAATACGTCATTTACAACAGTCATTGTAACAGTATGTACACGTGATAAACAAGTCTATGATGACAATTCGTTGCCTTGTATTTCATGGCATGTTCTAGAAACAGAATATATGCACTTTTCAGAAAAAGCGCTGTTACCTTTGAACAAATTGGAATCTTGCAGAATATAGTTGTGTTCAGTTAACAAGAGTGTGCGAAAATCTTTTAGGAAGCAAGAGGAAAAATACAATGGGCCAAAAAATTGACAGTGGAGGTTTGTCAAAGCTAAACTCAAATATCAAATAAATTTGACTGTTTGTTAAAATACAGTCAGAAAGAATATTACGTGTTGGGTGCATAGATATTACGACAATAGTAGAGTCGTAATCATATCGCCATAAATTTTTATTACTTACATTATTATTTTGGTTCGAAATGTTCGCAAAAATTTATAAGACTACAAATCTCAAGTGGGCCATTAAACACGTCAGTGCGATTTATTTTCTGTGCTATTCTTTCCTTTTTAAACTCAGATTCAATTTCGTAATTAATTTTTTCTACAAACAATCGAGCTTTAGCAACGCATGTTTCAAATCCTGTAATACGGAATTTTCGAATCCAGTCACGAAATGAACGTAAAGAGTCAACAGCTAATTTCTGGTTTACTTGAACCTACTGCTATTGTTTATTCATATTGCCGCGAGAGACCACGAACACCGACTGCCGGCGTGGCGCAAGGGATAGCGTCACGGACTGCGGTGCAGAAGGGCGCCGGTTCAATCCCGCCCACCGGCAAAAATTTGTTTCTTTGTAATTAAGAATTCCAGAAGGTTCTACATCTTTCTAATGTTCACTTGTGAATTCTACTTGTTTCTTATGTTAACTGTTCTTCTAATTTCTGGTACATTCTGTCGGCGTATAAATAGCAGAGCACTCTGCCTGCGAGGCAGTCAGTGCTGCGTGTATGTTGAGTTCGTAATAAACGTGCTTTCAGTATAAATGCTGTGTTTAGTTGCCTTCGAAGTCAAGCCTACTTCCATTGTCACGTAACATTGTTTGGTGGAGGCGCCGGGTACACTGTGCAACAGCTGCATCACTGTGGCTCCAATTAGGCAACGAAAAAGCCGTCGCTTACATGGACTGGAACCAGAATACAAGGGATACACCGAGTACATCCTTCCAAAAGTCCGTATTATCAGAAGAACGATGGAGACGAAACCAGCAATAAGCCAGCTGCACATCAGACACCCATCGGTGTTCTCTGGAGATGCTGGACAGGACCGCAACAAATGGCTAAAAGGGTTCGACCGAGTCGCCAAGTACAACAGGTGGGATCATACGATGTGCTTGGCCAACGTTTATTTCTACCTGGACGGAACAGCCCAGCAATGGTTCGAAAACAACGAAGACAAGTTGAATGACTGGGAGACGTTCCAGGAGAAACTTAAGACGACGTTTGGAGACCGCCAGCGACAAATCCGCTCGGCGGAAGAACAACTGAAGAACCTGGCCCAACGACATGGTGAGCCGACACAATCGTACATACAGAGTGTTTTGGCCCTGTGTAACGTAGTCAATCCGAACATGACTGAAGCGGACAAAATCACGCACCTGATGAAGGGAATTGCTGAAGATATGTACCAAGCTCTTCTGATAAAAGACGTCGCTACGACAGAAGAGTTCATCAAGTGGTGCCAGCGCATTGAAGAGATGCAACAAAGGAGGGTTGGACGCAAGAAGTATGACAGACTTCCAAATGTAGTCCCTATGGCCGTTGTGGAAGACCAGCAGGACTTGGCTTCTCTCATACGACAAATCGTGAGAGAAGAATTATAACAGTGCATAGCAGCTGGGACTATTAAACCGAGCGAACATCAGATTATGGCCATGGATGTGAGCCCTGTAAGTCACGAGGGAGCCGACGCAGCTGAGGACGAGGTATTTCAAACATTAGCTCCTGTCTCCCCCGTCAATCGCACCCGACGTGAAGAATGGCGTCGCCCTGCTATGACTTACGCTGCAGCCGCCAAACGGCAGCGCATGAACCGACCGACGCGACCACAGCCAACTCCCCCAGTAACTATGACGCCCCGCAGAAGAACAGACGTCTGGAGGACAGAAGACAACACACCACTGTGTTTCCATTGTGGACGCCCTGGACATGTCGTACGCTACTGCAGAGAGAGGAGGCGAGTATTCGATGATTATTTTGCCGCAAGACGTCAGCCGTCGGAGCAGTTCTATCCAAGGCAGTCACCTGCTGATGAGTTCAGTCGACCTATGGGAAGAAGCCCATCGCCGTACCCTAGACGAGGTCGCTCCCCGACGCGCCGCAGCCGTTCACCGTCGCCGTACAGAGGTATCAGCCGCTCCCCTAGCCGCCGCGCCCAGGAAAACTAAGCGAGGCGACCATCTACGGAGGTGAGGCCGCCGCAGATGAAAATCCTCCATGTACGACAGTCGCTAAGATGTCGGGAAATCTCATCGACGACATAATCGACGACCAACCTGTCCGGGCACTTGTTGATTCAGGAGCCTCTTTTTCTGTACTGTCTGATAATTATCGCCGCACTCTAAAGAAGACAATGTTCTGTTATATGGGAGCAACTGTGCTGAAGGTCGCGAATGGAAAATACGTCCATCCAGCAGGAACTTGTGTCGCAAGAATAACCATCAACAACAGGACGCAGCCGTTTGAATTTGTCGTGTTAGTCACAATGTCATCCTCGGATGGGACTTCCTTCAGGCATCCCAAGCTATCATTGACTGTGGAAGATCTGAGCTGCAAATTGAAGAAGTTGTTCCGCCGGATACACGTAATACAGAATTTTCTGGGGAGCTATTCGTCGTTGACAATGTGACGATACCGCCGTTGACAATGAGAAGAGTTGCAGTCACAAACACAGATGACTGGTTAAACTGTGAAGTTCTTGTTGATAGTAAAAACTTGATCAGGCTCACAAAAGAAATTTACATACCAGCGGCTATCATAAGCATTACCGGTGGTCAAGGAGAGATTTGGATCACAAATTGTCACGAGCAGTCACAACTTATCCTCAAGGGAATGTCTATCGGGACAGCTGAACCAATCCAGGACGGTGAGCTCAACGTCATCAATCTTACCCATGCCCTGCTGTTAGTAAAGACAACATACTGGAGGAAACAAACGTGGAACTGCCAATAGGGCCTGGACTGAGCAAGGAACAACGGCAGCGGGTGTTAGGTATACTACGCCAATTTTCGGGTGCATTCACACCTCAGCAGGGGAAAAGTCAAACGAAACGGCCCACGATAAAGCACCGGATCAATACTGGGGATCATTCGCCAATTAGCCAGCGTTCGTATAGAGTGTCGCCAGCTGAAAGACGGATAATTCGGGAGAAAGTGGAGAAGATTTTGCGAGATGAAATTATTCAACCTTCGGAGAGTCCTTGGTCGTCTCCGGTGGTCCTCGTAAAGATGAAGGATGGCACGTAGCGATTCTGTGTCGACTATCGGCGGCAGAACAGAATCACAAAGAAAGATGTCTACCCATTGCCGCGTATTGACGACACCTTAGACTGCTTGAAAGGAGCTACATACTTCTCAACTATGGACATGCAGACAGGTTACTGGCAAATCTAGGTTGACAAAGCTGACAGGGAGAAGACGGCTTTTGTTACACCTGACGGCCTCTATGAATTTAAAGTAATGCCATTTGGATTATGTAATGCTCCAGCCACATTCGAACGCATGATGGACAACTTGCTTCGACACCTTAAGTGGACGACGTGTCTTTGCTATTTAGATGACATTGTCGTTTCATCGAAAACTTTTGAAGAACATCTGAGTCGCCTCTCAACTGTGTTGAATTGTGTTCAGACTGCAGGTCTCCGCCTCAATCCAAAGAAGTGCCTCTTCGTCGCCAAAGAAATAAAAATCCTGGGGCACCTAGTCAACGGAGATGGTGTCCGTCCTGATCCAGATAAAGTAAGGGCAGTCACAGAATTTTCAACTCCTCAGCACATTCGTGATGTGAGAAATTTTACTGGGATGAGACGAAAGAAAGAGCTTTTCGGGCACTTAAGGAGGCTCTTAACTTCCGCACCAGTGCTAGCCTTGTACGACGAGAATGCAGAATCGGAACTTCACACAGACGCCAGTGGTTATGGGATTGGTACAGTGCTTGTACAAGTTCAGGAAGGTGCTGAAAAAGTGATAGCCTATGCGTCAAGAGTACTCTCAAAGTCCGAGATAAACTACTCTACAACTGAAAAAGAATGTCTCGCAGTTATCTGGGCTATCAAGTTCCGGCCGTATTTATTCGGCAAACCATTCCCAGTCGTGACAGACCACCATTCTTTGTGTTGGCTGACTAGCTTGAAGGATCCATCAGGTCGACTAGCAAGATGGGCACTAAGACTCCAAGAGTATGATATCACAGTGGTATTCAAGAACGGGCGCAAACACAAGGATGCCGACTGCCTTTCGAGGAATCCATTAGTGGAACACAACAGCATTAATGAAATTTCAGCTCTCACTGAATTAGATGACGTTACAGCTGAACAGAGGGAAGATCCAGAACTATTAAAAACGATAGAGGCCTTGGAGAAAGGAGAACCGACCAATGGAGAGTTCCAACTTATAAACGGAACATTGTATAAGAGCAACTACGATCCACTGGGCCCCTAATGGCTACTTGTTGTTCCAGCTCATCTCCAGCCAGCTATTCTCAAATATTTCCACGATGCTCCAATATCCGGTCATTTGGGATTCGTGAAGACCCTAGACAGAATCAGACGCAGGTATTACTGGAAAGGTCTCTACAGATCTGTCAAGCACTATGTGAGTCACTGTAAAGAGTGCCAGCGACGGAAGCATCTGCCGCAACTACCTCCAGGACATCTCGTACCGATTCCGCCGGCAGCAGCTCCATTCCACCGAGTTGGGATCGATCTTTTAGGGAGGTTCCTGAAGTCGACAACCGGTAACCGTTGGATAATAGTCTGCACTGACTACCTCACACGCTACGCTGTCACCAAACCTGTGCCGACTGCAGAAGCTGCAGAGATCGCAAAATTCCTTGTAGAAGACATTATTTTGAAGCATGGAGCACCACGTGTCATGATATCTGATCGTGGAAAAGTATTGCAGTCAAAATTAGTATCAGAGGTAATGTCACGGTGCCACATTGTCCACAGAATGACAACTGCATACCATCCTCAGACAAATGGTCTTACAGAACGTTTTAACAAGACGTTAGCCGACATGCTGTCGATGTACGTCGATGTTGAGCAGAAGGATTGGGATACAATTCTGCCAGTCGTGACATTTGCTTACAATACCGCAAGACAAGACACCACAGGCTTTACTCCGTTTTTCCTGGCCGTGAAGCTGAGACGACAATGGATACGCTGTTCCCGTTCCAACCGGACGACACTCAGGATGACTATGTTAAACAGCTCATCACCAGGGTCGAAGAAGCAAGACAGCATACGGACACTGGACACCTAGGAGATGGACCATCAGCGGTATAACGACAAGCACTGACCTGTAGTGTACAGCCCAGGAGATCTGGTATGGATTTTACCCCTGTACGGAAGGTTGGACTGTCAGAAAAGTTATTGAAGCGATACTTTGGTACGTATCGTGTCATACGCCGCCTGTCAGACATCACATACGAAGTTGAGGATTATGAGCCGTCGTCGAAACGACAAAAACGAAGAAACATTGTTCACGTCCTGCGCATGAAGCCTTACTATGATCCTGAAGAGCAGATAGACGACAATGGATTCTTGTTCAAGGACTCTATGGACGGTAATGTTCCTGATGAAGCCACGACAGGAACGTCCGTCGTCGATAATCGCGGAGAAGGGACGGATTCTCTTGAACTGTCATACAGAGGACCCATGACACGGTCAAGATCCAGGACATTGCAGCTGGTTCCACAGGGATCATAACAGCGGGTCGCTGTTTCTCCAGGATTGGGAGCAATGCCGCGAGAGATCACGAACACCGACTGCCGGCGTGCCGCAGGGGATAGCGTCACGGACTGCGGTGCAGGAGGTCGCCGGTTCAATCCCGCCCACCGGCAAAAATTCCATAAGGTTCTAAAAAAAAATTTCAAATGTTTGTATAGCTTATGGGACTTAACTATGGGGTCATCAGTCCCTAAACTTACAAACTACTTATGAACTAGCTAAGACTAAGGACGGCAGAAATATCCATGCCCGAGGGGGGGATTCGAACCCCCGACCGTAGTGGCCGTGCAGATCGTGACTGGAGTGCCTCAGTCCCCTCGGCCACCGCGGCCGGCATAAGGTTCTACATCTTTCTTATGTTCACTTGTAAATTCTACTTGTTTCTTATGTTAACTGTTGTTCTAATTTCTGGTAAATTCTGTCTGTGTATAAATAGCAGAACACTCTGCCTGAGAGGCAGTCAGTGCTGCGTGTATGTTGAGTTCGTAATAAACGTGCTTTCAGTATAAGTGCTGTGTTTATTTGCCTTCGAAGTCAAGCCTGTTTCCATTTCAACGTGACAATATTGTTCATACGTAGTAAAATCTCGTATTACACCTATATTGGAACAATAAAATCAAAAGATAACATTTCGTTCAAGACTGTTTCATTGTCTCTAAGAGTTTCAGAATCATCAGTTTTACGTTTCAGGTCATTCACGCTTTCGATTACATCATCAAATTGGAATAATATAGCTTTTAGTGTTCCGATTCTGCTTTCTCATCTTGTTTCAGACAGAGGATTTTATGTCAATTAAAATTTAGTTTTTATAAGTTACCAACGCTTTTTAGACCGTGTAAAGAGAACATAAATGTTATTGATGAAGTCGAAAAATGTAGTAGCTGTTGTAGATGAGTTAGCTGCATCTGTGAGAAGCAAATTCCAAGGATGGTATCCGCACGGAGTTAAGAAAGTTCGAGGATTAATACTGAGTATTCTTGTTCTAACACCTTTATTAAAGCTAACCATATTGGTGCCGTTATCGTATCTCTGTCCTTGACAGTTTTTTTATATCTAGATCATTATTTTGTAGTTACTTTAAATCTGCATTTGATAAATACTCTCCTGTTGTTTCTGCAACGGTAATAAACCCAGCAAAGTGTTCCTCTATGTCTTCAGTAGAGAAATTGCAAACTATTAATATTATTGACATTTTTTTCCACGCGACTTTCATCCCTGGTACATTCGAGCACGAAGGCATAATATATTGGCTTGTTTAAATCTTTTTACAATTTCGTTAATGACAGAAATTAATTCGTTTGGATCTCGTGGCTCAGATAATACTGAGAAAGTTGTTTTTCAGTAATAAGTTATAAGTGCTCTTTCACTGTTAGATCATATTTGGATAACAGTTTAAACAGGTCTATGAAATTTCCACTGTTTCTAGTATCATTCAGGTTAAGGGATTCTCGATGACCTCTAAATGCCAGATTGTGTGAGGCTAAGTAGTAGATAATGTCGATCACCTTTCAAAAAAGTTATACCAATGCTTTTGTGATTCCACAATCAGTTTCTCGTTTTCCTTAATTACTGCTTTCCTTTATTGATTTCCATTTAATCATACACCCCATTTATCCTTGACTTTGTTCATGTCTTTGCAATATCCTACTGAGAACATTCCAGTCACAACAGTCTTCTTTCACCATGTGTCTGCAAATGTCAAAAGTCTACATGGAAAGCAGTAAACTTTATCTTGAGGTGTGGAGTAAACCAACCACCTGTGATGTTGCTCTTCACCGTTACTTAATTTTCTAGTAGAATGAAATTTAGTAAAATGTCTTTTTATTTGCGGCTTTGGGGTAACCCATATCAGATTTCTCGAGGTCTTGTTGGGTACCACTTTGAATTAAGTCATGACGCTGTGAATTGGTTATTGGAAACACCCACTTCCCTGGATCTAATTCTGTAAATGACTCTTTTTATGTACAATGTCCTCGATTTTTTAATCACAAATATTTTCACTTCTTGACTCCTTATTCGGCTCAGAATGTTTGATAACAGCAGTTTCGCCCAATTCTGATGCTGCATCAGAATGGGTATCAGATTCATATGACCCTGGTTCTGTTTCAGCGACCACAGAGAGGACAGATTCATCAGAGGCTTCTGGAGCAGATTCACCCAAAGTAGGTCTCTTCAAAGATTTCATCATGCTGAAACTCATAGACTGGTTGAATTTAGGTGTCTCAGCCTTTCTTATTCTTTTTGATGCACCCATTTCCTCTCTATGTCTCTTTCTCTTGAGCATCTTGCAGACATGATGATCGAAAAATTATTTTTTTGTTAAATACCGGTAGATTAATAAGTGCAGTTCCATCAAATGGGATGATTCCGGACAGTTTTGAAGTTGCTTTTACCATAACCACATTATTTGACAGTGAAAAAAATGATGCTTTCCTTCGTAAAAAGGAGAACAGAGTTATTTTGTAAAAGTAACGAGGGAAGTCAGCTTGAACCATATAGTCATACAGCTACCTACCTTGTTAAGACACCAAATGCGGCATCTAACGCTGGTAGGCCACAGTTTATCTACGCCACACCAAGCCTCCAGCAGGCAAAGTCCACCACTGGTTCAACTACCAAGTAATTTTAATCAGACCGTAGCACTTACATAAAATTTACGACAGAAAAATAAATTATGCTTTACAGACAAATAAAACAGGCTAAGAAATTTACCTGAATACTGACTTACCTTACAAATGTGAAATCAATCCCAGCAGGGTGTTAAATGTATCGAATAAGTTATTTACAATACACAAACCATCAATTTTTCACTCATTAACGATAAGAAACGTAGACGGAAGTGTTCTACGAGCGCGTCTCTTGAACACTGAGTTTTGTGCATCATTTCCTCACAGCCGTTTAGTGCTCATCCGCAGACTCACGATAGGTGTTGAATGGGAATCCCAGTAAGTGATCGGTAGCAGTCGCCCGCACAGCGTGTGCCGGCAGCCTGGTGTCACTGCATTTGTTACTCAGCTGGGCTGTCGTTATTTTGTTTTGATGCATTATTTTCACTGTTTAATGTGTCAAACAGTAAACTCAGTTTCGATAACACAAAGTATTTAACTAAAATTTTCATCACTGCTGCACTCATACGAAAATAAACACGGACAACTGAATAGCTGCCGAGCGGGAATGGCGGAGCGCACTAAAGCGTCATACCCCACACCACGTTGCGCGAGGTCCTTCCCGTTGGGGGTCGAATCCCACGCTTGGGTACAAACGTTGTGTTAGTCCTTAGGTTAAGTTAGTGTAAGTTAGATGTAGTTCGTCGCTACATAACCTAGCAGTTGAAAAGCACCGTTAAACATCAAATCAAAAATCTAAAATTTCAACAATGTTTTGCGCGGCCCCCACAGGCGCGAGGCTGTCAGCGGCCGCCGACGTCGCCGACGCCTAGCGCCACCACTGAGTACCATATCACCATGTGGTCCTAAAAAGAGTGGCCTAACCTCTTCTGTGAAGAAAGTATTTCGTTCCTGGCGGAGGCTGGAACCTGATGGTGCATATACATTCACATTGCGTACACCAAAGAGCGTGAGAGCCATACCTCTGGCGATTGGGGAGGTACATAACATCTTCAGCTTGGAGACCGTCTCGAAGTATGATAGCCACACCACTACCGTTGTCCGAGGCATGTGAGATATAAGTGGTGAACCCATATGGCGCGGAAAAATCGGCGACGTACACTTCCTGAAGGAGAGCGACGTCAATATCTGCACCATAAATCATATCGCGGAGTAGCTCCAGTTTGTGTTGGGCACGAATGGTGGCGACGTTAATCGTGGCAATACGATAATGCAGACAAGGTGTTCTGGATGGTACAGGACGGGCTTCGCGTTCTGCAGACACGCGTCGCTGAACGTCTGGGATTGCTGAAGCAGTGGCCATTACAGGGAGTGTTCAGTGGCAGGCGCAGTGGAAGGCGCCTGGGGAGCGCCATCTGCATCAGACACCTTTCCATCGGTCAGCTGCTCGATGTCTTCCTCGTCAGCATTCCTTGTATCCATTATAAAACGAGAATCATCAGAAGAAGTACGGCTGCGTATCGTCTTCTTCCTTGGCGATCGTTATTTACGAACGTGTTGTTCAGAATCCGACGGTGGGCGGCTGTCATCAGTCACCGGACCAGTCTCTAGGAAGGCAGACGTTGAGGAAGGTTTCTCTTCAGTATACTTGGAAGAGTCGACTGTGCAACATCTGACTTTGACGACGTTGACGAAGGTTCTCTTCGGTATCTGCCGTAGCCCGTGTGGATGTCGGGGACATATCAGAAATTACTTAAGAAGTAGCACTCGCATCATGGACGACCTTGGCATAGGTGACAGGGAGTGGTGTGGTCACAGCTGGGGCTACTTCTTCTCCGATCGGCGTCTGTACAATGCGCCGTTGCATGCATTCTGATCTGACGTGGCCTTCCTGGCCGCAGCCTGAACAAGTTCGGGGTTGACCATCGTATATAATTATGGCTCGCACTCCACCAATTGTTAAGTACGACGCCACGTGTGATTTAGTTCAGCCGCCGATAGTCTACACCGTATCGCCACGAACAATCGTTCTTCGTTATGAGGACCACTGTAGACGACCAAGGACGCTCCGAAGGTTAAATAATGTCATCATGCAATATCTTCTCCACTTCCTCCCGAATTATCCGTCTTTCAGCTGGCGATACTCTATACGAACGCTGGCTAATTGGTGGATGATCCCCAGTGTTGATTCGGTGCCTTATCGTGGGCCGTTTCGTCTGACGTTTACCCTGGTGAGGTGTGAATACACCCGAAAATTGGTGTGGTATAGCTAACACTTGCTGGCGTTGTTCCTTGGTCAGTCCAGGCCCTATTGGCAGTTCCACGGTTATTTCCTCCAGCGTGTTGTCTGTACTAACAGCAAGGCATGGGTCTTCGTTGATGACGTTGAGCTCACCGTCCTGGATTGGTTCAGCTGTCCCAATACACATTCCCTTGAGGATAAGTTGTGACAGCTCGTGACAATTAGTGATCCAAATCTCTTCTCGACCACCGGTAATGCTTATGACAGCCGCTGGTATTTAAATTTCTTTGGTTAGCCTAATAAACTTTATTTTCAACAAGTACTTCACAGTTTAACCGGTCATCTGTGTTTGTGACTGCAACTCTTCGCATTGTCAATGGCGGGATCGTCACATTGTCAACGGCAAATAACTTCCCAGAAAATTCTGTATTATGTGTAGCCGTCAGAGCGACTTCCTCAGTTTGCAGCTCAGATCTTCCACAGTGAATCATAGTTTGGGATGCCTGAAGGAAGTCCCATCCGAGGATGACATCATGACTACATTCTGTTAGAACGACAAATTCAAACGGCTGGGTCCTGTTGTTGGAGGTTATTCTTGGGACACAAGTTTCTGCTGGATGGACGTATTTTCCATTTGCGACCATCAGCATAGTGGCCCTCGTATCACAGAACATTGTCTTCTTTAGTGTGCAGCGGTAAGTATCCGACAATACAGAAAAAGAAGCTCCTGAATCAACCAGTGCCCGGACAGGTTGGCCGTCGATTATGACGCCGATGAGATGTCCTGACATCATAGCGACTGTAGATGGTAGCCTCGCTTAGTTTTCCTGGTACCTCTATATGGCGATGGGCTTCTTCCCATAGGTCGACTGACCTCATCAGCAGGGATAGAACTACTCTGATGGCTGACGTCTTGCGGCAAAATAATCGTCGAATACTCGCCTCCTATCTCGGCAGTAGCGTAAGACATGACCAGGGCGCCCACAGTGGAAACACAGTGGTGTGTTGTCTTCTGTCCTCCAGACGTCTTTTCTTCTGTGGGGCGTCATAGTTGCCGGGGGAGTTGGTTGTGGCGGCGTCGGCCGGTTCATATGCTGCCGTTTGGCGGATGCAGCGTATGTCATAGCATGGCGACGCCATTCTTCACATTGGGTGCGACTGGCGGGGCAGACAGGAACTAATGCCTGAAATCCCTCTTCCTCAGTGGCGTTGGCTCCCTTGTCACTTACATGGCTTACATCCATAGCTATAATCTGATGCTCGCCCTGTCTAATAGTCCCATCTGCCACAAATTGTTTTAATTCTTCTCTCACAATTTGTTGCATGAGAGAAGCGAAGTCATGCTGGTCTTCCACAACCGCCATAGGGACTACATTCGGGAGTCTGTCATACTTCTTTCGCCCAACCCTCCTTTGTTGCATCTCTTCAATACGCTGGCACCACTTGAAGAACTCTTCCGTCGTAGCGACGTCTTTTATCAGAAGAGCTTGGTACATGTCTTCTGCTATACCCTTCATCAGGTGCGTGATTTTGTCGGCCTCAGTCATGTTCGGATTGACAGTGTTACACAGGGCCAAAACATTCTGTATGTAAGACTGTGTCGGCTCACCATGTCGTTGGGCCCGGTTCTTCAGTTGTTCTTCCGCCAAGCGGATTTGTCTCTGGCGGTCTCCAAACGTCTTCTTAAGTTCCGTCTGGAACGTTTCCCAGTCATTCAGCTTCTCTTCGTGGTTTTCGAACCAGTGCTGGGCTGTTCCGTCCCGGTAGAAATAAACGTTGGCCAAGCACATTGTCTGATCTCACGTGTTGTACTTGGCGACTAGGTCGAACCCTTTTAACCATTTGTTGGGGTCCTGTCCAGCGTCTTCAGAGAACACTGACAGGTGTCTGATGTATTGCAGGCTTACCGCTGGTTTCGTGTCCACGGTCCTTTTGATGATACGGACTTTTGGAAGGATGTACTCGGTGTATCCCTTGTATTCTGGTTCTAGTCCGTGTAAGTGACAGCTTTTACGTTGCCTAATCGGTGCCACGATGATGCAGCTGTTGCAAAGGATACCTGGCGCCTCCACCAAACAATGTCGCGTTGAAATGGAAGCTGGCCTGTCTTCGAAGACAGGAATGTCAACTGAACACAGCACTTATACTGAAAGCAGGTTTATTACGAACTTAACATACACGCAGCACTAACTGCCTCTCGGGCAGAGTGCTCTGCTATTTATACGCCGACAGAATGTAGCAGAAATTAGAAGAACAGTTAACATAAGAAACAAGTAGAGTTTACAAGTGAACATAAGAAAGATGTAGAACATTCTGGAATGGTTAATTATAAAGAAATAATTTTTTGCTGGTGGACGGGACTGAATCGGCGACCTTTAGCGCAGTAGTCGGTGACGCTATCCACTGCGCCACGCCGGCAGGCGGCACCCGTGGGGCCCTGCGGCAGTATCGTCCATACCTACTGGGAGGCGGAAACTATATTCTGTGATCCTCTGATTTATTTAATTTTTCAGTGAAATTCTTGTAACTATACTACATAATGCAACAATCTATGACGGAGTTGTCATCAGATACTTTAGAATACCAATGCTTGCTGATCGGTGCATACTACCATTTTTCTTCATGCTAACAACCCTCTAAGCCTCTGAAAAACTCAGACTACTGCACGAGTCTCGTTTTCAGTCACAAAGTAATTCCTTTGATGTTTATTTAGGATCCTGCTAGTGAATGCAATTGGTCGATATGAAGAGTTTTCATCTGTTAATTCCTCGTGAAGTATACACATCCATATGAAACATGGGCTCGTAACTGCAGCACGGCAGTAGCGAGAGCGGCAGCATCAGAGCTGGCAGTGGCGGCAGCACACGTTCTCAGTAGCGGCGTCACTGTTACGTTCACTTGTGCTTCCAAAACTATAGTTACGTTGCAATTTACTGCATGCGTACCTTTCAGTTTTCCTGTGCCAACGGTTTACAAAAATTAAAACGATAAAAAATTATAAAACTAAAAAGTCTTTGCGAGGTGCGGAAGAGGGGGGGGGGGCTTCAACCCTATTAACCCTGCGCCACGGAGAGGCAGCAAAGTAACTGCAAGAGTAACTGAATGGAATGGACAGTGCGATGAAAGAAGCGTATAAGATGAACATTAACAAGAGCAATACAAGTGTAATGGAATGCGGTCAAGAAAATAAGACGATGATGATGGGATTAGATTAAGTAACGAAACAATAAATGTCCTAGATTAAGCTTGTTACTTGGGCAGTAAACTGACAAATAATGGTCGCAGTATAGATGATATACAATGCAGAAAGGCGTTGTGGATAACAGCGTTTTTGAAAAAGAGAAATTTGCTAACAACGAATATTAATTTAAGCATAAGGAAGTCATTTCTGAAGGCATTTGTGTGGAGTGTTGTCTTGTATGGGAGCGAAACGTGAACGATAAACAGTGTGGGCAGCAAGAGGATAGAGCCTTTTGAAATGTGGTGCTACAGAATAATTGTGAAGATTAGGTGCGTGGATCATGTAACTAATGAGGAGGTACTGAACAGAATTGGGGAGAAAAGGAACTTGAGGCAAACATTCACTAATAGAAGGGATCAATTGGTAGAATACATTATTAGACATTTTAGCGATTTTATGACAAAGGTACGACGTGAAACTTGCAAGGATGTTTTACGTAACGTTTATTTAACCCTAACTAACAGCGTCATATGACAGAGTAATAAAGAAAGCAGAACAGCTGGATAACAATTGACGCCTGTGGCGCGACAGTGGCCGCATGTGCTCCCCCTCCTGTATCTGCGTTCTTCCTTCTGTGTTCTGACAACACGGCTGCAAACGTTCAGTTGCTACTGCTTGTAGCGCCATAACTTTATGGGGACCCACGCGGCCGCCGCACAGTGGCATCCCGCAGTCCTTGTGTAAAAAAACGCTGTCTCCGTGTGTGGCAGGCACTACTAAGCTGAGGGCGGGAACTGGCAGACATGATCCGTATACCAAATACGCCAGTCAACTTAACACAAGGGGAGGCCTCAGTCCATGTCATCTTGTTAACACCTTAACGTGGCCTTTAGTGGACGGTGGGACCTTTCCAGCATCCCATTACTTGATGGATGATAACTAGTTCTACGTAGATGGTTACAACCGCACATGCTCACTACTGCTGTGAGCAGTGGCGATTCCATTTGACGACCTCTATCTGTTGTGATTGAATGTGGAACTCTCCAGCTAAGAGTTTGCCTCCGTTCCTGAGGAGACGCCTGCCACTGGTGTTACTTGCGGCCATCTTTTGAAACGGTCGACAATTGTCACTATGTACCGTTGTCCATTAGAAGGGGATAAATCGAGATGAATGTGCTGGAATCTTCTAGTCGGTGTCGTTAACTGTGCTATGGGCGGAAATGCGTGTCGACTGATTTTACTACGTTGACATTCTCAGCATGCTCGTGCCCAATTTTTGCAGTCTTTCTCCACCCTTGCCCATATGACTTTCTTTGCCACTAACTCCCCTGTTGCTCTAATACCAGGGTGGACAAATCCGTGCAAGTTTTCAAAAAACCCCGCGTAAACTCTGGCGGTATAAACGGTCGATGTCGACCTCTCGATGTGTCGCTCCAAATTTTGGTATTGCTGTGAGGTGCCGGTATGGACTGTAACCGCAATGCAGTGTGTTAGACAACGCTCCGTGCCCCTGAGGTGTGACGTGTGTCAGTCTCAAACTGAGCGCCTCCACTGTCTCAGAGAACCGTGGTCCGTGATACGTTGAAAAAACATGTAAGTGGCTTATAGTCAGTGAAAACTATGAAATGTCTGCCGTCTACCGTTGCTCGGAAATGTTTGATCGCCGCAAAAATTTCCCGTAGTTCGCGATCGATTGCGCTCCATTTAAGTCTGTTGCCGTGAGAGGTTTTGTGAGAAAAGTGGTAGTGGCTGCCAACGACCAGCGGCCAACCAGCCACTGCGGTCTGCCACGAGAGCCACTTGAGCATCGCTGTGAGGGTGACTGATGGCAGTCACTTATGCATTAAGCGGTTCTTGTTGCTGTACTAGATGTAGAAGGTGGCGACGATAGAAATTAATCATACCGATTATTCTACGTAATTCTTTACAAGTTTCTGGTAGAAGCATATTAATATGTTTGTCTTCTACTCTGTTCGGAAGTGGTGCCAATCCTTCTTCAGAAACCACGCTTAAGAAATGCACTTCTTTCCTGCGTAGTATGCATTTAGCAACATTAAGCACTATTCCATATTCCTGTAAACGTTGAAGAGTTCACTTTGATGTAACCTATGTTCATTGTTTCATGTTGAGGAAACTAATGCATCATCCATTTAACGGAAGAGAAACGGAAAATCGCGCAATATCTAACGCAATTACTCCGCCTTTTTTTTCCTGTATCCTCTTTGGCTACGGGTACGTGTAAGTATGCTTTCGCACAATCTATGACACTGAACACTTTGGCTTGCGTGATCGCGTAATTATACTCCGTGAGATTAGGTACTGGGTATCTATCGAGGACTGTACGTGAGTTGAGGGCTCTGTAATCGCCACATAATCGCCAAGACCCGTCTTTATTACGTGCCGTATGTTAAGGGCTATCAGAGCGGCTTTGCCTCGGTGTGGCTGCCACTGGTTGTCCTGGCGTTGTGTCGATGTGGTGCACGTCGAGTGTTTGCACCACCTCTCTGTGCTAAATGGTCATAGTCATGCCAGAGATAGCCGCATGCATTGTCACGGACAGTTGGTACTATTGTGTCTGTCTGTCGATCCTTCCGTACTGTCAGTGCAGCCACTGAGTTACTTTGCTCGAGCGTTGTATCTATTGCAACGAATCTTCTATTCACCGAGTCTGGTGCCAACCGAAAATGCGCTAAAATATCTGCCCCAATAATCGGATGTGCGACACTGCCGATGATGAATTCCACTTGAGTTTGTGTGGTAGACCGAGGTCTAAAACTCGTTCCTGCTCACCAAATGTCACGATTCTTGATTCATTTGCTGCGGTGAGAATATGTTGAGTCGGTGCAATCCGACCGTTTGTCATACTTTTAGAACAGACACTCACTTCTACCCTGAGTCGATCAGGAAATTCTTAGCCTGCATGCTTTGGGTATCGCTGACAGTGCAGCATTAGCCTAGATCTGTCCCTTTGAGCGCCCCCACAAACGTTGGTGGACGTCGGCGCTCTTCAGAGTCCGCCGTTTAAGTTTGGGTACTGGCGTCGCGCATCTCTTCCGTGTCCTTGATGACACCAACACCATCGTTCTTCCTTTCTTTCTCGTGACCAATTGCTGCTTCCTCTTGGAACGAAATCCGCTCTTCTTCGGCATCTCTTACGTGGCGACCACAAATCTA
Source organism: Locusta migratoria (assembly GCA_026315105.1). Classification (NCBI taxonomy): domain Eukaryota; kingdom Metazoa; phylum Arthropoda; class Insecta; order Orthoptera; family Acrididae; genus Locusta; species Locusta migratoria. The sequence continues at coordinate 571,753,888 of CM048747.1, read as the reverse complement.
TACTCATTCTCGCTACTCGTTGTTCCTTTGGTCTTGGAAATATATCCTGCGTCACCTTTGTGCCTCTGCACTATCCAACGCCGCACAAAATGAAGTGCTGCCACTTTATCGGCCTTCTGCGACAACTCGCACAGCAGCTGCTGGGCCGATGTTGCATAGCCACAATCCATTGAAGGTTTGCTCCGGTCAGGCGCCTAACGGTTCCTCCTCTGAAACTTTCTGCAGGACAACTTCTGGCGACTCTTATAACATCTTCGATTTCTTCTAAAGGTACAGCATCCAGGTGTGCCACTACGATGATGTACCTGCTTTCACCAGTTACAAAGCCGCGCTGTTCAAAAATACACTCGACGTCTGTAAACCGTGTTAATGGTCGATTCGGCCAAAAATGTGGTAGCTTGATGTGGGCCATATCATTTGCAGTGACACATGTTTGAACCATCTCCGAAGTGCGTAAGTGCGGTGTCGTTGAAGGCGTGGGTATGGTTTCATTTGCATCGTTTATTTCCTCTGTGGTGATTTGTTTCTAAGCTGTACCGTACTTTAGAAAAAAAAGTACATTATCTTAATCTTCTCCTTTATTTGCTTCGCCAGTCACCACTTCATCGATTTTATGACAAAGCTACAGAGTGAAACATACAAAGAGACTTTACGAAACATTTATTTAACGGTAACAAACTCAAAAAAATCAACAGCGCCATATAACACAATAATAAAGAAAGCAAATCAGTTCGATTATAATTGTACCTCTTGTGATGCGTCGTCTACTTGTCACCTGCTCAACAGTAGCTACAACATTGAGGAATCGAGGAGGGAAGTGTAAGGAGTAAAAATCGCAGAGAGAGACCAAAAGATGAATGAAGTAAATAGATTCAATGGATGTCGGTTCCTGTTCGTATAAGGAGACTACCTGCTGCCCGAGACTTCGTTCGCTTGACAAAATTAAGTAAGTCCATTCCTTTATTTAACAATCGCTTTATTGACATAATAAAAACAAGTAGCCGAGCGGTCTGGAGCGCCACGATACGGGTCGCGCGGCCTCCCGCATCAGAGGTTCGAATCCTCCCTCGGGCATGGATATTTGTGCCGTCCTAGTTCGTAAGTAGTTCATAAGTAGTTAGTAAGTTTAGGGACTGATGACCCCGTAGTTAAGTCCCATAAGATTTACAAACATTTGAACATTTTAAAGCAAGGGGAAACTACAGCCGTTACTTTTCCCGAGGACATGCAGCTCTACTGTATTAACATATGATGATGGCATCCTCTCAGGTAAAATATTCCGGAGGTAAAATAGTCCCCCATTCAGATCTCCATGCGGGGACTACTCAGGAGAATGTGATCATCAGGAAAGACAACACTGGAATTCTACGGATCGGAGCGTGGAATGTTAGATCCCTTAATCGGGTAGGGAAGCTAGATAATTTAAAAAGAGAAATGGATAGATTGAAGTTAGATATAGTGGGGATTAGTGAAGTTTGGTGGAAAGAGGAAAAGGATTTCTGGTCAGACAGGTACAGGATTATAAATACAAAATGAATTGGGGGTATTACAGGAGTAGGTCTGATAATGAATAAGGAAATAGGAATGGGGTAAACTACTATGAGCAACACAGTGACCGCATTATCGTAGTCAAGATAGATACGAAGCCAACACCGATCACAGTAGTACAGGTTTATATGCCAACTAGTTCTCCCGATTATGAGGAGATCAAAGAAATATATGAGGAGCTAAAGGAAATTATTCAGATAATTAAGGGAGAGGAAAACTTAATTGTTTTGGGAGACTGGAATTCGGTAGTAGGACAAGGAAGGCAAGGGAAGATAGTAGGTGAATATGGTCTGGGCAAAAGGAATGAAAGAGGAAGCCGCCTGGTAGAATATTGCATGGAACATAATTTAGTTATAACGAACACCTGGTTCAAGAATCACAAAAGAAGGTTGTAGACGTGGAAGAGACCAGGAGACACCGGGAGATAGCAGATAGATTTTATAATGGAAAGACATATATTTTGGAACCAGGTTTTAAACTGTAAGACATACCCAGGGGCAGATATAGACTCTGACCATAACTTGTTGTTTATGAACTGTAGGCTGAAACTGAAAAAACTACAAAAAGGTAGGAAACTAAGGAGAGGGAACCTGGATAAATTGAAGGAACCCGAAGTTCTTAAGAATTTCAGAGGGAGCTTAGGGTAGTGGGACTTCTACCCCACTGAGATACACCCGTCTTTTGTTTTTTGGTGGGAAATTTTAATTACTCCCCACCCCTCCTCCCTCGGCCAATTTCCGGACCGCAGATCAAAGGACGCCGACACGGGATGATTGACAGGTTGCAACACCTCCCTCGGCCACACACATGGCCAACACGGCGCCCCCCTCCACCAGACAGGCAGCACCTCCGGCAGGTCCAGGCCTGTCTACCCCTCGGCATGTCAGTACTCGCACCCTCTGCCACACACCTGGCCGAAACCGCGACCCCTACTCGCTCGGCCGATTGCTAGACCGCCGCCGCCACTGCCGGCAGATGCTACCCCCCTCCCCCCCCCCCCCTCCACGCTCGCGACCGCTTCTCAAAGGACGCCGCCACCCGCCCTACCCGCGAGGACAGAACAAACAGTACCGAACTTAGCGATGATTTTCATGACCGCATCGACATCTCTAAACAACACCGCCCCCTACACCCAGGACAGGGCCCTACTGCACTCTTTTTACGGCGACCGCGCCCCGCCAGGTCAGCAGCCAATTAAATTGCATATTTATTATTAAGTGCGCCGTAGCGATCCGTATGCCAGATCTCGATTTATGTAACAAATTCTGCCGTTTATTATTATTCTCGGAAAAAATAAAGCTACCATAGTGTTCTTCGTATGTATTGTTAACAAGAATTTCGGTGTATTGCTAAAAAAAACAATTTAGAACGGAAATGCTTAGTTGGTCTCGTATACTTCAGCTTGAAGTAAAATATTAAAACTCGTATGCAAAATTTGCAACTAAGAATTTTTCGATGTGCAAACACTCCCATCTCTCTCCATGCTCTTCGCATAGACTAAGGCCGACAGACGTGTTTAATATTAACAGCACAGGTTAGATAATAAACGCCTCAAACATACGAATCCATCTTAACATATACTCTTTCGATAAGCAAAAACAATTCTAACCAGAGCCCACTAACCAAAAGAAAAGAAATGGTCCGTTTCTGAACTCGACCACAACCTTAGATCTATAAATGTATCTCTTCGTTTAGACGATGCAAGCAACAGCCATCGAACGGAATTAACTTGTATGCCAACCACTCTTTCGATAAAACAGCAACAACAGCAGCAGCAGAAGACGACATATTGTTTATACAAAAATTCCAAATAAAGAAAATCGGCAATGACATCTAACACAACGTCTCTAAATATACATCTGCAAGCACCGTTAACAATCGTCCAGAACGCAGAGCGCTCTCTCGGCAGGCTACATAAAAGAAACATATGCTAAGTGTTTAAAAGCACCTAAGTTACATCTCCAAATGATCAAGACCTTCTGCGCAGACGCACCATTCTGACAAGGATAGCTCGCAATGCATTTATTTAATGGAGCTGAGCCATGCCGAAAGTTCCGACATTTAACACTCTCTCTCTCTCTCTCTCTCTCTCTCTCTTTCCTATTCCCCACAAGTAAAACAATCTAGCAGAGAATGCGAGAAATTTGTTTTTAATGTAACTTATATCGGCTTTTAACACTTTGTAGCGAAAGTATTGGCCTAACAACACACTTATTCGACAATACAGCAACCACAGAACCGAAGTTACCTGCCCAATGCAACACTGATTTCCAGCTCGACCCGCCCTTTACTCACAAAATTCTTACTCCAAGTTCTTTTCTTGTGCATTCCACTAATCCGAACTAAGATTTATTATTTTAATTACAAGTATATGTCTACCGTAAACTAAGATGCTAACCTACACACCGCAACACATGATCCCATATAGGACATGGATTGTTCACACTTATTTGTTACAGTACAACTGAGTACCTGCAACGTAATGTTCGCAAACACTTATATCGCAACCAACGCCCGCATACTTCGATCATAACTTGCTCTCTATGGAATGGATGGGAGTCACACACAGTACAAACACGTTTGTCGTGTGTTCCGCTAATTTCGGTCAATACAACGATACGAGACCAATCCCCCCGCCTCTTTACGGTAAAAGCAAATATTTCTCTCCACACTATCGGTTTAAACCGGAATTGCACATATACAATAGTCTCCTTTTAAAAGCCTATGTCTTCGCCATATAACCCAGTTTTCGTTTACCCTTCTTCTTAGGACTTGTGGGATAACGTAGGCGATATCTACGTCTGTGGAGAATAAAGTCCTGGAATGCTAAAGAAAATAGCTCCTTGGTCGACTCTACAAGTAATTTACAGTTGAGACTAAAAAACATAATGTCCGAGAGAGCGGTCTATTTTCGGGTACTCTTAATACCCAAGTAATCAAATCTAAAACCGTTTGCACAGTACAACGGCGCACTTTGTAAATACCGTTTCTTCTCTTTTAGAACATTGAACAAACTTCTTGCACAATCCTCCATCTTCTCGACCCAGCGAAAAAATAAAATTCCTAACAATCAACTGCCTGGACTCTATAAAATCGATAACTTTGCTTACACCAGGGCTCATGATTTTTCGACAAATTTACTTTGGTTCTACAATTCCACGCCAACCACGTTAAGCAGTCGTTTCCTCACCCGCAACCACATTGATATTGCTCCTTCCATCCGAAAGTCATGCTCGGATACGAACGCCACTCGGTTAAAGTATTGTCCAAAAGTCCAGGAGATAGAATCCATCTACACGAAGATGCTGCTTTAGTATAGATGGGAGCGCCCTCATTAAAAAACATCGATTAGTTGCAGTTTATAAGATATATACCCACAGGAAGTACATATTTCCCCCATGTATTCGAGAAATAGTAACTTCGTCTTATCTCCAACGTTTGCAGTATCGAACTTGCTGAATTTACTACGCATGTAGATCCGCACACGCGCACTCCATTGGCTACAACTAGCGCACTTTAAGTTACGAAACTAAAGGAGTTTTATAAAACACGTTGATTTTCGACGAAAGAATTATGATTTACCGCAGCAGGCACATCCGCTACGTAACGTAATGCACACCAGCCGTAAAGTAGACAACACTAGCATACGATTAAACAGGCGATGCTTCGACGAAAGATCACTGCAAATTTTATTTTACAACCACCAAACTCGGTTTCTTTAGAGATCTACCGTGACGTGTATTTACGGTATATCAACACTTTTTACTTAAATTCCATCCCATCTAGTCTACAGCACTCTCTGTAAGCGCCAAACATTTCCAACACAGTAACGGAACTACACCTTGCAGTCAACACGAACCTACAACAACAAACGAATCTCGGTTTTTTTTTTTTTTTTTTTTTTTTTTTTTTTTTTTTTTTTTTGTCCCAACTAGCATGCTGCAAGATCTGTATACGTCCAAACGCAACCCAGACAGCGCTATCCTTACAGCCGTCACTAAGCCAGTACCAACTCGAACTTCCCCCACAGACGGTGTTGTAATCGCGATCAGTAACAGACAAGGTATCCCAGTCACAGCACATTTTTTAATAAAGTTTCGATCTCTCTCTCTCTCTCTCTCTCTCTCTCTCTCTCTCTCTCTCTCCACCCAATAACTGTATTGGTTGCTTGACCCGTCCAAAACAGCCAACCACAGGTTTGTTTCCAACGCAGCTGACACAAGCGATGTTTTTACCGTATGAGCTGTCGTTATAACTTCTACACGCAGATACATATACAAACAGTAGGATGAGCGCAAATTTGGGATGTTTTTTAGAAAATCGATAAGAAAAAGAACGAAATTTATACAAGATGAACCAATGTGCAATAATTCAAACCCCACTCCATGCAGCAATGTACCGAGCAACATCGATTTAAACGAACGCTTTGCTTAGATGTAGAATAGAACAACACAGAATTACACCTCCCTAACAGATACTTTACTGAGGGAGTTACTTCTCTCTGGTAACAAGCAACCTGTCTTCTGGTATCTTCTCCTAAACCCTGTAAGACCGAAACGTTCTACTCGAGAAGCTAGACACAGAATACAAATTGTTCTTTATTATTCTTGTTATCTGTGACTTTAATTTTCTCCGCTGTAATTTTTTTAACTTGTAGTTTTAGAGCATATCGGCGTCTCCTATTACCGTTCCAGCCAGAAGTTCGAAAGGTAGAGGGAAGGTATGTTCTCGAACTCCATTACGTATCTTCGTTTCCTCCTGCAATCCAACTCCTTTATAGCTCTACACCTTCGGGCAATGCTTCTAGACGAGAACAACCGGGTATTTTAACTTTTCCCATTATTTCCTGTACAGCACTATGCGTCCCGATGTGTGTACGTTACCAAGTCCTGCGGTAATTTCCGTATGGAACACTAGGTTTACGACTATTGCAAACGATTGCTTGTTATTCCATCCGTTTTTAACTATGCAAATGACTGTCCCCCAGTCCTCCACATTTGGATACAATGTAATCCCTTCTTCAAACGAGAATACAATACGTTTTTCGTGTGTTCCGCTATTTTCGGTCAGTACACCGAAGCGTGACTAATCTCCCTGACTGTTTACTGTAAAAAAGCAAATATTTTATAAGTCCCAGTCGTAACCAGATTTTTTCACACCTTCTGTTTAAGCCAGGCTTACACATATGCCATAGCTTCGTCTTTCTCCAGCATTAGGTTGTACTCGTCCTTTATGGCAGTTGCTTTAGCCATATATTCTAGCTTCCTTCTCTCGGTCTCGATATCCGCCATTTCCAGTTTTCTTTTCGTGTACATAAGACATTAACTGCACGTAGCGATGTAATTTCTTTAATGGGGGATGGCTTAAGTCTGTGTGATACATTTACTCTTTTCGCTGGACTAGCGGAATGACATTGTTTATAGGTACCAGACCTAATTCGGCGATATCTATATCTGGAGGCAGTGTGGAGAACAACGTTCTGGATACGTGTACTACTTACATCGACTTTGCCGGTGTCAGTATTACGAATCTCCACGTAATTTACAGGTAGACAAATGAGACTAAAAGCTGATAGAACGTAATGTATAAGCTTTTATCGATCTGGAAGGTTTTTTTACCTGTACACCGATCAATTTTCGGGTATTTTTATTACCCTAGTACACAAATTTCAGGACACTATTAAATACTACAAAGCATCTTTTGTTCCAGATGTTTGTTATTCGCCTCCACATGGTGGAGAAGCACTTTGCAGATACCGTTTAAAACACTTAAACTGTCATGCACAAGATTAAAAACACTATCCATCCGGTAATCGTATATTGTAACCTCCAACCTTGTAATACCCCTGTTCTCGACCCAACGAAGAAATAAGTGCTCAAATGCAGCAAATAGACCTCTATCTCTCTTTTTACGGCAAATCAGATCATGGATCACAAAATTCACACCACAACCGGCGGATTATCCCCTAGCATGACTCCAGGACGTTCTCCAAATTATGGTTTTGGGTGATATTTCCAAGCGAAGTACTAAATAACCTTCATATAGGCGAGATTCTAGATGCGTTCTTCGGGATGGTAAATTATTGTCCTTCGGTCGAGAAGCATCGAATTCATAAACCCCTTATGGTTAGGTGTTTTAAACCTAGGTAGTTACCTTCTTTTGGAGGCGTGTTTAATCGTTTGTTTAGTCTCTCGATAAAAAAATTTCGGGTGTTGTATTAGTGGATATACAAATATAAGAAAAAGAGTTTGTTATTGATCTGAATCGTTCCTTGTTAGCTGTTCTGTGTGTGTTGTACATTTTTAGCATCGGAGAAACCGTTTTTCAGATTTTAGAAATACTGGAATAACTACAGAAATTCCACAGAGTGGGCAGAGCAGATAGTGTTCTCGCAAGATGACGTGGGTTAAGCGTCATATTAGATTTCGAAGGCTACTAAAAACGATTGGTATTTTTACACTGTACTGATTAACATGCGCGAAAATTGATAGAGAGGGTTCGAAAAATCTGTTGAGAAAAGCGTATACATGTAATTTTTACGTGGGGAGTCTATATGTCATCGACTTTATTTTTCTCGAGTAGCGGAAACTGTATCATATGGCGATAGAGAGCGTGGAAGGGTTGTAACGAAAGTGAGATTGCATGCGATGAACATTTTTTTCCGAATAATTACTTTCGAAGAGTAGGACAACACGTTTTGTATATGGGTGAGAATATCATGGGATTCGGTTGGGTTATAGCAGAGGGTTTGGAGAAAAATATTTGTGTTTTCGGTAAATAGCCAGGGAGAATGGTCACTAACGGGAAACATTTCGCGATGTACCCAGATGAGGGTTATAAGGAATAAGTCGAAAACTTATATCTATCGCGAAAAATAGTGTTAATATTAGATCGTGTAGTTACTTTGGGGGCAAATGTGCATTGTCAGCTGGTGTGTGGAAAGAATTATACAGATTAATCTCAGGACGGCGCGTTGATATCATTGTGGAATCGTCGAAAACGAGTGGATTCGAGCATGTTTACCACACGATACAGATTAAGTATGGTGGACTGGATGTTGTACATTTTTATCATCGGAGAAGCTGTTTGCAGAGAAAATAGCTACAGAAATTCCACAAGAGTAGGAAGAGCAGATAGTGTTCACACAAAATGACGTGGGTTGTTTGTCATATTAGATTTCGAAGGGTATTAAAAAAAAACTATTGGTATTTTTACACTGTACTGGTTAACATGCGTAAAACATTGATTGAGAGGGTTCTAAAAATCCGTTGAGAAAAGCTTATACCTGTAATTTACATGGGGAGTCTGGCATTCTATATGTCATCGACTTTATTTTCTCGAGTATCGAAAACTGTATCATATGGTGACAGAGAGCGTGGAAGGTTTAGAACATGTAGGCGAGCAAAAAAGAAGTCTTAGCCCCTTCACAGAGCTGTATTCCATTTGTAAAGTGCACAAGCGATGTGTTTCTGAAGACGTTCTAATATTGTAACTGGGAATGGTCGCTGGAGAGCGGATGCAAAGTGTGGTTAATATTTGTTATATCGTAAAGCTAAAAGTTGAAACTGGTGCCTGGAATTGTTGTCGACATGTCTCAAACGGATGTGTGTGAGTTTTTTCGAAAATACAGCGTCTTATGTGTAGGCACGATTCACGCAGTGTATGGCTAAATCTGCTTACAACTGTAGTTGGAATACTCGTCGATGATGGTGATATCTAGAGAAAAAAACGTACATCCCGCGTCGGCAGCAAGACCGCTGGGAAGATGAAGTAAAACACAAACATCTAAGGAAATTGAAATTAGCGCGTTGTGTTCTCAAGAATGGTTGTAGTGCACTAAAGTTTTCGGGCAGACGCTGAAAAACACGCGCATCCGACTATATCAGTTAAAAATGCTGTATTTCGAGATGAATTTCGCTACAAAGTGTTAACAGCCGAGGCGAAGTAGCGCACTAGGGATACGTTTTTAGTTTCACGAAAAGATCTGTGACTTTCACGGTAGTAGCGAGCCTTTCTTTCTTTTTTTTCAATTAATGTTTCTGCTATGGATACACATGCAAGTCGGCCGCGGTGGCCGAGGGGACTGAGGCGCTCCAGTCACGGTCTGCACGGCCACTACGGTCGGGGGTTCGAATCCCCCCTCGGGCATGGATATTTGTGCCGACTTTAGTATAAGGTAGTTCATAAGTAGTTGGTAAGTTTAGGGACTGATGACCCCGTAGTTAAGTCCCATAAGCTTAACAAACATTTGAACATTTGAACACATGCAACCTGGATGCAGTCCGTAATAATAATAAATACATAAGGTCGTGTGTGTGTATTGGAATATGATGTATGCAATAAGCCTGACGCGTTTTTTCCCTACATAATACTGGTTCGAGAAAGGGCGATATAAGTTACATTAAAAACATATTTCTCGCATTCTCTGCTTGTTTGTTTTTACTTGTGGGGAATAGGAAAGAGAGATAGAGAGGTTCGTAAAAAAGCATGATTGGTCGTTGCTGTCACTGTTATTGAGAAGTGATATATGTTTGATAAGTTTTAAGGTTTGTCCGCAGAGTGCAGTGACGAGCGCTTCTTCTTCCTCGCGCGTGTGGAGTGGAACTATTTGCTTAGTCTTTACAGCTAACGCTCGGCCAGAGCACGTGTGTGATCACCGCCGCCTGTCGGCCGCGCGCGCTGTTTTGAAAGGCTGACGCGGAGCAGGTATCGGCAAGGGGTTGAATGGAGCGGACTACCGCCATTGTCCGTCTGAGTTCTGCTTTTCTCGCCAGGAGAGACACAGCAAATTGTTTTCTTGCGGGCGGACTGTTCCACTGCAAATTAGAACTTCGCGGACATTGGTGTAGAGGCAGTACAAGGAGCTATAATGTTCATAGGGAAAAATTGTAACGCGAAATATAATAATAATAATCGGGGTGGTCGGATGGCTGTGTCCGCGTCGCCGAGGACGGGCGGTGGCGCTGTTAAATAATAATAATTTTCTGCGCGGACTCCGCGGCAATTCTTTGCAAGGTGCGGAGCGCAGCCCGGTCGGCGCGCTGGGGTCGACCGGAAGAATTGCGCGCATGCCACGGCAGGGCTCCGTAAATGCACTACGGTAGTCTTTTCGCTTATGTACGCAAGTACATGATCGTCAGGGGGCCGAAGATGGGTGAGTGGGCAGTCGGCCTGGGTGCCGCAGCGGCTACGGCCGGCGGACTGAGGCACACAATAGAGGCTGGTCAGCTCCAGAGGAGGGGGCAGGTGGCCAGCGTCTGCACACATGGCTTCGTTGTGTAGGCGCTGGTTGGGGGGAGAGGAGGGATCAGAGCCATCTATTGTCCGCGGTTGGAACTGCTGCTTTCAGTCGATGTCAATGGCTATGGATTGAAAATTCGATATAATTACTAGAGTAATGGGAGTACATACGTATGGCATTACAGATGATCATATATATGATTCATCTATAAGCACATCTAATTTTGGATGCGATATGAGCTCTAATTAAGGCTCTTTCCTATCATGTTACCGAACAGAATGCTCTGATTTGATTTTATATATAGAAACAGGTGCAGTCTGAGGGTGCTCCACCGGATTGGAGGGGCGAAAGCCTTCCAGGGCAACCCGAATCAGTCTTCCCGTCAATTTGTGGTTGTACCAGGAACCTCCCAACTACGGGAGTCAAATGTAATTACCATAATCGCATCCTTCCTATGCTGCTGCTGTCTCTCTGACACTCTGCGTCTGAATGACTGCAGAATGTTGGTTGGGGATGGCCACATGGTAGGATGGGGGAGGGGGTGGTCACATGCTGTGTTCTCATTGGCCGGTGGTGGTCACATGGTAGGGTGGGGGGTGACAGGTGACGTAGATAGTCATATGATGCCTTGGGGCGAGCTCAGTTCCATGGCAGACGTGGAGGAGTGAAGACGTGCAATTGCAATAACAATAAACAATTAACCTAAGTACACGTAATTGCAAGTGCTCTCGTTACATGCAATTACTCTAACTACACGCAATTGCAATTATGCAATTACTCTAAGTACACGTAATTGCAATTACTCTAATTAATTTTATATGAATTTTATGTGCCAGTATGACCAATAGTATCCTACTGCCGCCATTTTTAATGGACATTTATCAACGATGATCCCTAACGTTTTGTGTTGTTCGACGGTTTGTACCCATGGCACGGCTACGTTGTCAAACCCTGTGATGTTTACTAGAGCGCGCGCCACATAACTTGGCGGGTGCGGCCTGGATGCGCAGGCCTACGTCACGCCACGTGACCTGCTGGCCAATAGCAGTCAGTCAGCCGTTGCGCGCGGTCGAGTTCGTGTCGTACTGTGCGGAGCGACAACTCGTTTTGCCATTCTGCGTTGTGTTTTTTTGCGAGTTATTTCGGAGCATTCAGTTTACTATGAGTAGCAACAGAAAATCTCAACCTGTATTACAGAAACAGGCAAGAGAAATAGTGTTTCGCGTATATCACTTCTTTAGACGGGAGACGGAATCGGCTGATCACAAAGCCTCTGCTTATCACCACGTTAAAAATTATTTTGTGACAGTTAAGCTTGTATTGTGTAACTTTATACTATGTGTGCTTCCCTGGCAAAGGAACTGTAACACGATTTTTGTTCTTACTTCTGCTGTTTCGTTGTGGATTTTGTTTAAAGCTTGTCTTTCGGCTTCAACAGCTTTGACGATTTTGTTATGAAGTCTATTAATGTTGAGTATTATCCGTTTCCTGACTGTCGATCTCTTTGCTGTATGTAGCAAGCAATCGTCATTATTTTATTGTTATTACAACCTGAACTATCCACTGTAAAATCTGTTTGTTTTATTTATGCTAGTGTGACATCTATTTTCACTTTTGAAAAAATTGTAGGAAAATCGCTAGACAAAAATGTTTTACAAAAGCTTTTATTCATGGCCGATTTCGACAGTTGTTGGTTGTCATCATCCGATCTTTATTGCATGGATTTCAGTATTTTTCATTTACCTGCACAGAATCAATTTTACAAAAAATAAATCACGAAATGTGAAACACGTTTCTTTGACCAGTAAGCACTTGCTTGATGGGCATCAGTACAAAGACCGAACATGTGTTGCTTGTAACGTTTTTAGATAGTCTCCTTGTCTTGTACAATGTCAAACATAAACAATTATTCTATCATTTCATATGATATGTCACTTAAGTCATTGATAGACTATTTTAATAACTGCTTCGAAAAATCCAAATTTGTCAATTTCTAATTTATCACATTTTTATCTTCACAATTAATTTACTTTGAATTCGTAATCTGTCGTGAACGTCTGATGTGGTTTTTCAGTAATAATGGATAGATTGATGTCCCTAGAAGAGCTGTGTATATAATTTACAGATATTTCGTGTTAATCGACTGAGCTACGAAATGAATTTCTGTGCCGCTCCGAAAATTATGCCCTGCCATGTAAACATGATAGGTACAAGAGAGGGGCTCATATATAGTCGTGAATGCGCCACAGTTTTCCCAACAATCAAACGAGCGTTGTTTTTCTGCATCACACTTTTTATGCAGCCGTGTGTGTTCAAGACTCGCAGCTCGACATTTCCTCGCGCTTGTTTGCGGCCGTAACTTTAAAGCTAAGCGGCAGTCAGCTCAGCAGCTGACTGCGGAATGGAACGGAGCGCGGCTAACGCACAGTGCGGCTACGCTGCGACAGCTGGTCCCCCCACCACCACGCAACTACCTGCGCAGAAGAGCCAGTCCACCCGCCAAGTTACGTGGCGCGCGCTCTAGCTTACACTTCCCCGTGTTAATCTTTGCTCCTGTAGCTGCACAGTAGGTGTCAAGGTCCTCTTTCAGACTTGTGATCTCACCTGCATATGCCCCTGTAGTGAATTTAACTCCTTCAAGTTGTAAACCAGAAATTTTGCTGGTTAACCTTTTGAGTTTTGGCTCCAAGGAGAGCACATACAGCAACAGCAGCATAGAGAGAGAACAGCCAACAGCCCTGGGGGACCCCCCTAGTCCGAGTCATTTGTCTATTGACAACTATTTTGGTCGTTATCCCTGTGTAATCAAATGTCGCACCACTTTTAAAACTCTTTCTTCCAGGCCTACTTCTTTCATTACTTTTTCCAAGTATTGGTGATTTACCCGATCAAACGCTTTATTAAAATCAATAAATAATAGTGCACACTTCATATTTGTTCAAATGTTTGTATAGTCTATGGGACTACGGGGTCATCAGTCCCTAAACTTACAAAATACTTATGATCTACTTACGAACTAGGACGGCACAAATATCCATGCCCGATGGGGGATTGGAACCCCCGACCGTAGTGGCCGTGCAGACCGTGACTGGAGCGCCTCAGTCTCCTCGGCCACCGCGGTCGGCTTCATATTTGTAACGGAGGCTATGGATATGACACCTCTGTAGGCAGAAATTGTATTCATGACAGTTCGTGCAGGGAAATAGGATTGGTGTTTTCCAATAATTTTACTTAGGGGAAGACTAAGTCTACTGATAACTGCCCGGGCGATGGTTTTATAATAAAAATTCAGCAAAGTAATAGGCCTGAAGCTGTCGATGCATTTTCGTCCCCTATTTTTTGGAACTAAAACAATTTTCCCTTCCTTAAACTCTTTAGGAATTACGTCACCTTTTAATATTTCATTTAAAATATCCATAAAAGTTGGTCCTATAAGGTGCCAAAATTTACAATAAAATTCTTTTGGCAACCCATCAGGTCCAGGGGATTTGTCGGGCGGCGACCTTAAAATGAGATCTAAAACTTCACGTTTTGTAAACACAGTTAATATGTCACTGTTATCGTCAGAATTAATGTCCGGAGTAAGTACTTGAAGAAATTCCCATACTGCACCCTCATCAACATGTTCCCAAGAGTACAATTCTCTATAATGTTAATATATTTCCTGTACTATGTCGTTTTGATTAACGAGCAGTCTACCATTTGACGTCAATACCTCATCAATGAACGTCCGTCTTCGGTTGGTATTATTTTTAATTAAATGGTACATAGACGTCATCTCTTCATCTACTAGAGAGCGTGATTTGCACTTTATTTTCAGACCCTCTAACTGTTTGTGCTTGATACTAAGTAATTTTGCTTTGATGCTCTTGATTTGTTGGAAGTATGTTGCATTGTTGTCAGCTTCCCTAGCTTTTTGTCTGCCATAATTCAACACACACTGAAGAAGTTTTCGTTTGTCCACCAGTCTACTTTAGATTGATAGCGGCTGAGGGATCTGAGACAAACGTTCCATGTTTCCCTGACGTCGTCTTCTAATTCTCTGTCTTGGAAGAGCGAGATATTGAGCATCCATTGTGATCTATATAGTTTGATGGGCTGTTTATCGAGATCAAGTGTTACAGCAAGCGCACAATGGTCAGAGAATACTGCAGGCATTACTTCCGCGGCGGGAACCCTGTCACTAATGTTATCCGTCACATATAGGCGGTCAAGGCGGCTGCATGAGTGGGCGGTGAAGTAGGTGAATCTCACCAGTGTGGGATATTTCACTTCCCACGCGTCCTGCAGCTTTATATGTTTTACAAGTTCGTGCAGCTCTTTACAGTAATTGAAATGAGGACGCTGATCTTTCGCATGTAAAACGCAATTAAAGTCTCCACCTAACAATATGTATTGCGTGTTTTTCCTTAGAAGGTAGATAATCTCCTCCTTAAAATATCTGGAACGTTCTGTTTTATTAGAATTCCCCGGCGGAGCGTATAAATTAACCACAGTGACATTATACAACTTAAAACTTATACCTCGACCGGATTCCAATTTTTCAGTCTCTTGAAATGGAATACCGTCTTTAATTAAAACTGCAGTACCGGTACTGTTCCCCAGAGCTATGTTTTCTATGGTGTTGAAGTCCGATATACGGAGGTTCGTTGTTAACACCTCTTGTAATAGCAAAATATCGGCATCAGATTCTTAGCAAACTGTTTGAAGGCCGCGAGTTTCAGATCAGAAGTGATTCTACTGATGTTCAGGGCTACAACTTTATACGCCTGCATCTATCTGGTCCAGAAAAGCACTACTTTTTTACTTTCCCCCCTCCCGCGTCCGCGTCCCAATCCACTGATGCTTTGCCACTTGTTTTCTCAGTGTCAGTCCTGTCAGCGTTCAGTTTCGGCCGTACTTTCCTCCTACGCCTGCCACTGCTGGTGAAACCCACAGTAGCGGGTGCGTTCACCGAGCCCAGCCGAGCCGAAAAAGGGGGGAAAGTCAACTTTTCAAGTTGCAAAAAATTTTGACGGTATATAAGACCACGCCACATAGATTTATCAACTTATTTTTTCCTTAAAAGCTTTGCCTTGCCTGATAAAATAAAAAATTCTACTTTTCATTCAGCGTGAGTTTTTAGTTTCGCAACTCTCCTCACTCGATTTTGATGAAACTATGCGGTTAAAAAATCTGATGTTTGGACACATAGTAGTACAACATCTTAGCTTTCGAATAAAGCATTCACCTTTTTGAAATTCGTAACAGTCGTTTTCAAATGATGCTTTTTGTCAAGGATGCGCAAGTGACTTACAAAACGTTTATTGAAAAAGTTCGATAGCGGGCAGCTTACTGTCCTATGTATTTTAGACCATACATTACTGCGAGTAAAATAGAGCTAAAAGTACAGAAAAGTTTTTAAAATAGTATTCGCACCGATATCTACCTCCTTTCACAAGTAATTGCGAGTTATCTGAGCGGCGTCATGCCGCGACTGCAAGCCTACGAACTCGGCGGCTGTTGGACGTAGCGTGAAGCACTGCAGCGCCGAATAATTTGAATTGCTGGCCACGTGTGTAGATCACTCGTGATGTGTTCATGATCCGTAACCAGATAAACAAGTATGAACTAATTTTTCTTGGGTGGCGACCGATTACAATGTGGCTTTACATCAGGTCATACTTGACTTTCAGAGGGGCATACGACTGATTTTTTTCTCCACACCAGACAATTAATGGAGTATATATTTCTCCTTTGGAACTAGAAGAGAAAAAAAAAATTATTGTAGACTGCGACTTTACTGTTGATGGGCTGGATTTTTTTTTTCTGAAATTACATGTTATAGCTTTCTAGTTGGAGATGGTAAGAGAAGCAGCCCAAAAATACACTTATATTTATAGTGTATCCTCCTAATACTATATATATTTGTTTTTGCTTTTGTAGCTCTCGAAAAATGTTGTAACACAACCTGAGAATAATGGTATGCAATGTGTTCCACATAAAAGCGGTACCCTCACGTCTATCATTAAATTAAGAATGAATTAAGTAAAACACAATACGGAACAGTGACATTAAAAACACGTAGCTAACTCCTTATGAGAAGTTTTGCAAGTGGTGGTTAAAAGCGTATATGAGATGTACCGGTTTTATATGCGCCATTCTGCACTATATTTTCAGCCCACCTGCACCTTCAAGAAGCTCTAACAGGTCTCTGATTTTTATTTTTTATTTTCTGTTATTTTTTATTTATTTATTTAGGGGAACTAAGTTGCTATGAACATTTTGCTGAATCATCTGATGACAATTTTCTTAATTTTGTCTTTCGAGTTTTATACACTACCTGAAAGAAAAATACGCTGTATTGTTTAGCCTCAGACTCTGGCAGAACAGGTCAGTAAAGGATAGAAGCGTTTGTCACTTTTTGCTTTTTTATTCTTGGTGGGCTTGTCCCCAGCAACAATGAATCCCCACCCACTGACAGCAGAAGATCGAAGGAAAAAAGGTGTGAGCAATATTTTCTCATTGCCGTCTTCTTCGAGCCAGCTAATAATTTATTTTAATACCGTTTTCTTACACTGTAGTGACTCGTCAAATTTCAAGCACATAAGAAATTGGTGGTAATGGACTCATCCCATGAATTTCGACTAAAATTTAGGACGGTTTTCCCTTATGTGAACGAATAAATAAAAATTACTGAAAAAGAAAAATATTCATATTACAGAACTGACAGTAATACAATTAAAAAAAAACATATTTTCATAACAGTGTATTTAGAAATAAATATCGTGCAGAGGCTTCCCTGGAAAGCAGAGAGGTAACGTGTGATTCTTTGCTGCAGAAGCAACACCGTAGCCCAATCGGCTCGCGCCGGAAATATTAAACATTACGAATGTCCTCCACTCCCATTAACCTCAGACATTGCCGAAGTGGGGTGGCTTGCGTGCCTCAACGAAACAGATAGCCGTACCGTAGGTGCAACCACATCGGAGGGGTATTTGTGGAGAGGCCATAAAAACGTGTGGTTCCTGAAGAGGGGCAGCAGCCTTTCCAGTAGTTACAGGGGCAACAGTCTGGATGATTGACTGAGCTGGCCTTGTAACATCATCTAATGCGGCTTTGCCACACAGCTACTGCGAACGGCTGAAAGCAAGGGGAAACTACAGCCGTTACTTTTCCCGAGGACATGCAGCTCTACTGTATGTTCATATGATGATGGCATCCTCTCGGGTAAAATATTCCGGAGGTAAAATTCGGATCTCCGGGCGGGGACTACTCAGGAGGATGTGGAAAGACAACACTGGCATTCTACAGATCGGAGCGTGGAATGAAAATCAAATGTTTGTATAGTCTATGGGACTTAACTACGGGGTCATCAGTCCCTAAACTTACAAACTACTTATGAACTACTTAAGAACTAAGACGGCACAAATATCCATGCCCGAGGAGGGATTCGAACCCCCGACCGTAGTGGCCGTGCAGACCGTGACTGAAGCGCCTTAGTCTCCTCGGCCACCGCGGCCGGCAGCGTGGAATGTTAGATCCCTTAGTCGGGTAGGGACGCTAGAAAATTTAAAGAGGGAAATGGATAGGTTGAAGTTATAAATAGTGGGGATTAGTGAAGTTTGGTGGAAAGAGGAACAGGATTTCTGGTCAGGCGAGTACAGGATTATAAATACAAAATGAATTGGGGGTATTACAGGAGTAGGTCTGATAATGAATAAGAAAATAGGAATGCGGGTAAACTACTATGAGCAACACAATGAACGCATTATCGTAGTCAAGATAGATACGAAGCCAACACCGACCACAGTATACAGATTCATATGCCAACTAGCTCTGCCGATGATGAGGAAATCGAAGAAATATATGAGGAGCTAAAGGAAATTATTCAGACAATTAAGGGAGAGAAAAACTTAATTGTTATGGGAGACTGGAATTCGGTAGTAGGACAAGGAAGGCCAGGGAAGATAGTAGGTGAATATGGTCTGGGCAAAAGGAAGAGGAAGCCGCCTGGTAGAATTTTGCACAGAACATAATTTAGTTATAAAAAACACCTGGCTTAAGAATCACAAAAGAAGTTTGTATACGTGGAAGAGACCAGGAGACACTGGGAGATACCAGATAGATTTTATAATGGTAAGACATAGATTTCGGAACCAGGTTTTAAACTGTAAGACATACCCAGGGGCAGATGTAGACTCTGACCATAACTTGTTGGTTATGAACTGTAGGCTGAAACTGAAAAAACTACAAAAAGGTAGGAAACTAAGGAGAGGGAACCTGGATAAATTGAAGGAACCCGAAGTTCTTAAGAATTGTAGAGGGAGCTTTAGCCAAAAATTGACAGAAACGGGGGAAAATAAAACAGTAGAGGAGGAATGGGCAGCATTGAGAGAAGAAATAGTGAAGGCAGCACAGGACAAAATAGTTAGGAAGGCAAGACCTACAAAAAATCCTTGGATATCACAGGAGATACTAAATTTAATCGATGACAGGATGAAATATAAAAATGCAGTAAATGAAACAGGCAAAAAAGAGTACAGACGACTAAGAAATGAGTTTGACAGGAAGTGCAAATTGGCTAAGCAGGAGTGGCTAGAAGGCAAATGCAAGGATGTAGAAGAATGTATAAATAGGGGAAAAATAGATACAGCCTACAGGAAAATAAAAGAAACATTTGGAGATAAGAAAAACAGCTCTATTAATATCAAGGACTCTGATGAAAAACCAGTTCTCAGCAGAGAAGGGAAAGTTGAAAGGTGGAAAGAGTATATAGAGAGGCTCTATGAAGGAAATGAAGTTAGCGGCAATATTGTAGAAACGGGAGAAGAAGTAGATGAGGATGAAATAGGAGATACTATACTGAGAGATGAATTTGACAGAACACTGAAAGACCTAAGTCGAAAAAAGGCCCCTGGAGTAGATAATATTCCCTCAGAGCTACTGAAGTCTCTGGGAGAACCAGCAATGACAAAAGTGTTTCACCTGGTGTGTAAGATGTATGAGACAGGTGAAGTACCCTCAGACTTTAAGAAAAATGTTATAATCCCCATTCCAAAGAAAGCAGGCGCAGTCAGCTGTGTTAACTACATAACCATTAGTTTAATAAGTCAGGGTTGCAAAATATTAACACGAATTATTTACAGAAGGATGGAAAAGCTGGTAGCAGCCGACCTCGGGGAAGGTCAGTTTGGGTGCAGGAGAAATGTAGGACTCGGGAGGCAATACTCACTTTACAGCTTACCTTAGAAGATAGATCAAGAAAAGGCAAACCTACATTTCTAGCTTTTGTAGATTTGGAGAAGGCTTTTGACAATCTTGATTGGAATAAACTCTTTCAAGTTCTGAAGCAAGCAGAAGTAAAATATAGGGAGCGTAAGGTTATTTACAACTTGTACAAAAACCAGACAGCGGTTGTCATAGTTGAAGGGCATGAAACGGATGCAGTGGTTGGAAAGGAAGTAAGACAGGGTTGTAGCCTTTCTCCAATGTTATTCAATTTGTACATTGAGCGAGCTATAAAGGAAAGCAAGGAGAAATTTGGGGAAGGAATTAAAGTTCAGGGGGAAGAATTAAAAGCATTGCGATTTTGCCGACAACATAGTAATTCTATCAGATACAGCAAAGGACCTGGAGGAGCAATTGAACGGAATGGACAGTGTGCTGAAAGGTGCATATAAGATTAGCATTAACAAGAGCAAAACTAGGGTAATGGAGTGCAGTGTAAGAAAATCAGGTGATGCCAAAGGAATTAGATTAGGTCAGGAAGCAATAAAGGAGGTAGATGAGTTTTGTTACTTGGGCAGTAAAATAACAAATGATGGTCGCATTACAGAGGATATAAAATGCAGAATGGCAATGGGTAGGAAAACATTCTTGAAAAAGAGTAATTTGTTAACATCGAATATTGATTTGAACTTAAGGAATTCGTTTCTGAAGGCATTTGTATGGAGTGTTGCCTTGTATGGGAGTGAGACATGGACGATACACACTGCGGACAGGAAGAGGATTGAGGCTTTTGAAATATGGTGCTACAGAAGAATGCTGAAGATTAGGTGGGTGGATCGCGTAGATAATGAGGAGGTACTGTGCAGAATTGGGGAGAAAAGAAATTTCTGACATACCTTGACTAAAAGGTGGGATAGATAGGTAGGGCACATTCTTAGACATCAAGGAATTGTGAATTTAGCGTTGGAGGGAAGTGTGTGTGATAAAAACCGCAGAGGAAGACTAAGAGATGGATACAGTAAGCAGATTCAGACAGATGTAGGCTGCCATTCTTATGTGAAGATGAAGAGGCTAGCTCAGGATAGGGTATTGCGGAGAGCTGCATCAAACCAGTCTCCGGACTGAAGACCAAAACAACAACAACAACAACAACAACGAATGTCGTTGGCTGAGCGTGAGCCGGCTGAAGCGGAGTCCTCTCGGCCCGGCCGGCAGTGTGGACACGGCAGCTCGCTGTGGACGTCCAGCTCCATACAAGGCCCGGCCGGCAGTGTGGACACGGCAGCTCGCTGTGGACGTCCAGCTCCATACCAGGCCCAGCCGGCAGTGTGGACACGGCAGCTCGCTGTGGACGTCCAGCTCCATACAAGGCCCGGCCGGCAGTGTGGACACGGCAGCTCGCTGTGGACGTCCAGCTCCATACCAGGCCCAGCCGGCAGTGTGGACACGGCAGCTCGCTGTGGACGTCCAGCTCCATACCAGGCCCAGCCGGCAGTGTGGACACGGCAGCTCGCTGTGGACGTCCAGCTCCATACCAGGCCCAGCCGGCAGTGTGGACACGGCAGCTCGCTGTGGACGTCCAGCTCCATACCAGGCCCAGCCGGCAGTGTGGACACGGCAGCTCGCTGTGGACGTCCAGCTCCATACCAGGCCCAGCCGGCAGTGTGGACACGGCAGCTCGCTGTGGACGTCCAGCTCCATACCAGGCCCAGCCGGCAGTGTGGACACGGCAGCTCGCTGTGGACGTCCAGCTCCATACCAGGCCCAGCCGGCAGTGTGGACACGGCAGCTCGCTGTGGACGTCCAGCTCCATACCAGGCCCAGCCGGCAGTGTGGACACGGCAGCTCGCTGTGGACGTCCAGCTCCATACCAGGCCCAGCCGGCAGTGTGGACACGGCAGCTCGCTGTGGACGTCCAGCTCCATACCAGGCCCAGCCGGCAGTGTGGACACGGCAGCTCGCTGTGGACGTCCAGCTCCATACCAGGCCCAGCCGGCAGTGTGGACACGGCAGCTCGCTGTGGACGTCCAGCTCCATACCAGGCCCAGCCGGCAGTGTGGACACGGCAGCTCGCTGTGGACGTCCAGCTCCATACCAGGCCCAGCCGGCAGTGTGGACACGGCAGCTCGCTGTGGACGTCCAGCTCCATACCAGGCCCAGCCGGCAGTGTGGACACGGCAGCTCGCTGTGGACGTCCAGCTCCATACCAGGCCCAGCCGGCAGTGTGGACACGGCAGCTCGCTGTGGACGTCCAGCTCCATACCAGGCCCAGCCGGCAGTGTGGACACGGCAGCTCGCTGTGGACGTCCAGCTCCATACCAGGCCCAGCCGGCAGTGTGGACACGGCAGCTCGCTGTGGACGTCCAGCTCCATACCAGGCCCAGCCGGCAGTGTGGACACGGCAGCTCGCTGTGGACGTCCAGCTCCATACCAGGCCCAGCCGGCAGTGTGGACACGGCAGCTCGCTGTGGACGTCCAGCTCCATACCAGGCCCAGCCGGCAGTGTGGACACGGCAGCTCGCTGTGGACGTCCAGCTCCATACCAGGCCCAGCCGGCAGTGTGGACACGGCAGCTCGCTGTGGACGTCCAGCTCCATACCAGGCCCAGCCGGCAGTGTGGACACGGCAGCTCGCTGTGGACGTCCAGCTCCATACCAGGCCCAGCCGGCAGTGTGGACACGGCAGCTCGCTGTGGACGTCCAGCTCCATACCAGGCCCAGCCGGCAGTGTGGACACGGCAGCTCGCTGTGGACGTCCAGCTCCATACCAGGCCCAGCCGGCAGTGTGGACACGGCAGCTCGCTGTGGACGTCCAGCTCCATACCAGGCCCAGCCGGCAGTGTGGACACGGCAGCTCGCTGTGGACGTCCAGCTCCATACCAGGCCCAGCCGGCAGTGTGGACACGGCAGCTCGCTGTGGACGTCCAGCTCCATACCAGGCCCAGCCGGCAGTGTGGACACGGCAGCTCGCTGTGGACGTCCAGCTCCATACCAGGCCCAGCCGGCAGTGTGGACACGGCAGCTCGCTGTGGACGTCCAGCTCCATACCAGGCCCAGCCGGCAGTGTGGACACGGCAGCTCGCTGTGGACGTCCAGCTCCATACCAGGCCCAGCCGGCAGTGTGGACACGGCAGCTCGCTGTGGACGTCCAGCTCCATACCAGGCCCAGCCGGCAGTGTGGACACGGCAGCTCGCTGTGGACGTCCAGCTCCATACCAGGCCCAGCCGGCAGTGTGGACACGGCAGCTCGCTGTGGACGTCCAGCTCCATACCAGGCCCAGCCGGCAGTGTGGACACGGCAGCTCGCTGTGGACGTCCAGCTCCATACCAGGCCCAGCCGGCAGTGTGGACACGGCAGCTCGCTGTGGACGTCCAGCTCCATACCAGGCCCAGCCGGCAGTGTGGACACGGCAGCTCGCTGTGGACGTCCAGCTCCATACCAGGCCCAGCCGGCAGTGTGGACACGGCAGCTCGCTGTGGACGTCCAGCTCCATACCAGGCCCAGCCGGCAGTGTGGACACGGCAGCTCGCTGTGGACGTCCAGCTCCATACCAGGCCCAGCCGGCAGTGTGGACACGGCAGCTCGCTGTGGACGTCCAGCTCCATACCAGGCCCAGCCGGCAGTGTGGACACGGCAGCTCGCTGTGGACGTCCAGCTCCATACCAGGCCCAGCCGGCAGTGTGGACACGGCAGCTCGCTGTGGACGTCCAGCTCCATACCAGGCCCAGCCGGCAGTGTGGACACGGCAGCTCGCTGTGGACGTCCAGCTCCATACCAGGCCCAGCCGGCAGTGTGGACACGGCAGCTCGCTGTGGACGTCCAGCTCCATACCAGGCCCAGCCGGCAGTGTGGACACGGCAGCTCGCTGTGGACGTCCAGCTCCATACCAGGCCCAGCCGGCAGTGTGGACACGGCAGCTCGCTGTGGACGTCCAGCTCCATACCAGGCCCAGCCGGCAGTGTGGACACGGCAGCTCGCTGTGGACGTCCAGCTCCATACCAGGCCCAGCCGGCAGTGTGGACACGGCAGCTCGCTGTGGACGTCCAGCTCCATACCAGGCCCAGCCGGCAGTGTGGACACGGCAGCTCGCTGTGGACGTCCAGCTCCATACCAGGCCCAGCCGGCAGTGTGGACACGGCAGCTCGCTGTGGACGTCCAGCTCCATACCAGGCCCAGCCGGCAGTGTGGACACGGCAGCTCGCTGTGGACGTCCAGCTCCATACCAGGCCCAGCCGGCAGTGTGGACACGGCAGCTCGCTGTGGACGTCCAGCTCCATACCAGGCCCAGCCGGCAGTGTGGACACGGCAGCTCGCTGTGGACGTCCAGCTCCATACCAGGCCCAGCCGGCAGTGTGGACACGGCAGCTCGCTGTGGACGTCCAGCTCCATACCAGGCCCAGCCGGCAGTGTGGACACGGCAGCTCGCTGTGGACGTCCAGCTCCATACCAGGCCCAGCCGGCAGTGTGGACACGGCAGCTCGCTGTGGACGTCCAGCTCCATACCAGGCCCAGCCGGCAGTGTGGACACGGCAGCTCGCTGTGGACGTCCAGCTCCATACCAGGCCCAGCCGGCAGTGTGGACACGGCAGCTCGCTGTGGACGTCCAGCTCCATACCAGGCCCAGCCGGCAGTGTGGACACGGCAGCTCGCTGTGGACGTCCAGCTCCATACCAGGCCCAGCCGGCAGTGTGGACACGGCAGCTCGCTGTGGACGTCCAGCTCCATACCAGGCCCAGCCGGCAGTGTGGACACGGCAGCTCGCTGTGGACGTCCAGCTCCATACCAGGCCCAGCCGGCAGTGTGGACACGGCAGCTCGCTGTGGACGTCCAGCTCCATACCAGGCCCAGCCGGCAGTGTGGACACGGCAGCTCGCTGTGGACGTCCAGCTCCATACCAGGCCCAGCCGGCAGTGTGGACACGGCAGCTCGCTGTGGACGTCCAGCTCCATACCAGGCCCAGCCGGCAGTGTGGACACGGCAGCTCGCTGTGGACGTCCAGCTCCATACCAGGCCCAGCCGGCAGTGTGGACACGGCAGCTCGCTGTGGACGTCCAGCTCCATACCAGGCCCAGCCGGCAGTGTGGACACGGCAGCTCGCTGTGGACGTCCAGCTCCATACCAGGCCCAGCCGGCAGTGTGGACACGGCAGCTCGCTGTGGACGTCCAGCTCCATACCAGGCCCAGCCGGCAGTGTGGACACGGCAGCTCGCTGTGGACGTCCAGCTCCATACCAGGCCCAGCCGGCAGTGTGGACACGGCAGCTCGCTGTGGACGTCCAGCTCCATACCAGGCCCAGCCGGCAGTGTGGACACGGCAGCTCGCTGTGGACGTCCAGCTCCATACCAGGCCCAGCCGGCAGTGTGGACACGGCAGCTCGCTGTGGACGTCCAGCTCCATACCAGGCCCAGCCGGCAGTGTGGACACGGCAGCTCGCTGTGGACGTCCAGCTCCATACCAGGCCCAGCCGGCAGTGTGGACACGGCAGCTCGCTGTGGACGTCCAGCTCCATACCAGGCCCAGCCGGCAGTGTGGACACGGCAGCTCGCTGTGGACGTCCAGCTCCATACCAGGCCCAGCCGGCAGTGTGGACACGGCAGCTCGCTGTGGACGTCCAGCTCCATACCAGGCCCAGCCGGCAGTGTGGACACGGCAGCTCGCTGTGGACGTCCAGCTCCATACCAGGCCCAGCCGGCAGTGTGGACACGGCAGCTCGCTGTGGACGTCCAGCTCCATACCAGGCCCAGCCGGCAGTGTGGACACGGCAGCTCGCTGTGGACGTCCAGCTCCATACCAGGCCCAGCCGGCAGTGTGGACACGGCAGCTCGCTGTGGACGTCCAGCTCCATACCAGGCCCAGCCGGCAGTGTGGACACGGCAGCTCGCTGTGGACGTCCAGCTCCATACCAGGCCCAGCCGGCAGTGTGGACACGGCAGCTCGCTGTGGACGTCCAGCTCCATACCAGGCCCAGCCGGCAGTGTGGACACGGCAGCTCGCTGTGGACGTCCAGCTCCATACCAGGCCCAGCCGGCAGTGTGGACACGGCAGCTCGCTGTGGACGTCCAGCTCCATACCAGGCCCAGCCGGCAGTGTGGACACGGCAGCTCGCTGTGGACGTCCAGCTCCATACCAGGCCCAGCCGGCAGTGTGGACACGGCAGCTCGCTGTGGACGTCCAGCTCCATACCAGGCCCAGCCGGCAGTGTGGACACGGCAGCTCGCTGTGGACGTCCAGCTCCATACCAGGCCCAGCCGGCAGTGTGGACACGGCAGCTCGCTGTGGACGTCCAGCTCCATACCAGGCCCAGCCGGCAGTGTGGACACGGCAGCTCGCTGTGGACGTCCAGCTCCATACCAGGCCCAGCCGGCAGTGTGGACACGGCAGCTCGCTGTGGACGTCCAGCTCCATACCAGGCCCAGCCGGCAGTGTGGACACGGCAGCTCGCTGTGGACGTCCAGCTCCATACCAGGCCCAGCCGGCAGTGTGGACACGGCAGCTCGCTGTGGACGTCCAGCTCCATACCAGGCCCAGCCGGCAGTGTGGACACGGCAGCTCGCTGTGGACGTCCAGCTCCATACCAGGCCCAGCCGGCAGTGTGGACACGGCAGCTCGCTGTGGACGTCCAGCTCCATACCAGGCCCAGCCGGCAGTGTGGACACGGCAGCTCGCTGTGGACGTCCAGCTCCATACCAGGCCCAGCCGGCAGTGTGGACACGGCAGCTCGCTGTGGACGTCCAGCTCCATACCAGGCCCAGCCGGCAGTGTGGACACGGCAGCTCGCTGTGGACGTCCAGCTCCATACCAGGCCCAGCCGGCAGTGTGGACACGGCAGCTCGCTGTGGACGTCCAGCTCCATACCAGGCCCAGCCGGCAGTGTGGACACGGCAGCTCGCTGTGGACGTCCAGCTCCATACCAGGCCCAGCCGGCAGTGTGGACACGGCAGCTCGCTGTGGACGTCCAGCTCCATACCAGGCCCAGCCGGCAGTGTGGACACGGCAGCTCGCTGTGGACGTCCAGCTCCATACCAGGCCCAGCCGGCAGTGTGGACACGGCAGCTCGCTGTGGACGTCCAGCTCCATACCAGGCCCAGCCGGCAGTGTGGACACGGCAGCTCGCTGTGGACGTCCAGCTCCATACCAGGCCCAGCCGGCAGTGTGGACACGGCAGCTCGCTGTGGACGTCCAGCTCCATACCAGGCCCAGCCGGCAGTGTGGACACGGCAGCTCGCTGTGGACGTCCAGCTCCATACCAGGCCCAGCCGGCAGTGTGGACACGGCAGCTCGCTGTGGACGTCCAGCTCCATACCAGGCCCAGCCGGCAGTGTGGACACGGCAGCTCGCTGTGGACGTCCAGCTCCATACCAGGCCCAGCCGGCAGTGTGGACACGGCAGCTCGCTGTGGACGTCCAGCTCCATACCAGGCCCAGCCGGCAGTGTGGACACGGCAGCTCGCTGTGGACGTCCAGCTCCATACCAGGCCCAGCCGGCAGTGTGGACACGGCAGCTCGCTGTGGACGTCCAGCTCCATACCAGGCCCAGCCGGCAGTGTGGACACGGCAGCTCGCTGTGGACGTCCAGCTCCATACCAGGCCCAGCCGGCAGTGTGGACACGGCAGCTCGCTGTGGACGTCCAGCTCCATACCAGGCCCAGCCGGCAGTGTGGACACGGCAGCTCGCTGTGGACGTCCAGCTCCATACCAGGCCCAGCCGGCAGTGTGGACACGGCAGCTCGCTGTGGACGTCCAGCTCCATACCAGGCCCAGCCGGCAGTGTGGACACGGCAGCTCGCTGTGGACGTCCAGCTCCATACCAGGCCCAGCCGGCAGTGTGGACACGGCAGCTCGCTGTGGACGTCCAGCTCCATACCAGGCCCAGCCGGCAGTGTGGACACGGCAGCTCGCTGTGGACGTCCAGCTCCATACCAGGCCCAGCCGGCAGTGTGGACACGGCAGCTCGCTGTGGACGTCCAGCTCCATACCAGGCCCAGCCGGCAGTGTGGACACGGCAGCTCGCTGTGGACGTCCAGCTCCATACCAGGCCCAGCCGGCAGTGTGGACACGGCAGCTCGCTGTGGACGTCCAGCTCCATACCAGGCCCAGCCGGCAGTGTGGACACGGCAGCTCGCTGTGGACGTCCAGCTCCATACCAGGCCCAGCCGGCAGTGTGGACACGGCAGCTCGCTGTGGACGTCCAGCTCCATACCAGGCCCAGCCGGCAGTGTGGACACGGCAGCTCGCTGTGGACGTCCAGCTCCATACCAGGCCCAGCCGGCAGTGTGGACACGGCAGCTCGCTGTGGACGTCCAGCTCCATACCAGGCCCAGCCGGCAGTGTGGACACGGCAGCTCGCTGTGGACGTCCAGCTCCATACCAGGCCCAGCCGGCAGTGTGGACACGGCAGCTCGCTGTGGACGTCCAGCTCCATACCAGGCCCAGCCGGCAGTGTGGACACGGCAGCTCGCTGTGGACGTCCAGCTCCATACCAGGCCCAGCCGGCAGTGTGGACACGGCAGCTCGCTGTGGACGTCCAGCTCCATACCAGGCCCAGCCGGCAGTGTGGACACGGCAGCTCGCTGTGGACGTCCAGCTCCATACCAGGCCCAGCCGGCAGTGTGGACACGGCAGCTCGCTGTGGACGTCCAGCTCCATACCAGGCCCAGCCGGCAGTGTGGACACGGCAGCTCGCTGTGGACGTCCAGCTCCATACCAGGCCCAGCCGGCAGTGTGGACACGGCAGCTCGCTGTGGACGTCCAGCTCCATACCAGGCCCAGCCGGCAGTGTGGACACGGCAGCTCGCTGTGGACGTCCAGCTCCATACCAGGCCCAGCCGGCAGTGTGGACACGGCAGCTCGCTGTGGACGTCCAGCTCCATACCAGGCCCAGCCGGCAGTGTGGACACGGCAGCTCGCTGTGGACGTCCAGCTCCATACCAGGCCCAGCCGGCAGTGTGGACACGGCAGCTCGCTGTGGACGTCCAGCTCCATACCAGGCCCAGCCGGCAGTGTGGACACGGCAGCTCGCTGTGGACGTCCAGCTCCATACCAGGCCCAGCCGGCAGTGTGGACACGGCAGCTCGCTGTGGACGTCCAGCTCCATACCAGGCCCAGCCGGCAGTGTGGACACGGCAGCTCGCTGTGGACGTCCAGCTCCATACAAGGCCCAGCCGACCACATTCCGGCGCCAGCCTGTTTTCAAGTCTCTTCGCATGATAGCTTGCTTTTTTTAAAAATTTAATTTAAATAACACTAGCGAAAATATGTTTTTTTTTCTTTTATTACTATTAATTCTGTAAAATGAATACAAAATTCAGATTTTTTTAGCTGTTCTCGTAAGGAATAACTTTTCTAAATGTCAATCGAAATTCACGGGACGAATCCATTACCACCTGTTTCTTATGTGCTTAAAATCGGATAGGTCACTACAGTGTGACAACAAAAGAAATGTAATAACAAAATCAGTGAACTGTTAGCTAGCTCAGTTGGCACTGAAGAAGTTTTGGTCACCACCGTATTTCCTTTGATATTCAGCTGCCTGTGGGTGAGGATAGCTTGTCGCTGGGGACAAGTCCACCAGGAAGAAAAAACAGCAAGATGTAAAGTGGCACACGCTTCTCATCCTTTACTGACGTGACTTTTAGTGTCTGAGTCTAAACTATATCAGCGCGTTTTCCTTTTAGTTAACATTTTTTTTTAAATCCAAGTACCATACATACAAACAATATAGTCACCAAATGATTCAGCAAAATGTTCGTAGAAAAGCAGTTTCCCTCAGACACCTTCTTAACAAAATAAATAAGTAATAAAATTCAGAGACATGTGTTGAGTTCTTTAATAGTGGAGATGCGTTGAAAAACAGTACAGCGTGTCCCACATAAAACAGGTAAACCTCACGTATGCCACCATTTGCAACATCCCTTATGAGGAGATAACAACATATTTTTACTACTTTTTACTTAGTTCGTTCTTAATTTAATCTCGGACGTGAGTGTTATTGCTGTTACGTGGGACTAGCTGTATAGAATTATTTTTACCTTGTGATAATTCTTCTGAGAGCTACAAAGACGAAAATTAAAAAAAATGATTATACATGACTTAGGTGTAGAAATACCTATAAATTTCAGTATAATTTTGGGCTTCTTCATTTTATCATTTCCAACTAGAAACCCAATAAGTATAATGTCAAAAAAATTTATTTCAGTCCATCTACCGAAGTAACGGTTAACATTAATTTATTTTTCACTACTAATTCCATTCACGAAATATATATATACTGGTTGTGAACATTTTCAGACTTAAATTGTGAAACCAAATTTGGCACAAGATGACGATGTATTTGGTGTGAATCGTGCTTCTTTCTTGAAAATACATCGATTTCTGAGACTAAATTATCATTTTCCAAACCAAATGCGGAACTCACAGCAAAACATGCTTCTTTGATACGGTCGTTACAAATTGAGTTGTTCATAATGGAAGCCGTCAGCAGTAGTTCCATGTTGCAGAGTAGAGCCAGCTGGTTTATTTATTTTTTTTTTTTTAACGTGACCTAATGTTCTCACTGAGTGTATCTAACAGAGTGTAGTAAAATGTTTTTAAAAAGTAGACTTCAGGTGAATCATATTCAGGATTAACATCTCTTCCTCCTATCTTTTGTGGAAGTTTTCTTTTGCGTTGAACTGTTGGCCCCTCAAAGCCATGTCTTTCACAAAAATCAGTTGCTTCAGTCAAAAACTTTTGGAACTCTTCTTCATTTCTCAAACAATTTATGGACATAACTACGTTGTCAGCAACCAGGACTAGTTCATGAATGGATACATCATGATTATGTATGTACTTTGAAAGAATGTTAGTTTTTTCAAAATAGTACATCATAGTATTCAATACAAAAATAAACTTCAAACTTGGTAATACTTGTGATCAATCCGTGAGCATCTCCACCAGTTATGGAGTCAGTAGCTTCAACATTTTCCAGAGTATGCAGTATATCTATTAAGTGTTGTTGAACTGCTCGCAAGCTTTCATATCTGCTGCTAAATCTTGTGTCACTTAGTGCTTTCAAGGACAAATCCTTATTTATTCCTTCTTTGACTGCACATGCTGCACTTTTTACTGTGGCAAATACTGCATGTATTTTAGACGAAGCCGCAATAAAAAAGTATAGTTGTTGGACTGTGCTAAAAACGTTGCGAACAGAAGCAATGTTTTTAGATGCATCGGCAAGTACAAGATTTAGAGAATGCGTATAGCAATGTACAAACATAACATACGGGTTTCGTTCTTTCATCCTCACAGCGACACCCTTGTAAGAACCACTCATGTTTCCCGCTCCGTCATAGCACTGAGCAATTATATTTTTAAGGTCAATGCCAAGTTCACCGAAAATTGACGCCGTGGAGGTTCGAGTCCTCCCTGGGGCATGGGTGTGTGTGTTTGTCCTTAGGTTAGTTTACCTAGGTTTAAGTAGTTTGTAAGTTACGGACTGATGACCACTCAGTTTGGTCCGATAGATTTACAAACAACAACAAACCGAAAATTGAAACAAGCAACTTGTATAACGTTTCACCGTCAGTGAAATCAGTTTTGTAAAAACCAAGAAAGCTTTCTTTGATTTCGAGCTTTTCTGTTACATATCTTATAACAAGAGTCAATTGTTCTTGATGTGACACATCTGGAGTTTCATCAACAATCACGGAGAATTGTTTCGATTTTTTAGCATCATCAAATATTTACTGCATGGCCAAATTTGCCATGATTTCAATCATTTCATTTTGAACATCGTGATGCTCATAATTGAAAAACTTATCTCTGTCTAAAATTTTTTTAATAAAGAGTTTTCCGTTGATCACAGCTTCAATAACTCGACATAATTACCCCTGTTATCAGAGTCATCATTTTCTCTCTGACGCCGAAGTGCTATTCCCTGCTTGGCCATGAAAAGTAGGGACTGGAATAAAGTCCTCAGATAATCAAGATTTTTTTTAACTTCTTCTTGATGATGTGTTAATATTTTGCTTACCACACTTTCTTTACTTTTAAAACCTTCCTGCCAACGTTGAAGAGCACTGAGGTGAGAAGAAGTTTTTTCGTGCTCTTTAAAGCGTTGCACTGCTTTTTTTCCAGTTTTTAAACCCATTAGATATGAATCTTTCATCATAACAACCTGTGGAATCGAAAAAACGACATGGGAAGCAAAAAGCTTTATCAGCAGCAACACTGTATTCTAACCAATTGTAATTTGTGTACCACATACTTCTAAACTTTCTACCCTTTGTTTCTGGGTACTTATCAATGATAGGTTGAAAAGGACCATTTAAAAAAAACTGTGATGCTGCTTGTCTACCATGAATTGGATCTCTTAGTTCAAATTGAAGCTGAGAAGGACTATTAGACTGAGTAGTCTTACTTACAGGCAATACACTCTCAGCATGTGTACCACCATAATTTCCACTTACAGCTATGTTACAATTGTTCAAATCAGCTTTAAAAGTATACAAGTGTTACTACGCTAAAAAAGTGAATAATGTAATCATATTTTTCCCAGAAAGTGGGGGGGGGGGCAACTGCCCCCCTGGCCCCCCCCTAATCGCCACCACTGGATATCGGTGCGGCTACCATTTCAAAAACTTTTCTACACCTTTAGCTCCATTTCACTCACAGTAATGTACGGTCTAAAATGCATAGGACAGTAAGCTGCCCGCTATCGAACTTTTTCAATACACGATTTGTAAATCACGTGCGCATCCTTGACAAAAAGCATCATTTGAAAACGACTGTTACGAATTTCAAAAGGGTGAATGCTTTATTCGAAAGCTAAGATGTTGTACTACCGTGTGTCCAAAAATCAGATTTTTTAACCGAGTGAGGAGCGTTACAAAACTAAAAATTCAAGTGGAATGAAAAGTAACTTTTTATTTTTTCACAGGCAAGGTAAAGATTTTAAGATAAAAATAACTTCATAAAACGATGTGGCGTGGACTTATATACCGTCAAAAACTGTCACAACTTGAAAATCGGAAAAGTTAATTTTCCCCCTCTTTTTCGGCTCGAATCGGCCCGGCGCGTAGTGTGAACTAGAGATGGGCAAAACCGATCTTTTTAGGGATCAGATCAGAAATACTCACTCACAGGGATGAACTAGTTCTTTTTCATGATTCACCGACTCACCACTCACCAACTGATAGAAAGCTTAAAACGTTAGCTCATTGCTTTTGTCACTGTACTTTATCTGATTTGGCCATATTGTGAAAAAAGAAAGACGAGTAATAATTTTATTGTTTGTCCTTAGTAGTTTTGACAATTAAAATATGTGAATTACAGTTACATTAAACATTAAAAATGGTATACTAGAATTTACATATTTTTCAGGTGAAATAATTCGAAAAATAAAAATTGATTATACTTAAATTTTTATTCAAAATACAATATTTAGCAGAATGATGCTAGTTCCATATTTATACAGTGAGTAGTTTGAGAGTTTGAGCGAGTTGAATGAAACGTGATATATCGTGACAGTTCCGTGCAGGGTGTGGCAACTGCCGCGGCGGAATAGCTGTGCGCAATAAGGCCGTGTCCTACATGAGCGACAAAAGCGAGAGACAGCACGCGACATTTAGTGACACGACACGGTAGCTACAAGCAGCGACATTCGGCGACACGGCTGGGTGTGCTATTTGAGCGCGAAAGATTCTCGCTGCAAGATGGCCGCTATTTTTTATTTTTTTTTATTATTTTTTAATAGAACCTTCACCTATTTCTAAAGTCTGGCACACACAAAAAGTAGAATACTGATAGTTCCAGGGTAAGGCAGTAAAGTTTTATTTATTTTAGGAAATAAAGTATAAAAAGAGTGTTGTGCATTAAATTTACAAAGTGAGGAATGTTCGTAGACTATTTCATTAATAAGGAATATGAAAAAAAGACTGTGAAGATCTCCAGCCAAGTTCTTCGAAAATTCGACGAGTACAGATACTTTTGACTATGCCATCAATGATTTTTTCTTTTGTGAGTACAAACCATCAACAGCTGATTAAGTACGAAGAGAGTCTCAGTGACGTAAATCATTAGGTAAATCGTTTAAAACTGCAGTGACACTATTACAGTCGGCGTAATAAAGAGGTAGCGTTCTGGGCTCCTATATTCCAAGTTTTGCAGTTGCTGCTACGATTTCCATTCCATCTTATATTTTAATTCCTGTAATTACAACCTTTCACTTGTTATTTGTGCAAAGTTTGATATATTCCCTATACAGAGCACCGCAAATTATTTTTTAAGTGCTTCCCAATATAGCTTATTTTTAATTGCAAACACACACATCCCACTGTTCCAAACACATTAAATTTCTAATGAAACATTACCCAGAACCGCAATTTTACACCCATCTCGTTTGACTGCTAGTGTTCTCTCTCTCTCTCTCTCTCTCTCTCTCTCTCTCTCTCGTGAAGTACGTTCGTTGTTACTATCAAAGATTCGACGCCAGCAGCAAAAATTTCAGATGGACATATTCCTTAAACTGAATGATTTCTGAAATTGAAAACATTAATGCACATTGTTATTTTCTTTGTTATTCGGTATATAGTCATTGTTTTCAACATGAAGATGAAGAGAAGATGCATAATTTGATACAGGACACTTGTTAATCAAGTCAGGAAACAGCGCGATATGATATTGTAGAAAGATATAAAAAGCCAAGATCGCTGATCATCAATTTTTATTTACCCACGACCGGTTTCGCTGAACTATGTCAGCATCATCTGGTCAAATAAATACGTTTTATCTCGAAAACTATTCGGAATAGAACATTTGTTTATATGACGGTTTCTGTTGCTTCAGATGATCGTACCTGTAAGCGAGCTGCAAGCTTTATCAGAATGCCAGGAGTTGAGAAAACAATGTGATGCATGGAGTCGCTGCGTTCTGCACCATGTGGTTCACTAGAAGAGCAGGGGGAACAATGAGCAGCGCTCCGCACAGGCGGCCGGCAACAAGCGGATTCGGGAGCGTGGTGGGGAGAAGTGAACCAGTGAGTCGGTGAATCGGCGACTCAGTTGGCAGTCGGATCGCCTCGATCGCCGGAGTCGTGCGGAGCAGCAAGCCAGTGGGATTTGGGAGCCACGCACTCACTGAACCATGCTGCTTCCGCAACTCACCGTTTCTCGACTCGCAGCGCGGAGCTGCTGCATGTGTTTAGGTGCTCATTTTTTGCAGTTTTATACTTGCACATGGTCTATACCACATTTATTTTGCAGCTTAGGAAACTTCTGAAGCATGTGGCAAGGGGTGCTTATGCAGCTCATTCCTGTCACCAGAGGGACTTTTGGATCGGATGAACTACCATTCTTTTTTTCGGATTCATCCATCACTTACTCCTTTGAAGGATTTGGCTCTTTGAATCAGTTCACGAGCGGATTGCCCATCTCTAGTCTGAACACCCATGCTGTCAGTATGCGCCGACTAGGTGCCAGCCAGCTCGGCACATCCCGGCTCAGCTCGGCCCGGCCGGCAGTGTGAACACACCCCCAGAGTGCGACAGTTGGCGGGCCACCGCAGCGGCAGGCTGCGGCCTCTCCGGCTCGCCACTTTCTGCTTCACTTTCCATTTTCACATCACTGTTTATGCTTACGTCTGCTCTTTTTTGGACGCTGCTCTGACTTGGCACAGATTGTGTATTGACAACAGGATCACAGCCCAGGTTGTTTACTATCAGAGGTTCGGTTTGTTGATCTCCACTAACACCTGTGTCGGATTTGCCTGATGTCCCTAGGTCTACGTGTTGTACTTCCTCTACTAATGTTTGCAGCATGGGTGGTGGAATTTCTTCCCGTTGCTGCGGTTCGGATTCGATACTAGAACTGTTTGAAATCTCTATGGGATTTCTTTCAATTATTGTATCAGTACCGGGGGTAGGAACTTTAGATACTAATGCAGTGTTAACGGTGTTTTTGCCGTTATCCTGTGACGAATGTTCGAATTTGTCATCCGCTCTACTTTCATCAGAGGTTCGTCTCCATTTATTAGTTACAACTGGGGTAATAACTTTAGTGGGCACCTGATCTAAGTTTACTTTTGCTAGCAGTGGTGGAAATTCTGCCAGGACCAGAGGTGGTTGCACAGAAAAACTACTACTGGGTGTTGGTCATCAACTTCTCGAGTGGGTGCTACTAATTGCGTTGTTTTAAGTTATTTGTTAATACAACCGGTTTTTTGGGCAATCCTGACGCATATGTCCGCTTTGGTTACAGATGTAACACGTTTCTTCCTGACCAGTATATGTCACATGAGCCCTGTACCCACAGACAGTGATATGGGAGGGAATATTAGTTGTAACATGCATTTCCACCGATCTTATACCACTGAAACGCTGAAGTTTATATTGATTTGACCAGCGCTCGTTTCTAATTTTGTTTAATATCACCATAACACGATAACACCTCTCTAAGATAGCACGTTTCTACTGCTGGCGACAAATTGAAAACGCGAACATTCTTATATTCAATACCGGTATTAGATATGGAAACTGAACTGACCGTTGAGTCTCGATGTCGAAATTGAGCAGACGTCCTGTGTTTCATCAGGATTTTGTGCAGGAGAACAGGTTCCAGTAACTTGACGTAAAATCAGTATTCATCCAAGTCATAATAAGCGGTATGTACTTGTTCAGAGACGCTTCCAAAAACACTGGTGATCCAATCATGAACGTCTTGCTAACTCGGTTGCTTATTCCTGGTTGCCGTATCAAACTCGAAACGCAGCGTGCACTTCCTGGGGACCTTCTTTTCCATATTTACGGTTGTTTTAGCGGCCGAGACCGCTAACATTTACACAACACACGCACCAGATAAGTGATGATACTGCACAACACGTTAACACTTAATATGAAAGAAAGAGCTGTTTGCGACTTATGAATGCTTTGAACTGTGTGCACACTCGCGAACGTCCTCACGCTACCGCGTCTCAAGCGTAACTGTATGTGATACCGCTCGGCTACTCCACCGCGGCTGACTTGTTTTCACTAATCCCTGTATCCATCCTGTTATTCTTTACTTGCTCAGGATTATTTGTGCGTAAGTGATCGAAAGTGTGTACGCAACCATTTATGATTTGTGTGGGTTTGTGAACTAACTGTTTTAAAGAAATTTCAGGAAAGGCATGTAGTACAATTTTGAAGGACATATTCTGCCTACCACTGGCTTTGGATATGTAGTATCAATGAAGTTACGATGAAGTCACCAGCAACTGTAAGTGTATGAGAAGAATACCCGCTTCTAATTAAGCCCAAGTTTTCTTCCATCTGTTGACTAACAATACTATCTGAATTGGAGGGTCAGTAAATGTCACCAGTTTTTAATTTAGTTCATTTTTTTGAGGACTATAAAATTCAGTTTCACTGTGGGGTAATTTACTAACAGCCACAAACATGTCACCTCCCACTGTATTTAATCCATACTTCCTGAATAATGTCTGGGACAGAAAGAAAGGCAAATGTCCCAGGTTCGAGTCCCAATTCCGGCACACAATTTTAATTTGCCAGGAAGTTTCACTGTCTTGGTCGTTGTAAAAATTCAGCAGAACTTATGTGTTGCTTTAGCCAGCTTTCTGTACCTGTTACGATTTCAGTTTCAGTGCTTTCTATTAGTGCTTGAAAATCTGGTACTTTCCCAATGCAGCTACAACAAGATAAAAGTACAGTACCGACTGTTACCTGGTTTACACTAGTCCTGTCTCTGCCCTCTTCCCTTTTAGATTGGAGCCCTTTCTAAAATTTCTGACTTAAAAACCTACCCAGTCCAAGCTGCAGTGTTGCTGCTTCCTGTGCGTAGTGGATGCCTGACCTGTTTAGCGAAACCTCAACCCCACCATGTGACCGTTGATGATGTTGCACGTTTTCTGACCAGCCTCCCAAAACGTCTTTCTTTGCCTGGCACACCTCAGTACAACCTCCTGTTCAACTGAGGTCAGGTCAGGCTCAACACCGGGTTGCGACAGCTGTGTTGTGCCCAGGAGATGTGTCACTGTCTGGTATCTTGCCAACTTGGTCACCACTAGAGATGGGCAAAACCGATCATTTCAGAGATCGCATCAGAAATAGTCACTCACTGGCATGAACTATTTCTTTTTCATGGCTCACCGACTCACCAACTGACAAAAAACGTAAAAAGATGTCACATTGCTTTTTGTCACTATACCATTATCTGATTTGGTCATATTGTGAAGGAATAAAGAAGCGTAATCATTTTATTGTAAGTCCTTAGTAGTTTCTAGAATTAAAATTTGTTGGTTATACCTACATTAAAAATTAAAAATGTCATAACAGAATTTAAATATTTTTACAGGTTAAATAACTGGAAACAGAAAAAATTATTATGTTTATACTTTCATTCAAAAAATACAATATTTTGCAGAATAAAATGATACTAGTTCCATATTCATACAGTGAGTAGTTTGCGAGTTTCATCAAGTTGAGTGAAATGTGATAGCGCGAGAGGTCCAAGCAGGACGTGGCAACTGCCGCAGCGAAATAGCCATGCGCACTAATGCCGCGTACTACGTGAGCGACAAAAGCGAGTGACAGCGCCCGATATTCAGCGACGCGTCACGGCAGCTACAAGCAGTGAGATTCGGCTACCCGGCCGGGTGTCCTACGTGGGCGCGACAGCTTCTCGCTACAAGATGGCCGCTGGAACCGATCACCTGTTTCTGAAGTCTGACACCCAAAAACAGTAAAATAATGATAGCTCCAGAGTAAGCAATAAAGTTTATTTAATTTAGGAAATAACGTGCCAAAGAGCAATATTCATTAAATTTACAAAGCGAGGAATGTTTGTGGACTGTTTCGTTTATAACTTTAAATGAGAAAAACAGACTGTGGAGATCTCTAGTCAAGTTCTTCGAAAATATGACGACGTGACTATGTCGTCAGTGAGGTTTTCTTTTGTGAGTACAAACCATCAACATCTGATTAAGCTCGAAGAGAGTCTTACCGAAAGAAATAATTAGGTAAATAACTGTGGTGATACTCTTAAAGTCAGCGTAGAACAGGGGTAGCATTCTGGGCCGTTATATTCTAAGTTTTGCAGTTGCTGATACGATTTCCGTTCCATCTTATATTTTAATTTCTATAACTACAACCCTTTCACCTGTTATTTGTGCAAAGTTTTAAATATTCTCTATACAGAGCAAGTCAAATTATTTTAAGTGCTTCTCAATGTACTTTATCTTTAATTGCAAACACACACATCCCGCTATATCAAACACATTATATTCGTAATGAAATATTATAGCAAGATATTTTACTGAGAAACGTAATTTTAGACACATCTCGTTTGACATTCTAGTGTTCTCTCTCTCTCTCTCTCTCTCTCTCTCTCTCTCTCTCTCTCTCTTACCGTCAAAGATTTGACGCCAGCAGCAAAAATTGCAAATGGACACATTCCCAAAACTGAATGCTTTCAGAGATAGAAAACATTAACACACATTGTTATTTTCTTTGTTATTCGATTATACAGAAATTGTTTTCAATGTGTCAAAATAGTGTATATGCATAAAAGACGCATAATTTGATACAGGAGACTTGTTTATCAAGTCAGGAAACTACGTGATATGGGCTTACAAAATCTATCTAAGCAACAGATAATGCACATTGCACAAGATTTTCTCTCTCTTGCTCTCTTCATGCAAACCATAAGATTTTAAGAAAAATGGAGTATGATCTTTTTCGCAGAAATTTTATATGGTTTAATTTGTACTGTAACACGTTTTTGCGACAGACTATAGATTTCCTGTTATTAAGAAAAAGCATAACATTAAATAAATACGTTTCATTTTGAATACTATTTGGAATACGACATTTGGCTATATGACAGTTTCTGTTGCTTCAGACGATCGTTTCTGTAAGCGAGCTGCAAGATGTATCAGAACACAGAAGTTGAGAGAACATAGAGATGCGCGGAGTCACTTTGTTCAGCACCATGCGGTTCGCCAGAAAAGTGCGGGGGAACCGTGAGCAGCGCGCCAAATGGGCGGCTCTGCAAGCGAGTGGAGTCGGGAGAGTGGTGGGGAGAGGTGAACTGGTGAACCAGCTGACTCACTGACTCAGCTGGCGGTCAGATCGCCCCGACCGCCGGAGTCATGCAGTCAGCGAGTCAGCCAGATTCGGGAGCCACGTGCTCACTGAACCATGCTGCTTGCTGACTCTCGACTCACAGTGCAGAGACGCTGCACGTATTCAGGCGCTCATTTTTTGCAGTTTTATACTTCCACATAGTCTATACCACATTTATTTTGTAGCTTAGGAAACTTCTGAAGCATGTGGCAAGGGGTGCTTATGCAGCTCATTGCTGTCTCCAGAGGGACTTTTGGATCGGATGAACTACCATTCTTTTTTTCGGATTCATCCATCACTCACTCCTTTGAAGGATCTGGCTCTTTGAATCAGTTCAGGAGCAGATTGCCCATCTCTAGTCACCACAGTGGTGCCCATTGGTAACAGCTTGCAGCTCTTTTGAGCAGGAAGGGTCACAAAGTTAGCAGCAATCACACTCTCCATTCATACTAACTATTGTTCAACTATGCAACAATTAGGATGGTACCCTCTGCCTAATGA
Organism: Locusta migratoria; assembly: GCA_026315105.1. NCBI lineage: Eukaryota > Metazoa > Arthropoda > Insecta > Orthoptera > Acrididae > Locusta > Locusta migratoria. Next base: position 571,713,297 of record CM048747.1, on the reverse strand, counting down.
ACATGCAAGCACACAATAAATGTCAGGATGCTAAGTAGAAAGCACACAGGAACATCAAAATATGTGTGCACCAGTCAAAGACCTGTACACTTACAAACGAAGAGATGGTGGTTACTGAGTAACTAACCTGTACCTACTGGTACAAGCTAGACAGAAATTGATTGTTCATTTTAATATTTATTTTGTTTTTATGACATCATTATTGTTAGCTTGATAGTGATTCTTCCTCAAAGTTAGAGTATATCAAAACAAGCTGTCTCAACCAGGAGAAGATGCTAATCATGTCACATCTTGCATATATGCTGCAACTTATATACCGGGTGAGCAAAAAGTCAGTATAAATTTGAAAACTTAATAAATAGTGTAGATAAAGAGGTAAAAATTGACACAGATGCTTGGAATGACATAGGGTTTTATTAGAACACAAAAAAAGTATTGCTAGACGCGTGAAAGATCTCTTGCACACGTCGTTCGGTGATGATCGTGTGCTCAGCCGCCACTTTCGTCATGCTTGGGCTCCCAGGTCCCCAGATCCTAGCCCATGCGATTATTGGCTTTGGGGATGCCTGAAGTCACAAGTGTATCATGATCGACCGACATCGCTAGGGATGCTGAAAGATAACATCCGACGCCAATGCTGCAACTTATATACATCATATTATCGCAACATAATAATGAGCCGATTTTCTGACAGTATGCTGGTCTAACTATTAATAAAAAGTTTAATAAATACCGAGATCGTCATGCACTGTTTAACAGAACAGAGATTGTGGCCCATCATTTTCTAGAATTAAACATGCTAATATATCTAATAATGATAACTCCAGGATGGAATTAAAAAATATAATGACAAGTTACAAGTCACCACAAAGACGTAACGGCGAGCTGCAACAGGCACATAAAACACACACACATACAACATTCGAGCTATGAGCCTTGGCCTTCTTCAGAATAGAGAACATTCACATAGCCAGACGACCACCACCTCGAGCGAGCTGCTGCACTCTGCGAGTGACTAAATGTCCCTGCGTGACTGTTTGAAGGCGATGGCATACAGCTCAAGTGTCGTACGTGTGTGCGCACCTGTCGCAGCTCGTCGTTGTGAACTGTCCTCATAATATGACACTCTGCCCACATGATTACCTTGTCTTAGTCTTCATCTTCATTGAATCTGCTGTCACCCAAGCTGTAGAAACTTTTTATAATACTGTATTATAATCTCATTTTGTAAAATATTTGTCAAAGTAGTACTGTTACTAACGTCATTTTACAAGATTTATAAAGAGAAGCTGTTATACATTTATGAACTTATTTTTCGTAGGAAATCTGACAATATTTATTTGGGATGGGGCCACAAATATGTTTCTCAAAATTATTCTCCACCTGGAATGGAGTCAGTTCAAACGGAATACCCACTTGGTCCAGAAATAATGGAAATTGAGGACCCATCTGTGGAACAAGAAGAAGCATGGAGACTGGCTCGTGAGAAAAGGAAGAGAAAGCCCGAAGAGGAAGAAGAGGAGGAGGAGGAAGAGGAAGAGGAGGAAGCTGAAGATTAGAAGATGTGTGTCGCCTGTAGTATTATACCCACTATTTATAGCTGTACATCAATACTTGCAAAAATAATCAAACTTAAGCCGAAGACCTTGTCATGTATTTACAATGGAAATTTGCTGCGACCACAGATAAAACCTTGTGTATGAGACTTGCGCCTGTATTAATGTGTGTGTAGTCCTTTTTTGGCAAAGCTTGTGGACAAAAGTGAGTTTGATGAGTGTGAGTGTGTTTCGTATATGTGTGTGTGTGCGTATGTGTGTGTGTGGGTGTGTGTGGCTTAGCAGTTGTCTTCAGGGTGATTTGCAGCACTCTAATTATATTAATTGCGTTTTTTTTCCTGAAGGGTGATTCACTCAAAAAAGACTCAAGTTTCAAGTGCAGTTTTTCATATTTATTTTAATTCTTTCATAAATTAGAAATTATGCCTCTACGCAATGATATGTAACCTTTATCTTTCACTGGAGTGATAAGTTTTATAGTCTGAATGGAGAGTATATTGTCACATAACATGAAACAAGAGTATTTTTACCAGTAAATTTGGGAAAATTTGTCTTTACTCTCTCTCTCTCTCTCTCTCTCTCTCTCTCTCTCTCTCTCATGCACGGCCACTGTCATTTCATTCTCAACTTATGTCGGCATAACGGGACTATAGAAGAGGTTTAGTAAAGGCAGGTGACAGTGAAGGGTGAGGGCGATGGAGAAAGGAAGGGAAGAGACAGGAATGTACAGCCTGTGAAGCTTCTTTGCTTCGTGCCACTCAGTACTGAACTGCTGGGTTCGGGCGCGGTGAACCCGGGGTCTCCGAGCTGGGGACTGGTGGCAGTCCTCTCATCGTAACCTCTGGACAAGCTTCAGCGACCGCTGTATCCTGTGGCGTGTGGCAGTGGAGCGTTGTGTCTCAGGGGATGCGGATCTTGGCTCGGTGTCCCATATGACGAAGAAGGAAAATACCTCTCTAAAAATCCTTCAGCGCTAAGGTGTTCTGACTGCTGATGGGGTACACATCAGTTTAGGTGGTAAACCTCTGGGAAATACTGCACCACATTAGTCCTATAAGGTTCACACAAGCACACACATCTCTGTCTAAGCACATGTTTAGTTTCTTCGCTACTCGAGGGTCCGAGGTGGATCATCTGCTACTCAGGATGTATTTCTGTTCATGAAAAGGAAAGAGAGTAGATTTGATAATGTTTCCCTATGCTATGGGTATGCTCGGTCACTCAAGCGTCGCCTAAAATTTGAGTGGGTATGCTCGGCATACCGCATTGAAAATTTTGGAACTATTTTTTTCTTTGCGTTATATTTGTTGACTGTAATTAAAATCGACTTATCCCATTGATGCGCGGCTGGATTTTGTAATACACCGCTGTAAAAAGATTATCTTAAAACAAACAGCTAATAGAATTAGTGGGCATTAAAGTTCACGTTGACATGTGAGGGAAGTGACCGTTTTCTAAGTACTCCGAATGTTAATGGAATGCCGCTCGTTATGTCAATATTGTGTACTGAAGGAGGAAATATCTAGAAAAAAGTGGGTTTGTTACGATACGATGAAAGTGTTTACACTACGAATTTAATTTGCGGTACCTTTTGACAACCACATACATTACCAGTGATCAGACGTACCTGCTGCGAAGAGTGCTCTATCCATCCTAGCTAAAACATTTTGTAAGTAAATAATCATAACAACTTGCAAAGATCTTTGTGTTTTAATTGGCACCTCTACAAAAATCACGAAACGCAGCATCTACCGAGAGTTATTTTTTTCTAGATTTGAATTTTCAGGCTTCAGCAATTTGTTGTCAACAATTGAACGAAGTAGTCGGACCTTAGTTCCTGTTCTGTTTGACCTGTGCCCCCTGTGCTTCGAATTACGTCTTAATGTCTTGCGTGAGAGAATCGTTAAAATGGATAATTAGGCCTACATAGTGAAATACGAGGGGACTTCGACCAGTAATCGTGATGCTGACGGTGATATCGAATAGATACCATGTAGCAGTAAAAGTGATCCATCTGCGGTATCTTGCGACGATGAATTCTCTGTTGCTGTTTCTGGGAATTTCAAGCAAAATTATTCCGTCACTGAATGTGGTAGTCTCAGGGGAAGAACTTTTAAAAAAGATTGGGTAAGCATATATACATGGATTTAGTATGACGAAAAAGATGACAGAATTTATTGTTTGTTGTGTAGATGTATGTGTGAAAACGAGAGATTGCCTCCAAAAACTGTAACTGCAAACAAGAATTCGTACAATGCATTCGTTAAGTACGGCTTAAAGAGCGATTTAAATCTCATGAAAAAAGTAATTTGCATTTTGTTCAGTTGAAACAAATAATTCTATAAAAAAGGTTGTAAATATATGTTATATATTAGTGATTCTAAAGTAAAAGAAATACAGACCGCTACTATTTCTTTAAGTAAAAATTTTACTTCAGTATTGTTCTTGGTTTGCCAAGGATATCGAGGAGTCTTCTAAATTTCTCACTTTCCAAGGATGTACCTGAACTGCTCAATCCGACTAATTACAGGTGGATGTTTCATGGCATAATTAACGAAATTTTAACATTGATAAGCATATCCCTTCAGAGATCTTTGATTCAAAAAATAAAATAAAATGATTTATATGCATTAATGTTGGACGAGACATCCGTTATACCAGTTAAATAGCAGATATCTGTTTTCGTATTGTTGATCAAAATTTTGTTGTTCGTGAGTTGTTTTGTGGTTTTTAAGAGCTCCCATTAACTGATTCAGATACCCTGTTCAAATCTGTGAAGGATATATTATGAAAATTTTCTGTTGCTCTAAACAATTGTCGTGGGCAATGCTATGACGGCGCAAAAAACGGTAGCCGTTGTCTAGGATTACCGTCATAGATAAAAGAAATTGAGACCCGAACTATTTACATTCACTCAGTGGCGTATATTGTGGGCTATCAAAGCTATCACCGAAGCCCATATCTGAAGCAAACCAGAAATTAAGAACCGATATTAACAAAAATGGCAATAGAGGCTAGTGTCCGTCACGAAAAATCGACACATACAGTGGAATATGCCATTCCAACAGTGTGAGAGCAGGTGAGGGTCCGGTGTAACGGGGCAGTGCGACGGACACGACTCGCTCTGGGCTGGAAGGCAATTTTCATCCCTATTCTGCCACCTTTCAAAGAAACTATAAGTGATCAAACAACTAAATTTTTACTGCATATATGTAACATATATCTCTCAATTTACAAGTAAAATGAACATAATAACTCTAATGGTTTTGAAAAAAAAATTTAAATTCTTTTACCAGTAAAATTTAACTTTTTTAGTATATTAATTATTATAAAACAGTTGATGATTGTTTTGTGGTTCTCAATTTACTTGTAATGATTTATTACCATCTTCAGTACAAAAAGACCAAATTCCATCTTTATAACCCCATTAGTTTATCAAAAAATGATACCTGAAAGTTTTAAAAAATGTAGTTTTGAGAAAAAACAATTTAAAGTTTAATATTGCAATTCTAGTAGTTATTGATGACAATTACTTACCACTAATATTTTCCTGCACCATATTGAGCATCATCTGAATCATACTGATCTTCTTTTCTTCTCTTGGCCCCTCTTTTTTTCTGTCTACCTTCTTTTGTGCATTTTAAATTAGCAATATCGGATTTGCGGATTCTCTCTTTATCTATTTGCACCAAGGATTTTACAGTATTTCCACTAGATTGTATGCCCAATAATTCCAAAACATCCAATTTTCTAGCTACACCATCACTGAAGCATAAAATAGCATCATAAACACCAAATTCGCTGGTTGTGATCTGAACAAATACAGTTTTTGCTTACCGGGTCCAACTGACACAATTTACACATTTAATTAAATTTTGGGTTTTCCCATGAAGAAATTTTTTCAACAAGGTGTCTTTACAAAGGTCTCTAAATATAGGTTTAATTTCATTCATTACTGCTGCAGGTAAAGAATGTTTGTGGTCATATGTGTCACTTCTCCTGTACTTGCACCAAGTGTCAGCACCATTTGGGCAAAGAGAGTGCACAGGATTTTCATTTGTGGATAGCTTATGGAAATAGATAGCCCATACAGCTTTTTTCATGTTTTCTAAATTCTCTACATTTCTTCTTATGGCCAAGCCATAATAATTCCGTAATCTATCTCAACATTTGTCAGGTGACCTTTGCCACATATCTCCTTCCATCTTCCAACACTACTTTTCTTTTAATAATCTTCTTAATATGGACCCTATTGTCTTCTGGACATGCCCAATGCACTCTAATTTAGAAATTGTGACATTAGGTCTGTCGAGGCAGCTGAAGCAGAACTGTCCGACGTTTTGTTAGCGTGTATCATTCAAGCCGCTAGAACGCGGAATTATTCTTTGCAGAAACCATTTGGCAATAATTTATTTTGTAGACCTATGACTGTAAATACAATACATTAAATACAAATGAGAGACGATTTATGTTGAAGTATAATCGTCACATCAAAAGCACAATGTTTCATACCAGAAGATAACAGCCGTAACTATGTAATAAAATTAACAGGAACCTCGCAAAACAAAGAATAAACAGACTTGGTGCGGCAACAACATCTGTGGCGGCGCGCGAATCCTCTTTATAAACACGACGACGACGTACAGTACACGATGATTAGTCGCCACATCAGCCCCCGCGGTGGAAGCGGAGCAGGAAAGGGTACGTGCCGTCCGGAACGGGCTGTGGGAAAGAGGTGGCTGTTGTTGAGCTGGCGCTGACTTTGTCGACTTGAGCTGTTCTCTTGAGACCTCAGCCGGTGATGCGTCCTGACAGATGTACGCCGGCTTGATGCGGTCGATGGAGACAGTCGTGGCCTTGCCATTTATCAAACGTCCGTTCACCTCGTTGTAACACGCGATGTGGACCTGTGTACGGAGCTTGCAGGGCAGGTTTCACACCGTCTGTGCGAAGCATCACGTGCGTACATTTGTCCAAGTCTTGATGAATATAACAGTATGGGGTGCCATGTCTGGAACCCTGTTCTGGGCGAAAACATGCGATACGTTCGCGCAAGCGGCGTAGTATATCAGGTTGGACTTGCACAATGCACTGAAAGGAATTGACGTCAACGAATTCACCTGGAAGACGTAACGCTTCGCCGAAAACCAGTTCTGCCGAGGAAGCGTCTATGTCAGGTTTGTAGGCATTTCGTAGACCCAGTAACACAATTGGTAGCGCGGTTGTCCAGGCTGTTTCACGGCACATTAGAGCAGACTTGAGCGATCGGTGCCATCGTTCAATTACACCATTGTTTGCTGGATGGTAACTTGTGGTCTTGTGATGAACATACCCACAGAATTTTGCAAGCTTGGCGAATAAGTCTGACTCAAATTGCCTGCCTCGGTCTGTTGTTATATGCAGTGGGCATCCAAATCTTGACAGCCATGTGGACACAAAGGCTGAGGCTAGTGTTCCTGCTGTAATGTTGTCCAGCGGTACCGCCTCCGGCCATCTAGTGAAACGGTCCATAATAGTAAGTAAGTAAGTAACGTTGACCATTTGATGGACTTAACGGACCTACTACGTCAAGATGCACATGTGAAAAACGTGAGGAGACGTCGGGAAAATTTCCCACTGGAGCATGTACGTGACGAGACACTTTACTGCGTTGACATGGAACACATGAACGTCTCCACTCACGGCAGTTCTTTTCCTTTCCTGGCCAGACAAAACGCTTTGATATGAGGCAGAACGTAAGGCGAATTCCGGGATGAGATAAACCATGGCAATTGTCGAAAGCTTGTCTGCGAAATTGAGTAGGAAGGAATGGTCTTGGTCTTGCAGTCGAGACAACACAGTACAGTTTAGCTCTGTGCCGGGGACGCTAACGAGATTCATCTGTAATACTGTGTTGTCATCCTTCAGCAATATCTGGAGCTCTTGGTCAGATTGTTGTGCCTGAGCAAGTGCAGTGAAGTCGATTGGGCTTGAGAGACTGTTCACTCGAGAGAGACAGTCGGCCACCACATTATCTAATCCAGAGACGTGCTCTATTTTATTTGTAAACTGTGCAATAAACTCTAAATGATTGTACTGCCGAGGTGAACAGTTGTTACTATTGCATCGGAATGCATACGTCAGTGGCTTACGATCTGTGTAGATAACAAAATCCCTCGCTTCTATCTGAGGCCGGAAATATTTAATAGCCTTGTATATAGCGAGAAGTTCCCCATCGTAAGTGTGGTTTCGCACAAGTCTAAAGTGCGCGCCACCATGCGCGCACAGCGTCCTTACAACGTCAGCCACGAGCGCCCTCTGCTACGACTCCACTCGTGGCCACCACTGAACGACATCGTTCACTTCGAACTCAGATAGGAACCAGTTAACACTTCGGAATCAGATAGGCACCAGTGAAAACTTGGCAATCGGACAGGCACTAGGCAGGCCTCTAGCTCAGCTATGTATCAGCATTCTGCAGTACTGATCTATGTAAAAGTTAAGTATTACTAAGTCTCTGTGAAATATATATCTCGTTCTAACTTACTCTAGTGTTTCTAGTTTCTGCTGTCCCACTGGCTGCTCACCTTCGTACCTGCACAAGCGTGCATCCTTTATTCCTGTGTCGGTCTTTCTACTCGGCCACCTACGACGGAAACGAGACACAAAAGCAGTGACGAGGCTGGGTGACACAAAAGTGGCGACGATGAGTGATAGACGAACCGTGGACCAGCCCGCTTGCAGCAGCCAGACAGCAGCAGTCGGAGGACGCAGAAATTGCTCCTGCCAACCCATCCTTATAATAAGATTTTTGGGGGACAATATTATTACGTGTTTTGTGGACTTTTTTGTTGCAGTGCGTCCTCCTTTCCTTTGCATTTGTGTGTTGTTATTAGTTACTTGTATGCGCGGCGCCTAATCGGTCAGCATGGCTACTACCCCGAACCCAAACTTAATGGAAATTATTCAGTTACAGACGGCGCAAATTACACAACTACTCCAAGCAGTGTCGCAGTTAATGGCACATGCAGCCAACCAACAACAGCAGCCTTCGCTTCAGCAGCCCACACCTGCTGCTGCATCGCTCCCTACCTTCCGCCAGTACAACGAACGTGAGGAAGAATGGAGCGACTACTTCGCTCAATTTCAAGAACTTGTCGTGGCTCATCAATTTACAGGTCAGACTGTTAAGCATCTTTTATTGTCCGTGGTGGGCCCTAAAACCTTCGTATTACTGCAGAAACTTTTCCCCCACGCATCTCCTCATGATGTAGACTTTGATGCAATAGTAGAAGCACTGAATGCTCATTATGAGAGAAAGGTTCTTGTAGCCGATGCACGGTACCGATTTTTCAGACTAAAAAAATTACCAGAACAGTCGCACCAGCGGTGGATTACGGAGTTGAAGGGCTTAACCCGCAAATGTAAATTTACTTGCTCTTGTGGACTTTCTTATAGTGACGTTATGTTCAGGGATGCGATTACACAGAACATTCAGGACCCCAGAATTAGGGCAGCAATTCTGAAACAGTCTGACCCCTCTTTAGACAGTGTACTGCAGCTTATTGAAGCGCATGATACCTTTGACTTAGCAGATGTAGAAATGCAAAGCCACAGTGTTAATTCAGTGCGCCGCAACGGACGCTTTCCTAGCCATAGTTCTCAGTATAGCACTAGTGATTCTTTAAATTCTACCGACCACAGTGAACAGTAGCCAGTGTAAAAATGCGACACAAAAGTTGCCCCGTCGTGTTAGAAACAGTAATTTGAATAATGGGCGCTTACTTTCATTTCAGAAAAATGTTCGTAAGTCTAGCTCCCAGTGTGTATCTCGCCACAAATGTGCGCATTGCCCTAGTCGCAACACAACCTGTTATGAATGTGGCAAATCAGGACATGTACAGACAGTGTGTATGCAAAACAAACATTCAAAGAACGGTGCCGTTATGAACAGTGCTTTGCAGAGTTCTAGAACAGTTCATACAGTAAATGTTATAGACGCTGTGGAATTGAACAGTGCTTTACTTGAATCTCAAATGCAAGAAAGTTCTTCTGCGCCTACGGCAAAACTATGTAGTAAGCCACGTCGCAAGCACCAACGAGCGCATAATTCTGTGCAACGGAAAAGGGTCCGGGACAAGCAAAATGACTATGTACAGTGCAATCCTGTAGTGAACTAAGTGCCTTCTGCAACTTCTCCTTCTAAAAGTGCCCAGTACTGTGTAGCTAGTGACAGTAGACATGACGTAGCTACTCAAAATTTTAGTGCAGTAGTTAGTGAATCTGTAATAGCCTCGCATTGCGCAGACGCTGATCCGGCGGTAGTGCCATATAGGGACAGTGTTATTAATCTGTATGCTGATTCTGCGCCGCTTCCTTCGCTACGCGGCCCGCGCATGCGCAAGTGCAGAAAACAACCTGTAGCATACGTTGCCCACATTCGCGCACCGGTCGTGCGCCAAAAGCAAAAACTTTTTGTGACTCTTTCGATAGAAAATAAGACTGTGAAATTTCAGCATGATACTGGTTCCGCTGTCACATTAATAAATAAAGATACTTATGAACTTCTGGGTTCGCCAAAATTGTCGCCGTCTCAACAAGTGCTAAGAGCATACACAGGTCACAATATTCCCGTGCTAGGAACGTGTAGCCTGCCCGCCTCTTTCCAAGGTGTAACAAAAACAGTTTCTTTCGTTGTTCTTCAGGCCAAATCTACACAGAACATTTTTTGACTAGATGCATTTGACATGTTTGGTTTATCAATTCAAAGAGATGTGCTTCAAATTTCGTTAGTAGTGTCTCAGGACAAAAGCAATGCATTGTGTGAAAAATATAGTGACTTGTTTTCGCCGGAAATAGGTTATGCAAAAGACTTCGTGGCACATGTAACTTTAAAAGAATCTGCAGTTCCAAAATTTCGAAAAGCTATACCAGTGCCTATCGCTATTCGTGAAACAGTTGCCGAAGAACTTAAACGTTGGCAAGATAGTGGGGTGATTTCTCCTGTTTCTGCAAGTCAGTGGGCCTCGCCTTTAGTAATTATACCCAAGCCGTCGGGAAAACTTCGTCTCTGTGCGGACTTCAAATCAATAGTGAACAGTCAAATAATTGTAGACACATACCCTCTGCCCAGACCTGACGAACTAATGGACAAATTAGGACAGTCTCGTTTCTTTTCTAAGATTGATTTAGCAGAGGCATACTTACAAATTTCGCTTGATGACGAGTCAAAACAGTTTTTCGTCATTAATACTCACATGGGTCTTTTCCTATTTCAACGCTTACACTTTGGCAGTTCTTCCGCTATTTTTCAGCGTTTCTTGGAACAGCTGACAGTTTCTGTACCGTGTTGCTCCAACTATTTAGATTATATTGTGGTATCCGGACGCACAGTTGAAGAACATTTAGCAAACCTGGAGTGCCTTTTGAAAGTGTTGACTGTAGCAGGTATACGTTGCAATAAAGCAAAGTGTTCGTTTTTTCATACTGAAATAGGCCATGTGATTAATGCCCAAGGAATCCATCCCGTACAGTCACATCTTCGAGCAATCAAAGACTTGCCTCCTCCTAAGAATGTGCAGGAATTGCAAGCTGTAATGGGAAAACTGAACTATTATTTCAGGTTTATTCCCAATGCCTCTCAGATTGCAGCGCCATTGCATCACTTACGTAGGAAGAATGTTCCTTTTGGTCTAAAGATTGCCAGGTTGCCTTTGACAAACTAAAGTCTGCACTACTTAGTGATGCATGTTTGATTCCCTTTGACGCACAGAAGCCTGTAGTGTTAGCAGTTGATGCCTCCTCATACGGTCTGGGTGCAATATTGTCACATTGTATTGGTTCTCACGATCGTACTATTGCCTTTGCTTCCAAGCTACTGACGCCAACGCAACAGAATTACAGGAGGCCTTAGCAATCATTTACGGCGTCACAAAGTTTCATAATTATCTCTATGGCAGAAAATTCTATTTGTTGACAGACCACAAGCCTCTCACGTCGTTGTTCTCACCCAAAAAGCTAATTCCGCCACGAACGGCACAAAAGCTTCAGAGATGGTCCTTAATATTGTCTAATTATCAGTATGAGATTTTGTACCGACCTACCACTAAACACGCCAACGCGGATACACTTTCCCGACTTCCGGTTGGCCAGGATGTGTCATTTGATTCTTCCGAAATGGCGTGTTGTCAGATAGTCTCCAGAGATGCTTCCGCTGTCGCAGATTTCCCTTTGAACTCTCGTCGGGTTGCACAGGAAACAGCTGCGGCTGCAGACCTAAGTGTGGTAGCACGTTTTGTTCGCTCTGGGTGGCCTTCCAGAGCCAAAGACATTCAACGTTATTTTGCACAACGTCATGCATTATCTTTAAGTCAGAGTGTTCTGTTAACTACGGATAACGACCAAACTAGAGTGATTGTTCCTCGTTCGCTGCAACGAGAAGTGTTACGCCTCCTGCATCAAGGACACTGGGGTATTGTTAGGACAAAGCAATTGGCCAAACGTCATTGTACCTGGGTTGGTATGGACGCCCAGATAGAGAGCATGACGTCACAGTGTACAGTTTGTGCGGAGCATCAGGCGGCTCCTCCGCAACGTTTTTCAGACTGGCCACGCCCCAAGGGACCATGGCAACGTTTACACATTGACTTTGCCGGACCTTTCTGGAATACGCACTGGTTAATTGTTGTAGACGCTTTCAGCAAGTTTCCTTTCGTGATTGCCATGAACTCAACGACAGCGTCTAGTACAATCAGTGCCTTAACACCAGTGTTATGTATCGAATGTTTGCTTGAAACTATCGTCAGTGACAATGGACCATAGTTTATTAGTGCGGAATTTCAACAGTTTTGTCGTGTGAATGGCATTCAGCATATCACCACCGCACCTTTTCACCCTCAGTCCAATGGTGAAGCAGAACGTTTCGTTCGAACACTCAGTCTCACATGGAAAAGATGAAAGGTCAGCACTCCAGGCAGCAAGCTCTTCAAATTTTCCTGTCTACATATCGGTGCATGCCACGTGACGGCCCGTCTCCTGTCGAGCTCCTACACGGCCGCCGTCACCGCACTCTCCTACATCTGCTGCAGCCTCCCACGCACCGAGTCGGTTCGTATGGCGCTACGCGTTTTCAGGTTTCAACGCCGGTGCTGTACAGGGTGTTTGCTGGCAACAAGACACGATGGATGCCGGGCACCATTCAGCGCGAGCTCGGTCGCAATATGTATGTTGTACATTCTTCCACAGGGTCAGAGCTGCGGCGCCATGCAAACCAATTGCGCCTGCACAGGCCGCGCGATCCTGTCTCGGGTTTCTTGATTCCAGACCCAGTTCACCGCCAGGGAGCACAGCCACATCGCTCGCCGCCGGGTCCAGCGTCCCCGGACTACGAGATCGTACCCATGGAGGTGGAAGCGCCTCCTACGCAGTCCGCCTCTCCGCCTCCGTCGCCGCTGTAGCTGACAGCGTCACCGAGAAGGACTCTGGGACCGTGCGGCCCCCCACAGCTTTGGTCAGGCACCTCAGAAGAAGACGACCTGCTCCCTCTGGGCGGAGGCGTGCTCCCTTCCCCAGGTTTCGGTGGGGTTCCTGGAGGATCGCAAGGCGGATGCCGGGGCGCGGACTGCGTCTCGATCCCAGCCTCAGCTACGACACCCGTCCCACCAGTAACGCCCCCGCCCAGGCCCTCCTCCCAGTGCCGTCGCCGTGGCCCTCAGCCCTACGCCATGATGACGCGGCGGGTTCGGGGGGGAGGGGTGTGGTGTCGCACAAGTCCAAAGTGCGCGCCACCTACTTTCGCCGCGCGCCGCCATGCACGCGCGGCGCGACGTTCTTACGACGTCAGCCACGAGCGCCCTCTGCTACGACTCCACTCGTAGCCACCACTGAACGACATCGTTCACTTGGAACTGAGATAGGAACCAGTTAACTCTTCGGAATCAGATAGGCACCAGTGAAGACTTGGCTATCTGATAGGCACTAGGCAGACCTCTAGCTCATCTATGTATCGGCATTCTGCAGTAGTGAACTATGTAAAAGTTAAGTATCACTAAGTCTCTAAGAAATATATATCTCGTTCTAATTTACTCTAGTGTTTCTAGTTTCTGCTGTCCCACTGGCTGCTCACCTTCGTACCTGCACAAGCGTGCATCCTTTATTCCTGTGTCGGTACTTTTCTACTCGGCCACCGACACTTACGACGGAAACGAGACATAGAAGCGGCGACGAGGCTGGGACACAAAATTAAGTACTCCACTTTTGTTGTGAAGGCGACAGCTTATGCGAATAAAACGCTAGTGGTTGCCATGAGCCATTCGTCTATTGTCGTAACACGGCACCTGTAGCTTTTAACCTTGCATCAACTACTACCGCTAATGGTGCGTCAAGTTCAGGATGAGCCAACAATGCAGCGTCGGCCAAGCAACGTTTCGCGGCCTCAAAAGCAAAATTCATTCCTTCAGTCCACTGTACTAATGAATTTCTCTTAATCATGGGCCCGGAAAGCGCTGCTGTCAAGGGTTCTTGTAATTCTGCTGCTCGTGGCAGCTGTTGACGATAAAAATTCAGCATCCCGAGAAACCTACGTAACTCTTTGATGGTATTTGGTTTCTGTATTTCTAGGATAGCTTGGACCTTATCCGGTAAGGGAAGGGAGCCCGCAGTCGAAATACGATGGCCGAGATGATCGATTTCAGGTTGTCCAAATATGCATTTGGTTGTGTTCAAAACTATGCCATACTGTTCCAAGCGTTCAAACACTGATTTGAGATGTTGTTGATGTTGTTCTTCAGTGGCCGAAAATATCAAGATATCAGCAAGGTAAGCGAAACAAAAAGGTAGTCCTTGTAATACTGAATCAATAAACCTTTGCCAAGTCTGAGCTGCATTGCATAAACCGAATGTCATATACATGGTTTCAAATAAGCCAAATGGCGTGATAATTGCCGTTTTAGGTATATCTTTCTCCGCCACCGGTATTTGAGTGTAAGCTTTGGCACAATCTAGCACTGAAATGATCGTTGCACCATGTAAGGCATGATTATAATCTCGCAATAGCGGAACCGGATAACGGTCTGGTATTGTTCTTGCATTAAGTGCTCTATAATCGCCGCAGGGGCGCGATGCTCCACTCTTTTTAGGGACGAGATGAAGCGCTGAAGACCATGGGCTTCTCAAGGGGCGAATAATGCCTTCCTTTAACATTGTGGCAAACTCTGCCTTTGCTATTGCTAGTCGATCTGGTGCCAGCCTTCTGGACCTACATGACACTGGAGGGCCATCTGTGGTATTAATGTAATGCACAGTCTTATGTTGCACTTGTTTTGGGGCTCCAGGGGGGCTAGTCAAGGTCGGAAATTGACATAAGAGAGATGAGTACTTACAGTCTTCCGCTTGCACGAGCTTGGCGCTGGGTGCGTTGGTGCTACGGCGAAAACCAGGTGAAGTTAGGCCAGTCACGTTGTCCACGAGCCGGGAATTGGCTACGTCAGGCAACAGTCGGTAATATGCCATGAAATCCGCACCGATGATTGGCTCAGCGACGTCTGCTATGGTGAAATTCCAATTCAGGGCGCGACGTAGTCCTAAGTCCAGCTCAATACTCTGCATTCCATAAGTCGATATCGTTGAATTATTAGCGGCTGATAAACAGAATGCAGTCCATGGACGGCAGCGATATATTGGAGTTCGTAGTAATATACTCAAATCAGAACCTGTGTCTATCAGAAATTTCATTCCAGACTTCCTGTCGCTGATCAACAGGCGCTGTGATCCTGTTCGGCAGTCTGCTGCGCCTAAGGTCGACCGCCGCTGGCATTTGGGAACGAGCAAGGACTAGTACATTTATGTGCCTGTTCACCAAATTTACGGTGGTACCAGCATGTCGAACGTTCTGCATCAGAAAACGAAGTGCCTTTCGAAGATCTACTTCTGGATCTGCGTCGATAACGGTTTCTGCCTTTGTTGACGCTTTGTCGAGACATCAGTTCACTGAGCTGGTTACAAAGAACGTCTACCTTCGCAGCTAATAAATCATAGTCGCTACGCGCAACTTCCGACGATGCCGCCGTACTGCTGCCGGCTTCTGACACGCACTGGTGTGACGATCTGCGAGTTCCGCTACAGCGTCAAGAGACACCTCTGTTTGAGACGCTATAATCGCCTTAACTTGTGGCGGCAGGCGGTTGCTGCAGATTGTGCGTAACAAGTTGTCAGGAACCACACCGACGTAAACCTTGATTCGCAAATGCCTTAGATACTGAGAAGGTTTGCGATCACCAACATCATCTTGTGTGAGCACTTGTCGTATGCGTTCCTCCTGTGAAGCGGCTACTCTTCGAATCAGCTCTGTTTTTAGCTTCTTGTATGCATATGCTGTCGGCGGCGCGGTTATAATGTCTTGAATTTCTGCGGCATATTGTTGATCTAATTGGCTCACGACCAAAGAAAACATCGTCGAGGCTGCGGTAATTTCTGCACAATGGAAACTTGCCTCTACTTGGGCTAACCATAACACAGGATTATTTGGCCAGAACGGCGGCAAACGTACGGCTGTTCTTGAAACTCTAGGTTCTTCCTCCGACATCTTGCTACTATCTTCTCGCGTTTTCTGTAGGCTTGAATCATGTCGGGGTCACCAATTGTCGAGGCAGGTGAAGCAGAACTGTCCGACGTTTTGTTGGCGGAATTATTCTCTGCACAAACCATTTCAAAATAATTTATTTAGTAGACCTGTGACTATAAATACAATACATTAAATACAAATGAGAGACGTTTTACGTTGAAGTATAATCGCCACATCAAAAGCACAATGTTTCAAACCAGAAGATTACAGCTGTAACTATGTACTACAATTAACAGGAACCTCGCAAAACAAAGAATAAACAGACTTGCTGCAGCAACAACATCTTTGGCGGCGCGCGAATCCTCTTTATAAACACGACGACAACGTACAGTACACGATGATTAGTCATAGGGTTTTTTCTGCACATACCCGGTCATAAGCCTTGCTGTCACCATCCCCTAAATACTGCATGTATCTGACACCTGTGTCTCCCACTGAAAGATTAAAAATCCTGAGAACTCCTGCTACTTCCATGCCACCACTTGGACCAGCATAATTCATATGACAGTAATGTTCATCCCGTTTCTCAGGTCCACTGCCACAAATCTGACAGTACTTGCTTAGAATCTCTACATCAATTTACGTTGCCGGTATCAAATGATGCAGCTGTCACGACACCATTTAGTGAAGTGAAGCCACGTTTATGCCAGCTGCCATCGAAACATGCACAAATATCACTACTTTCTCTGTCATCACTTTCTTTGAGTGCTTCTTTGGCTGCTTCCTTCTTTGAATTGTTACAAACTTCAGCAACAGCAGTTCCAATAACATTAATGTAAGTGTTAAATTTTGCAGAAGCGTTTGGAATGTCAGGTAATGCATATAAGAGTTTGCCTGCCTCCATCCCTTTACCAATAGATCTGAGATCGTAAACTAGCCTGATGTTGTTCTCATACAATTTATTATTTGCCATTTTTATGTCATTGTTGTAGCGACTGCACCACATTTTGTACAACTCAACGTCAAGTTTTACTCAATCCATTTACGAAGACACAGATTCTCACCCAAAAACACGTCACCATCACATATTCTGCAGACAGTATTTTTGGAAATTAAATCACGCATGCTAAGATTCACCACAATATTTCCAAATGAATGTCCATTTCCACAAGCTGACTGGGAGGAAATCCCTTGAAGGCACTTCAGTTTATTTCTTGCTGTGCTGATTTTCTTTATGTCTAACATTCCTCTGAATTCCTTTGGATTTTAATTTAGGCGTGAATTTCTTTATTCGCGGCATTTTTATGAAAACCCGCAAGTAGTATAGCTGTACCGATATCACCCCACTGAGATTCGCGCGTCTTTTGTTTTTTGGCGGGAAATTTGAATTACCCCACACCCCTCCTACCTCGGCGAATTGCCGAACCACAGATCAAAGGATACCGCCACAGGATGATTGATAGGTCTTCCCGGAAGGATAGAATGAATACATTTAGGTCCTTTTGATTGTCATCAACGCTACTTGCCCGACCGCTAATCAAAGGACGCCGCCACAGGATGACTGACAGGTTGCAACAACTCCCTCGGCCACACACGACGCCCCCTCCACCCCGCGGCGCCGCCGCCAGACAGGCAGCACCTCCGACAGGTCCAGACCGGTAGACCCCTCGACATGTCTCTCCCACACACCTGGACGATACCGCGACCCCTACTCGCTCGGCCAATTGCCGGAACGCTTCTCAAAAGACGCCACCTCCACCGCTGCCGCCGCCACCTACAGATGCTACCCCCTCCTCCTCCTCCATGCTCGCGACCGCTTCTCAAAGGACGCCGCCACCTGCCCTACCCGCGAGAACAAACAATACGGCGACGATTGTCTTGACCGCATCAACACCGCCCCCGCCGGCCACCCCTACGCCCAGGGCAGGAGCGTACTGCACTCCTTTTACGGCGACCGCGCCCCACCAGGTCAGCAAGCAATTTAATTGCTTATTTATTATTAAGTGCGCCGCAGCGATACGTACGCCAGATCTCGATTTATGTAACAACAATTTTCGCCGTTTATTATTATTATTATTGGAAAAAAATAAAGCTACCATAGTGTTCTTCGTATGTATTTTTAACAAGAATTTCGGTGTAATGTTAAAAAACAATTTAGAACAGAAATGCTTAGTTGATCTTGTATACTATAGCTTGTAGTAGTAAAATATTAAAACTCGTATGCAAAATTTGCAAGTAAGAATTTACACTCCCATCTCTCTCCATGATCTTCGCATAGACTACAGCCGACAGATGTGTTTAATAATAATAGCGCAGGTTACGGTAACGAACGCCACAAACTTACGTATCCATCTTAAGATATACTCTTTCAATATACAAAAACAATTCTAACCAAAAGAAAAGAAATGGTCCGTTTTGGAACTCGACTGCAACCTTAGATCTATAAATGTATCTCTTCGTTTTAGATGATGCAAGCAACAGCCATCGTACGGAATGTAACTTGTATGCCAACCACTGTTTCGATAAAACAGCAACAACAGCAGCAGCAGCAGAAGACGGCATATTGTTTATGCAAAAAGTTCCAAATAACGAATATCGGCAATGACATCTAACAAAAGTCTCTAAATATACATCTGCAAGCACCGTTAACAATCGTCCAGAACGCAGAGCGCTCTCTCGGCAGGCTACATAAAAGAAACATATGCTAAGTATTTAAAAGCATCTAAGTTACATCTCCAAATGATCAAAAGCTTCTACGCAGACGCACCACTCTAACAAGAATATCGCGCGGTGCATTTATTTAATGGAGCTGAGCCATGCCGAAAGTTCCGAAATTTAACTTTCTTTGTCTCTCTCTTTAACGATCTTGCCCTGTTACGTTTCCTTCTTCTTAGATCGAGGTATAGGTGCGCCTTCCGAGAATTCGGGTACTTTAATTCTTATTTCCTTGCTACAGCAGTACACATCCCATCTAAGGAATCTCTATGTCCTGTTACGATGCAAACTACATTTATCTGACACCGATATTCCAGCGCCCCAGAAGACATTTAAACCCTATTGTGCAACAGAGAGTCGAAATAAAAGAAAAATACGTGAAATAATTTACCGATTTCCGACCGTCTACACTAAAACTTTTCGAAAGTATTGGCCTAACAACACCCTTATTCTACAATACAGCAACCACAGAACCGAGGTTACCTGCCCAATGCAACACAGATTTCCAGCTCGACCCGCCCTTTAACCACAAAATTCCTACTCCAAGTTCGTTTCTTGTGCATTCCACTAATCCGAACTAAGATTTATTATTTTAATTACAAGTATATGTCTACCGCAAACGAAGATGCTAACCTACACTCCGCAACACATGATCCTATATATGACATGGAGTGTTTACAATTTTTTTTCTGTACAACTGAGTACATGCAACGTAATGTTCGCAAACACTTATATCGCAAACACTTATACTTCGATCATAACCTGCTCTCTAAGGAATGGATGGGAGTCACACACAGTACAAACACGTTTGTCGTGTGTTCCGCTAATTTCGGTCAATACAACGATACGAGACCAATCCCCCCGCCTCTTTACGGTAAAAGCAAATATTTCTCTCCACACTATCGGTTTAAACCGGACTTGCACATATACAATAGTCTCCTTTTAAAAGCCTATGTCTTCGCCATATAACCCAGTTTTCGTTTACCCTTCTTCTTAGGACTTGTGGGATAACGTAGGTGATATCTACGTCTGTGGAGAATAAAGTCCTGGAATGCTAAAGAAAATAGCTCCTTGGTCGACTCTACAAGTAATTTACAGTTGAAACTAAAAAACAATTTCCGAGAAAGCGGTCAATTTTCGGGTACTCTTAATACCCAAGTAATCAAATCTAAAAGCGTATATTAACCGGGAGCGACGAAAAGTGCAATGGAGCACTTTGTAAATACCGTATCTTCTCTTTTAGAACACCTAAGCAATCTTCTTGGAGTCTCGGGACAAATCCAACCGAAGGTGGAGGCGAGGAATGACCCAAGGAGAAGTACGAGAATGGTACTGGAAGGTGAGAGGAATGGGAAGGGACTCTAGAGAAGAAAGAAGGGAACGAACACGGACTGCAATCGAGAGGCCCATCCACGACCGTCGTTGTGGGGAAGGGAGTGTGACAGCTGGGAAAAGGAGCCTGTGGTTCGGGTGGCGAGGTACGACATGAATATGGGCAACATACGAAGCCATTAGCTGTTGCCTTCTGAATCGCAGGGGGGGAAACCCCAGCCTCAGCAAGAAGGCTTGTCACAGGACTTGTACGGAAGGCCCCTGTTGCTAAACGGATGCCACTGTGATGGACCAGATCCAAGATTTGCAGTGCAGTTGGAGCTGCAGCCATTATCCAGGCATGACTGGATAAGTTCCTTATACAGGTGCAGTAGAGTGGGGCGAGCAGCTCCACAACCTGTATGGCTTTCGGCATGGCTCAGCTCCATTAAATAAATGCACTGCGCGATATTCTTGTCAGAGTGGTGCGTCTGCGTAGAAGCTTTTGATCATTTGGCTATGTAACTAAGGTGCTTTTAAACACTTAGCATATGTTTCTTTTATGTAGCCTGCCGAGAGAGTGCTCTGCGTTCTGGACGATTGTTAACGGTGCTTGCAGATGTATATTTAGAGACTTTTGTTAGATGTCATTGCCGAGTTTCGTTATTTGGAATATTTTGTATAAACAATATGCCGTCTTCTGCTGCTGCTGCTGCTGTTGTTGCTGTTTTATTGAAACAGTGGTTGGCATACAAGTTACATTCCGTTTGATGGCTGTTGCTTGCATCGTCTAAACATAGAGATATATTTATAGATCTAAGGTTGCAGTCGAGTTCTGAAACGGACCATTTCTTTTCTTTTGGTTAGAATTGTTTTTGTATATTGAAAGAGTATACCTTAAGATGGATACATAAGTTTGTGGTGTTCATTACCGTAACCTGCGCTATTATTATTAAACATGTCTGTCGGCTGTAGTCTATGTGAAGATCATGGGGAGAGATGGGAGTGTAAATTCTTACTTGCAAATTTTGCATACGAGTTTTAATATTTTACTACTACAAGCTATAGTATACAAGATCAACTAAGCATTTCTGTTCTAAATTGTTTTTTAACATTACACCGAAATTCTTGTTAAAAATACATACGAAGAACACTATGGTAGCTTTATTTTTTTCCAATAATAATAATAATAAACGGCGAAAATTGTTGTTACATAAATCGAGATCTGGCGTACATATCGCTGCGGCACGCTTAATAATAAATAAGCAATTAAATTGCCTGCTGACCTGGTGGGGCGCAGTCACTGTAAAAAGAGTGAAGTCGCCCCTGCCATGGGCATAGGGGTGGCCGGCGGGGGCGGTGTTGATGCGGTCAAGACAATCGTCGCCGTATTGTTTGTTCTCGCGGGTAGGGCAGGTGGTGGGTCCTTTGAGAAGCGGTCGCGAGCGTGGAGGAGGAGGGGGTAACATCTTTAGGCGGCGGCGGAGGTGGTGTCTTTTGAGAAGCATTCTGGCAATCGGCAGAGCGAGTAGGGGTCGCGGTATCGGCCAGGTGTGTGGGAGAGAGTGCGAGTACAGACATGTCGAGGGATCTACAGGTCTGGACCTGTCGGAGGTGCTGCCTGTCTGGCGGCAGCGCCGAGGGGTGGAGAGGGCGTCGTGTGTGGCCGAGGGAGTTGTTGCAACCTGTCAGTCATCCTGTGGTGGCGTCCTTTGATTAGCGGTCGGACAAGTAGCGTTGATGACAATCAAAAGGACCTAAATGTATTCATTCTGTCCTTCCGGGAAGACCTATCAATCATCCTGTGGCGGCATCCTTTGATCTGTGGTTCGGCAATTCGCCGAGGTAGGAGGGGTGGGGAGTAATTCAAATTTCCCGCCAAAAAACAAAAGACGCGCGAATCTCAGTGGTGTGAAACCGGTACAGCTATACTACTCACGTGGGACCAACGAAAATACAAATCAAGACTACTTTAATCACAACAAACTTCACGAAGTTCAACCAATAACGTTTGAAAACAAAAACAAACACGATCGGAACAAAAAGTACCAATAGTAGATACAGGGTAGGAAACATTGAAGTGATAAAAACAATAGAAGCATGAAATAATATACAAGGAGTAAAAGGTTGCTGTGTGCATTTTCACCGCATGGCGCAAAACGGAAGGCGTGGTCAGATTGCACTGAACGTCAAAAAAACCATCATAACTCACGAAAAAAATTGTCGGATTTATATAAAACAAAAAGTGTTTCACGCAAGAAATACCAGGCATTTCAAATAAGCTAAAATCTTCAAATCGAATTTTTGAGCCCAGTTGCCTTCCGTCTCCCCTTAAAGCAACAAGTAGCGTTGTTTGTGTGTTTGTTACGTTTCAAAACAGCTTTATTGGTGTTCCAAAAATCAACCAGATTTCAGACGACCAGTTGCATAAAAATGTTTTACATGCATACACCTTGACCCAGATTTCGGCAAAAGTAATTTTGCCTTCTTCATTAGTATTTACTAACAAAATATAATAAACCAATCACGTGAATAATAGTAAAATACGGTACATAAAAGTTTATAAAATAAGTAAGAAATTAAAGTTACAGCATTGGATGAGAACGTACTTACTTTTAGCTCACATTAAAATAGTTGTTAAATAAAATGGAATACAATTAAAAATTTAAAACATGTGTGCACCATAAAATTGTGGAGCACGGCCAAACACAGGTCAAGTGAGCACTGCGTACTGGTTGAGGTATAGCAACACTAGTGACCTCTCTTCTTTTTAAGCAATAATATCAAAAGCTGCATTTAAAAAATTGTATTGGTGTTATTTATTTCACAGTGTGCAGTGTACTTTGACAGTTCTTGGTGCTAATTCTTCAAATAGATGGGCAATGTGTAATTAAACAGTTATTTGGATTCTCCGTGCATAAATATGTAACAAACACATTTTTTGTTTCATCATAGATGGCGCTGTAATAGACAAAACTAAAAATGTGGAAATTGTTGAAAACGGTAATATTTCAAACGAATAGACATTAGATCAGGAAAATCAGAGTACAGCTTTTGATGTTTTTGTTAATGCTATATCGTGACATCTCTCACAATCAAATGAAACACCATCTATGATCATGTTATTAGTCTGTGGCTACACAGATTGCTGTATTTCAGTGATTCGGACTGTACCTGCCTCTATGCAATTTTTCCCGATGTTGACAATTGCAGAGAGAGAGAGAGTAGTTATCATTTCCTGGTACTGAGCGCCCACGGAAACGCTGAAGAAGTGGTGCCGGATAAACCCTGTGTGGGCCCCTGCCAAACCCATTCATAATTTTACACCAAACAGCAGCAGTATATTGGTAATATAATTTGAATGATCCATAATAATAATAATAATTCGGTATTTCATAACAGAAACTTTCGTTTTAAGTAATTAACATGTTCAGCAATCGTCTAAGATAGCCACTTGCGAGCTACAATAAATTCAAATTTGGATATAAGAATAATAATAGGAAAGTGAAATGAGACATTTTCGTGTAACATGTAAATGTATTTATGCGGCAAAACAAACAATTATCTATAGATCAATATACGTTAATTAATACAATTATATTCCAGAAATTAATTAACAAAAATATAGAAATTAATAATAATTAAGAAAAGCATTAAACATTTAGTTTCCTCGATTCTTTTCCAGCAAAATCTTTCAAAATATCTTTAGGTAATGATGATATGTTGTGCTTAAACATAGAAATTAATCCACTAGAAAGAAATAGTGTAGCGTAACCAGCGAAAAATGTATCTATATTGTCTTTTAATTAAAAAAAATTGTTTGCCTTAAATGAAGGTAAATAAATTGATAAGAGGAGAATATTTTAAAGTTTCCTACCTGTGATAGGCGTTGATTCGTCAGCGAGGACACTGTGTACACTGTCGCCATGACGAGGTTATCCTGACATGTATATGTTGCTACGCTGGTCGATTCAATTTCCTAACTCACTAACTCACACGTTTGCGCAGACCTTATTCGAAACTAACACTTAACTTCAATGAAGACTATTTATATACTGAAACTTCCTGGCTGATTAAAATTGTGTGCCGGACCCGGGACTCGAACCTGGGACCTTTGCCTTTCGCGGGCAAGCGAACTACCGACTGTGCTATCCCGACACGACTCACGATGCCGCCTCACAACTTTACTTCCGCCAGTACCTCGTCTCCTACTTTCCAAACTTCACAGAAGCTCTCCTGCAAACACGCAAGACTAGCACTCCTGGAAGAAAGGATATGGTGGAGACATGGCTTAGCCACAGCCTAAGGGATGTTTCCAGAATGAAACTTCACTCTACAGCGCTTGCCTGCGAAAGGCAAAGGTCCCAGGTTCGAGTCCCGGTTCCGGCACACAATTTTAATCTGCCAGGAAGTTTCATATCAGCGCACACTCCGCTGCAGACTGAAGTTTCATTCTATTTATATACTGTTTCGCACTCCCGAATTCCGCTATTCGAGCGTGAAGAATGAGCCTTCCTAATGAATTACCTGGGTTCTTTCCAAATCCCAGTTTCCTGGTTTCCCTCTTCAATACGTACTGCGATGTACTCCGGCCGGGGACTGATGACCCCGTAGTTAAGTCCCATAAGCTCTACAAACATTTGAACATACTCCGGCCGGCTGCGGTGGCCGAGCTGTCTGCGGCGCGCCAGTCACGGTCTGCACGAGCACTACGGTCGGGGTTCGAATCCCCCCTCGGGCACGGATATTTGTGCCGTCCTTAGTATTAGCTAGTTTGTAAGTTTAGGGACTGCTGTACAAACATTTGAATTTGAACGTTTCCCCGAGTGCCGAGTGAGGCGCCACTGTCGGCTGCAGCTGCTCTGAAGACTAACAACGGCGCCGAGCAACTATCAGGATCCAGTTCCTATCATATTCCAAAAGTAAGGCCCACTTAAATCAAAAACATCCGGAATCAAACTTGTTTCCAACGCGCCTGTCTCAATATTTCTACACAATCCCCTCACTTATGCAGACATTTGTCATATCGTCCAACAAGCTTTTGAATGAATCTGCGAGGCCAGACGCTCGCTGGGACACAGCAGGCGCAGGGCAGTGCGGCCACGGAAACAGGCGTCTGATTCTGATGCTTCAAAACGAGAGAAATAGGACTGACATGAAGAGCAGTGACATGAACGGGAGGAGCACCCGTGGCGAAGTCGCTTTGACATCGCAGTTTGCTGATAAACAGTTCACCAACTACTTCCGTTTAGACCGGAGTCAATTCCACAAGGTTCACGATTTGGTGAGGAAATCTATATTTTCCGAAGGATGCAATGCCCAAAAACAACTGGAACTGAAGAAAAATTCGCTATGTTCTTGAGTTGGGTTTTATTGAAATTTATTACAAAAGTTAGACATAAACAACAGATACATAGATTACTGTGAAAAATTAATTAGGCAAATTGTCGTTCTTATTCGTTAGTTGCACGAGTGAGTTCAGGAAAGCTAATTACAAGAATCGTGTTTAGTTTTCATGAGTTGATCGAAAGATCCAGCAGCTGTAATTGAATGCAAGTCCGCTGCATTCTGCACAAGAGTCAGAGCCGTATTGCTGACTTCCGACGAGTACGACAGATGTACAGCACTTGTAGCATCGTAATTTCCAGGTTGTTGCAGTTCTTCAGTTTTAAGATTGTGAAATCCTAACATAGATGCCTCACTTTGCGAAACGACTTCCAATATTTTACCTCGGATGATATGTTGCTATATTGGTGGCATACTTTTTGGTGCTTGGTACACTGACATCAAGAAATGGTGAAGTAGGTCATTGCCAGATTTTGTGTCTTCAACCTTTTTGCGTTCAGTTGGTCCTTCGTTTGCCCTTCTTTCACACTGCACAATGGACTGTCGTATCACTGCTGAAACATCAACTTTCTTCGTTCTCATTCGTTGTTTTTTTCACAACACGGTGTCCTGATTAATTCAGAAATGTCCAATTCTGCAGCACCTTCAGTTTGAGATACAATTTCCTCGTAATTATCAATATTTCCAATCTCTTCACCTTCGTAGACATCATAATCAGACACCACTTTAGTATCTGCCACATTTTCCATCGCAACAGTGCCTGCATTTTCAAACCTGGCTTGTGAGTCATCACTTTCCTGAAAATTGTCGTCGCGGTTTCGGTTTTTCATATAAGGCAACAAGAAATCCATTTGTTTCTGAAATTTCCATTGCTCTATTTGGTTAGCTGAAGCTCCACTTTCGTAACATTTCCTTTGTCTATTGAGCGCATCTCGGTGACAATTTCGTAATTTAATCCATTTGGCTTTGACTTCGCCACCTGCAAGACAATAATGTATATCTATATAGCGATTTTATAGTCAGTGTGTCACAGCAAATAGTCATATCACATCTATAGATAAAAATTTAAAGTTTATGTAATCTCAGTGCTCTGTCATTAATAGCTTTCTTTCTGTCTGTGTACTTATTACATAAAGTTACTGCTATATATGATAATGACGACAGATCATCTACAGCGTATACCATGACATTTTCCTTAAATAAATTTTTCCCCGCAGGTATTTAGCCACAGGAGAGAGTTACAAAAGTATTGTCTACAGCCACAGAATGAGCGATCGAACTGTGTCAAATATTGTCAGTGAAGTCTGGCGTGCTATGTGGGACACCATGCAACCACTAGCACAGATGTGGACAACTATCGCAGAATGTTTCGAAAAGCGATGGCGGTTTCCACACTGTATCGGGGCAATTGAGGGAAAGCATATTGTGGTTAAGAAGCCAGCAAACAGTGGTTCATCATTCTTCAACTACAAACACACACATTCTGTATCACTCATGGCCACCGTCGACGCAACGTACGTACGAGTTCATCACTATTGATGTGGGCTCAATGGGGACGTTTAGTGATGGGAATATTTTTTCAAGCAGTACTTTGGCAGAGAAGTTACAAAGGCAAAATTTACAGTTACCTCCACATTGTGAAGAAGAGCTTCCGTATGCCTTTGTTGGGGATGAGGCCTTTCCTTCATTAGACAATTTAACGAGACCATATCCAAATCGAAGCGTCACAGGTAATTATAGAAACAGAGTTTTCAATTGCAGACTTTCACGAGCCAGGCAAATATGTGAATGCGCCTTTGGAATTCTAGCATCACGATTTCGCTGCTTCAAAAAACCATTCGAGATAAAAATAGACAGCGTCGATGGTGTCGTCAAGGCGGCACGTGTGCTACACAACTACTTGAGACGCGATGCAGCTGCCGGTACGGTTGCGATCCCAAACAGTCAACTACTTCCACTGACATCTAACAATAGCAGGAGCGCCACAAGGGCTTCTGTTGTGAGGGAGAAGTTTACTGAATATTTTAACACATTTGGAAGTGTATCTTGGCAAGCAGACAGCATGTCAAAAGGAGAATACTAGAGAAAACAATTGACATTTTTTCGACTGTCCTTTGAATAGACAAATAGGTTCTCCAATTTCCCATAACCATGTCAGCACGTTGCTTTGATGTTTAATACGATGTATTTGAATCAAAAGGAAGTAATAAATCATAATACTTACAATTCTGCATATGCAGATATTTTGCAACTGAATCCCAAATTTGTTGTTTCAAATTGGTTTTCATGTATCCAGAATGAAACTTTCACTCTGCACCGGAGTGTGTGCTGATATGAAACTTCCTGACAGATTAAAATTGTGTGCTGGAACCGGGACTCGAACCTAGGACTTTTGCCTTTCACGGGCGGCCCTACCTTTTTTTTTTTTTTTTTTTTTTTTTTTTTTTTTTTTTTTTTTTTTTTTTTTTTTGTTCTATGGATAGTTCGACGATTCTTTGGCTCAGGTTTTTTTTTATTGCAGAGAGCGTTGAGCACTCTGACCGGGCGCGCTGAGCCATCCCGACAGGACTCACGATGCCGCCTCACAAGTCTACTTCCGCTAGTACGTCGCCTCCTACTTTCAAAACTTTTCATGTGAATGGTATAGTACAAATCCAGGTTCGGACGAACTGCTTCAGTTACTTTTTCCTCCATGTCAAAATGCACGGTACGTACCTCCACCCCAGCAGGGGCATGCACTCGCGCAACGTGTAACACCGGCATCCACAGAAAACCTGGCTAGCAGCTGCTTTCACTTCATTAGCTGTGTGGAAGCGCTTGCCTACACTGTCACTCGTGATGTGAGGACTGCACACTTGAGCACTCTGCCCCCTACCAGCAGCGCACGGCAGACACTGGCGGCGTTTCCTCCTTGGCGTCGCTTTCAAATATTTACAGCGGAACGGACCTTACTTTTGGAATAACCCTCGTATTTTCTTTCACTCGCCTGCAGACAAACAACGAAAAGGCAACTCATTTTTGTTTAAAACGCAAAAGTCTTTCGAAATAATTATCGTCGTTACATCGGTGCACACGGGGCCACTAACTTGCAGCACTGTGAAGAAGCTCCTCACAGGTAAGCCACACTTCCGTTTTTGCCCATTACAGCGCCATTTATCATGAAAAGAAAAATAAGTTTTATACCAAAGTTTCATATTGCCGCAAGAGTCCGAGTTAACCAATTGCTGGCGTGGCGCAGGGGACAGCGTCACCGATTGCGGTACTAAATGTCGCCGGTTCAATCCCGTCCACTGGCGAAATTTTCTTTCTTTGTAACTGTCATTTCCAGAATGTTCTACGTCTTTATTATGTTCACTTGCAATTTCTACATGTTTCTTATGTTAACTATTCTTCTAATTTCTGGTACATTTTGTCTGTGTATAAATAGCAGAGCACGCTGCCCGAGAGGCAGTCAGTGCTGCGTGTATGTAAAGTTCGCAATAAACCTGCTTTCAGTATAAATGCTGTGTCCAGTTGACATTCCTGCCTTCGAAGTCTAGCCTGCTTCCATTGCAACGCAACATTGTTTGGCGGAGGCGCCGGGTACCTGTGCAACAGCTGCATCACCGTGGCTCCGATTAGGCAACGTAAAAGCTGTCACTTACACGGACTAGAACCGGAATACAAGGGACATACAGAGTACGTCCATCCAAAACTCCGTATCATCAAAAGGACCGTGGACACGAAACTAGCGGTAAGCCAGCTACACATCAGACACCTCTCAGAGTTCTCTGGAGACCCTGGACAGGACCCCAACAAATGGCCAAAAGGGTTCAACCGAGTCGCCAAGTACAACAGGTGGGATCATACAATGTGCTTGGCCAACGTTTATTTCTACCTGTACGAA
Source organism: Locusta migratoria (assembly GCA_026315105.1). Lineage (NCBI taxonomy): Eukaryota > Metazoa > Arthropoda > Insecta > Orthoptera > Acrididae > Locusta > Locusta migratoria. The sequence continues at coordinate 571,683,944 of CM048747.1, read as the reverse complement.
ACAGCCCAGCAATGGTTCGAAAACGACGAAGAGAAGCTGAGTGACTGGGAAACGTTCCAGACGGAACTTTAGAAGACGTTTTGAGACCGCCAACGACAAATCCGCTCGGCAGAAGAACAACTGAAGAACCGGACCCAACGACACGGTGAGCCTACACAGTCATACATACAGAATGTTTTGACCCTGTGTAACATAGTCAATCCGAATATGACTGAGGCCGACAAAACCACGCAACTGATAAAGGGTATAGCAGAAGACGTGTACCAAGCCCTTCTGATAAAAGAATCCATCAAATGGTGCCGCCTTACTGAAGAGATGCAACAAAGGAGAGTTGGACGAAAGAAGTATGACAGACTCCCCAATGTAGTCCCTATGGCTGTTGTGGAAGATGAGCATGACTTCGTTTCTCTCAGTTTATGGCATCCGGGACTATTAGACCGAGCGAGCCTCAGATTATGGCCACGAATGTAAGACCTGTAAGTCACGAGGGAGCCGACGCCCCTGAGGAAGAGGGATTTCAGGCATTAGCTCCTGTCTGCCCCGCCAATCGCACCCGATATGAAGAATGGCGCCTCCCTGCTATGACTTACCCTACTGCCGCCAAACGGTAGCCTATGAACCGGCCGACACGGCCACAACCAAGTTCCCCGGCAACTATGATGCCCTGCAAAACAGATGTCTGGAGGACAGATGACAACACAACACTGTATTTCCACTGTGGGCGCCCTGGACATGTCTTACGCTACTGCAGAGATAGGAGTATTCCACGATTATTTTGCCGCAAGACGTCAGCCATCAGAGCAGTTCTATCCCAGGCAAACACCTGCTGATGAGTTCAGTCGACCTATGGGAAGAAGCTCATCGCCGTACCCTAGACGAGGTCACTCCCCGACGCGCCGTTACTGTTCACCATCGCCATATAGAGGTACCAGGAAAACTAAGCGAGGCGATCATCTACAGAGGTGAGGCCACCACAGATGAAAATTCTCCATCGACAACAGTCGCTAAGATGTCAGGACATCTCATCGGCGTCATAATCGACGGCCAACCTATCCGGGCACTGGTTGATTCAGGAGCTTCTTTTTCTGTATTGTCGGATACTTACCGCCGCACACTAAAGAAGACAATGTTCTGTGATACGAGGGCCACTATGCTGATGGTCGCAAATGGAAAATACGTCCAGCCAGCAGAAACTTGTGTCCCAAGAATAACCTCCATCAACAGGACCCAGCCGTTTGAATTTGTCGTTCTAACAGAATGTAGTCATGATGTAATTTTTGGATGGGACTTCCTTCGGGCATCCCAAGCTATCATTCACTGTGGAAGATCTGAGCTGCAAACTGAGGAAGTTGCTCTGATGGCTATACATAATACAGAATTTTCTGGGAAGTTATTTGCCGTTGACAATGTGACGATCCCGCCATTGACAATGCGAAGAGTTGCAGTCACAAACACAGATGACCGGTTAAACTGTGAAGTACTTGTTGAAAATAAAGTTTATTAGGCTAACCAAAGAAATTTAAATACCAGCGGCTGTCATAAGCATTACCGGTGGTCGAGAAGAGATTTGGATCACTAATTGTCACGAGCTGTCACAACTTATCCTCAAGGGAATGTGTATTGGGACAGCTGAACCAATCCAGGACGGTGAGCTCAACGTCATCAACGAAGACCCATGCCTTGCTGTTAGTACAGACAACACGCTGGAGGAAACAACCGTGGAACTGCCAATAGGGCCTGGATTGACCAAGGAACAACGCCAGCGGGTGTTAGCTATACTAGCCAATTTTCGGGTGCATTTACACGCCAACAGGAAAAAAGTCAGACGAAACGGCCCACGATAAGGCACGGTATCAATACTGGGGATCATCCACCTATTAGCCAGCGTTCGTATAGAGTGTCGCCAGCTGAAAGACGGATAATTCGGCAGGAAGTGGAGAAGATGTTGCGAGATGACATTATTCAACCTTCGGAGCGTCCTTGGTCGTCTACAGTGGTCCTCATAACGAAGAAGGATTGCTCGTGGCGATTCGGTGTCGACTATCGGCGACTGAACTAAATCACAAAGAAAGATGTCAACCCATTGACGTGTACTGATGAAATCTTAGACTACTTGAAAGGAGCTACATACTTCTCAACTATGGACATGCAGACAAGTTACTGGCAAATCGAGGTTGACGAAACTGTCAGGGAGAAGACGGCTTTTATTATACCTGACGGCCTTCAAAGTAATGCCATTTGGATTATGTAATGCTCCGGCCAAGTGTGGACCAAGTGTCTTTGCTATTTGGATGACATTGTCGTTTTCTCGGAAAACATGTGAAGAACATCTGAGTCGCCTGTCAACTATGTTGAAGTGTGTTCAGACTGCAGGACTCCACCTCAATCCAAAGAAGTTCCTCTTAGTGGCCAAAGAGATAAAAATCCTGAGCCACATAGTCAACGGAGATGTTGTCCGTCCTGATCCAGATAAAGTAAGGGCAGTCACAGAATTTCCAACTCCTCAGCACATTCGCACACTACGCTGTCACCAAACCTGTGCCGACTGCAGAAGCTCCAGACATCGCAAAATTCCGTATAGAAGACATTATTTTGAAGCATGGAGCACCACGTGTCATGATATATGACCGTGGAAAAGTATTCCTGTCAAAACTAGTATAAAGGTAATTTCACGTTGCGATGTCGTCCACAGAATGACAACTGCATATCATCCTCAGACAAATGGTCTTATATAACGTTTTAACAAGACATTATCAGATATGCTTTCGATGTACGTCGATGTTGAGCAGAAGGATTGGGATGCAATACATTTGCTTACAATGCCGCAAGACAAGACACCACAGGCTTCACGCGGTTTTTCCTACTCCATGGCCGTGATGCTGAGACGGCAATGGATACGCTGTTCCCGTTCCAGCCAGACGACACTCAGGAGGCATATGTTAAACAGCTAATCACCAGGGTCGAAGAAGCAATAGAGCTGGCTCGCGTAAGGACACTGAACGCCCAGGAGAATGACCATCAGCGGTATAACGACAAGCACTGACGTGTTGTGTACATCCCAGGAGATCTGGTATATATTTTTACCCCTGTACGGATAGTTGGACTATCAGAAAAGTTATTGTATCGTGTCATACGCCGCCTGTCAGACGTCACATACGAATTTGAGGATTATGAGTCGTCATCTAAACGACAAAAACGAAGAGACATTGTTCAAGTCCTCCCCATGAAGCCTTACTACGATCCTGAGGGGCATATAGGCGAAAATGGCTTCTTGTTCAATAGCTCTAAGTATGGTAATGCCACTGATGAAGCCACGACAGGAACGTCTATCATCGATAATCGTGGAGAAGGGAAGGATTCTCCAGAATTGCCATACAGAGGACCCATGACAAGATCAAGACCCAGGACATTGAAACTGGTCCCAAAGGAAACCTAACAGCAGGTCGCTGTTTTTTCAGGAGAGGAAGCAATACTGCAAGAGCGCGAGTTAACCAACTGCTGGCGTGCCGCAATGGATAGTGTTACGGACTGTGGTGCTGAAGGTCACCTCTTGAATCCCGTCCACCGGCAAAAATTTATTTCTTTGTAATTAACAATTCCAGAATGATCTACATGTTTCTTATGTTCACTTGTAATTGCTACTTGTTCCTTCTAATTTCTGGTACATTCTGTGTGTATAAATAGCAGAGCCTCTGCCCTACTGTCAGTCAGCGCTGCTTCGCAACAAAGCTGCTTTCCGTGTAACTGCTGTGCTCAGTTGACAACCCTGTGTTCGCAGTCAAGCCTGCTTCCATTTCAACGCGACCATATTTATTGACGAACAATCCAAATCTGCAATAAAAAGTAGGCGTTTCTTTCTCTAAATGATTTCAAAGTTGCCTCCCACCGCCCATCGCGGGTTTCGGTGGGGGGTGGGGGGGGGCGAGTGTAGTGTCTGTCATTGGATGTCCCCCTCAACAATTTGACATTTGCAGGTAACCGTTTCTTCGTTTGCTGCCAATTTCTTGAGATATTTGGCACGGTCACTATCAATATCTCGGAAACAGTGCAAGATATTGATTTTTTCTCGGTCCAGCCTTAGAAAGTGCGACAGTAGAGATACCCCAAGTCACAAACCCAGCATACGCCACTGCGCTCGCTGTTTGGCTCATTCCCTAAATTTAGTTGTTCAAGACTCATTTAATAATATTCCAGTATTGAGAGATATTCTTTCAATTCTCAAAGATCTGAATTCTTATATTCGTTTTTCGCCAAAGAGGTACGAAAATTCGGAAATTTTAAACAATTGCTTTCAGATTCTCATGAGAATGAAGCAGGTCAAGGTTTACGAGCGTTCTGCCAAACGGACTGGTGCATTAGTGTTGTCTCTCTGTTGTGCATAGATAATTATTACGATGTTCTTTTCAAATTTCTTAATGATACGCAAAAGGAAAGAAATTATGCTGAAGCAAAAGTAAAAGGATTTCTAAAATGTCTGCAAAAATTTGAAACTCTTTTTCATATCTAGATGCTAATTTTTCTATTCCAAAGAGTAGAAAAACTCAATGCAGTACTTCAGAAAGTTTCATTGAATTTCCGTGTTGCTCGCAATTCCTTAGATGATGTTTTGTCTTCTGTAGAAGGAGCCAGAAATATAGAATCACTAGCAAACCCGGCAACGCTTGGCAGTACCTTCTCCCTATGTCTATCGCTGCCTTTGTGCATCTCCTCCTCCCCCTACCTTCACACCACTCCCTCTTACCCCACACCATATCCACCTCCTCCCCTTCCTCTCTGCGTCTCTCCCCTTTGTAATCCGTTTCATTCCCCCATACTCTGTCTCCTCCTTCCCTGCTCTCTGATCTTATTTGTTATTGCAATCGGGAACTTGGGGATAGCAATCAAAATGGACAGGTAAATCAATTGGAAACGGATTATTAGAGAGACGTTTCGAGCTGTTCTATTTGTGAGATTAGTAGCTTCAATGGCCGCACGTTTAATAATTGCATTGTACAAACAGGTAAGCTTATAAGTGTAGGCATAAAAACGACTTTCCTCTTTTATGTTAAAAATGACTGGGAAGAAAAAAACAAAACCGCACATGTTTACAGCACAGCTTAGCATATTTTTCTCGCAGCGAGCAGTATATAAATGTTTCTTATAACACATGTATATCTTCTTAAGAGTTTCTGAATTGGATACCAAGTAGTTGTAGCATGATCAGACTTTAATGATAGAAATTCCATATGAAACAAAACAATTAACTGAAATAAAATAAGTGGGATGGCAATACAACGTTTCGAAGGTCTTTGTGTTGCGTTCATTTCTTGTCTTATTAGGAATCTAACTGAAATACGATTAACAACTTTGCTACATACCGGTAAAATTTAACAATTCGCGACACATACGTAGTATAACTATGTTGGCAACAGCTGATGGATCGTGGGAATGAAGCCGACCAATCGTGGCAAAGCTTGAGATAGCCAATGAAATTTTAGATGGCGACAGTTTGTTCCGAAGCCAACTGATGCATCCGCTGCGTAATCAACTGCTGGATTGTATCTGTACCCCGTCTGTTTCGTCGACGACCCTAATTATTTCGTGCGTAAGCTGCAACTGAGGCAGTCGAACTCGACTGTACCCTTTGTTTCAGACTTCAGAGTCATAACGGATCGCGCTTGAGAATTTCTTTTCGATTTACCTCCAAACGCTGTGTACGATATTCGTCGGTCTCATGATTACGATCACGTAGTAAGATTGCGTTGCACGTACGCCGACCGATATTACGCCGACACAATGGAGGCATTGTTCTAAAAAAATAAACCACGATCTGTACTTAATTTGTTTGTAACACTCAAAAATACCACGAATTAACATCAATTCTATCTTTGCAATGCTCCACCGATAACATCATGGAGGTGAGAATAACACGGAGGGGCTTGTAAAGAAACAACGTTTCATGTTAAATCTGTCTAACAGTTTTAACCTTATGTGCATAACGCCATCTCCCTTTATTCTAACCTCCTTGGCGTTTTTGTTCGTTCTGTTTAACTGCGTATTTGCTCGCTAGGCGAGTAGCGACTGAATAATCTGATTGTTGGAGAATCGAGAAAATGATCCCAGATGCAAGCGTACTTTCGGTTTTTTTTTTTTCCAAATTCTGATATGATACGCGGTCAAACAGGACAGAAAGTATCCTATGTCCGTCTCCTGCTTCTACGCTACCTCCCCGCCAATTTTGAACCAAATCGGTTCAGACGTTCTTTATTTATAAATAGTGTAACCGAAACGACTTTCTTTTATATATTTATCGCTTTGGGAACATGCCAAAGAAAAGTGTGATGTATTGCAATTAAGTCTCCCCATTGCTTCACGCCCTAGAAAAGTACTATTAAAATTAGGAGGTGGTGACAAGCATTATTCATCAGATATAGAAGAAAAGTTACGAATATTATAATTTAAGGTTGTGGATCAAACAGTAAGCAGCTTTAAAAGCAAATTTCCGCGCGAAAAAATGTCAGATATTCTGAAAATTGAATAGTTTTTATTACGCAAAGAAGATAGTAGTTACTTCTTTTACGATGTTACACTACATAGTTTTGAACGTCTGGTGCAGTACTTGAGTAGAACAGAGAATGACATGGGCATAGCTCTTAAGAACATGATACCAGAATATGTAAAATTATTGAGATTACTTTTAACCTACGTGTACTGCATAACGTTCTTTTTCTGCCCTTCGAAGACTGAAATCTCATACCAGAGCCGCTATGATCCAAGACAGATTAATTAGCAAAACAACTGTCAGGAGGAACACGTTCCTTTCTCTTTCTGTTTAGGTGAGTGATAATGTTAACTTTGTAGCATTTATGTTTACTATAGTTATTTTGGCGCGAATTACGAGTTTTAAAGTTTAACATGACGGCTAACAGTTCGATACATTGATGAAATACTATTGGGCAACGTAGGATAGAAAATAATGGTGAAAAGGCCATTTTGTGTAGACCTTTGATGCCATATAGTATCTGAAGTGCATATTTTCGTAATGCTGAAGTATAAATACAAAATTTGACAAATATGGCGCGAGACCTTTCGAAGTTACGCTGTGTGATATGCACTTGTTGATTAGCAAATGAGAAGGCAGAGTTCGAGTAGAGCATATTAGCTGTAGTAACAGTGACCTCGGACTTTACGATATATCAGGAAAAATTATTTAATGCTGTTCCAGCAATCCTGCCCTATGGCTGACAGATTATTGTATGTGACCTTGTCCGTTCAATAAAATAATTATCCTCGTAAAGTGCTTCCTTTAAAACGATGCCGTATTAATAAAAAACAAATCTACTTTCACAAACAAGACAGTAAATATGATGCTGCTCATTTCACTGGTAGCAATTTAAGCTGTACTCTCAGGTCCCTGCCTAAACAGATACTCTAAAATAGTGTCACATTCACATACAAACACCAAAGTATACCGGCATAGCGTGCGAGGGCATACGTTTGCCCCTTACTATATGATATGCATAACTCTCAGTTACTATCGTGGAGTCATTTCTGACATCCAATTTACCTATGGAATTCCGCTGCTCTTGCTCTAAACGTTTTATGTATTCTCTTAGAAGTCAATTGTGTTAGTGTAAGTCGCGACATTTTTCATCCTAATGGGTTGTGAATCTATTGGTATCGACAGACATGTATGAGCAAAAGTGGTTATGGGCTATTTTGTTACTACTGTATATAAAATAAATCTGCAGAAGAATGAAGCCAGGAAGACGATCCGATATAAGTTATTGTAATAGTGAACACAATATTCACAATACAGGCCCATAATTACCTGATATGCATGTCTCAGAAGACGAAAACACTGAAACTTACTTCAGCAGTTACTACAACGGGAAAAACAGGTTCAAATGGTCAAAAAAGCCGCCCTCTAGTTCTAGAACGTGGAACTGAAATTAATAGCTGTTAATTTCTTTACTATGTATTAAAAATTACTTTTCTCCTTTCAGAGATTAAAATGGTCGTAAATTAACACCAGATGAATCAAAAAAGAAGAAATACTACTGTAATAAAAAAATTTACTTTAAACTTATCTTAGTATTTGAAATTTAAAAAATGTGGATGTTAAAATACATTTTTATTTTTTTTAAATACCTAATAACACATGTGGTTCTACATCACATGGAGGTATTTTAGAGGACCTGCAATTATAACGAATTGTTGCCATTCAAGAAATCTTCTACACTATGGTAACATTTATCTTTTAGATATTTTGCCAGGTTTCCTTTGGTACTTTTGACATTGAGTCAGCCATACTTTTACATATTTTATTTACAAATTTTATGCCTATATAGTATGGGTTTTTTCATGCAGTTTTAATCTGTGGATTCCTACCATGTCGTTCGCTCTCAAAAACTTGAGGGTTTCTTTTTGTAAAAATGAAAGTTTCATAGATATACATACTTGGGATGGTCATTAGATCTAGTTTTTCTAATAAAGGTTTACAGTATTGCTTTGATTTAGCTCCCACCATTGCTCCAATGATCTTTTTTGCACTATAAAAGCTCTAAGTAAATCTGTTTTTTCAGACCCCTGGACAATTACACTATACCCAACAACTGAAACAAAATATGTATTATATTCAGTTTTTCTTACAGTTAAATAAGTAATATTATACAAAATATTCATAATATAAAAAAGAAAATTCAGTCGACTCCGTATGTTGTCCACACAGTGACTCCACAACATGTTATTATGTACTAATATGCCAAGGAATTTGACACAGTCTGCAGTCTCTAACTTTTTGTCCATATACCGTACTTCAATTATAGGCTGCAGATTGTTTTGTGGTGAAATGAATAATTTCTATTTTAGTAAGGTTTAATTTCAGATTACTATTATTACCCCCTGTGTCTGCTTCCCCAAATGTTTGTACGTATTAGGTCTACCTCTTTTATACAACAGACAATAGCTGTTGAGTCATCTGTATAGAGGATGATATCAGACTGGACCTGGCAGGTCATATCATTGATGTAATACAGGAATAGTATTGGTCCTAATAGCGAACCTTTTGGAACACCTAATTGAGTGTGTCTCCAGCCAGAGAGAAATTTCTTGTCATTGTTGTTAACAATAACTCTTTGTTTTCTGTTTACCATGTATGATGACATTTATCAAAGAGATTTGCCTTAAAAACCATGCTGTTGTTGTTGTCTTCCGTCTAGAGATTGGTTTGATGCAGCTCTCCATCCTACTCTATTCTCAGCAAGTCTCTTCTGCTCCTCATAAGAGCTGGAACCTACATCCATTAGAATCTGCTTACTGTATTTATCTCTTCGTCTCCCTCTGTGATTTTTACCTCATACACTTCCCTCCAATGCTAAATTCACGATTCAGTCGATCCCTTCGTTTAGTCAAGGTATGCCATAAAATTCCTTTTCTCCCCTATTTTGTTCTGCGCCTCTTCATTAGTTACGTGATCAACTAACCTAACCTTCACATTTTTCTGTAGCACCACATTTCAAAAGCCTCTATCCTCTTCCTGTCAACACTGTTTATCGTCCATGTTTCACTCCCATACAAGGCAACACTCCACACAAATCCCTTCAGAAAGGACTTACTTGCATTTAAATTAATATTCGATGTTAACAAATCTCTCTTTTTCAATAAGCTTTTCTTCCCATCGCCATTCTGCATTTTATATTCTCTGTACTGCGACCATTGCATGTTATTTTACTTCCCAAATAACAAAACTCATCTACTACCTTTATTGTATTGCCACCTACTCTAATTCCTTCATCATCACCCAATTTTCTTATACTATCAATTCCGTTCAACTGCTCTTCCAGGTCTATTGCTGACAAATACAGTCATCACCAAACCACAATGTTTTTACTTCTTCACCCTGAACTTTAATTCCTTCTTCAAAATTTCTCCTTGCTTTCCTTTATAGCATGCTCAATGTACAAAATTAATAGCATTGGAGAAAGACTACAACCCTGTCTTTCTCCCTTCCCAAACTCTGCATCCCTTTCACGCACTTCAACTCTGATAATTGCTGTCAGTAGTAGGGTAATGGTGGTTTCAGCACAGTGAGATTCGCCCGACTTTTGTTTGTCATCGATGCCAGCGACCCTCCTCGACAATTAATTGCCCAACCGCCGATGTACCTTTATTCTGTTGATGATGTCATGCAAGTACCGCTATCTCCCCACCCCTCCATCCTCGCCCACCTGTCCGACCTCCAATCCAATTAATTTAATCAAATTTGTATATCAATTTAATTGTAGCAAACTATGTTTTTTATCAATAACAAGGGCAACTGCTTCCACAAGTAAGCACTTGGACGAGCACAGCCCCCACGCTCCAACTCCACCTTACCAACAGCCCTAAAGACTGCTGCCCTCGCACAACCTGGGCCGGGACTCGAAAACAAACCACCATTTTTTTTTTTTTTTTTTTTTTTTACAAAAGTTATTACTTCTACACTCTTAAGGACGAATGACAAGTAACATTCTCATGAACTGCTTGACAGGCCCCCACAATTGCTCACTTACGGCACTACTGACACCCCACGCAGCCCCAATTATTTATATTAAATTTGCATATACAATTAACTGCACAGTAGGTAGGCAATGGGGCTTCTAAATAAAATTTTACCTTCAAATTTTGATCGTCTGGTTACCTACCTTACAGGGGCAATATGGTGGGCATGAACAATATACCGGATACAAACAACAATATGGCAGACATAAACAAGATAGCAGGTATAAACAATATGTGTGGCCTAAACAATATGGTGAATATAAACACTATGGTGGACATAAACTACATGGTGACGACAGCACACACAAACAATATGGCGGACACAAGCAAGATGGCAGACATAAACAACGAGGTCAGACACAAAAAATAAGATGAGCATAAACAACGAAGTCGGACATATAAAATGCCAATACTGTCCAGATATCCTATTGCAGCTCTCAGCTCGTTTCAACATTTTATCTGTGCTGAAATGAGGCAGGACTCACGGTGAGGACGTGGCTGCAAGGTGAGTCCCATATCCACTCTACCCAACCTACCAATCAGGGTGAATTTTAGAATAACTATTTACTTTGTACAATGTATAAAAGTACTTTGGGTCTTTTTCGCGAATTCAGTAAAACAAGAGTGGGTCTACTTAAATTTTGTATACATTAAGGACACTCTTAAAAACACTTTTGCGCTATCAGAACAAAAAAAAATGTTTTTCTTTGTAATTTTTTTTCATTTATAATTTAACACACATTGTCAGTAGTGGTTAATACTTAATGGTTTACCAGGACAGCGTTTCATTCCATTAGCTCTTCGCATAATACATTGTTATTCGGTTTCTAGTGCATACATTTTGGCCAACAGACCTATAAATTCTGTTATAACATCTCCATTTAATACATCTTTCATTAAACCTACTACATTTCCATTCACAAGTGGAAGTCATATTTGTTGTCTACAGGATGACTCAATGTATCAAACCGTTTGTGTTCATCGTTTCTAAGCACATCATAAATACTAGCAGTTTTTATATGGTAAATTAGGCTATCTGTGTCATTATAGCACATTTTAACGTGGTTGGCTGGAAATTGTTTTAACATATTACCCATAATGAAAATCAACAAGAAGTGTCTTTTCTTAGAATGTGGTGGTTGTTTAAACATTGTTTTAAATTTCGATGATGAATGACAAAATCCTTTTTATTATGTAAACTGCATATCAGTTTTTTAGGTATAGATAAAATGATGAAATGAGCTGAGAGCTGCCGTAGGATAGCTGGAGAGTATTGGCATTTATATGTCCACCCTCGTTGTTTATGCCCATCATCTTATTGTTTGTGTCCGACCTCATTGTTTATATCTGTCATATTGTTGTTTATGTCTGCATCTTGTTTATGCCCACCATATTGCCCCTGCAAAGTAGGCAAACAGACAGTCAAGAGGTCTGCAAGATGACCACAATGTTGACCTGCTGGCCCCTGCGAGGTAGGCAACCTAATTGTATTCAGAAGCCCCACTGCCCACCTACTGTGCCAACTGCGGCCACCACCAGTGACAGGTATGCCTCCGATTATTTTACACAGTAGTCGTATTTGGTATTGATGTACACCAACATTGTAAAAACTGCAACGATTTTTAAATGCAATAACATGTTTTTTCAGGATTAATATTTCTCTCGGAAGCAATGATTAATAACAGTTTTTTGTAAACAATTACCAACGACGCCAGGAACTTATGTTTTTTGACGTGACATTTAGTAACTTACTTAAACGATCATTTTACACAGAAAAAATTCCTTTAGTCAACTCTAAACAAGTGCAACTACAATCGACGTAGCCTACTGCCCTCGCGCTAGAGTGACGAAATATTCTACAGCCGAAACTAGACCGACCAGTTCTGCAGGTTCGAGCGCTCGCACACTAGCAGCCTGGCATGTGAAAGCGTCCACCTACAGCCAGAAATAGCAAGGAATGCGTTTAAAGCCCATCCGTCTGTCAGCCTGGGCTAAACAATTGTATAGGTGATGCTCACAACAGCCGACGAACGTAATGTAATGGCGATGACCGGCCCAGACATGAGCGTCTAACACTGTAGGCGTGTAACACAGCTTCTTTAACAAGTTCTCTTGGAAATGGTATGAACGATCCTCCTTTGAACGCCTAACAGTAAACGTAGCTCGATCCCCACCCCTAAGATAGTAGTGTTCTCTAGGCAAGCTACGTAAAACAAACACATGCTAAGTGTTTAAACAAAATATCATAACGTTTTAAGCATCCTCTCTCAGATGATCAAGACCTTGTATACAAGACGTCTGCAGACACATCACTTTGACGAGGATAGCGCGCATTGCTTTTATTTAATGGAGCTGTACCCAGCCTGACAACAGCAGTCGGCGTCAGCCTCCCCTCCCGAAAGCAAACAGGCTTTCACATACAAGCCCCATCTAACACACATTTAACATTACCAAGTTCCGAAATTTAATAGGTATTCCTGTAATCCACTACTTTTATACTTTCATACGCCTTCCGACAATTCCGAGAATTCGGGTAGTTTAATTCCACATCCTGCGTTTACCCATCTAAGAAATCTCTGGTTCCTGTTACAATGCAAACGATTCTTTACCACAGGTCAAATACCGATACTGGAGCAGCCCAGAAGACGTTTAAACCCTATTGTTCAACGGAGAGTCAGAATAAAAAAATGCACGAAATAATTTACCTATTTCCGACCGTCTACATTAAAACTTTTTTCTCGAAATCATTGACCGAACAACACCTTTATTCAACAATACAGCAACAACCTAACTGAGGTAGTACTTTAACTGCCCAATGCAACACAGATTTTCAGAACAATATCTACCCGCCCTTTACCCACAAAAATTCCTACTCCAAGTTCCTTTCTCGTGATCTCGTTTTTCATTCCACTAAACCAAACTCGGATTTATTTTTTTAAAGTAGATGTCTACTGCAAACTGCATTCTGTGCAACACCAGGAAATTTATAGCCAACAAACCTGGCATATTTCAAAGTGCTATGTCAAAGTACTGGCGATGATAGTTGATTATCCTAATAATAATATTAGAGACAGCGAAATTTAGTAGCCCCTCTAGATGCCAAAACATTCACCAATGAGGCCGTCTGCATTATCATCCTCTCTCTCGGCATAAACGTTTAAAGTCGGAAGTAGTGCGCCTTAGGCCTCACAAACGACAGCACACAGTGCAGGAAAACGCGACATCGATCATAACATTTCTATGCATTAACATACAAACGCAAACTGCTTCTGCAGTGTTATCGATGTGTGCTGATGCGATAACATGATTACCTAAAATACAATGTTGTATGTATTCCACAAGGTTAAACTAAATTGGTGTGGATGGTTAATACCGTAGACTGTTGTTGCTATGGATATATTCGGTAATGTGGGTTGGTGTATACAATATATGTAATCAGAGTTGAGTAACGAAGCGTGTGTTCTGCCTCTCCATTGTGTTTTTTTTTATTATTTATTTATTGGGTTCTCAGAGGTATGCTGTGTGGTCATTAACGTCTGATCGCCTTCTATCTGGGAAACACGGTCGATAATTGTTCGATTCTCCAGTTAGTATAATCCTGACCTTAACGAGGAGCGTTTATGTTCTATTTTATCATCTCTCTTTCATCCTCCATACCTTGATATAACATTCAAAGGATCGTGTGGTAAGATACATAAAAGGTCTGTGTGTTGTTCCTGTATGTATGGTGTCTAAATTTCCGACTATCTACGCAATTTTCTCTTTAACATAACGTGGATAGTTGCAGGATGTATTTGGATTTAAATAGTTCTCCAGCTACAATATTACGGGTATATTTACCTTAAAAAGGGATAGAAGTGGGTCTGTTGTGTAATTTTTATTTAATTTTTTTAGCTCTATGCAATTTTCGCGATGCTGGTTGCGACACAAATAACTAGCTTAGATGGAGCTCTCATCTAAACTTCACCTTCCGTGTATATAAATACTACATACAGACGATACTTGTTGTTTGAACATAAGAAGAATGGCCCTGGTTCTGTTATGTAAGAAGACCGGTGTAACACACGGTTCTTCGTATAGAATGATCATGCAAAAAGCACATTTCGAGTAACATTTGTGTGTCTTACTAGGTGTGCCTCGTTTTGTCCTAAAAAGCGTTGGATGTGTTGTAAGCCTATGGTTTTGATGTTAAACGCATCGATCTGTGGGTCGTTATGGCCTAAAAAGGGTTAGAGTTGGATCTAAGGTGTTGTAAGCTGTTGAAGAGCTGTATCGTTTTGGCGATGTGGGTATCGAGTTAGACACATTCTAGGTTTCTTCCCTCTGTGGAAGGGGTCTTTTCTGCAGTAGACTAATGTAGATAGAGAGGTAAAAATTGACACACATGCTTGGAATGTCATGGGGTTTTATTAGAAACAAAAAAGTTCTAAAAATGTCCGACAGATGGCGCTTCATCTGATCAGAAAAGCAATAATTAGCATAACAAATTAAGACAAAGCAAAGTCGATGTTCTTTTCAGGAAATGCTCAATATGTTCACCATCATTCCTCAACAATAGCTGTAGTCGAGGAATAATGTTGTGAACAGCAATGTAAAGCATGTCCGGAGTTATGGTGAGGTATTGGCGTCGGATGTTGTCCTTCAACATCCCAAGAGACGTCGGTCGATCACGATACACTTGTGAGTTAGGTACCCCCAAAGCCAATAATCGCACGGACCTGGGAGGCCAAGCATGACGAAAGTGGCGGCTGAGCACACGATCATAACCAAACGACGCAGGCAAGAGATCTTTCACGTGTCTAGCAAGAGGGTGGAACGCCATCCTGCATAAAAATCGTACGTTCCAGCAGGTGTTTATCAGCCAGGGTGGGGATGATGCGTGTCTGTAACATATCTGCGTACCTCTCACCCATCACGGTAGCAGTTACAAAATCAGAATCATGCAGTTCCTCAAAGAAGAAAGGCCCTATAACGGTAGATGGGATAAATCCAACCCATGCCGTGACTTTATCGTCGTTCAATGGAGGTTCCACGACAGTTCTAGGATTTTTGGTAGCCCAAATTCTGCAGATGTGGGCTTTGACAGACCCCTGGAGCGTGAAATGAGCTATGTCGGTCCACAACACATTACTTAACCAATCGTCATCTTCCGCCATCTTTTGAAACGCCCACACCGCAAATGCCGTCCGCTTCACTAAATTGCCAGGTAACAGGTCATGGTACGCCTAAGTGCCAACCAAACAATAGTGTATGGTATGCTGGTGCACCATGCAACAGCATGAGCGCTGACTTCCCTGTGCATAGACGAATCCGCTACAGTCTCCATTTCTTCCTGAACTGTCTCAGCAGCATTACACCTTGTGCTCGGTCGGCCACTACGAGGTGTATCATCTAAACAACCTGTGGCTTCGAACTTTGAAATCATTCTCGCCACAACTTTACCCATTAGAATCCCCTTCCTATGGCGATACGATCATAACGCTGAACTAGCACATTCCCCAATCTGATAATACAACTTCACTAAAAGCACCTTTTCAGGCAACGTCAGCATGCTGCAACTGATGGTGCATCTGATTCTCTCTCAAGGATGTTAGTAAAGCGTATATCTCGGTACCGTTAACTTTGCTAGGTTCGTCATAAAGAATCTGCCCGGTTGATGCGAGGTTCTGCTGCAGCTGAGCTCCTGTGAAGTCTCCTGAGTCGGCTGCGGCAGAATACCTGTGAACATCGGCTGCGACAGAATACCTGTGAACATAGCCAAGTTTGTCATGATAGTTAGACAGTTCGGTCATAGAACTGGCTAAATATGTGGGACTATATAGATTTGTGTTTAGTGCGCTGAATATGGTTTCCCTACCTACCTGTTGGTCGGGTGTGAGCTCAGCTGGCACTGCCAGTCAGTTTGCAGTTCTGCAGGGGTTCACCATATTCATCGTGTTTGCGAGTTGGTGGTACCTATGACCGTAGGTGGTTAGTCTCTGAGGAGAAGTGTTTTGGGTCGTTTATGTTTCCACCTATGCTTGTGATCGTAGTTCCCCAAGCGTAGGATGAAGGGGTTGTTCCAGTATCTCGAGTTCTTGTACAATCGTGTGGCGAGTTTCTTGAATACCACCGAGAGGCGCTCTAGGCGGTATTCATTGTGAAGGTCCATGGTGCGTATGTATCGTGGGGTGTTGCTGATGATGCGTAGCACCTTGTTCTGTATGAGCTGCAGGCGGCGCAGCCGTGTTGGCGCCACGTATGCCCAGCACAGAGCACTGTACGTCATCAGAGGTCTAATATGTGTCATGTAGAGGTTCCTTGACACCCAGCTATTCACTTTGCTTTCCCTGTTGAGCATCGGATAGAGTTGTTTGAGCCTCGCATTTACTCGGTTGGTTATGTGTTGTATGTGGTCTCCCATGTGGGTTTCCGGTCCAGCCAGACACCGAGGTATTTGACTTTCTCACGGAATCGTTTTGGGCGTGTATGTAGAGCAATTGATCTACAGTTATTGGTGTTTACGCAGGTGTTTCGGTCTGCGTGTGAACAGAACTGCCTCACACTTGTCGACGTTGACTTTAACACGCCATTTCTCCAACCAAGGTTCGGCAGTTCTGAGTGCTGTCTGTAGGCGTGAATTTATGTTTGATGGCTTCCAATCTTGCGCCATGATGGCGGTGTCATCTGTGTAGATTGCAGTCATCATGTTATGTGTGGGTGGAAAATCGTTAATGTAGAGGTTAAACAAGAGGGGCCCCAGGATGCTGCCTTGGGGTACTCCGACTTGAATATCATGTCGTGTAGACTGTTTGCCCTGCATGTAAGTGTTGAAGCTTCTGTTGGTGAGATATGAGTGTATGAGATGCATGAGTCCGTCGGGAAACGCGTCGTCGTTAAGTTTGCGTATAAGGCCGTTGTACCAGAGACGATTGAAAGCTTTTTCGATGTCCAGGAACACTGCCCCGGTGGCTTTGTTTTTGTTGTAGCCGTCTGTTGTGTGTTCAACTACGCAGAGGAGTCGTTGTGTTGTGGAGTGGTGATTCCTAAAACCGAACTGCTCCGGTCTTAGGGTATCATTGGTGATGCAGTGCAGAGTGAGACGTTTAAGTATTACCTTCTCAACTATCTTACTGAGCGAGCTCAGCAGACTGATGGGTCGGTAATATTGTGGGAGGGAGTTGTCTTTCCCTGGCTTCCTGAGCATAAGGAACTTGGCCGCCTTCCAAAAGGCAGGGAAGTGTTGGTGTTGCAGGATGGCATTTGTGATGTCTGTCAGGTCTCTATTGCTCTAACCGTGAACTCCTGGAGAACACGGTTTTGAATGCCATCAGGGCCAGGCGTTTTTCTGGCTGTGGTATGCTTGATGGTCCATGTGATTTTGTGTATACTAGTGCGTCTGATTTTGTTGTGCGGAGGCTGAGCCATGAAGCGTGTGATCGCCTGGTCCATCTCAAGTGTAAACACTGGGTCGGATAGAGCCAGGTTTGGTGTAAATGACGCTGCTAGTGTTTGGGCTATTAGCTCAGCTTTCTCTTCAGCTGAGTATGTTGGGCCATTTGGACCCTGTAAGGTAGGTGTGTAAAGTTTCTCCCTGGTGAAGTGTCTGGCCAGATCCCACACTCCAGGACGTGTAGTATCCAGTCCAGCGAGTTTCTGGTCCCATTGTGTTGTTTTGAATGTTGTTATTTTACCCTGTATGATACCCTGTAGCCTGTTGACGTGATGTTTACACACCGGACGCCTGGTACCCTGCCAGTATCTCCTGAGTCGGTTTCTCATTGAGATAAGGCCCAGGATTTCCTGGGGCAGGGCCGCTGAGTGTTGTTGTGTGGCACGTAATAGTATGGATTCGGCTATTGTGTCTCGGACAGCAGTGGTGAGCACTTCAACAGCTTCATCAATTTGCTCTGTTTGCGTAATCTCGTGAGTATCAGGGATATGATTATCAAGCATTTCCTTGAAAAGAGCCCAATTCGCGCACTTGTAATTTAGTATCCTGCGTGGTTCATTGTACTGCAGTGTTTCTTCCGTTGAAGTATAATGGGGGCGTGGTTAGAAGGCAGATCGTTTACAACCTCAAGGTTGAGGGTAACTGTTATGCCCTTAATGAGAGCCATGTCTATCACGTCTGGCCTTTGATTCCTCTGGTAAGGAATATAAGTCGGTTCATACGTTGTTTATGTGAGGGGCTGGGTGTGGCATGTTATCCATGAATGGGTGTGAACAGGTTTGCGATGGCTGTTTGTATGACAGTCCAGTACTGGCCGGTTTCGGCAGTCATGAGCTGTGTGAAAAGTGTGGTGACAGCTCCCCAGATCTTCGAAAAGATCTGCTGAGTCGTGTGTTGGGGGAATAATGCCTGCATTACTGCCTGCAATATTCCTCCCGGTGTTGTTAGGGTGTTGGGTATGTCGGCCTGTTTGGCGAGTTGGCGGCCGCTTGTACTTGTGTTGGCGTTGTGTTTGGGCTGGCTTGTGTGTCCGCTGTATGTGTAGCGTCTGTTGGCGCCTGTATTTCTGACGTGGTGAGGGGTTGTGTAGTGTGTGTACTAGTTTCTGTTGCTGTGTTTTGTGCCTGAGAGTCGGTGTTCCGTTGCTCGTTATTTTGTTGTGGTGCAGTAGTGTTCCCTCTCTGTTTCCTGGGTCCCCTTCTCCTACACTGGGGTTTTGGTCTCCCTTGTGTAGGTGCGTTTTTATTGTCATGCGAATTACAGCTCTACGTGGAGGGGGCGGGTTCTGTGTTGTCTGGGGCGGGTAGTGTTGTTTCCAGTGTGTGGAGAGTTTGTTGTGTTGTATGTTCTGGCTGTGTTTCTGATGCTGGGAATGTGTTGTGTGTGTTTGTTGGGCCCTAGGCGTCCGCTGCCCTCCCCTGCCCACTTGCCATTGCGGCGAATGAGATGCCATTCCTCGCATCAGGGCCGCGATGTAGGCAGAGCACTTCCCGTAGGTCGATGCATGCACCTGCCCACAGTTAGCGCATTACATGTGTCTGTTTGTAAAAGTTTGCAGTGTTGTGCTGAGTGGCTGCCACCGCATTTCCAGCACCGATATGCCAGGCTGCAGCGAGCAGCCAAATGTCCAAACCGTTGGCAGCGTTTACACTGTTGGGGGACGCGAGGTGGCTCATAAAGTTCTACCTTGACTCCCATATGAAGGACGTATTTCACCTTCAAGATCTCATGGGAGACTGAGACAGTCAAAGCCCAGGTCACAAATGTCAGCTCTCAAAGTGTCACCAGGTGTGTTTGGGTCCAACCCCTTCACGACATACAGCTGTGTGTGTTCGTCCGCGGTTCTGTACGTGTGGTGTTCTATCTCCTTAGCTTTGATGAAACTCAGAAGATTGGTATATTCTTGTTTCGTAGCCATGTACAGTGCAGCGTTTTGCCGTGTGAGTTTTGTGCAGTAGGTAACAGTCTTGTGTGTGTCCACGAAGTCCTACTGAGGTCGCCATAGTTTTGGATGATGACTGGGGGGAATCCACCTACTGAGGTCGCCATAGTTTTGGATGATGACTGGGGGGAATCCAGTCTGTGTTGTTGGGTCCTACGTAGCTGTTTGTTGTGTATTTCCCAGCACAGGTGCGGTACTGTGGTTCGCTGTGTGTGGTGTGCTAGTAGTTACACTGGTGGGTGTGGGCAACAGCGTGCGGCGCTTGCCTTTTGAGCATGTGAGCTCACATGTCTGTGTGGCGAGTGGGAGACTGTTGCTCCATTTGCAACCGATGACCTGACAGGATCCGACCCCATCATCTGTAGGTTCATGTTGTGGGGCCTGGTCAATCACAAGTGGACCGACCTCAGGGCAGTCGAAATCTATGATTGCAGGTGATGTGTGTGCGTTTTGTGTTGTTGTTTTGTGTGTGGTGCCCGCCATCTTGGCCCTCGCCTTGGCAACAGCTTCAGCCCTTGCTTGCGCAACAGCCTTTGCCAACTCCTCCTGGTGAGTTTCAAGTGGGATTGTGATGGTGAGGGGCGCACACGTCAGAAGTGGGATTGTGATGGTGAGGGGCGCACGCAGCATCACTGACCCTTCTGGCGCTTGCTTTTGGCTTCGTGTATGGTAATGTGGGATTTTCCTGGGCAGACCTGACATCTTTCCAGCAGAAGGATTCTTTATTAGGATGGAAGGGATACGACAACTTTTGCTCTTTTACGAAACGCAAGATGTGTAAAGAACTAGAAAAGGGGAGGCCCTACTTTCTATCGCCACAAGGGAGCGTGGAGTGAAGGAAATGGCCTACTGTAGGCGGGGTGATCCGACGTGAATGGGCCCCTGGCACAGAAAGACCCTACCAAAGAACGGGTGAGTCCCACTGGGGAGTTGTAACGGAGGTCACAAAGGAGCTGCGAGCCGGAGCTCTTTGTCCCGCTGTGCGCACTATGTAGCAGCGAGATCGGCGCTCTCCGACGTCGTCCGCTCTTCAGTTTGTTTGCAACCACTCTTACGAGCTATTGTCTGACAGCCACGGCGAGGGTATCCACGAGCGCTGCGTCCGAACAGGTCGGCTGCTCCACTGCGAATAAACTTCTGATTCTCTCTCTCATTACAGCTCCTTTTATACTCAATATTCATGAGCAGTCAGTGACGTTTTGCTGTCCAGCGCCATCCGCCGGACAATTTTTATAACTTTTTTTTTGCTATAATAAAACCCCATGTCATTCCAAGCATGTGTGTCAATTTTTACCTCTCTATCTACATTATTCCATGATTTATTAAGTTTTCAAATTTATAATGACTTTTTGGTCACTCAGTATATAGACCAACCTCAAGAGGTGTTTGCTGTAAATCACAAGATCTGTAGGGTGATTAAGTGGGCAGAGGATCGCTTCAACTTCGATGTGACTACCTAAAATATGGAGTTGTTTGCATCTGCAACAGCTATTTGTCGTTAAGACTTATAGCTTTTCGTATAGAAAGTTTCGGTTTTACAGGTCTATGGATCTAGTTTAAGATACCGGAAGATCGAGTATTTGTTAGTTGGTCAATTATCGGACATGTACTTCTGTGCTGTTCTAGTCTATATCTAAGAAAGCGTTCGTTTAAATCGATGTTGTGTTGGTGTGTGGACTGGAGTTTGACTTTACATCGCGAATTAGCGCTCATGCGTTTGTGTGTGTGTAAAATAGGTTATTGCTAACTATACTTTCATCATGCAAGTTATACCGGCTGTTGTAGTCAATTCCTACGGTAAATAAGTCATTTGTGTCAGCTGCGAAATGATCCATAGAAGTGTTGTAGTATTTGTCGATAATATGACTGTGCACAGATGTCTTTTTATGCCATTACTATCCGTGAGGACATGCAACTCTACTGTATGAATATATGATGATGGCGTCTTCTTGGGTGAAATATTCTGGAGGTAAAATAGTCCCCCATTCGCATCTCTAGGCGGGGACCACTCAGGAGGATGTCGTCATCAAGAAAAACAAAACAGTTATTCTATGGGTCGGAGCGTGGAATGTTTTAACCATTAATCACTTAGGCAAATCAGAAAATTTGGAAAGAGAAATGGATTGTTTAAAGTTAGATATGATAGGGATTAGTGAAGTTCGGTGGCAGGATGAACAGGAGTACAGGGTTATAAATACAAAATCAGTTGGTGGTAACGCAGGAGTAGGTCTGATAATGAATAAGAAAATAGGAATGTGGGTAAGTTACTATGAACAGCATAGTGAACGAATAATCATAGCAAAGAGAGAAGCGAGAGGAATTTGACAGAGCGCTGAAGGACTTGAGCTGAAACAAGGGCCCTGGAGTAGATGATATTTCCGTATGAACTATTGATTTCGTTAGGAGAGCCAGTCATGAAAAAAATGTTCAACCTGGGTTGCAAGATGTACGAGACAGGGGAAATACCCTCCGACTTCAAGAAGAATATGGTAATTCCAAAGAAAGCAAGTGCAGACAAGTGTGAGAATTATAGAACTATCAGTATAATAAGTCATGGATGCAAAATACTACCACGAATTGTTTACAGATGAATGGAAAAATTTGTGGAATCTAAGTTTGGGGAAGATCAGTTTGGATTTAGGAGATATGTAAGAACACAAGAGGCAATACTCACATTACGACTTATCTTAGAAGATAGGCTAAGGAAGGGCAAACCTACGTTTTTGGCGATTGTAGATTTGGAGAAAGCTTTTGACAATGTTGACTGGAATAAACTCTTCCAAATTCTGAACGTCGCAGGGGTAAAATATAGGGAGCGTGACAATGTTGACTGGAATACACTGTTCCAAATTCTAAGGGTAGCATGGGTAAAATATAGGGAACGAAGAGTTACATTCAACATTTACAAAAACCAAACACTGGTTATTAGAACCGAAGGGCAAGAAAGGGACGCAGAGGTTGGGAAGGGAGTATGACAGGGTTGTAGCCTTCCCCAATGTTGTTCTACCTGTACATTGAGCAAGCGGTGAAGGAATGGAAGGAGAAATTTCAAGAGGGAATTAGAATTCAGGGAGAAGAAATAAAAAGTTTGCGGTTTGCCAATGACATAGTAATTTTGTCAGAGACTGCAAAGGATTTGGAAGAGCAATTGAATGGAATGGAATGGACAGTGTTTTGAAAGGACAGATGAACATTAACAAGAGTAAACCGAAGGTAATGGAATGGAATGGAATGTCAGAAGGCGATGCTGAAGGAATAAGATTAGGTAATGAGACAATAAAAGTAGTAGATAAACTTTGCTATTTGGGTAGCAAGATAACTTCTGATGGGCAAAGTGAAGAAGATATAAAATGCAGAATGGCTATGGGGAGAAAAGCGTTTATAAAGAAGGGAAACTTGTTAACATCAAATATTAATTTAAATGTTAGGAAGTCCTTTCTGAAAGCATTTGTCTGGAGTGTAGCACTGTATGGCTGTGAAACGTGGACAATAAGGAGTTCAGATAAAAAGATGATACATGCTTTCGAAAAGTGGTGCTACAGACGAATAACGAAGATTAGATGGGTATCATATGACTAATGACGAGGTGCTTAACCGAACTGAGGAGAAAAGGAGTTTTTGGCATATCCTATGTTAAAGAAGAGATACATTGGTTGGTCACATTCTGAGACATCAAGGAATTGTCAATGTAGCATCAGAAGGAAGCGTGTGCGGGAAAAATCGTAGAGGGAGACCGAGGGACGAATCCGGTAAGCAGATTCAAAAGGATATAGGTTGCCGAACGTATTCTCAGATGAAGAGACTTGCACAGGATAGGGTAGCTTTAAACGCATTCCTTGCTATTTCTGGCTGTAGGTGGACGCTTTCACATGCCAGGCTGCTAGTGTGCGTGTGCTCGAACCTGCAGAACTGGTCGGTCTAGTTTCGGCTGTAGAATATTTCGTCACTCTAGCGCGAGGGCAGTAGGCTACGTCGATTGTAGTTGCACTTGTTTAGAGTTGACTAAAGGAATTTTTTCTGTGTAAAATGATCGTTTAAGTAAGTTACTAAATGTCACGTCAAAAAACATAAGTTCCTGGCGTCGTTGGTAATTGTTTACAAAAAACTGTTATTAATCATTGCTTCCGAGAGAAATATTAATCCTGAAAAAACATGTTATTGCATTTAAAAATCGTTGCAGTTTTTACAATGTTGGTGTACATCAATACCAAGTACGACTACTGTGTAAAATAATCGGAGGCATACCTGTCACTGGTGGTGGCCGCAGTTGGCACAGTAGGTGGGCAGTGGGGCTTCTGAATACAATTAGGTTGCCTACCTCGCAGGGGCCAGCAGGTCAACATTGTGGTCATCTTGCAGACCTCTTGACTGTCTGTTTGCCTACTTTGCAGGGGCAATATGGTGGGCATAAACAAGATGCAGACATAAACAACAATATGACAGATATAAACAACGAGGTCGGACACAAACAATAAGATGATGGGCATAAACAATGAGGGCGGACATATAAATGCCAATACTCTCCAGCTATCCTACGGCAGCTCTCAGCTCATTTCATCATTTTATCTGTACCTAAAAAACTGATATGCAGTTTACATAATAAAAAGGATTTTGTCATTCATCATCGAAATTTAAAACAATGTTTAAACAACCACCACATTCTAAGAAAAATTCATAGAGTATTGTCATTCCGTCAGGCTCTTTGGATGAAGCCTTATGTAGACATTAATGCCGAGAAACTTATGACTGCCACCAATGACTGAGAAAAAATCTTTAAACTGATGAATAATATTGTTCTGGATAAACTATTCAAAATGTTCGCAAAATGGTTGATGTAAAATTCGTGACGATATGGGATGGGCACTATGGCCTGCAGCTTTAATTGCGAAGACAAATAATAAAAGTAGTGTCATATTTAAGGAAAATTTAGTAGCCATAGAGTCAGGCCGAATCAGTATAGTATTCAATAAAACAATAGCTGTGGGTATGGCCATTTCAGACATATCTAAGACACTTCTTGTTGATTTTCATTAAGGGTAATATGTTAACATAATTTCGAGCCAACCATATTAAAATGTGCTATACTGACACAGATAGCCTAATTTACCATATAAAAACTGCTAATATTTATGATGTGGTTACAAACGATGCACACAAATGGTTTGATACATCGAGTTATCCTGTAGACAACAAATATGACATTCCACTTGTGAATAGAAAGGTAGTAGGTTTAATGCAAGATGTATTAAATGGAGATGTTATAACAGAATTTTTAGGTCTGTGGACAAAAATGTATGCACTAGAAACAGAATAACAATGTATTATACGAAGAGCTAAAGGCATGAAACACTGTCCTGCTAAACCATTAAGTATTGATCACTACTAATAATGTGTGTTAAATGATATAGAGATAACCGTAGAAAATACATAATTCGATCAAAACTAAACACTGTTTCAATAGTAAAAGAATCTAAATTAGCTTTATCTTCAAACGATGATAAATGCTACATCCTCAATGATAAAATCAGTACTTTAGCTTGGGGACACTTTCGAGAAAGACAGCTGACTGCACAACAAAATGAGTAACTGTTATTGTTATAAGTAGATATATTAGGGTGGATTGAAAAACGCGTTTTTCTGCAATACAAATCTAATAGGCGGAAAACTTGCACATGTGAGTCATTATAAATGAAAAAAATTACAAAGAAAACATTTCTTTTGTTTTGTTTTGATAGTGCAAAAGTGTTTTTAACAGTGTCCTTAAACTATACAAAATATAACTAGACCCACTCTTGTTTTACTGAATTTGCGAAAATGGCCCAAAGTACTTTTATACATTGTACAAAGTAAATAGTTAAAAAATGTTTGTTAAGCTTATGGGACTTAACTAAAGGGTCATCAGTCCCTAAACTTACAAACTACTTATGAACTACCTTATTCTAAAGACAGCACAAATATCCATGCCCAAGGGGGGATTCGAACCCCCGACCGTAGTGTCCGTGCAGACCGTGACTGAAGCGCCTCAGCCTCCTCGGCCACCGCGGCCGGCAGTAAATAGTTACTGTAAAATTCATCCTGACTGGTTGGTTGGGTAGGCGGCAGCTGGAGGTGATGGTTGTATGACTGTTGTGTGCCTGTGTGATTGCGTGAATGTTTTATTTTCTGAAGAAGGCCATGGTCGATAGCTGAAAGTGTTGTATGTGTGTGTCTTTTTTATGTGCCTGTCACAGCTTGTCACCACGTCTTTGTGGTGGGTTGTAAACTGTCCTTACTATAGTATTCCTATTTTCTTATTCATAATCAGATCTCCTCCTGTAATACTCTCAACTAATTTTGTATTTATAATCCTGTACTCACCTTACCATAAATCCTGTTCCTCTTTCCACTTCACTAATCATCACTACATCTAACTCCAACTTAGCAATATCTCTTTTTAAATTTTTTAACCTTCCTACCCAATTAAGGGATCTAACATTCCACGCTCTGATCCGTAGAATGCCAGTGTCGTCTTTCCTGGTGATGAGATTCTCCTGTGTCGTCCTCGCTCAGAGATCCGAATGGGGGACTATTTTACCTCTGCAATATTTTACCCGAGAGGACGCCATCATCATATGTTCATACAGTAGAGTTGCATGTCCTTGGGAAAAGTAACGGCTGTAGTTTCCCCTTGCTTTCAACCAACAGTAGAAACTATATGGCAAAGTCAAATTAACTGATGTTACAAGGCCAGCTCAGTCAGTCATCCAGAACAGTGGCACTCAACCTGCGACCCGTGGGACACTTGTGGCCCGCCGAGCTTTTTTGAGTGTCCCGGCAAACTGGTCGTCCAATATTCAAAATTTCGCAATAATAACCTTTAAGAACTGGCTGAGATGCATATAGCGAAATCGATGAAGCCAATGAACTGAATTGAAGCAGCAGGTTTTCCACGACACGCGTTGCTTGTTGTGAAGCAGGCCCCCTGACTGGGGAACTCGAGTATTTGCGCACCCCGGTGCTTTCCCCTCCCTGTCCTCCCCGGGTGGCGGTTGTGGCAACTCTGACAGCACTCGCAATCACATCCTTTTCGGTGTGTTGAAGTATCTGTTCTGAATCCTGTCAAGTGTCACACTGTTTATCTGGCTCACAAGCATTCAGCATGAGCATAAAAGGTTC
The DNA here is from genome assembly GCA_026315105.1 of Locusta migratoria. Lineage (NCBI taxonomy): Eukaryota > Metazoa > Arthropoda > Insecta > Orthoptera > Acrididae > Locusta > Locusta migratoria. The sequence goes on along the minus strand of CM048747.1, from coordinate 571,656,894 downwards.
GGATAAAGTATGCCATTCTTGATGCTTACTGGCAACATTCGTATTTGTTTGTAAAGTGTGTTGGGAAAGCCCTGTGCTTTAAATGCAACTCAACCGTAAATATCAAAGCTGTCACTACGAAAATAAACACTAAAACACAGGGGCAAGGTATAAATAAAGTAATCGGTGCTTTGCATGACTGTGCTGGAAGTTTCAAATTGCAGCTTTTGCTTTCTGAAAGGTACCATCAATAAAGAAATTTGGACAGTTTTCCCCTCTAAAATCCTCGAATTTATGGAATTTACAAACATTGCAGAAATAATCTGAATATTGGTTTAAAAAATGAAAGAAGTATAACCTCACTCTGAGTTTTTATGACACGTATTTCGGTACGCCGACAGGATGCCACATCAAGAGTCCAACTAGATTTGATAATAACACCATGGAATTCACTTGTGAGAAACTGCTATTACCATTACATTAGCGATTTGATTTAATTTTATAAAGAAAGTACAGAAAATGTTATACTTGAAAACTTAAACATTGCATTACGAACTGTTGTTTTTCTCTAACATGTCTCTGACGTTCAGAGCTTCTTGAGGTTTGGATGAACCAGTGTCACCTAGATGGCACTGGCTTGCGTCCCTTGCCACAGATGGGTGAAGCTCGAATCCAGTGGGTGCGGACTAAGCGAATGATTTTCACAGGATAATTGATAAATCACTGGCTTCGTTAAAAGAGTTATTTTCTGGCACAGTACGAAAGTTTACGTTTGAAGAGCGCCTGGCCCCAAATCTGTGTTACAGATCTGTGTGCAGCAGATGCACAAGCAAAGAAACACAAGGAACAGCTCGAGTTGTATCGAAAGGCAAACAGTTATGCTAAGTGTATGATAACTAGTGCTATCAGTGATGAAGTATATCAAAAGGTAATGGACAAGGAAACAGCTAGCAATACGTGGGATACCTTAAAGCAGCAGTTTGAAGCTTCATCCAACGATCAGTTGTTCAAAATCTGCACAGACTTTTTCTCCTTCTGCTGGACACCAGGTCTACTCACATAGCAAAACTGAAAAGTTTGTGGAATGAATTAAACAGTGGATTCAAAGCTAAAAACTAAAGTGTTTTACCAGACCTTATGTTAGTCTGCAAAACAGTACATATTTTGCCAAGTGAATTTGAAATTTTTCAGCCAAGTTAACACAGGACGAGAAAAGAACATTTGATGAGTTAACAGTGCAGTTATGTATGTTTGAAAGAAATTTCTTGAAGAATCTAAACAGTGACAAAATACCAAAGGAAGCATTAATGGTAAATGTAAGTAAACAAAAACCAGATGGCAAAGGGAAGTTCATCAAGAATGAGTTAAGAAAAGGTGACAATTGTAATTACTGTAAGCGTAAGGGCCACTGGGTACAAGACTGCAAAAAGTGGATTTCTGATGGAAGGCCAAATAAAAATCGAAACAAAAGTTGCTAGTGCTGTGCTGATGTCTGTCTGTGAAGAGGCCTATACAGTTGAGGCAGATTCGGCATAATGGAGCTACAAGACATATAACAAACTGTTCACAGTATTTTACAGACTTTCTAAAATTAGACACTCTATGTGGTGTAAAGGCAGCTGGAAGAGAAATTCTAATGGCAGTGGGAAAAGGCAATATTCAGTTATCATCTCTGACTGATGGACAAGATGTGATGCTGTTGGATGTGTGACATGTAACAAAGTTATCTAGAAATTTGTTTTCAGTATTAGCTGCACAGGACCAGAATCCTAATAGTGAATGTAAGTCTTCAACAAGAGAGTGTTGATGACAAGGTAGTACTGCACGGAACCCGGGAGCCCTCTGGTACCTTGTACAAGGTAGACATTCAACCACATTTGCCCAAAGAAATCACTTCATTACTGTAGCTGTATCAGAGAGATGGGGACACCATGTCAAAGGGATGTTAGAAAAGGAATTAGGCATAAATGTTCCATTGGAGAAGTCATTATGCGAGCCATGCATTTATGGCAAAGCATATCGCTTACCTGTCCAGGTGAAGTGATGTCAGCTGATGTCTGTGGACCTTTCAATGAATATTTTCAGAAGAAGAGATATATGGTTGTGTTCAAAGACAGCTACACCAAATTTCGGTATTGCTATCTCATAAGGCAAAAATCCGAAGTTACAGATGCATTGAAATATGTTCTTCAACATTCAAAGATGCTGGGTCATACAGTCGTAGAGCTGCTGTGTGACAATGGTGGAGAATTTGGCAGTAGGGAAGTTAAGGACATACTGCATGCAGAAGGTGTTACTCAGAGGCTGACAGCACCCTACACACCACAACAAAATGGTGGAAGTGAGCAGGACATGAAAACTATAGTTGAAATGGCAAGAACCTTCAAGTATTCAAATAAAGAAGCTGATTTTCCAGCAGCCATGTGGGCAAAATTGGTTGGAGCATCAGTGTACATTCTGAATCGAACTGCAAAATCATCTGTGGAAGGAATTAGTCCATCTGAGCTGTGGTTTGGTAAGAAGCCAAGAATAAAACATTTACGAATAATAGGCTCTATGAGAGTCAAGCATTCAACATATTTCAACCGAGGACCAGTTAGCAGATATATTGACGAAGCCCCTGACAAAACTAAGACTGTTAGATTTATGTCATAAGATGGGTATTTCATGTTGATGTATTCCCTTCTTTTTTTTAATTAAATAAGGGAAAGTTTTGTGTCCCAACTTCGTCGCCGCTTTTGTGTCCCAGCCTCGTCGTAGGTGTCGGTGGCCGAGTGGAATGAGACCGACACGCTGGTGCAGGTACGGAGGGGAGCAGCCAGAAACTATAACACTCGAGTAAATTAGAAAGAGATATATATTGCACAGAATGTAACAATACTTAACTTTTACATAGTACTGCAGAATGTTGATACATAGTTGTCAGAGGCCTGCCTAGTGCCTGTACAATAGCAAAGTCTTCGCTGGTGCCTATCTGATTACGAAGGTCCTAACTCGTTGCTATCTCAGTCCAAAGTCCCGATGTCCTTCAGTGGTGGCCACGAGCGGCGTTGTCGCAGAGGGCGCTCGTGGCTGTCGTCGTGAGAACGCCGCGCTGTGCGTGCATGGCGGCGCGCGGCGAAAGTAAGTGGCGCGCACTTTGTACTTGTGCGACACCACACCCCTCCCCCCCAAACCGCCGCGCCGTCGTGGCGTAGGGCTGAGGGCCACGGCGACGGCACTGGGAGGAGGGCCTGGGCGGGGGCGTTACTGGTGGGACGGGCGTCGTAGCTGAGGCTGGGATCGAGACGCCGTCCGCGCCCCGGCATCCGCCTTTTGATCCTCCAGGGAACCCACCGAAACCTGGGGAAGGGCGCACCCCCCCGCCCAGAGGGAGCAGGTCATCTTCTTCTGAGGTGCGTGGCCCAGACGGCGGCGGCACGCACGGTCCCGGAGTCCCTCTCGGTGATGCTGTTATCTGCGGCGGCGACAGCGGCGGCGTCGCGTCGATCTCCATCGGGACGATCTCGTAGTCCGGGGACGAACGATGTGGTTGTGCTCCCTGGCGGCGAACTGGGTCTGGAATCAAGAAACCGGAGACAGGATCGCGCGGCCTGTGCAGGCGCAATTGGTTTGCGTGGCGCTGCAGCTCCGACCCTGTGGAAGAACGTACAACATACATATTGCTACTGAGCACGCGCTGAATGGTGCCCGGCAGCCATGTCTTCTTGTTTCCAGCAAACACCCTGTACAGCACCGGCGTAGAAACCTGAAAACGCGTAGCGCCATACGAACCGACTCGGTGCGTGGGAGGCTGCAGCAGGTGAAGGAGAGTGCGGTGACGGCGGCCGTGTAGCAGCTCGGCAGGAGACGGGCCGTCACGTGGCATGCACCGATACGTAGACAGGAAAATTTGAAGAGCTTGCTGCCTGGAGTGCTGACCTTTCATCTTTTCCATGTGTGACTTGAATGTTCGAACGAAACGTTCTGCTTCACCATTGGACTGAGGGTGAAAAGGTGCAGTGGTAATATGCTGAATGCCATTCACACGACAAAACTGTTGAAATTCCGCACTAACAAACTGAGGTCCATTGTCACTGACGATAGTTTCAGGCAAGCCTTCGATGCAAAACACTGATGTTAAGGCACTGATCGTACTAGACGCCGTCGTTGAGTTCATGGCAATCACGAAAGGAAACTTGCTGAAAGTGTCTACAACAATTAACCAGCGCTTATTCCAGAAAGGTCCGGCAAAGTCAATATGTAAACGTTGCCATGGTCCCTTTGGGCGTGGCCAGTCTGAGAAACGCTGTGGAGGAGCCGCCTGATGCTCCGCACAAACTGTACACTGTGATGTCATGCTCTCTATCTGTGAGTCCATACCAACCCAGGTACAATGGCGTCTGGCCAGTTGCTTTGTCCTAACAATGCCCCAATGTCCTTGATGCAGGAGGCGTAACACTTCTCGTTGCAGAGAACTAGGAACAATCACTCTTGCTTGGTCGTTGTCGGTATGCAACAACAGTACACCCTGACTTAAAGATAATGCATGACGTTGTGCAAAATAACGTCGAACCAGAGTCCGATCAATGTCTTTGGCTCTGGCAGGCCAACCAAAGCGAACAAAACGTGCTACCACACTTAAGTCTGCATCCGCAGCTGTTTCCTGTGCAACCCGACGAGAGTTCAAAGGAAAGTCTGCGACAGCGGAAGCATCTCTGGAGTCTATCTGACAACATGCCATTTCTGAAGAATCAAATGATACATCCTGGCCAACCGGAAGTCGGGAAAATGTGTCCGCGTTGGCGTGTTTAGTGGTAGGTCGGTACAAAATCTCATACTGATAATTAGACAATATCAAGGACCATCTCTGAAGCTTTTGTGCCGTACGTGGCGGAATTGGCTTTGTGGGTGAGAACAACGACGTGAGAGGCTTGTGGTCTGTCAACAAATAGAATTTTCTGCCATAGAGATAATGATGAAACTTTGTGACGCCGTAAATGATTGCTAAGGCCTCCTTTTCTATCTGACTGTAATTCTGTTGCGTTGGCGTCAGTAGCTTGGATGCAAAGGCAATAGGACGATCGTGACATCCAATACGATGTGAGATTACAGCGCCCAGACCGTACGACGAGGCGTCAACTGCTAACACTACAGGCTTCTGGGGGTCAAAGGGAATCAAACATGCATCACTGAGTAGTGCAGACTAAGTTGTCAAAGGCAACCTGGCAATCTTTGGACCAAACAAAAGGAACATTCTTCCTACGTAAGTGATGCAGTGGAGCTGCAATCTGAGAGGCATTGGGAATAAACCTGAAATAATAGTTCAGCTTTCCCATTACTGCTTGCAATTCGTGCACATTCTTAGGAGGAGGCAAGTCTTTGATTGCTCTAAGGTGTGACTGTAAGGGATGAATTCCTTGGGCATTAATCACATGGCCAAGGTACTCTATTTCAGTTTGAAAAAACGAACACTTCGCTTTATTGCAACGTAGACCTGCTGCAGTCAAAACTTTGAAAAGGCACTCCAGGTTTGCTAAATGTTCTTCAACTGAACGTCCGGACACCACAATGTCATCTAAATAGTTCGAACAACACGGTACGGAAACTGTCAGCTGTTCCAAAAAACGCTGAAAAATAGCGGGAGCGGAAGAACTGCCAAAGGGTAGGCGTTGAAATTGAAAAAGGCCCATGTGAGTTTTAATGACGAAAAACTTTTTTGACTCGTCATCAAGTGGAATCTGTAAGTATGCCTCTGCTAAATCAATCTTAGAAAAGAAACGAGACTGTCCTAATTTGTCCAACAGTTCCTCAGGTCTGGTCAGGGGATAAGTGTCGACAATTGTTTGACTGTTCACTGTTGATTTAAAGTCCGCACAGAGACGAAGTTTTCCTGACGGCTTGGGTATAATTACTATAGGCGAGGCCCACTGACTCGCAGAAACAGGAGAAATCACCCCACTATCTTGCCAACGTTTAAGTTCTTCGGCAACTGAATCACGCAATGCGATAGGCACTGGTCTAGCTTTACGAAATTTTGGAACTGCAGATTCTTTTAAAGTTACATGTGCCACGAAGTCTTTTGCACAACCTAGTTCCGGCGAAAACAAGTCACTATATTTGTCACACAATGCATTGATTTTATCCTGAGGCACTATTGACGAAATTTGAAGCACACCTCTTTGAATTGATAAACCAAACAAGTCAAAAGCATCTAGTCCAAAAATGTTCTGTGTAGATTTGGCCTGAAGAACAACAAAAGCAACTGTTTTTGTTACACCTTGAAAAGAGGCGGGCAGGCTACATGTTCCTAGCACGGGAATATTTTCACCTGTATAAGCTGTTAACACTTGCTGTGACGGCGACAATTTTGGCGAACCCAGAAGTTCATAAGTATCTTTATTTATTAATGTGACAGCGGAACCAGTATCAAGCTGAAATTGCACCGTCTTATTTTCTACGAAGAGAGTCACTAACAGTTTTTGCTTGCGGCGCTCGACAGGTGCGCGAATGTGGGCAACGTCTGCTACGGTTTGTTTGCTGCGTCTGCGCGGACCGCGTAGTGAAGTAAGCGGCGCAGACTCGGCACGCAGCGGATTAACAACACTGTCACTAGATGGAACTACCGCCGGATCGGCGTCCGCACAAGCATGCGAGGCTACTGCACTAAAATTACTTTCAGTATCTACAACAAGTCTACTGTCACTAGCTACACAGTACTGGGCACTATTACAAGGAGCAGTTGCAGAAGGCACTATTTTCACTACAGGAATGCACTGTTCATAGTCATTTTGTTTGTCCCGAACCCTTTTCCGTTGCACTGTTCTACGCGCTCGTCGGCGCTTGCTACGTGGTGCACTATATAGTTTTGCCATAGGCGCAGAAGTACTGTCATGCAATTGACATCCAAGGAAAGCACTGTTGAAGTCCACAGCGTCTATAACATTTACTGCATGCACTGTTCTCGCACTTTGCGAAGCAATGTTCCGTAAGGCACCGTTCTTTGAGTTTTTAATTTGCATACACACAGACTGTACATGTCCTGATTTGCCACATTGATAACAGGTTGCGTTGCGACTAGGGCAATGAGCACGCTTGTGGCGAGACACACACTGGGGGCAAGACTTACGTACATTTTTCTGAAATGAGCGTTGGCGCCTGTTATGCAAATTACTGTGTCTAACACTACAGGGCGACCTTTGCGTCGCACTTTTACTCTGGCTACTGTTCACTGTCTGTTCAGCACGGCCGGTAGAAAAATAAGAATCACTAGTGCTATACTGAGAACTACGGCTAGGAACGTGTCCGTTGCGGCGCACTGAATTTACACTGTGGCTTTGCATTTCTACATCTGCTAAGTCAAAAGTATCATGCACTTCTATAAGCTGCAGTACACTGTCTAATGAGGGGTCAGACTGTTTCAGAATTGCTGCTCTAATTCTGGGGTCCTGAATATTCTGCGTAATCGCATCCCTCAACATCACGTCACTATACGAAAGTCCACAAGAGCAAGTAAATTTACATTGGCGGGTTAAGCCCTTCAATTCCGTAATCCACTCTTGGTGTGACTGCTGCGGTAATTTTTTAAGTCTGAAAAATCGGTATCGTGCAGCGGCTACAAGAACTTTTCTCTCATAATGAGCATTCAGTGCATCTACAATTTGTTCAAAGTCTACATCACGAGGAGATGCGTGCGGGAATAGTTTTTGCAGTAGCACGAAAGTTTTGGCGCCCACCACAGACAATAAAAGATGCTTAACAGTCTGACCTGTAAGTTGATGAGCCGCGACGAGTTCTTGAAACTGCGCCAGATAATCACTCCATTCTTCCTCACGTTCGTTGTATTGGCGAAACGTAGGAAGTGTTGCGGCGGCAGGTGTGGGCTGCTGAAGCGGCGGCTGTTGTTGTTGGTTAGCTGCCTGCGCTGTGAGCTGGGACACCGCCTGGAGGAGTTGCGTTATTTGCGCCGTCTGTAACTGAATAATTTCCATTAAGTTTGGGTTCGGGGTAGTGGCCATGCTGACCGATTAGGCGCCGCGCATACAAGTAAATTATAACAAAACACAAATGCAATATGAATGAGGACGCTCTGCAACAAAAAAAAGGCCACAAACACGTAACTGAAAATGTTCCCCCAAAAATCTTATAATAAGGGTGGGTGGGCGGGAGCAATTTCTGTGTGCTCCGACTGCTGCTGTCTTGCTGCTGCAAGCGGGCTGGTCCAAGGTTCTATCACTCCTCGTCGCCACTTTTGTGTCCCAACTTTGTCGCCGCTTTTGTGTCCCAGCCTCGTCGTAGGTGTCGGTGGCCGAGTGGAATGAGACCGACACGCTGGTGCAGGTACGGAGGGGAGCAGCCAGAAACTATAACACTCGAGTAAATTAGAAAGAGATATATATTGCACAGAATGTAACAATACTTAACTTTTACATAGTACTGCAGAATGTTGATACATAGTTGTCAGAGGCCTGCCTAGTGCCTGTACAATAGCAAAGTCTTCGCTGGTGCCTATCTGATTACGAAGGTCCTAACTCGTTGCTATCTCAGTCCGAAGTCCCGATGTCCTTCAGTGGTGGCCACGAGCGGCGTTGTCGCAGAGGGCGCTCGTGGCTGTTGTCGTGAGAACGCCGCGCCGTGCGTGCATGGCGGCGCGCGGCGAAAGTAAGTGGTGCGCACTTTGTACTTGTGCGACACCACAGAAAGTGTTACAGTTATATACATGTTTGTATTTAATTAAGTGGCAAACACAGTTGGTAGCACTTCAGCTGTAGACTTTTTGCAGAGACAAGTATCTATATCTTAGTGTGCCTTTGTGTGGGTCTTGAACAATGTGAAATAAATGTAATGGTCAGTGAAGTAAAACAAATTCGTTTTAAACCTGAAACAAGTAAAGTAACAATCTGCCTACTTGAAGTGGGGTGCCAGCTGTTCGAAGAGCTGCTAGCAAGCAGAACCAAGTAGCCAGATGCTGCCCGATGAAACTTTTCTGGCTGCCAGATTTGCGCATGCGCGTAGCTCTCATTTCACTTGTAGTGGGGATACACGACGCTCTCTTGTTCAAAATGGAAGTTATATCAGATGTGGACATTGTAACGATACTGCTGACCCCCTCACCACAATGTTATTGTACGATACCGTCTGCCTGATCCTGTCATCACAATGTCATCCTATGATACCGTCTGCTTCAGATCCGGAATCGTGTGGTTCATTAATGATGTATGTTGTGTGTGAAGTTAAAAACGAAATAGCCAACCTAGGAATCAGTGTAGGACAGTGCCTCGGTGATAATGCGATTATAACAAGTGATAGAATTCATTAATTAAGATATTCATATATTTTCTTTCCAGACAGTTCTATAAACAATAGTTGCGTCATTGTACATTATTTCAAGACTTAAACAGACGAATTGTAAAATCTTTTGTAAAAAAACAAAAAGAAATGAAAATTAATAGCATCGTATATATGTTAGGCTCATGAACAAGTTGTGTTGACCAGCTAATTGTGTTATTTCGACTATTACATTAATTATCAGTATTGAATTCATTGTATATATGGACTGAAGTAAGATTTAGAATCTAGTTTGAGATTTGCGAAGATATTTAATAGTTCAATACAAGTTTGGAACATGTAGGATGTACTCATTATCAAATTAATTGACATTTATCATTATTATTTGATGTAGAACAAATAGTACCGCAATTTCGTCATAAAAAGATTTACGCCATCCAAAATTATTATATGTATAGTTTTCATTTTATATTGTGATTATTTTTGTATACATGAAATGTTTTACTGTTGTGTTCGTTAATTGTAAATTACTATATTCAATTGTTATGAACAATGCATAATGTAAGTTCATTATAGGCGATGTTATATATTTGCCTCACTGCCTTGCGTGAGGGGAGTTCGAGTTTTGTCGAGTATTTGGAATCTGTCAGTCTGTGTTGTTGTGGTAATTTGTGTACGTTATTGCAATGTTTTGGTGGAGAAAAAGTTTGATTTAAATTAAAGAAGAAGTGAAAAATTGTACATATCGAGTATTTATTTCTACCACGACGCCCCAGGAGAATAATGTTGCAGCGCGCAGAACCCCCATACATCGCCATATTGACAAGATGAGTATTATGTTTGGAAGTGGTAGAATAGACCGCAATTACTTAAAATCTATTAATATGTTATAACATGTAGTCTACTGTGTGTTTCTTCTGTAATTGTACGGTCTTAGAAGTTGACAGAGTTCAAAATTACATTTGTTCCAAATGTAGAGAGATTCAGTTTTCGTATCCAGTGACGTCGATTTCTACGCAATGTTGTTGCGCCGAAATAAAAGTCAGAAATCAAAATTTATTTCCCTTTTTTGCTATAAAAAAATACTTCGTGCTATGGAATTTGTCCAACATTTTTGGGTGTGGCGGTTTTTGGCAGAAAAATTTAGAAATTTGGTTTCTTGTAAGCACTATGACATGGGAAAGATACTCCTATTACAAGATAATCTGATTCTTTTTGTGGTTTGTTGGCCATGAAGCTGTAGGATTTCGTAATGTAGCATGCACGTTCGACGTTTGTCTGCTCGTTGTGTTTGAACATTAAAAGAGCTGCGAAATTTATTAGTAGCCTGACCATGGACATTATAAAGAGGAAAGAGATGACATCGAATCCCATTTGCGCAATAATACAATGCCAGGTGCAATAAATGGGACTCATGTCATAATAAATAAGTCCAAAGAAGATCCAGGATTTTTTCCCGTTCACTTACAGGTGGTTTCCGCAAGGGATGCATTAGAGACATCTTCTCGATTGGTCCACGAGATCAGAATATTCAGAACGAGTACGCTGTGGAAAACAAAAGTGCCTAGGTTTTTATATTTTCGATGACAGTGCTTATCCCGATCTGAGGCATTTGTTGACTGTGTTGGGCGTTTATCACAGCGAGACAGTAACTTGAACGTGTTCTCTCAAAAATAGGACTCATTAGTGTTAATGTTTTGTATGCCTTTAACAGTCATCTACATTTGTTCTCGCTCTGCGGTGAATGCTTTTCCGCAATTTTCTTTCAAATAAGCCACTCTACCGCCTAGCAATTGCTGTTTCCGTTTAAATCTATTGCTGTGGTTCAAGCAGAACTCTATCAATAGCCAGTGTAAAGTTTCCACACCACAGCACATTTGCCGTGTGTGTAACACGAGTGGTTCCTGTGTGGGAGAAACAGCTCTATACATAACCATAATACACGAGTTTGGAAGCGTCTGGACCTGACAAGAAAACACAGGACAGTATTGTACAATAAGTTGTCAAAATGTTTCTCCTTACAGAAAGTTATTATATGGTGAAAATATTTAAACAAAATATAATCTGAGAAAAAGTACAAACACCTATATCCGGGCCGCTGAAACATTGCACTTGACGTTTTGCGTTACGGCGAGTTAAGTTGGCTACACTGCTTTAGCGACGTTGCAACACTAGCCTCTATACATACAGCAGACGAAACGGTTTTCAGTTGCATCTCGCAAATGTAAGCTATTGAGTAATAAAAGTGCATATAATAATTCGTTCTTGAGCAGAAATTAATTAACGGCATATTAATGGAACTGCATAACAATGCACACGCTTTCAATAACGGAGCAAAGCAATATAGAAAATAAGCACTGGATCACGACAGATACGAAATAAACAATAATCAAGATAGTAACTTCTCTCTCTACGTTTTATAATCAATGCTTTTCACTCACCAATTTACGGCGAGAGTGGTACAATTACATCCAGCTCCCCATCTTCACTGTTCTCGTCGCTGCCAAAATCGTCATCACCAAGACAAATCATTAACTGTTCATGATCCCTTCCATTGTTTGTGCTGTCACATTGGCAACAGCTTCATGCAACAGTTTTTTCCACCTCTGTTATTGTGAAAGACTTATTGTTCGTTAAGTAATTCTTCACGTCACTCCACACCAATTTTAAAGGGTAAAACGTCAGTGAAATGGGGGCAGATTTATTTCATTGTGACGCTGCTCCTTAATTGCGATTTCGTCTACTGTATATGTGGGTGTAATAAGCTTATTTTGTTTCATGAGCGAATATAAAAGAAGTTTTGACACTGACATATCTGCAGCAATATTTCTTTCTTGTAACCACTGCACCATAACTTCTTTCCGATCGTTTGAAGCGAGAATGAACTTCCTGATCACAGCATAAGCTTCGAAGTTTTTATTCAAACGAAATTGAGAACTTACTCAGAAAACGTCACTAGACAAACGTCTTTTCGGTGACATTATCCAATTACTTGAACTCGCAAATCGCAGCGAAAAAAGCACACACAACATAAACACGCGATAAACACGATATACACATTTGTTTACAGTAGCACTGAACAAAACCAGCAACGCGGGAACGTTGACGTCACGGCACGTGATCACTAGAAGTGTTTCTCGCGTTGTGATTGGATCGTTCCTAGCGCCTCGTGCTTCTTGCTCTTCACTTGTTATTTGTAATTTATATATATCCTTTGTAAGTAGTAGGCCTATACTGTGCTACATTGTATATAGTTTTCTGTAAGTGTGTATTTCGTTTAAGTATGCAGCTAAACATATGTATGTTTTATGACGAAACCCATTTCGTGTAATACTGTAAAAGATATGTGATAAATACCGACTAGCACCGTGGTTCGGAACCCACGTTAAACTGTAGGTCCCCCTACAACTGGCTGGGTAAGTCAGTTCGAAGGTCGGAGGAAGGCAATGGCATACCATCTCCAAACAGGACCATGCCTAGTAAAGCACTGTGGTGTTCAAACCAATCTTCGGATTGATGACTGCTTTACTTTTACTTCAATTGGTGAATAAACAAATCAAATGTGATGTAATTAACATTCGCTCTGTTGCTGTTCATTTTGCTGTCTTTTCACACTGCACGAGCGAAGGTGACGAAAAGGCTAAATACAACGCGATGTGTGTTCTAAGAGCCCTAATACCAAGCACGGACACATGACGTTGCCGCTAGAGCTCCTTATAGGAGCCTAGTTCCCGCGCATGCGCAGTAGCGCCTGTTTGCTGGCTCTCCAAGTAGCTTTCTGGTAACTCTTGGAACGGAACTACTATAAACTGGCGTGGGCTGCCTTTATTGGATGTGATTCACATATGCCAGAACTCTAGGACCGTTAACATACTGTATTTCGTATTATCTCCCAATGCAAACAGAGGGGTGTTTTAAGTCAGTGGTATTGTAGATCTGATTTGAAAGCAGAGCTCTTTTTCTTCAAACTACGATCCATGAAAAAAAAAAAAAAAAAAAAAAAAAAAAAACCTCAACCACTGTCATTCATTTGCATTTGAAACATGAGCACAGGCAGTGATAGCAACAAATAAACACACACACACACACACACACACACACACACACATGCAAGCTTTCGCAGCCTAGCTGCTTCGTCAGGCAGAAGGGAAGGAGAGGGAAAAGGAAATGATGAGGGTTTTAAGGGAGTGGGTAAGGAGTCATTCCAATCCCGGGACAGGAAAGACTTACCTTGGGGGGAAAAAATGAGGGTAAACAAATACACCCACACATTTACACAGACGCAAGTACACTTAGGCAGACATACTGTAGGACTGTAGAAAGCCAAATATTTTAATTGGTGTGGGAAACATCCCTTATCGTGAGAGAGAGTGGATGTGCAATACTGTGACAAACTGTTTTTATTATTTCAGTGGGAATCTCAAACCACCCCAAAGATTTTGAATTTTTTTTAGGGACATTGATTCTTATGACATCTGAGATAAAACATGAGAAAAACATTATTATGTATAGGGATTTGACTGACATTCTAACTGAACAGTTGGGTGAGTGGACTCGAGAGGGCATTGTCGATGTCCAAAATTTGCAACAGAGTTGAAGCTGAAGAGAACTGTTCCAAGAGTGCTAACAATCAAGAATTTGATTTATAAGTACGGGAGAATGGGTAGTGTTCATGATGACAGTGTTGGAAATGTCAATCGTCCGAAAAGGGTGAAAACTGCTGAAAAAACCAGTAACAGGAAACGGATCAGACAAGTTGCACAACAGGTGCAAATAACTAGAAGACACTGAATAAATTATTGTTGCAGACCTGCATCTCTTTCTGTACAAAGTTCAAACTTGTCATCCATTAAGCTCCAGTGGTTGTGTTTCACCAACACTAATGTGAACAGATTTTGATGAGAATATGAGTTGATTTAGCGATGAATCTCACTTTCATTTGGATGGGTATGTCAGTAACAGAATTGCAGCATTTTGGGGACAGAGAATCTCCAATACAACACTTTGAAATAACACACTCTTCCCTGCCTTAGATGATCTAACACAGAATACAGGGTGTGAACAACACACACACACACACACACACACACACAGGATCACAACACAAAGTATCAAAACCAACTATCAAAACTCCCACCACAGAGGTACAACACATCTTGTGAGTTGTGACACGTAGAAATAACTAAATGGCATAAATTTCAAACAAATGTCATAGGCAGAATAGGTCTCTCTGTGATGCAAGAATGTCTATAAGTCCATCCACAAGACGTCCAACTAACGAGGTGTAAACTCACTGAAATTAGGTTGTTTCACAATAGTAACTCTTACCTGCCATCACACAAAAATTAATGTTTATATACTGTTACAGCGAAAAAAACACGAGAGACAGAGAGATAAAAAATGTATACCTTCTACTGCAATATGTGTCACAATTTTGTAACAATGTCATTTCTGCATTCTTTTAGAATAGATACAAAACCCACTGATGTTGGTGGCATTTCTGCTGAAACTAGTTTGGGTATGAAAATATTAAGTGTTTTACATCAAGGCGCATACACAACTCCATATTTGTAATGTAAAGATAGACCATCAAAAGTGATTCAAATCTAAATGATTATAAGCCTGACATAACTGTAATTGGTTGGTCCAGAACAGTGTAACACAATATAAGCTTGACATAATGTAAACTTGACATAATTGTAATTGGTTGGTCCAGAACACTAAGAGCCCAAGAAATAACAAGTTAATGATGTAAGCATTCAAACTGATGATTCAAAACACGTTTCTTCACACAACAACAGAGAGGATTTATGAAGCAAGTAGTGGCCTCAATGAAAATTAATTGAAAGTTACAATAAATGGCTCACATGTAAGTAGTGCACTGTTGTAGATATATTTAAAAAAAAAAAAAAAAAAATATTAGGATGGTTTCCTCATTTCTGTCCAATGAATTTGTAATTCCACATTTTATGAAGGATTTTTCTATCAGTGGTTATGGACTAGAATGCCTTGCACTTTTCACCTATTCACATACATGGGACAATTCCAAACTATACATTTTTCCATTAAGTGTGAACTTGTCAATTTGATCAGCCATTCAACAGGTATATCGGTGTTTGAGTGCAACTTTGAATGGCTTATTTATACAGACATTTAGTAGCTGAAAGTTATATGCAAGGCCTTCAGTGATAATGACTTAGTGAGACTTCCCTTTTTCTGGCTAGTCTCACACTTTCTCAGTCATATGTCTGTGGAAGATGCCCATGATCAACATATCACATAAATTCAGCAATGGACTGTGGTGAAATTGCCAAATGTGTGTCACCCAGTCAACCACAAGGTTCATCCATCTTTTAAGCATCACCCTTAGCAATATGCCTTTCATTGATATATTCAGTACATTTAAATTTCATACGAGGTGACCGCTATTGTCTATTGCCATTTCTTCAGCAAAAGAGCACAATTTGGTGAGAAAGGCAAAATGACGACTGATGTAACTGGTTCCACACTTTTCTTGAGAAGCACATAATACACTGGAGAGCCACAGAAACTGGAACACTTGCCTGTTGTCGTGTAGGGCTCCAGACGTGCCACAACACAAATCTGTAACAGTACGAGGTTCTGGAGGTCTTTTTTGGTATGCTCAGTAATGTTTACGTCTGGTGTTTGAGCGCAGGAGAGTTTTCCTGGAGCCACACTGTGGGCTGTTACTCGGTCCTGCTCGAACTGCCAGGGTCTGTCGGAATGCACAATGGACCAGCCAGAATGTGTAAGTATGCATCACCAGATTTTCTGAGCTGCACAGGCAGGAATTATCCTTACAATACATTCTCCAATTCCAAAATTATCCAGGCCTCAACCTATTGTAACTTTGTTTCCACACCCAACAGTTTCTATCCCCTCTATCCTACTTCATGAGATCTGTGTGTGTGTGTCTGTGTGTGTGTGTTTATGATTTGGACTCACAGTGAAGAAGAACTCCAGAATTTCCTCTTCAACCTCAACTCCTTTGGTCCCATCAAATTTACCTGGTCCTATTCCAAATCCCATGCCACTTTCCTTGATGTCGACCTCCATCTGTCCAACGGCCAACTTCACACATCCGTCCACATCAAACCAACCAACAAACAACAGTACCTCCACTATGACAGCTGCCATCCATTCCACATCAAATGTTCCCTTCCCTACAGCTTAGAGCTTCGTGGCAAACTAGTCTGCTCCAGTCCCGAATCCCTGAATCAGTACTCCAATAACCTAATAACAGCTTTCACATCCCGCAGCTATCCTCCTGATCTGGTTCAGAAGCAAATTACCAGAGCCACCTCCTCATTCCTCCAAATCCACAACCTTCCACCGAAGAATCCCAGAAGTGCCCCTTTTGTCACCGGATACTTTCCGGGACTGGAGCGGACTCTGAATGTGGCTCTCCAGCAGGGATACGACTTCCTTAAATCCTGCCCCGAAATGAGATCCATCCTTAACGACATCCTTCCCACTCTACCAAGAGTGTCTTTCCGCCGCCCACCTAACCTTCGTAACCTCCTACTCCATCCCTATGAAACCCCCAAACCACCTTCCCTACCCTCTGGCTCCTACCCATGCAACCGCCCCCGTTGTAAAACCTGCCCTATGCACCCTTCCACCACCACTTACTCCAGTCCAGTAACCTGGAAGGTGTACACGATCAAGGGCAGAGCCACTTGCGATAGCACCCACGTGATTTACCAACTAACATGCCTGCACTGTGAAGCGTTCTATGTGGGAATGACGAGCAACAAACTGTCCATTCGCATTATCGGTCACAGGCAGACAGTGTTTGTTGGTAATGAGGATCACCCTGTGGCAAAACATGCCTTGGTGCACGGCCAGCACATCTTCGCGCAGTATTACACCGTCCGGGTTATCTGGATACTTCCCACCGACACCAACCTTTCAGAACTCCGGAGATGGGAACTTGCCCTTCAGCTTATTCTCCCCTCCCGTTGCCCACCTGGTCTCAATCTCCGCTAACTCAAATTCCCGCCCATCATCTTTAGCATCTTTGCCTTGGTTCTGTGGACAGAGCCTCTGCCTCAATTGGTATCTCTGTCCAACTTCTTTGCTTTTTACAAATGTCTGTCTAGGTGTGTTTGTGTTTCGATATGTCTGAGTGTGTGTGTATTTGTTTACCTTCCTTTTTTTCCCCCTAAGGTAAGTCCTTCCACTCCTGGGATTGGAATGACTCCTTTTCCACTTCCTTAAAACCCATATCCTTCCCTTTTTTCTCCCCTTTTTTCCTCTTTTTCCTGAAGAAGCTGCCAGTGGTGGCGAAAGCTTGTATGTGTGTTTGTGTGTGATTTTATTTG